>CM055117.1:1037792157-1039275490 GCA_029206835.1 Rana muscosa | reverse complement strand
GAAAGGGCTAGAGGGCTGCAAATGGCAGCAAAATGTTGTTAAGAGCATGGCAAGTGCTCTGCAAACAAATGTGGATAGGGAAATAACTTAAAATAACATAAAAAAAATAAAAAAATATGCTGGAGGCCCCCTTTTCAGCAGAAGAGGTACGGGAAGTCATTAAGAACCTCAGAAACTCAACGGCACGATGCCACACATATGGTGGGAATGCCCCAGAATACGCCCTTTCTGGAATAAATTATTCAATTTAATTGATAAGCTAGTGGGAAAATAAAATACTTTGAAATAAAAATGTAGCGGGGTGCTAAATTTAAGGGAAGTGTTTGAGTGGTAAATAGGCTCAAACACCCTAATTCTGTAGGATTCATGGACCATTTTGTCCTCGGGGGACAGTATTGGTGTGCAGTTCCCTGCGGCCTACAGGTGGCGCTGCCATGGTAGGCTAGGGTTGAACCGCCGATACAGTGCTGCGCCTTTTGTGTCCCCTCTTGGCAGTAGTACAGTGGGGCGGGGAACCTGCTGTGCATGCCGGGAGAGCATATAAAAGGGGCAGACCTTTGGCCTGGGGGCTGATGTCCAGTGCGGTCCACGCCCAGGTGCCTTCGGCCTGGGTGCATGTGTTCCTGTTCCATCTCGGGTACCTTTAGCCCGGGGTGAGGTACTATCCTGGAGTTCCTGCTGCCCTGGTTATGGAGGCCTAGGTGCGGGAGTAAAGCCTGGAGTCCAGAGCCTTCGTCTGGAGTCCGCTAAGGGTCGAGTAGTCTTAGGGTGCCGCCTCGTGTAGGGGACCATGTTCCAGGGAAGGGAGGATCATTCTGATGGACCGATGCGGGAGTCACGGTGAAGGAAGGGTCTGTTGACTCCCTGGAGAGATGTCTTCCCCTTGATATGGGCTAGGTTCGTAGAAGGAGAAGCTCAAGGTCATCTTGACTGTATCAGAGGCCTTATTCACCCGGCCCGTGGCAGGGGCCTTATACACCCTGGTCTGTGGCAGAGACCAAAGTTCTCCAGGTCCGTGGCAGGGGCCTTGTACACCCGGTCTGTGGCAGAGACCAACCTCAAGGTCTGTGGCAGAGACCGTGCACCTAAAACTGTTTGAGAAACCTAAGCAGTGAAGTGAATGTGCTACGTTTGTGCCTGGACCTCCTCCACACCTTAAGCTGTCCTGTTTCTTTGCTCTAACCTTTTCTATCCGAGTAGAGTTTATTTTGCCATGAGAGAATAAGAGTTGTAATTTCAGCTGGTGTGGACATTGACTTTACTGGGAATTAAAGGACTTGCCTCTACCCACAGTAGAGGTGAGAATCATCCTCTGGAGGAGTTTTGACTCCGGCTGTGGACACGGCCCGTCAAGTACACCGCTCAACCTCTTTATATAGGAGGGTACGGGCTGGTAGTGCGGTGTGCCTTTCTCCCTCCTGCGAGGAGCCAACAACATAAAGGCAGGTAAGGGGGAAAGGATCTGTGCGCTACAAAAAAATAAAATAAAAATTATAATCTTGACCTAGGAGGACGAGGTCCATATGGAGTAGGAGGTTGAGGTGGCGGTGGATGTGGCTGGGTAGGTGGAAGCGGCGGTGGAGGAGGACGAGGTAGCCAACACTGGTTCAAAAATACAACAATGGCTGGGTAAGGCCAGTGATGGGTCGAATTCTGTCCCCCGTCGAATAGTGTCCACCCTGTACTGCGCTTGCTCAGTATGTAGGACAAGAGGATTTCGAAAATCTCCCAAGATGAACGGCGCCTGCGTGGTGAGTTCAGGTGAAGGCCACACCATCCGTGGTTCAAGCCGAGCCAAGTGAGGTCGTGCCCGAAGCGTGGCGATCGAAGCGAGCCCGTGAGGGGCCCTGTTACTATGTGCTACCGTATGTCCACTTGGATGTTGGGGCTTGAACCTACACTCACGGCGCAGGCGCCGTTCATCTTCGGAGATTTTGTGAATCTCCTTGTCCTCTGTACTGCGCAAGCGCTGCGCCTTCGCAGTACGGGCCGGACACAATCCGATGGCCGGACAGTTTTTGTCACAACACCGGTATACATGTCTATTCTGCACAAGGTACGGACAAGTCCTGTGGGATCCATGCCTGGTTCATTTTAATGAACGTGAGCTTGTCCACATTGGCTCTGGACAGGCGGCTGCGCTTGTCTGTGATAACGCCCCCTTCCGTGCTAAATACACGTTCAGATAATACACTGGCTGCAGGGCAGGCCAGCACCTCCAAGGCATAAAGGGCAAGCTCAGGCCATGTGCCCAATATGGAGACCCAGAAGTTAAAGGGGGCAGACCCGTCATCCAGTATGTGTAGGCCTGTGGACACATACTGCTCAACCATGTTGGTGAAATGCTGCCTCCTGCTAAGACGTTCCATCTCAGCTGGTGGTGCTGGTTGTTGTGGCGTGCTGACAAAGCTTTTCCACATTTCAGCCATGCTAACCCTGCCTTCTGAGGTGCTGCCGGTTCCCCCGGCTGCGTTGGCGACCTCTTCCTCCTCCTCTGCCTTCGCCTTGTGCTTCCACCGTACGCCCGCTGTCAGGTGGGAATGCCAGCAGCAGCGCGTCTACCAGTGTGCGCTTGTACTCGCGCATCTTACGATCCCGCTCCAGTGAGGGAATTAAGGATGGTACGTTGTCCTTGTAACGGGGATCCAGCAGGGTGGCCACCCAGTAATCAGCACCAGTTAAAATGTGGGCAACTCGGCGGTCATTGCGGAAACACTGCAGCATGTAATCGCTCATGTGTGCCAGGCTGCCCAGAGGCAAAGAAAAGCTGTCCTCTGTGGGAGGTGTATCGTCTGTGTCCTCTGTATCCCCCCAGCCACGCACCAGTGATGGCCATGAGCTGGTCTGGGTGCCACCCTGCTGTGAAAATGGCTCCTCCTCCTCCTCCTCCATCTCCTCCTCCACCTCGTCATCCTCCAGAACTGTGCCCTTTCTGCCGGACAATTGTGTACCTGCCGTTTGTTGGTGCAGGAACCCACCCTCGTAGCCACTTGTGAAAGACTGCCCTGAAAGCCTTTGAAATGATCCCGCTTCCTCCTCCTCCTCCTCATCCTCCTGTGCCACATCCTCTTCCATCATCGCCCGAAGCGTTTTTTCAAGGAGGCATAGAACTGGGATAGTAACGCTGAGAACGGTGTCATTGGCACTGGACATGTTGGTGGAGTACTCGAAACAGTGCAACAAGGCACACAGGTCTCGCATGGAGGCCCAGTTATTGGTGGTGAAGTGGTGCTGTTCTGCAGAGCGACTCACGCGTGATTGCTGCAGCTGAAACTCCACTATTGCCTGCTGCTGCTCGCACAGCCTGGCCAGCATGTGCAAGGTGGAGTTCCACCTTGTGGGCACGTCACATATGAGGCGGTGAGCGGGAAGGCCGAAGTTACGCTGCAGCGCTGACAGGCGAGCAGCAGCAGGGTGAGAATGCCGAAAGTGCGCACACACAGCCCGCACTTTCTGCAGCAGCTCTGGCATATTGGGGTAATTTTTAAGGAACCTCTGGACCACCAAGTTCAGCACATGCGCCAGGCAAGGGATGTGCGTCAAACCGGCTAGGCCCAGAGCTGCTACGAGATTTCGACCATTATCGCACACCACCAGGCCGGGCTTGAGGCTCACTGACAGCAACCACTCATTGGTCTGTTGTTCCATGTCCCTCTACAACTCCTGCGCGGTGTGGGGTTTTTCCCCCAAACAGGAAAGTTTTAAAACTGCCTGCTGTCATTTACCCCTGGCTGTGCTGAAGTTGGTGGTGAAGGTGTTACGCTGACCGGATGAGGAGGCGGTAGAGGATGAGGAAGCGGAGTAGGAGGAGTTAGCAACAGGAGGCAAACTGAAGTGCCCTGCAATCCTCGGTGGTGGAAGGACATGCGCCAAACTGCTATCTGCCTCAGGCCCAGCCGCCACTGCATTTACCCAGTGTGCTGTTAGGGAGATATAACGTCCCTGACCGTGCTTACTGGTCCACGCATCCGTAGTTAGGTGGACCTTGCCACAGATGGCGTTGCGCAGTGCACACCTGATTTTGTCCCCCACTTGGTAGTGCAGGGAAGGGATGGCTCGCCTGGAAAAGTAGTGGCGGCTGGGCACGACGTACTGTGGGACAGCCAATGCCATCAGGCTTTTAAAACTCTGCGTCTCCACCAGACGGAATGACAGCATTTCAAAGGCCAGGAGTTTTGAAATGCTGGCATTCAGGGCCAGGGATCGCGGATGGCTAGGGGGGTACTTCCTCTTCCGCTCCAATGTTTGGGAGATAGAGAGCTGAACGCTTCCATGGGACATTGTGGAGATGGTTGGTGACCCAGGTGGTAGTGTTGCTGGCAGATCCTCTGTTTGCAGGGTGGCAGGTGCCACTGTCACTACAGAGGTGGATGAAGAGGCCGAGACTGCAGCAGAAGAGGAAGCAGGAGGAGCCAGAGACCTTTCTTGGTTTTTGAGGTGTCTACTCCACTGCAGTTCGTGCTTTGCACTTAGATGCCTGGTCATGCAGGTTGTGCTCAGGTTGAGAAAGTTTATGCCTCGCTTCAGGCTCTGATTGCACAGCGTGCAAACCACTTGTGTCTTGTCATCAGCACATTGTGTGAAGAACTGCCACGCTAGGGAACTCCTTGGACCTGGCTTTGGTGTGCTCGGTCCCTTGCTGCGTTGGGCAGTAGCAGACATACTGTCTAGGGGACGGACGCTCCGCTTTTGCACCCTGCTCCCTCTTCTGCTGTGCTGGTGGCTCTGTGCGACCACCGCCTCTTCCTCCAAACTACACTGGTCACCTGCATAACGTTGATTCCATGTGGGGTCGAGGACCTCATCGTCCTCCACATCATCTTCCACCCAGTCTTCACCCCTGCCCTCCTTGTCTGTCAGCACAATTGCGAAAGCAGCAGCAGTTGGCACCTGTGTTTCGTCATCATCCGAGACGTGCTGCGATGGTCCTCCCATGTACTCATCATGAAACATAAGTGGTTGGGCATCGGTGCACTCAATCTCTTCCACTTCTGGGGCAGGGCTAGGTGGATGGCCCTGGGAAACCCTGCTAACAGAGTCATCGAAAAGCAGAAGAGACTGCTGCATGATTTGGGGCTCAGACTGCTTGGCTGATTTGCAAGGGGGTGAGGTGAAAGACTGATGGACATGGGTTTCAGGTGCCAACTCTGATCTTTCATCAGAAGAGTGGGTGGGAGACAATGTGAAGGAACCCGAGGCACTGTCAGCAACCCAATCTACTATCGCCTGTACTTGTCCTGGCCTAAACATTCGTACAGCCTCATTAGGCGCAACAAAATACCGCCGCAGGCTCGGTCGCCTACTCGCACCTGAGGAAGGTGTTTCACTTGTGCGTGTATCTGGCACAGATCCACCACGTCCTGTCCCTGCAACGGGAGCTCCACCAGCAGCACCACGACCGGGGCCACCACGTCCCTTTGACCTTCTCCTCATATTTTCCAAATTTAGGATGTTGCCCTAAATGGGTGTTTTTGGAAGAGCAGAACACACCCACAGTGCGTAACCGCTGAATCGCACAGCTACAGAACTGCAGAAAATGCTATTAAAAAAAAAAATTGTTTTTTTAGTATAGCACAGTAGAAGAAAACTATTTAGAAATTGTTTATTTCACACACCTCCACATATGTATAACACACTGCAAAATATTTTTTGTGGCCCTAAATGGCGTTTTTTGCAAGCGTACATTAAAGTGCAAATTTTTTTTTTTTTTTTTTGCCCTAAACGGGTCTTTTTTTGCACGAGCAAAATAAAATGGAAATTTTTTATTTTTTTTGCCCTTAATGGGTCTTTTGGAAAAGAGCACAATAAAGTGCTTTTTTTTTTTTCCTAAATGGATCTTTTTCCAAGAGCAGAATACACCCACAGTATGGAAACGGTGTATCTCTCAACGTAATATATGCAGTGCTGGTGCACTGAGCTTGCAGATAAAAGGTAGATTTTCTCTGACACTGGGCTCATGGCAGTGTAAAAAGACTGCACTGCAACACAAACAAGTAAATCTATGCAGATCGCTGAGTTATATCTCTGAATCTGGACTCCTATTCCTATATAATATATCTCTCTCCCTAAAAGCAAAAAACAGGAACCTGGCCCTACACTACACTGTCTCTCTATCTTTTCCCTCAGATTCCAGAATCAGGACTAACTCATGTATTTTTCTATCTCTCCCTAAAAGCAGCAGCAGCAGACAAGATCCTCTCCCTATCTATTCTGAAGCAGAGTGACGTGTGTGCTGTGTGCCTCTAGCTTATATAGAAGCTGGGTCACATGTTGCACTGACCAATCACAGCCATGCCATTAGTAGGCATGGCTATGATGGCTTCTAAGGGCACACCAGCTAATCAAAAGGTGATTGGCCGGCCCCTGAAGCATTTCTAACTGCGTAATTAGATTCCCGAACCCGAACCCGGACTTTTGCGCAAAGTCCGGGTTCGGGTTCGGGAAAAAGCTAAAGTTCGGTACGGACCCGAACTTTACAGTTCGGGTTTGCTCAACACTAATTAGGAGAGTCTAGCACTGCCCCCCTATGACACCATCCTGCCTATCACTAGATCTAAGGGAGACAAACCAGGTGTGCCCAGCCATGGCGTCCATATTATTTTATTGTTCCAGGCACTCCCTTCAAAATCTACTGGGGCCGAAAATGCTTGCAGCTATAGCTCAGAAGATGCTTATGTATGTTTTTGATTTTCAAGCTTTAAGCAACACTGCTGTGAACAAACACAATTGAAAACCCTGGGATTGTGATTGTTGAGCATCTTGGAGCTTCGAGCTACAAAATTCTTAGATGTGAATGGGGCCTTAAGCTATATTAATTTATTTGAAAATGAACCACGGTGTATGTTTGTGCATACACAAAATCTACTGTACATATTTTATATTGTTGTACTTTTAACTGGAAGTAATTTTCCTTCATCCGTCACATTTTTACATGCTTATTGTTCCATGTTGTACTATAAAACTCCAACCTAGGTGGGGCAGTCTCATAAATGAACTATTATCTAGTGATCAATATATACGTCAGTACAGAGCAGGTTGTAGTATCCCATTGTAGGCAGTTTCAAGTGGCACAATAGACTGAAAATTGCAAATAATTTTCCCTGTGCAATTAGGAATTTTGAGAGAAGCACTTCCACAGCCCACCTGCCTGTGCCACCACACATCTCCAATGGATGTCAGCCACCTTGGGCCTTGTTGTTCTCATATAAAGAATTTGAGTTTTCCTTAGCCACCTATCAGCCACTTTTCTTCTTCTAATGCCTTTTTCCATTGGAAATTCCTACCGTGTGTGTGTCCCATCTGAGAAATTCTGATGAATTCCATCGGAGTTTAAATAAATAAATAAAACCTGTTCTATTTTTCTCCGATGGAATTCCGTCGGAATTCCGTTGATCGGACAAAGGTCCGATCGTATGTACGGGGCATTAGTCACCAATCGGCACATACTAACTTATGGTGAAGTAACTCCGGTTGCAATGCGTTCAGACATCACATTGATATTTACTCCTTGATTTGTGGTCCTTGGTACCAGGATATGACAGTTGTTGTGTTAGCATGGGGGAACTGTTGTTGAGATTATTGTACTGTTACACATGTGAGTCCTGTGCCCCCTCATGGACATGGACAGGGGCCAAACAACTTCCCTGGGCTCCATACATGGAAGGATAATGTCATTTCACCTGCCAGTGAGACCATGACTGCAGAGTCATTTTGAGGAAAATACTGTGTTGAGCAATGATTTTTCTCCACCAGCTATTCACAAGCCTTGTACACACGGGCAGGAATCCCGTCAAAAATAAAACGTTGGTTTTCTCGACGGGATTCCTGGCAAGCTTGTCTCGCCAAGCCCTGTGTACACACGCACCATTTAAAAGAACCGCCGTTCTTTTGAATGGCAAGAACGCGGTGATGTCATCGACTACGACGAGCCTGCGCTCGTCACATTCAATGCCGTCGCCGCCATCTTGCTACCCCCTACACTGCCCTTGTATGCTACCGCGCTTGCGTCAAAGTCTTTTCGAGCATGCGCAGGTTTCCCTGGACAGGTAAGCATACAGACGACCGGGTTTCTCGGCAGAAAACACTCTGCCGAGAATCCTGACGATAAAATAGAGAGCAGGTTCTCTATTTTTCTCGTTGAGATTCCCGGCAGTTTTCCCGACGAGAAACCATACACACGAACGGTTTTCTCGGCAAAAAGCTCTCCCGGCAGTTTTCTTGCCGAGAAAACCGGTCGTGTGTACGAGGCTTTACTCTTTACACATTGTCATGTTCAGTCTCAAGGCAAAGTGGGGAGCCACCGCACATATTATTACTTGTTACTCCCAGCGGACCACAAGGCCCCACCTCCTCCTGCCTATATCCCTTCTCAAGTAAGTGAAACAAGCAGGCGGAAGGCATACCACAGTACACTATTAATCCCTGAGTTACAAAACATTAACCCAATAAGTGCAATATAGCGTTACCCAAATATGAAACTAACACACAGCATTTCCCTGCTGCCATTCCATAGATCCATTTTGGTTGAGTTTTTTTTTTTATATGGCCAGAATCAGTATTGCATGGATTTATACTTTGAACACTTTTACACTTTGTTTAACTTGCATTATGTAATAATTTTTCACAGATAAACTCTTGATTACATCTTGTCAGCTGTATTTTTCTTCTGCCGTCTTTTTTTTTTTTTTTTACTTGGCAAGCCTAAGTGAACTGACAAACGTCTTTACATCTTTAGCGCATTCACACTGTGAGATAACATTTTCAGCACAGTTGCAGGAAAATTAGGCGTGCGAGTTCTATTGTCTGCAGTGTCCGAGTTGTACAATAATTCACCATGCTGTTCATTTTCTCAGAAAACCTACAGCCCCAAAAAAGATTAGAAGGTTAGACTACATAACGCTAAAGGTATTTCTTCATCCAGGATGAAAGGTATTTTTTTTTTTAAATCCAGTCATATTTTTCTATACATATTCTCCTCTTTTTTTTTTTTTTTACATGACAACAATAAAACATCCATAAAGAACCATCTAAAGCAGCCTTTCTCAACCTTTTCAACATACAGAAACCCTTAAAATAACTTGGCGGCCTCAGGGAACCCCTGCTAAAAACTGCTCCGGTCTCTGTCCGGTGCTCCGGTTTGCTTCCACACTACAAAGATATGCTGGTAGGTTAATTGGCTCCTGTCTAAATTGGCCCTAGTATGTGTATGTATGAATGTGAGTTAGGGACCTTAGATTGTAAACTCCTTGAGGGCAGGGAATGATGTTATTGTACAATATATGCAAAGCATTGCATAAATAGAGGGTGCTATATGAGTAACTGTAATAAATAAATAAAGGACACTAAACCAAAGTTAAAAAAGTGAAAAATTATGGTCAGTATTGGTTGCTGTGTCCCTGGTAACAGAGTGTTTGAAAGCACATTCATAAAAATAATTCTGAAATCTTCCCAGCTGGAACTTCATGAGCCACCCTCTGATGCTCACTCCCAACATGGACAACAACATTACGTGTGGACACATCCAGCCCCGGCACGAGAGATTTTAAAAATTCCCTTCCTACTGGGCTTTGTAGTATGAGCTTACATTTTGTTCAAACCTGGGTTCAGGTCCCAACCTAAAAGCCAGCTGTCATTTTAGGTCCAATAAGCTGCTCACGGGGAGTTCCACACCCAGCAGCTGGCGTTACAAAGGGGCTGGGGTGCTCATGAGATCACAGACCCAATATGGCCACGTGGCCATATTGGGTCGATGTCATTGGACCAAGAATGACAGCTGGATTCTTAGTTTGGACCTGAGCTCTGATGCTCACTACCAACATGGACTACAGCATTAAGGCCCCATTCCCACATCACTTAGCGGGAATGCAGGTTCCCGATACCGTGTTTTAAAAGCGTGATTCACACATAAAAACATGTGTCGCACATAGGGCAGCCCATTAACTTGAATTCACGTTTGTCGTGCCAAACAAACTCTGGGACTACATTTTGGGCCTGAGCTAGGCGCAATTTTTCATCCGCATTTAGCCACGTGACAATTGCGGCAAAATTTTGCTGCCATTCAGGATGTCACATGTTTTGCCACGATTTGGAACTGCAGTGATTCTGCTCGCAATTTCAAATTGCCTTAATGTGAATAGGGCCTAAGTGCTGACACATCCAGCACCGACACATGAAAGCAGAGACAATTTTAAAAAAAATCATTTTAGGCTGATCTGTAGAAGGTGTAGGAATGAGCTTGTGTTTGTTCGAACCTGGGTTTGGGTCCCACCTGGAAGCCAGCCATAATTTTTGGTTGAATTATTGGCGTTACAAAGGGGGGGGTGATCAGCAATGCGATTAAAAATGAGTCGCTGGACACCACACAACTCAATTAGACAATAATATACTCAAAATAGCCATATAATTCAATCTAGCTTAGCTGCCTTTCTAAGTGTAATGATACACTTATCCAACGTTATATTAAAAGAAATAAGGTACTTGTCTTTACACAATATTCAAAAACATCCAAAAGCAATAAATAAGTCTGTGATATAAAGCATAGAAGTGTGTCCCCACACCACAGGAAATCTTATTGTGATTGCTGTTTCTTCACTACTCCACACCAAACATGCCCAATGTGCCACCATATGCTAAAAATGCTTCTTATTATATTGTGTGACCCTTTGGCATAAGAAGGTGAATATGCGCTTCATGGGTTTATGCAATCTGTGTATTTCCGGGGCCTGGTTAGGCTCAGCAATTAATTCTTTCACATGCTCCAAAGGAAATCACATATGCCAAAAAAGATTCCTTATAGTGTAGTATTTATTATAATAATGAATAATTGAAACAAGCCAAAAGATTCACTTACATTCTTTAGTGCCAAATGCTTGGGACCAATATAAACAGCCCCTGTACATGGGTACTATGGGTACAAACATCAAATAATGGACACATATTTGGTATCTCCATGCAGGGCCAGGATAATGGGTGGGCAGGAGGGGCAACTGCCCTGGGCACTGTGGTATTATGTGAGGTGGGAGGGGGAATGGACTTGTGTTCGGAGGGGGAATTTGGGGGGAGGGGGAACAGGGAGGCGGTAAGAAGTGTTCTAGGTGGGGAAATTTGGGGGGGTGGTAGGAGTGGTGATTTAGGGGGATTTGTGTTGGGATGGTACAGGGGGAGGGGAATTTTACTAGGAGGAGAAACATGGTAGGAGTGGTGATTTAGGGGGATTTGTGTTGGGATGGGGGAGGTGGGGAGTTTGTGCTAGAAGGGGTGATGTGGTACAGGGGGAGGGGAATTGTGCTAGGAGGAGAAACATTTTATTTTTTTTGGGGGGGGGGTATATTTGTGCTAGAAGGGATGATTGGGTGTATTTGTGCTAAAGGGGGGGGGTTTGGAGTGAGGAGGGAGGATGTGTACTTGGAGGGGAAATTTGAGGGGTGGATGATTTGTGTTAGGAGATGTGGGGGGGGGGCATTTGTGTTGGGGGAGATTTGGTTGATGGGGGAAAAAATCTGTGCTGGGAAGGGAGATTTCAGTAGGGGGGCAGGTTTGTACTGGGAGGAGGGGAAATTAATGCTTTAGGGGTAAGCATGCAGCTTAGTGCTCAATTTTTGGGGGTTTTACTGACGCATAATGCTGATACATCTTGGGGGGGACTGTCTCCATGCAGGAGTATATATTTGTTTTCCTGGGTGGATCATGTTAATGGTAAGAAATATATAGCTGTTGTATTACTATTTTGGGCCATTTTGATAATAAAAATAATCACGGGATTACCATTTACCACCAAAGGAAAGCCCAATTTATCCTGAAAAAAAATATTGTAGTGAATTTCATGCCATGGCCATCCCATGAATTTCGTCTGCTTCCTGATAAACAGGGCAAAATTTGTTCTGTGGGTGGCCCTTCTGCCCAACATTCCTTGATTTAAAAATTGAAGGAGCCAAGCGAAAGATAGTTGAATCTGATTGTCCAACCAGATGAAGCCACTGTTTGGGTTTTCTGACAGCTGCCACTGTCGACTGTCTGAATACAATAGCCCGGCATGGAGGGATTTGTCCATCTGTGCTTTTAGCGTGAATGGAGGAATTTATTTGTTAATTGTAGGCTGAATGAGAAAAAAAAAAAAATCGGTGTATGGCCAGCTTTATTGTCTCTGTGAATGAGGGATGGTTGTGAGCTCTTCCCAATGCTATTTTTATGTGTCTGTTTTGTAAAATCTTTCTCTGGGAGATAAGAGGTAGAGTTTTGTGTGAGATGGCCCTACTGATCCGCGTGTTTGTTTTGTAGCAAGGTGTTTAAATCTGTCAGCATGCTGCCGGCACCGTTCATCCTGTATCACTCCCCCGAGATCATTGTCCAATGTCATCCTAAATCTATTTCCACCACACTTGTCTGCCAGCACACTTGTGTCCACATCTGATTTATTTTCTGTGTGTCAATATTAGGGCCATAGATTGAGGAGGAAATTCAATCTAAACAGCCTTAGTAGCACGCTGTCCTAAAACAGAAGTGACATATTTTTTTTTTTTTTCAAGGGAACCTGTCATGAAGGCTGCCGTAGCTAAACTCTGCTCCCAAAAATGTTAGTTACCTGACTCTCTGGTTTTCGTTTTCTTAGGCAGTCCATAAATTTAGCCTATTTTTTTCTGTTTAACCAGTAGGTTGAACAAAAACAATTCCCCCATCCAGACACTCAATGTGGGCAAGGGAATCCTCCCCACTGAGGTATTGTAATCTGACAGTGAGGAAACTTCCCTTTAATCAGAACACACTGATCAGCGTTGCTGGCTATAGCATGCAGGGAAGAGGAGAGAGAGAGCACTCCAACAATGGCTGGTAAAGCCTGAAGTGATGACATCACCCACAGGCTTCCTAAGCCCATTCATTGTCAGCCCTCCCTCCTCTGCCCTGCAGCCACTGCTGGCTGATGTGGGGATATAAAGTATGTCTTTCTTACACAGGTTAGTAAACAGAGGTGTTAGGAGGGGACATTTTTAAGAGTAGTAAGGGTTGGGCTGGAATTCCACTTTAACTTCGGTGGGCAAGTTTGACAGGTGGTGCCACCTGTCAAACTTGACATTCGGAGTGAAAATTGCCTTATCATTGCAATTTTAATTCCGAAAGCATCATGCCTGCAGCAATTTTAGCTCACCCTTCCTGCCACCCTATTTGAAGGTGTGCTGTAAAATACAAATTTACGCTTGTTTATACCGCCCCTCCACCGCCAGTGTGAACTAAGGCCGGCCATACACGGTTCGAATTTCTGTTAAACCGGCCGAGATTCAAACTGTTAATGGGCAGGCTGAATGTACCAAGTTGATCAATCAAGCAATTTGGGTACAACCAGCCTGCCAGGTTCTCTTGCCGGGAGAAGACAATGACCCAGCAGGAGGGATTCCTGCATCAACACCCGTGGTTGCAGGAAATAAATTTTCTCTGTGTATGGCTGGCCTGAGAAACTGAATAGTACAGTAGTGATCTTTTCTTTCAGATGGTGTTTAGACATCTAGCTGCCAGGGTAAGCTGTCACTTGTAGTCCCTGGCCAGATGGTGGTGATGCTTGTTGCCCAGCACTGGTGGCTGTGATCTTTTCTACCTTGTGTAGAGTGTTTAGATGTAAGTGTGATTAATCATCGGTCCTCTGTGCCACCAGGCAAGGCAACCGGCTGCTTATCTGTTGTGTATTATCTGTCTTATGAGTGTTAGGTGATACAATAAACAGATTTTCATCTCTTTTTTATAGAATCTGATTTGTGAGCTGAATAGAAACATGTCAGACTCCAGAGATTGCTGACATCTTGATGCCGCTATTTTATGATTTGATGATGGCACTCGAGGTTGATCAGATTCCTCTGTATTGAAAGACGTCAGTCTGGGAAGCAGGGTTAGATAAATCTATTGTTTCTTATGTTTCACAGCATAAAAAAAAAACAGTTCTAAAAGCTACTGCTACATTTGCTAAATCTTTTCCGGGCAGCCATCGGTCTCTGTGTTCCTCCTGCTACATGGCTTCATTAGTCTGAACCCCAGGACTCCCTTTTTATGATCCTACAGGATCCAGAAGTTTTAACTTATCCTCAGACACGAATGTGAACTCTATGTGTTCTATGTCGGCTAAAGTATTCCAACCAACATCAGTGTTTGTAATTGTGATGACTGCTGACACCCCAACTGGGTTTCTTCACCAGAGAGCTGGTTCCTCATCGCTGAACCACAGGAACAAGGTATTATAGCTGAAAATCGCACCCAAGTACTAGACGACACTAGCTTAGGTGCAAACAGGAACCAACTTTATTGAATAGAAATACAGGTTTTTACACACTTCAAAAATAGGGACAGTCACCACATGAAAATGTAAACTTAAAATGCAATCCAATTAACAGCTAACAGTGATCTACTTAAACAGTACTAAGCTAGGAAACTAGACTTATCAGTATGACTAGCAGTCACAGGAATCCCCCACCTCAGACAGCCAGGCAACAGTCCCCCCAGCATTCAAGAAGACCCAGGGCTGTCCAAATCTTATTAACCAGCTTTGTTTTTCTATTCATCTTCTCACTGAGTTTTAAGTTGTCTAAACCATCATGGCTTCATTGATTGTTAAATGTGGTAATTACATCATCTTGCATTATAAACAGGACATCCTCCTGAATGTTCGTAGCTCCCTCAAATGTTAGGGCCCATAGTCAGTAGGCAAAAGGCTAGCCTGCCGCCCATCCTAAAGGCCCTGTCTCGGTTGGGTCTGTCACAGTAATCTATTGCTGTCTTAGTGTTTAGAACCCCTGCCCTGCATTTTTGAATTTGCATGTTCTCACTGCACTGGTATGAGTTTCCTATGGGTACACTGGATTCTTCCCACACTCCAAAGATATGGTTGTGGGTTAATTGGTTCCTGTCTAAATTGGCCATAGTTGGTGTTATTATGTTAGATAGGGACCTTAGATTGTAAGCTCCTCGGGGGTGGGGACTGATGTGAATGTACCATGTGTATAGTGCGTACATTGTCAATACTATATAAATGTCTGAGTCACTCATGCTCTACCCTATCTTCTTTGTTTCAGCAGCCTGTTCATGCATTTGCTCTCCCTGATTAGAATTTTTTTTAGCTGGTGGGCATTTATTTAGCTGGTGGGACGTTTTTGTATAAGGTGCAACCTAAGACGTTGCCTCATTTATGTATAATGTATATGGAGTAAGCAGACATTTTTACTTTAGCTGGGATTTTGCCCAGAGTGCAAAGGATTCAGTAATCAGCAATCACTGACACTGCCTCTGTTTAATAAAATTAGGTTTTGGCATCATTGTAGTCAGTGGAGCAAGGATCTGTTCTTTTGATCTGGTAAGGGTTTCCTAAGCTGAGTAATTGATTGCTCCTGCCTGTTCCTGGAAAAAGCTTCCAGAAGAAAGAGCAGCAGCGTCAATCACTCAGTTATGAATATGTATCATACCTGGAGGGGGAGGGGCATCCAGCAGGTGGCTAGGGAGGTAATAAATATTTAGGAAGCCTTTCCAATGTGTTTTTCTTGTTAAACAGACATGTTGAGTATGCAAACATGAACAAAGAAAGTGAAGCTCAGTACACAATTGCTGACCAGAGCTTGCGATGTATAACAGAAAATAACTACTGTATTTATCGGCGTATAACACGCACAGGCGTATAATACGCACCCTAACTTTAAGAGGGAAGTTTCAGGAAAATAAATTCCACAGCCCCCTGCGTATAACACGCAGGCACAGTTTACGCTCTATTTTTAGGGTAAAAAAGTGAGCGTTATACGCCAATAAATACAGTATACAATCGTGTATAAGGTCATCGGAGTAACAAAGCACTCAGTAACAGCGGAAATACAAGCAAGACAAAAATGTCCAGGAGCAACCTGAGGGGTTGTACCTGGGAAGAAAGAGTCTGTGTTTCTTGAGAAGGGGGAGCTTCATCTCTAGTAGGGAGAAATTAAAGAAAAGGAGAGAAGAGGGAAAAAGAAAGGGGGTCCACAAGGATGACCTGACCAGCCAGAGAGACATTCGGTGAGAACGGTGTGTTGTTCGCTACCATGGCAAGTGGACTGTTTGATCAAAGGTCGGCAGTAAGCAGTGAGTGACCCAGGGTTACATAGTTACATAGTTACATAGTAAGTCAGGTTGAAAAAAGACACAAGTCCATCCAGTTCAACCATAAAAAAAAATATATATATATCGTACAATCCCATATACCCAATTCTATACCCACAGTTGATCCAGAGGAAGGCAAAAAAAACTAGCAGAGCATGATCCAATTTGCTACAGCGGAGGAAAAAATTCCTTCCTGATCCCCCGAGAGGCAATCGGATATTCCCCGGATCAACTTTACCTATAAATGTCAGTACCCAGTTATATTATGTACATTTAAGGAATAATCCAGGCCCTTCTTAAAGCAATCTACTGAGCTGGCCAGAACCACCTCTGCAGGCAGTCTATTCCACATTTTCACAGCTCTTACTGTGAAGAAACCTTTACGTATTTGGAGGTGAAATCTCTTTTCCTCTAGATGCAAAGAGTGCCCCCTTGTCCTTTGTGTTGACAGTAAAGTGAATAATTCAACACCAAGTCCACTATATGGACCCCTTATATATTTGTACATGTTAATCATATCCCCCCTTAATCTCCTCTTCTCAAGAGTGAATAAATTCAGTTCCTCTAATCTTTCCTCATAGCTGAGCTCCTCCATGCCTCTTATCAGTTTGGTTGCCCTTCTCTGCACTCTCTCCAGTTCCCCAATATCCTTTTTGAGAACTGGGGCCCAAAACTGAACTGCATATTCCAGATGAGGTCTTACTAATGATTTGAACAGGGGCAACATTATATCTCTCTCTCTGGAGTCCATACCTCTCATAATACAAGAAAGGACTTTGCTCGCTTTGGAAACCGCAGCTTGGCATTGCAATGCCATTATTGAGCTTATGATCTACCAAAACCCCCAGATCCTTCTCCACTACGGATCCCCAGAGTTTTACTCCCCCTAGTATGTATGATGCATTCATATTCTTAGCCCCCAAGTGCATAACTTTACATTTATCAACATTAAGCCTCATCTGCCACATAGTCACCCAATTAGACAGAGCATTGAGGTTTGTAAATTGGCGACATCCTGTAAGGACGTTATTCCACTGCATAGCTTGGTGTCATCTGCAAAGACAGAAATGTTACTTTTGATCTCAGACCCAATATCATTTATAAACATATTAAACATATTATAAACATAGTCTTTTGAAAACTTACAAAAAAACATCTTTAGGTTTAAATATGTATTTGTAAAAAAAAAAAAAAATACAATTACGTTTTTTTTTTTATTGTTTGTCTGGTTAATTATAGTGTACCACACTGTAGGTGATATAAGAACACATAAAATCTTGCCAAGTTTGGTTTTCAGTCTGCAAAAAAGACGTACTGTTTATTTTTGCTCCAGATAGATTAATGCAAATGTATGTCTTTACACCTCCCACTGAAAACGTTCTCTAGAGTGGCTAACAACTGCTGCAAACAGCATGCTCCATCTCTCAGGTGATTCAGCTTAGCTATTTAAAGAAAATTTCCCCCAAACACTATTTCTATATAAAACAGGCACATAACGCGATTCCAGTATTTAAGCAATCTTACAGCTGAAAGAAACATACTCAACTCAACCCAGTACTGGGCAGTTATCTGTGCAGAAAGGTGATCTTCTGCTTTTGTACCTACTTCAACCCCGGGCTTTTTTTACCACCTCAATACCGGGCCTATTCTGGCACTTCTCTCCTACATGTACAAATCATCATTCTTTTGCTAGAAAATTACTCAGAACCCCCAAACATTATATATGTTTTTTTTAGCAGACACCCTAGGGAATAAAATGACGGTCATTGCAACTTTTTTTCTTGCACGGTATTTGCGCAATAATTTTTCAAACGCCTTTTTTTGGAAAAAAATGGGTTCATGAATTAAAAAATAACAAAACAGTAAAGTTAGCCCAATTTTTTTGTAAAATATGAAAGATGAGGTTACGCCGAGTAAATAGATACTTAACCACTTCAATACAGGGCTTTTTGTACCTATTCAATACCGGGCCTATTTTGGCACTTCTCTCCTACATGTACAAATCATCATTCTTTTGCTAGAAAATTACTCAGAACCCCCAAACATTATATATGTTTTTTTAGCAGACACCCTAGGGAATAAAATGACGGTCATTGCAACATTTTTTCTTGCACAATATTTGCGCAATAATTTTTCAAACGCCTTTTTAAAAAAAAAAAAATGGTTTCATGAATTAAAAAATAACAAAACAGTAAAGTTAGCCCAATTTTTTGGGAACATATGAAAGATAATGTTACGCCGAGTAAATAGATACCTAACATGTCACGCTTTAAAATTGCGCACACTCATGGAATGGCGCCAAACTTCGGTACTTAAAAATCTCCATAGGCGACGCTTTAATTTTTTTTACAGGTTACCAGGTTAGAATTACAGAGGAGGTCTAGTGCTAGAATTGTTGCACGCGCTCTAACGCACGCGGCGATACCTCACATGCGTGGTTTGAACGGCGTTTACATATGTGGGTGACTTACGTGTGCATTCGCTTCTGATCGCGAGCTACCGGGGACAGGGGCGTTTTAATTTTTTTTTTTTTATTATTTATTTTACTTATTTATTTATTTTTTTACAATGATTTTACTTTTTTTTTTTTTTTATCACTTTTATTCCTATTACAAGGAATGTAAACATCCCTTGTAATAGGAATGTGTGTGACAGGTTCTCTTTATTGAGAGATGCGGGGTCAATAAGACCCCACATCTCTCCTCCAGGCTGGAAAGCATGAGATCAGTGAATTTTTTTTCACTGATTTCATACTTACAGCCGCAATGGCGGCTTTGTTTACATTTGAGGACCCGGGCGTGACGTCATCACATCGCGCCCGGGCCTCCGACGATCATAAAGATGACTGGTGACCATCTGGTCACCAGTCATCTCTATGCTCATCACGTGACTCCACCAACAATGCCGGAAGATTCGCTCCGGGTCCCCGATCGCACGGGGGAGCCCGGAGAAGCACCGGATGGCGGCGGGAGGGGGGGTGTCCCCTCCCGCCGCCTATAAGAACGATCAAGCGGCGGAACCGCCGCTATGATCATTCTTATGGTGCACAGAATCGCCGGCACTTTAAAAGGATATCTGAATGATGCCTCTAGCTGCAGGAATCATTCAGATATCCCCCTACAAAGCCGAGGACGTCATATGACGTCCACCCAGGATGGGAGATCCCATCTGTGGACGTCATTTGTCTATGGCTGGGTAGGGAAGTGGTTAACATGTCACGCTTTAAAATTGCGCACACTCATGGAATGGCGCCAAACTTCGGTATTTAAAAATCTCCATAGGCGACGCTTTGAAAATGTTTACAGCTTACCAGGTTAGAGTTACAGAGGAGGTCTAGTGCTAGAACTGTTGCACGCACGCTAACACACATGGCGTTACCTCACATATGTGGTTTGAACGGCGTTTACATATGTTGGCGGGACTTACGTGTGCGTTCGCTTCTGATCGCGAGCTACCGGGGACAGGGGCGGTTAAAAAAAAAATAAACATTTTTTTATTTATTTCTTTTTGATCACTTTTATTCCTATTACAAGGAATGTAAACATCCCTTGTAATAGGAATGGTGTGTGACAGGTTCTCTTTATGGAGAGATGTGGGGTCAATAAGACCCCACATCTCTCCTCCAGACTGGAAAGCATGAGATCGTGAAAGAAAAAAAATTCACGATCTCATGCTTACTAGCCACAATGGCGGCTTTGTTTACTTCTGAGAACCCGGGCATGACGTCATCACATCGCGCCCGGGCCTCCGACGGTCATAGAGATGACTGGTGACCATCTGGTCACCAGTCATCTCTATGCTTCACCTCCAGCGCCGGACGATTCATTCTCCGGGCCCACAATGGCACGGGAGAGCCCGGAAAAGCACCGGATGGCAGCGGGAGGGGGGGGATGTCACCTCCCACGCCTATAAGAACGATCAAGCACCGCTATGATCATTCTTATGATGCGCAGAATCGCCGGCAGAAGAGAAGGATATCTGAATGATGCCTCTAGCTGCAGGCATCATTCAAATATCCCCCCACAAAGCCCAGGATGTCATATGACGTCCACCCAGGATGGGAGATCCCATCTGTGGACGTCATTTGACTAGGGGCGGGTAGGGAAGTGGTTAAAGAGACCCTGTCATCAGCTTCGAGTATTGCAGGCAACTGCGCAGTGAAATCTAGTATGCTTACAGACTTTTTCCTTTCCATAAATTATCTTTTGTTCACTTTTATTGCGACTTTTAACTTGCTAAATTTTACCTGATAGTGATTTTTACTCTTCCTTGTCCAGTCTAACATTTTTAGCTGCAGATTAACTTTAGATTAAAATAAAACACCTGATTGTAAATATTGATGTCCACCCAACAGAAGGAAAACGTAAAATTTGTTGAAGGATCTACGTTTTCAACATCTTCAAGTGGCTGGAGTTACGCTTAAAGTGGTAGTAAAGTCTAAAAATAAATAAATATATATAGATATATATATATATCTATATATATGGGCCCCCTGCAGGTTAATGCCATAATGTGCTAGTATGTACCGCAAACGAGCACATTATGACTGACTTATCTTTCAAACGAAGCACTGTTGGCCCTTTCATCTTCACCCGGTCTTCCTTCTGGGTTCACGCGCTCGAGCCGTTTGAATGGATGCAGGAGTCATGATCGTGGCATGGCGCTCTGCATTCCACAGCACACTCTGTGTGCCCTGAATGCAGAGCTTGACACATGCGCTGGGGGCATCATCAGCTATTGTCAATGTAAATATCTCCTAAACGATGCACGTTTAGGAGATATTCTTGACTGCTGAGGCGCAATGGGCCTAGGCACAAACCAACTGTTGACATAATGGGATAAACCCCCACCCCTTGCCCTCACCCCATATAAGAAAACACGCTTACAACCATTAAGTTAGAAAGGGCACGGCCACAGGTTTAAATTCCAACACAGAACATGTGAACACTTTAAACCAGTGCCAGTCACAGTTGTACTGTGAGCACACTTTAACCTTAACTATTTTAATTCCAAAAGGGGCCTGTCCTTACCATAAGTGCTGGACAGACAGCCTACTTCCATTTTCCAATCAAGGGCATAGCCCTTTACAGCAACGTTTAATGCTGGCAATATCAAGAAACCGCAGCAAGCTGTGACATACCATCAATAAAAAAGGGGGGCAGGAGGGTTTTCAACTCTTCCAGCCACGTTCTTCAAAAGGCCCAGAATTCCCTGGGGCAATACTTTTAATGAGCTCAGGCCCAGCCCAACCCCCATAACTTTAACCAATCTTGGGTGATTACTCACCCACTGCCAACGCTCAGCACCTGGCCATGCCTCCATCAGTAAAGGCTCTCTTTCCCTATAGGGGCTCAAGAGGCCTTCATTGTACCTACAAGTAAACCCTAATGTAAGCTTACCTGTAGATACAATTTTAAAGTGGTAGCTTACTACCCCTTTAAATGGACCTTCACTGAAATGTAGCTTTGCTCTCCTTAAACTTTCCCACCTTCCAAAACATGAACCCCCCCCCCTTCTTTCCCCCTACACATTTTTTTTTTATAGCTTGATTACTTTTTATTTACTTATTTTCATGCCCGCCCCCTAGGTGGCATTCCTGGTGCCTTTTGAGATATCCACGTCACATACCTCAGGAGGCATCAGCTTCCTTCCATAAGAATAAGGAGGAGGGTGGGCCTGGCGGTGAATCATCAGGGTCCAGCTACATTAACCCAGAAGAGACAGGCGGCTCCCAATGATGTCCGGGAAGAAGATTGCAGTAAGGGACCTGGGGTGTGGCACCAGAATATAGATCACATGAGGATAATGCTGGATTCACTGGGTGGGTGAGTATGGGAATTGAGATCAAGACTGCATAAGTAAGAGGTCATTTAAAAATGGGGAGGGGTGAGGTTCCTTAACTAGGACCAGAACTGTGAAGAACGTGCCAAAAAGGACATATGGAAGGTAAAGGACTAATCACCAGTGCTTCTGAGTTAGTTGCAGCTGGCCTTTTTGCTTCTAGTGATATACCCAACTCTGTTCTATACTGTGTCTATATGTGGATATGGCCATCTTGATAGAGGCAGGGCTTTGCTTCATCATGTTAGAGCTGCCCCAACCGATGATTGGTGATGAGTATTTATTATTACTTTACAGTAATTTTTGGGTGCCTGAAAAAATGGTTGTCGCCACTATACACTGTAGATATTGAAATTGCAGCTCCGAAGCGCAGTTATGGGTTTGCTTCGAGGTAAGACTTTCCTGGTTTGAGTCTGAATCCTTTTCATTCAGCCTCACCATTCCAGATGTTTTTCTCTGTACAGCTGTATAGTTAGCTTTTCCTTGAATTCATTCTGATAACTCTCAGCAGTTGGCAGTGTCTCCAGATACAGACTCGAGCAGCCATAAAGCACTCCATAACAGGAACTTCAATATCTGCACCAGAGGCATACAGAGCTATGAGCTGCCCTCATCACAATGACATTAATCCTTGTTTTTAAACCTCCTCTGGACAGGCACTGTCAGAGTGTAGAGGGGCACTAGAGGCCCATATCTCCAGAATGTACTTTAAAGGAATATGTCACAAGACCAAATACCTGTGTGTAGGCAGGCAGCCATTGCCTGACTTGTGCTATGTGCTCATTCTGCTGATCATTGGTTTTTACGGGTATATTTAGTTCACTACATTTTTAGGTGTGTTGAGGTTCTACACTATGATATTTCCGAGTAATATTGACATTAATATCATAAGGGCAGAAAAGCTATAAGGTTTGAGATTAATGCTGGCCAGTTTCCATCAATGTTTCAAATGTGCCCAGCTATGGAGAAACAGTGATAATGGGCTAACTAGTAGTAGTTACACACATTTACCTTTACTTGTTTGGTAATGTTTAATATGTTTTAGCATTAATCCAGGTAGCTTCCTCATTCCCATGTGGAATGGGAATGAGGACCTTGTTGGACACCCCATGCCATAAACCATGGACATTATTATGGAATACAGCCCTTGTTTATTTGCAGCTATGAGCCTCCACTATTCTGAGAAGACTTTCCACAAGATTTTGGGGTGTATCTAATGTTGGATATGAAGACCCTAATGACAATGGGTGTTCTAATTTATCCCAAAAGTGTTCAGCAGGGTTGAGGTCAGGGCTCTGCACAGGCCATTTAAGTTCCTCCATACCAAACTCATCAAACCATGTGCCGTAAGTTTGGACCAAGCGTTGTGCACATGGTTTTAGGAGGGAGGGTGTTCACATAGATTGGCCATATACCATAATCTGAAATCCTTCACAGACAATAAAAACTGGGGTGAACATTTAATGCCTTTATTAGAGTACAATTGAGGTTCCCTTGTGTTTTTTAACATTTACAACCTTTTGTTGGAAGAAAACTAGAGAAGTATCGTGACTGAAAACTGACTGAGAGTCAGCAATGTCACGGAAATGCCTAATGTTTGGCTGCCATAATCTTTAATAATTTACATGTGGTTTTATTCACTTGCAATCAGCTTTCAAGCACCAAAATGAAAAAATGAGCCCCCATCACAGTTTTTAATAAAACAAAGAAATTATTAAGACTTGGAAGTAGGTAGCTAGTTGAAAGAAAGTAAAGTTGCTAGAAAATTGTGACTTGTAGGGCCAATATAATTGTTGGGTTTGGGGGTTGGTTGAGGTTAGCGGCAAGGTTAGGTTTAGGTGGTGAGTTGTGTTTAGAATTGGATTGCAGGGTTATATTAAAGTGATTGTAAAGGGTATTTTTTTAAAAACAATAAACATGTTATACTTACTTTCTCTGTAAAATGTTTTTTTCACAGAACAGCCCTGGTGCTCCTGGCTCCTCCTCTTCTCAAAGTGCTACCATAGGAAGCCACTTCCTGTTGTGCCACACCTGTGGGTTCGATCCCGAGCCATGCTGCCTGTGCCCATAGACATAGACAGTACGGCTCAGCTCTCTTCCCTCTCATTTGATTGAGAGCAGCAGGAGCCAATGGCTCCAGCTGCTATCAATCTGTACTTTGAGGAGGGAGAGAGCTTGGGCACAGTGCTGGATGGAGATCGGGTTTAGGTAAATATAAAGGGGGTTGGGGGGTGATCTTCATCACAGTAGGCTTTTTACCTTAATGCAGGGAATGCATTGAGCTAAAAAAAACTTCTGCCACTTCCACTTTAAAGTTCAGAGCAGTGGTCTCCAAACTGTGGCCCGAGGGCTGGATGTGGTCCTTTGCTATCCCAGTGTTATGAGGCACTAGTCCTCATAATTCAAATCCTAATATTTCCTGCCACTGACACTAATGATGGGACACTATTCCTCCCACTAATATCAATGAAGGGGCACTATTCTTCCCACTTATACCAACAATGGGGCACTATTCCTTCCACGGACACCAGTGGTGGGGCACTATTCCTTCCACTAACACCAATAATGGGGCACTATTCCTTCCACTAACACCAATGATGGGTCATTAAAAAAAAAAAAAAAAACAATAAAGAAAAGGTCTGGTGTCACCAGTGACACCCCTCCATCCCCAAAATATACATGAAAAGAGAAAAGGTTTGCCCTTGGGACTTTGAGTGAGGTGAGCACTGTTGAGCCAATGAAAATCACAGGAATAATTGCAATGTATATTTATTCAAGTAAAAAACAGTGCATACATTAATGTTATGAACATGGCCAATTCATACAAAATACAAGACAAGTAAAAAGTAGGTAAAATGATATTGCAAGTATCTGACAATAATCATGTAAACACACAGGCATCAAGTCTACCAGACGCGTTTCGCAGGACTATTCCTTCCACTAACACCGAAGGTGGGTCACTATTCCTTTCCCTAACACCAATGATGGGACACTATAATCCTCTTCCTACTGACGACCAACTCTGATGCAATGTTTATATAGCGCTTACCACCCTCTCCTCCTTGTCTTTCGGCTCCTCGCAGGAGGAAAGGGCACACCCAGCTCTATATGCCCGTACCCTCCTGTGTGAGGAGGTTGAGCGGTGTTTTGATGGGTCTCCGCAGCCAGATACTCCCTCCGAATGGTTCTTATCTCTATAGCCAATAAAGACAAGTCTCTATTTCCCACAATGACTTCAATGTCCACACCAGCTGTAACTCCAACGTAGAGTTTATTTCTCTTAAACAACAGTCTCTGATAGGATAGGTTGGAGAAAGAACAGGACAGCATAAGGTGTGGGAGAGGTCCAGGCACAAACGTAATACACTTCAATGCTTGGCTCCTCAAGCAGACTTAGCCCATTTGGATAGTCTCCCTAGATAGGGACTAGCAGCCAAAATGGTACTCGAACTGACCACTCAGTTACTATACAAACTGGTACCCTGGTCTCTGCCACAGACCTGGTGAACTCGGTCTCTTCCACAGACCTGGTGAACTTAGTTTCTTTAAAGCTTGGCCTCTTTGTAAGGAGAAGACATCCCACCAGAGAGTTACCGGGCCCCTTCCTTCACTGTGACTACTCACCGGTCCCTCGGAACGATCCTCCCCTGGCCTCCTCGTCTAAGATACGGGTCCCCTCGCAAGGTGGCACCCTGAGATTCCTCGATCCTTGACGGGCCCCAGCTGAAGGTGCTGGGCCCAAGGCCTTCAGTTGCAGCCCCAGGGCTAAAGGTGCCTGGGACTGATTCACCGACCTCCGCCTCTGGGCCAAAGGTGCCCAGGGCGGACAGGAACACACACTCCCTGGGAGTAGGACTCCAGACGACAACGAACATTGAACAGGCAGCGTCTGCCTCTTTTATATCCTCTCCCAGCATACACAGCAGGCCGACAACTCCCACTGTATGGTTGCCGAGAGGGGACACACAAGGCACAGTACTGTATCAGCAGTTCAACCCTGGCCCACTATGGCAGCGCCACCTGCAGGCCACAGGGAACAGTACACCGATACTCTTCCTGCAGACAAAATGGTTGATGATGTCCTAACAATTTAGGTGCTTGAGCATAACTACCACTCAAACATTACTCCTAAATTATGGACCCCACTACATTTATAATCACTGAAGCTGGGTCTGGGACATTTTCTACTCCCGCTGGCCCCAATCAGGCCCCCCTAAAGTCTAAAGGACAGTAAGCTGGCCCTTTGTTTGAAAGGTTTGGAGACCCCTGGTTTAGGGATTAGGCTGAAGTTAAGGGTTACCTTCAGGTGTTAATTTTAGGTTAAGGGTCAGGCATGAAGGGTAATTCATCAATTTCAATATGACACTTTCAAGATTTATTATTTATCAGCTCCTTCCTTGAAAATATCAGATATCAGAAGACATTTCATATATTTGCACAGGGTCTAATGTCCTGTATTCTTGCTACTAAGCTGTGCACCATTTCATGCTGAGATGTACAACCACCACAGGAGGGCAAGACTTTCTGAACCTAATCCCAGAGTTGTTTTGCTGGTGACTCTGTCAGCTTGCATTCTCTCCTTCTGAAAATCAGCAGAGGATCGTATACTTAATAACAAGCTTCAGGCCTAAGTTTTCTGAAGCGCGTTGTATTCTAGCGCTTGAGGCACAATAACCTTTGACCATAATCTGCTGTGAGATTGCCAGACATTTTTAGGGCCAGAAATAGACTGTATAAAGCAAGCAGTCAACTTCTGGAACATATAATAAAGGGCGCCACACTGTAGATACAGGGCAGGTGAGTCAGTCAAGAAAATTGAAGACATCAGACATGCACTAAACCTTTCACAAAGCTGGACATGTTTAGTAAAAGCGCCCATGAAGTTCCATTTATCCCTATGGAAGATGTGCTCAATGAAAAATGTGCTAGAAATGTGGCATGCAGGAATTTTTGTGTTCGAAAAAAAGACACTAAAAGACTTTATGGTGAGAACTTACAGAAAATAATGACATGGAAAGCTCCACATGCTTAAGGCCCCTTTCACACGGAGGTCCGTTCAGGTCCGCCTGTCAGTTTTTTAGGCGGACCTGAAACGGATCCTCCATGCACCCCTATGGAGGCACGGATGTCAGCGGAGACATGTCCGCTGACATCCGCTCCGCCAAAGTGTGACGGAGGAAAACCCTATTTTTCCTTCCGTCGGCGGAGCGGATCAGATGACAACGGACTCTACGGTCCGTTGTCATCCGATTCCCCATAGGGGAGAGCGGCGCTCTGACAGGGCAGTCCCTGCACAGTGTGCGGGGACCGCCCAGTCATCCGTCGGCTCAGCGGGGATCAACGGAGCGATCCCCGCTGAGCAAGCGGAGCTTCACGGGGCGGATCTGCACGGATCCGCCCCGTGTGAAAGGACCCTTAGGTGCTTAAAGCTGAGCTCCAGGCAAACAGCTCAATACACCGTTGTAACACATATGAGAACTGTTTTACCTGCCAAAGATTCTGCCAAGAATCAGCTCTGCCACACAGCATACATAGTTACATAGTTAGTCAGGTTGAAAAAAGACACAAGTCCATCCAGTTGAACCATAAAAAAAGAAAATAATATCATACAATCCCATATACCCAATTCTATACCCACAATTGATCCAGAGGAAGGCGAAAAACCCCAGCAGAGCATGATCCAATTTGCTACAGCAGGGGAAAAAAATTCCCAGCAGATTCGGCCAGGAGACCTGATTTTTCCCTGGTCACCTCCTTGCCCTCAGCTTTTAATTAGACACTAAAGAAGCAGCAACAAATGAGTGGATTCATCTTTCTGCTTCTGCCTGTATGTTCCTTCTCAGCACATGTGCATGCATGTGGCCTACTTGCCCTGGAACCACCATGCACCCCTTTCAATGACTTCAGACCAGGCATTTGAATGGTTCAAAATTTTACTAAATGCATTTAGCAAAACAGTCCAGAAGTGCATCACAGTCTTCCCCCAACTAACTATGCAGTGGCTGCCCAGGCATACCTGTACAGGTGAGAGTCCATGCTTGGCAAAGTTCAATACTGGCGATTCCCCTAAGGGTGGCAGACGAAGGTTGCTTCAGGCGTTCCCAACAAAAAGCCCGCCAAGCCTCTTTATATACAGACTGGGAAGGAAGGCAGGGCCCAAATAGCCCAGGAAACCGGCAAACCAGAGCTTAACTCTTTCCTTACCTGGGCAGTCTAATCTTGCTTGCTTACAGCAACATATCCTTAGTATGCATCTGCCTACCCGCAGAACAGCTAATTGTTGCCCTTTTGGTAGCGGTCATTGTAGTATACTGCAATCCAGTCATATACAGGTATTTACACTAGTTGCAATTCCAAATAAGTTGGTCTTATATATTTATTTGAATTCCTTGGTGTTTTTAATATCTATCTGGAGTTTGTCTTGAATTACTGGACACACACTTGGCTGGTTCTGAATTATGTTTACAGTACTAGCATATGTAGCAGTACCCCCTTAGGGGCTGCTGAAAGTTGTGGCCCACCTGTCACCCTGCCTGGCCCATCATTCACTTCCCAGTCACCTTGGGGACAATGAACAATCAATGCGCTTGTTTTTGTATTTTTATTGGATTTGAACTTGGATAGGGATGGGAATATATGGGATACCCAGTAGAACAAGAAATTGATTGTATATCAATCCGTTGGGACAACTTTACACATTTGACTACTCCAGTCTCCTCCAGCACATCTCTTGCTTGCAGACTATTACTCTCTCTCTCTCCTGCACAACACTTAACTCCAGGCACAGCTAGCACATGGTTAGACCCAACTCTGACTCAGTCAGGCCTCAGCAACCGCCTTTTGCAAGCAGGATCCGAGGGCCCCTTTAATGTAGCAAAAATAGAAATAGGAAGTCTTTAGTGCTAGCTATCTTAAGGTTGGACTACTGCTCCCAATTAGCCATCTTCAGGCCCTGCCAGCTGTCCTGGTTGCAGCTGCCCGACTTCACTGCCCATGACATCACTGTCATTACTGCTGGCTCTGCACCCATCCCAGACTGCACACTCCCAGTCCTGTCAGGAGTGCCTCCCCAGTCCTCCCGACTGTGCCTGTCACTCACCAGCCTTTCTGGCTGCGACCGGTGTTTCCCTCCTGGAGACTTGCCTGACAACACTAGGTCCTGTTGTCATCTTTGGTTCCTCTCTGTGCCTCCTGAACAGATCCTCCTTTCTTTCCAAAAGGGCTCCGTCCTGCACCCGAACCCCAGGCCCAAGGTAATCTCCCCCCCCCCCCAGACTGAGGAGCTCCCTCGAGGGCCATGGAAAACTAGTGCTCCATCTCCAGTTCTTTTGCCCAAAAACGCCTCCCCAGCTGGGCTGACTTTAGGTATTTAAGGAGGCCTGCTCCCTGCCAATCCAGATTGGGAATTGGTCAGGGCTCCTTAGAACACCCCAGGCAGCTCCACCTCTCTTCCCCTCCTCTCTCCTAGAATCTTCTAGAAGCCAGAGGGAGGTAATCGAGAAGTAATGATACAGTATCTGTGAGTCACCAGCCTACTATGGCCACTCCCAGCCCACACAGATCAAAACAAACAGGCCTAGCTTCCAGTTAAGCCTGCTTAAATGTGCCTGCTCTCACAAAAATCCTAACTCTAGCACCTAACTAAGTAGAGGGTACTACACTTGTAATAAGAATAAAAGTGATAAACAATAAAGGGACAGTGTAAAAATAAAATAAATAATAATAAAAAAAGATCCCTCCATGCTTGTGTGCAGAAGCGAACGCATGCGTAAGTCACGCACGCATATGTAAACTGTGTTTGTACCACATATGTAAGGTATCACCGTGAATGTTATGCCGCGTACACACGATTGTTTTTAATGTCATTTTCAAAAACGAAGTTTTTCTCAACGTGACTTTTCTTGTTTCCTCTCAAGCCTGTCTTGCATACACACGTTCATTAAAAAAAATTATCAAGCAAAGCGCAGTGACGTACAACACGTACGACGGCACTATAAAGGGGAAGTTCCGTTCGAATGGCGCCACCCTTCATGTTAGTAAAGTTCGTTGAGCGACGATTTACGATTTTCAGCCTTGTGCTTTTCAGTCCGTTACAGCGTGACGAATGTGCTATCCCCATTACGAACGCTAGTTTTACCAGAACGAGCGCTCCTGTCTCATACTTGATTCTGAGCATGCGCGTTTTTTTTCCCCTCGTAAAAGCATATACACTACCATTTTTCACATCTTTAAAAAACGACGTGAAAAACGACGTGAAAAAATAGAGCAGGTTCTCATTTTTTTAGGCCCTTTTTCACGTCGTTAAAAATGCTCTGGAGCCTACACACGATCGTTTTTAATGCCCAATTTAAAAAATGGTATTTTAACAACGTGAAAAACGATCGTGTGTACGCGGCATTAGAGCCAGAGCAATAATTCTAGTGCTAGACTTCCTCTGTAACTCTAAACAAGTAACCTGTAAAAAATTTGAAAGCGTTGCCTATGGAGATTTTTAAGTATTGTAATATGTCAGCAATTTTAAAGCGTGACATGTTAGGTGTCTATTTACTCGGCATAACATCATCTTTTATAGTCTAATTTATAGCTTTTTTACACAAAATTGCGTTTGAAAAACCACTACGCAAATATTGTGTGACATAAAATATTGCAACAATCGACATTTTTTTGTTCTCTAGGGTCTATGCTAAAAAAAAGTAATTTTATAACAAAAAATACTGATTTACACAAGTAAACAAAAAGTGCCAGAAAAGGCTTGATCGTTAAATAGTCGCCTATTCTGCCTGTTCCTGTTGATTTTCGCTCACTGGAAAAGTTATGCCCACTGGCAGAAGCTTTACATCCAGTAGTGTTGGATATTTGCATCCCTCAGCACAAGCTGTGGTTCAAACTTTCACCCCCTACATTACTTGTGTCCTATAGTAACAGAGGGGCTGGCAGATAGAACCACTGTATTGAGTGGAGGACCAAGTATCCAACCCATCAGATATGTGTCAGATGTAAAGAATCTGCTGGAGATCGTACCTATTGAACCGAGGGAAGATCCAAGGAGCAGGACAGGTGAGCATAAAAGGTCTTGCTTTCCAAGGTGATTTTTGGGTGCCACTTTTGTTGTAGCAACAGAATCACTTTAAGGGGAGAATGACCTGCGATCCTCTGTAATTTTTCTCATTGGAGCTTAAGCATAATTTGTGCCGAAAATGGCAAAGCTGTAACTGGAATCGCCCCACACCTGATATGTGCCTGCTGTACCATGTACTTGTATTAAAAAGCATGGTCAGTCTTCTGGTTGTACTGGGAACTCAGCCTGCTCTCTTCCAATGATCAGACTTGTCCTGACATGTCCCCCTCCCCTTGCAGAGCCTTTCACTGGGAAGATCAGTGCTCTGCTGTTTCTCCTCCTCCAGCTCTCCGAGCTACTTATGCAGCTGAGAACGGAGGGTATGTGATCACTTGTAGAAAAGAAAAAATGTTTTATATCTATACACAAATGCTTTGCCTTTCACTTCTATTTTAGCCCCTAAACACTGCCGCGACTTGAGAGTTCAAAGTCGCAGGACAAGTCGCGACATTAACGGCACTGGAACCATTCTAATCAGTGCAACTCAAGTTGCTCTGACTTAGAAAAATGTTCCTGCACTACTTTTGGTGTGACTTCAATATGACTTGCATTGACTTCTATTAAAGAAGTCGTATGCAAACCACGATGAAGTCACGCAGGGATGTCGAATTCAAAGTCTCTCAAAGTGGCTGCAGGGTGAACCCAGGCTTAAACTGAATGGGTTGTTTTACAAGGTGAGAGTTTACATAGACTTTAATCCCAAATCCAGACAAAGTTTTTTTATTGAATTGTGGATCATGTACAGAAAGGTTAGTGCCTTTGCCAAATTTTAGTACATTGTGTGACCTTTTACACGGGACGGATCCGTGAGGATCTGCCCCGTGAACCTCCGCTTGCTTTGCAGGGATCGCTCCGTTGATCCCCGCTGAGCCGGCGGATGACAGGGCGGTCCCCGCACACTGTGCAAGGACTGCCCTGTCAGATCTCCGCTCTCCCCTGTGGGGGGATCGGATGAACACGGACCGTCTGTCCGTGTTCATCCAATCCGCTCTGCAGACGGATTGAAAAATAGGATTTTCCTCCGTCTGCAGAAACGGGGGATTGCGGACACGGAGGAGATCGGGTGTCAGCGGATGTTCATCCGCTGACACCCGCGATCTCATAGGGACCAATGTATGTCCCTTTTTCATCCGTAAATGGACGGATGAAAAAGCGGACATACGGTCCGCTAGTGTGAAAGGGGCCTAAAGTGGTAGTAAACTTGTGAAATGCACAATCTGCTGACAGGCAGGGCTTTTAAAACAGTGGAGACCCTAGAGGTCTCTTCTGTCAATCTTCTCCCTTCCTGTCAGCGGATGATGTGATCTGAGCTGCACATGCCCAGTTTAGACCACATTTACCCGCCACTTTGCATACCGAGGTGATGTGACTCCCTGTGGGCATGCACGGGCCCACTCATAATTTATAATTTTGCTTGCTGCTCCTTCACTGACCAATCACATCTGGGATAGGTCCTGGACCAAGCTCTAATGCTTTTAAAGGCTAAATTCACCTTTGTAATAAAATACAAAGCATTTAAGGGACCCCAGTACCTTTAAAACACTGTGTAGCTTAACTGCTTCCAGACCAGCCGCCGCAGTTACACTGCGGCAGGCTGGCTCCCCTGCGCGGCACTTTAAGACGCCTCTGACGGCACGTACTTACGTTGGCTCTTTAAGACGCCTCCGGCAGCACTTGCGCGCCACGGGAGGCACCTGCACGTGCCTGAAACGTGTCCCCGGAGCCAATGCAAGCGCCCGACGGTCGCGATGACCGACGGGCACCCGCGATTGCTCATTACAGAACAAGAACCCGGGGTGTGTGTGCGTAAACACACAAATCCCAGTTCTCTCAGGGGCGAGGAGACTGATTGTGTGTTCATACAATGTGTGAACACCGATCAATCTCTTCCCCTAGTCAGTCCCATCCCCCCTACAGTTAGAACACACATTAGGGAACACCGTTAACCCCTTAATCACCACCTAGTGTTAACCCCTTCCCTGCCTGTGACATTTATACAGTAATCAGTGCATTTTTATAGCACTGATTGCTGTATAAATGTCACTGGTCACAAAAATGTGTCAAAAGTGTCCGTTTTGTCCGCCGCAATATTGCAGTCCTGATAAAAATCGCTGATCGCCGCCATTACTAGTAAAAAAATTAATAATAATAAAATTCCATTAAAAATACCCCCTATTTTGTAGGCGCTATAACTTTTGCGCAAATCAATCAATATACGCTTATTGCTATTTTTTTTTTTACCAAACATGTAGAAGAATACGTATCGCCTAAACTGAGGAAAAAATGTGTTTTAAAAAAAATTGGGGTATTTGTTATAGCAAAAAGTAAAAGATATTGTTTTTTTTTTCAAAATTGTCGCTCTTCTTTTGTTTATAGCGCAAAAAATAAAAAACACAGAGGTGATCAAATACCACCAAATGGAAGCTCTATTTGTGGGAAAAAAATTACGTCAATTTTGTTTGGGTACAGGGTCGCACGACCGCGCAATAGTCAGTTAAACGACGCGGTGCCATATTGCAAAAAATAGCCTGGTCATTGAGCAGCCAAATCTTCCGGGGCTGAAGTGGTTAAAATGTGGGGTTTAATTTAGGTTTCAGATCTGTATGCCTATTGTAGCTCACCCACAGCCTGGTTGAAAAATGACTAATGGGATAGAAATGGGTGTTGTCCAGCCTATGATCTGGGTCTGGGATGCCCCGTACATAGGAGAGGGTGGCAAATCTTCACACACTTTAGGCAGCACTCAGGGAGACAAGCAATCTCTAATGGAAACAGAAAAACAAACAAGGCGCCTCTAAGTGCAGAAGTATAAAACTTTTAATATCCCCTTAAAGGGTTAAAAACACTTACAAGACTTACAGGACTTGTGGTGCTCCCATTACAACACATAGACTATAAGAAGTCTAGCCCTTATGGAACCATCGTCACTGGCTGAAGAAGGAACCAATGAGCTGTTCCGAAACGCGTCCCACCTCTATGAAACACTTCCTGTCCACTTCCTGTTTGTGTTCCATGCTGGTTTCTGTCTCGCTTCCTCTGACGTCATCCCCAGGCTCCAGCGTTACTGTGTCCTCTGAACATTCACAGCACAAATTAGCTGTTATCTCGTGGACTTCCCAGGAAGCTTTACCATCACAGACTGGGACTGCCCTGCTACTGGAACATCTCCTGGATGCACTTACCTGCTACATGCCTGTTTCATCCACTATCTTGTAAGTGTTTTTAACCCTTTAAGGGGATATTAAAAGTTTTATACTTCTGCACTTAGAGGCGCCTTGTTTGTTTTTCTGGTGGTGCTAAGAGTATGCCCAATGTTCGGGGCATCCCAGGAACACAGGCAGGACGCTGTGGATCTCTCCCGTCTCCAGCCAGGCTGTGGGTGTTCTACAATGGGCCTACAGGTATGGCACTTAAACTCAAAATTTTACAGCTACACAGGGTACTGGGGGCCCTTTATTGCAAAGTGTATTTTATTACAAAACTGATTTTAACCTTTGACAGTTGTGTAGTCTTCAAGGAGGTCTAGGACCTGACTAATCCATCTTGCAGGAGTGCCTGGAACACAAGAACAGCTGAATAGATTTTAAAATCTTCTGGCAGTATAATCAGTTACTGTATATATTTCAGTGGCATATTTATCTGTTTGCCTGGAGTTCAAATTTAAAAGAAATCTATGGATATGTCAAAAAAGATTGGGTTACCGGCATCTGTATTGATTTGTGAGGGGGCAACCATGTGTTCAGAATAAATCCTAGATTGAAACTTAGCAGGAGACCTGGATGCCCTATTACATGTCAAAACAACCACACATGGTACATAACTCATTCATTCAGAGAGAATCTTCTCAAAAGTTATAGGTTTTATTTTTTTTGTAGATGTTGGATAGTTAGGCCACCTAATGTCTCCTTAAATCAATGATTCTGACAAAAATCAAAGAAGCGTATTCAGCTGTTGCCTTGGTAACAAAGCTGGCAAGATGTTATCTACTTTATCATCATGGCTGACCTGCACTAGAATGGCTACTAATTGCTCAGGATTTCCATTGACATCCCACTGAGCTTTGAAGATTAGAGTATTTTTGTCTTTGGACTGTCCCTGATTTTCAGTATTGACCAGCTACATCTAAATCATCTTCTTTTCTGCATTGTTCTTTTAAAGCTTAATTCCATGATAGATGGTGATGGTTGAATCCATGGTTCTCCCAGCTAGCAGAGCATCTGGCAGTTTTTTTTTTTTTTCTTGTCATCACTAAATACCTGAAAGTCTTGTAAAGTTGTATGGACATGACCAAGAGACCTCTGTTTTTCTTATAATGACATGTGGCACCACTCTAGGATTATATGTTGGTGGCCAGAGGACCCAGGGGGTGTGTCCCTGACCACCTAGCAAAGCCTTTCTCAAGCTTTTTAACATGGAGGAACTTTTGAAACAACTTTCCGGTGTGAGGGAACCCTTTACTATATCTTCAGCTCCTGGCACTTTAGCGTGATTGGCACTGTGAAGAATGCTCCTTACATTTGTGGTCAGTGCGCAAAGATCACTGGTGTCAGCGGTTACTTATCAGAAAGGCAGAAATTGCTCATTGCGCAAGCAACCCTAAGATTCCATGGAAGCCTGATTGGGAAAGTCTGGCCTAGCAGCTGAGGAAAAGGTTAAGTATCCAGCAATGGCCAACTAATAAAACATAAGCAAAACAGTTATATGTCTAACTATAAGTCCAATACACTGTACATTAAAGTCCAGTTAAAAGTGAAGATATGTAATACTCCACATGAATCTTCCGATGTTAGAACTGTAACAAAATGGTGTCCAGTAAATTGCATAGATTACATATTCTTCATGTTACTTCACCACTGTGCCAAACAGTTCATTTTGTGACCCACCCAGTGAATCCAGTGAAAAATAACTCATTCACCAGACAATAATGACCCCTTGTAAAATAAGCAGGTCAATAAATGCTTTGCCTTCTTGGAAAGACCACTCAATTCCACTCTGCTTCCAGCATGCTAAATCTCCTGGGACGTGGCTCTCCATCTCCTCACCATACCACCAAAGAACTCACAAAGACCAACAGAAGAAATCTCATTTCACAATAATTTAATAGCCATTGTGCTCACAATAGTAAAACGGTAGATATCGTATGTGCCCAAATCGGTACCAAAACAATCAGCCCACTGCTTCAATTCAGGAAGCGCCGCCGCTCAACTCTCACCTAGAGCCAACATGCGCTCCAATTGCTAGAAGTTGCATTACTGGAATTGTCATAATCGGAACTGGAATTAACTGACTAACTGAATTACTGGAAGTCCCACCTCTACACGTTTGATTTATCTTTGTCTATAAGATGATTGTAGAGTTATTTTACAACTGTAAGAACAAAGGGCAACTGGGGAAGCTGAAAGTTAGTTTTAGGCAGTTGATAACCAGCAGGTAAAATGATTATAGTATTATTAGCCCAGTGTATGTGCCATAAATAGGTATGTAGTACCCCACTGGAAAAGGCGGGCTTCCTAAATACAATTGGAGCTCAATGCTGAGACAACATCCTAGTCAGTGATGAGCACATCATTATTCCACTTTCTGGGCCAATGAAACCTTCTTCACCCACAAATTGCTTGTAAAATACAGCCACACTCCATGCTCTCCACTTTGTCCAATCAGAGAATACTTTGCATTCGTTAAGTAAATGCAAAGTGATCTCTGAATGGTGCCCATGCTGAGCAGTCGACCTCATGTGTGTCCAGAACATAGAAGGGCAGCCACTAGGCACAGAAGAAGCTAGCAGAGTTTACTGGAGTAGTGGTGCCTACTACAGTGATGTCCAGCTTCTAGTGGGATCCCATGGGTATGGTATATGCATAGTTACATTGTTCCAAGTTGAACAGAATGCCATACCTGAAATTCTTCTTTAAAACAGACCTTGTATCAGATACAGATTTAGGTTATGTTTATGTAAGCTGAAGGCCATTCATTCTGCACCAGCGATGCCTGCACATTGCTGATGTTTACATGTTGGCCCTGAATTCACTAGGCTTACTCAGGAAAAGTGAAGGAAAATGTCAGTTAAACATTTTTTTTTTTTATTATTGCTAAATGGTTTGGTTTATTTTTATCCAAATTCTTTTCTTTTCAGTGTTTGTACTGTTTTCTTTTTGTATGTAATATATTTTTCTCTGAGCTTATATAATGGATCTTGCAGAGAGAAATTCAGATGTGGTGGCAGAATTTTTTAAAGGGGACTTTAGGGAGTGCTGGATGGTAGTGAGCATTAGCAGTCTCTTGCTACATGTCCCCAGCCTCAAAACACTCCTATAGCATGCCCGCAGTCTCGTACCATCTCCTGCAGCATGCCCTCAGTCTCGTACCATCTCCTGCAGCATACCCGCAGTCTCGTACCATCTCCTGCAGCATGCCCGCAGTCTCGTACCATCTCCTGCAGCATGCCCGCAGTCTTGTACCATCTCCTGCAGAATGCCCTGAGTCTCTTGCCATCTCCTACAGCATGCCCACAGTCTCTGACCATGTCCTGCAAAATGCCTGCAGTCTGTGACCATCTCCTATAGCATCACAAAGTCTCTGACCATCTCATGTAGCATACCCATAATCTCTGACCATCTCCTGTAGCATGCCCACAGTCTCTAAACCATCTAGTGTTGGATGTTGGTATTCTCTGACAGCTTTCTGTAGGATTACATACACTGAACATTATGTGTGGCCCTTTGAACATGTCAGGACTATATAAAGTAACAACCGCCACTGGTTTACATGTTTGCCTGGGGTTTAACTTTACCATCATAATCATATATAAATGGTACCATGTGTAGAAGGAGGAAGGATTAGCTGGGGAAAAAATATAAAGGGACAACATTATTAAGCCTTGATCCTAATGGTTCTCAGTTGTATAATGATCCGTAATGATAAAACCTTGTAAAGAAAGATTTGCCAAAATTGAGACAAGCTAGATAGACAAAAAATGTTATGCCAAACCTGTTAGGTTCAAAGACTTCGGAAATGGAAAAATTATTTGGGGTCAAGTTACACCCAAATGGGAAGTCGGTGACTGAAACCTAACCCCTGGCTTTCCTATCCTTGCAGACATAGAAATAGACATTATGCAGTGGAAGTCTCAAGATACGTAAGACAGGTCTATAATGTATTTGTTGCTCAATGGACCATGTCTTCTATTAGTTTTAGAAGGAAACTGCAATATGTGTATACATTCACATGGCCCTTTATACAGGCCATTCCAGACAGACATTCTTTTTCAATGTGGTTTTAGTGTTTAGCACTACATAAATACATGCATGACATGGAATCACCGCTGATGTGATTCCCTACTTGTGTAAAGTAAATGTATACCCTATGAATGACATTTACACCAAATCCTAAACTTTGGGTAGTGAACGTTCACCAAGAAAGTGACCTAATCCCCCTCCTTAAAACTACATGTCCCACCATACCTGTCAGTGTGTCGGCACAGGCCACGATTGCATATCAGGTTGTTATCCTTTTCCCATGAGCGCACACAACAGGGTGGCTTTGTTTGGGCTCCATAGGACCTTGGAGGGCAACCCTAAAACCAAGGAGAGGCACCGATCTTGAAACAAGCTGAAGAGCAAAGAAAGACAGCCATACAAATAATACATTTATTGATCTTTTCAATATGTAGAGCACTCCATTCAGTACATACACTCTGAGTTTCACTCCATTGGGAGTTTGCTCATAGGCCTTATGAGTAAGCTCCCAAATGAGTGAAATGTGTTAGAGATTGTATGTGCCAGATGAAGTAGTCTGTATATTGGAGAGATCAATGAATTGATTCTGAGGCTTTTAATATGGTGAGCAGTTACCCTCTTTCTTTCTGGAGCTTTTGCAGAGGCTCTGTGGGTGGTCAATGACTACAGGGAACCAGCTCCCTTGATTGGTGGTTGTTTGGAGATCAACACTTGTAGCAAAGTATTGGATCTTGTACAAATAATAAGAAGCTGCTGACAGGGTAAATGCTCAATTTAGCAGATGTATTTTGTATTAACATGTAAGGGTTAATTATACCTATACTCCAAGGGCCCATTTACAAGATCCGCTATAGTGTGCAGGCTGGTGTCTGTTCTGTGCCACTGGTGGGAGTTAAAGCACTGTTCACCTTTTTTTTTTTTCAAACTTTATTGAAATGTCACATAGACATTTTATTCTCAATCTCTACTGCGGCAGAGCTGCAATGGCTCTGTACTGATACTGTTGTGGTACACCATCAGATGTGCTCTGGTGTGTTGCGGGAAAATGCAGCATTAGTGAGGTTGGTTGAAGGTATTAGAAAAGCATGATAAACTTAGCTGCCAATTGTCATAAGCCTATGGCACGCTAGTTCAGGATCGCATGGCTAAAACTGGTATTGGAGATCCTATGACCTGCATGAAAAGGACTATGAAATCCTTACAGCTAGCACCCTGAGTTTTTGACGCTTCTAATACCCCTATACCCATCTTACTTAATGCCTACCTGATTCTACTTAAAGTGGATGTAAACCCACTCTCATCCTTTCTAATCTACTTCCATGGTTGTTATATATAAGTATATACATGCCTCCTGCATGTATCCTTGCCTGTCAAATGTTTCCCCTCCGTCTGTTATGAGACCCGAAAAACTGCAGATTCTGTGGGTGGATCTGTTGTCCGGAGCTCGGTGGGTGGAGTCGTTACGTCAGTAAACTCCCCAACCACCTCTACACTCCCCTTGTCAACATGCATTTTCTCCTGTGTATTTCTTACACTGAACTTCTGCTATGATCACTAACATCCAGACAAAACCCAGAAAAGTCACCACATGACTTCAGCATGCCCAATCATGCTGAGGTGTGGAGCAGCCAATCCTGGGAGAGCTGGAGAAGAAAGGAGGAGGGCATCTGAAGTACACAGAATGTCTCTCTCAGGCTCCTGCATGATATATGTAAATCACCTGTCACTCACAGGAAGGGGGAAGAACTGACTCCTATTTCTGAGTTTTTATCTCACTGAAAAAAGATAGGAGGAATGCTCAGAGCTGGATTAACTCTTCGTGGCAAGACTGGGCACAGATGACATGAAATCCTATACTGTACAAGGTGCAAGCCTTAATTAAAACATTTTTTTTTCGGGTTTACATCCACTTAAAACTTTTAATTCTGATCCCTCCTTAAGGGAAGCATCAGTGTTTCTCAAAACAGCCACTCAGATTTTAGCAACAATTTTAACATAGGCATGAGCTTATGCATACATTCTACAGCATAGCTACTTCCAGTTCCATTCACATATGTCAGCCACAAATGTTGGTGGTGGTCTATGAAGACTTTTTTTGTACTGGTAATCTGCACACACATGGACTTGTTAAACCTGTAAAAGTTGACAGATTTGATTAATACCAGGACCTGCTACCTACTGGGACCTGGAATTTACGCGCCCAGCACTTCACAGCCCATTCGAAATTACTGATGCTTTGTTTTAATCATATTACTTCTATACACTAAGCTTGTGGTTGTAAAAATTATGACATCGGGTCCCTTGGCAGCAGAGGCTTTAAAAATTTATTGTGACGCTGCATGAAAGGATGTTTTAAGATGCATTATTCCCCATTTGCCTCTAAAGCATTCAATCAATAAAGCTTTCTGACAAAGAATGTTTTTGCCTATTGTTCTGTCATTTTGAACGTCTTAATGGACAATGCAGCATGCAACAGAGTTAAACACAAAGAAAGATGCTTAATGATATAATGCTATTACCTTTAAATACATTTGTGTTGCTGGTTGAAGTGTTTTCAAAAGGCAAGTTTGGATTGTGATAAACTAAAATATTACACATATGCCTATGCTCAGTTTAGACCTGCTAAACTGTAACTCTAGCAGGACTTTAGATCATGCCAAAATTCACCTTTACATGTCTTTGAGTGCCCACAGAGCCATGAAAATTGGGTTCTTGGGTTCACAGTTAGGCAGTTAGGCAAGTCACTGTAGATCCTTTCTGCATTGACAGGTAAGTGACTAAATAAATGCAAAGACTTCAAGGTAACCACCACAAAAATATAGAGAAGCACAAAACGAACCCCCCCCCTCCCCTTTTTCCTTCCCCATACATAGAAATACTGAAGAAAATGGAACCCCCTAGCTCAAGAAAAATTTGTGTAGAAATATAGGGGAAATATAGGGGACAGTGGAACAATACTGTTCCACCCCTGTAAAATTCTCCTTAAGAATATAGAGGGTGGAATCACCCCAAGGGATCCTCCGCAGGGCTATAGAGGAGAATGGTACTCCTCTTCAAACTGATTTTCCATAGGAATATAGGGGAGAGTGGAAGCTGAATTCTCCACAGGGCTATAGAGGAGAAATTTAGTGGAGAGTGGTAGCAAACATGCTGCCCCTGTGATAATCTCTTTAGAAAAAATATAAAGTGGAGAGAAGGGTTGCACCGATACTACTTTTTTAACACTGAGTATGAGTACCGATACTTTTTTGCAAGTACTCGCCGATGCCAATTACCAATATCTATCGCATAGGTAGGGGGGTGGTTTGGGGGGGGGGGTTTAGGGAGTTGGGCGAGGCTGGGGTGAGGGCAGGGTGGGAAGTAGAGGGGTAAGTGTGGGCAGGGTAGTTGAGGGTGGGGTGAAATAGGGATTGTGGGATGGGAGAATTGAGAAGAAAAAGGCTGTGATGGCTGGGGGAAGAGGATGGGAGGGTCATTGAGAGACATGGGGGCAGAGGTGACAGCTGGTGGGAGAAGAAGGAGGCAACACAGGGAGGGAACAGTACAGGGCATTAGGAGGGCGCAGTACAGGGCCTTAGGAGGGGGCAGTACAGGGCATTAGGAGGGCGCAGTACAGGGCATTAGGAGGGAGCAGTACAGGGCATTAGGAGGGCGCAGTACAGGGCATTAGGAGGGCACAGTACAGGGCATTAGGAGGGCGCAGTACAGGGCATTAAGAGGGCGCAGTACAGGGCATTAGGAGGGCGCAGTACAGGGCATTAGGAGGGGGCAGTACAGGGCATTAGGAGGGCGCAGTACAGGGCATTAGGAGGGCACAGTACATGGCATTAGGAGGGCGCAGTACAGGGCATTAGGAGGGCGCAGTACAGGGCATTAGGAGGGCGCAGTACAGGGCGTTAAGAGGGTGTTAGGAGGGCGCAGTACAGGGTGTTAGGAGGGCGCAGTATAGGGCGTTAGGAGGGTGTTAGGGGGCGCAGTATAGGGTGTTAGGAGGGTGTTAGGGGGCGCAGTACAGGGCGTTAAGAGGGTGTTAGGAGCAGTGGCGGCTGGTGCTCAAATTTTTTGGGGGGCGCAAACAAACTGAAAAAAAAAAAATCAATTGCCGCCACTGTGCCCATTAAACGCAGCCACTGTGCCCAAACGCCACCAGTTTGCCCCCTCAAATACAGCCAGTTTGTTTCCATATACAGCCAGTGTGCTCCCATATATATACAGCCAGTGTGCCCCCATATACAGCCAGTGTGCCCCCATATATATATATAGCCAGTGTGCCCCCATATACAGCCAGTTTGTCCCCATATATATAGCCAGTGTGCCCCCATATACAGCCAGTGTGCCCCCATATATATAGCCAGTGTGCCCCCATATACAGCCAGTTTGTCCCCATATACAGCCAGTTCCCCCCAAATGCAGCCAGTTTGTCCCCCATATACAGCCAGTTCCCCCCAAATGCAGCCAGTTTGTCCCCCATATACAGCCAGTTCCCCCAAATGCAGCCAGTTTGTCCCCCAAATGCAGCCAGCGTGTCCCCCATATACAGCCAGTTCCCCCCAAATGCAGCCAGTTTGTCCCCCATATACAGCCAGTTCCCCCCAAATGCAGCCAGCGTGTCCCCCATATACAGCCAGTTCCCCCCATATTCAGCCAGTTTGTCCCCCATATACAGCCAGTTCCCCCCATATTCAGCCAGTTTGTCCCCCATATTCAGCCAGTTCCCCCCATATTCAGCCAGTTTGTCCCCCATATTCAGCCAGTTCCCCCCATATTCAGCCAGTTTGTCCCCCATATTCAGCCAGTTCCCCCATATTCAGCCAGTTTGTCCCCCATATTCAGCCAGTTCCCCCCATATTCAGCCAGTTCCCCCCATATACAGCCAGTTCCCCCCAAATGCAGCCAGTTTGTGCCCCATATTCAGCCAGTTCCCCCCAAATGCAGCCAGTTTGTGCCCCATATTCAGCCAGTTTGTGCCCCATATTCAGCCAGTTTGTCCCCCAAATGCAGCCTGTCCCCCCCTCAGCCCTGCACTTACCTTCCTAGGTCCGCGCCGTCCTCGATGTGTTCTCCCGCCCTCGATGTCGCTTCAGCCAATCAGGTTACCGGTAACCAGATCCGGTGAACCTGATTGGCTGAAACCTCCACACAGTCTTCTTCCAGGAACGCACCCCCGTGCGTACCTGGGAGGAGTTTTTGGAAGCCGAATACAGCCTGAGAGCTGTATTCGGAAAGCCTATCAGAGCCGCTGGCTCTGATAGGCACTTCCAAGTTCCACCCACCGCCGGCCGCCGCTCTAATTCATATGGCCGGCGCTCACCAGGAGGCCGGCCATATGTATAGTGGGCAGCGCGGCAGAGGTGACAATACACAGATTCATGCAATGCATGAATCTGTATATTGTCTTTCAGTGGCGGTGCGGGAGCGAGAGGGGGCGGCGCTCCGGCGCCCTCTATGGACGCACCGCCACTGGTTAGGAGGGCGCAGTACAGGGCATTAAGAGGGTGTTAGGGGGCGCAGTACAGGGCGTTAGGAGGGTGTTAGGAGGGTGCAGTACAGGGTGTTAGGAGGGTGTTAGGAAAGCGCAGTACAGGGTGTAAGGTACAGACCAGTCTGTACACTGAAACGGTACTGTACATCATATACAGCCTGGTTTGTGTATAACATATACAGTACAGTGTTGGGGTACAGACTGGTCTGAATATACTGTATGGTGCTAGTGTATAAGACTGGTCTGTACCCTGCTGACACTGTCCTGCACATACTACACTAACCTGTTTGCAGGACTTGCTCTCCTCATTACTCAGTTCTGCTTCCAGGGACTTCCACAGCTGCCTCACAGAAACACACGTGCTGATGCTGTCCAGACCCTTGACCTTGGCGTCTCCCCACTCTCTGTTATTGGATAGCAGCCAGCCATCCAGCCAGCTCTCTCTCTGTTCAGGAACAGGATGGGAGGAGTCATGACATCACCTACCCTCTTGTTTACAGAGGCAGGAGAGGATCGTGGCAGTGTTGCATAATGAAAAAAAGAGCCGGGAGCAGAAGTGTTAATGTGGCCAGCTGTCAGCCTGTTCCCACTGTGCTGTGGATTTTCCTGCCCCCCCTCCTGTCCTGGCACCGTAAGGCACGTACTGCTCTGAACCCCACTGTCGGAGGGGAGGAGGTGTCTCGTCCCCAGCTGACGTCACTTCCGGCTATCGATTTTCGGTATCGGAGCATTTTCGCGAGTACGATACTCGCAAAAATGCCTAGTATCGGCACCGATACCGATACCAGTATCGATATTGGTGCATCCCTAGTGGAGAGGAACCATCCCTCATGGATTCTCTTGCGATATAGAAGAGAAAGGAACCCTTCCCCTGGGAGTGATTCTCCAAAGGAATATATGGAAAGTGACAGCAAACATCCATGCCCTTACAGTATTCTTATTAGGAACATAGATGAGAATGAAATCTCTCCCTCTGGAATTCTCCATAGGGTTATAGAGGAGAGTGAAACCTCTCCCTGAGCAATGATTTTTCAGAGGAATATAGAGGAGAGTGGAGTTCCTCTATGGGTATTTTCTATAGGAATATCAAATAGAGCCCTCAAGACTGTGAGCATTTTTTGTTGGAACATATAGAAGAGTGGAAGCTCTCAGCTCTCTTGGCATTTTCCATTGGAATATAGAGGAGAGTGGAAGCCCACAACTATGTGAGCATTTCCTATTGAAAAGTGAAAGAGAGTTGAAATCTGTGAGCATTTTCCATAGGAATATAGAAGACTCTGCTGGGCATTTCCATAGGAATATAGAAGAAAGTGGAAGCCCTCAACTCTGTGGGCATTTCCATAGAAATATAGAAGAAAGTGGAAGCCCTCAACTCTGTGGGCATTTCCATAGGAATATAGAAGAAAGTGGAAGCCCTCAACTCTGTGGACATTTCCTATTGAAAAGTAAAAGATAGTGGAAATCTGTGAGCATTTTCCATAGGAATATAGAAGAAAGTGGAACCCCTCAACTCTGTGGGCATTTCCATAGGAATATAGAAGAAAGTGAAAGCCCTCAACTCTGTGGGCATTTCCATAGGAATATAGAAGAAAGTGGAAGCCCTCAAATCTGTGGGCATTTCCATAGGAATATAGAAGAAAGTGGAAGCCCTCAAATCTGTGGGCATTTCCATAGGAATATAGAAGAAAGTGGAAGCCCTCAACTCTGTGGGCATTTCCATAGGAATATAGAAGAAGGTGGAAGCCCTCAACTCTGTGGGCATTTCCATAGGAATATAGAAGAAAGAGGAAGCCCTCAACTCTGTGGGCATTTCCATAGGAATATAGAAGAAAGTGGAAGCCCTCAACTCTCTGGTTATTTCCATAGGAATATAGAAGAAAGTGGAAGCCCTCAACTCTGTGGGCATTTCCATAGGAATATCGAGGAGATTGGTAGCCCTTAACTCTGTGACTAGTTTCCATAGGAATATAAGGTGAGAGTGGAACCAAACATCCAGGAGATTTTCCTTAAGGGGGAAGTGAAACCACTTCCGACAAGGATTCTCCATTGGGATATAGGGGAAAGAGGCATCCCCGCCCCCATACGAGTGTCTCCATAGGAATAAATGAGAAATTGGAACCACCTCCAGAGCGTTCTCCATAAAAAATATAAAGAGAAGTTGAACTCCTCATCCCCATATAGCAATATAAGGGAGGGTGGAACAACCAATCTCCATATAACCAAACATGGGAGGGGAGTCTCCCTGTTGGGGTCAAGGGTAGCAGTAATGATCAGGAGAGGAACAGACCCTATGTAATACCATGTTAATCACAAAGTTTGGAAGGAGTTCTATTTTAAAGTACTTTATGCTGGAATTTTGGAAAGCAAAAGAAGTTGAAATTTAACGAACGATTCACAGAGCGTCTCCGATTCACCTCTAAACTACTTTTGATAACTTTCTTTTTAAAGGATTTGGAGAGAAAAAAAACAATGTTTGTGTGAATATGAGCGGCAAGATTAAAAACGTAATTGCGGTTTAGACTTCAGATTTATTTGAAAAGGGGATAATGATAGTAATTACCCAGTTTGAGTTTTGTGGAAGCCTAATTAGATCCCCCAAAAAGCATTTGTATGCAGAAGAAACAGCACAAACATAAAAGGACCATCTGTTTTCTATCTACTTACAACGGTAATGCCGCTTGCCATTATATCCTCCGTTACTATCCATGTTGACATTGAGCGCGTGACATGTTTTTATTCAGTTGCGGGATTACCTGTTGTACATACATAAATCCTCTCCACCAGATTTTTTTTTTGCCCTAAGGTTAAAGAAGAACCCCAAGTCTATTTGAAGAGCCAGAATGATATTTTAGAACAGAGAGCTGTGAAAATCACCAATTAAAGCTGTACTTTAGGCAAACTGCTAAGTAATATGTTAAAATACATAGATAGGACTGCTGTTTTACCAGCAGAGGGATTTGTATTTTCATTAAGACCAACAGAATCAGATCGGTGACCTCACTTATCTCTACTGCAGTGTTAAGCCCTCACAGTTTTTTTTTTTTATTAGCTTAACACAATGAGCACAAAAAATAAACATTTCCCAGTAAACCGTTACAATTCTTACTCTATAAATTGCAGTTTACAACTTTCAATGCTACAGGCCTCTGCTTTCATAGTGCTGCTTCCCTGGACTTCTGGTCTTCACTGGAAAAAGTTAATAGTGGACAGTGCAGTCGTCTCCAGCCAGTCTGTTAGCAGGTGAATGTCTTGCCATCCTAGGTCACAAGACTATGTTTTTCTATTGAGACAAAACATTTTTATACATGCAAGGGTGACTCCGTAGGATGCTGCAAAAGAAAGGAGCCACCCTGAAAGAGGAAACCTAAGGCTCCGGCCATGCCACCAGCTTAAACTGGAACTTAGGGAGAGAGTAAATGATAAAGAAGCTGCATACTCATTAAGCTGGCTCCTTTCTACATTGGCCCTAGTATGTATATGTATGTATGTGAGTTAGGGACCTTAGACTCCTTGAGGGCAGGGCCTGAGAAAAATGTACGATACAAGGCATTCCCCTACTTTTAAGTACACAATTGGGTTTATTTACTATCGCTGGAGAGTGCAAAATCAGGCTCATGTCTGCATAGAAACGAATGAGCTTCCAGGTTTTATTACCAGGCTTAATTGAACACGCTGTGGTTAGAAGCTCATTGGTTTCTATGCAGAAGTGAGTTTGATTTTGCACTCTCCAGCAATAGAAAATAATCCCCATTGTGTACTTAAAAGTGGGGTATGCCTGTATATATATGTAAAGTGTTGTGTAAGTGGTTGGTGCTATATACATATCAATAACAAAAAATCAATAATTTTTCCGCTGCTGAAAGTGCTTAAAAGGATTAATTATCACTTTAAGTAATACAGCTAGGTCACCTGCCCCAAGCCTGTAATTGGACAGTGAACGCAAAGCAGTAGTACTGTGTTGAGTCATCTCTCTGCTTGCTCTGCTTTCTCTTCTTGTTAGAATGTTTCTTGTCAGTTCATATGCATTTTCAAATGCCCTTTTCAGTCTCTGCTCACAGCCCTCCATGTGAGAACCTGCCTTTCATGTGAAAGCCTGCCCCCACGTGACTGCATTGGGTTCCCAAACAGCCAATCACCAAGGGCCAGTGCTCTCACATAGGGATAAGGAGAGTGAGTCTATACCAAGATGTAACAGGTGTAGCGCACCCCGCGTAGGAGCCGTAGGTGAAATGGGATCCCCCACCCTGCACTGCCAGGCACACCAAATTTCCACAGTCTCCCGAAGTCAGAAAACTGTCCAGGACTTTGTTTTTTTTTTTGTATTTTATTGTAGGGATACAACTTGGATGGGAAGTAGGAGTATTATGGGATGCCGACTTGACTTCAAACAACTTCAGGGCCAACTTTCCTATATACAGTCTATATACACTCCTCTGCTCCTCCGGGACACTTGCTTGCAACATTACTGGTACATTTGACAAAAAGATGATCCTGAAACAGCACTCATTCAGATCTTAGAGCAACAGCTCATTATAGGTAGGAACCTGAGGCCCCTTGAAATGTTCAGCAAAAGTCAGTGTCCAGCTTCCAACAATGTGGCTACTGATCCCAGCACCACTTCTTCAGGCACTGCCAGCCCCCTTGGCTACAGCTGCCCCTTTCACTAGCCCTCCTAGCTAAGACTCCACAGTCCTCCCAGACTGACACACTCTATTGCCACAGTCCTCCCAGACTGCTCACTCACCAGCCCACCCCACTGACTTCTCTGGGGAACTTCTGGACGTGCTGATCTTCTCCTGCTGTCCTCTCTTCACTCCTGTGCCTCCAGGAAGAATTGCCACTGTGTGTTGTAGAGGGTCCCTCCAGCACCCGAGCCCCAAGCCAGAGGTCACCCCCCCAGATTAGGGGGCCCCTTCAAGGGCCACCGACAGCCTCCGAAGGCACTTCTTCTCTATCTTCCACCCGACTGCCCCTTCTTACATGACTTATGAGTATTTAAGAGGTGCTTGTCCCCTGCAAGCCCATTTTGCTTGGGATTGGCAGGTGCCCTTGAAAATACTCCAAGCAGCTCCTCTTAGACTCCACCCTCTACTTCTGGAAGCTTCTCCAAGATTCCAAAGAGCAGGGGGAGTTACCACAGGTGCTGCTTGCTGAGTCATCCAGCCTCCCTGAGTCACTCAGCCCTGACCCAGATTCAACCCAGGCCTAGCTTTCAGCCAGGTCAAATTTTCCTACACTAATAATTATGTACACTAGCACCTGGCTAAAGGATGCTATACAGGTATTTTTCTTTGTTTCTGGCAATTGAATGGGAAGGTGGGAGGGCAAAGAGAAGAAAACTATAACCTGTGGCTTTTTAGACAGGCATCATCTGTCTAAAACCATCATTAGTCTAGTCGCTATCACCTGTAATAAATCATAACCATGTGAGCAATGGATAAAGGGGCACTAATAAGGCCATGATGCTAAGAATCATTAATCTCCAGGGAGATTTTCATTTGAGGTATACATGACCTCTTTAAAACGGAGTTCCGCCCCTTTAAAAATTAAAAGTCAGCAGCTACACATACTGCAGCTGCTGATTTTTAACATTAGGACACTTACCTGTACTGAAGTCCAGCGATGTCGGCACCGCAGCTGATGTTTCCGTCGGCTGGTCGGGTGCTGCCGCCCCCATTGCAGGTAAAGGAAACCGGCAGTGTAGCCTTTCGGCTTCACGACCGGGTCCCTACTGCGCATGCTATTGCGCATACTAGCTTGGCAGAAGGGGAGGAGGAGGGGGACAGAGAGCTGCTGATGTAATTTGCCGCAGGCCTGGTCTCCCGGAAGTGGGGACAGGGTACCTGAAAAAAAACATGTACCCGCTCCCCCCTCCCCTCCGAAAGGTGCCAAATGTGGCACCGGAGGGGGGGGGGAATCAGATAAGCGGAAGTTCCACTTTTGGGTGGAACTCAACTTCAAGTCAAATATGGGAAAATAGCAGATTTTTTTTCCAGTTATATGGATTGCTCTTTGCCATAAATTTGTTCTTTCTTTGTGCCAGAAACAATTATACAAAATAGAGGAGTAAATATAGCATGTGATTAAGAGTCCCAATCCACAGCATGGACTGAGATTTAGCAAGGCATGGAAAATAATTCCCCTTGGCCCGAGGCTAGTCATGAACAATTGAGCTGTTTATTCACCTTTCTAAAGAATGTCTGATGAAATTGTACATTCCTTATAGAATTGTGGAGTCAACTAAATGCAGTGCAGTCATTGGCTTCCTATTGTGAACTGAAAACACACCCAAGTAACTAGAAATGTGGAGCATTGCCTGATTGTGTTATATATGTTTACCTTTTTTTTAGAATGTACATTTTATTGAAAAATACCCTTCCCATGCAAGCAGATAGGACCACTAAATATACCAGGGTATGGCAACCTTGGGTAGATAAATAGCTAACACTTGTCTTTGACAAAAGCATAACTAAATGCAAAACTTTTTTTTTGTTTTGGATAGAGTGGAGAGGGATTAGAACACTTGTCAGTTTTTATTGCTGTCTGTGCCCCCCTTACAGAGATTCACCCTCCCTATCTGTCCTGTTTACCATTATCAGTGAAAGTAAAAGAAAATCCAAAATTGTGGGTTGTCCCCAAAAAGTAATAGAGGGGAAATCTTCCAATTGGGACATTGGGTCTGGTGACCTGGGGGGCCCAAGGAATTTATTTAATTTTCAGGGATTTCCTCTCACTTCCTGTTTGGCTATGGGCCAGGAAGTGAAGGGAAATGTCCACAATGGGACACAGATGGGGAAAAAAAATCTGACAGTGGTTATAACCCTTGATTGCTCTATCCAAAATGAAAAAAATAAAGTTAGTTCTACTTTAATGAAACCATACAGTAGTTGCCCAATCCCTTTGCACTGGGATAAACGGCACCACTAAACATTTAGATTGGACTCCCCAGAACCACCTCCCTTTCCTTCACCCCTGAGCTGCTTTTGTTTTTTTCAATCAACTGTCAACATCAACACATGTTGACAGCCCATTGAAAATGAAAGGGCGCACTCAACACAATGCATGCATACCTTCTAAAAAGTCATGAATCGAGGAAGGTGCAAAAATGGGCACATAAGTGTGAAGGAGCCAGAGGGAATAATTTTAGGGTCCTAGTTTTATGAAAATGCTAAACAGAATGATTACTAAAGGTTTGAAGATGTAAGTTGCATTTGACCGCCTCCCATGCCTAAGCCTAAACACTGTCACATGACAAAGGGGTAATATAATATCTTCCTGCAAGCTCTGACAACAGTGAACTGTAGGGATCACTATGGTTGTGAATGTCTACCATAGTGAATGTAATGCTTCTCTTAGTTGTCGGACTAGGTGTCCCCTTTGGAAGGTTTCCCTTCACTTCTTCTGAAGACAATTCCTAAAATGTAGGATTTACTCTTACCTGACTTGATAGGGAAATCTCCCCAATGGGACTTGAAAGAGGATCCAAACTCTTCCTTACTCTTTCTAACGCCTTAAAGGGTTTGCCTTTACACTTGGACATACATAAACCAGGCCTAGCCATTGTATCATACACTGGTACCTTTTATTTGTTTTGTTTCACATATATATCACTGCACTTATGTTTGTGTCTTTTTTCAATCACTAAACATGGTAGAGCCTGGGTTGGGGCCTACACTGAAGTCTAGAGCGAGGATGTGTGACCCTTAGGTTCTATCCTCCCCTGCCTGTCTTCGGGAGAGCCCATAACCTAGTACTCAGAAGTTGGCTTTGGCTGATCATGAGGAGAGGGGACCGCAAGGTCTTTTGGCTAGGTGGACCCTTACCCTCGTCAGGAGTCTTGTGTCCTGCTGTGGTCAGGTAAGGGTCCTTCCTCTTTGGGAGGGGACCTTATGACATTAGTGGACTTTGTTGTGTGTTCACGTGCACTCTTTTCACTTTGGTGTTTAGTTTTTTTTACACCACACTGCGGTCTTGAAAAAAACAAAACAAAAATGGCAAAGCGCTGGGGTCTCTTTAAGATTTCAGCTGTCAGAATGGAAGATTCTGATTTGTGTTTGTGTACAGCACATAACGTTATTATTTATTTGACTTTGATAAGTAGGCCCATAAAAAAGAGTAAAAATGTGAAATGTCTATTTTACCGCCCGTCACCCCGCTGCCTTCAATCAATGTACAGTGAGACAGGGCGCAGGAAAATTAAATCTACTTCATGAAGAAAAAAAGGAAGAATTTTTTGTATGATACATAATTCTAAACTTGTTTCTGTGGCAACAACAGAATGTTTCTATATTTTACTCGTAACTAACTTACTCGGTATGGAAACCAGTAACCTACTGATTTACAAGCCGTTTAGCTTGCAAGGCAACTAATTGATATTGAAAACATAATTCTCTGTATAGTCATGGTGCCATACAATCATATATATGAATTAACACAGCTGTCTGCTCTTTGTTTCACAGCAGCCGGTAATTTGGTCCATCACTATTAATCACTGCCAAAAGCAGCAATGTGGTAGAAAGGCAATGTTCTGTAGGCGAGAGGCCTGGCTGGGAATAATAGTTCCACAGAAGCTGGGAAAATGCATCTTGTTGTTCAGGATGAATGTGGCTGTAGGTACATAACCGTTGGCTCTCAAACCCAACACTTCTCTGCTGGGATCACCCATGTTTTTTTGGTTTTACTGGTCCTTTGGTACAAGTTGTCCTATAAGGCATGCCCCCACCGCCATGGGTGCATCCCACCTGGACATACACTTACCTTCATCCACAGGTCCATTTATCTCTATGGGAAGCTGTAGTTATGACAGACCCCAGCCATGCTTCAGAGTACAGCTCTCCTCATATGAATGAATGAGACTGCAGTGGAAAATGAAGAGGACCTGGCATGAACAATTTCTGAGCATGCTTCCACTCCCCTTCATTTTTACTGTGAGCCATACTTTTGGTGGCCTCCAGCAGTCCTCAAAATGATACATTTTCTCCTAGGAATGAATGAAGCCATGATGCATGTGCATAGTGAAGAGAACCTGATGGGGACAATTATGAAGCATGCCCCACCCCCCTGAGTGCATTCCACCTGGTGATAAACTTACTTGCATTCACAGCTCTATTTATTTCTATAGGGAACTGTAGTTATGGTAGCTTCTAGACATGCTTCAGTCTACTGCTCTCTTCAAAGGAATGAATTGGGCTGCAGTGCATATGGAGGATGACGAGGACCTGGTGGGGGCAATTTCTAAACATGCCCCCACTCCCTGAGTGCATCTCACCTGATTAAATACTTACCTTCATCTATGGCCTCATTCATTTTTATGGGGAGCATACTTACTGTATAGTGGCTTCCAGTGCTACTTTAGGATACAGCTCACCTCTTAGAAATGAATAGGGCCATGGTGCAGGATGAAGAGGACCCTTTTACCAGTAGCCTTTTAAACTCTATTAGAGAATGGCAGCTGATGCGGCTGGATCTGGTGCACCTAGCATTACTTTAGGGCAGTATGTGCCTGTAGGCAGGTTCAGTCTCTGTTCTGCATCGAGTGGCGCTCGGTTGGAGCGATACTGCAGCTGGAGAGGAAGTCAAAAGAAACCTGGTTTCTCTATGGTTTCCTTTTTTCCCTAGGCAGCGTTCCAATTGGCTACGCTGCATCCAGGTCACCCTGATGGCCATCTTGGGTCAGCAGGCTTTAAGTCTCTGCTGACCCAAGATGGTCACCAGGGTAATTTGGATGCAGCATAGCCAATCGGAAAGCTGCCTCGGGGACCAAGGAAACCATAGAGTAACCAGGATTCTCTCAAGCTGCAGTACCACTCCAGAGGAGCGCCACCTACAGTGGAGAACAGAGACTGCACTTGCCTACTTTCCCAGGGATGAATGCCTGAAATGAAGACTACTGCATTCCCTGGTTTAGTTTCCCCCTGGGCACATAAACATAAGTATCACTAGGCGGTGTCTAGCCCCGTCCAGCTGCAGCAGATGCCAGCCTCTCAAAAAAAATTTCAGGCTGCTGGCAGCAGGGTTGGATGGTGTACCTTTGCTTTCCACCTGCATCTAGATACCAGAATCTAATGCTCCAGGGCTCAACGGTCAGTATGCATGGAGTTTTAAGGCCCAGTAAACTGTAATACTATCACTTTTTGTTCTTGAGTTTAGATATGCTTTGAACCTTTCACATGTATGCGGAAGGCATGCTGCAAAAAACGTATATGTTGTTGGACCTCTGAACCTTATGCCGCGTACACACAATCGTTTTTAATGTCATTTTCAAAAACAACGTTTTTCTCGACGTGATTTTTCTTGTTTCCTCTCAAGCCTGTCTTGCATACACACGTTCATTAAAAAAAACGCTCGAGTAAAGCGCAGTGACGTACAACACGTACGACGGCACTATAAAGGGGAAGTTCCGTTCGATTGGTGCCACCCTTTATGTTAGTAAAGTTTGTTGAGCGACGATTCGCGCTTTTCAGCCTCGTGCTTTTCAGTCCGTTACAGCGTGACGAATGTGCTATCTCCATTACGAACGTTAGTTTTACCAGAACGAGCGCTCCCGTCTCATACTTGATTCTGAGCATGAGCATTTTTTTTCCCCTCGTAAAAGCATACACACTACAGTTTTTCACGTTGTTAAAAAAAACGACGTGAAAAAATGGAGAAGGGTCTCATTTTTTTAGGCCATTTTTCACGTCGTTAAAAATGCTCTGGAGCCTACACACGATCGTTTTTAATGCCCAATTTAAAAAAATTCATTTTTAACGTCGTGAAAAACGGTCGTGTGTATGCGGCATAAATTATTATACCTTTACTTACTAAGTCAATGCCCTGTGACTAGTAATTGGGGACAGGCTGCTGCCATCAGAGCCTAATCTCACAGGTGATTTCCTTTGTGACAGTGCCCCTTTAACACGTATCTAAGGAGCGTGGCTTGTCACAGAAAAGGAGCACTTTGATTAATGATGTATCTGCTCCATGAAATGTTGTAGGCGTAAAATAATTTTTTTACATTAAGAGAACAATGAAAAGATTAATAGTTTGTGCTCGCCCTGCCTCTGAACATGTTATTACTGTGTTGGGTCGCCTCTCCGTCATCTGCAGGGAAAATGGTAAGAAATGATGTTTATTGGGGACACAGCGGACAATTATACACTTGTCGAAGGACGAGGGGGTAATTCATCACTCTGTCTGGCGTTCACGGCTCTCTATATCAGAAATCCATGTATAGATTGTGCACTGACGCAGTTACTGGCACACGGATTCCAGCAGCAATCAGATTTATCAGTAGAAAGATCCTTCAAGGGGACTAAACAGGATACATCTGGAGGACTAAAGTCAGGCAAAAGCATACAGTATGAGAGATCAAAGACCTGACCATTCACCCCAAGATCGCAGATTGTGGATTGGTAAAGATTGGTAAAGATTTTCATGTCACATTCACATGTATGTTTGGACAGGATGCAGGAAAAAAACAACAACTTTTTTTCATGCCATAGAATCATGGAAAATGTGGAATGTGTATTGTATTGATAAAGCTGAACTCCAAGCAGATATAAAATACAAAATGGAATGCAACTTTGTAGGGCTGAATTGTAAAAAGTAGAAGCAGCACAAAGAGCCAATCAGTTTATGTGCAGACAAGTGCCATGCTGACAGCAGGAAAGACAGAGTGACCAAAAGATGAGCTCATCATTGTACAATTTCCACTTTCAGTCACAGACAGTCTGGGGTCAGAGGAAGTGAGATGAATACGCAGAATACCTGCATTCAAGGCACTAAATACATAGCGGTTGATTTACTAAAATTGAAGCGTGCAAAGCAGCGGCGGTTGGTGTTTTTTTTTTTTCGTGGGGGCGACGGCAAACAACCCCACCCCGTCGACCTGCAGCAATGAACCCCCGCCCACCCTTGCTGTCGGTCCATCGGGTCACCCGCACCCCCCCCCCCTGGGGGGTCTCGGGTCTCGCGGTCAGTCGGTCATCCAGCCCCCCAATTACCCCATCTAGATTGCGGGTAGGCAGCGCTCCTATGGATTCTATCGCGTCTCCTCCTCCAATGCATCATGACGGCGTCCGCCGTGCGTCTCCTTCCTCCTCCTCATAGGTGTCCAATAAAATCGCCTGTCCTTTCAGCCAATCGAGTGACGGGTCTCAGGAGCCATTTCCTAAATGGCCGGGAGGAGGATCAGTGTGGCAAAAACAAATACTTATTCGCTATTGTCACACAACTGGATAGGCTCGGAGCTCAGTGCTCTGCGCTCCGAGCCCACCCTTTTTTGAAGCCTCTTAGAGCCTCTGGGTCTAATCACGTGCTTAACCACTTGCTTACTGGGCACATAACCCCCTTCCTGCCCAGGCGAAATTTCAGCTTTCGGCACTGTCACGATTTGAATGACAATTGCGCGGTCGTGCGACGTGGCTCCCAAACAAAATTGACGTCTTTTTTTTCCCACAAATAGAGCTTTCTTTTGGTGGTATTTGATCATTTCTGCGGTTTTTATTTTTTGCGCTATAAACAAAAAAAACAATATTTTTTACTTTTTGCTATAATAAATATCCCTTTTCTTAAAAAAAAACAAAACTTTTTTTTTCTCAGTTTAGGCCGATACGTATTCTTCTACATATTTTAGGTAAAAAAAATCGCAATAAGCGCATAGTGATTGGTTTGCGCAAAAGTTATAGCGCCTACAAAATAGGGGATAGAATTATGTTTTTTTTTTTTACTAGTAATGGCGGCGATCTGCGATTTTTATTGTGACTGGCAGTCACTGACTGCGACATTATGGCGGCCACATCGGACACTTTTGACACATTTTTGGAACCATTTCCATTTATACAGCGAACAGTGCTATAAATATGCACTGATTACTGTATAAATGTGACTGGCAGGGAAGGGGTTAACACTAGGGGGCGAGGAAGGGGTTAATATGTTCCCTGCTAGGTGATTGTAACTGTGGGGGGAGGGGACTGACTGGGGGAGGTGACCGATGGTTGTCCCTATGTACAAGGGACCCACCATCCGTCTCGTCTCCCTGACAGGACGTGGATCTCTGTGTATACACACAGAGATCCACGTCCCTGGCTCTGTGACAGCCGATCGCGGCACGCGCATCGGCACCTGCGTGACACGGCGGGCACAGCTCTTCCGCGATGCGCACCGCCGGGGGCGCGCATTGCGGAAGTAAACAGGAGGACGTCCATGGACGCCCTCCCGGCAATTGACCGCCGCAATGCGGCCGTCTTTTCATAATGGCCCGGGCGCAAAGTGGTTAAAAAAAAAACACCCCCCCCCATTGGAATCCATGCCCTCGGCGCCCTGTATGTAGATTAGGGGGCCGGATTCATGGACGGGGTTGGCACCCATGTGCCCCTAATTGACGGGCCGCCACTGGTGCAAAGTCTGGTGAAGCTCTGCACAGAACCCAATCAGGTTTTTTTGTCAAAGCTTAATTGAACATGCTGAAGTTAGAAGCTGATTGGCTACCATGAACAAATGTACCAGATTGTGCACTCTCCAGTTTTAGTAAATCATCCCCTTAGGGCACTAGACTCGAGTATTGCTTGGTGCAGCGTTCAGCCTCATCCAGCTGCAGCCTATTTCAGCCTGCCATAGACCTTTGGCAGGCTGCAGGCAGCCAGGCTGTATTCTGCACTTCTACCTTCCCGGCGCACTAAATGCCGGGATTGGATGCTCATGGTCTAAACGCCAAGTGTGCAAGTAGCCTCAATGGGCTTGTTAGTTTTGGCTGCAGTTCTGCTTTAAATATCATTTTTAATGCATTAATAAATAAAAAATATAGATGCATGCAAGCAGTGTAAGTAGCAGAATTTGATTTGGTAGATGCCTCTTGTAAGCTTCTTTAACCACTAGCTGCCCATGACAATTATGGCACTTCACATACATGTAAAAATCTGCATTTTTTATTTTTTACTTGATTATTACTAAACATCATATATCTTATGAAAGCAAAGGTAATGATGGGAAAAAAATTGGTATTTGCAATATTTGCGCAACAGTTTTTCTAAGGCAAATTTTTGGGAAAAAGTAGACTTTAATAATGAATTTTAGTGCACACAAACAAAATATTATTGCCATTTTATTTCTAATATGTAAAAGATGTTGTTACACCGAGTAAATAGAATACCAAACATGTCACACTTTAAAATTGCATACGCCCATGGAATGCCAACAAACTTTGGCATTTAATATTCATAGGTGATGCTTAAAAAGCCTTTACAGGTTACCAGTTTAGAGTTACACAGTGGTGCTAGAATTATTGCTCTTGCTCTGACTTTTTATTATTATTTATTTTATTTACATTTCTGTTTACACTTTCTCTTTAAAGCCCAACTCCAGGCAATTTTTTCCCCATGCAGTGGGGCTGTGCCATGCACTGCATGGGTCAACTGCTCCTTTTTTCTCGGTGTGAGAAGAAAGATTATACTTACCTAACCGTTGATCTTTCAGAAAACAGTGCTCCTCCATGGTCCAGTGGTGGACTGTTCCTCTCTGTGGAGCGTGCTCTGAGCGCGCTGACGTCAGGAACATTCCATTTTCAAGAGCACTGGAGTGCAAAGGGGCATGAGTCACAGGGAACAGTCTTGTGCGGGGTGGATTGGGGGGTCAGGTCTCCCCTAGAACAAAACAAACAGCCCCAATGCACAGGGGAAAAAATATGTAATCTGAGTTTTCCTTTCATTTTTTTTTTTTTACCAACTTTATTGCTATCACAGGGGATGAACAACATCTCAAAATTAATGGTTTGTCAAAACTGGGCAACTTTAACTAATGGAGGAACTGACCAACAATTACAGACACCTATCGGAAATTCTACTCAATTTGGGCTTGTTGGTCGCACTTCAAACTGATTGAAAGTGGCATATGACCCTATTCCATTAAAGAATCTTTCTACCTTTAGAGAATGGTTTGTCAAAACTGGGCAACCTAGACTAATGGAGGAAATGACCAACAATTATGGGCACCTATCAAATTTCTACTCAGTTTGAGCCTGTTGGCCACACTTCGAAAAGATAAAAAGTTGTACTTTTAACACTCTTCCAATAAAGAATGGCTTGGACAACATAGGTGTCTGTAATTGTTGGCCAGTTCCTCCATTTAGGGTAAGTTGGCTAACTCAGTGTTTTTCAACTTGAGTCCTTAAGGCGCCCTAACAGGTCATGTTTTCTGGATTTCCCTCAGATGAAACAGCTGTGGTAATTACTAAGGCAGTGAAACTGATCAAATCACCTGTGCAAAATAATGGAGAGACTGAAAACATGACCTGTTGGGGTGCCTTGAGGACTGGAGTTGAGAAACACTGGGCTAACTTAATGGAAGAGGGTCAAAACAAAGTATGACTTTTCATTTGTTTGAAGTGTGGCCAACAGGCCCACACTGAGTAGAATTCCTAACAGGTGTCCATAATTGTTGGTCAGTACCTCAATTAGTCTAAAGCCCCATACACACTATTAGATTTTATGCAGATTTTTATCTTCAGATTTAACAAAACCATGTAGCGCGGGTCTACCTAATGGCATACAAATTGAAACTCTTAAGGTTTGACCTCATATTAAATGGTTTTGGTAAATCTGAACACAAAAATCTGCAGGAAATCTAATAGTGTGTATGGGGCTTAAGTTGCCCAGAATTGACAAACCATTCTTAAATGGTAGGATGATTCTTTAATTAAAGAGTTTGAAAAGTACCACTTTTCATCTGTCTTAAGTTCCCACACGCCCAAATTGAGTAGAATGTCTGATAGGTGTCTGTAATTGTTGGTCAGTTCCTTCACTAGTCTATCAGAAAGTCTACTCAACTTGGGCCTGCTGGCCACTCTTTCAACAGGCAGATTTATTTTTATCACAGATTACAGCACTCCATTCTAGCTTGTTGTCAGACCTGGTCTTCGATATTGATCTCCATACGCTTTATTTGCTACATGCAACAAAGTTATGCTAGTTACTCTAGCCAATTGACAGAAATTGATCTTGACATTGTTATTTATGTCTAATAAGGGGAATTGCCACCCATCCTGCTATGTCCCTTGCTCCTTTTACATTTTTTCCTTCCCAGTGATTCTTTTCCTATGTTTGTCTTATGTATTTGTCCTTAGTTTTCACTTCTGTATCTATTTGGTTGTACATGCTTTGATGTACAGTTGATGGTCTTTATTTCGATAGTTGAGAAAAAAGCACAGAGGCGCCACTCTAACTGCAGTATAGCAATGAATTTGAATGCGCAAAATAAGCGTACATACTCACAAGAGTAAGATTAAAACAGGCATGGGCTGTCAGAACGTCCGGGAAGGGAGTACATCCGTTGGCTGGTGAAGTGGAGCGGGTTGCGCTGGTGGTTGCCGACGCTTCCTGGACCTCGAGCACACAGAGAGCCGGGTGGACGACGACACTTCCAGGTTTATCGGTGGACGAATAGGCGACACGTTTACGGAGCATGCGCTCCTTCTTCAAAGTGTTGCTTCGCATATTCACTGGGCTGCGTTCAAGGTGCTTTATTATGGAATATATGGACTTATTACAGTCATTTGCTTCAAATTATTTCTTCTAAAGTTTCCCCCATGTTTATCAGTGTGGTGGACCTACACTGAGGCTGGTGCAAGCACCAACTTTTCTCTATGTTTATTTCGATAGTTAAATGTGGTGATTACGATACTAGGTACATATCCTGTCGTCGTACATCTTGTCAGTGTATTTGTATTTTCTATACATTTCAAAATGGAGATTTTTTTTTAAAAAGTGATAGTTTTGGTACTTTCATTTTGAGGTGTAAGGTGGAATTGACCAATTTATGACCGTGGCGTTATTGATGTTTAGTGATGCAGAGAGCTGTATTTAAACTGGATGTTGGTTATGTTCCCACATCCTTTTGTAAAATATACCACTTATCCTTTATTCCACCCAAACTGGCTCTGCCACTGTTTTTACTTAACGTTTCCATGTCCTGACAGCTTGCTAATAAAGCAGATGAGGGCTCTGTGTGCCAGCAGCTATTACAGTTCACAAGTGCGAGTGTGTTGACAGGGCTTGAAATATTGAGCTGTCTCTATGACGGCGGAATGCCTCCTGTGTCTGCTTCCAACAGTTGTAGACTCTACAGCAACGCTGAGAGGACTGGCCGATGATTGAGATGATGAGGCAGCTAGATAGTCAATGTAAATCAATGTGGCAATGACTGGGGATCAGGCACAGAAAGCTGTAATGTCTTACTTCATGGCAGCCAGTGGGAGGTATGTGTCGTAATGTACCGTGTCCTTCATTAGAGCTGTACGCGTTTTGGCAGCCATTTTGTTGGCCAAGGCACGGTCTATAAACAGCCGGTCTATAAATGCATGACAAATGATCGCCTTCTCTTATGGGCAAGATGGTCAGATCTGTACCTGGACATAACTTGGACATAACACAGGGAGAAAAAAAAACGTTTTGTTTAGCTTTTTACATACAGTAGATTAACAAAAACAGCAAACAATTGCATTTTGTAATAACCATTTCACCAGTTTTTTTTCTGTTTCAACCAGTGTTATTTTTTTTAAGTAGTTTTACTTTAAATAAAAAATATACACTTTATTCTAAAAGTTGATCTGTTTAAAATGACACAAAAATGATGCATCTTATACAAAGCATAGCAAAGTTATTTGCAAATGATAAAAGCTGTTTTTTTTTTTTTTTTTCAATTTTGTGCATTTTGTATTTGTTTTGCAACACTGAAAACAGCAGAAAACAAAAGGAATTAAGACAAAAAAATATTTATAGCTATTTCTTTGTAAAAAAAAATTGAAAACCATTAATCATTTGTCTTCCACATCACAATTATGTGCCACTTTGTGTTGGTCTATTACAACAACAAAAAAAACAATAAAATACATTTACATTTTTGGTTGTAACATGACAAAATATGGAAAATTTCAAGAGATATGAATACCTTTTCAAGGCACTGTATATGTGTGTGTGTATATATATATATATATATATATATACTATACTACCAAATGTATTGGGGTGCGTGCCTTTACACCAGGGATGAGCCGAACACCCCCCTGTTCGGTTTGCACCAGAACCTGCGAGCAGACAGAATGTTCGTGTGAACTTTAGAACCCTATTAAATACAATGGACTCGAACGTTCGAAATCAAAAGTGCTAATTATAAAGGCTAATATGCAAGTTATTGTCCTAAAAAGTGTTTGGGGACCTGGGTCCTGCCCCAGGGGGCATGTATCAATGCAAAAAAAGGTTTAAAAAATTGACGTTTTATGTTTTTTTTTATTAATTTTTTTAATAAAGGACTTTTCCAAGGTGTTTGTGTGTTTTTATTTAAATTTTTTGACACTTTCTTCGTGAAATGGTAGGGGTACAATGTACCCCTTACCAATTCACATAGGGGGGGGCGGGATCTGGGGGTCCCCTTTGTTAAAGGGGTCTTCCAGATTCCGATAAGCCCCCCGCCCGCAGACCCCCACAACCGGCGGGCAAGGGTTGTGGGGATGAGGCCCTTGTCCCCATCAACATAGGGACATCCTCCCCATGTTGAGGGCATGTGGCCTGGTACGGTTCAGGAGGGAGGGGGGGCCGCTCTCTCGTCCCTCTCTCTTTCCCTGCGGCCGGCCAGGTTGCGTGCTTGGATAAGGGTCTGGTATGGATTTTTGGGGGGACTCCACGCCATTTTTTTAAAAATTTGGGGTGGAGTTCCCCTTAAAATCCATGCCAGATCTGAAGGGCCTGGTATGGATACTTAGGGGGAACCGCACGCCATTTTTTAAAAAATTTGCGGCGGGGTTCCCCTTAATATCCATTCCAGACATGAAGGGCCTGGTAATTGAATTTGGGGGAACCCCCACGCTTTTTTTTTTTTTTATCAATGACTTTTCTATGTATTGATAAAAGCCGACAATTCATTAATAGCCGCGAGTGAGTTTTAAATGACTTTTTTTCTTTCAAAAATGACACTTTATGCAGGGACAGTTCTAAGCACGGGAAACATGCGCCACTTTACATGCATATCATACACACCCCCCAGGTACGAAATTTAAAGGAATATTTCACTTTTATTGTTTCACTTTAAGCATTATTAAAATCACTGCTCCCGAAAAAACGGCCGTTTTTAAAACTTTTTTTCTCTTATCGTCCATGGACCGACGCAGCTCTCATACTGATTACATGTGGGTATATGTCCGTGCTCGCAGGAGAAGACCTAGGCAGAATGTTAGAGGTTAAAACATTCTAGAACAAGCCAGAGCTGAACAGCCCCGCCCAGGGGAGCAGTCCCTCCGGACATTACCCTTCCACCTGCAGCTAATCAGCCTCAGTTTTTTTCTGCCTAGCAGAAGGAGAAGACGTGGCTCTCTCAGGAGCCAGTCTCCTGGAAGATTTTACTTTTGATTTTTATTCCTTTGGGAATTTTATTATTTTATTTTTGAGACCTTCAATCAACTGTCGGCTGGGCAACAGGTTGGGTACACTGGTATCCTCGTAGTCTTCCCTGTCCGACCATCGAGCGTGCTGATCCTCGCCTTGCGTGCGTGAGACTCAGTTCACGACATACCCCATGGCTCCAGGGGTGGCCGGATTGCTTTCATGCTCCCGCGGTCCTCTCAAGATTGAACAGTACTTGACTGACTGTATCTCTCGCGGTGGACCAGGCCGACAGCTACGCAGTACGACTCTGTGATAGGTCTGTCTGAAACAAGCCAGTGGGTCCCTGAAAGGGACGGGTAAGTAGTCTCTCCTACTGCAGGTGAGTACATGCTGGCTGTGTTTCTGTGTGTGGGGGTTTCTCCCTGTCCCCCCCTGTTATGCTACTCTCTGCACCCTGTACTGGTGCTGTGCTGTGGGGTGCTTGGGGGTCACTCTGGCCTGGTTGGGCGCTCATGTCTGCAGTTTTTTCTGGTGTGTGAGGTGATTATTGCGTGCGCCATTGGCGCTGTTTGAGGTGGTTAATGCGTGCGCCATTGGCGCGCATTAGAGCTTTGAATTTTGCGCTCGGCGGCCATCTTGGCGTTTAGTGGCACAGTTATAGCTGCGGACGGCGGCCATTTTCTTGTGGCCGCCGCGCATTTATTTCTGGCGGCGGCGCGAATCCCCTCACAATCTCCTCACAGACTGAGCTGTCCTTAAGGGTTGGTGGGTCCTCCCGGGTATCCCCTCCTCAGCGTAGCCAGTGGGTGGACTGTATATTCACTGTATAGTGTATAAGGTCTCAGAGGGTGGCGTTTATGGAGTCTGATACACCTGCTCTCCACATTGCCTGGGGCAACTGGCAGTGCTGCACAGTTAAACATGTTCATATGTTTCCTGCACCTGCGGTCCTTATGGACCAGTTGTCAGCAGTCCTGGAATCATTCCTGTCAGAATGGAAGCGGTGTGCGAGCAAAAGGAGCTATAAGCCCCCTCCCCCCACAAAAATCTTTAGTGAAGGAGTGCTCTGAGTCAGATATGGGCCTAGCTATGGGACCCTACCTCTGAATATTTAATGTTTATGAACAGGACATTCCCTTGTGAGGAAGACTCCAGTTCTGTGTCAGTGAATGACAGGGCGCTTGTAAGTGATCTCATTGATGATGTGAGAATCACACTCAGGCTGAAATTGCTGTGACAAGCTTTTCTTTTACACAGTTTCCTCACTGTTTTCCTCACACGCTGCCTCAAGAGCAGCATGGATGAGGGAGGACTTTATTCATTTATGTCTCTAATCCCTGTGAGCCTTGTGTGTGATACCTGAGGTAACATTTCCCGCCATTTCCTGAGGAATGATTTGAGCTCTGACAGACACACGGTCTGAGGATCAGAGGTTAACTGTTACCTGTTACCTGTATGCTGCTTCAGCAGCACTGTCAAGCAGGTTGGAATGATACAGAGAAGATTATGCGCCTCTGCGCCATCATTTAAACTCATCCTATACCTCTACACTGCATACATTCACAGTGTATGTATGTGTTATTGGTCTCTGTGTCTGCGTGGCTGTCCCCACGTTCCAATGCTGTGTTTCAGTGCCATACATGATATAAACGTACAAAATATGTTTATGCACGACTCCAGATACATTCACAGTATATGTATGTATCATACTCTCTGGGCTGGCGGGGGCTCCGGTGTCCTCCCGCACTCTCATGGTATGTGCGCTTCGGCTCTCTGCACAGTATAGACATGTTCAATATGTTTCTTGCACATATTATACACGTTTACAGTATGGGTATACTGTTTGCGTGGGGTTCCTCCGGGTACTCCGGTTTCCCCCCACGCTCCAATGGAAATGCACAGCAAAAACATGTGCAATATTATGTTGATTCACATGCTATCATTCCTACACGGTATCTGTGTGCTGTCTGCGTGGAGTTCTTCCGAGTGGGCGCTTCGGTGCTATGCACAGTCTAAATTTGTGCGATTGAACCTACCCGGTATGTCTTTGCAGTCTGCGTGGGTTTCCGCCCACGCTACATGACATGCATGCCTTTGGTGCAATACACGATGTAAACATACACATTATGTTTATACACTACACTAAATACATTCACAGTAGTTGTAGGTATTGCATTCTCTGAGTATGCGTGGGGTACTTCGGTTCCTCCCACGCGCCAACGGTGTGCGCGCCTTCGGTGCTATGCACACATGAGCTTGTGCAAAAGGTTTAGCACACACACTATAATACCTATACGGTATGCGTATGCAGTCTGCGTGGGTTTCTGCCCATGCTACATGACATACATGCCTTTGGTGCAATACAGGGTGTAAACATACACATTATGTCTATACACTACACTAAATACATTTACAGTAGTTGTAGGTATTGCATTCTCTGAGTATGCGTGGGGTACTTCGGTTCCTCACACGCGCCAACGGTGTGCGCGCCTTCGGTGCTTTGCACACATGAGCTTGTGCAAAAGGTTTAGCACACACACTATAATACCTACACGGTATGCGTATGCAGTCTGCGTGGGTTTCTGCCCATGCTACATGACATGCATGCCTTTGGTGCAATACACGGTGTAAACATACACATTATGTCTATACACTACACTAAATACATTTACAGTAGCTGTAGGTATTGCATTTTCTGAGTATGCGTGGGGTACTTCGGTTCCTCCCACGCGCCAACAGTGTGCGCGCCTTCGGTGCTATGCACACATGGGCTTGTGCAAAATGTTTAGCACACATACTATAATACCATACACGGTATGCGTATGCAGTCTGCATGGGTTTCATCCGGGTGCTCAGGTTTCTCCCCTGCGTTCCAATGGTGTGCGCATTCTCAGCGCTATGCACAGTATAAACATGTGCAATTTGTTTATTCGCAGGCTAACATACCTACACGGTTGTGTACGCAATCTGTGTGGCTGGTTTACGTCCAGGCCCCGATGATGTGCACGCCTTCGTCGCTGGCACAGTATATACGCGTTTAATAGGTTTATCCACAAATACTAAACTACATACGCCGTATGTGGTGGTATTATGCTCTTTGTGGCTGGGTGGGTTTCCTCCCACACTCTCCATTTGTGCGTTTGACGCAATACATAGTATAAACTATGTGTTTGCACAATCGGCACCTATCCATGGGTAGCTGCTGGATGGAGCATTGTCACAAGGATCCCTGGTTTCAGGGGTATCACTTTCCACCTGCTTTCAGTGGTGATCAGAAGCGCTGGCTTGGACTGTGTTCGCCAGGCTGGGGTTGGCGTTGCGCCCGTTAGTGGCTGCGTCTCTGGCATTTTTTGTAACTCAATGACTGGGCAAAAGCCTCTGCTTCATTCATCAGTCGTCTAGCAGGTGCACTACAACTGCTTTAGCCTTTAGGGTCTCTGTGCCTGGGGTGGGTTTGTGGAGGCTGAGGTACTAGTCCTCTGACCGAGTTTCTAGGGAAGTTCCATCAAGTTGCCTTTATTGGCCAACATTTGAGGCACCCTGTACACTGGGGCCTCCCTTCTCCGATACATTGCGGAGTCTCTTTGGGATTCTCATACGTCTCGCTGCAAGACGGTCCTGTCGGCCGTGTGCATTGCAGGAGAAGGGTCCTTGCATCCGGAGGTGTTTCCACCTTCTTTACCGGAGGTTGGGCACCGGAAGTGGACCTTGTGGCCTCTCGACTCACTCGCAAGGTGGCAAGATCGTGGTCAGGTCCAGGGACCCCTGGGCGGATGCGTTAGACGTGTTGGAAGCCCGTGGGGGCAGTATCGCCTGATATATGCTTACCCTCTGCTACTGTTGTTGCCTCGCCGGCTTCGCAGAGCATACTTCATCCTGCTTTACAGTCCTTGGCTTTAATGGCATGGCTGTTTAAAGCCAGGTGCTAAAGGACCGAGTTCTCTCGTATTCGGTCATTTCTTCTATGTTGTTGACACGGGAATCTTCCTCCAGAAAGATATCTCACTGTACCTGGAAGGCTTACATCGCTATGTGCGAGGAACTTGAGTGGCATCCTCGGATGTTTTCCATTCCCAGGATTTTGCTGTTCTTACAGCGTGGTGTGACCCAAAAGCTGGCCTTGCATACCTTTTTTTTGAGGGTCGGATTTCGGCCCGGACTGTCTTTTTCAACGACCGCTGCCGGGCCATTCCTTGATTAGCACCTTTTGGGCAGGGGATTCGCCATGTGGTCCCCCCTGTCAAGCCTCCTCTCCCTACTTGGGATCTGATTTTGATGCATCTCGGTTCTCCAAGAACATCCCTTTGAGAATATCAGAGAGATTCCTCTCTTGACCTTGTCCCGGAAGTTGGCCTTATTGGCCATTGCTTCGGTTAGACGGGTGTCTGAGTTGGCAGCCTTGTCTGACAAGTCGCCTTACTTGGTCCTCCATAAGGACATGTTGGTGTTGCGCCCACGACCATCCTTCTTTTCTAAGGATGGTCTTGGCCTTTCACCTTAAGAAGGACATTGTTCTTCCGTCCTTGTGTCCTCACCCATCGCTTCCCTGAGAGTTTGCGCTTCCTGCATTAAGATGGGTACAAGCCTTACGAGTGTACCTGTCTGCTACTGTTTCCATTCGGAAATCTGTGTCTGGTCCAAAACAGGGCCGAGCGGTGTCGTCTGCCACCGTCTTTAGGTGGATCAGGCAGACCGTCATACAGGCCTATGCCCTTAAGGGGCGGGCGCCTCCCTTTCCGGGTGCGGCGCATTCCACCAAGGCAATTGGTGCTTCACGGGCCTTCCGACATCAAGCGTCGGTTGCACAAGTGTGCAAGGCGTCGACCTGGTCGTCCGTTCATACCTTTTCAAAGTTCTACAAGGTTGATGTGGCTGCATCATCGGATGCTTCCTTCGGCCGCAAAGTGTGGCAGGCCGCTGTCTAATGTTGCAACTCCTCCGTTGAGGGGCTCTGCTGGTTTGGAGTGAAGTTTTGGTTGTTCCTTACTTTTTTTGCTCCCACCCTTTTCTTATACTGCTTTGGGACGTCCCACATGTAATCAGTATGAGAGCTGCGTCGGTCCATGGACGATAAGAGAAAATAGGATTTTTGTACTCGCCGTAAAATCCGTTTCTCTGACGTCCATGGACCGACGCAGCACCCACCCTTCCTTTTAAGTTTGTACTGCTTTGTTACGAACTGAGGCTGATTAGCTGCAGGTGGAAGGGTAATGTCCGGAGGGACCGCTCCCCTGGGCGGGGCTGTTCAGCTCTGGCTTGTTCTAGAATGTTTTAACCTCTAACATTCTGCCTAGGTCTTCTCCTGCGAGCAGGGACATATACCCACATGTAATCAGTATGAGAGCTGCGTCGGTCCATGGACGTCAGAGAAACGGATTTTACGGTGAGTACAAAAATCCTATTTTTGCATTGATACATGTCCCCTGGGGCAGGACCCGGGTCCCCAAACACTTTTTAGGACAATAACTTGCATATAAGCCTTTATAATTAGCACTTTAGATTTCTCCCATAGACTTTTCGAATTTGCAGCGAACACCCCAAATTGTTCGTTGTTCGGCGAACGGGCGAACAGGCAATGTTCGAGTCGAACATGAGTTCGACTCGAACTCGAAGCTCATCCCTACTTTACACGCATAAGAACTTTAATTGCATCCCAGTCTAAGACCCCATACACACTATACAACTTTTGTTGTCTGATTTCCTTTAGATTTACCAAAACCATGTAGTGCGGGCCTGCCTGATTGCATACAAATTTAAACTCTTAAGGTTTGACCTCATATAATATGGTTTTCGTAAATTTGAAGGAAAACATCTACAGAAAATTGTATAGTGTGTATCCAGCATTAGTCTGTAGGGTTCAATATTGAGTTGGACCACCCTTTGCAGCTATAACAGCTTCAACTCTTCTGGGAAGGCTTTCCACAAGGTTTAGGAGTGTGCTTTTTCGCATTTTTCGACACGCTTTTTTACTGCGATTTTACCGCAATTCTGCCGCGATTTGCATTTTGCATATTTTTTTTAACACTATATATAGCTGGTTGCTAAGGAGGGGGCCGGGAAGCCGGCTGCCACGTCCTTAACAACCGATGAGTCATCAGTTCTCAGAATGTAAAAAAAAAGAATTGCTGGATAAAAAAAAATAGAGAAAAAAAACAGCGTGGGGTCCCCCCCCCAGGTCCATACCAGGCCCTTGGGTCTAGTATGGATTCGGAGGTGACCCTCCCAGACCAAAATAAAAAAATATGGCGTGGGGGTCCCCCCAAAATCCATACCAGACCCTTATCTGAACATGCAGCCCGGCAGGTCAGGAAAGGGAGGGGACGAGCGAGCGCCCCCCCTCCTGAACCACACCAGGCAGCATGCCCTCAACATGGGGGATGGGTGCTTTGGGGCAGGGGGGCTCTGCGCCCCCCGAACCCAAAGCAACTTGCCCCCATGTTGATGGGGACAAGGGCCGCTTCGAGACAACCCTTGCCCGGTGGTTGTCGGGGTCTGCGGGCGGGGGGGCTTATCGGAATCTGGAAGCCCCCTTTAACAAGGGGGCCCCCAGATCCCGCCCTCCCATGTGAATGAGTATGGGGTACATTGTAAAAATCTTCTCCGCTTCTTCCTCTATCTTCTCCCCCATCTTCATCCTCCGGTCTTCTCCTCCCCCTGCTTCTTCTTCCGCTGTTCTTTTGTCTTCTTTGTCCGGTGTTTTTCTTCCTCTGCCGCCACTCCTCCTCCGATGCTGCGTCCCGCTGATCTGTTGGCGCCGATGTCCTGCAATACTTAAATAACGGCGGGGGCGTGGCAATCGGATTACGTCATTCGGTGTCCACGCCCCCTTGTGGCGTCATGGACCCATCATGCCCCGGGCGGTGACATCACACGGGGCGTGGCCTCCGCATGACGCAATCCAATTGCCACGCCCCCGCCGTTATTTAAGTAATGCAGGACATCGTCACCGAAAGATCAGCGGGACACAGCATTGGAGGATGAGCGGTGGCAGAGGAAGAAGAACAATTGACAAAGAAGACAGAAAAACAGCGGAAGAAGAAGCAGGGGGAGGAGAAGACCGGAGGATGAAGATGCGGGAGAAGATGGAGGAAGAAGCGGAGAAAAAGATTTTTAATAAAAGACTTGTCAAAAACTGTTTACTGTATTTATTAACACTACACTACTTTTTTTTAAGTGTATGTACCCCATACTCATTCACATAGGGGGCGGGATCTGGGGGCCCCCTTGTTAAAGGGGGCTTCCAGATTCCGATAACCCCCCCCGCCCGCAGACCCCGACAACCACCGGGCAAGGGTGGGGGCAAAGTGCTTTGTGGTGGGGGGCGCAGAGCCCCCCCTGCCCCAAAGCACCCATCCCCACATGTTGAGGGCATGAGCCTGGTACGGTTCAGGAGGGGGGGGTGCGCTCGCTCGTCCCCTCCCTTTCCTGACCTGCCGGGCTGCATGCTCGGATAAGGGTCTGGTATGGATTTTGGGGAATCCATACTAGACCCAAGGGCCTGGTATGGACCTGGGGGGGACCCCACACTGTCTTTTTTTTAGATATTTTTTTTTTTTTAGCCGGCAATTCTTTTTTTTTTACATTCAGCGGGAAGCCCGCTGACAACTGATGACTCATCGGTTGTTAAGGACACGGCGGCTGGCTTCCCGGCCCCCTGCTTAGCAACCAGCTATATACAGTGTAAAAAAAAAAAAAAAAAAACGCAAATCGCGGTAAAAACGCGGTACTTGCGTTTGGATGCGGGTCCATTGAATTCTATTACATGCAAAATGCTGCTTTTTGCAGGAAAAAAAGTCCCCGACCCTTTCCAAAAACACAGAGGCATAAAAAAGCATTGATGTGAACATGTTTCATAGGAACCCATGTTAAAAAATTTCCCTGCATTTCTGCAAAATGTATCAAAAAACGCATTAGTGTGAATCGAGCCTAAAACTGGGATTCTATTAAAGTTCATATGTGTGTAAAGGCAGGTGTCCCAATACTTTTGGTAATATAGTGTGTATATACTGTGTATATATATTTATACACACATCCATGATGAACATCACACCTACAATATACAGTGGAACCTTGGATTACGAGCATAATCCGTTCCAGGAGAATGCTTGTAATCCAAAGCACTCGCATATCAAAGCAAGTTTCCACATAGAAGTCAATGGAAACGAAGATAATTTGTTCCGCATTGACTTTTATTGCATGCAATACCGCATGTGGCCAGAGGTGGGGGTGTGCCGGAGAGACTCGGAAATACTCGGAGATCGCTCGGATGCTATCGGGAACGGAGTATTTCCAAACGTCTCCAAACCGTTCCGAGTGTCGCCGGTGCCCCCGCACCTCTGGCCAAATGCGGTACTACACACCGCAGAGGCTTGAATTCTGCTTGTTTTGCGAGACAACACTTGCAAACCGAGTCAGGATTTTTAAAAAAAAGTTGCTCGTCTTTCAAAACGCTCGTTAACTGCGTTACTTGTAAACCAATGTTCCACTGTATGGGCAAAAGTATGTGGACGCCCCTCCAAAATAATGCGTTCAAGTGTTTCTAGTGAAGAGTACTGTCACTGCTACAGCATAAAATGTCAATTCCACGCATGCACTTCCAAGTTCCATCCTTGTGACAGCAGTTTGGGTGAGGTTCAACCCTACTAAACACCTTTGGGTAAATTTGAGTTGCTTGAAGAGACAGAGACAACTGCTAGATTAACACAGTTTGCTAGAAAGCATAAAGCTAATGCTGGGCTTTCTTATTAGAAAGCCCAGCATGGTTTGCAAACTGTGTTAAGTATACACCTTGTAATAAATGTCTATATTATTAAGATTTGCACATTTTTATGATTAAAAATATAAGTAAAACAGTTTATAAACTTGTTTACAAAAAAATTTAAAAATCTTACTAATTTTTTTTTACATTTTTGAATAAAAAATAAAAAATCACTGCTGCTTTTACTGCCGTAATTGCGAGCCTTCTATCACACGTGGTGCTTCAGACCTTTTAGTCTCTGATATCTTGCATGGCGCTGAGCTTGGTTTATTTTTGTCAATCAGATAAAGACTATAATATAAGGCTGAGCACAAGATGGGTTTGTCAGTAACGTTCTCGTTGGTGGTGTTAAGTAGTTTTCTTCCCTCTTGCCGTAATCAATATGTGAGAAATAAGGGAACAAACCTATTCTCTAACACACACACAAACAACCAACTACACACCAGGATTATTTTCTGGCACATGAAGCGGCGCCATCTGGAACGCTCTGTATTGCAGATAACAGCTTTCAAATGAAGTTTGCTGCTTAATATAGAAGCAGAAAATATGTGTGTAATTAAAAGGCACTCTATGGACGGTGGTGCATGTGAGTGGACGTAGGGCATGTGACAAATGAGTACCGTATTTATCGGCGTATAACACGCACCCTAACTTTAAGAGGGAAGTTTCAGGAAAAAACCTTCCACAGCCCCCTGCGTATAACACGCAGGCACAGTTTACCCTCTATTTTCAGGGTAAAAAAGTGAGTGTTATACGCCAATAAATACAGTATATATTAAACCTTAGTCTGAAAAGTGTCCTAACAGTGAAGTAAAACTTTTTTATAAAGAGAATGCCCAATTCCAGGCGGAGATCACAGTACTCCCCCTGACAATGAAGACAGAAGGATGGTGCTGATTATCCAAGGTCAACATCTACTTCTCGGACTGAGATGCTGGCTCAGAGACGGCACACGTATGTCAGTTGTGAAGCCTATGCAGTTTTGGGCTGTGTTCACAAATACTTGACACCATAGGCCTCGTTAAGGAGGGGCTATTGAGGCTGGAGCCCCGACTGTGGGCTCAATAGCCCTGAGTGTCTAAGCGGGTCCAGCTCTCTGAGCAGCAGCGGCGGCAGCCGCATTTTACCTTCTGTGTAATGTGCGGGGACCGATCTGATCCCGAGTGCCGCCGAGTGACATAGCAGGTCCCGCCTTCTGGAGCCTGCAGCTCCTAAGATGGACGTCCCACTGGTCCAATGCCGGGAACGCGCCGTGTGACGTCCATCATAGACGCTGCAGGCTCCAGAAAGTGGCAATTACAATGTGGCCGCTGCGCCACATCCCCGCTCGGCGCTCGGGCGGGCGGGCGGCTCTCCTCTCCTCCGGTGACTGGCTGCCTGCTGTGATGATGGGCATTGGGCGTGCCGCACACCACACCACGGCTGAGCTGAGCTGCTGCAGGACACATGAAGAAGTCTGTCTCCTCCTGGTCAGGTAGGTCAGTGTATGTAGGTCAGTGTATGTAAGTCAGGTAGGACAGTGTATGTAGGTCAAGCAGGTCAGTGTATGTATGTCACTACCGTCAGTGTATGTATGTCAGGTAGGTAGGTCAGTGTAATGGTCAGTGTGTCAGGCAGGTGAGTTTAGTGGTCAGCATTGATGGGCACTGGTAAGCCAGGCAGCAACCAGCAAGTGAGCTTACCCCCCGCCACACAACCCCACCGCCCAGCCCAAAAAAAAGCCTGCGCCACATACACACACCCCCTCCCCCCCACCGTTGCCAGCCTTGGACTTCGGGCTGAAGCCCCTGGTCTTTTTGCCACCTAGCAACGCCCCTGCTTGACACAGATCAGCCTTCTGCTGCAGTCCTCACCTTGTGAATCGCTACAAAGTTGCAGTGTACAGTCTGATTGATCACTGGGGTGAGGAGTCAGGAAATGCTTCCTTCTGCCTGCAGAATACTAATGACATAATCTTACCATGTTATCAGACCAAACTTGTAAAAGCATTCTGATCGCTTTAATGGTTTGCAAAAAAAAAAAAAAAACACTAACGCATTTTGAGGGCCAAAAACTTCTTCAGCAGGGTTTACAATTTAATAAGAACTTTAGCTTGGCTCAGAAAGACACTCTGCTATATTATTCAGTATACCATAAATAACATTTTGAGTATTGAGTAGGTATTGAATTCCCAATACCACTTGGATTTATCCATTTAGGTATATTGTGGCATGTCATGAATGTATTTATGCAGATTTGTAAAATTATTCAAAGGTCCACTTTAAATATGTAGCGCTTACCCCCTAAAGGGCCACTGAATTTGCCCCAGGTTCTTTTCCACTAGTGTGACGACAGCCAGGAACACAGTAACATTCACTCTTCTGGCTTAATGAAACTGTCTAGGGGTTGCTTTTTACTGTATTTATTGATGAAGAACTTGGATAGGGTACCAGGAGCTAGGAGCTATAGGATACTCCAGAATACTAAACAGTAATAAGAGAGCACTTCTCACTCTGCAACTACTCCCTTCTCCAATAGCCCAGGGAATAGACAGCACTGGGACACCACAAGCAACAGACCAAACACCAGGAAAGCCTGCGTATTAGTGTGGCAGGGGGTTACCAGCAGCAACAGTAACTCAGATCCTGACTCAGGTCAGTACTCACAAGTCCTTGGGTATTTGGATGCCTCGCTCCAGTGTAAGGCAAACATTTCCTTAGTTGACTCTCCAGACCTGATCCTTGGTGAAATCCTCCTCCTTTAGCTTCAGAGTGTATTAGCAAGTAACATTAGCATAGCTGGTACCTTGATGAGCTACTGGCAAATGTCATCTGGGCTGCCTGAGAGGGCAGCAGTCCTCTAGGCTGGGAACTTCTTCTGGACAAGAACAGGGCAGCTTCAGACTATTTATGCTCACTCCCAACCACCACCTGAGCACCCTCCCATAGGGATTTGGTGACACAACATTATGATTCAGCTGCTGTGTTTTTCTTCATGCAGCCCACTACATTCTAGAACTATTCAGAAGGCAGGGGGAAGCAGTCCAACCCACAGCCAGTGAAACTCAGAGCAGACCAGAGCAATCACACACCACTCCACTGAGTACAGAGGAGCCAAAAGAACTACTGTAAATTAATTTTTTTTAAACTAGCAACCTATTTTGGAGGCTGCTACAAATAAAAGCTCCAACAGTCCATTATTCTTTTTACCTTAAAGGTTCATTTTACTAATGAACATCTGCAATTCATAAAGAAGCCTGCAACCTGCCTTTCCAGGGTTCAGTTTAGCCTCTATCAGGCTTTGGTTGGTAAAAACATGTCAACCTGATTAGACTGATTTTGATGCTTGATGGGCAAATGCAGCTTGCTTTTGACATCAGTTTAAGATGCTTCTGAAATAATTCATAATTTATTGCAGGTGCAGTTGACCTGCTTCAAGCCTCATTTGCATGCCTGTAGACTTGTAAGGGAACAAATGCTGTCAACACTAGCCATAAACTCTGTGGACACCTTTATGGCCCTTAGTATTCTCATCCCTGCTTGGTTCATCCAGAAGATATCCCCCATGATGTCCCCCCTCCATTCCCCAACATGCCCAATTATCTTTCTCCATTGACTCCCCTCCATATTTTCCACCTTACCCAGAACCACAATTGCTCAACTCTCAGCCTTTCTTCATTGCTCATACCCACTTCAACATACCTTAGACTATGGTGTCAAACATAATTTCATTGCGGGCTGCATCAGCATTATGGTTTCTCTCAAAGGGTTAGTTGTATCTGTAAGACTAGATTTCCAGAGCACCCCTCCCTCTTACATCAGATGACAACTGCCCTCCCCCCGCCATCAGAAGTCAAGAGTTCCCCACCCCCCCTTAAATCACAGTGCACACCCCTTACCTTGTGCTGGAAGAAGTTGGGGGGAGAAGCTGGGAAGCAGAAAGTGCAGGGTCTGGAGGAGGACCAAAGGAGGGTTGGAGCCAGATAAATGGTGGGACCAGGGGAAGCGGAGATGAGGGCGTGCTGCAGCTAGATCTGTAAGAGGCACAGGATCTGCAGAAGGAGTTCTGTCCCTCTCTGCTGCCACCGGCTGAGAGGGTGAGGGGAAGAAGCCTCTCCATGGCTGAATGGAGAATCTTAGGATCTGGCAGATGAGTTCTTTCCTCCTCTCTGCTGCCGACTGCTAAGACAAGGTGGGGGCAGAAACAAAGGGGTTGACACAGCTGTAACAGAGGTGCGAGGGCCAGATGAGAAGCCCTGGAGGGCCGGATTCGGCCCGCGGGTCTTATGTTTGACATATGTGCCTTAGACAATCCCTCCACTGGCTGTCAACCACATCTGCTGCCAGAAAATTGGCCAGTCCCAACCAGAAACTGTTGTGGCTGAGGACTGAGGGAGACAATCAAAGTCAATGGGGATCTGCCTGACTTTGGTAATCATGTTATCTGGACAGCACTAGCAAAAGACAAGCTGGTATTCCTTTCATACTGGATTTGCCTTTTAATATTTATCTCCTTTTTTTCACGTTTCAGATGTTTTTTGTTTTTTTTCATGGCCACTAAAAATGGTTAGAACACAGGAATTAACAATACTAAATGTGCGCAGTTGGCACATTAACTCCTGACATTTCCATTTTCTATGCCGGGAAGTTTATTGTTTGGACAGCTTGCCCTGTGGTTACTCTGAGCTTTTCAGAACCAATCTTTGTCTGAAAACCAAAAGCTTTGTGCAGTGCTCCTTACACATTTCAAAAGAATGTTTAAAAATATCGTCATTTTATGAATGGAACTTTCTTTAATAGTGTTTGTTCCTCTAGCTATATTGAATGTATATCTATTTGCAGCATATACTCAAGTTTATTAAAGAGAAAATATAGTGTATTTTCCATGAGCAGCAGGGAGCAATAGAAGTATACACTTCAGCTTCTTCTTTATTAGAGTGTATCTGCTTAATGGCTTGACATAGAACTATGGCTGTTCATTTAAAAATATAAGAGAATTTTACCCACATCATTAAAAGCTATCAATAAATGCTTTATTACATGCTGTCCCTACTCACTGAGTCACTATGGATTTGTTTTCTGTATTTTGCAAAAAACCTGGTTGATCCTGTTGTTTTCTGTCTCCCCCTCCTGTCCATGTCCCTGCTGCAGTTGGGAATTTTGCAGAGCAGTGTTGACAGATCTGCACATGCTCAGTTTTCAGTGTATTTTCTACCCTGAGCTTTTCCTCCCTATCACATCTGAGCAGCCCATGTAACTATAGTCACACATGTGGGTGTATACACAATGGTAAATGACAGCCCACTCCCTCCCTCCCTCCTCCTCCATGCCCAATTACCAGCTGTACACAATGAGGACGGGATATTACATGTTGATTGATGGAGACTTCACCTCCCTGTTATTCTAAGACACAGGCTGAAGGGGCGGCACACAGCCTGTGACTGGCAGAAAACCGCCCACACCATGTCATTGCCAAAAAATAATAAAGATTTGATTGTAAATATATATTTGTATGACAATTTAAAACAGTTTGTTGATATTAATTATTTATTTTTACTCTCTATCCCAGAGGCTGTGTTTTTTTATTTTTTTTAACATGTGGCCAACAGCAGAGGACTAGAAGCTCCTCCTGCCACTGTTTCCCTGCAGACAGGCTGGGAAGAGGTGGGTCAAGCCAAACTTGAACACTTTAGTGGTCTTGGACACTTTTGGTGCACCAAGGAGCAGTGGCGGCTGGTGTTTTTTTTTTTGGGGGGGGTGGAGGCGGAAAAAACACCCCCTCCCTTCCCTGCTTTTTTCCTGTCAGTCCTGCACTTACCCCATCCTGGTGGGGTGGCGGGTGGAAAGCAGCGTGGTGCAGCTGTTTCCAGCTCCTCCCTTCCTCCTCCTAGGCATCCAATAGACGCCTGTCCTTTCAGCCAATCGGGTGACTGGTGTCAAAACCCGCTTTTTGATTGGCCGGGAGGAGGATCAGTGTTACAACAGTGAATATTTATTTGCTGTTGTAACATACTTGGGTGGGATCAGAGCAGACTCTCTGCGACCCGAGCCCACCCTATATTGAAGCCTGATAGAGCCTCTGGCTCTAATCAGTACTTAAATAAAAACAGCCCCCCCCCATTGGAATCCATACGCCGGTGTCCTGAAAGGGGCTGGGTGCATGGATAGGGGAGTCGGCGATGGATTGGGGGGGGGCGGTGCATTTGCGCCCTTAATGGACAGGCCGCTTCTGCCAAGTAGAGTAGCAATTAGCAATCTGGTGTGCTTAGCGTGCCGCAGCGAGCAGTTGGGGGTGTGTCCAAATTGTTCTTACTGACCACATTGCCCTGCCCCCCCAGTGATGCAGATCCTGCCCCTAGACAGCAGCCCGCAGCTCCCAGACAGCAACAGATTTGTGTGTGACTGTCTTGATTACTTCGGGAGGCACATCCCGGTCTGAATAATGTATTCGGGTTTCAGGCTGCCTAAAACATGGACACATGATTCAAAACCCAGACTGTCCGGGTGAATCCCAGACAGGTGGCAACCCTAGCTTTATATTGATTAGGAAAAAAGGTACTTAGATGTTTATTTTTATTTTATTTTAATTACTTTGCTATCATCCACATACAGAAATAGAAGGGATAATGTAATATAAACAGTGTGTGCACTGCTTAGTATTACTTTACTTATAAGAGCAGCTGCATTTACGCTTTCCTTTTTGTCCCCCTGCAAAGTCCCACAAATATCTGTTGATCCTGCCAGTGAAGTCCACCCAATGCAGCTTCCCATTGTGAGGAGGCAACAATGCTGCACAGCTCCCTAATTCAGAGCAGAGTCTCATGTAGGCTGTGGCTGATTGCACTACAGTGGGATGATAAAAAATGTTGCAGAGATTGTGGCTATTAGCAATGTCACTGCTGATTCACAAGTCTATAGCTAGTCAATCAGCACCTGGTCACACCTAGTTCTACCCACTGCTTTCTGGATTGACAGCACTGTGTTCCACCTAAGGCTACATGTACACTAGCCTACCCTGACTGTGGCCGTGGTAAAACGCAAAACGCGGTAAAAACACAAACCACGTTTTTGACGTGTTTTGCGTTTTCCTGCAGACGGCGGTGAAGACGTTCCTTTCTGAACGTGAGTATTCCGTGTTCGGGAGAGGGAGGTTTAACCTCACTTAAACGCGGCAGCTCATAAACTCTGCTAAAAGCCTGTGTGTATATGGACACATAGGCTATTATAGAGTTGAGTTTAAGAGTTTCGGCAAAGGAACGCCAAGAGCTCCTTTAACTCAAGTTTAGCAGCTGCCAGTGTACATGAAGCCTCATGCAGCTTCTCTGGTGAGTTGGCAACAATGCTGCACTGCTTCTGAAATCACAGCAGAGTTGCCACTCTCATTTGGGAAGCTTAGATGCTAAGTGAATAGCACTTCCACCTAGCAACACTCGGGTCATCAGTTCAAATCCCAACCATGGCACAGCTTGCCTGGAGTTTGCATGTTCCCCCTGTGCTTGCATAGGTTCCCTCCCACACTCCAAAGATATGCTGGTAGGTTAATTGTTTCCTGTCTAAATCAACTAGGGTTGCCACCTGGATTCACCCGGACAGTTCGGGTTTTGAATCATGTGTTCGGGTTTCAGTCTGCCTGAAACCCGGACACAATATTTAGACAGGAATGTGGCTCGGAGCAGAGCCTGACAGGTGGGTGAAAGGGCACTCTGCAGGCCACATTACTATTCTCTTTGGAGAGCCCAAAGGTGTCCCAGGTCTGTTACAATCCTATAGTGCAGGGTTTCTCAACTCCAGTCCTCAAGGCGCCCCAACAGGTCATGTTTTCAGGCTTTCCATTATTTTGCACAGGGGATGTAATCAGTTTCACTGCCTTAGTAATTACCACAGCTGTTTCATCTGAGGGAAATCCTGAAAACATGACCTGTTGGTGCGCCTTGAGGACTGGAGTTGAGAAACACTGCTATAGTGTATGCTAAAAAATCAAATAAAAATTGCTGTGCACTGCTAAAGTGTTCGGGTTTGGCTTGAAGAAAAAGTGGCAACCCTAAAATTGACCCTAGTATGTGTATGTATGAATGTGAGTTAGGGACCTTAGATTGTAAGCTTTTTGAGGGCAGGGACTGATATGAATGTACAATGTATTGCGTATAATTGACGGCGCTATATGAGTATACATGTATAATGATAAATGTAGCCTGGGGTTGCTTGCACTACAGTGGGATGAACAAAAACTTTGCAGAGGGTGTGACTATTTGCATTCTCACTGCTGATTCACAAGCCTGTAGTTTGTCAATCAGTACCTGGCCACACCCAGTTCTGCTCACTGTTTTTAGAGTTGACAGCTGTCCCTACTGGAAATAAGTGGGATAGCTAACCTGGCTATGCTGTCTGGCAGGGGTAAAAACTAGCTGTACAGAGATACATGCCTTTTGGCAGTGAAGATATATCACACATTTGTATTTTAACTAAGGATTTAGCTGTGTGCCCAAAGTTCAGCTTTAACCACTTCAGGACCGCCTCCTGTACATATACGTCGGCAGAATGGCACGGGCAGGCAAAGCAACGTATATTTACGTCACTTTGAATTTGCCACCGTGCGCATGCCTGCCGGGTCCCGCGGACTCGATGTCCGCCGGGTGCTCGCTATCGTGTCACGGAGCTGAAGAACGGGGAGATGTCAGTGTAAACACAGCATCTCCCCGTTCTGCCTAGTGACAGGACAGTGATCGTCTGTTCCCTCTCATCGGGAACAGCGATCAGTGTTGTGTCACTGCTAGCCCATCTTCCAGACAGAACACATCCCTGGGACACACTTAATCCCTTCAGGGACCCTTACTGGTTAACCCCTTCACTGCCAGTCACATTTACACAGTAATCAGTGCATTTTTATAGCACTGATCGCTGTATAAATGTGAATGGTCCCAAAATAGCGCCAAAAGTGTCCGATGTGTCCGCCATAACGTTGCAGTCATGATAAAAATCGCTGATCGCCACCATTACTAGTAAAAAAAAAATATTAATAAAAATGCCATAAAACTATCCCTTATTTTGTAGGCGTTATAACTTTTGCACAAACCAATTAATAAACGCTTATTGCGATTTTTTTTTTTTTTTTACCAATAATATGTAGAAGAATACGTATCGGCCTAAACTGAGGAAAAAAATTAGTTTTTTTTATAGATTTTTTGGGGATATTTATTATAGCAAAAAGTAAAAAATATTGCTTTTTTTTCAAAATTGTCGCTCTATTTTTGTTTATAGCGCAAAAAATAAAAACCGCAGAGGTGATCAATTACCACCAAAAGAAAGCTCTATTTGTGGGAAGAAAAGGACGTCAATTTTGTTTGGGAGCCACGTCGCACGACCGCGCAATTGTCAGTTAAAGCGACGCAGTGCCAAATGGCAAAAAGTGGCCTGGCCATTTAGCAGCCAAATGGTCCGGGGCTGAAGTGGTTAACTAATCTAACCCAGCTATGTTGGAAAGCAAATCGGTTTTGCGTGCGTCTCTATCCATGCACTGAATAATTTAATGTTGCAGTATTCACTGTCCAAAGAATGAAGGAAGCTAGGCTGTGCATTGATCTAAGAGGCGTAGAATGTGCTATTCAGACAGCTGAAAATGACTTAACAAAGTTTCTGATGTTCTGAAAAATTCACTGATGACTTCTTTGCTTTCATCTAGGTCTCATTACTACAACGTCACGGAAGTTGGACCGGGAACAACAGGCAGAACATTTTCTGGAGGTAAAATATTTGATTCTTTCTTAAAGTATTATTAAACTCTTTGTGAAGAAAAATGATTTGTTGCAGCATACCTTTTTATATTTGCATTTCTTCTGTTCCATCCAATGTATTTCCATCATTAGGGTGGCTACGCTTTCTTACAGGTCCTCCCTGGAGCAGCAGCATAGCCACCCTGATGTGCATGCTCTCAGTCTATGGTTTGATGTGCTGAGGTTCTGTGCACATTCATGTAGGGGCATCATCCAAGGCCTCCATTACAAGCCGCTCCTCTGCTCCTCCTACATAGGCTATTATTGATCCAAGTAATCCCCTGCACCAGCACTTTACACCAGAATGCTCAATGGTGTGAACAAGGGATGTGCTTCCTGAGCAACGAGAACCTAAAAAAAAAACAATAGTAAGACTTTGGGGCAAAATTCTTTAAAATAACCTTTCATTTTTATGAGTGATGTGGAGCTAAAGGTTAAACTGTTTTATGCTATGAGGGTTTAGTACTACTGTAAGCCCTGTTTGTAACTTAATGCCTGTTGGGGGCAGTGCAGAGTTGACATCCTGTTGCTTTCTTTGCAAAATTATTTATGGTGGGTGGAGGCTGGGCACTGCAATCTGTCTGCAGAGATGAATTTCTCCATGTAGGCCTGTTGGGTCCTCATTGTTGCTGCCCATGCTTAGCCTGTGCATTTTCTTTGGTGGAATAATGCACTGTGTACTTACAGCTCCCCCTCTTTGGGTCCATCATGTAGCGCTGACCTGCTAGCAGAGAGAGATGGACCTCTAAGGTTTCATTTAGTTGTGCGGTTGGGCAGGTGGCAAAAATACGTGGTTGAGCTGCGTTCTTTCCACCCGCCATTAGTTGCAATGGGCAGAGGATAGGGGTGTCTACATGTTTATATGCCACTGTCACAATTCTTCTCTTTAAACCATGGCAAAGTTTACCCAATTTGTAGTGATCGGCAGGTTACTGCGTCCAGGCCCCAACATCTGTCAGCTACATGCGATCAGCAGCGGCTGCTCTCAGCCAGCTATTCGTTTAAATGGGCTGAGCATTATCTTTATTTAGGGAGGAAGGTTATATTCTTCCATATGCAGCCCTCTTAAAGCCTAAAGCCTCGTACACACGCACGGTTTTCTCGGCAAGAAAGCTGCTGGGAGAGCTTTTTGCCGCGAAAACCGTGCGTGTGTATGCCTTCTCGGCGAGAAAACTGCCAGGAATTCCAACGAGAAAAATAGAGAACCCGCTCTCTATTTTCTCGTCGGGATTCTCAGCAGAGTTTTCCTGCCGAGAAAACCGGTCATCTGTATGCTTACCTGTTGCACCGTAAACCCGTGCATGCTCGAAAAGACTTTGACGCATGCGCGGTAGCATACAAGGGCAGTGTAGGGTGTAGCAAAATGGCGGCGACGGCATCAAATGTGACGAGTGCAGGCTCATCATAGTCGATGACGTCACCGCGTTCTTGCCATTGAAAAGAACGGCGGTTCTTTTGAATGGCCGTGTGTACACTTGGCGTGCAAGGCAAGCTTGTCGGGAAAACCGACGTTTTTTTTTCCCCAAGGGGATTCCAACCCGTGTGTACGAGGCTTAACTCCAGGAAACAACTATGATGTTCCTCTGGAGGTCAGCTGACCTCTCTGATACCATTTGGGTTATCAGAGGACTCCTCACTAAAGTATATACGGAAGCTCTTAATCCTGACAAGCAGCTGCAGTAACAAAGGATCCCCCAGTTCCCTGGAGGAGGGTCAATGTGCTGAACTTTCTAAACTAAGCTGCAAATGTACTGTCTTTTTAAGGCCAACTTATGTTTTAAGGGCTCCGTGCCTCCCCCCCCCCCTTTCTTGTGGTCGCCATTGGCAGTATCTTCTTTTATCCCAAACTTCATTTATAACATTTTTAAGTTATTACATTTTTAGTGTTACACATGAATAATGTTGGTCACAGAAGTATGGGTGCAGCATGGTGTGACAATTCATGTTGTAGCAATTGGGTAACGTTATGCGTAGACGGACAGAAAAGAATTATAGTAAACAGTCAAAGATAACCAAAGAAACAGAACCACTCTTGCTTTGAGATTTGGACTGTGGGGAGTTATGGAACATCCCTTCCCAATGATCTAAATCCCATCAGCAGTATTTTATCTGTTTTATGTTTTAATTTTTATCTATTCTAAAGACTTTAGGCCAGCTATGTAAGCTGCATGGTCCTCCTCCTTCTCGCCTCTTCCCTGGGCTGGGCTTTCCTTACCAGTGTAGAGTGGCACCCTAGTGCACTGAGAATGAAAAGTGCTGTGATGAGACTCCCTCAAGGAGCAGGGCCATGAAACATTTCACTCACACTACGCGCTCACATTTCCGGGTTGAGTGGCACTGGGCATCATGCACCCCAGAAGATTGGGGACATCTCATGGTGAAGAAGATATATTGTGCCAGCTCTGGACTGAAGATTCATTTTGAATCTAGAAACCAGTACCCAGGCAATCTTTTAACCACTTAAGCCCCGGAACATTTTGTAGCTAAAGGACACAAATAGAGCTTTCTTTTGGTGGTATTTGATCACCTCTGCGGTTTAAATTTTTTACACTATAAACAAAAATAGAGCGACAATTTTGAAAAAAATTCAATATTCTTTACTTTTTGCTATAATAAATATCCCCCCAAAAATATATAAAAAATATTTTTTTCCTCAGTTTAGGCCGATACGTATTCTTCTACATATTTCTGGTAAAAAAAATCGCAATAAGCGTTTGGTTTGCGCAAAAGTTATAGCGTCTACAAAATAGGGGATAGTTTTATGGCATTTTTACTAATATTTTTTTTTTTTTACTAGTAATGGCGGCGATCAGCGATTTGTATCGTGACTGCGACATTATGGCGGACACATCGGACACTTTTGACACCATTTTTGGACCATTGTCATTTTTACAGCGATCAATGCTATAAATCTGCACTGATTACTGTAAAAATGACACTGGCAGTGAAGGGGTTAACATGTAGGTGGCGCTGTAGGGGTTAAGTGTAACCTAATGTGTGATTCTAACTGAAGGGGGCGTGGCTTGGCGTGTGACGTCACTGATCGTCGTTCCCTATGACAGGGAACAGACGATCACTGCCACTGCCACTAGGAAGTACGGGCAAAGGTTTGTTTACACTCACCTCTCCCCATTCTTCACCTCTGTGACCCGATCGCGGGACACTAGCGGCGATCGGGTCCCGCAGGCGCGGTCACGGAGCTCAGGACCGGGTCGTGAGCGCGACCCACGGCTGGGATCTTGAAGGGGACCTACCTGTACGCCCTTGTGGTTAAAAAAAATTAAATTTGTATAGAGTTGAGTTTTACTAGGTTGGACTGCCCAAACCAGTCTCCTCCTGAAACAAAATACATAGCGTTAGGTGGAAATAAATGTTTTTTTTTCATACTTGATTATATATGATATTAACTGTCACAGTGATTTGCATTCATCTTTAAATTCTTTTGTCTTGTCATGCGATGTAATTAATTGGCGTACTCTGGGTTTCACCGGGGGGAATGGTCTTTATTGGTTGATTATTCCGTCTCTCAGCATGAGTTTTACATGCTACATGGATTTCTATCAAATAATGCAATATATCATCGGTGCTTTTAATAAGGCTGTTCCTCCTTTTACTTGTGTAAATTTGGAAGAGAAAGAAAAGATTCTGGTCGGAAAGCTTTCAACGTTCTGTGACCCGGATCGGATCGCTGTCTCAATGAGCTCACGTTATGACATAAAATTAAATTATGTTGTTAAATTAATTGTGCATGTCTCGCACCGTAGTGTGAAGGAACGTACGCTATCAAATTGATTAGCAACGGGGAATGAGTTAAAGATCAAAGACACAACAGAAATTGTTTGAAATGCATTGTATTTATCTAGGTCAATTCTGGGTGCCATTTTACTGAAGAAAATCGAAAATTTGGTGATTAAAGATTAGATCCAGTCTAAAGTGCTGTTTCCATTTTGAGCAGGCACCCATGAGCTGAATCACCTTCTTATGTCTTCCAAATATTCAAATGGCAAATTGGCTCCATTGTAATTTGTGGCTTCGCTGCTTCCAGAAGGTCATAACAGATTTGCCACTCCTTAATACTGTAGGTCCATGCTGAATGAACACCATTAAACTGAATCATGTGCCAGTTTCTTTTCTCTCTTGAAAACTTAGATATGTAGCCCAAAAAAATTACCTTAGTACAGCTCGAACCCCCCCCTCCCCCCGCCCAAACCTGCGTGTGTCAGTTTGGCACGTGAATAGACTGGTGCAAGACAGACAGGACTTGCCTGTCAGGTTCTGGTAGACTTCAACAAAATGGTGGCTGTCTGCACACAAACAATGACTTCCTCTTGCATAAATGAATAAAAGGTAGTTTCAGCTCCTGTTCTTCACCTGTAGAGCACGCCTCAGATGCGTTTTGCTCTTTTCAGGGCTTATTCATAGAGACCTCTACGATTACGCTCATGGAGCGGGGCTTTAAATCTAACGGAATGTTTGAGTGGTAGTTGTACTCAAGCACACTATTTGATAGGGTTCTGTAAAACCATTTTTATACTACAGGTGGGATGCTGGTGTATAGTTCCCTGTGGCCTGTTGATGGCGCTGACATCGGAGGCTATGGTTGAACTGCTGGTACAGTGCTGTGCCTTGGATGTCCCCTCTCGGTGGTGGTATGGTGGGCGTGTCGGTCTGCTGTGCATGCCGGGAGAGGATATAAAAGGGGCAGACCCTGTCTGTAGGTGGTGAGTTCCCGGGGGTCCGACCCCGGGAGTGTAATGTTCTGTTCGTGGCCACCCCAGGCACCTTTAGCCCTGGGGTGGAGTTCCTGGCCCGGTACACTGGCGGATCAGTCCCAGGCACCTTTAGCCCTGGGGCTGCAACTGAAGGCCTTGGGTCCAGCACCTTCGTCTGGAGCCCACGGAGGGAGGAGGAATCCCAGGGTGCTGGGAAGGGGCCCAGTAACTCTCTGGAGGGATGTCATCTTCCTGCTAGAGGCCTACTACCAGAACCATCGTTCACCAGGTCTGTGGCAGAGACCTAACGTTCACCAGATCTGTGGCAGAGTTTGTGCAGAGACTGTGTGTAATCTAATTCGAGCATCACTCCGGCTGCTAGGATCCACTCTAATGGGAGACTATCCGGATGAGATGAGACTACCTGAAGATATGGGTAGTGAATATGTATTCGTTTGTGCCTGGACCTACTCCAACACCTCTTGCTGTCCTGATCTTCCTCCAACCTTTCCTATTTAAATAACTATGCATAAGAGAAAATAAACTCTACGTTGGAGTTGCAATTGGTGTGGACCTTGGAGTTATTGGGGAATAGAGGCTTGTCTTTATTGCAGTGAAGATAGGAACCATTCTCTGGAGAACCTGACCATAAAGACCCAGGTACATTACACCGCTCAACCTCTTCACACAGGAGGGTTCGGGCATGTGGCATAGTGTGCCCCTTTTCCTACAAGTGAGGCAAAGGTAAGGAAGAGGGGTCTGTGTGCTACACTCAGAAAAGGTTGAAACGCATCAGTAGAGTAAGCGTCACGGACACCATTTTGTTAAGGTCTTAAAAACTTAGGGTACATTCACATTGTACCCGAATACAATTAGCTATGAAAACCCCAGTAGGGGTTCCCAGAAAATAACTATGGGAGGCACCGCCATTGAAAGCAATGGGGGGGGGGGTGCCGAATCCCGCAGCCAATTGCGATCACCTGTAAGTTATCGACCCTGGACACAGACTGTCAATAATCAATGGCAATAGGAACAAATAAAGTGTTGAGCTGTCTGCATTTCACATTTGTATTATTTCAACCACAAAGTGCCAGTACCAGTAATGTGTTTTAATCCCATAATATTCTGACTTTTTAAAGAATAAAGAAAAAAAAAAAAAACAGAATGAGATGAGCAATAAAAGTAGTTCATTTTGCTAGTTCCATAGAACATTTCATAATCTCCAGGATTTTGCTCTACCCTCATAAACTGCTCTCCAGAAATACTTTGCAGATTCAAGCATCTCTTCAGAGTTTTTCAGTCTTGTGTTAAGAGACTGCAAGTGTATTGAAAATAAATTAGTTATACCTCTACTGTATATTAAATGTCTGACAAGAGAGTTCTACAAGCAATATGTGTATAAACTATGGGGATCTACCAAGATCCGCTTTTCACTAGAATAATTGCCAGGGATAAGAATTTCCTTATGTATAGACGTTTATTATGCTAACAAAATCTGGCCTGTCTGGCAGACAATCTCAAAAAATGTCAGTGTCAGGCTGATAATCCTTGCCCCAGATTAATTCCAAAAATAAAACCGAAAACTTGTATAAATAATAAATTTGCACCTAGATGCACACAGTCCTACCTAAGACCAGAATACTTTTATAAACCTTTTATCTAGAAATACAACTCTTTTGCCCCTTTCACTTTGTTGCAGTAAGCTGACTTTCTCGACTTAAAAGAAGAACTTAATAAAGATTGCGAGTAGGAAGGTTTTATTGTCTTTTTTTCCTCTTTGAAGAAGAGACATACTACATCTCATCTGCAATAAAAGCTTTTTACATTAGTGTTTTAAAAGTTCTTTTGAACGTACAATAGAATGGGCAGCTCAGTGTACATCTTTGGCATGCTTTGGTGCGGAGATGGATTAACTTTGTAAACATGGGTGTTTTGTCACTCCCGGCTGGCCAATGAAGATGACCAAAGCTGCTGAACCTGGAGAAGACCAAGGAACTCACACACATTGCATTACCAAAGAAGTTGAGTATTTGCAGATTTTGGTTATACTCTAATGCAGCCATTCTCAACCAGGGTTCCGTGGAACCCTGGGGTTCCTCCAGAGGTTGCTAGGGGTTCCTTGAGCTGTGGCTGATGGACAACCTATTTGATTATTTCTACAGAGTTCAATGTTCAGCTGTCTTTAAGGGTGGCATTCTGAACACCACTTTAAGGGGGACCTTCTTCCTATTGATCACCAATATAAGGAGCATTGTTCCTATTGATCCTACTGATTTGGTTTTAGTAAGGGTTCCTCGAGACATGAAAATTATTTTTGGGGTTCCTCTAGGGTTAAAAGGTTGAGAAAGCCTTCTCTAATGGCTAACCCTGCCAATTGCCTACCCACTGTCCAATAGCACTGCTTAAGGATACCCCTTGCCTTAAGCAGTCTTATTGGACCATGGACTGGCCCAAATTATTATAAAAGCTCAGAGAATTATTGCCCAGTCATGGTCATGTGACCAACCTGTCCTCTATTTATGGAATTTTCACTGTTTTATGTTCATACGTGCTACTGAAGTTTCCTAGAATGTTTAGAATCTTGCAATCTTAGAAAGCTCTGCTGCACACCTTAAAACTTATTATTGATTTCTGTATCATTCATTGTCATGTAACTAGTGGAGACAGGGTTGACAAGGGGGTTTCCCTTGCACCTCCTGTCCAATACCTCTGAAAATAGTGACAAAGAGTAGGAGGACGTGGAGTGGCATGAGTGCCGGTTGTTGACTTAGACCCCATACACACTTTTAGATTTTCTGCAGATTTTTGTATTCAGATTTACCAAAACCATGTAGTGCAAAGGCCTGCCTGATTGCATACAAATTTAAACTCTCATGCCTTGTACACACGGTCAGAATTTCCGAGGAAAAAGGTCAGACGGAATTTTTTCATCGGATATTCCGACCGTGTGTATGCCCCATCTGACTTGGAAAGAGAACATGTTCTCTTTTTTTCCGACAGAAATTTCATTTGTCTGTATGGAACCCCGACAGAGAAAAAAAACATACATGCTCAGAATAGAGTCGACGCATCCTCGGAAGCATTGAACTTAATTTTTCTCGGCTCGTCGTATTGTTGTACGTCACCGTGTTCTTGACAGTCGGAATTTGGTGTGACACTGTGTATGCAAGACAGCTTGAACGGAATTCCATCAGAAAAACCCGTCAGAGTTTATTCCGACGGAAAATCCGACCGTATGTACAAGGCGTTAAGGTTTGACCTTATATGGTTTTGGTAAATCTGCAGACAAAAATCTGCAGAAAATCTAATAGTGTGTATGAGGCCTTAGAACTGCAGGAGATCTGCGAATGTTCCAAGAACCTGCTGTCACTTGGATGCTGGGCAGAGTGCAGCAGCACAGGCTAAGGCTGGATGTAGGTCGATATTAGAGTGGAGGATCTTAGTAGGAGCACATGCAAGATCAGCACTAAATTGAATCATTAAGCAAAGACGTGGTTCTTGAACCAAGGCTGAGCTCTGGGTCAGGTAAACAGTCCTAAATCAGCAGAGGTTAAGTGAGGTTGATGGAGAACAACCTGAGGTCAACAATAGAAGGCAGAGGTCTAAGACAGATTGGGAGACAAGCCAGGCAGATAACAGAAGATCAGAAGCACAATTCTGGTCACAGGAATAGCTGAAGACCAATTGTCAACTTTTACAAACCAGGCAGAGCTTTAAATAGACCACCAACACCAGTGCTGAACATGCACTTTCGCATGCAAACACAAAATTCCATGCATGGTCATAACACTAAGTACAGGGCCAAGTGCCATACTCTGTGTGTACCTGTGCTCACACTGATTCATGTCTACCGTAATAGGCTTGACCCTCCTGACATTCACCTGTAGTAAACTGCATCTCAAAAGTGCATAATATGCAATAAACCCAAAAGCCCTGAACACGCGGCCGGGATTCTCGTTGAAAAAAAAAAGCTTGACGGGATTCTGCCAAGCTTGTCTTGCGTACACACTGACATTCAAAATCCCGTCGTTTTAAAGCGCGGTGACGTACAACACAAATAACGGCACTATAAAGGGGAAGTTCCATTCCAATGGCACCACCCTTTGGGCTTGCTTTTGCTGATCTCGTGTTCGTAAAAGATTGGTGAGCGACGATTCGCTCTTTTCAGCCTCGTGCTTTTCAGTCCGTTACAGCGTGATGAATGTGATAGCTCCAATACGAATGCTAGTTTTACCAGGAAGAGCGCTACCGTCTCATACTTGATTCTGAGCATGCACATTTTTTTTCCCTCGGACAAGCATACACACGACCGGTTTTCACAACGGGAAATAGTTTGACGGGAATCACGACCAGAAAATAGAGAGCAGGTTCTCTATTTTTCTCGCCGGGATTCCCGGCAGTTTTCATGATGAGAAAGCATAGACATGAACGGTTTTCACGGCAAAAAGGTCTCCCAGCAGTTTTCTTGTCGAGAAAACTGGTCGTGTGTCCGAGGCTAAAGTGTAAAAAAGCAATCACAGTTAATAGGTTATCCTTCAAAAAGCCCACATAAAATTGTTGTAATGTGCGTCCCACTTAAGTGAATCGCTGCCACCAAGGAAATATAGCTAAGGTTTACAAGAGCCACATGACCCTCAAATTATAGAGAAGTCATGTATAGCGTTGTAGTTGTATATGGACAGGACCCAGGATACTCGTCAGGAACCACCAACAGGAGACATCGCCAGTTGATTACTTCTCAATTCATTCTTCCACATGTATGAGGCTCAGGAAGAAAAAATGAAACCAGCGCTCCACATAGTGTAAACCTGAAATATTGCCTTTTTTAAATAACTCAGTTGCACTCACGTGTAAGAAGCTCAACAGAGCTATTAAGCTTCTAACTCGGTCGAATTCCAATTCTGTGGACACTTCCGCTGCGTGATGACGTCACGTAGCATAGCTACGCCGAGGCTGGTTAATAGCTCCTAGCATGCTTCCAGCTCTTCTATTAATGTATTTTGAGCGTGGTTTTCATTCTTTTTTTTTCCTGATTCACCTATAGTAGGCTACAGTTGCTGCATTCCAAACTTCTCCCCATCTGTACTCCTCACAATTTTCTTTTTCTGGAGGTAAGTGTTATAAGGAATCAGTCCAAAAATATAAAAGAGAGAGACAAGTATAAAGAGAAACTTCTAAAACCAATACAGTGCTATGCTTATAATAAGCCCTTGGAAATCTACAAAAAGTTATTTTTTATCTGTACATACCCTTTAAGAACAAGTTACCATAACTTTTATTTTTGCTGGTTTAAATACAGCATCAGCTTGTTGTAATAAGCCCTGTAAAATTATCGAAAAGAAACAGACATAAAAAAATAAATCAATAAAAATATATATTGTACCAAGATTTAGCAGGTAACCTAATGGCTCTTTTGAGGCCACCAATTTGCTTTGCAGGATTATGTTGTCATCGGTCTCGGTTACATGAAGATTTAGATGTGAATCTAAAATACCGGCAAGGTTATAAAATATTCCACTCGGAGCCGGAGGAGAGGAAAAAAAAAAATACAGACCCTGATTTATCCAGAAATTAAAAGCTTGTGCCTCCTGTAACCACTCTCTGGAAGAGCGTGACTCTTAAATCTGACATCACGCTGATCAATCCGCATCTGTGGCATGCTAGATTAGACTTCTCTCTGCGTTATCTGCTCACATCCGTTTTATTGTAGAAGGCTGAGGGAAGAATTAAAGTGAACCTGTCACCAGATCCTTGATGTCTGATTTGCCAAAGTATGGGTTTTCCATTTACTGTGTATGTAGCAAACATCTGCTGAGACCCTACCATTCCAGATAACGTTCAATCCTAAAAAACTTTACAATATTATATCCCTTTCATTTAATATAAGGGGTAATTAGTAATACCGTTGTTGACTATATGATGAAATGCAAAGGTGGCTTTGTATAACGAGTTTCTTTAATGTATTTTTTGTTGTGTAAGTATTGAATATCCTTGTTTTACCACCATATGCCTACTATATATCCAAATGTTTATGAACACCTGACCATCGCATCTTTTTTTTTTTTTTAAACAGAAACATTTTTAATCATTAATAAAAAAAGGTACAAACACGACTTTCAGACAATGACGCCCATACTGTAAGTCATTAGTAGGCAACAAAAAATTGCATCCATAAATACAAAAATGTTAAAGCATTCCACATAGTAGTAAAAGGAGCAAAAAAAAAAGTACACTGTAGACCAGCCTTTTTTCAACCAAGGTGCCTTAAGGTTTCTTCAGGAATGCCTTGGCAAATTGCCTAAATAGCGCCCAAAAATAGCATACAAGCCAGCAGGTGGACCAAGCCTGCCTTTTATTTACACAAAGCCACAGGTTTTCATTGTGCACCATTACCACCTTCTAGCCACCGGCATGCTAACAACCATCATCAGTTGACAAGGAGGATGTCGGTTGTCTGCACAGAATACTTATCTAGTTCTCCCCCGCCCCTCTTCTTCATCGCTGGGGTCACATTAGCTGAGTGATGGAGAAAAACTGAGGGAGAAGAGAAACATTGGAATACTAGTCAGTACCAGTGTGCAAAAGTGTATTTGATTTGAAAGAATAAATCACCTCCAACGTTAGGAGTCTTACATGTGTGCATGTTGATGCATCATGTAAAACTTTTATAATAGCTTAATAACATTTTATCCTATTGATCCTTTTAGTGTAGCCAGTAAAGCGCTGACAAGCACCTTCAAAGCCGGCAGATGGATGGGCATCCTTTCTCAAGGCATAAATTCCTCAGGTCGGTAATGCATGCCTCAGCATAGCCTTTTCTTTGGAGTCCATACACCACCCTATCGCAGCCACTTAACCTCCCTGCATTATGGACCACTTATTGGGCCAAGCGAACAAGAGCAGAGGTTTTGAGGCAACTTTGGATTTTCATGGCACGGTAAAGACTCACATAAGCAGTATATATAAAATTATACAAATTTATAAAAAAAAACACAGAGTTAAAAGATAGTCCTTTAGAGCAAGGATACATGGTACATCAATTTATATCTCTGAAAATAGGAACTGTGATCACAGACATGAAGCCATTCATGTAAAGCCCCATACACACGGTCGGACTTTTTGCCAATAAACTTCAAAATGAGCAAGTTTTCCAAAAAATCTGACCATGTGTACGCTGCATCGGACAAACTTTTTTTCGGTTTTCATCGGACAAAAGTTCACTCTGCAAACGGACAATTTTTTCGGCAACAAAAGTCAGATGGTGCAAAGTCCGACCGTGTGTACAGAAATCCATCGGACTTTTGTCCGAAGTACAAATACGCATGCCCAGAACCAATGTTAAAATCAACCAACAATAGCAGAAGTTGACCAAAGGGTGGCGGTAAAGAGCAGAAAAACCACATGATGTTGGGAACGTTTTGGGAAAGTTTGCAGAAAAGTCCTGCCGTGTGTATGCTATGGGTGTGCCCGGCCAACTCCCTTCGGACAAAAACCCACGGAAAAGTTTGTTTGAAGTCCGACCATGTGTACGAGGCTTTAGAGGGGATCAGATGTTCGTCCCTTGACAGTTCCACCTCTACATGTTTCGCGGTAAAACCGCTTCTTCAGGAGTAAATTTTAAAGTTTATATGTATGGATATCTCTATAATAAATAGACATAAAGATATAATTATATACATCTAAACACAGTGAAATAGAACAACTGTATATACAAGAAAAAAATCATAATTGAAGAGATTTTAGACAAAATGTGGGGCCACAAACTGTCTGCTGCAGCAATGGACCAAGTCAAAAAATCTATCAAGATACATAACGTCTATCATAATATTCACCCAATACATATGTCACAAATGGATATAATGGACAGGAAACGCTTACCCACAGAAAGCCGACTCTGAACAAAAGAATGTCACAAGCCCCAAAGGGGCAGTTTCCTGGGCGAGTGTGGGAGCCAGGACACACTTATTGGGCCATGCTTCTCTTAGTCAAGGCTTCCTTTCCCTAGGTTCAAGGGTACTTCATTTGTTTTAGTTTTAAAGAAAGTAGGGAAGGGCAAGAACTCTGTTGAGCTTTTATTGCAGTCTTTGTCCTTGCTGGGAAGATTTGTCTTACCTGCAAACTCCATGCAGATAGTGGTCTGGTCAAGATTTGAACGGAGGACCCCAGCGCTGCAAGGCAGAAGTGCTAACCACTAAACCATTGCACTACGTATTAAAAAAAGTCGGAGTTCTTGTTATTGCAAAATCATCTCCTGTGTTTCCTTTAGTTTTATTATTGAGTTTCTATTAATCATCCTTATTTTGTTCAGTGACAATACCTTGGTTTCAAAACATGTCAGTCTTAAAACAAATGCTTTATTATTAGGAGTCTTTACAGTACAAACAAGTGAATAAAAAAAGTGGAAGCAGAACTGTCCAATCAACAGGATATAAATCTTTTTAAATTTTTGCTTTTTTTTTCTCTCTCTCTCTGAATCCCACGGTCTCCTCTTTTGTACACTGGACGGTATGCTTTTGCAGCTCCTGAAATTCAATTAGCAGCCTCAACATCACAGCAATCTTTAGACATTAACTTTTGGCAACAGTGTATGTGTGACCTAATTGTGTCCGATGGAAGGAGATTGGACGCGGTCCAGGTTACAATGGGATTATCTTCATAAGAAGCTTTATGCAGCCGAGAAGACTCCAACTCACTTTTCTTAAATCTAACAATCTATGTAATATCTACATGGTAATCTTAAGGCACTGGTGGGCCCAAGGTAGTAGTTCATTTAATAGGCCCTTTAGGAAAAAATAAAATAAAAACATGTGCAACTAATTAAGAGACTATCAAAAGGGAAAAGCTAATTTTACTGTGTGCAAAACTCAACATTCATTAAGAGTTCAGTAGGTTTTGTTCCGAACATTAAGGCCCCTTTTTACACGGGCTGTCGGATCAGGTCCGCCTGTCAGTTTTTCAGACAGACCTAAGCGGACCCTCCAATCCCCCTATGGAGCGGCGGATGTCAGCGGTGACATGTCTGCTCACGTCCGCCGCTATCCACTACAATCCTGTCAGCAAAATCTAGACGAATGGTGTTCCGATTTTCCAACCGTTTTGCGGATCGGATGAAAACGGACAGGCACTCTGTTTTCACCTGATTTCCCCATAGAGGAGAGCGGGATTGGGTCCGTCTCTGCTCAGTGATCCCCCGCTGAGCAAGCGGAGTCCATCAGGCGGAGGCACCCATGTGAAAAGGGTCCTTAGGGGAAGATATATATTTAATGTGCCATTCACCAAAAATTCACTACAGGTCAATCAAGCACCTGTTGAAGACACTGGACAAAATGCACACGCCCAAAAAAAGTCATAAAAATACACAAGACGTATGCAGTACGCCCTGCCCTTCTGCCCTGCTGTACTTGCTGGCAGTTTTCCACTGATGAGTTGTAAGCGTGCGATTGGGTTGCATTTTTACCGCTTTCCAATTGCCTATTTACTCCACTTACTACCGTGTTTCCCCAAAAATAAGCCCGGGTCTTATAATAATTTTGGCAACAAAAGACACAGTAGGGCTTATTTTCGGGGTAGGTCTTACCATGTAATGTGCGGTCTTCTCTCCCTACCTGTCAGGAATCCCCAGTGTGAACTGAGTTAAAATGCTTGTAAAATCCTAGAATCCACTCTATTACAGTAGTATATAATGTATAATGTGTGTGTTTCTGTAATATAATTGTGCCAAATACCTTCGTTATAGCGTCATTCTGCTCTTCTGTGACCCGCCGGAGCTCTCTTCCCCGTATTTATATAACAGAAACACACACATTGTACATTATATACTACTGTAATAGAGTGGATTATAGGATGTTACAAACATTTTAAACTAGGGCTTATTTTCGGGGTAGGGCTTATATTGCAGCCCTCCTGGAAAATAACGCTAGGTCTTATTTTCGGGGAAACACAGTATTGTTAAAATATGGAGAATTTATGTTTCATTCATCTGCAGATCAAAGGGATGAGCTATGATCCACATAAGATGTCAGTTAAAGCAACCTAGCAAGTAAAATAAAAAAAAAATAAAAAAAATAGTGTTTCTCTTTAACCCCCATATTAACACTTAGTTTACCCTAATCAGCCCTAATTTATTCCTTCTTCCTGTTTTTCTCTTAACTATTATTTGTATTTGTTATATTATTATTTATTTTTATTTTTTTATAATTGACCTTTTATTGGAATGTATTTGTTATATTATTATTAATATTTTATAATACATTATATATTTAATATTATTACTATTTTTTACTTCTGTAGATTTTTTTTTTTATTCCCTTTTATCTAACCAGTAATATATAAACTTTTTTTCATTAACTTTGTTCCTAATTTTTTTACAGTATCTCTAAAAACAGCGCATTACTTTTACATATGTAAATAACTTTCCAGTGCTTGGTACCAGAATCAGAACTTTAGTATCATTTAAATAAGATGAATTTTAGCATAACATTTATGCTTTTTATCGTGAGTAATATATATATATATATATATATATATATATAGTGACAGCAGGAAGGTAAAGTCACCTGGTTGCATCCAGGGGGGTAGATATATTTCGCCCAGATTCAGGCTTTACGCCGACTTATACAACTAGGGAGTTGATGAAGCCCAGCTGAGGCTAGTGGGCTCATGGATGACTCATACCTCTAGGGAGAGGGCTGGGCGTCGTGCAGGCAGGGAGTTGATGAGACCAGCTGAAGCTTGTCAGCTCATTTAAAGGCCTCTATAAAAACTCCCAGATTCATTAGGTGTTTGCTCATGCCTGGAAGCAAACCTGTGTGGACTTCCTGGAGAGAGTGAACCCTTGTGCGGTGAGACAAAGCCTGTGTGGCTATTTGCTTGGACATTTAAAACCAGGGACTTAGGGACTAGGACAGCACTAGGCTGATCCCAGTTGTTAGTTAGGAAACCTGTATGTTTAGTCAGAGGTCAAATTGACCAGGATTTATTTTGTTTATGTTTCTTTTGTTTGCTGTGTTTTTGTCACTGTAAATAGAAAATAAACAGCACCTTTTTGATTTTGAAAACCACAACCTCCGTCTGCTGGGCCTGTTTTTGTGTGGGGAGCCCATCCCGGGGGTCACACACACCCGCTGCCGAGCTAACCCCCTCACAGTTGGTGGAGAACCAGTGGCAGTTTTTTTAAGCCAGCATGGAGGAGATACTGAAACAGCTGGCTCTAGCAAATGCCAATCAACAGCAGACAAATGCAGGTTTGCAAAAGAGCCTTGCAGCTCATCAACAGAGCCTTGCAGCTCAACAACAGAACTTTGCAGCCCAGCAGCAAGCTCATCAACAGAGCCTTGCAGCCCAGCAGCAGACAAACGCAACTTTGCAACAGAGTCTGGAGGCTCAGCAACAAGCCCAGCAGCAATCTGAGGCCCGCTTCATAGACCTGTTGCAGAAGCAAGAGCAGAGACTACAACAACAGATGGAAGCAGTAATGCAGCAACGTCCGCAGACCAGTGAGGAAAGCCGTCCCACTAATACCGCGTCCTTTGGGATGAGTCGTTTATTGACAAAAATGACTGGAGAGGATGATCCAGAGGTATTTTTGACCACATTTGAAAGGACCGCTGAAAGAGAAAAGTGGCCTGAGGAGCAGTGGGCTGGACTAGTGGCTCCTCTGTTAACTGGTGAATCGCAGAAAGCTTACTATGACCTAGAGCCTAACCAAGCAAAAGACTATGCGATGCTAAAAGCTGAAATATTGGCAAGGCTGGGTGTCACCCTGGCTGTCCGGGCTCAGCGTGTGCATAACTGGACTTTCCAGCTTGGAAAACCCCCCAGGTCTCAAATGTATGATCTCATTCACCTGAGCAGAAAGTGGCTACAGCCAGAGACTTTGTCCGCACCAAAGATTGTGGAACGTGTTGTAATGGATCGGTTTTTGAGAGCTCTTCCTACTGCCATCCAAAAGTGGGTAAGCCATGGAGACCCAGAGACGGCCGATGGTCTTGTGGATCGTGTGGAGAAATACTTGGCTACAGAGAACCTGACGGTCTCTTCCAGAGACACTCGGACTTTCCACCCTAAGACCAGACCATCCCCAGGGGCGGATAAGATGATTCCAAGGGGTAAGGGTGGAGAGAGTGAGAGGGTGGGAGCTCTACCCCAAGTTTGGCGAGAACAGCCTGGGAAATCAGCGGCTCAAGAGGCGGCAAGAAGGATCGTTTGCTACCGCTGCCGGCAAGCGGGACATATTGCAGCAAATTGCCCGGTTGTGGAGGAACCCATGCAGTGTGACTTTCTGACGGGCAGACGTCAGTCGCTGTGTGCGACAGTCGCATGCACTGCCATTCGAGGAACTGAGAAACATTTATGCAAAATGTGTGTTAATGGTAGAAATGTTGTGGTATTGCTGGATTCAGGTAGCCTTGTGACCCTGATAAAGGCTGAGTTAGTTAAAACAGAGGTCTCTGGGAATAGCAAGGTAGCTGTTATTTGTGTGCATGGGGACACCCGAGAGTATCCAGTGACTACAGTGTGTTTCGAGACCCCCAAAGGTACCCTCTCTCATCCAGTGGGCTTAGTATCTCAGTTACCGCATGACGCCATTGTGGGAAGGGATTTTCCGAAGTTCTGGGAACTGTGGGATGATCCTGAGCCCCCCACTGGTGCCCCTATGTACCAGGAATGTGATAGCCAGAACTCCCCTGAGAGTGGTGAGGACTCTCCGGAATTTCCCTTGTCAGTATTGGCAGGGGAGACTCAAGAAACTGGAGAGGAGCCCACCTCCTCAGACGAAAACCTACCGTCTGTGGAGTTTTCTGATCTTGAGGTTCACAGGGAAAACTTTGCCACAGAACAGTTGAAAGACCCCGCCCTAATAAAGGCACGGGAAAACGTAGTGAAAATAGATGGCGAGTTAGTGAACCCAGATAATACCTGCACTTACCCATACTTCAGCGTAGAGAAGGACCTACTGTATCGGGTGGCAAAAAGGGCAGAAGAAACCGTTGAGCAGCTTGTGGTGCCCAAACCGTACAGGAAGTTGGTGGTGGAGTTGGCCCATGGGCACATTCTTGGAGGTCATCTGGGGACAGAGAAAACCCGAGAGAGGGTATTACAGAGATTCTATTGGCCGGGGGTGATGAAGGACATAGAAAATTATTGTTCCTCCTGCCCTGTGTGTCAGAGGTCGGCCCCGATGCCACATTTCCGTAGCCCGCTGGTCCCTCTACCCATCATTGAGGTCCCGTTTGAGAGGATCGCCATGGATTTGGTAGGTCCTATAATCAAGTCCGCTAGGGGGCACCAGTACATATTAGTTATAATGGACTATGCCACCCGTTATCCAGAAGCGATCCCTCTCCGAAATACCTCGGCCAAAACCATAGCCAAAGAGCTATCTCTTGTGTTTAGCCGGGTGGGTATTTGTAAAGAACTGCTTACGGACCAAGGTACACCCTTTATGTCCCGGGTTATGAAGGAGCTATGTAAATTGTTCAAAGTGACGCAATTACGTACATCTGTGTATCACCCCCAAACCGATGGGCTGGTTGAAAGATTCAACAAAACCCTAAAACAAATGTTGAAGAAAGTGGTGGATAGAGATGGAAAGGATTGGGACTGTCTACTTCCTTATCTGATGTTTGCTATTAGGGAGGTGCCCCAATCCTCTACGGGATTCTCCCCCTTTGAGTTACTGTATGGAAGACACCCAAGAGGGCTGTTGGATATTGCCAAGGAAACTTGGGAAAGTGAGAGTTCTCCCCACAGGAGTGTGATTGAGCATGTCGCCCTGATGCAAGACCGAATTGCACAGGTAATGCCCATCGTGAAGGAACATTTGGCCCAAGCGCAGTTAGCACAGCAGAGAGTGTACAACCGTGGAGCCAAGACCCGTACCTTTTCCCCGGGGGATAGGATACTGGTACTGGTCCCTACGGTTGAAAGTAAATTCCTTGCCAAATGGCAAGGACCCTACGAGATAATGGAAAAAGTGAGCGAAGTGAATTACAAGGTCAGACAACCAGGAAGGCGAAAGCCCGAACAGATCTATCACGTTAATCTGTTGAAAGCCTGGAGGGATAGAGAGTCCCTAGTCGCAGACACTTGGTCACCAGCTCAAACTGGTTGCGTGATTCCTGAGGTTGGAATCGCAGCCACCTTGTCACAACCCCAACAACAGGAGGTTAAGGAGTTTGTGCTTCGCAACAAGGAGGTATTCTCTGAGCTGCCGGGACAAACATCTGGGGTAGAGCATGACATTATTACCCCGCCCGGTGAAAGGGTGAAGTTAAAACCCTATCGGATCCCAGAGGCCCGACGGGAGGCAATACGGGAGGAAGTACAGAAAATGCTGAACTTAGGGGTGATAGAGGAGTCCCAAAGTGATTGGTCTAGTCCCATTGTGTTGGTGCCTAAACCGGATGGGAGCTGGCGATTTTGTAACGATTTTCGTCAGTTGAACAAAGTTACAAAATTTGACACCTACCCCATGCCACGTATAGATGAGTTGATCGACCGGCTGGGAACAGCCCGATACATGACGACTCTTGACCTCACAAAAGGGTATTGGCAAATCCCCCTGGCCAAGTCGGCCAAAGAGAAAACCGCATTTGTAACCCCAGACGGGGCGTTCCAATATAAAAGAATGCCGTTCGGGTTACAGAATGCGCCGGCCACATTCCAGCGGAAAATGGACCAGATGCTGAGGCCCCATCGGAAGTATGCTGCGGCTTACCTGGATGACGTAATTGTCCATAGCACAGATTGGGCCTCACATCTGCCAAAAGTGCAAGCAGTCCTGGACTCTGTTCGGGAAGCGGGGTTTACGGCTAACCCCAAGAAGTGTACCATTGGGCAGGAGGAGGCCAAATATCTTGGGTACACCATTGGGAGGGGAGTAAGAAAACCCCAACTCAACAAAGTCGAGGCCATCCAGAGTTGGCCACGTCCCAACAGCAAGAAGCAGGTACGAGCCTTTCTGGGAATCGCTGGGTATTATCGGCGATTCATTCCCCACTTTGCTTCTAAGGCTGTGCCCCTAACCAACCTGACGAAGGGGAAAGGGTCGGTCATGATTAAATGGACCCCCGAGGCTGAGGCAGCATTCCAATTCTTGAAACAAGCCTTATGTAGCCAGCCAGTGTTGTACTCACCCGACTTCTCTAAAGACTTTGTCGTACAAAGTGATGCGTCAGATGTGGGGTTAGGAGCAGTATTGTCCCAGGTCTGGAACGGGGAAGAGCACCCAGTCATTTACCTCAGCAGGAAGTTGAAGTCCCATGAGGTAAATTACGCCACCGTTGAAAAGGAGTGTTTAGCGGTGAAGTGGGCTCTAGATTCCCTTCGGTACTACCTGCTAGGTAGGCACTTTGACATGGTTACGGATCACGCTCCGTTAAAGTGGATGGCTCAAAACAAGGAAACAAATAGAAGAGTGAATAGGTGGTTCCTGGCCCTCCAGGAATTCAACTTCACAGTAAAGCATCGCCCTGGCGTTCAAATGGGGAATGTGGATGCTTTGTCTCGAGTACATGAATGCCTGATTGCTGGTGTTCCAACCCCGAGGTTAAAACAAGAGGGGGGGGTATGTGACAGCAGGAAGGTAAAGTCACCTGGTTGCATCCAGGGGGGTAGATATATTTCGCCCAGATTCAGGCTTTACGCCGACTTATACAACTAGGGAGTTGATGAAGCCCAGCTGAGGCTAGTGGGCTCATGGATGACTCATACCTCTAGGGAGAGGGCTGGGCGTCGTGCAGGCAGGGAGTTGATGAGACCAGCTGAAGCTTGTCAGCTCATTTAAAGGCCTCTATAAAAACTCCCAGATTCATTAGGTGTTTGCTCATGCCTGGAAGCAGACCTGTGTGGACTTCCTGGAGAGAGTGAACCCTTGTGCGGTGAGACAAAGCCTGTGTGGCTATTTGCTTGGACATTTAAAACCAGGAACTTAGGGACTAGGACAGCACTAGGCTGATCCCAGTTGTTAGTTAGGAAACCTGTATGTTTAGTCAGAGGTCAAATTGACCAGGATTTATTTTGTTTATGTTTCTTTTGCTTTGCTGTGTTTTTGTCACTGTAAATAGAAAATAAACCGCACCTTTTTGATTTTGAAAACCACAACCTCCGTCTGCTGGGCCTGTTTTTGTGTGGGGAGCCCATCCCGGGGGTCACACACACCCGCTGCCGAGCTAACCCCCTCACAATATATATATTTTTAACTTGGTCAAAGTAGACAACAAAGCTTTTTATTTATTTTTTTGTTTTTTTTGGGTGGGGGGTGGCGGGTCTGGGATTGGGGTGGGGGGTTGATTACTTTTTTAAATTATTTTTAACCTGAAAACCTGAGGACATCTAGTGGTAGAAGGTAATTATTGCAGGGGACAGTTCCTTAGGCTCTATTCACATTTATGCATGCTGCTTTTGAGCGTTTCTACAGTGCTTTTTGCTGTGCTTTCTGTGTTTTTTTGCCGCGATTTTGATGTGATCTGTGTTTTTTTTGGGGGAGGGGGAATTTGTTGTTAGGCAGAGTTAAAAATGCAATACCAGGAAAAATCATGGTAAAATGGCAGTAAAAACGCACTACATGCTTTCCTGCAGCTTCTCCATTGAAATGTATTGAACCAAAAAAAAAACAGCGTTTTGTGATTAAAAAAGTCCCTGACCCTTTCCAAAAATGCAGAGGCACAAAAATGCATTAATGTGAACATGTTCCAATTGGAACCCAAGTTAAAAAAAAATTCCTGCATTTCTGCAAAAAGCAAAATGCATGAAAAAGTACATTGGTGCGAATGGAGCCTCAAGCCTCGTACACACGACCGAGTTTCTCGTCCAAAACAGTCAAGAAAAGTGCCGCGAGAGTTTTTTTGTCTAGAAAAACGTTCGTGTGTATGGTTTTACGACGAGAAAATTGCAGAGAATCTCGACGAGAAAATAGAGAACCTGCTCTCTATTTTCTCGTCAGGATTCCAGATTTCCTCGTCGTGTTTCTCGTCGGCCTGTTTTGTGACGAGAAAATGGTTTGTGTGTATGCTTTTACGACTCTTCCAAAAGCGTGCATGCTCAGAAGCAACTATGAGACGGGAGCGCATCTTCTGGTAAAACAAGCCTTCATAATGGAGAGAGCATATTCGTCACGCTCAAAAATATTTCCTCGTTTAAATGTTCTGCATTGAAATCTTCGTTAGAATGTTACATTAATCAAAGCGAGTGACCTTCTTTTGCTGCTGATATTCACACAGAGTTATGCCTTATTTTTAACCTTTTTCATGCTGCTCTTTATAAGATTTATGTGTATTATATCGTGCAAGTTTTTAGGAATAATTTAAATGGTTAGATTTTTCAAAATGATGTTAATTATAATTTCACAATGTTTTGATAGTGATCTCCCATTTAATTTTGGAATCTATATTATTTAAATTTCCCACCATGTTTTTGTGATAATCAGATTTAGTTATTCTTTTGGGGGGGGGGGGGGTGATATCTGTCCCTTTTATTGTCAGTCAAATGTATCTGCTTACTCCAAAGCTTGATTTTGTTTATTTAAAAATACACATAGACAAGTATGAACTTAAACAAAAATCATATTTATTCATGTTTATAAATTAAATAAAGAGAAGGCAGCGCTGGAGAAGCTGCTGCCATTTGTGCATCCCAGGGACCCCAGAGCACACAGCAACCCTGTGTGGACACTAAAATTGGGAGCTTGAGAAGGCCAACATTTCTGAACACAATCTGATGCTGGCCTCCAAGAGGTCAGGAACAGCAGCAGGTGATATATATGTCCCAAGTGTGTGGTACTACAACAGGCTGCCTTCTGTCCGACCACAATGAAGCAAGGCCATCACTTCCTCTTCTTCCTGGCAACCTTCCCTGCAGCCTTTCCTGAAGCCTTCCCTGCAGCCTTCCTTCTTCGTTTGGCTGGAGGCTGGCCCACTGGAGGGGTACTCCTGTCAGGAGGAGGAGGTGGAGGTGTAGCAGAAGGGGGTGGGGCAGAAGAAGAAGGTGGAGGTGTAGCAGAAGGGGGTGGGGCAGAAGAAGAAGGTGGAGGTGTAGCAGAAGGGGGTGGGGCAGAAGGTGGAGGTGTAGCAGAAGGGGGTGGGGCAGAAGGTGGAGGTGTAGCAGAAGGGGGTGGGGCAGAAGAAGGTGGAGGTGTAGCAGAAGGGGGTGGGGCAGAAGGTGGAGGTGTAGCAGAAGGGGGTGGGGCAGAAGAAGAAGGTGGAGGTGTAGCAGAAGGGGGTGGGGCAGAAGAAGAAGGTGGAGGTGTAGCAGAAGGGGGTGGGGCAGAAGAAGAAGGTGGAGGTGGAGGTTGAGGTTGGGTCAGTTGGGCCACCTCACATATGGCGGTATTGGGTGTAATTTTCTCCATCACCCCCTTGTTGAGCAAGGTGATGAGCAGGGGCTCGCATAGGAGGCGTTGCTCCATGCTCATCACCTTGAACTTAGCCTCCACTAGGCCGGCAATGGCCTCTTCAGGGGATGTGGGCTCCTTGAGGGTGGCATGGGCCTCTTTAATAAGGGCCATTGCTGCCTCACTGGTGGTCCTGTCCCTCCTGCCTCTTTTGTGAAGGGAGGCACCTGGGATCTGGTGCTTCTCCTTTGCCCTGCCACCTCCTGTCTGCCACTGGGCCCTGCCACCTCCTGTCTGCCACTGGGCCCTGCCGCCTCCTGGCTGGCACTGGGCCCTGCCACCTCCTGGCTGCCACTGGGCCCTGCCACCTCCTGGCTGCCACTGGGCCCTTCCTCCTCCTGCCTGACAGTTTCCAGACCCTCCTCCTGGCTGATTTCATCCTGTGTATGAAAAAGGAACATAGTTTAATATGTTGGTTTAATCTTTGCATCAAACTTTGTAATCCTGATTGAAGCAATTAGAATGTAAATGCATAAATCCTTGCTTTAAATTTACCACTACATCAGATTGACTATTTAGCACACAATTAAGTGCAGAATAATGTCTACAGATCTTGATTTCACTTGTGGAATCCAAAATAATGTATGTTTCTCATCTTGACATATTTGTCAAACATTAATTTTATCCCAATACATTTTCAGTTAATACTATACCTGGCTCCAGATGGCCAAAATCTGGATCATCCAGGATGGCTGCCTCCTCTTGCTCCAGAGAAGGCTCAGGTTGGCTGCAGGGAAGTCTGGGGGGAAGAGTGGAGAGTGATGGCCTTGTCTCAATGTGGTCATCCAGGAAGGACATCCTGTTGTAGTACCACAAAATCGGGACATAAACATCATCTGCTGCTGCTCCTGACCTCTGAGAAGCCAGCACCTTAGAGCGTTCAGTCCTGTAGGTACCTCTCAAGCTCCCAATTTTAGTGTCCACTTGTTTTGCTGTGGCTGTGGGCACCTTGGTATGCACAAATGGGAGCAGCTTCTCCAGCGCTGCTTTTCTCACCCCTCTTTTTTTATGGATGGGGTTTTTCGTCTCCCACAGAGCCGGCAGCTCCCTTACACGGTCAATAAATTCCGCCAGGAACTCTTTGTCGCTAATAAAGACATTCATATTGTATCTGCAAGTTAAATAAATTATATTTAACTAATGTGAGGCAAACAGTCTAACCTCCTTAACATCCTAGTCACCATATATATCCTCCAACAATCTCAAAACAGTATAGGCCAACAATTTTTACAAGTCACAAAATCACATACCTTCGTTCGCACGTCCGTCACTTGAACTCCTCTCTCCGCACACCGAACGTACTATAGTCACATGTGTGTTTGCTATATACACACCACGCATGCGTCAAAATTCGAACACGTCGCTCCGCACACGTCGCCCGCCCATGACGTTCTAACTAACATCTTTTCCCCGCCCCTTCTCTTTCGGCGCGCAGACAGATATGGCGGAGTTACAGCAGGTGTCTGATAATTCCGCAACTAACGAGGAGACAAGCCCGGAGACCGAGGACACGTCACGATCAAGGAGGAGATTCAAGGCATCGAATATGTCTTTGGCGGAGATGGCGGAGATGGTGGACATCTTGCTCAAGGCTGATTATGATGCCAAGCATGGGCCGTATAGCAAACCAAATAGAAGAAAGGCCAAAATCCTCACTAAAGTTGTGAAGAGTCTGAAGGCGAAGTTTGGGGTGAAACGCTCAAATGAGCAGCTCAGAAAGAGGTGGTCAGACCTCAAACTGAGGGAGCCAGACCAGTTGAGGAGCATAAAGAGGATGCTCGCTAAAAGTAAGTAAAATGTAGACTTTTCTGCTATTAATCTTTTTATAAACTGACCTGTTTTTTTTTTCTTCTCATATTGGACTCCCTTCCAAAATGTAATATTTTGAACTTGGTTGGGCACAGTAATCGTTCGTTACGTTACCGACACTTCGTTCGGCCACTATCCGCGGTTTTGGCTTATTTTAGAGCCACAAAAGTAATTAGGCATCTGCCATTTTTGTTCAAATATTGTTGATAATTTTTTAGTCTAGATGATGTGTTTGTAAAGAGAATGAAATGCAAACTTTTATCAGTGTAAAGGAGAGGACACTCAGCAGCTGCTTCCACATCTGTACTTTGGAGCACTATAGTGTGGGCCACCAGACCCGCCTTTTTTGGGTGTCCCACACAGGTGCATCAGAGAATTGTTGTGGTGCCTCCATGTCAAAAAAATTACATCCAAATGTGAATACTAAACATATTTTGAGTCATAAATAATGCATTCTTCTTTAAATTCCGCACAAACACACACTTGTACCCCATTTCCAAGCAATTTAGCCTGTTTTTATTTTAACAATGAGATTTACAGTGTGATAAATAGACCTTTTGTTTTATTCTCATAGGGGAGAGAAGACTGGTAGGAGGACACTCCAGGGAGCACATGCACCCCACAACTTCCAAGCAACCCCAAACTCCCAAAGACCCACAACCGAAAGATGTGCAGGAAGTTGAGGTGGAGGAAGGAGAAGTGCAGGAAGGAGAGGTGGATGACGTTGTGGATCTGGTCACCACAACAGGTCAGTATCTGTCACCACAGCTTCAGGTAAGAGAGGTAGGCCTGCAGAGTTATAATACATATTTTTTTGGGTTTTTAGGGGATGTAAATGTTGTGAAGGATAGTACACGGTTCTCTGCTGACAGTGCCCTCCGCCTCATCCAGCAAGTGATGGAATGTAGCACGGAACTGGACCTTATTAAACAAAGAATCCATGTGATGGAACAAACATTTAAAGACATTCTCGATGTTTTGGGGAGAATTCAATAAGCCATCCAAACACATTTGTTTTTACATGTTTGTTTTTGTAATTTTTTGATTTTTTTTGACTATAAAACCAGCCAAAAATTGAATATGCACACAGTGTGTCAACATGTGCTATCTGCCATCAGGGGATATCCATGTACGTCTTTTGTGGGTGCAACCCCTTCCTCGTATCTAAAGTCGGTGAACTGAGGAAGGGGATGCACCCCCAAAACACGTCCATTGATCACCCCTGATGGCAGATAGCACATGTTGACAATAGGGATCAGGATTGTAAACTTCCTAGATGAAAAAAATCCCAAATGTGTGCATATTCAATTTTTGGCTGGCCAAGGGGTGGCAGGACCCCATTAGGACGGGCACATAGAGACATAGTTTGTGTAAGTGAATGTCTCCGATTGCTCAGAGGTATCCAATGTTGTAATTTTTGAAATGCAACTGTTATTTTTGTATTTTCATAAGCAAGAAATTGCCGGGTTGGGGCCAGGCCAACCCAAAATAAAAAAAAAAATGAAGAGAATGTGCACAGAGTAAAATATTTGACCACAAACAACGTGTAGCTTCTTTTTATAATAGCCTCTAAGCTTATTTGGGTCTTTTGTAAGGTTACATAGTGAAATGGTTGTTATTTACTAAAGTAAAATACACTTGCCACTACAAATGCACAAAGACAAACTAGGAGACAGGAAAGAACAAATAATTAAAGGTTTAGACAAGCTTTTTATTGGGATACTTAGACATAGGCTGGCATAGGAATTGCCCCCCTACCCGTGAAATACTCCATGTATTTGTCCCGAACCTCACGGGCATTTTGGGGGGGCAGATTCCAGGCCCGGCAGGGGATTTGCAGGGGAAAGTCCAGCCTCTGGCAAAACTGAGGCCATATATGAATTAGATTTGCGGCAAAGAAAATTGTGTAGCACACAGCAGCATAACACTACATAGTTTATTTTGTAGTCCACCAAGTGGATAGAAGTCATAAAAAGGCGGAACCGGCTGGCCATTATGCCGAAGGCATTTTCAACGACTCTTCGGCCCCTGGCCAGCCGGTAATTGAACACCCTCTTCTCTGGGGTCAGGTTCCTCTGTGGAAATGGCCTCATAAGATGCCGTCCGAGTCCGAAGGCTTCATCAGCCAAAAAAACAAAGGGGAGTCCTTCAATATTCCCTGCATCCGGTGGCAATGCAAGGTCGTCACTCTGGAGACGGAGGGCAAACTCCGTCTGGATGAAGGATCCCCCATCGGACATCCGGCCATTTTTCCCTACATCAACATAGAGGAATTCATACCGTGCTGACACCACCGCCATCAGCACAATGCTATGAAACCCCTTGTAGTTGTAGTAGTAGGACCCAGAACGGGGTGGCGGCATGATGCGGACGTGCTTCCCGTCTATGGCACCACCGCAGTTGGGGAAGTCCCACCGCGTGGCAAACTCCGATGCCACAGTCTGCCATTCCTGTGGCGTGGAAGGAAGCTGTGGAGTAAAACAAGATGAAATAATATTAGAAAAACAAAGTCATACATTACAAGGAAATTCTATCCTAAAAAATTAGAGGCCAACATCAATCAACTTATACGTTTATTAAGGTGTTTAAAAAAAGTATAATGGAAGGCTCATTTATCATATTCATCACCCCCTCTGATGGGCCATTACTAAATTATTTTGGGGGGGGGAGATGTGTTTGGCCACAGGATAGCATTGCAGTGGCGGTGCGTCCAGAGTGGGCGCTGGAGCACTGCCCCCTCTCTCCTGTGCCCATCACTCAGAACAATACATAGGTTCATGCGTTGCATTAACCTATGTATTGTCTATGCCACACACTATTCAGGTGGATGGCCTCTTGTAAAGCGACCGACATATGAATCATTGCGGCATTTAGGGGGTTAAAATTGCATAGCAGAAACAGGTAGTAAAATAGTCTTGCACATTACAACCTGAGGGATGTAATTGGCTTCCTAAAAGTAAAATCGGGGACGCAGGGGGGGGGGGGGCATTCCTTGGGTAAACACTGACAGGCTGCTCTGCCAATCATGTTCACCAAGTCTGTTTAATGGTAACATGATTGGCTGATGCAACATGAAGGGAAGGAGAAGACATCAAGGACAGAAGAAGGATGGCGCTGACCACAAGAAGGTAAGTGCAGGGCTGGGGGGAAACTGGCTGCATTAGAGGGGACTAAATGGCTGCATTTGAGGGAAAAAAATGGCTGCATTGGAGGGGACAACTGGGGACGTTTAATAGGCACCAGAGCAAAAAAGGAGGAAGTTTATTTCCTAAATTGGGGTTTGAACCCCCAAACATTTGGAGCAACAGGCGCCCCTGCTGGAAAAGGTAGTGAAGGGAAATATTTATGGAGGAGAAAAAAGGGGCAATCTAAAGCTTCCAACATGCATGGGGACAAAGGGGACATTCTCAGCATATTACAATCATGGTAATTAGGGAAGGATGAAAGAAATACAATACATTAGCATACATGTAATACATAAAATGTGATGTTAATGGAGAAAACTTACCCTAATATAGTCCTCCTGCAGGACTTGGATGATGGCAGAACAGGTGTCTGGGATTATGAGGCCCAGAGCCTGGGGGGAGATGCCTGTGGTGAACTTCAAGTCCTGAAGACTTCTCCCTGTCGCCAGATAACGTAACGTGGCGATGAGCCTCTGCTCAGCACTGATGGCTTCCCGCATAACGGTGTCCTTCCTGGTAATATAGGGGGACACCAAAGCCAACAGTTCCTGAAACACGGGGTCAGACATCCGCAGAAAATTCCTGTAGTCCTCAGGATTATTCTCGACGATCTCCCGCAGCAGAGGCATGTGGCAGAATTGGTCCCGCTGGAGCAACCAATTCTTGGTCCATGAACTCCTCCTCACACCATTCATGGACTGGTCTTGGTCCAAAACAAGCAGACCAACACCAAGCGCACGCACAGCACGAACTCGACGACGAGAACGTCCAGGCGACATGGCTAGGAAACGGTCGTCTAATCAGAACGTACAGAACAGAACGCACTTTAGAACAGCAAGGCCTATGAATAACGAACTGAAAAACAGAAACGAACAGGCAAGAACGCACTGTAAAACAGATACGACCTGCCTAGACGCCCTGAAAGTCAAGATACGAACCCACAAGCACAAACTGAACCTCAGAAAACGATCTGAAAAGTACGAAGACTGAAAAGCGCGAATCGTCTCTTCCCAAACTTTTACTTCACACGCGGTAACACGAGATCAGCAAAAGCAGCCCAAGGGGTGGCGCCAAGAAAAAAGATCTTCCCCTTTATAGTGCCGTCGTACGTGCTGGACGTGAGCGCGGAGAACAACGAGGAAATTGGGAAATGACAGTGTGTACGCATAGAAAGCTTGACGAGAAAATCGACAAGCTTAACAAGAATCTCGTCGAAAAAAACGACGTGTTTTTTAAGACGAGAAACTCGGTCGTGTGTACGAGGCCTAAGGCCTGATTCACACCTATGATTTTTTAGTGCTTTTTGCATTTTGCAGATTTGCACTACAATCCATTTAACATGGTTTCTTTCCTATGGAACACGTTCTGTAGTGCAAATCTGCAAAATGCAAAAAGCACTAGAAATGCATAGGTGTGAAACCAGGCCTAAAAGAAGGTGAAAATTGCAGCAACAGCTGCTTTTTTATTTTAAACATAAAAAAAAAAAAACGATTAAAAAGGCATGGAGTTTGACTTTATGTTACCAAGGAATATTTGTTTTTTTAATGTGACCAATCCATAATGCATAATCTGGTTTAATTAAAGTTACCTTAAGTTTAACAAAAAAGAAGACTCTTCTTACTGAACAAAGGAGCCACTCGTGTCCCTTAGCACATCTTATCAGGTTCCATTGCAATGTTTTTTTTTCACCGTTTATTACAAAATGTGCCCCCGCTGTCTGTTTATGAGTAGAACGTAACAGTTATGAAGAAAATGCAGAATACATCGCCATGGCCTTCCATTGGCAGGTCGTTAGACTGTTCCAGTGGCGGCTGGTGCTCAAAATTTTTGGGGCGGCGCAAACAAACTGAAAACAAAAACAAAACATCAATTGCAGCCACTGTGCCCATCAAACGCAGCCACTGTGCCCATCAAACGCAGCCACTGTGCCCATAAATTGCTACCACTATGCCCATAAAACGCTACCACTGTGCCCATCAGGCACAGCCACTGTGCCATCAAATGCAGCCACTTACCCATAAATTGCCACCACTGTGCCTATTAAACGCTGCCACTGTGCCATCAAGCGCAGCCACTGTGCCATCAAGCGCAGCCACTGTGCCCATCAAGCGCAGCCACTGTGCCCATCAAACGCAGCCACTGTACCCATAAATTGCCACCACTGTGCCCATCAAACGCAGCTACTGTAACCATCAATTGCAGCCAGTGTGCCCCATCAATTACCGCCAGTGTGCCCCATCAATTGCCACCAGTTTGCCCCATCAATTGCCGCCGGTATGCCCATTAATTTCCACCACTTTGCCCCATCAATTGCCGCCAGTTTGCCCCATCAATTGCCACCAGTTTTTCCCATCAATTGCCGCCAGTGTGCCCCATCAAATGCTGCCAGTGTGCCCCCCCCACCCGGCACTTACCTGTCTCGGGTCACAGCGCTGTCCTCCACGCTCCCTCCGAGTCCTCAATGTCTTCTCCCGTCCTCCTCTGCTATGATTGGACGCCTGATAGGCGTCCAATCACAGCGCCTGTCTCTTCAGCCAATCAGGTGACAGGTAACCAGACCCCGTGCACCTGATTGGCTGAGAGGCGGGTCAGTGATAGGGAAGCAATTTATTTGTTTCCCTAACACAACACTGTGTAAACAGCGAACGCAGAGCATTGCGCCCGCTGTTTACCAATTTGGAAGCCTATTAGAGCCCACCGCTCTAATCAGGATGCCTATTAGAGCCCACGGCTCTAATCAGGCACTTCCAAAAACACCCCAATTCAGATGCCCGGCGCCCAACAATGCATGAATCTATCTATTGGTGATTGACGGGTGCAGGAGAGAGGGGACGGCGCTCCTGCGCCCTCTATGGATGCACCGCCACTGGACTGTTCATACTTTTTACTAGTAAGAAAAAGAATGTATTGGGTTTTCATTTATTTCAGTGTCATGGACAATCTTTGTGCCTTTTCTCGCTGGATTAGCACATGTAGCTCTTCGACAAATAGGCAGTCATAGGTTGCCAACGCATGTTTTAGTATTCAGTTTGCCTTTCCCCGACACCTCTACATTAGCAGTCCATTAGTAAATGGCTTGGTGCCTACTACTAATTATCAGCTGGCCTGAATTCAGCACTCCCGTTAGTCATTAGCATTTTCTTTCTTATTGTCATAATTTTACCTTCAGTGAGTTTGCAATTACTATGTCCAACACATGGTTTCAGCTGAGCAAATAGGCTGTTCTGTACATACATTTCACCTATAGCCTCCATTATTTGTGCTTAAAAATGGAAATGCATTTAAAAATGCTTACAATGCAGGTAGCTACGTTGTTCAATGGGGTGGAAGAGATCTATCAGCTACCCCATTATTTGGAAGATTTATATTTTGTCTCTGATACACGGCCAGATGACAGTAGGGAAAGCAAGCATACACTTTCCAAGTGAGTTGGGGAATAACCTTTGTCAGGACTTTTGTTCTGAAATTTTTTTTCTGGTTGGAGGGTTTGCTGAGTTGTTTTGTTACTCTGGGCTGCACTGCTTTGACTTGAAGAAAAACTCTCCTAGAAATTTTTAAACTTTTATTTGATACCCCAGGGAGCCAAGGGCATATACCACTTGGTCCCACTCTTGGCAGCCCTATTGCAGATATAAAGCACCACCTTATTATTATTATTATTATACAAAACTTATAATTTATATAGTGCCAACAGTTTATGCAGCACATCTTATTTATGTTAATATTGTCAGTAGCTCCACCCCAGTCTGAAGCCCAATTTATGGGCATTACTGTGTAGATTTTACTATTATTAATGAACAGTCAGCACTGTTGGGGCCCTGACATCGCTGATCATTCCTTCATAATAGCGAAATATCGCTCAGAAGTGCTGTGTGTCTATTTGCAGCTGCTTGTAAACATACACAGGCCCTGAAGATGGATTATGCAGTACTACATTTTTTACTGTTATGAATGTGGAGGCTGGTACTGTGTATGACGCAGAGCTGCCTGTTTATTCATAGCAATGTATTGACATTCTGCATTGCGGGGCTGTGTAATTAATTTGCTGGGGGTGATTAGAGCATGACGGTGGTGCCAGGATGGAATCTGGGACTGTGGCAGGGATAAGGGGACCACTGACTGTTCCATGTGATGCAATGTGAGCGGAGCAGAATTAAACAGAGGGGTATGGGGAGCTGGGGACTACTAGTGCATGCAGGAGGACTGAGTGGTTGTGTGGGCTTCCATGACTGGGTTCTGTGGGGATTCATCAATGAGGGTACTAGGGAACCCCATGGCAGGGATGTCATGAGGGGAGTGACACAAGTCCAGTTTGTTACATCTGAATGATCTGTCGTGAATGGCAGTGCGGCCCCTGCTGCCAGAGACTAGCACTGTCACTCAAATATCCATCTGCTTTCTTGCAGTGTTATTGGAAAGCGGTCTGCCATGCTGCTTGGCAATGACGGGATCGATTTTAATGGGACCACGTTCTACATGCACTTGGGTGGCTCTCACACACAACAGAGAAGCCCAGTTCTGCATTGGTCCAACGCACCTCATGCACAGTGCTCCAATCAGTGGTGCTTATGTTGCCTGAGCAGTCCTGTTGATTGTAGCACCTTGCAGATGAGGGGGGGGTGGGTGGGAGTGTCAGCCTGCTGGAGGCTTGCAGCCTCTTTGTGTGAGAGCAGCGGTCCAGCTCTCCAGTGTGCCGCTAGCACAGTAAATAAACACAAAAAGAAGAGCAACATTCTTGCTGTATATTGAGACTGACTGCATTACAGTAATAGTACCAAGACTGCAGTTGGGCCTTCAAGGTGCTGTACGGTGCGGTTTCTCAACACTCAGCACTACCTGTAGTGAATCTGGTGAATTTGACACCAGATTGACACAAGAATGTTTTTACCACTTTTCCACTTAGAGTGGCTCTAATTCAGAATTCTTGCAGAATTATGCAAAAATGGCTAGGAGGTACAATGTTTTAGTAGAAGAGACTGTCTGGTTTTTTTTCTGCCACAACCAAAAAATTTTTTTTCCTACTCGTACAGTACAGGACACAGGCTGTTTATGTGCCATGTTCACAATACAATGCTCCGCTGAGGTTGGTTGTGGTGTGTGACATGCTGCCTTTTGTCACACTGCACTACACCACACCTCATGTCAGCTGAGCTGCGGTGCATAGAAGAGAATGAAATGTAATTTTGCGACTTTTTCAATAAAGTAAAAAAAAAACACAGTTCTGTGCGTTGTAACAACACAAAGCACAGCATTTATACAGTACATGTGAGCTGGTGTGAAGGAGCCCAATAATTACTGAAAGTACAAAAAAATATTTGTTGATTTCACAGAAACCCACTGTTGTTTGAGCTGACAACACTGCCTCTGCTGCAATGAAAACCTAGAGTGTTACCAGACCTACCCACTTCTTCCCTTTGAGTACATTGACTGCATAGCACCTCCTTAATTTGTTGGGATGGATTTGGGGAAGGAGCGGGGGGGTGTGGCAGTCCAGGAGAACTAGGCACGGCAGAAACCACTGCTTGGAATTTCAGTGCTGCAGAAGCAGCATTGTCAGCTCAAACAGGGAGTTAGGAAAACACTAGGGTTTTGCTAGACTTTTTTTCCCGTAACTTCTCTAATACTATCTCTTTCTATGATCTAGTGGTTTGGCCTGGGAACATTTGATCAGAAGGGAAAATAGCCTAAAACAATAGCTTAGGGACTTTTGGCCAGTAGGGAAAAAAGCCTAAAACAATAGACTAGGAACATTTGGCAAAAAGGCAAAATAGCCTAAAACAATATCCTAGGAACATTTGTCCAGAATAGAAAATAGCCTAGGGACATTTGGCCAAAAGGGAAAATAGCCTAAAACAATTGCCTAAGTACAGTCGCCCAGAAGAGAAGCATTGGATGTTTTGGTGTTCATTCATTTACGTGGCCAAAATATTAATTTATTCTGGCAGCATTGTCAGCTCAAGCAGGAAGTTAGAAAAACACTAGGGTTTTGGCAGACTTTTTTCTCGTAACTTCTTTAATACTATCTCTTTCTATGATCGTCCACTCCATCTAGTGGTTCGGCCTGGGAACAATTGGCCAGAAGGGAAATAGCCTAAAATAATAGCTTAGGGATATTTGGCCAGTAGGGAAAATAGCCTAAAACAATAGCCTAGGGACATTTGGCCAGAAGGGAAAATAGCCTAAAACAATAGCCTAGGGACATTTGGCCAGAAGGGAAAATAGCCTAAAACAATAGCCTAGGGACATTTGATCAAAATGGAAAATAGCCTAAAATAATAGCCTAGGAACATTTTTCCAGAATAGAAAATAGCCTAGGGACATTTGGCCAAAAGGGAAAATGGCCTAAAACAATAGCCTAGGGACATTTGGTCAAAAATAAAAAATAGCCTGAAATAATAGCCTACGGACATTTGGCAAAAAGGGAAAATACCCTAAAACAATAGCCTAAGTACAGTCGACAAGAAGAGAAGCGTTGGGTCTTTTGTTGTTTATTCATTTCAGTGGCCAAAATATTAATTTATTCTGGCCATAGAAATTATGGAACGCTCAAGGTCTAAATGTGCCTAGCATTGAGACAGGTTTAGGCGCATTGGGTGTTTTTTTTTTTCTGCCAAAACACCCAAGTGATTTTTTTCTTGCCTGTAAATGCCTACATGTGCACGGACACATAACATGGAGGGTGTTTAGAGGCAGAAAACAAAAAACGCCCCCTACAAGCGGTGTCTTTGACGACCAGTATGCATTAAGCCTAATAAGTGAATGCTGGTTAATTTGCAGAGAGTGAATGTACATGCAGTTTCATTGGATAATATAATGCTATAACTATGGTATATGATCCAATATCAATTATCTGTTTTTCAAGAATCACCTTCTAGCCACTTGCAGAAAAAAAAATGAAAATTTGACTAAGAAAACAGCCATTTAAATCAGGATATACATAGTAATTATGTCTCTAAATGCTGTGCGATCCAACAGTTCATTGACTGACTTTTGAGAACCAGTCAAACTACATATTTTTCATAAGGAAAAAACTGCGAGATTTCTTTATTTTTTTTAGTTTTCGAAACCTGCCGGATAACAGGCTTCCGTATAACGGATCCCACACCCATAATTACTGAACTTTAGGTGAAACGGGATGACCTGGTAAGGCTTATTTTGCCACCACCAAAGGCAGAGAGCGTCCTCCTCACACCTCGAGGTCATGTTTCCATCTCATAAACAGCCAAAATGAACATTGTTGATCTAACCTCTTGTCAACACTTTCCTTTTGAGACTCTGAAATGTGATATTTCCTATCCCCCTAATTTTCTTGTAGCACCATGGTGCGATCTGCTTGTAAATTAGCAAGCTTTTGGCAATGTTTTTTTTTATTTTTAACGACTTCAAATCCTTGCCATTGAAGTCCTGCGCAGGGGGGTAGAGGGTGTAAATAAAAGCTCATTTCATGATTTCTAACAAGAATTGGGAAGCCAGGAGAGAGCTTGAATATGTATGAGCTCTTTGATTCCACATATTCCCCAAAAGCGCTTTGATCTCGTGTTTAGAAAGACTTCACCTAGAAAAGTTGCAGAATCCGCAGCATCTGAGACCGATTATCCAAACAATGCATTGCTGTGTGTCCGGGACGATCGTTTCGTACACAGATTCCTTGATTAGTGGATTGTTCGGAGAGTTTGGAAAGGGATAAAAAAGTTGAGTTGAGTCTCCTTCGAGTCTGTTGTCTTAATTTAGAAAATCAAAAATATTTTAAGGCCAAGTTCATGCAAACCAACATTTGAAGTTGGGTCACAAGCCAACTTTTCACATTTTAAGAGTCTCCTTTCATAAACTCAAGCAACACTTCCAATTATTCGCTGAACTTTGGCTGCTTTCACCTAAAACTGCAGTTAGTTTATCCTAAAGCTGACCTGACTCCAGATATAGTTTTTCATGTTAAGTGGATGCAGGCTGTGCAATGTGTGTTACCAATAACAGAGGTCACAATACTCCTGACAATGCCTCCATCTGCTTTTATCTTCAGAAGGGCGACACCATCTTTGTTCAGGCTTCATTTAAAGAGGAGCTCCAGGCTCCCCCCCAAAAAACTAAAAGTTAACAGCTACAAATACTGTAGCTGCTGACTTTTAATATTAGGGCACTTACCTGTCCAGGCATCCAGCGGTGTCCTTAGCCAAGCTGATTCTTTAATCAGCTATTTGGTTCTGGCACTGACATCCTGACTAAGATAAAACCACTACTGCATATGCGTGAAGCATGCTGTGCTTTGTGAATGGGCTGCAGTCTTCTGGGACCTGTGATGTGTCTCAGAAGGCGGCGGGGAAAAGAGGAGGGCTGCACTTTCGGCTCCGTTCGCTGCGGGGAACTGAGCAGGAAGTGGGAGCGGGTACCTGTCAAAACCAAAAAGGTGCTAAATGTGGCAGCAAAGGAGGGGGGAGGCAGATAAGCAGAGCTTACCCTTTTTGGTGGAGCCCCGCTTTAAGGTCAGCATCTACTTCCTGAATTAAGATGCCAGGCCAGTTCAGAGATGATACCGCTAGGTAAATCATGGTGCCTGTGCAGTCCTTTGACTGTTTTCATAAATGTCTGTTGCGGCTTCCCACCTTGTCACTTGCTACAAAGTCAGGGCTCATTCACATGGGCAGTCAGGAGGTGGTAAAGAAGGCGGTTATGCAGCAGTTTTACTCAACCGTCCACCCCGCCTCAACCACCCACCTTTGCAAGCCATGGGCTCGATGCTTTGCTTCTCAACCAGTGAAAATTTTTTTATTTCTCCATTGCATTCAGTGGGCCATTGGCTGAGAGCGCTGATTGGATGCCGATCGGCAGACCTTTTTCGATCATGCCCCTTTGACAAAAGCCAGATGTTTGGCTGGCTTCTGTACACCCGATATAGCCCATGTGTACAGGCCTTTAGACTTTCCCTTCTATATGTTTCTTTGTAGGTCCTGCAAAATTGAATTTTCGGACACATGATGATATGTCATGCCTATGGACAGGGATGGTCCTTGTTTGGACAATTGTTTTAATTTCTGTGTAGTAATTGCCCCAGCTTGTGGTCCTACTGCTGGGGACAGTTGTGTCAATTTTGTTGCTATAGATGTTCTGTTATTGCCATCATTTTTATCAGTGTTATCCATCTCTGGGCTTGTGATCGGAGATGTGTGAGATGGTGACATTCCAGGTAATTGTTCTTCTGCCCTTTGTATTCTGACATTGAGTGTTTAGTCTGAATTGGAGTGTACTTCAGATAATGAAGGAGGAATTCAGACAGATCTTTATAGCGCTGCAGCTCTTTTATTTAACACCTTTGCAAATGTTTCATTTATTACTTTCCATTTAACACTTTGGATCAGCCAACACTCTGTTCAGCAAATGTGTTGACAGATCGCGTTTTCAAAGATAACCTCGTCTTCGCAAAGTGTCCGATGGGCTATATTTTCCAGCTAGCAACCATCTCCTTCCCATATTCTATACAACCGGGGAGAGCAAAATTATGTTTTTTTCAAAGCAATTTTCAACTAAACAGCTTAAAGGGGTTGTAAAGGTTTGTTTTTTTTTTTATTTTCTAAATAGGTTTCTTTAAGCTAGTGCATTGTTGGTTCACTTAACTTTTCTTTCGATTTCCCTTCAAAATGTTTTTTTTTTCTTTGTCTGAATTTCTCACTTCCTGTTCCTTCTCAGTAAGCTTGCCCCCATCATCCGAGCCGTTCTGGCTGGGGGTTAGTCAGCGTGCTCGCCCCCTCCCTTGGGACTACATCCCTGCGGGGAGACGCTGGGAATGTTCACAGGCACAGGAAGCTCCCTGCAGGGATGTAGTCCCAAGGGAGGGGGCGAGCACGCTGACTAACCCCCAGCCAGAACGTCTCGGATGATGGGGGCAAGCTTACTGAGGAGGAACAAGAAGTGAGAAATTCAGACAAAGAAAAAAAAAATTAGAAGGGAAATGGCAGGAAAAAAAAAAGTGAACTAACAATGCATGAGCTTAAAGGAACCTATTTAGAAAATAAAAAACGAACATTTACAGCCCCTTTAATGAGCAAAATTTTGAGTTTCTGCTTTGGTAAAACTTCACAGCTGTAAATTTCGTAATTTCGCAACAAGCTCAATTGTTGCAAACTCACTCTGTTCATCTGTACTTACAACCTTTACAAAAGTAAAGGGAGAAGGTGATTGGCAAAGTTAAGGTAACACGTGGTGGTGCGGAAATTGGTTGAGCAGAGACTGTCAGTCAAGAGGAGGTAATGGCGCATCCTAAATGCGTGTTTTCCATAATGGGCTAGTATGCATCGCATACAAACTGCAAAAACTGGACACCAACAAATAGCTTCTCATCAAACATAAATATAAGAGAATCCTATGTTTGGAGTGGAATTCCCCTTTAATTGTCAAAATGCATTCTAAAACCACCAGTCCGACTGTCCTCGCTCGACATCGAGCTCAATGTTCTCCGTAGCTCCCATTAATTAAAATCTGCTAATCGCTTCAGATAACTGCAGACAATTATTAGCAGCAGGAGGCTGCAATGGATGCAAAACCATATTTATAGCAAAATTAGCATTTGGTATTTAGCAGCGCAAGTTTTTAACGTGCTCCCATCTGCCAATATTCCAGATTCGAAGTTTATATTCACAGCATCCTCTAAATGGATTTGTTTGCATTATGTAAGTGTTTTGTAGCAGCTGGTATTTCACCATGTGGCTTTTGTGTTTCTTATTAACAATCCAAATGCATTTGAGATCACAGAACCAGTGTCATTTAGGAGTCTTCTATGAGGGATTAAAGGGTAATGATTCTTAAAGGGGAACTAAAAATACATAGTTGATTAATTATTGTAAAATTAATTGAAAAGTGTTTTTCGTATGTTGGTTTTACAATTTCCCCTTGCTTTGCTGTTCCATATTTATTTATTTTTTTAATATTTGAAATTTTTGAATGATTCCTCTAGTAGTCATCTAAATACAATGCTTATCATCCCTGCCTAAAGCTTAACTCCATGATTATTTACCAAGCCACAGCAAAATCCCCTACCCTTCCTGCACACCTTCCTGCTCTTTTTAAATCCAGAAATATTGCCCAAATACTTTAAAACTGCAGTCACATGATCACCACTACCTCTTCCTCCCTTGCCCCAGGGTCCCTATATTGCATGGGTGCTCAACCTGTGGCCCTCCAGCTGTTGCAGAACTACAAGTACCATGAGGCATCTCAAGGCTGATAGGTACAAGCATGACTCCTAAAGGCAGAGGCATGATGGGACTTGTAGTTTCGCAACAGCTGGAGGGCCGCAGGTTGAGCACCCATGCTTTATTGGGAAGGAGAGAGGAAAGATCCCTGGTGCCGCACATCCACTGAGCCCTATGGTGGTATGAGAGAGACAACCTCAACCTGGGCTCCCACCAGGCCATGCCCCCAACGCGTTTTATTCCGCCTCCGGAGCTTAGTCGTGGGGATTAAATTCTTCCTATATTGGGAGTTTGAACAATGCTTGCACATCCTTACATTTGGATGCACAGAGCTGTCCATGAATGACATTTCTCTGTCAGCAATGCTTTGACACTTTTGCAGTGATTCACCGATCAGACCATGTGACTCCTGAGGTCACGCCCTGTTAGTGAAGACGTCACAGGGAAAGTCAGTTTTAAATGCTTTGGATTTTAAACTTTTAGAAGGCCACATTGTAAACTGTTGGAGTCAGATGATTTCACAATATATCCACAGAGGATAATAGCGAAGGTTCACTTTCCATGGTGAGCGAATGACTCTGAAGAGGGTATGATGGGTCCCTTGGCTATTTTTTGAGAAGTGATCTGGAAATGGTTGGGCATACTCTTGACATGTTTTGAACCAGCAGAACATAACCCCCATTGTTTCCCTGGGAAAGCCCTTTCTGGGTAAAACACGTTGGGATCTGCTCTGCGGAATTACTATAGTTCTATACCAGTGATGGCGAACCTTTGCACCCCAGATGTTTTGGAACTACATTTCCCATGATGCTCAGCTACACTGCAGAGTGCATGAGCATCATGGGAAATGTAGTTCCAAAACATCTGGGGTTCCAAGGTTCGCCATCACTGTTCTATACCAACACTTTTGTGGACCAAATTGAGATAGCGATACATTTGGTACCATCAGTTACAAGTGTTGGAACTAGATATACCGTATGTGGATATTCATCTGTTTTGGGGTTTATGTTTTGTATAGAGTTCTGAATAACTATCCTATCTGTTTTTATTTTAAGAAAAAGGTATATGTATTGTGAGGGGGTTAGCTCGGCAGCGGGTGTGTGTGACCCCCGGGATGGGCTCCCCACACAAAAACAGGCCCAGCAAACGGAGGTTGTGGTTTTCAAAATCAAAAAGGTGCGGTTTATTTTCTATTTACAGTGACAAAACACAGCAAAGCAAAAGAAACATAAACAAAATAAATCCTGGTCAACTTGACCTCTGACTAAACATACAGGTTTCCTAACTAACAACTGGGATCAGCCTAGTGCTGTCCTAGGCCCTAAGTCCCTGGTTTTAAATGTCCAAGCAAATAGCCACACAGGCTTTGTCTCACCGCACAGGGATTCACTCTCCCTAGACAGTCCACACAGGTCTGGGTCCAGGCATGAGCTAACATCTAATGAAGCTGGGAGTTCTTATAGAGGCCTTAAACGAGCTGACAAGCTTCAGCTGGTCTCATCAACTCCCTGTCTGCACGACGCCCCACACTCTCCCTAGAGGTATGAGTCATCCATGAGCCCACTAGCCCCAGCTGGGCTTATACAACTCTCCACCTAGTTGTATAAGTCGGCGTAAAGCCTGAATCTGGGCGAAATATATCTACCCCCCTGGATGCAACCAGGTGACTTTACCTTCCTGCTGTCACATACCCCCCCCTCTTGTTTTAACCTCGGGGTTGGAACACCAGCAATCAGGCATTCATGTACTCGAGACAAAGCATCCACATTCCCCATTTGAACGCCAGGGCGATGCTTTACTGTGAAGTTGAATTCCTGGAGGGCCAGGAACCACCTATTCACTCTTCTATTTGTTTCCTTGTTTTGAGCCATCCACTTTAACGGAGCGTGATCCGTAACCATGTCAAAGTGCCTACCTAGCAGGTAGTACCGAAGGGAATCTAGAGCCCACTTCACCGCTAAACACTCCTTTTCAACGGTGGCGTAATTTACCTCATGGGACTTCAACTTCCTGCTGAGGTAAATGACTGGGTGCTCTTCCCCGTTCCAGACCTGGGACAATACTGCTCCTAACCCCACATCTGACGCATCACTTTGTACGACAAAGTCTTTAGAGAAGTCGGGTGAGTACAACACTGGCTGGCTACATAAGGCTTGTTTCAAGAATTGGAATGCTGCCTCAGCCTCGGGGGTCCATTTAATCATGACCGACCCTTTCCCCTTCGTCAGGTTGGTTAGGGGCACAGCCTTAGAAGCAAAGTGGGGAATGAATCGCCGATAATACCCAGCGATTCCCAGAAAGGCTCGTACCTGCTTCTTGCTGTTGGGACGTGGCCAACTCTGGATGGCCTCGACTTTGTTGAGTTGGGGTTTTATTACTCCCCTCCCAATGGTGTACCCAAGATATTTGGCCTCTTCCTGCCCAATGGTACACTTCTTGGGGTTAGCCGTAAACCCCGCTTCCCGAACAGAGTCCAGGACTGCTTGCACTTTTGGCAGATGTGAGGCTCAATCTGTGCTATGGACAATTACGTCATCCAGGTAAGCCGCAGCATACTTCCGATGGGGCCTCAGCATCTGGTCCATTTTCCGCTGGAATGTGGCCGGCGCATTCTGTAACCCGAACGGCATTCTTTTATATTGGAACGCCCCGTCTGGGGTTACAAATGCGGTTTTCTCTTTGGCCGACTTGGCCAGGGGGATTTGCCAATACCCTTTTGTGAGGTCAAGAGTCGTCATGTATCGGGCTGTTCCCAGCCGGTCGATCAACTCATCTATACGTGGCATGGGGTAGGTGTCAAATTTTGTAACTTTGTTCAACTGACGAAAACCGTTACAAAATCGCCAGCTCCCATCCGGTTTAGGCACCAACACAATGGGACTAGACCAATCACTTTGGGACTCCTCTATCACCCCTAAGTTCAGCATTTTCTGTACTTCCTCCCGTATTGCCTCCCGTCGGGCCTCTGGGATCCGATAGGGTTTTAACTTCACCCTTTCACCGGGCGGGGTAATGATGTCATGCTCTACCCCAGATGTTTGTCCCGGCAGCTCAGAGAATACCTCCTTGTTGCGAAGCACAAACTCCTTAACCTCCTGTTGTTGGGGTTGTGACAAGGTGGCTGCTATTCCAACCTCAGGAATCACGCAACCAGTTTGAGCTGGTGACCAAGTGTCTGCGACTAGGGACTCTCTATCCCTCCAGGCTTTCAACAGATTAACGTGATAGATCTGTTCGGGCTTTTGCCTTCCTGGTTGTCTGACCTTGTAATTCACTTCGCTCACTTTTTCCATTATCTCGTAGGGGCCTTGCCATTTGGCAAGGAATTTACTTTCAACCGTAGGGACAAGTACCAGTATCCTATCCCCCGGGGAAAAGGTACGGGTCTTGGCTCCACGGTTGTACACTCTCTGCTGTGCTAACTGCGCTTGGGCCAAATGTTCCTTCACGATGGGCATTACCTGTGCAATTCGGTCTTGCATCAGGGTGACATGCTCAATCACACTCCTGTGGGGAGAACTCTCACTTTCCCAAGTTTCCTTGGCAATATCCAACAGCCCTCTTGGGTGTCTCCCATACAGTAACTCAAAGGGGGAGAATCCCGTAGAGGATTGGGGCACCTCCCTAATAGCAAACATCAGATAAGGAAGTAGACAGTCCCAATCCTTTCCATCTCTATCCACCACTTTCTTCAACATTTGTTTTAGGGTTTTGTTGAATCTTTCAACCAGCCCATCGGTTTGGGGGTGATACACAGATGTACGTAATTGCGTCACTTTGAACAATTTACACAGCTCCTTCATAACCCGGGACATAAAGGGTGTACCTTGGTCCGTAAGCAGTTCTTTACAAATACCCACCCGGCTAAACACAAGAGATAGCTCTTTGGCTATGGTTTTGGCCGAGGTATTTCGGAGAGGGATCGCTTCTGGATAACGGGTGGCATAGTCCATTATAACTAATATGTACTGGTGCCCCCTAGCGGACTTGATTATAGGACCTACCAAATCCATGGCGATCCTCTCAAACGGGACCTCAATGATGGGTAGAGGGACCAGCGAGCTACGGAAATGTGGCATCGGGGCCGACCTCTGACACACAGGGCAGGAGGAACAATAATTTTCTATGTCCTTCATCACCCCCGGCCAATAGAATCTCTGTAATACCCTCTCTCGGGTTTTCTCTGTCCCCAGATGACCTCCAAGAATGTGCCCATGGGCCAACTCCAACACCAACTTCCTGTAAGGTTTGGGCACCACAAGCTGCTCAACGGTTTCTTCTGCCCTTTTTGCCACCCGATACAGTAGGTCCTTCTCTACGCTGAAGTATGGGTAAGTGCAGGTATTATCTGGGTTCACTAACTCGCCATCTATTTTCACTACGTTTTCCCGTGCCTTTATTAGGGCGGGGTCTTTCAACTGTTCTGTGGCAAAGTTTTTCCTGTGAACCTCAAGATCAGAAAACTCCACAGACGGTAGGTTTTCGTCTGAGGAGGTGGGCTCCTCTCCAGTTTCTTGAGTCTCCCCTGCCAATACTGATAAGGGAAATTCCGGAGAGTCCTCACCACTCTCAGGGGAGTTCTGGCTATCACATTCCTGGTACATAGGGGCACCAGTGGGGGGCTCAGGATCATCCCACAGTTCCCAGAACTTCGGAAAATCCCTTCCCACAATGGCGTCATGCGGTAACTGAGATACTAAGCCCACTGGATGAAAGAGGGTACCTTTGGGGGTCTCGAAACACACTGTAGTCACTGGATACTCTCGGGTGTCCCCATGCACACAAATAACAGCTACCTTGCTATTCCCAGAGACCTCTGTTTTAACTAACTCAGCCTTTATCAGGGTCACAAGGCTACCTGAATCCAGCAATACCACAACATTTCTACCATTAACACACATTTTGCATAAATGTTTCTCAGTTCCTCGAATGGCAGTGCATGCGACTGTCGCACACAGCGACTGACGTCTGCCCGTCAGAAAGTCACACTGCATGGGTTCCTCCACAACCGGGCAATTGGCTGCAATATGTCCCGCTTGCCGGCAGCGGTAGCAAACGATCCTTCTTGCGGCCTCTTGAGCCGCTGATTTCCCAGGCTGTTCTCGCCAAACTTGGGGTAGAGCTCCCACCCTCTCACTCTCTCCACCCTCACCCCTTGGAATCCTATTATCCGCCCCTGGGGATGGTCTGGTCTTAGGGTGGAAAGTCCGAGTGTCTCTGGAAGAGGCCGTCAGGTTCTCTGTAGCCAAGTATTTCTCCACACGATCCACAAGACCATCGGCCGTCTCTGGGTCTCCATGGCTTACCCACTTTTGGATGGCAGTAGGAAGAGCTCTCAAAAACCGATCCATTACAACACGTTCCACAATCTTTGGTGCGGACAAAGTCTCTGGCTGTAGCCACTTTCTGCTCAGGTGAATGAGATCATACATTTGAGACCTGGGGGGTTTTCCAAGCTGGAAAGTCCAGTTATGCACACGCTGAGCCCGGACAGCCTGGGTGACACCCAGCCTTGCCAATATTTCAGCTTTTAGCATCGCATAGTCTTTTGCTTGGTTAGGCTCTAGGTCATAGTAAGCTTTCTGCGATTCACCAGTTAACAGAGGAGCCACCAGTCCAGCCCACTGCTCCTCAGGCCACTTTTCTCTTTCAGCGGTCCTTTCAAATGTGGTCAAAAATACCTCTGGATCATCCTCTCCAGTCATTTTTGTCAATAAACGACTCACCCCAAAGGACGCGGTATTAGTGGGACGGCTTTCCTCACTGGTCTGCGGACGTTGCTGCATTACTGCTTCCATCTGTTGTTGTAGTCTCTGCTCTTGCTTCTGCAACAGGTCTATGAAGCGGGCCTCAGATTGCTGCTGGGCTTGTTGCTGAGCCTCCAGACTCTGTTGCAAAGTTGCGTTTGTCTGCTGCTGGGCTGCAAGGCTCTGTTGATGAGCTTGCTGCTGGGCTGCAAGGCTCTGTTGATGAGCTTGCTGCTGGGCTGCGAAGTTCTGTTGTTGAGCTGCAAGGCTCTGTTGATGAGCTGCAAGGCTCTTTTGCAAACCTGCATTTGTCTGCTGTTGATTGGCATTTGCTAGAGCCAGCTGTTTCAGTATCTCCTCCATGCTGGCTTAAAAAAAAACTGCCACTGGTTCTCCACCAACTGTGAGGGGGTTAGCTCGGCAGCGGGTGTGTGTGACCCCCGGGATGGGCTCCCCACACAAAAACAGGCCCAGCAAACGGAGGTTGTGGTTTTCAAAATCAAAAAGGTGCGGTTTATTTTCTATTTACAGTGACAAAACACAGCAAAGCAAAAGAAACATAAACAAAATAAATCCTGGTCAACTTGACCTCTGACTAAACATACAGGTTTCCTAACTAACAACTGGGATCAGCCTAGTGCTGTCCTAGTCCCTAAGTCCCTGGTTTTAAATGTCCAAGCAAATAGCCACACAGGCTTTGTCTCACCGCACAGGGGTTCACTCTCCCTAGACAGTCCACACAGGTCTGGGTCCAGGCATGAGCTAACATCTAATGAAGCTGGGAGTTCTTATAGAGGCCTTAAACGAGCTGACAAGCTTCAGCTGGTCTCATCAACTCCCTGTCTGCACGACGCCCCACACTCTCCCTAGAGGTATGAGTCATCCATGAGCCCACTAGCCCCAGCTGGGCTTATACAACTCTCCACCTAGTTGTATAAGTCGGCGTAAAGCCTGAATCTGGGCGAAATATATCTACCCCCCTGGATGCAACCAGGTGACTTTACCTTCCTGCTGTCACAGTATCCATTAAATATAAAAAAAAAGTATTTATGGAATAAAGCTGACTGATTTTAAGTTGGTTGTGCAATGTTTTTTTGAGAGACCACCCACCATTAAAGTCATCTCATTTGGAGTTTCCTGGGTTTACCTGATAATAAGTACTGTTCACCGATGACAGACCTTTGTCTCTCAACTTCTGTGGGCATTCCTAGTTGGCTCATCATCTTGAAGCAATGCCCACAGTATGCCCTGGTGATCCAATAGTGTGAAGATGTAGTGCTTGTAGTCTATAGCAGTGGTTCTCAACCCTGCCCTCAAGTATCCCCAACAGACCATGTTTTGTGAATTTCTCTTAGATAAAATAGCTGTCCAAAATACCAAGCCATTGACTCTGATTTAAAGCACCTTTGCAAGATAAAGGAAAACCTGCAAACATGGCCTGTTGGGGGTACTTGAGGACATGGTTGAGAACCACTGGTCTATAGGACTACAGGAAGCCTGTCTTTAATGGTCAAGATCAAGAGGAAGAGGGGTTAATGATGGTCGTCATCATCCAACCAGAAAATGGGGCAAAATGGAGGCAAACGCGAGGAATCAGTAAGTGATGACCTATGTAGTGGTGGGAGGAAGGTAAGCATAATAGACAATGTGACAAGTTCTCTTTATCCTCCCGCCACACACCTAACACATATGTGTAGCAGCAAAGTGGGTCGACCCTATTGCTTACACGCTGCAAATATGCATCCTTGGTACTCCGCTGTTCTGTCCTGAGAGCTCACTCGCTGTGCATTCCCAGCACACTGACCAAGTGTCACTGACCCATGCAAATTATGTCACTGGGGTGACAACTCTCTGTCCCCGGCATCCACTTTTGCTCATGTGTTGTCACCCTGTCACCAACACTGGTGAAGGCAATAAGCAGCTATGGCAACACTCATTATGCAAGCAGGTTCTGTCTTTGTAACTGCCAGCAAGCCGGTCTTGTATAATGACATGCAGCCATCGCTGGAGTGGCAACAAAGTATTAAAAAGGTGATAACACAAAAAAATTGCCATTGTTTATGATGCAATGTGCTTTATTATCCATCTTTTTTTACACGTTGTAAAATGTTATCTATGTTTTACGTCTACTTTATTTGCAAGTAGGTGAGGCCATAAACCTCAAGTAAATTTGAGTTCAATGTGATTCAACCCACTAGCGCAGCCTTTCTTAACCTTTTTACTCCAGGGAACCCTTGCTAAACCAATTCATTGAAGGTCAAAGGAAAAAATGCCCCTTACATTGGTGATAAGTGGAAATAATGCTTCTTAGCGCCCTATCACACTGGTGTGCTTAAAACGCATATCACATTCTAATGCATTTTTAGTGGGTTGTGCTAAATTTCAAACGCAACGCAATATTAAGTTTTCAATGTGTTTTTAAATTTGATTTTTATGCGTTTTCTGGGCAATAGATTACATAATTTACCAACATGCACCTGTGAAGCCTAGACACGTGACCCTCAAAAACGCAACATGGTGCATTTGATGAGCTTTTGGTGCGATTGGTTTCTATGGGAGATGCGTTTTTGATGCACTTTTTACACAGCACACTAAAGATTCAAAATGCAAGACCTTATAGGACATAGGATTTAAAGAGAGATTATTTTCATGTACTTTTGTCACGTTGAAAAGATGCATTTTAGCACAGCAAAAGCACACCAGTGTGAAAGGGGCCTTAGTTTGGTGGTCAGTTAGAAGAATGCCCCTTTAGATTGATGGTCAGTAGGAAGAATGGTCCTTACATTGGTGGTCAGTGGGAAGCATACTCCTTACATTGGTGATCAGTGGGAAGAATGCCCCTTACATTGGTGGTAAGGGGGAAGAATGCTTCTTACATTGGTAGTCATTGGGAAGAATGTCCCTTACATTGGTGGTCAATGAGAAGAATACTCCTTACATCAACGCTGTATCCTGGCCTAGGCCAACAAGGCCCAGGCCTGGGGCAGCATGGAAAGAGTCCCCGCCAGCTTGCGCTACACTGTTAGTGTAGCGCCAGTCTTATGGAGTGGACTGGGCTGAGAGGCAAATTAGTCTAGGGCCCCCATAATGCGGCCACACTGCTTCCGGTATGCGGGCGGCTGGCATTCCCCAACTGTGGGGGGCGCTGCTTATAATTTTGACTGTCTTATCATCCTGGACCACAAACCTTCCTGACTGTGCTGTATGTTTTCTGCTGCACCATTGGCATGGTTATATATTCTTAGTCCTCTCCATAAAATTATCAGAAATTTGTTCTTAAAGTAGAATTATAGGCAACACTTTTTTTTTCATTTTGGATAGAGTAAGGGAGGGTTAGAGCACCTGTCAGTTTATTTCTTACCATCCCTGTCCCATTGCAGAGATTTCCCTTCACTTCCTGCCCCATAGCCAAACAGGAAGTGAAAGGAAATCTATGCAAATTCAGGGAATCCATTGCCCCCCCCAGGCCCTCAGAACTAGTGTCCCCTACTCGAAAATTTCAGGGTGGGTCTTAAACATAAATGGGTGTGGCCTTGACAGGAAAGGGTAGGTCATATTTAAATTAGGGGGTGCAAGAGTTTAGTCAGGCCTAGGGCAGCACAAAACCTAAATACGCTACTGCCTTACATTGGTGATCATTGGGAAGAATGTCCCTTACATTGGTTGTCAGTGGAAGAGTGCCCCCTTGATTGGTAGTCAGTGGGAAGAATGCTCTTTACATTGGGGGTAAGGTGGATAAATATTTCTTACATTGGTTGCCAGTGGGAAGAATGCTTCTTACATTGGTTGTCAGTGGGAAGAATACTCCATAGATTGGTAGTCAAAGGGAAGAATGCCCCCTTACAGTGGTTACAGACAGCTAAAAGGGCCTTTGGTGTCATACTACTGGTTCTCCTAAATGGCACTGGCCCCAAAACTATGCATCTGCCACTTTTCTTCAGAGAACTCTTAGGGTTCCATGGAACCCTGGTTGAGAAAGGTTGAACTAAACCAAGCTGAGATTGTCTATAAGGCCCCTTTTACACGGGACGGATCCATGAGTATCCGCCCTGTGAACCTCCGCTTGCTCTGCTTATCCCCGCTGAGCCGGCGGATGACAGGGCGGTCCCCGCACACTGTGCAGGGACCGCCCTGTCAGATTTCCGCTCTCCCCTATGGGGGGATCAGATGAACACGGACCGTCTGTCCGTGTTCATCCGATCCGCTCCGCAGACGGAAAGAAAAATAGGATTTTCCTCCGTCTGCAGAATCGGGGGATTGCGGACACAGAGGAGATCGGGTGTCAGTGGATGTTCATCCGCTGACACCCGCGATCTCATAGGGACCAATGTATGTCCCTTTTTCATCCGTAAATGGACGGATGAAAAAGCGGTCATACGGTCCACTGGTGTGAAAGGGGCCTAAAAGTTCTACTGTTTTAGCAGAAGGCGAACAGAAAAATGTTTCTATTTTGTGCTTTCCACAGCTCCTCATTTTAAAACAATGTCATGCTTTTTAATCAAAGCGGCGTCTACTGCGATGGTGTCAGCGGAGGTGCAGCCTAGCACCTGTACTGACTTTTCCCGAGGAATAGTTTTGCTACATTGTATCAGTGTGTCACTTTAATAAACTCACACTGCAGGGAGCTTAGGCTTCTCTAATTTCTTCTCAATAAAAGCCCATGAACATGACTATAAACTTAGCTAGAGCCCAGCGGGGTGCCCAGACTCATCTGGAAGGGAGAACATTATACCATCACATACATTAAGCCCTGCCTTAAAGCTATTTATGGAATAAAGCCTCCGAAGAACAATCTACATCTTACCAGTCTACAGATGCACACTATAAAGCCGAGCCAAAGGTAATGCGGCCTGACAGGTGCAGGAAAATATACACAAAGTCCTGATATTACCAATAACTGCCTCTGCCGAATCGCCAAGCAGCAGTAAAAAGCTTCAGATGTGGCCGGAATGTGCACAGGCAGTATAAATGCAAAAGAGGATAGAAATACCATTGTTGGGAAATGGACAAACAATACGTGTGACTCATTTCATAGTTTTATATTTATTTTATTCATTTAAAATGTGGATACATTCTATAAGTCTAACAGGATGACATTTAGGTTGCTAAGGTAGTGTGTGTCACAAACAACTGGCCACTGTGTTGGGTTTTTTCTTTTAGAAAATACTAATGTAACCTTTTTTATTCTTTTTGTATTTTCCTTCAGCCTCATTTTAGCTTCCTGTCTTCACATGCATGTTTTCCAGTGGTAGATGTGTGTTATTTTCCCAGGGTGGGCTTCCTGATTGTGACAAACAAGGGCAATGCTTGTGTAATGAGCGCTAGCAGAGCACAGTCCTTAAAGTGGAGTTCCACCCTACAAAAAAAATAAAATACACGAAAATCCTGCAAAAAAATAGAAAAAAAAATGTTTTTACTTACCAGAACAGGTGGTTGCTATGCGGAAGTTCCTAATCTGCCTCTTCCTAGTCCTCAGCAGGTCTTCTTCTTCTGCCGACTCGCGGTGCCTACTAGTGAATGGGTCGCGCTGCCTTCTGGGAACTGTGTGTATCCCAGAGAGCAGCCACTCATTCACAAAGCGCCGTGCGACGAGCGCATGCGCAGTAGGAAATGGGCAGTGAAGCCGCAAGGCCTTTTTCCCTTAGTGAGGATGGTGGCGCCGGGACCTGCCAGGATCAAGGGTTCGGCTTTGGGGGGACCGACATCGCAGGCGAGTAGGACAGGTAAGTGTCCTTATTAAAAGTCAGCAGCTACAGTGTTTGTAGCTGCTGACTTTAAAAAAAAAAATTGGTGGGTGGAATCCCGCTTTAATGTCTCCACCAACATTGCATGGGACAGAGTGACCACACAGGAGCACAGTTGAGAGACAGGCACAGATCGTTGTCACCCTACAAGAGGGAGTTCCTGAACCTTCTGGTATTATCTAAAGCGGAGTCCGCCCAATTTTTTTTTTTAAAGTCAGCAGCTACAAATACTGCAGCTGCTGACTTTAAAATATGGACACTTACCTGTCCAGGGCGCCCGCAAAGTCGGCACCCGAAGCCGATCTATCGCTCGTCTCTCGGGTGCTGCCGCCGCCATCTTCGGTAAGGGAATCAGGAAGTGAAGCCTTGCGGCTTCACTTCCTGGTTCCCTACTGCGCATGCGTGACTCACGCTGCACGATCCCACTGGTCCCTGCTGTCTTCTGGGACCTGTGTGTCTCCCAGAAGACAGCGGGGGACGGAGAAGGTGCCGGAAGAGGCGTAGATACCCGCGGGTGGCTCGGGAATCTATTCCCAGAAGTGGGAGCAAAATACCTGGATTACACAGGTATCTGCTCCCCCCTGAAAGGTGCCAAATGTGACACCGGAGGGGGGGAGGGTTCCAAAAAGCGGAAGTTCCATTTTTGGGTTGAACTCCGCTTTAAGTGAAAGCTGGAAATGTAAAATGCGAACATACCCAAACCCATGGCTCCGCTCAAGACTTGCTCCTCTCATCACACACGGACAACTTGGGTGCTGGAAACCACAGGCCATCTCTACTCTCCATCAAAACTATAAAAAATGTAAGCCGCACTCCAGAACTTACCTCTTCGTTCTGTGTTTATTAACCACTGGACCTCTGGAAGATTTACTGCTTTACTTCAACTGACAATTGCATGGTCATGCAACGCTGTATTAAAAAAGAAATTGCCCACAAATAGAGCTTTCTTTTGGTGGTATTTTATCACCTCTGCGGTTTTTTTTTTTTGTTTTTTTTTGCACTATAAACCAAAAAAACAACTATTTTGAAAAAAACAAACAATGTTTTTTAGTTTCTGCTATAAAACACATCCAATAAAAAAATTGAAGAAATCAAATTTCCTCATAAATGTAGGCCAAAATGTATTCTGCCACATGCTTTTGGTAAAAATAATCCCAATAAGCGTATATTGATTGGTTTACACGAACGTAATAGTGTCTTTAACCACTTCCCCTCCCACCCAGTGTCAAATGATGTCCACAGGAGGGATCTCCCGTCCTGGGCGGGCGTCATATGACGTCCTGGGCTTTCTGGTCATCTAGGGGGTGCAAGACCGCCGCGTCACTTGGGACCTGGTGCGGGTGCCCGGCGGCCGCGTTTGCCCCGTAGCAGAGCAGGACCATGGATCTGTGTGTGTAAACGCACAGATCCACGTCCTGTCAGAGGAGAGACCGATGGTGTGTTCCCAGTACAGAGGAACCCCGATTGGTCTCCTCCCCTTGTTAGTCTCCGCCCCCTACAGTTAGAATCACTCCCTAGGTAACACATTTAACCCCTTGATCGCCCCCTAGTGTTAACCCCTTTTTTGCCAGTCACATTTACACAGTAATCAGTGCATTTTTATAGCACTGATCGCTGTATAAATGTGTATGGTGTCAAAAGTGTCCGATATGTCCGCCACAATGTCACAGTCACGATAAAAATCGCAGATCGCCACCATTACTAGTAAAAAAAAAATAATTTGCCATAAATATATCCCCTAATTTGTAGACGCTATAACTTTTGCGCAAACCAATGAATATACACTTATTGCGATTTTTTTTTTTACCAAAAATATGTAGAAGAATAAATATTGACCTAAATTGAGGGGACAAAAAAATGGGATATTCACTATAGCAAAAAAGTAAAAAAATATTGTGTGTTTTTTTCAAATTATCACCCTTCTTTTGTTTATAGTGCCAAAAATAAGTACTGCAGAGGTGATCAAATACCACCAAAAGAAAGCTCCATTTGTGGGGAAAAAAATCATAAAAATTTCATTTGGGTACAGTGTTGCATGACCGCGCAATTGTCATTCAAAATGCAACAGCGCTGAAAATGAAAAATTGGCCTGGGCAGGAAGGGGGTGAAAATGACCTGTATTAAAGTGGTTAAACTATGGGATATATTTATGGAGTTTTTTTTTTTTTTTAATACTAGTAATGGCATCGATCAGCGACTTATAGTGTGACTGTGATATTGCGGCAGGAAATTGGACACTAACTGACAATTTTGACACTTTGAGGGAACCAGTGACACTAATACAGTGATCAGTGCTAAAATTATGCACTGTCACTGTACCAATGACACTGAATGGGAAGGGGTTAGACTTCTAGGGTGATCAAAGGGTTAACTGTGTGCCTAGCCAGTGTTTTTGTGTACTGTATGTGCTGCTTTTACTAGGGGAAGAGATGGATTCTAGTCTCTGCTTTGTAGGAACAAAGAATCCATCCCTTCCCCCCTGTCAGAACAGTGCTCTGCAGATCCCAGTTATGCCTGGTTTACCGACGATCGGCGGGTGCCGGGGGACATTGAGAGAACATACTAACATCATGCAGCTAGTGCCATGACCCAGGATCAAACCAAGGACCTCAGTTTTGCCAGACAGATGCCAATCACTTTGTATCAATATAGGTGTAGCACACCCCCGCAGGAGCTGCTGGTTTAATTTTGGGCCTTGCACGCTACCTCTGTATTCGTTGTCTAGGGGAAGAAAGTCTGTAGAAACTCCAATGTCCACACAAGATGTAAAACCTTAAGCAGCAAGGTTTTATTTTCCTTTTTGCATAAACATATCAAGAGTAGTAGAAGGGTGAGGGGAAGAGGTAGGTTCAGGCACACAGTACAGATCACTAGGGAAGAACTCCTCAAAAATACAGTCACTCACCACTCTCCCTGGAGTGGGTTTTGCTCACCCGGATAGGCTCCTCTCACCTGGCCTAGCAGCCGGTATGATGCACGAACAATAATCAGGACCAGTCTCTGCCACAGACTGGCGGTGCACAGAATTGGATAATCCGGGATCCTCTGCCACAGGACTCAACACCCAAACTTCCAGCCGAACAGCCAAGAGTCTTTAAGCCAAACCGGCAGACTGTAAGGTAAACTTTAGTTGTGGTGCATCCTCCAATAGATTTACCAGGCCCTCCTCAAGACACCAGCCTTCCACTTGGGCTTTTCCAGGACAGGTCCTCCCCTGGTTTCCTCCATTGAGTGGCTTCCTCCCTCAGGACGGACAGCACAAGATCACCTTCAAGGTGCAGACCCAGTCAGCATAACTGGGCCTGCCTGCTGGAGTTGCGACCTCGGACCAGCATGGTTCCGATGCCAAAAATAACACAATACACCCCTCACGCCAGGAGCGCTGTGAGGGGACGACGGACCCCAAAAGATGGCGTCTGCTCCTTAACCACTTAACGACCGCCCACCGCCGATTTACGTCGGCAGAATGGCACGGACAGGCAGAATCACGTAGATCTACGTGATCGCCTTTGTGCAGTTGGGGGGTCCATCCGGACCCCCCTTCACTGCAGTGAGCGGCCGTTAAGTGTTCGGGAGCGATCAGGCATGAGGGGGCGGCCGCTCGATTCCGCCCCCCCTCGCGATCGCTCCCGGCCAATGAAAATGCTTCCTCCGCCATGTGATGTAAACAAGGCTGGAGGAAGTGATGTCATCTCCCTCGCCGCGGTCTTTCCGTTCCCGGCGCCGAGCAGAGAAGAAGCAGGTTAGTGCACCAACAGTCCACTGACACGTAGGTACACATAGGCACACAAATCACCCCCCAGTCATCCCCAGATCACCCCCCAGGTCACCCCAAAGCCCCCAATCACAGTGTCACTGATTGCAGTGATCATTTATTTTACTGATCACTGCATTTAGTGTCATCTGTGATTGTAAAAAGTTGCAGGGCAGTTAGGATTAGGCCCCTTTAGGTCCAGGGTAGCCCCCTAACCCCCCCTAATAAAGGTTTAACCCCTTGATCACCCCCCAGGTAACCCTTTCACCCCCTAACTTCAGCGTCACTAAGCGATTGTTTTTCCGATCGCTGTATTCGTGTCGCTGGTGTTTTAGATAGGCAGTTATTTTTTTTTAGGTTCGCCGCAGGTTTTTATTAGTGTCAGGTACCCCCATATATTATTTTAACCCCCTGATTGCCCCTAGAGTTAACCCTTTCACCAGTGATCGCCGTATAAGCGTCACTGGTGTCACTGGTTAGCCAGTAAGTTATTTAGTTATTTAGGTTACCCGTCAGGTTTTTATATAGTGTCAGGTACCCCCATATTTAACCTAATAAAGGTTTTAACCCCCTGATTGCCCCTAGTTAACCCTTTCACCAGTGATCACCATATAAAGGTTACGGGTGACGCTGGTTGATTAGTTTGCTTTTTATAGCATCAGGGCACCCGCCGTATATAACCCAATAAAGGTTTAACCCCCCTGATCGCCCGGCGGGTGAGATCAATTAGGTTTTAGCGCCAGAGAGGGTCTGCGTCGCCCCAGGCAGTGTTAGGTTAGTGACAGTAACGCTAACACCCACGCGCAAAGCATACACCCCCCTTAGTGGTATAGTATCTGATCAGATCTGATCAGATCTATACTAGCATCCCCAGCGGTTTAGGGTTCCCAAAAACGCAGTGTTAGCGGGATCAGCCCAGATACCTGCTAGCGCCTGCGTTTAGCCCCTCCGCCCAGCCCAGCCCAGCCCAGCCCACCCAAGTGCAGTATCGATCGATCACTGTCACTTACCAAACACAACACACATAACTGCAGCGTTCGCTGTGCTTGGTTTTTGGGGCCCTGTACGCGGCTAGGCTCCCAAAAAGTCCCACACATGTGGTATCCCCGTACTCAGGAAAAGCAGCAGAATGTATTTTGGGGTGCAATTCCACATATAACCATGGCATGTGTGAGCAATATATCATTTAGTGACAACTTTTTGTACATTTTTTTTTTCTTTTTGTCATTATTCAATCATTTGGGATAAAAAAAAAAATATTCAATGGGGTCAACATGCCTCTCAGCAAATAGCTTGGGGTGTCTACTTTCCAAAATGGGGTCATTTTGGGGGGTTTTGTGCTATCTTGGCATTTTATGGCCTTCAAAACTGTGATAGGTAGTGAGGAGTGAAATCAAAAATTTATGCCCTTAGAAACCTTGAAGGCAGTGCTTGGTTTTTGGGGTCCTGTACGCGGCTAGGCTCCCAAAAAGTCCCACACATGTGGTATCCCCGTACTCAGGAGAAGCAGCAGAATGTATTTTGGGGTGTAATTTCACATATGCCCATGGCATGTGTGAGCAATATATCATTTAGTGACAACTTTGTGCAAAAAAAAAAAAGTTTGTCATATTCCCGCAACTTGTGGCAAAATATAAAATATTCCATGGACTGAACATGCCTCTCAGTAAATAGCTTGGGGTGTCTACTTTCCAAAATGGGGTCATTTGGGGGGGTTTTGTGCTATTTTGGCATTTTATGGCCTTCGAAACTGTGATAGGTAGTGAGGAGTGAAATCAAAAATTTGCGCCCTTAGAAATCCTGAAGGCGGTGCTTGGTTTCCGGGGTCCCGTACGTGGCTAGGCTCATAAAAAGTCCCACACATGTGGTATCCCCGTACTCAGGAGAAGCAGCAGAATGTATTTTGGGGTGCAATTCCACATATAACCATGGCATGTGTGAGCAATATATCATTTAGTGACAACTTTTTGTAATTTTTTATTTTTTTTTGTCATTATTCAATCACTTGGGACAAAAAAAAAATATTCAATGGGCTCAACATGCCTCTCAGCAATTTCCTTGGGGTGTCTACTTTCCAAAATGGGGTCATTTGGGGGGGTTTGTACTGCCCTGCCATTTTAGCACCTCAAGAAATGAGATAGGCAGTCATAAATTTAAAGCTGTGTAAATTTCAGAAAATGTACCCTAGTTTGTAAACGCTATAACTTTTGCGCAAACCAATAAATATACGCTTATTGACATTTTTTTTACTAAAGACATGTGGCTGAATACATTTTGGCCTAAATGTATGACTAAAATTGAGTTTATTCGATTTTTCTTATAACAAAAAGTAGAAAATATCTTTTTTTTTCAAAATTTTCGTTCTTTTTCCATTTATATCGCAAAAAATAAAAATCGCAGAGGCAATCAAATACCATTAAAAGAAAGCTCTATTTGTGGGAAGAAAAGGACGCAAATTTCATTTGGGTACAACATTGCATGTCCGCACAATTTACAGTTAAAGCAGCGCAGTGCCGAATCCCAAAAACAGGCTTGGTCCTAATGGTCCGGGGCTTAAGTGGTTAAGTACCCTTCCCCTAGCATGATCAGCGGGTAGACCACGCCCACTGAACTGTTCCCGGGGGGGAAGGTACCCAATACGCTCTGGCCTGTCAGTCTTATACATTGACCTGGGGTGGTAACACCACCTACAGGCAAACAATGGGAAGTCTGCCCAACACAGCCATAGCCGGAACAGAGGCTAATTTAACAGTAATTATGTACATCTGAGCATAACTATTGGCTCAGATACCCTCTAAATCAGGGGTCTCAAACCGGCGGCCCTCCAGCTGTTCTAAAACTACAAATCCCATGAGGCATTGCAAGGCTGACAGTTACAAGCATGACTCCCACAGGCAAAGGCATGATGGGATTTGTAGTTTTGCAACAGCTGGAGGGCCACCAGTTTGAGACCCCTGCTCTAAATTGAACCAAGCGCCCAGTCATTGGGAGCAGGGCGCTACATAGGTCTGGACATATATCGCCAGCAAACCATGGATCTTCAAAATAGCATCCAACAATCTATAAAAGCAATCACAACACAGTAAATTGTGACTATTCCAGGCCATCAAGAACACCATCATCAGGCTCATGATGTGATGTCATATGCCTGTTGAAGAAGTCCTGTGTGGCCCCAAAATATCTCCATTCACTGCTGTGATGTTGATCGCTATTCTGGAGATCCATGGTGTGCTGGTGATATATGCTTTCACTTGTGTTGACACCGGTTCCCAGCCAATAGTTGCTGCAACGCCCACTAGGGCTAAGCCATTTCCAGGTATGTGTGCGATGGAAATATTTGAATTTATATTAATATGGGGTGCTGGCTACAAACACTGGCTAGGTAAGGCAGGTGAGATTTTAGGAGGTGTTTGAAGATCTTTTGAGATGGGATGTCTCTACATTGGAGGGTGAAAGTCTTGGAACCACATGCTAGAATGTCCAGATGTCTTTTGGTAGATTCCTGCAACATGTTCTCCTGTGTCTGAAGAATCCTTGGTATGGCGTTGGGCCCACCATTTTAAACCTGCAAGTGTTTTTTGAAGTGATTTAGAATTGTGTATACTTTAAATGCTCAGTCAGGTAAGTGCACAGGCAAATCTAAGTAGGTGAATGGAATTTATAAAGGTGGAAAATTATCCGATCAGCACTTTCTAGCTATGCCTTTGAGCTGGTGCCTATTTCTTTTACAATCCTTGTAAACAGTTCCATTTGACTGGCAGCCAGTGTAGTGAGAAGAGAGTCTGTGTAATATGGCAGCAGTGCAATTGGTTGGATAGTGGCCCTGTGTCTGAATTCTCAACCATCTGTGGTTCATAATGGGTGTTGCAGTAGTCAGAATAGGGGGACACCAAGGTGTGCTTTCATTGTGCAGTTTCTTTGTCTGGGATTATGTATTTTATCATAACTCCAAAAAAATAATAATGTTTTAATAAAATCTGGAATGCAAATCATTATCATATACAGTGGGTACGGAAAGTATTCAGACCCCCTTAAAGTGGTTGTAAACCCTGTCGATAATTATTATTTTTTTATCTAACCTGCAAGACAAAGCTATAATGAGCTAGTATGACTAGCATACTAGCTCATTATGTACCACTTACCTTAGATCGGGGGCCCCCGAAGTCGTCCGTGTCCCTCCTCTAGCCGCATACATCGCTGCGGCGATAGCCGGAATGTTACTTCCGGGTATCGCCGCTGCAGCCAATCACAGCGCCGCTCCGGCGCTGTGATTGGCCGGAGCGGCGAAGACGTGACTCCGCGCATGCGCGCGTGATCCGTCGAATTCGGCTACGTCGTCGAATGTTGCGACCTAGCCGAATTTGTGAATGGGGTTAACCCCATGCGCATGCGCGTGACATCAGCGTCGCCGCATTTAAATGCAAATATCTCCTTAACCGTGTAGGTTAAGGAGATATTTCATGCACCTACAGGTAAGCCTTAATCTAGGCTTACCTGTAGGTGTTTGTTTATAAAGTGGGTTTACAACCACTTTAAATTTTTCACTCTGTTATATTGCAGCCATTTGCTAAAATCATTTGTTCATTTTCTTTCCTCATTAATGTACACACAGCACCCCATATTGACAGAAAAACACAGAATTGTTGACATTTTTGCAGATTTATAAAAAAAGAAAAACTGAAATATCACATGGTCCTAAGTATTCAGACCCTTTGCTCAGTATTTAGTAGAAGCACCCTTTTGATCTAATACAGCCATGAGTCTTTTTGGGAAAGATGCAACAAGTTTTTCACACATGGATTTGGGGATCCTCTGCCATTCCTCCTTGCAGATCCTCTCCAGTTTTATCAGGTTGGATGGTAAACGTTGGTGGACAGCCATTTTTAGGTCTCTCCAGAGATGCTCAATTGGGTTTAAGTCAGGGCTCTGGCTGGGCCATTGAAGAACAGTCACGGAGTTGTTGTGAAGCCCCTCCTTCGTTATTTTAGCTGTGTGCTTAGGGTCATTGTCTTGTTGGGAGGTAAACCTTCGGCCCAGTCTGAGGTCCTAAGCACTCTGGAGAGGGTTTTCGTCCAGGATATCCCTGTACTTGGCCGCATTCATCTTTCCCTCGATTGCAACCAGTTGTCCTGTCCCTGCAGCTGAAAAACACCCCCACAGCATGATGCTGTCACCACCATGCTTCACTGTTGGGACTGTATTGGACAGGTGATGAGCAGTGCCTGTTTTCTCCACACATACGGCTTAGAATTAAGGCCAAAAAGTTCTATCTTGGTCTCATCAGACCAGAGATTCCTTTTTCTCACCATCTTGGAGTTCTTCAGGTGTTTTTTTAGAAAACTCCATGTGGGCTTTCATGTGTCTTGCACTGAGGAGAGGCTTCCGTCGGGCCACTCTGCCATAAAGCCCCGACTGGTGGAGGGCTGCAGTGATGGTTGACCTTCTACAACTTTCTCCCATCTCCCGACTGCATCTCTGTAGCTCAGCCACAGTGATCTTGGGGTTCTTCTCAACCTCTCTCATCAAGGCTTTTCTCCCCCGATAGCTCAGTTTGGCCGGATGGCCAACTCTAGGAAGGGTTCTTGTCGTCCCAAACGTCTTCCATTTAAGGATTATGGAGGCCACTGTGCTCTTAGGAACCTTAAGTGCAGCATAATTTTTTTGTAACCTTGGCCAGATCTGTGCCTTGCCACAATTCTGTCTGAGCTCTTCAGGCAGTTCCTTTGACCTCATGATTCTCATTTGCTCTGACATGCACTGTGAGCTGTAAGGTCTTATATAGACAGGTGTGTGGCTTTCCTAATCAAGTCCAATCAGTAGAATCAAACACAGCTGGACTCAAATGAAGGTTTAGAACCATCTCAAGGATGATCAGAAGAAATGGACAGTACCTGAGTTAAATATATGAGTGTCACAGCAAAGGGTCTGAATACTTAGGACCATGTTATATTTCATTTTTTTTTTTTTTTAATTTGCAAAAATGTCAAAAATTCTGTGTTTTTCTGTCAATATGGGGTGCTGTGTGTACATTAATTAGGAAAAAAAAATAACTTAAATGATTTTAGGAAATGGCTGCAATATAACAAAGAGTGAAAAATTTATTGGGGTCTGAATACTTTCCGTACCCACTGTATATACACTAAAGTTGAACACATAATCAAATGTGTGTAAATTTACAATGCAATAAATCACAGAGTGACAGGTATTCTAGAACTAGGCTCAACCAGGCACCTTGTAACAAACATTTCATATGCGTGACCCCCCACCCCCTGCATTTGACTGTCTTTCCATCAACAAGTGAGATGCATGTCACATAATGTTGGTCTCGCTGTCAGATGTACTTGTAAGCACGTGCTGCAGGTACAATATCCCCTGCAAATGGGGCTCAACCGCAGCGGCATTGCAGTTGGAGGGGAAGTCAAGAGGAACGTGGTACCTCTATTGTTCGCTCGGCCGCTGGGGAAGCTCTTCGACTGGATACTGCCACCCCATGAGACTCTGGCAGCCATCTTGGGTCAGGCAGAGTCTATTTCAGAACCTGGATCCCAGACTTTGGCGCATTCCATCTGTATAGGGATCGGTCACCTATCTGTCAAAGACAGTATTAGCGGCAAGGAGAGGTTTCAGACAAGTAGGGAAAGAATAGGGATACACTATCCTTCCTGGAAAGCGTCCACCATTTGGGCTTGGACCGGCTAGGCCGCATTCCATTCCACGAGACAGATGCTGTCGGTACACCCGAGACCTGCTGTTATACTCTTCGCTATAATATTCTGTGAGAGTGCCTGGTTGGTTTGTCTTCAGTTGTTCTATGTTGGACTTCAATAGAGTTCTGTTTCTGCAGCTGGGCTCTGTGTGTTCACTGCTGCCGCATCACGCTGCACCTCCCCACATGCTTTTGCTGATTTATACCGACATAAAACATATTGCATTCCTGCTATAGGTACCCTAAGGCCAATTTAGACAGGAACCAATTAACCTACCTGCATTTCCTTTTTTAAGACATACCCCAAAAGACTTGCAGCTGTAATTGCAGTGAAAGGTGGTTCTACAAAGTATTGACTCAGGGGGGCTGAATACAAATCCACACCACACTTTTCTTAGGTATGTATTTTGTAAAAAAATTGAAAACCATTTATCAATTTCTTTCCACTTCACAAGTATGTGCCGCTCTGTGTTACATAAAATCCCAATAAAATACATTTAGGTTTTTGGTTGTAACATGACAAAATGTCAAGGGGTATGAATACTTTTTCAAGGCACTGTAACTACAGGCACATTAACACAATGTAATGGTGTGAACTGGCCAGTTTGTTGACCTCTCTCATCAACTACAATAGGGGTGCAATTGTTGCAACCATTACTACCAACCTTCATGAGAGGTTCTTAGGCATCCTTTTTGATGGTGAATTTTTATCCAAGTGCGTCTATATTACATCACGTCCTCATTTTTCCTTGTTTAGTTCCCTCAAAAACATTCTTGTGCTCATACACATACCCTTCAGGATTGTTATACGCAGAACCCATTATACACCCCCCCCCCCACTACGCTCCCGTAATTTTTGGACACATCTGGAGTGCAGCTATGCAAACATAGATAAAGCTTACAAACTCTTTATAGTTAGTGCCCTTGTAGGGCATGATCTCCTTATCTTTAGTGCTGCAAGGTAACAACACTCAACACTGACCCACCTTGATAAAATTATATGCGTTAATGACCCTTTTCTTTTGCAAATGAGTTTTGGCAAGCACCACTGAGTGTAATAGTCTGTGGATGGCGTGGGAGTATCTGCGCGCTGCCCAATGTGCTATGTCCTCACCTTGTTGTTCTCCTGTCTCTGCTGCCTTTCCCTTTCCCACATCATTACCCACACAACCTGGTTATTTCATAAAATTTTAATACCCAACTTTAGCCGATTGCAGTAAAACATATCTCTCATGACAAACTGCACATTTCCCCTAAACATACATCTTTTTTATGTTGACATGACAGGTGCATAATGCATTTGCCGCCTGTCTGATTGAGAGATTTGACAGCTGAGATCTCGGTTCCAGAAACCCATTGCTTTTCTTTTAATATACACCGTGTGAGCTTTATGCATATTCAGATCAGACAATATATCTGTCAGTGCCAGATTAACTTTACTATTGGAATTGACAGATGCCTCATCAACCTTACCGTTGCTCACTGCGCCATCATTTAAGAGGCACTTACCACCCTGGTAACCAATTAGAGGTGGGGTGCCGCACCTGTTCTTGTCTAAATACTGCCTTGCTATGTCCCCTACGTCTTGGGTTGGCGTGTGCCAAGGACTACAGAGCAGCCTGTTTGTAAAAAGTCTGATCAGAACAGACCTGTGCATAAAAGAGCTGATTAAAGTGTGTTTTGTGTTCAGTGAGTCAAGTGATATGCAGCTTTTAAAGGGAACCTTCCACAAAAATAAAATATGAGGTCTGCCATTATGGACTTGTTTTGGCAGTCTCTTGCTCCAGGGCTGCTCTTTGCTGTTTTAAAACTGTGAACCACAGACAGGTAACAAGCATACAGCCGGTGAAGAGTTGAGGCACTTCATATGCATGTGCTTGTTGCAGGTCAGTGATCTACCAAATGGTAGAAGAAGAAAGAAGATCACAGCCATGGAGCTCATATGGACGATATAAAGTCAGCAATGGCAGATCCCATATTACTCCATTGACAGGTTGGTGCCTCTAGATTTAACATAAACCTGTACCCAGATCATGGTAAATCCCATATTCCTCCATTTCCAGGTCGGTGCCTCTAGATTTAACGTGAACCTGTACCCGGATCATGGTAAATCCCATATTCCTCTGTTGACAGATCGGCGCCTCTAGATTTAACATAAACCTGTACCCAGATCATGGTAAATCCCATATTCCGCCATTAACAGGTGGGTGCCTCTAGATTTACCATGAACCTATACCCAGATCATGGTAAATCCCATATTCCTCTATTGACAGGTCGGTGCTTCTAGATTTAATGTGAACCTGTACCCAGATCATGGTAAATCCCATATTCCGCCATTAACAGGTGGGTGCCTCTAGATTTAAAGTGAACCTGTACCCAGATCATGGTAAATCCCATATTCCTCCATTGACAGGTCGGTGCTTCTAGATTTAATGTGAACCTGTACCCAGATCATGGTAAATCCCATATTCCTCCATTGACAGGTCGGTGCTTCTAGATTTAATGTGAACCTGTACCCAGATCATGGTAAATCCCATATTCCGCCATTAACAGGTGGGTGCCTCTTATTTTAACGTGAACCTGTTGACCATTAACCTCTCTTGCTCTGCAGTTGGTTTGTGAATAACCCTTATTAGTAATAGCTCACTTGTGTACTATTGCATGGAGAATCACGATTGCAAGGGTAGAGGCCCTACAGGCCTTTTTAGTTGACAATTCTCTAACTGTTTTGGGGCAGCTTGCAATGTTTGAGTGTTTGGTCACCAATAGCCCTTTGATTGCTGTTACCCACCCCTTAGTGCGAGATAGAGGTAATTCATATGTTTTATTTTTGCCTTGACATACCTTTTAAATATAGCAGTTGAAGACTAGCCTTTAAATGGAATTAAAAACTCAGTTTGCAATCACTCTGTCTCCCTTCCTAACAACTGCTGAGATAAGTTATCATCCTTATGTTGAGTGCATTGTTTCCAATGAGTCAGCCAACTCATAGACTTGCATTGTGGGAAGCAGTAGGAAAACACAACTACTGCAAAGCAAGAAGGAGAGCTTGTGTATGTAATCAACACATATGGCTGCCCCATGTACATACAGGGGAGACTTACTATAACTGGAGCACTCATAATCTGGTGCAGCTGTGCATGGTTATTGGCTAATCAGCTTCTAACTGTAGTTGGTCCAATGAAGCTTTGCAATAAAACCTGGAAGCTGATTGGTTCCTATGCAGAGCTGCACCAGATTTTGCATACTTCAGTCTTAGTAAATATCCCCCTATGTTTAAATAAATAAAAATTACATAAAAGTTTTTTTAAATATTATCACATTATTATTATTATTATTATTAAACATTATTTACATCACATTGATCTCTTTTACTGTATGCGTAAAACAAAATCTTTGAAAAGATAATGCATTATCTTAGACCTGATTTTTTTACTTTGGCCCCAGGCATTGCTTACCTCCATGCCATAAATTTTTTGGAATGTTTTTTTTTTTCAAAGTTGAATTACCTTTAGGCTTCCTGAAGTGCTGCACTTCCATATTACATACCTGCAGAGACGTACGTCATATTCTCCCGCCCTGGGACTGGGATGCCATTAAAGTTCATGTGCGTGTAAAGGCAGGCGTCCCAATACTTTTGCCAATATAATGTCATAAATCCCAGGAGTCAACGTGCATCCTCCACACCGCACACCAAATGCATCTTGCTTTCCTCACACTGCGCAGGCGTGAGATGAGGAGGTGCATGCTGGGTAGCCAGCTGCACCGTATCCCGGAAAAAAGTCTGACCGGGCTTCAGACGCCCACACTGAAGATAGAAGCTTATAGGATCGAGAGGGGACAGTGGGTAACATTGGATTTTCAAAGAACACATACGATTACATATGCAGCTTATGCCAATTTGCATGGCATGAGCTGCGACTATCATGGAGGTGCTTTAAAAAAATAAAAAAAATAACTGGAGCTTCTATTTAATAGATTCATTGAGAGTAAGGGGGCCGGGAACCAGTTATCATTTAGCTGATACTGATCACTGTCAACTGAAAATTATTGCCTGATAATGCCACAGCTACTATACACAACAGAAATGGAAAGGGACGAATCCTACTAGCAGATACAAGATAACCTCTTTATGAGAGGATCTTGGTTGTAGACAACCAGATCTAAGTATTCATTATATGACTAACAAATAAAAAGGTTGAGAAGGTCAAAAGAGCATCTGACATTAAATCCCATGAGTTAGATACAGCACAAGTGAAAGAAGCTCTACAAGATACTATGGCAACAAATGGATTTACAGAAAGAAAGAGAACTGTGGTAAACCGAACTGAACAGTAAGAAAAACCTCAGTGTGAAAAAGCTGTTACTGTACTAAGAAGCACATGGTAAAACTATGACCTTCCATTGGATATTAAAATTGCCAATCAAGATTTGCCCACACCTAGTCCTTCCCACTGCTTTATGATTGACAGCACTGCTTCTGCTGCTAAAACCCTCCCACTGTGAGCTGCAGTGTCTTAGAGGGGGAACGTGGGAGGCATAAATGAAGGAGAATCTGGCTTGGGTTTTAAGCCTTCTCTACTCCAGAAAAAAAGTTTTCACTTTATTTAAAGTGGTTGTAAACCCACTTTTTCAACTTGCACCTACAGGTAAGCCTAGATTAAGGCTTACCTGTAGGTGCAAGAAATATCTCCTAAACCTACACGGTTTAGGAGATATTTACTAAAATGACAGGCGCCGCTGTCTACGGCGCATGCGCGCCGTAGACAACGGCGCATTCATGGGGTTAATCCCATTCACATACTCGGCTACTTCCCAGCAATCGCTGGGCGTAGCCGAATGTGACGGCTCCCGCGCGCATGCGCAGAGTGACGTCTCCGCCGCTCCGGCCAATCACAGCGCCGGAGCGGCGCTGTGATTGGCTGGTGCGGCGATACCCGGAAGTAACATTCCGGCTATCGCCGCAGTGATGTCTGCGGCTGGACAGAGGGACGCGGACTGCCTCGGGGGCCCCGATCTAAGGTAAGTGGTACATAATGAGCTATTTATGCTAGTCATACTAGCTCATTATGCCTTTCTTTTACAGGTGGGGAAAAAAAAAAAAAAGGGTTTACAACCACTTTAAGGACCATGATACATTGCAGTAATGTGGGGCAAAATACACGTTTTACCTGTAGCGCTACCCCCAGTTAAGAGAGCCACTGGTATTGATTTGGGCCCTGTAGTGCACCGCTGTCAACCCCTGGCAATCGGCTCTAACCTCCCGTGGCACAGCTAGTAAGGGGAGATAGGACCGCGTGACCACAACTCTAGGTGACGCAGTCCTATGGCAAACACACACAGTGATATACTTTAAAACTTCTATTAAAGTAAGTGAAACTGACACCAATGTACTTGACCCAGATATTTTACTGAGGCTAATGGGCAAGTAATAAACAACAGTATAACAAGTTGCAGATCCCTACAATAAACAGTAATAAAGATAAACAGAGTAATCAGAATAATAAAGTATTGCTATGCAACTCTAGCGCTGCCCTTTTACAGCTACTTCCCCTCATGGGTAGACTAACACCCAGCAATGTCTACCTATGCAGTCAGGCCTGACTGATCTAAATGGAAGTTCAGTGAAACAATATTCGCTAGCAATCTTTGGTTGTGCACTTGAAGAACAACTTTGTAATCCCAACGAATAGTAAAGATAAAGTATCTGTCTTTAAACAGCTCTCACCACCCGGGCAAGTCCAATTCCGTTTCCTCCATCGATTCGTCTAGGAACAGGAATCCACCGACATCCAAGTCTTCAGTCCTTCTGGTGTACTGCAGCAAGGAGGAGAAGATGTCTCTAAGGCTCTGCTAGGCTGGCAGAGGAGCTCTTTGGAAAGGAGCACACGGCCCAGGCTTCAGGCCTTGTGCACACAGCAGTTCAGCACAGAGATCCTCTTGCTAGGAGAGGGGTGTCCAAAGAGAGCGAACAAACTCCACCTCCCCTTTATAAAGTCTGCCCCAGCAGTCTCTGTTCCGGAGCAATGTACCCTGGGTGCTGCAAGATGTACTGGGAGATGTAGTCTCTCTCTCTCCTCTGCTTTCACTTCCAGTAATGTCTCTTTACTTCCTCCCGACTCACCTCTCACCTGGAACTTCTTGTCTCTCTGCATTAAAGGGGAACACCCCGCTACACACTCCCCCCACTTTGAATCTTTGGTCCCCAAAGACAGCATCAACAATATGTACATAAAAGATAGTTCACAGTTGCAAGGGAACCTGGCAGGGGAATCTCCCACCTAGCATGGTGAGGAAGATTGTCCTGCCCACAGGCCATATTATTGGGAGTGGCCTGCCTAACTGTGCCAGGGAGTGAGTTGGGGTTGCCCTCCACCAAATGTACAGTGGAGGGACCAGATGTGGGCATGGTCCTTCTTGAGGTTAGGACCGTGTCTTCGGAACTTTCTCCCATCTGATCATGAGTTAGTTTCCAGGGAGGATGAATGACTCTCTTCCTTCTCTTCTCCCTGGGAGTCACAGTCTCAGCTACTCTTGGTTCTTCCTCTGGTACTGAAGCAGGAACCTCTTCCGGTAGTGAGGGTATGGGATCACATCTGGGGACAGCAGGGGCTAAAAGCCGTTTCACCAGATCGGTATTGGTCCCAATGATGAGAGAGCTTCTTGAGGGCCCTGGCAGCCAGGGACAGACAATGGCCAGTATCTCAAAGTTCTGGGGCTCCCCAGCCCTCAATGGATCACACGACAACTTGATCCGCACACATCCATCACAAGAGTACTCTTCTGCTAGGATACCCTGAATCTTGGTGTCTCCCATCTCTTCCAGGGGCAGGTATGACAGGTACTTCTTGTAAAAGTCTCTGGTCATTAGGGTAACCTGAGCACCTGTATCAAGGATGGCTCTGGTGTAGATCCCTTCGATCAGAACAGGCACTACAGGCAGAGGACCTACCAATTGGGTAGCAGTCCTTTTGGAAACACCTGTAACAGCAGGCTGGCATACTTGGACTTGTGCTCTCTTCAGCTTCCGGCGCTGGGAATGCCGTTTCTGGTGTTGTTGGGAAGGCTGATAGGCGTTGTTCGCTGAGACGGCATAGACTGCAGGTGTCCTCCACCGCTCCCTCGCAGATTCAGGGAAAGTTATTTTTGAAGGCCCGGATCTTCTCTCCATTCTTGGGTCCCTTCTCTGAGGCCTCCGCCAGCCTTCTGTCTCCATTCGTGGACTTGGACATACTCGCTGGTTGTGGCCTACACCTCCACAGTTGAAACAGACAATCTCTCTTCTCTTCTGTGGGGAGGTTGGTGTTGAACTGCTCTGACGTGGTTCATTCTTAATTTCCTCGGGTTCCTTCATTCCTGAGTTTTCAGACAGGAGTGTGGTCAAAAGATCCAGCACCTGGGTCATTTGGGACTTCAGGATCTCCACTTCTGAGTCCCGTTCAGTAGCCATAGCTGATCTAACTCCCACCGCAGGGAGGGTAGTTGGTTCGGTATGTTGACTCCTCCTTTTCTCTTCCAACACAGCCTCCTCCTCTCTGACCATTCGAATGAGGTCGGGGTATTCCAGGCTCTTCCCATCCTGTCGGGTGCGTAGCGCCAATGCAATAGGATCCAGGGGCTGAGCTCCCCTCAATACCTGTTGAGCACGGGCCTCGTCTACTTTCCCTGGGTCGATCCCCTTCTTCAAAATGATCCTATGCAGGATCTTGTCTAGACGTCCCATATATTCTGATAGTTTCTCGCCTGTCTTCTGGTAGCAGTGCTCCAGTTGATAGGTAAGCTCAGTGATTTTTTCTGTCCCACCGAACACATTCTGCAGGATGTCTAAGTAATCCTGTGCAGTACAGTCTTTCCTGCTTATCTTCAGGTTACGTATGGCATCCAGAGCAGGCCCCTTTAAACTTTCAACAATCCTCTGCTTCTTTTGTCGCTCCGGGACCTCCCATTCTTCTAGGGCCTGAGTGGCGCCGTCTAGCCACTCTTCAAATCCCTCTTCTTCCGAAGGTACAGGTTTCTTTCCAGAAAATATCCTGAGTTTCCTGTATCCTGACATCGGGTAGTCTGTGGGGTCTCTTTTACACTGGGCCACAATTTCCTGCAAGACAGCGCACAGTTCTGCACTAAGGGTGGCCGGTGATGATCTGGGACTCTCTGTATCCTTCTGCTTTTCCGCCTTAGGGGATGGCGGGGGAGATATCTGTGGAGATGATGGTTTTGGTGTCTGGAACCATTCTCCCTTCACTGGCAGCGTATGTATCAAGTGATAGATCTGATTATCTATGGCTCGTATACTCTGACTTTTAAAATGCTCTGGGATTTAGTTTTTCCATTCTACCAGTGCGTATGTAAACGAGATCACTGGATCTGGCCTAAAATCCATCACCCATGCTTTGTGGCTCGGAGACAGTAAGAATACGAGCTGTTTTATCTCCTCTTCCTTCCATCTTTCCCCCGGGAGTACAATGACTACCGCCGTGGTTGGATCGGCGCCAATCGCTGCGCACCACTGTGACATTCCTAGCGGGTCCATGCTGGTACTTCTGACCGGCTTGATTGCAGCGTGCAACGTACAAGGATCCCGGCTCGAGCCCCCACGTGTAGCGCTACCCCCAGTTAAGAGAGCCGCTGGTTTTGTTTTGGGCCCTGTAGTGCACCGCTGTCAACCCCTGGCAATCGGCTCTAACCTCCCGTGGCACAGCTAGTAAGGGGAGATAGGACCGCGTGACCACAACTCTAGGTGACGCAGTCCTATGGCAAACACACACAGTGATATACTTCAAAACTTCTATTAAAGTAAGTGAAACTGACACCAATGTACTTGACCCAGATATTTTACTGAGGCTAATGGGCAAGTAATAAACAACAGTATAACAAGTTGCAGATCCCTACAATAAACAGTAATAAAGATAAACAGAGTAATCAGAATAATAAAGTATTGCTATGCAACTCTAGCGCTGCCCTTTTACAGCTACTTCCCCTCATGGGTAGACTAACACCCAGCAATGTCTACCTATGCAGTCAGGCCTGACTGATCTAAATGGAAGTTCAGTGAAACAATATTCGCTAGAAATCTTTCGGTGGTGCACTTGAAGAACAACTTTGTAATCCGAACGAATAGTAAAGATAAAAGTATCTGTCTTTAAACAGCTCTCACCACCCGGACAAGTCCAAGTCCGTTTCCTCCATCGATTCGTCTCGGAACAGGAATCCACCGACATCCAAGTCTTCAATCCTTCTGGTGTACTGCAGCAAGGATGAGAAGATGTCTCTAAGGCCTCGTACACACGGCCGAGATTCTCATGGAAAAAAACATGTCGTTTTTTTCGACGAGATTCTTGGACAAGAAACTTGTCCCGGCCGAGTGTACACACGCTCGTTTCAAAGAACCCGCGGTTCTTTGAAAGGAGCGTACGCGGTGACGTCATCGACTACGTCGAGCATGCGCTCGTCACATTCGATGCCGTCGCCGCCATCTTGGTATACCCTACGTATGCCTATGAAGCTACCGCGCATGCGTCGAATTCATTTCGAACATGCGCGGGCTTCCGGGAGGACAGGTAAGTGTACACACACACTCACTTTTCTCGTCGAGAAACATTCCGAGGAGAATCTCGACGAGAAAATAGAGAGCAGGTTCTCTATTTTCTCGTCGAGGTTTCTTGACGGTTTTCTCGACGAGAAACCCGATAGCAGCGTACACACGACCGATTTACTCGGCAAGACCTCTCTGCCAGCAAGTTTCTTGCTGGTTCTTGCCGAGAAAATCGGTCGTGTGTACGAGGCCTAAGGCTCTGCTAGGCTGGCAGAGGGGCTCTTTGGAAAAGAGCACAAGGCCCAGGCTTCAGGCCTTGTGCACACAGCAGTTCAGCACAGAGATCCTCCTGCTAGGAGAGGGGGTGTCCAAAGAGACCGAACAAACTCCACCTCCCCTTTATAAAGTCTGCCCCAGCAGTCTCTGTTCTGGAGCAATGTACCCTGGGTGCTGCAAGATGTACTGGGAGATGTAGTCTCTCTCTCTCCTCTGCTTTCACTTCCAGTAATGTCTCTTTACTTCCTCCCGACTCACCTCTCACCTGGAACTTCTTGTCTCTCTGCATTAAAGGGGAACACCCCGCTACATACCCCATGTCACCGAATCACACGTTGCAAAGGCCAGCTGGGAGTGACCCATTCTAAAGCCTCGTACACACGATTGTATTTTCCGCAGACAAAGCGTCTGACTTTTGTTCGAAGGGCGTGTGCCTGGATTTTGCCTTGCATACAAACGAACATAGTGACGTACTACGTGTTTTTTTTCCCAGCTCTTTAGCACCACCCTTTGGGCACCTTCTGCTAATGTTGTGTTTGGTGAGCATTGCTTCCGAGCATGTGTGTTTGTACTTTGGACTTTTGTCCGATAGACTTGTGTACACACGATCAGAAAATACAACAACAGACCGTTGTCCACGGAAAATTTTAAAGCCTGCCATCCAACATTTTTCCACGTCAACAATTGTCCGATGGAGCGTACAATCAGTCGGATTTTCCGCCAACAGGCTGTCAACACATAATTCCCATTGGAAAATCCGATCATAGGCTTAAAGTGGATGTAAACTAGGCTTGTGCAATTCGTTTCGTAACGAATCGAAATTCGTCCGAATTTAGCAACTTTCGGACATTCGGAAGCATTCGAATTTCCGAACAGAGCAATTACGAATAAAACCGAATCCGAAATAAATTATACCGCAAAATAGCGAATGCCTGAAGGTCTTCGGCATAAATCGTTATGAAAAAAGTTACGAATGTACGAATCCATTCGAAGCACAATAACACTCACTCTGCTCTCTGCTTCTCCCTCACCATGCTGAACTCCCTCTCAAAATGGTGTACAGGGACGGAGGCTATAGCCGCATGAAAAAACGAAAGTAAAATACGAGATTTCGAATCCATTCGAAGCACAATAACGCTCACTCTGCTCTGCTCTCTGCTTCTCCCTCACCGCGCTGAACCCTCTCAAAATGGTGTACAGGGGCGGAGCCTATAGCCGCATGTAAAAAACTAAAGTAAAATACGAGATTTCGAATCGTTACAAATAACCGCTATGTATTTAGAAAACTACAAATCCATTCGAAGCACATTAGGCATAATAGGCAGCGTCGTTGTGAGAGAGACACGGAAAATTACGAATCAACGAACCCAAAAAAAGTTACGAAAGTAGGAGTTGTGTCCAGAATCAACGAAAAACAACGTACTCTACCGAAAGTACGAATTATAAAGCAACAAAAAATTCAACGAAAAATGTCGCTTGCAAAAATACGAATGAGTCCGAACACGAAAAATCCCGTCTAGCAAAATTACGAATGATTACGAAGCAACAGGACCGGAAAGAAACGAACCGAAACGGAACGAATTTTTCCGTTGTGCACAAGTCTAATGTAAACCCTGACGGGTTTACTTCCTCTTTGTTTCCCTGCAAAGGTAAAGCATAATGGGCTTTGCATCGCATAGTAGCCCATTATGTGTCACTTACCTGCAGGAGAAGCCCGCAATGTCCCGGTCTTTTTTGCTAGTAGCGAGCGTCCATCTTCACCCCTCTTCTTCCGGGGGGCCGCGAACTCCGGCTCTGTGACTGGCCGGAGTCGCGTGACGGTGCGTGACGTCACTCCCGCGAATGCGTGCGGGAGCCGCCACTAGCGGCATGACCCCATGCGCCGTAGACATCGGTGCTGTCATTTTTGCAAATATCTCCTAAACATGTAGGTTTAGGAGATATTTGTTGCACCTACAGGTAAGCCTTAATCTAGGCTTACTGTAGGTATAAGAGGTCTGTAAGTGTTTACAACCACTTTAAGAGACATAGCATTGTAAGAATCACAGCCCATATGATTATAATAATAAGATGGAAGATTGATCCTCTCTACCCTCTATACCCCAAATTGATCAGTACATGCAAAATATCCCTTTCCTGTTTATTAAAGATGGCAACCTTTTTAACTTTGCGTTTATGGACACCCAGCAGACAGGAAACATCCATGAATGTCTCCATCTCTAACCTTGGATTGCCGTCATTGAGAAGATCTGCACATGGAATCCAGTCCACATTATTTTTTGGATCCATTTAATGGAATGAGTGTTTAGCGGAATATGAATAATATGAAATAAGCAATTTTGACATTTTGTAATAAAGCTGTCAGTTTATACGCTAAAACTTGGCAAACAGCGAACACAAGAGTTTTTCACAGTCTCAGTTAATACACAGTGTGAGTATGTATCGCTGACAGCTCGTTAAATGTTGTGCTAATGAAAGCATTGTACAATGCGACTGCTGACACCTAACTTGTGAATGGAATTTAAGTGTTATTAAAGGTTAACTGTCGCGTTTCACTCTGTAGAAGTGACCAGTATTAACCTATCAATCTAATGGAAATTAGTAACAGCGCTGAAGTATTTAAAGCCAATTTGTAGGTCACTTTAAACTTGCTAATCACACGTTGTGTTTTATTAACCACTTCAGCCCCGGACCATTTGGCTGCCCAAAGACCAGAGCACTTTTTGCGATTCGGCACTGCATCGCTTTAACTGACATTTGCGCGGTCGTGCAATGTGGCTCCCAAAAAAATTAATGTCCTTTTTCCCCCACAAGTAGAGCTTTCTTTTGGTGGTATTTGATCACCTCTGTGGTTTTCATTTTTTGCGCTATAAACAAAAAAAGAGCGACAATTTTGAAAAAAAAAACAATATTTCTTACTTTTTGCAATAATAAATATCCCCCAAAAAATATATAAAGTATTTTTTCCTCAGTTTAGGCCGATACGTATTCTTCTACATATTTTTGGTAAAAAAAATTGCAATAAGCGTTTATTGATTGGTTTGCGCAAAAGTTATAGCGTTTACAAAATAGGGGATAATTTTATGGCACTTTTATTTATTTTTTACTAGTAATGGCGGCGATCAGCGATTTTTATCGTAACTGCGACATTATGGCGGACACTTTTGACGCCATTTTGGGACCATTGTCATTTATACAGCGATCAGTGCTATAAAAATGCATTGATTACTGTGTAAATTACACTGGCAGTGAAGGGGTTAATCAGGAGGGGTCGCTGAAGGGGTTAAGTGTGTCCTAGGGATGTGGTCTAACTGTGGGGGGGCGTGGCTACGTGTGACATGACACTGATCACTGCTCCCGATGACCGGTAATAGTGATCAGTGTCCTGTCACTAGGCAGAACAGGGAAATGCTTGTTTACATCAGCATTTCCCCGTTCTTCCTCTCCATGAGACGATCGCGGGGCTCCCGGCGGACATCGAGGCCGCGGTCACACTCAAGGAGCTTGCGGCGCGTGCGCGCCCACAATGCCGCGTCTTAAAGGGGACGTACCCATACGTCCATATGTCCAGCCGTGCCATTCTGCCAACGTATTTCGTCGTGCAGCGGTCTGCAAGTGGTTAACCATCAAATCTCCTTTTGTGTCTTTCCCAATTTTGGTTTTACTTTGTTACTAAGGGGTGACTTCGGGGCTAAGCCTTGTCTGGAGTAAAGCCCATTCCACTTGTCTGTTGACATCTCCCTTATTGGTCATTGATGTGCCCTCTTTGGTCGGAAGAGATAATGAGTGTGTAGAGCTCATCTTTAAGAATAGTGCTAACACCTCGAATGGGAAAAGTTTAGCTCTTAGACCCCTTTCACACGGACCCCGCTGATCCCCACTGAGCAAGTGGGTGACAGGTCCATCTCCACTCCACTGTGCAGAGTGGACATGGACACAGTCCCGCTCTCCTCTATGGGGAAATTGGATGGAAACAGACCGCCAGTCCGTTTTCATCCGATCTGCCAGATGAATGGAAAATAGGACCACCATCTATCTGGATTTTGTGTCCGCTGACATCCACCGCTCCATAAGAGAGACTGGAGGGTCCGATCAGGTCCGCCTGAAAACACTGACAGGCGAGCCTGATCGGACAGTCCGTGTGAAAGGCCCCTAAAGTGTAATTAAAGCCAAGAACCCATCAGGTCTTTCTTGCTGTCTGAGGAGGCTTAGGGCTTGTTCACACCATGTGCAGTGACCTGCGTTTTTCCACACCGGATGAACGCAAGTCACTGCAAGAGCCTGTAGAAAACAATGGTTTTCCATGGCCCTTGTTCACACCCAGTGTTGTAAGTAACTGAGTTAGAATAAACGGAGTTACGTAACACAGTTACTTTAGAGGGTAACGAGTAATCTAACTGATTACTCTTCCCCTCATGGTAACGCAGTTACCATTACTTGGGCGGTGTTACCCCAATTACATCTACCGCCACTAGATGGCAGTAGTGTAATTCCTCCTCTCCTCTATGACCGGGTCTCTCTCATGTCACAGCACTGACGGCAGTCACGCTGTTCCCCGTGGCCCCTCCTCTCTTATCGTCCATCCCCATTTGCTTGTGACATCATCTGGGATGGACGAGAAGAGAGGAGGGGCCGCCGGGGAGTAGTGTGACTGCCGTCAGTGCCGTGACATGAGAGAGAACTTATTACACACGCTTCCTGCGCTACTCTGCATGGCTGGTAAACAATGTGCTATGTGCCCTGTCCTGATGTGCTATGTGCCCCGCCCTGATGTGCTATGTGCCACATGTCCTGATGTGCCCTCATGTGCTATGTGCCCTGTGCCCCATGCCCTGATGTGCTATGTGCTATCATGTGCCCTGATGTGCTGTGCGCCATGATGTGCTGTGCGCCCTGATGTGCTATGTGCCCCATGCCCTGATGTGCCCCATTCCCTGATGTGCTATGTGCCCCGATGTGCTATGTGCCCTGATGTGCTATGTGCCCTGATGTGCTATGTGCCCTGATGTGCTATGTGTCCTGATGTGCTATGTGCCCCATGCCATGATGTGCTCCATTCCCTGATGTGCTATGTGCCCTGATGTGCTATGTGCCCTGATGTGCTATGTGCCCTGATGTGCTATGTGCCCTGATGTGCTATGTGCCCCGATGTGCTATGTGCCCCGATGTGCTATGTGCCAATGTGCTATGTGTCCTGATGTGCTATGTGCCCCGATGTGCTATGTGCCAATGTGCTATGTGCCCTGATGTGCTATGTGCCCCGATGTGCTATGTGCCAATGTGCTATGTGTCCTGATGTGCTATGTGCCCCGATGTGCTATGTGCCAATGTACTATGTGCCCTGATGTGCTATGTGCCCTGATGTGCTATGTGTCCTGATGTGCCCCATGCCATGATGTGCCCCATTCCCTGATGTGCTATGTGCCCTGATGTGCTATGTGCCCCGATGTGCTATGTGCCAATGTGCTATGTGTCCTGATGTGCTATGTGCCCTGATGTGCTATGTGTCCTGATGTGCTATGTGCCCCATGCCCTGATGTGCTACGTGCCCTCAAAAAAAAAGTCAGTTACCGTATATACTCGAGTATAAGCCGTCCCGAATATAAGCCGAGGCACCTAATTTTACCACAAAAAACTGTGAAAACGTATTGACTCGAGTATAAGCCTAGGGTGTCCATGTGTCCATGCCTCACTGTGCCCATGCCTCACTGTGCCCATGCCTCACTGTGCCCATGCCTCACTGTGTCCATGCCTCACTGTGTCCATGACTAGACTGACGTTTAACATGGGAGTCTATGGAAGGGGTGCCTGGCTTTGAAAAATTGGTGCTCTCCGGTCGTAGGTCCCCCAGACAACAAACTTTGCACACTTGTAGAGGAGAAAAGTTTCTACATGTGTGCCAAGTTTCGGGTCCAGAGAACCTACGACTGGCCAGTACCGGGTCCCCAAAGTCACCAGAGAAATTACCGTTTAACATTGGAGTCTATAGAAAGGGTGCCCGGCTTTAAAAAATCGGTGCTCCCCGGTCGTAGGTCCCCCAGACAACAAACTTTGCACACTTGTAGAGGAAGAGTGGGGTTACATGTGTGCCAAGTTTGGTACCGGATCCCCAAAGTTCGGGAGATCAGGCGCAAGGTGACTCGAGTATAAGCCGAGGGGGGCATTTTCAGCACAGAAAAAATGTGCTCAAAAACTTGGCTTATACTCGAGTATATACGGTACTTTGCTGAGTAACTAATTACTTTTTCAATGTAGTAGCTGAGTTACTAACGCAATTACTTTTTGGGAGAAGTAATTTGTAACTGTAACTAATTATTTTTTTAAAATAAGATGACCAACACTGTTCACACCACAATGGTGCCTACATGTGTTTTGCATTAAAACGCAACTTGTCTTCGTTGCAATGCACAATAAAATGCAACACAACTGAAAGTAAGGATATAAAAAATTCATTGTTAGTGTTTGAACCTTTCCGGGCGCCTCTCAAAACAGATGACACCCTACTGCGTTGTATGCCAACATGCATAAAAACATAATGTGACAACACAATTCACATACATTTTGATGCTTTGCAGTGTGTTTGTATGGTATGGTATGGTATGGTGTGAAAAAACATCCTAACTCTGTCCTGGTGACCGTTGCCTCCGGGACAGTAGGTGAAAACCAGATTTTTGAGTTGTCACTAGGACATAAAAAGAGGGGAATTCTTCCAGTGGGGACACTTCTCTCCTTTTTTTGTATATACAGGACAGGAAGTGAAGAGAAATCTCTTTAACTAGACACAGATGGCAACAAAAATAAAAATTGACAAGGGGGGGTTAAACTATTCAATGGTAAATTTGAATATGTTAGCTCACTAGCTCAGTTGAGAGTTGAGAGCTCAGTTGTCACCAGTAGTAGGAAGTGTCTGAACAAGGACCTGCATGACCAGATCACTAGGTAAAGCTGCAAGTTTACATAGATTGAAAATTACTCTTGAAATCAAATTTCAACACGTTGAAGCTTATCTGGGATATTGATAAACTCTCCTCCATGTAAGAGTATATATATACACGTTTCCACACTTTTTTTTAACTCTATTCAATTTAAAAAAGTGCCAAAACTTTTTGAAGATCCATAGTCTGCAAAAGGCTTGGGACTGGGGTGGAGGTTCACCTTCCAGCAGGACAACGACCCTAAACATACAGCCAGAGATGTAATGGTCCATCCAACCATTTATCATTTTCCTTCTACTTCACAATTATGTGCCACTTTGTGTTGGTCTATCACATAAAATCCCCAAAAAATACATTTAAATTTTTGGTTGTAACATGAGAAAATGTGGAAAATTTCAAGGGATATGAATACTTTTTCAAGGCACTGTATATATACAGTATATAGTGAACTTAAAAAAGGATGGTGATGACCAACCAAAATGATCGTTTTATATTCCCCTTAACATGATAAATTAACCACTTCCCAACCACCTGCCATACATATACAGCAGTCAATCAGCGATTTCTGCCGGCCTCCCGCGATTGTTCCCCGCAGAGACAGAACAGCAGTCTGCCGATGTAAACAAGCAGACTGCTGTTCTGTCAGACATGGACACTCTGATCTAGTGTCCCTACTGAATAGGAACACAGATCAGAGTGTCCATGCAGTGAGCCCACCCCCCTACACAGTTAGAAACACACTGTTGAGGGAACACTGTTAACCCCTTGATCGCCTCTGATGTTAACCCTTTCCCTGTCAGTGTCATTTATACTGTGTCCTGTGCATATTTTTATCACTGATCAGCAGTGGCGGCTGGTGTGGTTTTTTTTTTGCCAAACAAATTACCCCATCAGTTTTAGGTGGGCAGGCTCCTACGGGCGGCGGGTAACGGCCAGGTTGTGGGCTTCTACGGGCATCGGGTTGTGGGCTCCTATGGGCAGCGTGCAGTGGCGCCTGTGTTCCCCCTGCACCATGGCGGCTTCCGTCGTGCGGCTCCTCCTCCCAGGCGTCCAATAGGATTGCCTGTCCTTTCAACCAATCAAGTGACCGGTGTCAAAACCCGCTTCCTGATTGGCCGGGAAGAGGATCAGTGTTACAACAGGGAATATTGATTCGCTGTTGTAACACACCTGGGTGGGTTTCGGAGCGCACTCTCTGCGACCCGAGCCCACCCTATATTGAAGCCTGTTAGAGCCTCTGGCTCTAATTGGTGCTTCAAAAAACCAGCCCCTCCACATTGGTATTCATGCGCCGGTGTCCTGAAAGGGGACGGACGCATGGATAGGGGAGGCAGCGATGGACAGGGGGCAGCGCCCGTGCGCCCCTAATGGACGGCCGCCCCTGCTGATCACTGTAATAATGTCACTGGTTCCCAAAAAAGTGTCAAAAGTGTCAGCTAGGTGTCCGATCTGTCCGCCGCAATGTCGCAATTCCAGTAAAAAAATAAACATGTAGCAGAATACACATTGGCCTAAATTGATATTTTTATTTTTTTTATTTTTTTATTTGATATGTATTATAGCAGAAAGTAAAAAATATTGTTTTTTTTTTTGTTTTTTTTTCAAAATTGTCGTTCTTTTTTTGTTTATAGTGCAAAAAAAAACAGAGGTGATCAAATACTACCAAAAGAAAGCTCTATTTGTTGGAAAAAAAGGACATAACATTTATTCCCACTGTTTGCCTGTAGGTGGCGTTACCACCCCAGGCCAATGTTGGAACACAAGCAGGTCAAAGTGTATTGGGTATCTTTCCACCAGAACAGCTAGGTGGGAGTGGTCTCCCCGCTGGGCATGCTGGGAAAGTGTACTTAAGGGGCAGACACCATTTCTCGGGGCTCTTCTCATCTCATGGGCCTCCTGGCTCAAGGTGTGTGATACAGAAATTTCAGCCGCAGAGCCATGTTGGCCCGAGGCTGCAGCTCTACCAAGTAGGCCCAGTAGTCCTGACTGGGGCCTACACTTTGAAGGTGATCCTGTGCTGTCTGTCCTGCGGGAGGAAGCCACTCAATGGAGGAAACCAGGGGAGGACCTGTCCTGGAGAGGACCAAGCGGAAGGCTGGTATCTTGAGGAAGGCCTGGTGACCCTATTGGAGGATGCACCGTAGCTAAAGTTACCTTACAGTGTGCCGGGTTGGCTTAAAGGCTCTAAACTGTAAGGCTGGATCTCCGGGTACTAAAATCCTGTGGCAGAGGATCATTGAACAGTTCATCTTAATCGTTCTAAAGATCTGTGGCAGAGACTGTTATTTCTTTACGTGTTCGTGCATCATCCCGGCTACTAGGCCATCGAGAGGGGCCTATCCGGGTGAGCAATACCCACTTGAAGGAGAGTGGTGAGTGTGACTTTCAAAGCTTAGAAGTTTCCCCAGTGATCTGCTGTGTGTGCCTGAACCTTCCCCTGACCCTCCATCCCTCTACCTATGCAAGTTTGTTTTGGAATAAAACCTGGCGAAAAGGATTCATAACTTGTGTGGACATTGAACTTTCTATAGAGTCTCACCCCCTAGACAACGAATACCGAGGTAACGTGCAAGGCCCAAATTTAAACCAACAGCTCCTACGGGGGTGTGCTACACCTACCAATTGTTTAAGACTTCAGACTGGCATACAGTATATATATATATATATATATACCGTATATACTCGAGTATAAGCCGAGTTTTTAAGCACAATTTTTTGTGCTGAAAATGCCCCCCTCGGCTTATACTCGAGTCACCTTTTTGCGCCTGATCTCCCGGACTTTGGGGAGCTGGTACTGGCCGGCCGTAGGTCCCCTGGACCCCACACTTGGCACACATATAGCCACACTCTTCCTCTACAAGTGTGCAAAGTTTCTTGTCCAGGGGACCTACGGCCGGGGAGCACCGATTTTTCAAAACTGGGCACCCCTTCCATAGACTCCCATGTTAAACGGTAATTTCTCTGGTGACTTTGGGGACCCGGTACCGGCCGGTCGTAAATCCTCTGGACCCCAAACTTGACACACATGTAGCTCCACTCTTCCTCTACAAGTTTGCAAAGTTTCTTGGCCGGGGGACCTACGGCCGGGTAGAACCGATTTTTCAAACCCGGGCACCCATTCCATAGACTCCCATGTTAACCGTCAGTCTAGTCATGGACACATTGTGGCATGGACACAGTGAGGCAAAGTGAGGCACACCCTAGGCTTATACTCGAGTCAATACATTTTCCCAGTTTTTGTGGTACAATTAGGTGCCTCGGCTTATATTCGGGTCGGCTTATACTCAAGTATATACGGGGTATATATATATATACATATATATGTATATGTATATATATATATATATATATATATATATATATATATAAATAAAACATACTAGGGCAGGAGCCGGTTAATCCACCATCATCTCTCTGGAGTGTGGGAGGAATCTGGAGGAAACCCACACAAGCAGAGGTAGGACCATGGCCAAGAATTAGACCAAGGACCCCATCAACTGCAAGACATAGATACTAACCACTAAAGCCCTGTACATACGATCAGATTTCCTATGGATTCTAATCCGATAGATTTTTCCATCGGAAATCCGATGAAGCTGACTTCCATCAGTCTTGCCTACACACCATCAGTCAAAAATCAGACCGTCCCAAACGCCGTGACGTAAAACACTCCGACAAGCCGAGAAAAATTAAGGTCAATGCTTCTGAGCATGCGTCGACTTGATTCTGAGCATGCGTGGGTTTTTTGTCCGATGGAGTTCCACACAGACGATCGGAATTTGTTATCGTTTTTTTTCCCATCGGATAAATTTAAAACATGTTCTATTTTTTTCTCACCGATGGAAAAAAGACTGATGGGGCCCACACACGATCGGTTTGTCCGATGAGAACAGTCCATTGGACTGTTTTAATCGGTAAAACCGATCGTGTGTACGCGGCTTAAGCCTCTGCACTGCTTTGCTTTTTCATACTCCCTGATTGCGTCTAACGTTATGCAGACAGTCAGAAATCTTTGAAATTTCTGTTATAACCTCTTCCACCTGAAAGTGAAACCTTTAACTTTAAAGAAGGTTTTTTTCTTTAAATGTCACTGCAAGGTTTTCAGTAGCATGTGAGCTCCTCAGGGAAGCCCCTGGCAGACTATTATCTCTGTTATTACAGTTATATCATTTACTGCCTACTGATTCCATGCACCTCAGGAAGGGCCCCATACCAGCTTTTGTACTTTCTGTCCTTCCATGGACGGCAGGGTAAAACATTTCTCTGGAACTTTGGAAGGATAGTCATGTGACCCCGCTCCCTTGTGTTCTACAATGCCTGTAGTCACCCGGTAGCACAGCAAACTTTTGTAAAGGTTTTTTTTTTTTTTTTTTTATATATAAATAAAGAGAATGGACTCTACAAATAGAAGCCTTTGTGATTTTGCAAGCTGGAGTCTTTTGAGTGTTTGTTGTAGTCATTTTCTCTCAGCTGGACTCTGCATTGGGGATGTTTCTTATTTTTGAATGCAGAAATTATAGGCTCTATTTCACTTTGAGAAGGATACTAGCAATTTAAAAATGGAGCAGTAGTTTAGTGTGGAAACGAAAAAAATAAGAAAAAATAAATAAATAGGAAACTAAGAAAAAAAATAATAGGTTTGGGGTGAGGTAAGAATTGTCCTGATAGTACAAGATTCAGATGATAGTTCATGTGAGGTTTTTGAGCAAGGGGTTAAGTGTTATGCCCCGTACACACGAGCGGAATTTCCGTTAAAAAAAACTTGGATGTTTTTTCCGACGGAATTCCGCTCAAGCTTGGCTTGCATACACACGGTCACACAAAAGTTCTCTGAACTTTCGACCGTCAAAAACGCGGTGACGTACAACCCTACAACGAGCCGAGAATATGAAGTTCAATGCTTCCGAGCATGTGTCGAATTGTTTCCAAGCATGCGTGGTTTTTTGTCGGAATTGCATACAGACGAACGGATTTTCTGCTAGAAATACTTAGAGAACCTGCTCTCTAAGTCCGTCGGAAATTCCGACAGAAAAAGTCTGATGGGGCATACACACGGTCGGAATATCCGACAAAATATCCCATCGGACTTTTTCTGTCGGAAATTCCGACCATGTGTACGCGGCGTTGGGCTTAACTTGAGTGATTAAAGTGGCGTTAAACCCAAACGCAAACATTTATTATTTTGCAACTTACCCATTCTTAGATGTGATGTTCTTTTATTTTCACCTGGTGATCTGGCCAGTAAGTCTGTTTTTTTTTCAACAGAACAAACTTCCCTGCAAATGCAGTTAAGAGGATTGAGACAAACCATTTACCACTGACAGGGGTACTTTCAATAATCAGCTTTTATTTGTTTGTGTAAAACTTTTATCCCAAATGTTCTGTCCTTGCTACACGTTTCCCTGTGTGCAACTCGACATGAAGCTAAACCCTCCTATTCTGCAATAAGCCAGACTGAGTGTCATCTTGAAGCTTTATTAACAAAACAGAGTGGGTGAAAATATTAGGAAAAAACTGATAAAAGTACATATAATCAGTAAATGAAATATACAGAAAATACAATAGACAATTAGGCTGCATATGGCAGTAAATGATTAATACCAGTGATGCTGGCATTAGCAGATGTAAAGAGATGCATGTTCCAATCCAGCACTTGCTCTGATAGCTACTTCCTTCTCTCTAGTCTCTAAGATGGAGTCTGAGCTCCCAGGATGCACCTGTTATTTTTTCTTAGACTGAAGGATAATGGGAACTTTTATTAAAGCGGAAAAGTTTCTAAATTCTGCAAAAAACTGTAAATTTACCACTGGCTCCATCTTGTGGTCAAATCTGATATTGCAGACAGAACGGCTTAAAGTGATACTAATGTCTTGATAGATTTTTATTTTTTTGTTAAAAATAACAAACATGTTATACTTACCTGCTCTGTGAAGTGGATTTGCACAGAGCAGCCCCAATCCTCTCTGGGTCCCTCATTGGCGCTCCAGGCCCCTCCCTCCTGTTGAATGCCCCCACAGCAAGCGGCTTGCTATGGGGGCACCCGAGCTAAGCCAGAGCTCCCTGTGTCTTTTCAGACACGGAGCTGCAGCCCGATCCCCCCTCCCTTTCTCTCCTCATTGGCTCACTGACTTTAATTGACAGCAGCAGGAGCCAAAGGCACCGCGCTGCTGTCTCAGCCAATGAGGAGGAAAGTCCTCCAACATCGCTGGATCTAGAGGGACCTCCAGTAAGTATTAAGGGGGCGGAGGGGGGCTGCTGCACACAGAAGGTTTTATTATCTTAAGCATAGATTGCCTTAAGATAAAAAAAAAACTTTTGAATTTACAACCACTTTAATGAATATCCTGCTGGAGGCAGAACAAAAGAAAAAAAACTGTTGCTGTAACTGCAATTTAAGACGGAGTCTGGCTTCAATTTCTTAGTGTATCTAAATCTGCTAGTCCATCTAGCATTCCCCTCCCCCAAACTGATAATGCTGCTGTCCAAAGGTGCCCCTGTGCTCCTTCATCCAGAGTGGGGCTACTCTAATACAGAAGGTGTGTTACTGGCCAGATCACCAGGTGAAAACAGAGGGGAAAAGACTAAAAAAAGAAAACTGAAGCAGACACCACATCTAAGGATTGGTATGCTGCAATATATTACATTATTGGTTTTGGGTTTAAAACTGCTTTAAACTGATACTAAAGTCTTGTTTTTTGTTTTTTTAAATAACAAACATGTTATACTTACCTGCTCTGTGCAGTAGTTTTGCACAGAGCAGCCCCGATCCGTCTCTTCTCGGGTCCCTCTTCGGCGCTCCTGGCCCCTCCTCCTGCCAAGTGCCACCACAGCAAGCAGCTTGCTATGGGGACACCTGAGCCGAGCCACAGCTATGTGTGTCCATTCAGACATGGAGCCACGGTTAGGCCCTGCCCCTTCTCTCTCTCCTCATTGGCTAACTGACTTTGATTGACAGCAGTGGGAGACAATGGCGCTTTACTTCTGTCTCAGCCAGTTAGGAGGGAGAGCCGAGTCTCTCATGCAACATCGCTAGATAGAGGTGGGCTCAGGTATGTTCTAGGGGGCTGCTGCACACAGAAAGTTTTTTATCTTAATGCATAGAATGCTTTAAGATAAAAAAAACTTTCTGCCTTTACAACCACTAAAGTTTTAGGTGACTTACTCATTCCAAACGTTGTTTTTTTTTTAAAGTAAAAGTATGCATACCTTTTTTCCAAGGATTGTCTGGTGGACAATGCAGTGACCCTTCCTTTTCTCCACCGGTAGCTGTGTGGGTGGTCCTTACTCCTGCACCGCAACTAAACTCAATGTAAGCATTTTTTTTTGTATTTATAGTTATTTATTCTAAATGTTGCCCCAAAAAAGTTAAAAGTCAGCAGCTACAAATACAGTAGCTTCTGACTTTTAAAATAAGGAAACTTACCTGTCCGGTAATCCAGCGGTGTCCTTACCCAAGCCGATTCTTAAGTCGGCTATCGGGTGCTGGCACCGCCATCTTGAATATTGCGTCTTCGCAGCCGGTTCCCTACTACGCATGTATGAAGTGCACTGCGCTTTCTGAATGGGCTGGCTGTGCGGGAAGGAGGGGGCAGCAAATCCTGTCAAAACCAGGTACCCGTTCCCCCCCCCCAAAAGGTGCCAAATGTGGCAGTGGAGGGGTAGAGGAGGAAGACAAGTGGAGCTTTTGGGTGGAGCTCTGCTTTAAGAAGGTTTTAATTGTACAGAATCACTAAAATAACAATATACAAACATTGCAAGAGTTAGCAACTTAAAGCGGAAGTAAAGTCCACAAATTTTTTTTGTTTATTAAGGCCCCTTCCAGGTGGGTTATTCCATAATGTACTAGTATGCACAGCATATTAGTACATTATGGCAGACTTAGGGTCCTTTCACACGGGGCGGATCCGTGCAGATCCGCCCCGTGAAGCTCCGCTTGCTCAGCGGGGATCGCTCCGTTGATCCCCGCTGAGCCGACGGATGACTGGGCGGTCCCCGCACACTGTGCACGGACCGCCCTGTCAGAGCGCCGCTCTCCCCTATGGGGAATCGGATGACGACGGACCGTAGAGTCCGTTGTCATCCGATCCGCTCCGCCGACGGAAGGAAAAATAGGGTTTTCCTCCGTCACACTTTGGCGGAGCGGAGCGGATGTCAGCGGACATGTCACCGCTGACATCCGTGCTTCCATAGGGGTACATGGAGGATCCGTTTCAGGTCCGCCTAAAAAACTGACAGGCGGACCTGAACGGACCTCCGTGTGAAAGGGGCCTTACCTGTCATATGGTGTCCTTCAGCGCACCGCTGGGACCGATCCAGTGGGACCCTGGCAATTTCCATCTTCGCCTGGTCTTCCTTATGGGTCCCATGCTTTTGGCCACTTGATAGGCCAGGCCACGATGACAATACTCCTGCATGCGCACGGGAGTCGCATCACCGCGGCAAAGATCGGGGGCCAATTCGGTGTCAAAAATGTTCCCATTCGCGGAACATGACAGCTGTGAACATGAAAGCTGACAGGCATAAGGATGCATTTATGGCAGAAGAGACCAGTAGGGTCTCTCTTCTGTCATTAATACCCAGTCTGTCAGCCATTTGTTGACAAACCAGCTTTATTTCCACTTTAATATGACAATTACACCATGCCATCATTGGATAAATAAGAATGAAGTTGGATCACTGCCACAATACTCAACGACAGCAAGTCTAAGATCAACTGTGCATTTATTGGTAAAACGTTGAATGTAGACTCTGAGTCACCTTTGTGAACTTGCATACATGGAAGAAACACCAGACCAAAAAATGAAAAAGTCCAAATTAATTTACTGGTATTGTGCTAAAAGACACCCAACGTTTTTCTGGGATCAAAGGAAATTCCCCTTCATCATGGCTTCAGTTAAAAATGAGAACCTTGAATGGACTCAAAATAAGGCTTTCCTTTGTGAATCTATGCAGGGAAGCTGATTGTTGGATAGGAAGAATTACTGGCCAGCAGTATCTGCATGAGCAATCAATAGTCCCTGATGAAGGGGGAGTTCCCCCCGAAACACATTGGATGTCTTTTAGCACAATACCAATAAATTAATTTGGACTTATTTAATCTTTTGGTCTAACGCTCCTTCAATGTTTCCACTTTTTTTTTCTGGACCACTGAAGAGTAGTTTTGTCTGTCATATGCAGCCTAACCTGACCCTGTTGACTCCTCAAATGTTTTTGCCCTCTCACTACTTTGTATAAACTCATTTCAAAGTCCAAGCACCTTTTGGATGGCTTTTTCTTTTCATCTTGACTTGGCAGGTTCAACAGGACCATTTTATCACTAGAAAGTATATTTAGAAAGAATTGCATATATACACTTTGCAAAACTGATTGAACTAGGTCAAACCTCATTTGGCCAGGCTGATTGGCTCAATTAGCTCATCCACTTCCTTATGACTAAAAATATAAAAAAATGAAATAATGAAAACCTATATATATTTTTTATTTCTAGTTGCTTTTTGGTAAAAGGAAAAAAGGCTGCGTCACACTGCTTTTATTACACCTACAATATAAAAGTACAGTAAAGTAGACAAAAACAAGCACTTACACTAAAACACATGCCGTAAAAAACCTGGAAAATTTGAAAGACTTCTCAAAGTGGTTCGTTTACTGTTCTCCATTGTGCCGTTAATTGTCTCCAATGGGATAAATGTAAGAATGAACACAGCTTAGCCACAAAATGTTCAGCACCTGCATGTTCACAATGTACCTGCCCTCTCCTCTGCGGCACAATTATAGCGTTGAAACATGTAATATACCGTCTTAGTGGCTTGCCGCTGCTTCCATATAAAGAGCTCTTGTGATTGGGTAAATTAGGACCATCTGCTTTAAATGCTGAGAAGCAATCAGAGTAATTAAAATAAGCCATGGTGAAGGTATTTAGTTCCTGCTGATTTTGAAAATGAGAAGAGGAAAAAAAAAAGATGAATATTTTGAAACTGGGTTTGCTGTTATCATTTTAAGTCCTTCCGGTGAAGGCACCAGACCCTTTCCTCTCCCACACGGCTTCTTTGAATACATTCTGGCTGGAGTGAGAACATATAATAATTTGCTGTTATGGTAAAAGTATAGCTTCAAAAAAAACATCACAATTCCCAGTTTGGCAGCAAAATTAAGGTTACATATTAAGTAGTTCAGCCTTTAAAAAATAAAATTATATGGCACAATTATTTCTTTTTAAGAGATCCCACTCTTAAAGCTGAACTCCATTTTTTTTAATCATCTCTCCCCTTCCAAGTGTAGCGGGTATGTACTTTCCCGGGTGTAATTTTGAATTTGGCAGAGACATCAGTGATTTGTAATTCCCTGCAGCCCAGTGGGTGGCGCTGTCGCCCTGGGCTGGGGTTGAATCATTGCTGTGTGCTGTGCCTCCTTTTTGTCCTCCCTCGGCAGCAGTATGGTGGGGCGGGGAACCCGCCGTGCTTGCTGGGAGAGGGTATAAAGGGGGCCGGCCATCTTTGTCACGGGGTCGAAGTCCCAGGCACCTTCAGCTTGCGGACGGTGGGTCGTGTCGCTCCTCTGGGTGGCTTAGGCCTAGAGGACTGCGGAGGTCGAGTTCCAACCCAGGCACCTTTAGCCTGGGGTGAGGTACTTGGATGGAGGTCCGGAGCTCAGTGCCCAACACTGAGTTCCGCGAGGGAAGGAGATCCTAGGGAACCCAGGGATTGGGTACCCGAATCCGGAAAGCGCAATGGACCGGGGGGGGGGAGCTCCTCATTTGAAGACCCGGTGCAGCATATTGCCGGTGACAAGTGAGTCTCTCGTCGGAGACGGCCTGGAAGGAAATCTACCCTCGTGCGGAGACCAGGACACACTTCTAGGAAGGGAAGTGGCAGCTTACATTGTGTCTGGGCCTGTTCGCATCCACACCTCCTTTTCTGTTCTGTTCTTTCAAGGGAGTTCAACTGTTTATGTTCAGACAGACATGGACTCTTGGAGGGAGGATCCAGGTGCACAGCACTGACCCGAAGGTAATACAGAACTTTTGCTTATACCGCACTAACATCTGTGGTGGAAGACAGGCGTAGTGTCCCTGCTCCCTCCCCTCTAAGATACCCCTAGACAAGAGAAAGACAAGACCGAGAGGGGAGTGTGAGGGGCTGCCGCTACACAAGTATTAAAAAACATGATTAGAGCCAGAGGCTCTAATTGGCTTCAAAAAAGGGTGGGCTCGGGGCACAGAGCACTGCACCCTGAGCCCACCCAGTTGTGTGAAAATAGTGAACTAATATTCGCTATTCCCTTACTGATTTTTCTCCTGACCAATCAGGAAGCGGGTACTGCTGTGATCACTATACAGATCCACACCCACAAGTTACATAGTTACATAGTTAGTCAGGTTGAAAAAAAATAAAATAAAAAATATCATACAATCCCATATACCCAATTCTAGTACAAGTAGTACTTTCCACATACTAAATGCTGCAAGATCCTCCTCTACAGGACACAGTGATATTTTTTGTGGGAAAACCATTGTGTGCTGAGATCTGTACATACCATTTTCTGTATTCCCACAATCTGGAGTCAGGATTGGAGGTCAGTAGCTATAGCAGCACTCCCTGGCCAGCCAGATAAAGTAAAGAAATAGGTCCTGATGGTGGAGATGGGTTTTGCTGCTTGTTAGAACCAGGTTGTGGTCCTCAGGATCGCCCCACTAGGAGGTGAGCAAGCAGTGGTCCAATAAGGATAAGCACAAGCCTGGTCAGTAAACAAGCCAAAGGTCAGTAATGAGTGCTTGCAGGTTGGGATCAAGCAGAGGTGTAGTCGAGGAACAAGCCAAGGGCTGGTAACGAGTAAAAGCGAAGCTACGAATGGCAGCAGGAGTGATAACAGTGAGATATTGGCTGGAGGGAGAACAATAATTTAGCAAACAGGAAGTGGAAAGGCATGGTTTTATTATGAAGTTCATGGGAGGAGCAAAGGGTTCAAATTTCAAGACAGGATCAATCAAGAAATTGTCCAGGGAGCTGTCCAGCATTTCAGGTGGCTCAGAGAGAAGAGACATTGCCAGACACAACAGAGTTTGTAGGATCAGATCTAAGCCCTGACACTCTTCCCTTTATTTTAGGCACTGTTTTTGTCTTATGCCGCGTACACACGGACGTTTTTAATGTCATTGAAAAAAACAACGTTTTTCTCGATTTGATTCTTCTCAAGCCTGCCTTGCCTACACACTATCATGAAAAAAAAATGCTCAAGCAAAGCGCGGTGACATACAGTACGATACGTACGTACAATGGCACTATAAAGAGGAAGTTCTATTCGGATGGCGCCACCCTCGTGTTAGTAAAGTTTGGTGAGAGACGATTCACGCTTTTCAGCCTCATGCTCTTCAGTCCGTTACAGCGTGACGAATGTGGTTTCTCCATTCTGAACGCTAGTTTTACCAGAACGAGTGCTCCCGTCTCATAACTTGCTTCTGAGCATGCACGTTTTTTTGGCGTCATTAAAGCGTACACACGGCCGTTTTTCACGACGAGAAAAACGTCATGAAAAACGGTCGTGTGTACGCGGCATTACTTTCTTTCAATTTCAATACAAATCTATTAAAGGAAATAAGAGAGAATAGGAGAGGGTGTGATTATGGTCCTTCCAGTGAGATCCTGGTAATCAAGGCTTTTCCAAATCTTGCAAAACGATTCTTCAGTCCGGGGCAGGAGGATCTTCTTTCAAGATTTGGGAGCCGTGTGTAAGATGTGTTTTTTTTTTTTTTTATAGGTGGATTGGGTGGTGGTGTACTATTGAATAAGCAGACCTTGGATTTTATCGCAGGTTCCACTTTTAAGTACCTTAATCGTGACCAATATAAATGGGCTAAATGAGCTATTTTAGAGCCCATATAGAGCTTTGTTAGTTCCCTGCCCCATCTGGAATTTCAGATGGGATGCTGAACTCTTTGGTAAGATTGGTCTGTAATTGTGGGCAGCCTGTACCTAGATTTAAACCTGATAGGACAGTCTGATGTTTCATTATATCATAGCTTTAGTTGTAGCAAATGCAGACCCGTGTTTATGGCCACTAATAGAGTATTATTGATTATTATGTGAAACATATTGTGCCTGTATTGCAATAATATTTCATTAGAGTGGATATTTAATTCAGGCATAATGCAGAAATTTTGCTGTGCTACCAAATGTACATTTAGCAGGTTTAACGTTTAATAAGCAGAAATAAACCTGACAAATGATTCGGCTTTGCCCACTACCTAGAAATAAACCATTTGCACTGTAATTACTTTTCCCCAGAGCAATGCAATTCATAATTATATTTCCCTAATCCCACGGTTAGTAAAAGACACGTTGTATAATCATTAACAGATTTGTACTCACCAGGTAGACCATATGGCCTTAAAAACGAATGAGCAAGGAATGCAGAGCCAATTTTACTCTCAGACAACCAGATGAAACTGATATTCTGACTATGGACCATTTCTAGTAAATGAAGCGCGGTATTAGGCAGAAGGGGGGGCTAGGACATTCAGAATAATTGACATGGAATCATGAAACATTCAACAAGTTCTATTCTATAAAACTGCTAGAGAATCCCAGAGGAACACCTTTTAGAAATTAAAAGTTGACCTAAATAAAAAAATTAATGTAATTCTGGTGGTCTTCTTTGCTGCTGCTATTACCAATATTATTAATAATGTTATTAATATTTATAACAAAACAATAGTACAAAACAATTCAATACAAGAGAAGAGGGTTTGGATGTCCCTTCTCCTATAAGCTTACAATCTAAGAGGGAGGGACAAGTGGTGCAAAAGGTGATAACTGCAGGGAATTAGCTAAAGGAATTATTAGAGGAAGTAAAGTACAGTTTTCAGGTGGAGGCCAGATAGGCTTTCCTGACAAGAGGAGTTGACAGGGATCGTCTAAAGGCAAACAGAGTGGGACACAGCCAGGATTAGGATAGAAAGCTCCAGAGGAAAGGAGAAACCCTGGGGAAATACTGTGGTAGTGCATGAGTGGAGGTAACAAGAAAGCTAGAGAGGTGGAACGGGGAGGACGGTTTAGGTGATATTCGAAGACAAGGTTGGTAATGTAACTTGGAGCAGAGTGGTGGATGGATTTGCATGTTGTTGTTAGTATTTGTTAGCCAGTGAAGGGATTTCCATAGAGGGGTGGCTGCCATAGAAATGAATGGTAAAGAGAATTAGTCTGGCAGCAGTATATATGATAGACTGAAAGAGGCAAAGCCTGTGTAAAGGTAGGCCAAAAAAGAGACTGTTGCAATAGCCTAGATGAGAGATAGCTATAGAATGAATGAGCTTCATGGTGTCATTTGTTAAGAAGGAGTGAACTTTGGAAATGTTACAGAGGTGAAGGTGGCAAGAAGTGAATAGTGATTGCACGTGAGGCTCAAAGATGAGGTTAGAATCAGGAATTATACCTTGCAACCTGGTGTGAAGGGATTGATTGTGGCTATTGATCTGTTGACATTATTGATCTATTGATGCTATTGGCATTATTGAGCTGGATGAAAAAGTTGGGGTAGGGGACATGGGTGGGGAAAAAATATTATGAGCTTAGTTTTAAAAATATTGAGTTTGAGAAAGTGGTCTGACATGGTAATGTAGTAATGACTGAAAGGATGAGCTGAGGAATATGGAGATTGAGATGGGTGTTAGCTGCATAAATATGGCACTGGAAACCATGGTAGTTTATCAACTGACCCATGGGGGAGGTGTAGGTAAAGAATAGAAGGGTTCCAAGGACAGAGCCTTGAGGGACCCCTACTGGGAAGAGGAGAGGAGGAGATAGAGTTGTAGGTGACAATGAAGGTGTGTTGAGTAGGAGTAGAACCAGAAAACAGCAGAACAGGTAAGAGCCTTAAAAAATTGTCAACCCAATCACACACTTTCCCCCTAGAGGGAGGGCCCTTCAGAGTTCAACTTACTGTCAACTCATTGCCACTGACACCTTGCATGGGTTCTATTTTGGGCAGAAGTAACAATTAACTCTGGGTGACTCACTATTGGTGTGGGTGGACACCTTTAAATACCTAGATATTAAAATACATGCCAAGAAAAGGCAGGTGATCCATTGAGACCCATAAATGCCATACCCATGCCTCCATCCCTGGTACATTGAAAATGAAAAGAGAAAATGGGCTGTGGGACTTTAAATGAGGCATGGATGGGCGTAGGAAAAAGTCTAGGATATCAAGAATGAGTAGACATCACTGTCCCGTTGGGGAATAGTCTGTAGCCATATATACATGCTGCATAGTCAGTCTAAAGAATGGAGATCAAGGCATGGATATAAATATAAAAATGTATTGTATCATGGTAAAAGTACACATGGATCATGCAAACAAAGGCATAGTATAAATAGGGGTTATCACAAAAACATGATCAAAATTCACTGTTGAGACATGGCTGAAGCAAGTAATGACAGTTAAATGGACATACAGAACCAGTGAAAATGATTATCCGGTTAAAAAGTCAAGAATACACTTAATAGATTCATAGTTGGGCAAGCTTTACTTGACATTCCAGAGCATGGACTCATGGATGGGCATGGGGAAAAGGGTCTAAGATATCAAAAATTGGTAAACATCACTGTCCCGTTGGGGAGTGGTCTGTAGCCAGGTATACATGCTGCATAGTCAGTCTAAAGAATGGAGATCTGTATCATGGTAAAAGTACACATAGATCATGCAAACAAAGGCATAATGTAAATAGAAGTTATCACATAGACATAATCGCAATTCATTGTTGAGACATGGCTGGAGCAAGTAGTGACAGTTAAATGGACATACAGAAACAGTGAAATTAATTATCCAATTGAAATGTCAAGAATACACTTAGTAGATTCGTAGTTGGGCAGGCTTTACTTGGCATCCCTGAGCATGGACTCGACGCGTTTCTTGGCGTTTAAAGCCAGTCATCAGGAGTGGGGTGCATGTCATTTGACTACAAGGGGAGATGGATAGACAGATCAAATAAAGTCTTGAAAAAATTATGTCATATTTGAAACAGAATAAGGTAGTCTGATACGTTACCAATGGCAAAACCCGGAATGGGGTTGTCCCAAGCATTTGAAATATGGCGTAGAGTGGTGGTCCTGGATACAGTGTCTCACCCGGGGCTGAGGCGGGGAAGGCCCCCCAATAAACACCATTCCGGGTTTTGCCATTGGTAACGTATCAGACTACCTTATTCTGTTTCAAATATGACATAATTTTTTCAAGACTTTATTTGATCTGTCTATCCATCTCCCCTTGTAGTCAAATGACATGCACCCCACTCCTGATGACTGGCTTTAAACGCCAAGAAACGCGTCGAGTCCATGCTCAGGGATGCCAAGTAAAGCCTGCCCAACTACGAATCTACTAAGTGTATTCTTGACATTTCAATTGGATAATTAATTTCACTGTTTCTGTATGTCCATTTAACTGTCACTACTTGCTCCAGCCATGTCTCAACAATGAATTGCGATTATGTCTATGTGATAACTTCTATTTACATTATGCCTTTGTTTGCATGATCTATGTGTACTTTTACCATGATACAGATCTCCATTCTTTAGACTGACTATGCAGCATGTATACCTGGCTACAGACCACTCCCCAACGGGACAGTGATGTTTACCAATTTTTGATATCTTAGACCCTTTTCCCCATGCCCATCCATGAGTCCATGCTCTGGAATGTCAAGTAAAGCTTGCCCAACTATGAATCTATTAAGTGTATTCTTGACTTTTTAACCGGATAATCATTTTCACTGGTTCTGTATGTCCATTTAACTGTCATTACTTGCTTCAGCCATGTCTCAACAGTGAATTTTGATCATGTTTTTGTGATAACCCCTATTTATACTATGCCTTTGTTTGCATGATCCATGTGTACTTTTACCATGATACAATACATTTTTATATTTATATCCATGCCTTGATCTCCATTCTTTAGACTGACTATGCAGCATGTATATATGGCTACAGACTATTCCCCAACGGGACAGTGATGTCTACTCATTCTTGATATCCTAGACTTTTTCCTACGCCCATCCATGCCTCATTTAAAGTCCCACAGCCCATTTTCTCTTTTCATTAAAATACATGCGTCCATGACCAAATTCACAGAAATAAAGGCAGTCCATGGAAGAAAAATTGCAAACTTGGAAATCTTTACCCCTAAGCCTGGTTGGCCACATAAACCTAATAAAAATTATATGCCTTCCCAAATTGCTCTACGTCTTCCATGTACATCCTGAAATTAATTCTTTACTCTGTTGGACTTCTTAGTTTAGTCCTTCATTTGGAGTGGCACCACTCCCCACAACAAATTAACACTACAAGCCATTGGGTTGCACAAAAGAAAATGACTCAATTCCCCAACTATTGTATTTTGACAGCGGGAATTCTTTCCTACCGTCAGAATACACTGATAAGCTTCACTGACTATAGCCAACGGCGCTGAACAGGAGAACATTTTCCAATAGGTTGGTTGTACACAAGTCAGTACTTGTTAATGTTATATGGTTCATCTGTAGGGAATAAGGGAGGAGGTCAATGTGCATATGCTTGCAACTTGGGCTGTTGTTGTAGTATGGCCTGTTGAACGAGTCATGTTGTCTTGTGTTATACATATGTCTATTACATATATCTTGTAAAACATAAATGTAACACCTTAAAAAAAAATGTCTGGACCATGTAAAAACGTAATTACTGTAGCAACTGGAACAGGTTCACAGAAACTAATTTTTAAAGAGAAACGTTAACACTGCCCAGAACCAGTTCTTTTTAGAACTCTGTAACCTTCCCAGATGCCTTAACCTCATTCTGAATGTTTTTTGGACAAATAAAATGTATTCTGGACGCACATCATTGTATTTGCATTTCCATCATGCATTCCTTTCTGGTAATTAACATTTGATAGGAGCTCTAATTTTTCCCTTCACTATCCAAAACAAAAACAAAAAAAGATGTTTAAGCTATACGTAAACTGCAAGACTATCCTGACCAATATGTAGATTCTCTATAAGTTTACGTTGAAATATATTTGTCTTCTGATTGTGTCTGGCAAAGTAGCAGGTCTACTCATTAGTAGTCATTATTGGAAGGTAACACCTACACCCCATTCCTCTTACCTGCTGCTACAGTCCTTGAAAATACCTAAGCAAGTTTAGGCTTCCACAAAATTTTGTCAGAACTTGATCAAGGCTATGCAAACTACCCCGTCCCTCATGTGTAGCTCTCTGAGTTTTTAACAGTGTGCATGAAAAGCTTTAGTAAGTCAGATAGAGCCCATCTAATTTTATGGCTGGAGGATGTCCTGCAGCATCTAGCACTTTTCTTTCCAGCCTTACTGCCCCTGGCCCACCCATTTTATTAATTGGATTTCAGTCCTTTTAATCAATGGGGTTCAGCTTCACATATGGACGTTTACTATTAATAAATGCATTCTGCCTAGGGACCTCCAGTCCTCCAGACTGATATCCACCCATCAAAATTCCCCCAAAATCCACCCCACTGCTTGCATTAGGGCTAAGAGCTCTTGAGAGGAGTACAAGGCACTGTGATGCTTTCAGGAAGCTATGCCGGCCCTCCCACCAGCCATGATCTGCCTGCACTACATTAAGAAGCACAGAGACCCTTAAAAGTTGTATATAATAATGCCTTCAACATGTTGATTAAGGCCTGATTCACACCTATGAATTTTTAATGCTTTTTGCATTTTGGAGATTTGCACTACTGAATGTGTTCCAGAGAAAACCATGTTGAATTAACTGTAGTGTAACTCTAAAAAATGCAAAAAGCACTAAAAATGTATAGGTGTGAATCATGCCTAAGGGGGAACAGAGAGTCCAGGAAAGGAAAAATGTTAGCAGATTAAACTTCAGCTTAAAAATTACCTGTAGCCTTTGAAAAATAAAAATAAAGAATTAAAAGAGAAGTATGGGTTTCTTTTTTTTTTGCTTACATCTATTCTATGTGAGCTGCTGCTATCTATAAACCCTTCCAGCCCTCTCAGAAGTGCCCCCATTCTGTTAAAATCGAGATAAATACCTGTGGGAGTTTCTACAGTCTTTCATACAGCATCATCCAGACAATGGTGTGAATATAGAGTGTGGATCCACCCCCTTTCCTGTCATTTTGCTTGATTGATGTCAGTGTAGCTGCTCCCCCTCCCTCCTCTCTCCTCCCCCTCCCTATATATCAGCACAGACACCTCTCTTAGGGGAGGGGGGACAGAGGCAGGGGGTGTGTTGGTGGAGATGTTCACACCCCCTGAGAACTTTTCAAACTGAAAGTGGACCGTTTTTGTCAGCTGAAGGAAAGTTTGTGTGCACATGCTGTAAAAACTAAAAGAGGTAGGAAAAAAAGATTAGCTGATACGTGACTAATGTGATATGTACTAGTTATTTAACCCATCCCATATTTCTCCTTGAAAAAAAAAATACAGGGATAGCTATGGTAAGGTCATAGTGCTACTTTATAAATCTGCCTCTAAGTGGTGACTGCTATCAAGCAAACTTGATGATTGGGTTAGTCCAAAGCAAAGTACGAGTTCACTTTAATAATTTAAAGTTGTGTATCAAATTACTGACAGAATGGAGCTGAAAGTTCCTGAAATGAATCTTTCTTTATTCTCCTTCCTTTCTCTCGTATTCATGGTTTCCATGTTGATGTGCTTGGATGTGACTTCAATGCTCAGGGCTTCAAGGTCTTGTGGTTAAGGGGAGTTTTATATATTTATTTTAGACAAAGGGTGCACAGTGTCATCTCCTCATACTGTCATAACTTTCAGTTGGCTGTCAGGCTGTGCATGACCTCAGAAGCTAAATTGTTTATCCTAGACAAGAGCTTTTGGATGGGATCCTGGGGATGAGACAAGCCAGGCGCAAAGGATTCTGCTTCTTAATATACTTCCAGTAGTGTTTCATAAGAATTGAAACATTGCTAAACCCCTGTGGGACCTCAGTGCAAAACGTCAACCAGGGCCCGTCGATGTTTCCTAGGTATTGAAAGGAAGCTGTAGCATATTTTCAGTGACTACACAAAATGAGTTATTATTGTAAAGTTTATTTATGAAGTGACTTCCACTTTTTTGTATGCTTACTGTTTAGTGCTTTTCCGTAGACGTTCACACGAAGATTGGCAATCCGCCCTCTACTGGCTCTCTGTATTGGCACACAAGAGCAATTGACAATTGTGCTGAAAGACTACTGAGATAAGAGATGGCTCGTCTGTAGATTGTGTGTTTTCAGCCCGTCATACCGGATTGGTAGACTTGTACTGAAAAAAAGCAATGAAGGCCAGACTGAGCCTATGTTGAAGGGCTTTGGGCTTGTGTCAATGGGCTTGCTTTTACATCTATTTGAGATATTTCTTAAGGCCCGTACACACGATCGGATTTTACGACAATAATTGTCTGATGGATGTGTTGTGTCGGATAATCCGATCGTGTGTATGCTCCATCAGACAATTGTTGGCGTAATTAACGACAACAAATGTTGGCTGTTCATGCTCACCAACTGCCTGACAATAAATGTGTTACGTCGGGTTATCCGATCGTGTGTACACAAGTCCATCGGACTAAAATCCGAAGTACAAACATGCATGCTCCGAACCAATGCTAACCATCAGACAACATTAGCAGAAGTTGCCCAAAGGGTGGCGCTAAAGAGCTGAAAAAACACGTAGTTTCGTGAATGTTGCCTGAAAAAGTAGTGTCGTCTGTATGTTCACAGCCAACGCCCTTCGGACAACAATCCACGGATTTGTCCAACGGATATCCGATCGTGTGTACGAGGCTTTAGATGGATTCTTTACAGGTTTATGTGACCAGCATTTGATCTCCTTTTTACTTGCATTTGACCTGCTTTAAGCTGTCTTTGCATTTTCATTTTAATTGGGAAATAAAATATTTTGACATCAACAAATGCATATCCATATAGGCCTTTACTATGCAATGAGCAAATATGGTGGCTTGATTTATGAGGATAAAATTATCAACGTATATATTTTATCCTCATAAATCAAACCAATCATATTTGCTCATTGCTGCATTTTTTATTTTATTTTTTTACTTTAGGCTATTCTCATACCTGTCTAGGCCATAGTTTCTGATTTAATTGCTAAACAAGAGTACAGTACTTGGTCCAACCTCCAAAGAGGAAAGGCCTCAGTCCTTCCTGACTCCTCTTGGCTCCTGACAGGGACATGGTACTCTGGCCTACCTAGCTGGTCCTTCAAGTATCCTGAAGAGTGACCCCAGCTGGGAAGAGGAAAAGGACCCACAGATGTTCTGACATCTGGGTAAGCCGCTGATAAACCTGCACCCTCTGTTTCTGTGGAAAAATAAACAATCGCATGCAGTGTAAGTGCCCCAGATAAATAAGTGCAATGAGATGAGATGACCTGTGCTGGAGACAGTGGCAGCTGGTGCTCAAACAAACTGAAAACAAACAAAAACACATCAATTGCAGCCACTGTGCCCATCAATTGCTGCCACTGTGCCCATCAATTGCTGCCACTGTGCCCATCAATTGCCGCCACTGTGCCCATCAAATGCAGCCACTGTGCCCATCAAACGCAGCCGCTGTGCCCATCAGTTGCCGCCACTGTGCCCATCAAATGCAGCCACTGTGCCCATTAAGTGACGCCAGTTTGCCCCATCAATTGCCACCAGTTTGACCCATCAATTGCCGCCAGTTTGCTCCATCAAATGCAGCCAGTTTCCCCCTCAAATGCAGCCAGTTTCCCCCTCAAATGCAGCCAGTTTCCCCCTCAAATGCAGCCAGTTTCCCCCTCAAATGCAGCCAGTTTCCCCCTCAAATGCAGCCAGTTTCCCCATCAAATGCAGCCAGTTTCCCCATCAAATGCAGCCAGTTTGCCCCCCCGCCCTGCACTTACCTTTCTTGGGTCAGCGCCGTCCTCCTCCACGCTCCCTCCGAGTCTTCAATGTCTTCTCCCGTCTTTGATGTCATCTCTGCTATGATTGGCCACCTGATAGGCGTCCAATCACAGCGCCTGTCGCTTCAGCCAATCGGGTGACCGGTAACCAGACCCGGTGCACCTGATTGGCTGAGAGGCGGGTCAGTGTTAGGGAAGCGATGACAATAGATAGATTCATGCAATGCATGAATCTATCTATTGGAGATTGACGGGTTCAGGAGAGAGGGGGCGGCGCTCCTGCGCCCACTATGGACGCACCGCCACTGGCTGGAGACAGTATATCCATGCAGGTTATGGTTATATTGGCTCATTGGGTCTCAAACCCTACTTCATAGAAGTCATGGTTTACATACACTAGACTAATAATGGCCAGAAAATTGAAAAATCTGTTTGCAGTTTGGAATTAATGGCTCAACCATATTAGGCTATATATGCACTATACTGGATGTGCATCTGGTCAATGGGGTGTAAAGTAATGATTAGCATGGCTCTGCCCACTGTCCTTAAACGAGGTATAATCCTCTTATTTTGAGGATATCGGAGGGAATAAGAAATGCCTTCTGTTTTAGGAAGGTTTTATTGTGCTACGTGTTGATGCTTGAAAATAAATTGTAGTTGATATCTATACAGGTATTGCTGTCTCTTAAGCTTCGTAGCCGATAAGCATAGAGCTACTGCACCTAATAGTAATATGTAGATGATTAAGGCTCAGAAAGGTCATTTGTTTAAGATACGCATTTTCTCGCTGCTTATGTTGTAAAACGTATGGATATCCTCTGCACATGTGCTGCAATTTCCCATGAAAGTGTTTCTAAAGCCAATGCTTTTTTTTTTGTACAGAGTAAAAAAAAAGCTTAAAGTGTTACTAAACCCACAACAGTAAAATCAGTCTGTATATGCAGTAAAGCATGCTTGTTATACTCACTGTGGATCCTAAGGGGTTAATCTCCCACATTGTGTAAAAACGCTGTTTGATCATGTTTTCTCTGATCCTCCCCTTCTTTCACTGTCCCCAATCTCCTGATAGAACAGAGCCTTTGGGAGTCACTCTGCACATGCTCAGCTTGGTGTGTATTTCTAGAGAGTTTTTTTTTTTTTTTTTGCGAAGGGTGCATGTGATCAGCACAGGGCCAATCAGCACTTTCCAGACAGAGAGTCAGGGATCCTGCAGCCTCATAGGACAGTCAGAGTAGGATGAAAACTCCTCCTACAAGCTTTACCAGTGCTTGGCCGGACACTAATAGAAGTCACATATACTGCTGATAAGAAAAGGAATTTAGTAGTTTATATTTACTAAAATAGTTGCATTTATGTGTTCTTTGTTGGTATGCTGACACCTTAAGAGTTCCCTTCACTAGAACTAAGGGGCCAAGCCCAACCCCTGAAAAATAACCCCACGCCATAATCCCCCTCCACCAAATGATTTGGACCAGTGCACAAAGCAAGGTCCATAAAGACATGGATGGGCAAGTTTTGGGTGGAGGAACTTGACTGGCCTGCCTCAACCCGACCTCAACCCGATAGAACACCTTTGGGATGAATTAGAGCGGAGGCTGCGAGCCAGGACTTCTCATCCTGACCTCACAAATGCGCTTCTGAAAAAATGGTCAAACATTCCCATAGACACACTCCTAAACCTTGTGGACAGCCTTCCCAGAAGAGTTGAAGCTGTTTATAGCTGCAAAGAGTGGACCAACTCAATATTGAACCCTATGGACTAAGACTGGGATGCCATTAAAGTTCATGTGCGTGTAAAGGCAGGTGTCCCAATACTTTTGGTCATATAGTGTATACGTGTCACTTACTTGCAGCAAAAAAAAAAAAAAATACTCCTGCCCTGCCAGATAGAGCTGGGCTCTGGGGCAGACCTGTGTAAGTCCCATAACCGGAATGACAGATATACAAATCCATTAGCAGGTAAAACAGCTCTCATGTATTGATTTCATGCATGGCTTATGCTGTTTGCCTGGAGTTTAGCTTTAAGTAATTTTATTGAATTACTGACCTTTCTGCATATTATTATAGCTGTAATCACACACTGCATGTCATGTAGTCATATTCTATCGAAGCAGCGATCTTTTTCTTTCTTCGTCTTTTACAGAATTAAAGTTAAGTCTATTACCTAAGAACTAAAACCATATTAAATCTCTGTGATCGGCCAGATAATGTTTTTTTATTACTTTCTGCCCCCTCATGTCTCTATTGATTTTCAGCCATGCTGCGGGGTGTTCGTGTAAGATTATAGTGGCAGCCGGTTTTTCAGTATTAGCATTACAGCGGAAGGGATGATACAATGTGAAATTGCGCTTTTGGTTATAGCTTGATGGAACAGAAGCTCCAGTGGGAGGGATTGTGCTACTGTGGAGAACTACTGAGTTGATAAACAGCAGAGCAATCAATGTGTAATAATCAAAATTACCTGACTCAACAGCGTGGAAAGCTGCCATCCCATCTCAAAACAACTTCACTAGATCTCCTCGCCGAAGGAATTGTCAGGACAAAGAGATCGGAGTGCGTGATAAATCTCAGGCAAGACTCAGGTGTCCTTTTCAAAGGAAAACTCGAGGCTGCGTTACTGCACAAAAATTATAGATTTATTAAAGAGAAACTAGAATATTTTTGTCTTAACTTTAGGTTAAAGATTTTATTTTATTTTAAATGTTTATATATATTTTTTAAATATATATTTATACAATATACTGTATATACACTCACCGCCACTTTATTAGGTACACTTTGCTAGTATCGGGTTGGAGCCCCTTTTGCCCTCAGAACTGCCTTATTTCTTCATGGCATTGATTCAACAAGGTGTTCGGAAACATTCCTCTGAGATTTTGGTCCATATTGACATGATAGCATCACATAGTTGATGCAGATTTGTCGGCTGCACATCCATAATGCGAATCTCCCATTCCACCACATCACAAAGGTGCTCTAATGGATTGAGATCTGGTGAGTGTGGAGGCCATTGGAGTACAGTGACCTCATTATCATGTTCAAGAAACCAGTGGTGAGATGATTGGAGCTTTGTGACATGGTGCATTATCCTGCCGGAAGGAGCCATCAGAAGATTGGTTCACTGTAGTCATAAACAAATGGACACAGTCAGCGATAATACTCAGGTAGGCTGTGGCTTTCAAATGATGTTCAGTTGGGGGCCAAAGTGTGCCAAGAAAATATCCGCCGCACCATTACACCGCCACCAGCCTGAACCGGTGATACAAGGCAGGATGGATCCATGCTTTCATGTTGTTTCCACCAAATTCCGACCCTACCATCTGAATGTCGCAGCTGAAAACGAGACTCATCAGACCAGGCAATGTTTTCCCAATCTTCTATTGTCCAATTTTGGTGAGCCTGTGCAAATTGTAGCCTCAGCTTCATGTTAGCTGACAGAAGTGGTACCCGGCGTGGTCTTTTGCTGCTGTAGGCCATCTGCTTCAAGGTTCAATGTGTTGTTCATTCAGAGATGGTTTTCTGCATATCTTGGTTGTAACGAGTGGTTATTTGAGTTACTGTCGCATTTCTATCACCTCAAACCAGTCTGCCCATTCTCCTCTGACATCAACAAGGCATTTTTGTCCACACAACAGCCCCTCACTGGATATTTTTTCTTTTTTTGGCCATTCTCTGTAAACCCTAGAGATGGTTGTGTGTAAAAATCTCCGTAGATCAGCAGCCTGTCTGGCACCAATGACCATGCCGCGTTAAAAGTCCTTTCTTCCCCATTCTGATGCTTGGTTTGAACTTCAGCAAGTCGTCTTCACCACATCTAGAGACCTAAATGCATTGGGTTGCTGCTATGTGATTGGATGATTAGCAATTTGTGTTACCAAGCAATTGAAAAGGTGTACCTAATAAAGTGACCGGTGAGTGTGTATATTTTATATATATATATATATATATATATATATATATATATATATATATATATACACACACACACACTGATTGGCCATACCATTATGACCACCCTCTTTAACCCAATACTGCATGAACGCCACTAGACCTCCAAATGTATCCTGTATTTTCTTGCACAAAGTCATCAGTAGAAAACCTATTAAGTCCTGTAAGTTGCCACGTGGGACCTCCATGGATCAGACTTGATTTTCAGCACATCCCACAGATGCTCAATTGGATTCAGTTCCTGAGAATTTGGAGGCCAGGTCAACACCTCAAACTCGTTGTGTTTCTCAAACTATTCTAGAATTCATCAGAGCAGGCCACCTTCTTCCTGTCATGGATATGCATTAATGTTTGTCTGCCATCTTACCTTCCTCCTCATGTGTTCATCTAGAGACCAGACCTCCTTCACCTGGCTTCCTTTATAATCTCCTCCCAGCCTGACTCCACCCCAGGCCCTATCACTGAACACTATATTAACCTGTGCACTGCAAGCCTGCTTGGCTGATCAACGTGTTTGTTAGGCATTGTGTGTTTGGGTTCCTGCCTGCCGTGTGCTACGTCTGTCTCTCTGTTACGTTATTGGCTTGTCCCCGACCATCCCTGTCTGCTCGTGACCCTTGACCTTCGGCTCGTTCTTCGTTATCCTTGTCTGCTTGTGGCCCCTGACCTTCGGCTTGTTATTCGGTTCTCTCTATCGTGTGCTGCTGCTTCCCCTTATCCTACGGGGCGTGAGCTAGGAAACTCCAGGGGCCGCGACCTGGTCCCAGCCTGCAGCGTAACATCCTCACCACTAGAGGCCCTGGAGAAGACCAGCTGGGTCTTAGACTCCGCGCCCTGGGGAATCTTGGCTCTCGCTTCCGTTGGGATCCCGGTTGTGCTCCTCTGGTCCCGCTTTCCACAACCACCCAGTTTCCTATCCACAGAAGCTAGCCATAGGGTTCACTACCTCGCGGTGCACTCCTGTCCCCCTACGGTGTGCATCTGTCACCTGGCCACAGGTGACCCTGACAGTTTGATCAGCCATGAACCCGGCTGACATCCCGCTACCCGCGGATGATCCATTGCAGGGCATAGTTTGCAGACTTGAAACCCAGGAATCGAATCAGACTCAGGTGATGCGATTCCTCCAGGATCTGGCTTCTCGCTTCGAGCAGCTTCAGGCCTCCTTGGGAACCCTGAATCCGCAACCTCAAATACAATCAGCGGCTGCACCTATTGCACCAGTCGCAGCCACACACTCGCTACAACTGCCAGCTCCGTCCCGTTTCTCTGGGGACTCCAAGGCTTGCAGGGGGTTCCTTAGCCAATGCACGATTCATTTTGAGCTCCAGCCCCAAAACTTCCTGTCTGATCGGGCTAAGGTAGCCTATATCATTTCCCTCCTCTCTGGTGAAGCTTTAGCCTGGGCAGCCCCTCTGTGGGAACTGAATGATCCAGTGGTTTCTAGCCTGTCTGGTTTCTTGAAACTTTTTCGGAATATCTTCGAAGAACCGGCTCGTGTCTCTTCAGCGGCCAGCACCCTTTTACGTCTCCGCCAAGAGTCTGCTTCTGTGGGACAGTATGCCCTTCATTTCCGCATACTGTCGGCTGAGTTGAGCTGGAACAATGAGGCCTTAGTCGCAACCTTTTTGCATGGCCTGTCTGATAGAGTGAAGGATGAATTAGCTGGAAGAACCATCCCCACTGATCTGGCCGGCGTTATCTCCTTGTGTAACCAGATCGATATTCGCTTTCAGGAGAGGACCTTAGAAAAGCAACGCCAGCCCTCCTTGGTTCTTAGTCAGCCTGAGCTCCCCTCTCTTCGACCCGTAGAGCATCTCCTACCAGCTGAGGAACCCATGCAGCTGGGTCGGACCAGGCTATCCCCCGAGGAACGTGCTAGGCGCAGAACTCTTGGTCTGTGTCTTTACTGTGGGGGCAAAGGTCATTTTCGTGACACTTGCTCTCTTTGTCCAGAAAAACGTTCGGGTCCACTTCATCTGGAAAGTGGAGTATTGGACCCAGAAATATCACCTTCCCCTTCTCGTCTTCTGCTTTCTGTGTTCCTTCATGTTGGTGCTTCTTCTCATTCGGTCTCAGCATATCTGGATTCCGGAGCCGCTGGTAATTTCATGGACTGGGAAATCGCATCGTCCATGAGACTTACTCTTTTGCCCCTCACCACGCCATTGGTGGTCTTGGCGATTGATGGTACTGTTCTCCCAGGGGGACCTATCCGCTTCCAGACCCTCCCTGTTAAGATGTCGGTAGGGACACTCCACCAGGAGTGGATATCCTTCCTTATCTTACCCAAGGCCTCAACGCCTATAATTTTGGGTCTCCCATGGTTACAGCTCCATTCTCCTCATGTGGACTGGACTACTGGACAGATCCTGGCTTGGGGTCCCTCCTGTTCCTCCTCCTGTCTACCCAAGGTTGCCCCCTGTGAATCTGAGCCGGTCATTCATTCCAGGTTGCATAACCATTTACATTTCTCTGTCCCTAACCACCCTTGGACGCACAGCCAGGCTAGCTTGTCTACAAGTCCTGCAGTCGCTACGTCTTGCGATGCGATTCAGGTAGTCGCTACACCTGACTCAGCTATTCACTCTGCCTCTGTACTAGTTATGCCAGTCCAGCCCATGCCCAGTGAGCCTCTTACTTTTTCTTGTTCGGGACATTCTGCTTGTCCTTCAGCTATTCAGCTTGACTCCGGCGACATGTCACCTTCTAACCAACCTGACTTCAGGGTTCCACTGACATCTGCCCAGTCTGATGGTCCTGTGCAAGATGACCAGTCCCCCTTTAAGGGTCTAGGGGACCCTCCTCAGATTCCTGTTGATCCTCTCATGCCCTTGCTTATTCCTAGAGAGCCTTTGGTCCTCAATAGATCTTCTTGTCATCTCCCTACCTCGTTTTCGGTCTCTGAGGATAATTTTAAGTACGAGGTTAGACAAGTTCTGGATTCTCGGCTCTGCAGAGGCATTCTTCAGTACCTTGTGCATTGGAGAGGTTTTGGTCCTGAGGAGGCGTCTTGGATCGCTGCATCTGATGTCGCTGCACCTCATCTGTTGAGAAGGTTTCATCAGAGATTTCCCTTTAAGCCTGGGTCCAGGCGGGGGAGGGCCCATAAGAGGGAGGGTACTGTCATGGATATGCATTAATGTCTGTCTGCCATCTTACCTTCCTCCTCATGTGTTCATCTAGAGACCAGACCTCCTTCACCTGGCTTCCTTTATAATCTCCTCCCAGCCTGACTCCACCCCAGGCCCTATCACTGAACACTATATTAACCTGTGCACTGCAAGCCTGCTTGGCTGATCAACGTGTTTGTTAGGCATTGTGTGTTTGGGTTCCTGCCTGCCGTGTGCTACGTCTGTCTCTCTGTTACGTTATTGGCTTGTCCCCGACCATCCCTGTCTGCTCGTGACCCTTGACCTTCGGCTCGTTCTTCGTTATCCTTGTCTGCTTGTGGCCCCTGACCTTCGGCTTGTTATTCGGTTCTCTCTATCGTGTGCTGCTGCTTCCCCTTATCCTACGGGGCGTGAGCTAGGAAACTCCAGGGGCCGCGACCTGGTCCCAGCCTGCAGCGTAACATCCTCACCACTAGAGGCCCTGGAGAAGACCAGCTGGGTCTTAGACTCCGCGCCCTGGGGAATCTTGGCTCTCGCTTCCGTTGGGATCCCGGTTGTGCTCCTCTGGTCCCGCTTTCCACAACCACCCAGTTTCCTATCCACAGAAGCCAGCCATAGGGTTCACTACCTCGCGGTGCACTCCTGTCCCCCTACGGTGTGCATCTGTCACCTGGCCACAGGTGACCCTGACACTTCCATTGCTCCGTTGTCCAGATCTGATTCTCACGTGCCCATTGTAGGCACTTTTGGCTGTGGATATGGGTCAGCATGGGCACCCAGCCCGGTCTGTGGGTACACAACCCCATAAGCAACAAACTGCGATGCACTCTGTGTTCTTGCATGTTTCTATTATAACCAGCATTAACTTTTACAGGAATTTGATCTACAGGAGCTCTTCTTTTGGATTGAACTACAGAGGCCAGCCTTTGATCCCCACACACACATCAGTAAGCCTTGCCTGTCCATGTCCCTGCTGTCGTTTTGCTGGTTTTCTTTCCTTGGACCACTTTTGGTAGCTCCTGACCACTGCAGACTGAGAACATCCCAAAGGAGCTGCGGTTTTGGAGTTGCTCTGACCGAGTTGTCTAGCCATTATAATTTGGTCATTGTCAAAGTCTCTCAATTCCTTACCCCTTATCCTTTTTTCTACTTTTTATACATCAACTTCATCTTTTGGGACAACATGTTTACTAGCTGCTGTATCCCAAATAATAGTACACCAAGGGTTGCATTAGGAGCTAGTTAGCACCTCATCCCAGAAAAATGTGAACAAGTAAGCCGTTCCCAATCCCGGAAGCTCAGCAGATGCTATGGGACTTCATTGGTGCATTACCTCTCAATAAAAAGTACACACGCATCACATAAAAACAACTTTTAATAATGTAAATTCAACCCAACATATCCAGTTGATGAATATTAAAATTCTGTCGGACAGATAAGCTTAAAAGCATACATACGGTACTTGGTATTGTAAAGCCTTGGGTTCATGTCTACTTTCAGCAATCTTTTCTTCTACAAAGCTGCCCCTTGAGTGCTCTCCCATCTATACACCACATACATGAACACACATAATCATTGGACAGCCAGATACAGCCATCTGCCATCTAGAATCTGTTGGCAGATATAAACGATGTAAATGAATGTGAATTGCTTTGTATTCATTATTGTTTTTTTAACATGCATTTAGCACATGCTAATGATGCTGGGAGTGGCCTGGAGGGTAACTAAGCACAAACCTTTGAATAGGCTGGTGCTGTGTCTTCAAACCAACTACCTGTAAGCAAGACCTACAGTACAGTATTACATTAAGCATGTTCCCTTTTGTTCTGACCCAGATTGCCTGACTATTCTTATGGCTCGTCTTCTGCCTTCTTCATTGTGGACTCTGACTGTCAGACCAGCCTCTGCTTGCCATCCGCCAAGACTCTTGCCTGAACTTGGCCTCTCTCTCATATCCAGCCTTGTTAACTGCCCACTCTTTTCCTGACCTGGACTGTCTTTCTACCATCAGCCCACCACCCACCAAGACCCCTGCTTGATCCCAACTGTGCTTTGATCTCCTGTCTCTGCACTGTAGCTCTGTCTTACCTGCTGCCCCCTGGTGGGGTCAATTGCAGTAAAGTGCTTAAGGAACCACTAGAATTAAAACGTTTTTTTAAGTTATGTAAGGGAATGCTACACCCTCTGTTAGTTTTTTATTGTCTGTTTTCCTGTTGCAGAATGGTCCTTTCTTCTTGTCTGGTAGAATGTTGTCCCAAGAACAGTTGGCTAGGGGAAATCTCTTGCATGGAGGCCAGGGTTCTAAAACGTAAAAAAAAATAAAAAAAATAATGCTATATATACGTGTAGCACTACCCCCGTAGGAGCTGCTGGTTATATTTGGGTCTACGCACTGCCTATCAACCCCAGAAGTTGGCTCGAACCCTCCCTTGGCACAACTGAACTACACAGTAATTGTGAAACCCACTGATGATTGGAAACCACAATGACATCATACAATAATGAAATTCATAGTTAAATGTTGTTACCTTATGCCAGTCACCTGTCCAAGAGGGTAACAGATGAGACTCACACAAATTGCTGCTTAACCAAGAGGTACTAATTTACTTGGTAATAAGAAATTACAATGTTAATCAAATGCAGTTGACTGCTTGCAGGGCCCTGCAGAGTCAATTGTATAGCAGACAATATTCAGTTAGAATAAATCAAACCACAAAAATAACAGTTCTAGTGCGCACTGTCTATGTATCTACTGTACTGTGCTCGCGAGCTCCCCCTAATGGGCAATGCTGTACACGTGTCCAGGTACTGTACTATCTGCTCTAGTCAGGCCTGACTGAGTTCAGTGTAAAGTTCCTGCAGTAGTAGGAGTCTTTGCTAGCAATCGTTGGTGCACATAAACGTTTGTAATCCACAAGGTTATTTAAAAGAAGGCAAAACTGAACATCCAGAATGTTTATGAATGTGTAGAACTCACTGATGGTGCAAACGCCAATCTTTAAACATGAAGCCACTGCGAGATGCACTATGTCCTTGCGTGTGGCGCACTACTCTAATAATGGCAGGTCTTCAAAGAGTCACAGGCCTTCGCAACAGTTAATAAATTCCGGGCAGGTGCCCTCTTTCCAAAGCAGGCCTCGTCCCTCTGGTACATTCCCTGCCGGTGTCCCGGTCCGTGGTCTCTCCGCAACTTGCAGCCTCCGGTTCCTCACACAACCGCACTGGATGTTGGTAGATGGACGACTCCGGTTTCTGTAGCGCGAGGGATGGACACTTTAGGAAAGGATCCCTCCTTGGGCTGAGTGATCCTACTTCACAACTGTAGGCCCAGGTTTTAGGCCTTACCGCTCCGGCAGCAGGCCTCAACTCAGGCTTCCTGCTTGATAGAAGGCGATGTCCAGAGAGAGCGAGCGTAACTCCTCCCTTCCTTTAAGTAACCTCCCCCAGAAGGCTGTGTGATGATGCAATGCACTTTGGGAGTACAGCTGCACTGTGGGTACCATAGTCTATTTGATACCCATGGCAATGGAGTCCCTTTCTCCCTGTACTATAAGTTCCACAATGCCCCATCCCATATAGTTAAACAACAGTTGCTGCAATATCTTAAAGAGACTCCGGAGGGAGCTGGGGTTATTCTCAAGATAACAATAGTCTTATAACACACTGCAAAGTGGCACCCCGCTACACACACTTTAAACAAGGATATGCTTTAATGGAACATCAAGAACCCTCCATCCCCAGTCCTGCCCCCCCCCCCCCAAGGAGTTGGGTGTTCCACTCTTTACATGTTCCAACTGCTCCTATAACTTTCTTTACAATATTAAATAAATAAAGAACCCAACAGAAGAGTGGGATACCTTCATAATGGGCACACCATGTGAGCAAACTAGGGGACTCAAGAGCAGATATTGCCCCAAGAGTGTGCCTGAGACGTATAAGCAATTGTCAGGTGGTTTTACTCACTAGCATCTACAAAAACTAAAATATAAATTTTGGGAAAGAATGATCCTTTAAAGCCTAACTCCAGGTTTGGCTGGTTCCCCAACTGGAGAATTCAGTTGCATTGATTGCTCATATGTACTATGTGAAGCCTACAGTATGCTGGAAGAACAAATCTTTTTCTTTGTACAACTCTTTATCCTATTTTATGACCAGATTACCCTTCTCTTTTACCTTTTCTGGCACTCTCAAGCTAATCAACCTTTAGCTAATTGCATTTAGTTGTATTGTCTGCTAGCTTCTAAATATAACGAATAATTGGCAGTTGTTAGTGAATACGTAGACAAAGTAATCAGACACAAACTTTCAGAGTGAAAGCCTTTCTTTTTCTGCACTTAGATTTTTCGACTCATTAAAGGGATGCCAAGAAAATTAGTTCTAATGGCTTCCTGACATCGATTTAAACGCAGGATGAGCGACGAGGTGTTACCAGTAAATAAACCTGTTTAGGCTGGCTGGCTTTTATGCGTATTTTAGCAGAGACTGGGGAAATCAGTTGGGCTTGGCTTATTCACTGTACTCATATATATTTTGATTTGCTCGCCTGGGTTCCTGAGTCAGCCAGCTAATTGTTATTCTATTGGACCAAACATGATGTTGCCCAGGTCACTTTTGGTACTTTGCTGAACTAGTTGAAGCTGTGAAAGTGATAATTTAGACAGTGTTACTGGAAAGCACATAAATGTGGCCCTCATAGGACTTCATCTAACTTTGAAATAGTCGATATCTAAATTTATATATATTTTGTTACTTTAAAAGTCACAGCGGTGGGTTGATAGGCAGGCTACAGATTGAAAGCTTTATTTAGCTACAGACATATAGGCATCTGTAGGCTTGTCTTCCCTCAAAATAAATGCAGAGGGCTAAAGCAGGCTATAGATTATGTGATTTTGTTTCCTGCAATAACTGACTGTGTTTATGGGGGAATCCCTTCTGCAAAGTTAAAGTGTTTTCCTGGTGGGTGGGGGGGGGCGCAGGGAGCCATCCCTGCCAGTAAATTCCTGCTAGCTGCCATAGCCGCTGGCAATAATCGCATATTCTAAATCCGACATGTTGGTTGATCCATCGATCAACTTGGGTACAATCAGCCTGCCCATAAAAGGATTGCATCTTGGCTGGTTCAGCAGCAGATCCATCTTTGGCTGCTTAACATACAACCTCATGGTTCATACTTGGTGGTAATACTTTTAATTAAGGTTTTTCAGTCATTTGATTCTTGGGATATCTAGCAGAAGATAGAAACTGGGATTACTGTATATAGTCTTGAAAACATTCACCACTATTCTATAACAAAACATTCAGAACCGGTAAAGCTCTGGCACTTTCTAGAACTGTTAATTGGACAATAAAAGATAAGCAGCATACTGATAAAGTCATTGCTGTTCTCTGCTCCTCTGCACTACACAAATCAATAGAGCCGGACTAGCTTTACTTACCAAACCTTTCTCTGTGCCAGTCTAAGATATACTTTAATGGATATGCTAACATCAAGAACCCAGTGCCTCCATTCCCAGTGCTGTTCCTGTCCCCCCGGAAGTTGGGTGTTCCACTCTTTACATGTCCCAACTGCTTATATTGCTTTCTTCACAATAATAACTAAATAAAGAATCCAGCAGGAGCGTTCAGTCTTACTGTGTAATTTATGGCTTTATAACCCCTAAATATAACATCAGTTAATCTGAAGTTTTGTTTTTCCTCAGGTGACAGTCAGTGATGGAGGTCCTTCACCCAAGCAGTCCACAGTCTGGGTCATTGTTCAAGTTCTGGATGAAAATGATAACAAGCCTCAGTTTCCAGAGAAAGTCTATCAAATCAAACTTCCTGAGAGAGATAGGAAAAAACGGGGTGAACCCATTTACAGAGCCTTTGCGTTCGACAAAGACGAGGGCCCCAATGCAGAGATTTCCTATAGTATCGTAGATGGGAATGAGGATGGAAAGTTCTTTATTGACCCTAAAACAGGCATGGTGTCTTCAAGAAAGCAGTTTTCAGCAGGGAGTTACGACATCCTAACAGTAAGAATTCATTATCCATTCATTTCACGTTGTTTAACAGTGAGCCAAAGAGGTTATTTACAAGGCTAATGCAAAATCAAAACACTTCACTACCTACTTGTATTTTAAATTTGCAAGTGCAAGCGGCCAATTCCCCCGGGAACCCGAAAGGCTAGAACAGCGTGCTGGCATAAATGATACATTTGTCTTTAATTCAAAACAGATCTGCCGAACACCACGCTCAACAGCTTAGACGGCGAAGAACCAGAAATAGATCTTTTAAAATTCATTGGAACCGTCAAGTTTAATTTAAAGTCTCACCGTTCCGTACACACATTATCGCCATTATTTATTAAATAATAGATGTCTCGCTTTTTAATAGAATGGCTTTTGTTGGCATATTTAAAGGTATAGGTTGGCATTATGGGAAAATGTATTTTGAAAAATTCCTTTATTGAAACATAAATAAAAATAATATTAAGGTCTTAAGATTTTTATATAACTTTGAAACTGGTTCTATTTAATGAAGTTGAAAAATAAATATGTAACAAACGAAGTGCTGGCCAGAGAAAAAAAACAACTAAATCAGTCTGTAAATAGTCACACCAAAGTAATATCCAAATACTTAAATACCCATTTAGACCTACAGATCTTTATTTAAAAAAAAAAATATATATATATATATATATATATATATATATATATATTTATATATAGGATTTATTATTTCTATTTATACAGTATTTAGTTGTTTAGGTACAGTATATTTGGGTTCAATTAAGATCTACTGTTATTTATTGTATAACCAGATTAATAAATAAGGAAATATAGTGGGTCTAATTTTTTTTTTTGCGGGCTAAGCTTTTTACTTTTGTTGTTTTGACATACTAATGCCCTGTACACACGATCGGATTTCCGATGGAATAAAATCCGATGGAATTTTCCGTCGGAATTCCGATGAAGCTGACTTTCATCAGTCTTGCCTACACACCATCCGACTGTCCAAAACGCCGTGACGTAAAACACTCCGACGAGCCGAGAAAAATGAAGTTCAATGCTTCTGAGCATGCGTCGACTTGATTCTGAGCATGCGTGGGTTTTTTCTTTGTTGGAGTTCCACACAGACGATCAGAATTTCCTATAGTTTTTTTTTTTTCCATCGGAAAAATTTAAAACATGTTCTATTTTTTTAACACTGATGGAAAAAAGTCTGATGGGACCCACACACGATCGGTTTTTGACTTTTTCATCGGAAAAACCGACCGTGTATATAGGGCATTAGAGATTCCTTAATACAAAATGAATCAAGCATTTTGTGGTTATATGCTCTGTTTCTATTATCCAGGCGTTAGATGAGTTTACTTTAAAAATTACTATAGATTACTGTTTTCTTTTTTATATTTTTATTAATATAGATTACATTGTACATTTATTGGGATTTTACATTCTAACAAGGTAATTTATGCCATGTGGTCCATTTCCCATTTTATTATTCTTGTTCTACATTGTAAGGCCCCATTCACACAGGGGCGGCACGACTTCTGGGGGCGACCTCGGCGGCGCGATCTCAAGACGACTTGAGACGCCCGCCGAGGCGATTTGCATAAAGACTTCTGTGTAGAAGTCAATGCAGGTCGCCTTGGGTCGCCCCCAAAAGTAGTACAGGAACCTTTTTCTAAGTCGGAGCGACCTGAGTCGCTCCAATTAGAATGGTTCCATTGAACAGCGTGGGACGCGACTCGTCAGGCCGGGCCTAAAGACTAACAAGAAAAAACAGCCAAACTCTCCCAGCACTTAGTGGTTCTCGTCAGAGGGATAGCAAACCAATGTCACATCACATACACGGTCCGATGCCTGGTGAATTCAGCCCTCTTTGGATGGGGATATCCCATGTGGAGCTACAAAAACAAAGAAGGGGAAGGCGCAAACCCCTAGTGCATTACCTGAGTAAAAATGAATTTATTAAAATAAAAAGCAACAAATAAAATGCATACTCACAAACGTACAGAAGTATACAGTATGTACATGGAAGGTTAACATGAGGTAGAACATCCAAGTGTTTCTGCAACCTCACATAGGCACGCTAACATGTTTTGTGGGCGCTCCCTTTTCTTCAGAGCTGTGCACAGAATATTATGATGTTGTGCTACCAATACATATATATATATATATATATATATATATATATATATATATATTTTTTAACACAAAATTTCTCTTTTATATACTTGATTTGTCAAAATGTAGCTTCCAGGGAGAATACTAATGTACAGGTTAGATTATGCGGTCAACTTTCTTGCTGAAGAAGATAGAACACAAGACTGTGTTCTTTAGACTTTTGTGTATTTGTACTAAAAAAAGTTTCATACACAAAAGCAACAATTTTGACAAATTCAGCTGAAGAGAGGGATGTGCTCAAGATATCTACTGAGGATCTGTTTAAGATAGCAATACATGGCTGGAATTTTGTCCAGTTCCTGCTGAATCGGCCAAAATTTGAGCCATGGTGGGCCTTTCTACACTGCCCAACTTGACAAAAGTCAACAGAGTGGAAACCGAACACCGAATGCATTGTGTTGGTGAGCTAAACAGGTTTTGCCTTGTGAAATCTTATAGTTTGACCTACTTAATAAACAGTGAAACAATGCAGACTGGCTTTTCTATTTATTATACAATCAAACGAGAGGTGTGTATAATGAACCAATGAGGGACCTCATAAGTGTACATGTTAAAAATAATGCATGTTTCTTGCAGATAAAAGCTGTAGATAATGGCCGCCCACAAAAGTCTTCTACTGCTCGTCTGCATATTGAATGGATTAAGAAACCTCCCCCGTCACCGATCCCTCTCACCTTTGACGAACCATTTTACAATTTCACCATCATGGAAAGTGACAAAGTGACAGAAATTGTGGGAGTGGTCACGGTGCAGCCTTCAAATATACCTTTGTGGTTTGATGTAGAAGGTAAGGTGATCACTTAGGAGGTACAAATTAATGTCTAGTATTTTTTTTTTTTTGTTCAAGTAATTTGTGGCAACACATCTCTTATATTTCCATTCTAAAGTTCTTTCAAGTTTTATTGTACTCACTAACCAGTTGCGTACTTGTAGCCGCCTAGAAGAGGTAAAAAAGCAAAACAACAGACAGGAACTGATCTTGAATCAAAAAGTCAGTATCTACCTAGAATTTGTGTGGCACCAGTGGGTTAAACCACATAACTAATCATGTGGCTGCTTTATTCCTTAAGGTGATACTAAACAATCTCCAAAAATTATCCATGCACATCCACTACCTAATAGCCCTGCAATCTATTTTTCATGAAAACGGTTTCTTAATGTGCTTTTCTGCCTCCTTGCAATGTCGTTCCTGAACCACTACGTTTTCCGTTCTCACTACTGTTTGTGTGGGACAAGCAATTCACATTAATCACGGTCATGTACATTGCTCTATGCACACTACAAATCTAATAGTTCATAGTCCCTAGTCCATCTTGGGAGCAAGCAAGAGAGGGTGGCTAAGTCCCTACATACAATGGGACAGTAGCCACCCTCTTACAGAAAGTCAGATCACAACAGCTAAAAAAATAAAAGAATTTGGAGATTTGGAGGAGGCAGGGAACAAGAGAAGGTATTTTTGAGTGAAAATTTGAATAGGACTTTTTAAAAACAGAGTTTAGTTTAAGGCACTTTAAGGCCCTAAAGAAGGTTCTTGTAGTTGGACTACCCATTGGAACCCCCCCCCCCCCCCCCAATGGATTGTCATTATTATTTTGTCATTTGGCTTTGTAGTGCCTGTGACAGTTGACTAAAACCATGAAGACTGTTGGGGATATCTTGCCATTGGAATTGCCATTAAATATTTGTGTGTGAGTCAACTTGGCGAAAGACATGCAACTTGAAATATCACTTTTAAATTGAGTTAGCCTATAAAAAAAGATGTGTTACTTCTTACCTAGCTACAGAATAGGCATACCTGTTAGTGTCCTGTGTACACAGTCAAAGCCCTGTTGCTTTCCTGACCCAGTTCAGTGAAAGAAAGCCACATACTAGTAACAGGGTGTTGATGCCACCATATCCGTTTGTGGTGGTGCATGGTAAGTCTCCATTTGCTGACAGCTTTTTACAGCTGTCAGTGACCCCAGCTGGAAAGTACCTACATGGTGATAAGGACATCTAATTATCTATTCCACAGAGCTTCATTTGGTAACATACTGGTAATTTTCCTTTAGTTATCGTCTTTTTTTATTTTCTTGATCAGAAGGAGACTCAGCTGTGCAACCTGGGAGCGTGTTTTTTTTGAGTTTTGGTTGCTTCCATACCTGTCTTTGATTGAATCTAAGCCCTCACATTTTCTAAAGCACTGTGCATCATAAACACTGGGCTTCCTGTCTACTTGCACACACTTCAGTGTTGACCTGTGCACCTTGTACTTCTAGACCAGCCTTTCTCAACCTTTTTACCATGGAGGAAGTCTTGACATCATTCTCAGGTCTCTGGGAACTCCTGCAAAAAAGTATTATATCTACAGCCTATGGTACAATATTAGGAACAGTAAGTTGTAGACATATTAATAAATATTAAAAAAAAAGTGGCATACCTAGCATATTTGATCATAGATCATATTTAACACTCCCCTGTGCTATGTGACAAATTATTTTAAAAGAAACAAAGGTAGTGCAGATTGTAGGTCAGTGATAAATGGACGCCTTTAGATAAGTAGTCAGTAGCCCCCTTACATAGTGGTCAGTGGAGAAATGCTGTCTTACATTGGGTGTCACTTGAGTGTCCCTTTACGTTGGTGGTTAATATTAAGAATGCCACCTTACAGACATCTTTAAAGAGTACTGGTGTTAGTGGTGTGAGATATGACAGGAGAGGTTCCATTGGATCTATCAAGTGACATTGGCACCAGAACTATACAGGTACCGTCAGGTGGGTGATCATTCCACCATTGGTGAAGGAATCCCTAGCAACCTATGGATTAAGCCTGGTTGAAAAAGGCAGTTTTAGACCAACTTCTGCATAATGTGTGACGACAGAACCAATTGTCATCTCCGACAGGGGAGCATGTGATAGGGTGACAACATAGGAGCACAGCTGGAAGACGGTAGTCACTTCTTAACAGGATGTTCCTGAACAACGGCTTTCACAGGTATTGTTTTAATGAAATCTGCAGAATTGATTGAGTTTAGATCTACGTTAAAGTGACAACATGCCAGAGCGGCTTCAGGTTAAGACCGTAAAAGAATATATAAAAAAAATTAGAATTTTTCAATAAAAAAAAAACAACAAAACTGCAGAGTCATAGTACAACATACTTTTATATTTCTCATTAGACTCAAAGCCAACCCATTCTTATTAATATTGAAATTAGAAAGTCACTCTTCACAGGTATCACACAGTAATACCCTGGTTTTGTTCTGCTTATTGAAATGTTTGTCTGATACTAATTAATACAATGTTAACCATTTATGTTTGTAACAATGTAAACTTTGAGGTTTACTAGCTTGTTAAGCAGCCTCTGAAATGCCATGTATTTTGTTTGCTACGCTTCTGCTAATATCCCAAATCTTTTTGTTCTGTTTCACCTTTCTCTTCCATGTTGTCTCATTCAGTGCACTAATGACTCTAAATCTTGTTTGACTTACCTCTCTCTCTTCTTTCTGCGTCTGCTTCTTCTGTCTCTTTTCTGCTGACTGCCCTGCTGCAAGGTGGCAAACTTGCCCGGGAGATGTTCTATATTCTGCAGACAGCTTGCGGGCAGAACTGCTCTTCAGAAGGTATTACTTGTGTAAAATACACATGACACATCACTGCTACTTTATCCTGATCTGTATTTTTTTTGTGAAATTATTTCTGGGGTAAAGTAACAAGATATTAACCCTAATGTGTTTTTATTTTTCTCTTGGAAATTGCATGTATCGAAAGTTTGTACCTAGTTAGTGGCTTAAAGGAAACCTGTGACAAAAATATAATGGTATTTGCCCTTCTTCAATTCTGCTGTGCAGTGCTGCCAAGTGTAATAGGCTTTACCCAACTCCAGCTGGAAATATGAAAAGGATTGTGTTGGTTTAGGGTCAGGGGTGGGCTTTTGAGGACATTCATGAAGGTATTTGCACTCCCAGTGGTAGGCTGTTCCAGTCAAGATTTAGAAATGCTAACCAGAAAGATGTCAGCTTCCCAATCTACTAACAGTAAAGCGGATGCTGCCTTTTTTTTTTTTTGGAGTAGAGCAAGTAAGAACACGTGCCTGGTTTTTACTGCTGTTGGTGAGAGTTTCCCTCTTGTTTTCTGCCACCAAAAGAGGAGAACAGGTTTCAAGAGTGCAGAAGAACACCAACCTAAAAACACACTGTAGAAGTTCTAATTGTTCCCCATATTACTACTATGTTTGTTGTTGTCTGGCTTCATTGGCAAGGTTTCCCATCATTTTCTTTAAATGTGACATTCTGCTTCTGAGGGAAAAATGGCAATTTGTGTAAAGTGGATAACGGAACCTAAAACATCTCCCCAACCGGGACACAGTGAAAAAAAAATGTGACAAATGTTCTAGCTTCTCTTTACCCCATCCAAAACACACAGAAGGTTTTTTACCTTTGTGCATAGAATAGAAGAAAAAAAACCTTTAGGCCTCGTACACACGACCGAGTTTCTCGGCAAGAACCAGCAAGAAACTTGCTGGCAGAGATGTCTTGCCGAGAAATTTGTTCGTGTGTATGGTTTCTCGTCAAGAAAACCGACAAGTAATCTCGACGAGAAAATAGAGAACCTGCTCTCTATTTTCTCGTCAAGATTCTCGTCAGCCTGTTTCTCGATGAGAAAAGTGAGTGTGTGTACACTTACCTGTCCTCCGGGAAGCCCACGCATGTTCGAAATTAATTCAACGCATGCGCGGTAGCTTCCTAGGCATAGGTAGGGTATACCAAGATGGCGGCGACGGCATCGAATGTGACGAGCGCATGCTCGTCGTAGTCGATGACGTCACCGCGTACGCTCCATTCAAAGAACCGCGGGTTCTTTGAATCGAGCGTCTGTACACTCGGCCGGGACAAGTTTCTTGTCCAAGAATCTCGTCGAAAAAAATGACATGTTTTTTTCGACGAGAATCTCGGCCGTGTGTACGAGGCTTCAGCCTTTAGAACCACTTTAAAGTATAACTAAAGGCAAAACTTTCTTTATTGTTTTGGAAACAGTGGAGAGGGATTAGAACGCTTGTCAGTTTTTATTGCTGTTTGTGCTTCTGAGATCCACCCTAGCTATTTGTTCTGTTTACTGTTATCATTGAAAGTAAAAGAAAATCCCAAATTTTGGGTTGTCCTCAGAAAAGTAATAGAGGGGAAATCTTTGAATAGGGACACTAATTCTGGTTGCCTGGGAGTCCCTAAGGAATTCCTTTAATTTACAGGGAATCCCTCTCACTTCCTGTTTGGCTATGGAACAGGAAATTAAAGGAAAACTCTGCAACAGGATACAGATAACCCTTTCCTGCTCTATCCAAAATGAAAAAAAGTTTGGCCTATAGTTCTACTTTAAGGCATTTGATCCATCCAAACGAGTCTGTGTTGTCACCAAGTTGGGTGTTTGCCTCTGTCTTAAGCCCTGTACACACGATGAGAATTTCCGATGGGCTAAAATCTGATGGAATTTTCCGTCGGAATTCTGTTCAAGCTGTCTTGCATACACACTGTCAGACCAAATTCCGACCGTCAAGAACGTGGCGACGTAAAACCGAGCATGCGTCGACTGGATTCTAAACATGCGTGGATTTTTCTCCGACGGAGTTCCACACAGACGATCGGAATTTCCCATAGGATTTTTTTCCATCGGAAAAAAATAAAACATGTTCTATTTCTAAACTCTGACGGAAAAAAGTCAGATGGGGCCCACACACAGTCAGAATTTCCAATGAAAAACCTCTGTTAGACTTTTTTCATCGGAAATTCCGATCGTGTGTACAAGGCATTACAGTCCAGCTGTTTTAACTTCTGTTCAAGTGAGGGTCACATTTATTTGTTGTTCTAAAGAGTACATTTTTTATATCTACATTTATATAGAAACCAGGAAATACAAAAATCATAAAGGATGTTTGTGGCATCTTTGTTTTAATTTGCCCATCAGTGGACTTTTCATAGAATTATATGGACAATCCACATCGGTAAATGACACAGGAAGCTAGTCACTCAGGAAAACGGTAGCTGAAATGGGTTTCCTGGTGGTGAGTGGATTTTCCATCTGGGTCTTGAAAGGTAGTAAAGATCAGCAGGGAATGGAACTCCAACACAATGGGCTAGTCAGGAGCTTTGTTAAGGGCCTTAAGCCTGGTACACACTACTATTTTTTTATTTTTTCATTTAACCCAGCAGGTTGAAGAAAAAAAAATGACAGCTCCGGTCAGAGATGATCCAATGTTAGTACAGTGATCATCCCTGCTGAGCTATTGTGTTCTGATAGGGCCCCTCCCCCGTCAGAACACTCCGGTCAATGGCTGAGAGCGCTGTTTAGGAGCCAGACGGCTGCTGTCTTTCCAGCATGCTCGTTCGACAGAAGCCGACCGAACATCCAACTTCTGTCAGACCGAATGTCAGACGCTTTTTATTGAACCGGCCGATGTCGCCCGACATTAGGACCGCGTGTACTAGACATTACAGTCAGACAGTAAGCCCATTTACTAGTCTGAGAAAGCCAGACCTGAAAGGCAAGGATTTTTTTTTATGTAAATGAAAAAAATAAGCTTTGCCTATCTACTTTAAAAAAAATTGTGTTTCGGGTACAGACACACTTTAACCACTTAAGGACCAGAAGGACTTGCCCCCTTAATGAACAGGCCCTGCATCACTTTAACTGACAATTGCGCGGTCGTGCAATGCTGTACCCAAACAAAAATGTTTTTTTTCCCCACAAATAGAGCTTTTTTTTTGTGGTATTTGATCACCTCTTCGGTTAAAATTTTTTGCACTATAAACAAAAAAAGACTGACAATTTAAAAAAAAAAAAAATTGTTTTACTTTCAGCTAAAATACATATCCCAAAAAATATATATAAAAAAACAAATGTATTCATTAGTATAGGACGATATATTTTCTTCCACATTTTTTGGTTTACGCAAAAGTTATCGCGTCTGCAAACTACAGGATAGATTTAGGGACTTTTTTTTTAAATTATTTTTACTGGTAATGTCGGCGATCTGCGATTTTTAGCAGGACATTGTGGCAGACAAATCTGAACCCTAAATTACACTTTTTAGGGACCAGTGACATTATGACTTGGCAGAACAGGGAAATGCCTTGTTTACATAGGCAGTTCCCCCATCTGCCTCTCCTCGTCGCGATCGCGGGCTGCTGGTGGACATCGAGTCCGCGGGACTAGCGGGCACGCTACCGTGGCGTGTGCGCCCGCTATCCTGCTTTTGCAGACTTACGTACAGGTACGTCAGTTTGCCCAGGAGAGCCGACCTGTCGCAGTATATCTATGAGAGCAGGTTGGCAAGTGGTTAAACTGTCATGACATTTGAGGTCAAACTTTCCTAGGGCCTGTGTCAAGTCTATGGGGCTGTAAAAACTGATTGAAGTTGGTCAAATGCAGGTCAGAAGGAGGTCAAATGCACCTGTCAATGAATTCTGATGGATCTCTGAATCATCTCAAACCAATTTTAAACTGATGCTATTGACCTGGGGTTTCCAAACTTTCTGAGCAAAGGGCCAGTTTTCAGTCCTTGAGGCTTTATGGGGGAGGGGGGGCTGACTGTGACCAGTGGGAGTAGAAAATGCTTGGGTGTCATTGAAAGTAAACAGTGCCCAATCATTGCTTTTAGTGGAAGGAATAGTGCCCTATTGTTGGTATCATTGGGAGGAAAGGTGACACATTATTGGTATTCAAGGTAGGAATGGTACCTTATTGTTGGTATCTGTGAGAGGAATGGTGCCCCATCATTGGTGTCTGTGTGAGGAATGGTGCCCCATCATTGTTGTCATTGAATGGCATGGTGCCCGAACCAAATAACATAAATAATATGCACAACTGATGGCAGCAAGCTGTCTGCTTTATATAAGGGGCTCCCATTAGACTATACTGCTTGCTGAGATAGTGGAAAGAGCTACATGTTAGAGAATTTTGACACTCCTAAAACCCCCTGTGCATGTCCTGTTTTTTCTGCTGCTGGAAGCTTCCCCTTTCTGTCCTAGGCACAGGCCCATAAGTGCTTTCTGGTAATTATTACCCTACTGCTAATGCAATTTTTGCCAAGTGCATTTTTTTTATCTGTAGCTTCTGTCTGTGCTTTTTATTGTCAGTGTATTCAATAAAACTGAACTATCTCAATGTATGTCCAAATCTAGAACTACTGATATAGAGACTTCTGCATGAACGGAAACACTTGTAGAAACACTTGTAGAAAAAGTACTGGATGGCAAACGGAAGGTTTATAATTTTTATTGCTGTGTCCCCATTGGAGAAATCTTGGGTTTTTAAGTAGGACTGAAGTCTGTAAAAAATACTAACCTATAGACCGTTTTGTTTCAGTTTGTGCTGGATGGCAGGTGATAGGCAAATTGGATGATCTTTTAAACCAAAAACTCAATTGGATGTATTGGTATATTTTCTGTTTTCAAAGCTACCGGTAATCTGTACTTTGCCCTTTTATGGCAAAATGTAATTTAGGGCCATAAATGGGCTCCTCCTCTTCTCGGTGTGCCAACATAGGAGGCCACTTCTAGGCTGCACTGTGTGAGTCTATTGAAGCACACAGGGTGGCTCAGATCTGCCCCCTGCCCTCGGCTCACAGGATTTGATTGGCAGCAGCGGGAGCCTGTGGCTCCCACTGCTTCCTCTGTGAGCAGCGCTGGATCAAGATCAGGCTCAGGTAAGTTTACAGGGGGATGAGGGGGGTGTTACAAATATGGGGACACTTTTTTCCTTAATGCAGGGAATGCAAGGTAAAACATGTCTAGCCTTTAGAACCACTTTAATTATTTATTGTCAGACAGTTGGTGACTGAGCATGAACAGCCAACATTTGTTGTCGTTAATTCCGCCTACAATTGTCTGATGGAGCATACACATGGTCGGATTATCCGACGCAACACTTCCATCAGACAATTATGTGTGTATTGTGTGTACAGGCCTTAAATGTCAAAAAAATGAAATAAAATGTACAGTATATATCCTCTATAATTTTACAATGACAGCCAATTTTGCCAGTTGGTTTTTCAATGGTGTGGCTTAAGTGTGCTTTAGAAAGGAACATTTCCTTATAGGAAACTAAACTGAGTTTTGTTTAGTTTAATTTTACTTATTTTTAGGTTTACAAGTTTATAAACCAATCTTTAGTCTAATACCAGTATGTTAATTACAAAAAACATTAGTTTACAAATAAACATTTAATATGGAGTGCATGCTGGGCTTTCTCATAAATAAAGCCCAGCACTACTGTAGAGCACTACACCTTTTGACAGCTACCGTATATACTCAAGTATAAACCGACCCGAATATAAGCCAAGGCGCCTAATTTTACCACAAAAAAATGGGAAAACGTATTGACTCGAGTATAAGCCTAGGGTGTCCATCTGCATGCCTCACTGTGCCTCACTTTTCCTCACTGTGTCCATGTGCATGCCTCACTGTGCCCATGCCTCACTGTGCCCATGCCTCACTGTGCCTCACTGTGTCCATGCCTCACTGTGTCCATGCCTCACTGTGCCCATGCCTCACTGTGTCCATGCCTCACTGTGCCCATGCCTCACTGTGTCCATGACTAGACTTACGTTTAACATGGGAGTATATGGAAGGGGTGCCCGGCTCTGAAAAATCGGTGCGCCCCGGCCGTAGGCCCCCCAGACAGCAAACTTTGCACACTTCTAAAGGAGAACTGGGGCTACATGTGTGCCAAGTGTAGGGTCCAGGGAACCGGGCCCCCAAATTTACTGAACAAATGACTGTTTAACATGACAGTCTATGGAAGGGGTGCCCAGGTTTAAAAAATCAGTGCTCCCCGGCCGTAGGTTCCCCGGACAACAAACTTTGAACACTTGTAAAGGAAGAGTGGGGCTACATGTGTGCCAAGTTTGGCCGGTACCTCGTCCCCAAAGTCCAGGAGATCAGGCACAAAAATGTGACTAGAGTATAAGCTGATGGGGGCATTTTCAGCACAAAAAAATGTGATGAAAAACTCGGCTTATACTCGAGTATATACGGTATTTAAGATTGAAAACATAAACAGTTCAGTGTTTGCTAACCATAATGAATAAGTTTAGTGAGTCATCTTAATAATGGCTAAAAAACATTTTATAAATTAGGTTTATTCCCGAACCTAATAGGTAAATTAAAAAAAAACATTATGCATTCCCTTTAAATTTGATACACTAAAAAAAAATGTTTTCTTTTTTTTTTTTTCGTTTTATGCTTCTACTTGCTGATATTTTCTAAAACTGCCATTGTACAAAAACACTTTCAGCAAAACAAAGGTACCTTTTATTTTGTTTTTGCTGCAGCCAAACAACTTAAAAGGTGATTTTTTTTTTCCCCGTCATTCTGTACTTTAAGCTCTCGCTTTTCATCTTTGCCTGCGCCATTGAAATTTTTATGCTTATTTTACTTTTTTTGCTTCTAATTAACAGAACAAAGTATTCTCTTTGAAAAATACTGGGCTCTCCCAAGGCTTTCAATTAAAGCTTTTTCTTGAAACACCATTCTTCAAACGATTTTTACAGTCAATTTTTTTTATTTTTTTTGCATAATTTCCCAGGCAAATCAATTAAAACGTTAATTGGAAGACGCCATGTCTTCCTTAGCATAAAATTTAAAAAGCTTGTAATCTATCTGCCTTTCCTGGGTACTTCGGTATATCTACCACCTAAATAAAATGTCAAGGGCAGTTATGGGCTGGCATGGAATTTTGGCCGCTCTGTATTTATGACAGCTTTGAAAATGACATTTCTGAGATTAATTGGAAGGAACAAAAACGGGAGTTGTTGTGATTACTTGTGCTCCTCTCAGTTACTCAAATGTGGAGGACAGTTTTATTCTTAGTAATGCAGATCAGCAATTTACCTTCCATCATTTAGCAAAACCACTCAATGATCACGGCTGCCTCACCTAAATTCAAGACCTAAAGCCAATCTCAATAGCCTAAATAAATTATAGATGGTGCAGATGTTGTCTGTCTTTGGTGTTTGGACAAAACATGGTGCCAGCAACTTTAGTAGGATTGATACTTGTCCAGTTTTCAAGCTGGACAATGCAGAACTTAAGGCTTCACACCTAAAGGTTAGCATTAAATGGAAGCTTTCAATGTGGAGCTCCTCTTCTAAAAATATTTTGATTTGTCCGGCTTGTGTTAGTAGATTAATTCACTGATTTCTCTATGATATCCTGGTCTGCTCACTTGTTGTAGGCTGGTGACTCTGAAAGCATTGAAGCTAGGAGGTCAACATTAGACATGTGCACACTGAAATATTTTGTTTCGGAATTTCGTTTTCGTTCGAAAAATAAATGTATTTAGTTACTCCCGAAATTCATTTTTATTTAGTTTTTTCGTTAAAAAAATGCATTCGTCCGAAAATTCAAATTAATTAAGGTTGAATCTGTCAATTGAAGGCTTAAGCCCTGTACAAACGATCGGTTTTACAGATGAAAACAGTCCGATGGACTTTTTTCATCGAACAAACCGATCGTGTATGGGATCCATCGGTCTTTTTTCCATCGGTTTTAAAAAATAGAACATGTTTAAATTTTTCCGATGGATCAAAAACCGATGGCAAATTCCGATCTTCTATGGGCAAGTCCATCGGATAAAAAACCCACGCATGCTCAGAATCAAGTCGACGCATGCTCAGAAGCATTGAACTTGATTTTTTTCGGCTCATCGGAGTGTTTTACATCACCGCTTTTGGAACGGTCGGTTTTTTGACTGATGGTGTGTAGGCAAGACTGATGGAAGTCAGCTTTATCCTATTTCCGATGGACAAAACCATCGGATTAGAATCCATAGGATATCCGATTGTGTGTACGAGGCTTTATGGTGTCTGTCGAATGTTCTAAGAAGATTCGACGGAGCAGTGAAACTGTACAACGCCGCAATCATACATTTCCGGTCGAATGTTCTGCCTACAAGCTATAGTAGAATTCTAATGTTGTATGACTAGTAATAATTATATTTATTAATTATTATTACTAGTCAACCAACATTAGAATTCTTCTAATGGGCAGAGCATTTCACCATAAATGTCCGCTCGCTGCAATCGTATGTTTTGAGCTACTTCGTCGAATCTTCATGCCTCTATAATGTCAAATCTTTTCTCTCTATGTCGTATCTTTTCTCTCTATGTAGAATAATATTGGACTAATAGAGTTAAGGTTAGGCACATTGAAACTAAATGAAACGACGAACGAAAATAAAAATAAAGCATTTGTTTATGTCGGATCTTTCGTTTTTCGTTTTCTGCATTTTCGTTATCGTTTGTTAAAACGATAACAAAAATACCTGAAATTCGGACGAAAATGCATTCAGACGAAAACGAATGCACATGTCTAGTCAACAACATCACATTCAGGCAACTAGCATTTTTAGACGGAGAAAAACACTGGCAGTTCCCCTAACCTCTTGGAGGGTTTATCCTTTCATGACCAGAAGTCATTGATGCATCACTGCCCACACCAAATATATTAGCAAATTTAAATTAATAGTGAGTTATTTTGTCAATATAGTATAGTCATTAGTGATTTAAATCAGCCTTTTTCAACCAGGGTGCCCAGGCAAAATGCCTAAAAGTTGCCCAAAAATTGTATACAAGCTGGTGTGTGGATGAAGCCTGCCTTTTAGCTACACAAAGCAACCGTTTTTCATTGTGCACCATTACAACCTTCTAGCTGCCGGCATCCTAACGACCAATGGCATCATCAGTTGATTTGGAGGAGATCAGTCACCTGCACAGCACCCTTGTATCCCCCTCTTCTGCCCCTCTCCATCAGTGTTGGGGGTACATTAGCTGAGTGATGGAGAACAACTGAGGGAGAAGAGAAACATTGGAATACTAGTCAGTACCTGTTTGAAAAAGTGTATTTGCTTTGGAAGAATAAATCCCCTCTAACGTTGGGTGTCCTACTTGTGTGGATGTTGTTGCATTATGTAAAACTATTAGAATAGTTTTTACATTTTAGAATGGGGTGCCTCGAGACTGTCCGTAATTTTTAAAGGGTGCCTCAAGATTGTCCATCATTTTTAAAGCGTGCCTTGACTGAAAAATGGGTGAGAAACACTGATTTAAATCTAAATCCCTGGGGAGTCACCTCCCCAGCATTTCCATGCCCTTAATATCGTACTCCAGCAGAATACTGCCTCGTCTGAGGCATGGGCTTTTAGAGAGCTGTTCTCAATATCTATCAGAAGATCGTGACCCCCAAAAGAACTTACATTAAAGGAATAGTTCACCTTTTTTCAAAATGTAGTAAAAGCGCTAACATTGCTAAACTTTACTAAATGTTTGCGTTCAAGGTTGGTATGGTGGTACTAACTGCAGTTATGGGGCTGAAGGAAATTCTGACTAGACTACAACTGCAGTGATATCACCACCCTGCTAATGGCACACACTGTTGAGTCCCTCTGTTGCAGTGAAAGATAGTATTTTATTTCACTGATCCCCATTAATGGGTGACCTTGCTTTCTGGGCAGAGCGCCGCACAGTTGCACTGAATTAAAAACCAAACAGCATTCAAGAACAAACAGAATTATTCTGGTAGGGGATGAATTGCATTTTTGTTTTATGGGATGGTGTAGTCTACCATACCCTAAATACAGGTGTAACATGAAACATGGTCCAAAAAGGGGGACTATGAGTTATTAAATTTAACACTAAAAACTACAATTAACCCCTTCAGCTCCCGAAGGTTTACCCCTCTTCATGACAGGCCATTTTTTGTGATACGGCACCGCGTTACTTTAATTGACAATTGCGCGGTTGTGTGACGCTGTACCCAAATACAATTGATGTCATTATTTTCCCACATATAGAGCTTTTGGTGGTATTTGTGATCACCTCTGGGGTTTTATTTTTTGCGCTATAAACAAAAAAGAGCGACAATTTTGAATAAAGAACAATATGTTTTACTGTCTGCTATAAAACGTACCCATTAAAAAAATTAAAAATTTAATTTCTTCATCAATTTAGACCAATATGTATTCTGCTACATATTTTTGGGAAAAATATCCTAATAACTGTATATTGATTGGTTTGGGCAAAAGTTATAACGTCTACAAACTATGGGATATATTTTTGGAATTTGTATTTTTTTTTTACTAGTAAGGGTGGCGATTTGCGACTTATAGCGGGACTGCAATATTGCGGTGGACAAATCAGACACCTAACTGACACTTTTTGGGGAGCAGCCACACTAATACAGTGATCGGTGCTACAAAATATACACTGTCACTGTACTAATGACACTGGCTGAGAAGGGGTTAACATCAGAGGCAATCAAAGGGTTAAATCTGTTCCTAGGGGGTGTTTGCCAACTGTGGGGGAAGTGCTTTTACTGTGGGAAGGCAGAGATCTGTTACTGCCTAGCAGGAACACAGGATCACAGCCTTCCCTTGTCACAGAACGGCGATCTGCCTAATTTAAACAGGCGAATCGCCGTTCTGCCTGTCTCCTGAATGATCGCCAGGACATTCAGTCCGCTGGACCCACTGATTGGCTCCATCTGTGTCCATTTACAGCCAAAGCGGGTCGACGGCGGTGCGCATGTGCAGAATTACGTACAGGTACATGATTCTGCCCAGAGCGGCCGCCCTGTCGCAGTAAATGTACATGGGGCAATCCGCATCTGGTTAAAGTGACTTAAAGTATAATTCCATCCTAACACTAACTATGCTTGAAAATGTCCCCTATTCTGCCTAAACTGTATAAAAACAGGGCTTACGTGCCTATATTTAGTTTGCTCCAGTCCAATAATATGATCTGCAGCTCCAGTTCTCTAGTGTCAGTGAGCAGTGGTATCCTTGCTAAGCACTCCCTCCACTTCCCTGCAGCTGCCACTTACTGATACAGGGGATCGCATGACCAGAGTGGTATTAAAATACAGTAGCTAAGTACACACATCTTTTTTTCACAGGTTAGGCAGGATAGTAGGTAGCGGGAGGGGCTACCTAACACAGCGTTAGGCTGGAATTCTACTTTGAGCAGTATGTGTGAGGAATAATAATTAAAATATGAAGATCATTATAGTGTAAAGTACATTAGTATTCTAAATACTAATTAATTTTTTATATATTTTTTACAAAATATCTATTTTCGGGACCATTCACATCAGGTGCTGTGGGTCTGCATTGGGTGGCTATTCCAGTGCAGTCCCACTTCAAGTGAAGGCAAAATGCCTTGTCTCCTAATGTGCTCGGTTCACATGGCATTGCGGTGGTGTACAGGTGGCGTGTGGCACCCAGCAGAACTGAATCCAATGTCAATGAAGTTTGTTTTAAAAAAAAGTGTACAGTACAGGGCATTGGCACAGCAGTTGTCCAGCCAAAGCACACTGCAAACCAGCCGCTGCTTTGGGCAGAGGCGTAACTAGAATCTTCAGGGCCACGTGCAAGAAACCATAAAGGGCCCCCACCAGGGGCATTGCTAAGTCTACAAAAGATCTCGGGCTAGAGCCCATAGCAGTGAAGTAAAGTCATACGCATGTGTGTGTGTATGTATTTTTATATATATATGTGAATCATTACATATCTGAGTGTGGATCCCCCCTTACATCATGGTCCCCAGAGATCCCCCACTTACATCAGGGTCCCCAGAGCCCCCTCATTGCATCAGGGTCCCCAGAGAGCCTTCCCTTACATCAGGGTCCCCAGAGAGCCTCCCCTTACATCAGGGTCCCCAGACAGCTGCCCCTCTCTTCTGAAGGTTCCCCTGTACCTTACTGGTCTCCGCTGTCTGTGCACCTCCAACCCCCAGCACATCTCTGTACCCCCCACCTGGGGGGAGGTGGGAGGGGGCGATCGGCAGCTCTATGGTGCCTGTGGACCACGGGATCTCCCTGGGGCTAGTAGTTCTCCTCCCGAGTGTATACAGTGGAGAGGGGAGGGGCCTCTGACCCGAGCATGTATCAGCAAGAGTGTACAAGCAGAGGGACTCACTTGTACACTGAAGAGTAAAACTGATACATGCTGGATCAGAGGCCCCTTCCCGCTCCACTGTATACACTCGGAAGGAGAACTACAAGCCCCAGGGAGATCCCACGGGCACCATACAGCTGCCGATCGCCGCCTCCCACTCCCACCACTGCATCCCAAACTGACAGCCAGAGGTGTAGGGGGAGATGCCGGGTCTTGGGCCCCCCCCCCAAAATGGCAGAACGGCAGGGCCCAGTTGCAAGTGCGACTGCTGCCACCCTGAAAGTTCTGCCACTGGGCTGGTGTAAATAGACCCTAGCTCTGCCACTGGGCATCAGAATCAGCAGGGATTAAAAGTTTACTGTATATTTTTTATTTTATTTTTGCTTTTTAGAAAATAAAATCAAAGCTAATGAAAAAAGGTTTATCAATTAGGTGATATAATTGTAAAGTCCCATCTGTTAAAAAAAACAAAACGCATTATATTTTACCCAAATACACCCCCCTTTTCTAAAAGCAGTCTGTGGTGGGATCACCTTTAATCATTGCCCTTGAAAAATCCCCAAGTACCCTAACTGCTGTTATTATACCATTGGTTCATTAAAATACATTTGTACAATGATTCCATACAGGACATTGTATTCCTCACCAGTAGAGATGATAGAATTTCCTTTATGAATGAACAAGTATAGCGATATGTTGTCTCTCCCCCCTCCACCTGTTATGCATCCTCGTAGAGGGCCACTGCTGTAAGTACTGTTGCTTGATGTGAGATCAGCGCCTTGGAATGGAATAATCTTTATAAATCTTTAATCCAAGGTTGTTTGTGGCTTACAGACTGGCGAAGATTTATTTATTTTGCTTCGGCAGCTGATGCTATTTCTCTCCAAGACACAAAAATAATGAAGTTCGGCAGCATTTTAATGTTGTATTTTGGGAAAGTTGAAGCCAGTAGCATGGAGGCAGATAGACATGTTTTACTTTCAAAAGACAAATGGCATAAAAAAAAAGTGACGTCAGAAGGCCACTAACCGTAAATTGAAGGTTGGTTTATGTAAAAGAGGTTTATTTTAATAACGCTAGTCAATAAAAACGTAAAAGTTTCCGGAAACTTATCAGAACTGAAGGTTGACATAATGTGAAGGTGGAAGAATATTTTCTAGGACAACTGACTTTCTGTTTCATTAAAGCTGGCCTGAGCTTCTAAAATGGAAGATTTGTTATAGGGACATTTGAAAGTTTTAATTGTGCCTTAGTTGTGCCCTGAAAAATGCTGTTTTGTCTGGAATCCCTCCAGTGCTTTTTCTATGCCTACAGCCCCATAGCTGTTTATCTGCAGTGTGAAATCTAAGATTGCTAGTCTCTGGAAATTTGGAGTGAGATTTGGGGACCTCACCACTCTGTTGCTTACTGTTCTCCTTCCTGGAGGTTCTGACTTGAGGAAGTAAAGCCCTGCCTCTATCAAGATGGCCAACTTCACACAGAGACAGTTTTACCCAATTACACCCCCCTTTTCCAAAACAGTCTGTGGTGGGATCACCTTTAATCATTGCCCTTGAAAAATCCCAGAGTACCCTAACTGCTGTTGTTATATAATTGGTTCATTAAAATACGGCTGTACAATGATTTCATACAGGACATTGTATTACTCACCAGACGCGATGAAAGAATTTATTTTATGAATGAACAAGTACAGCAATATATATTCTCCCCCCTCCACCTGTTCTGCTTCCTTGTAGAGGGCCACTGCTAGTCTCAGGAAATTTGGAGTGAGATTTGGTGACCTCACCACTCTGTTGCTCACTGTTTTCCTTGCTAGAGGTTCTGACTTGAGGAAGTAAAGCCCTGCCTCTACCAAGATGGCCACTCTCACACAGAGACTGTGCAGAGAAAAGCATGGAAAGTCAGCGATAGGGTAAGATCAGTTGCAGGAAGACTACAGCTAATACCGGTCACTAGTCATTTCCCTTTTTCCTGCTTTTTGTAGCACAATTTCCAGAGTTCAGTTCCTCTTGAAAGCCTCCCACAGCCTAAAATTCTAAATGATAGGCTTGATTGACACTAAAACACCTGGAGAAATGTAATTATTTTAAGAAAAGTGACAGGTATTTTCAGCTGATTCAAATGAGATTTGAAAATTACAGTCATATGGCTGAAAATAAAAATATTTATCCTTGTACGAAGCTTTATGGATTGAGTCTAATGGCAGATAAATAGCACTTAAACTGTAGGCTGCTGCTTGTTAAAAAAAAAACTGTAGGCTGTACTGTAGTGTAACTCTAGGTAACCTTTTTTTTTAGATAGGGCATGGAAAGGTAAGAATCTCTGTAATGTTTATAGTCCCTTTTGGGGAGATTTCCCCGATTTCCTGTCCTGGTTACAACATTGCTACAAAGGAAGAAAGCTAAATAAATCTTCAATGCTAACCTAGCAATAAAAATATTATTATACAGTATTTAGATAGAGCTAACAGTTTGCACAATGCTTAACAATATAAAGGGAGACAATACAGCAACAATATAATTTAATACAAGAGGATTAGGGGGGGCCCTGTTCCTGGGAGCTTACAATCTAATAGGGGGGGGGGCTGGTGGAAAAAAAGGTAAATACTGTGAGGAATGAACTGATGGGAGAAATTGAAGATTTGGTAATTAGCTGAAGGCAGGATAGGCTTCCCTGAGGAGATGAGTTTTCAGGGGATCGCCTAAAAGTGGACAAAGTAGGAAATAGCTGACCAGATTGGGGTAGGGAGTTCCAGAGGAAAAGATGTTGGAGGCTCTGGCCTTTTCCCACTCCATTAAAAATGTGCTTTATATTGATGAATTTTCCATCACTTCCGGTTATTAATAATTTTTTCACGAGGACAGAAAGTGAGAGTAAACAATCCTATTGCTGATGATAGCCTAATATAACCTTATTCTCCATGAGGCCCATGGGCCAAAAAGATGTTGGAGGCTCTGGCCTCTTCCCACTCCATTAAAAATGTGCTTTATATTGATGAATTTTCCATCACTTCCGGTTATTAATAACTTTTTCACGAGGACAGAAAGTGAGAGTAAACAATCCTATTGCTGATGATAGCCTAATATAACCTCATTCTCTCTGACGCCCATGGGCCAAAAGGGACAAGCAAACCTATTGCTGATGGCAGCATCTAGCAACAGAATCACCAGTGTGACTTGGCCTATCAGAATGGATATGACAGAAGGACCCGAGGGGTCTTCTGTGGATATCTTGCTGCCATTGCTCCTGCAAGATATCAACCAAACAAGGCATATAAAATAGTACTTAGAGGCATTTTTGTTTGTGTCTGGAGTTGATTTTCTGTGGTGTGGCACTATTAGTATTACTGCCACATAACAGTCCTAATCCTTCCACCTGTTAGTTGAGGAACCCAGCAGCCGTTATCTGTTAGAATGCTATAAAAGTCACATATCAGTCATATATCACCATCTTTCGGAGCTCTTCCTTGGGAACACACGAGCACTTATAATTTAATGAAGAAAGTTTTGAACACTACTTAAACTTTACTGTCATAGCTCAGAGAAGCTAAGGTCATATTAACCTTTTTTCTTCGAATTTAAAGAAGAACTTCACTAAGCTTTTCATTTGGCTGTGCTCATTTACATGTCAGGAAATATGTGCATACATTTTTTAATGGGGCCCCCAAATTTCCAACTTGTTAGTTACAGGTGCCTAAATGCAATTAGCATCTCTGTATGTGGCCTCTCTTAATTATTGTCATGCCAATGTTGAAAGGGTCTGAACCAGGGGAAAAAAAGTAAAAGATAAATAAAAATTAAATGGCCCATCTGTGATACAGACAAGTCAAGTAGTAAAAGATGCGGGCACAGACATATTTTTTGAGGATGTCAGCTTGATCACCAGGTTTACTCAGTCATGGGTTGCTCTTATGTTATATGACAGCAAGGAGTAGTATTTAATATCCATGTCTGGTTATAACATGATCAATATCAAAACTAAACTAGAAGCAGTTTTAACGGGACTGGTCATATCAAGAGGAGGAAGCCTCCAGGAATGAGGAATAAGGTAGGTATCCTCCTCTTGGTATGACCGGTCCCGTTAAAACTGCTTCTAGTTTAATGTGCAACTTACCCTGTAGACAAAACAAGCAATTAACCCTTACAGTGGGGATGGGGTACTGGAATTTTAGTTCATGAGATTTACACTTTTTTTTAAAGTGTTACTAAACCCACAACAGTAAAATCAGTCTATATATGCAGTAAAGCATGCTTGTTAAACTCATTGTGGAACCTAAGGGGTTGATCCTCCACATTGTGTAAAAAGGTGATTTAATACTGTATTTTCTGATCCCCCCCGCCTTCTTTTACTGTCCCCAATCCATCTGCTGACAGTACAGAGCCCTAGAAGGCACTCTGCATATGCTCAGTTTGGTGTGTATTACTAGAGAATGTTTTATTTTTTTTGGGAGGGTGCATGTGATTGGCACAGAGGCCAATCAATACTGCCCAGACAGAGGGTCAAGGGTCATACAGCCTCATAGGACATTGAAGTAGACAGCAAAGGAAAATCGCTGCTCCAGGTGAGAGACTCCAGGCACAATGAATAGTGTAAGCCCCGGTGTCCTGTAGAGAAATGCCCCCTATCGAAAAATACCCGGCCAGAACTGCCGCACAACGGAGCCTCAGAACACCTGAGTTTATGATCAGTTGTTGTCTCGCATTGCTGAGGCACGTCCATGTAGTAGAGGGGCGGATATTTACATGAAGGGAGCGGATATTTCAATGATGGTCAGCGCTGGGGGCGGAATTTTTATTGATGGCCAAACAAATCTGCTAAAGAAATCTTTACCTAACATAGAAAAAGCCACCCTTTAATTGACTAAACACGCCCTCAAGCATTCAAAATGAATAGCAGATAAAGATTTATTTTGCAGATTTTTTTGGCCATCGATAAAAAGTCCGCCCCCCCAGCATTGCCCATCATTGAAAAATCTGCCCCCTTCATGTAAATATCCACCCCTCACCTACACAAACGTGCCACCGCCACGCGAGACAACAGCTGATCGTAAACTAAGCTGTTTTGCGGCTCCGCGAGGCGCATGCGCAGTTCCACCCGGGCACTATTCGATAGCCGGGCACTTCTCGACAGAACACCGGCTCACCTGCCATAGAAGACTGAATGAAGGAAGAAATTGGCTGCACACCAACGTGATTGAAGTCCATTTATTGAATATTTCATGCAAACAATGACACACACCACGTTTGCAGAGGTCGGAACAGAGGTGGACTAGTTTTGCACAGTTACACTGAGCTTACTCAACAGCTTACAGTGTAGCTGTGCGAAACTAGTCCACCTCTGTTACGGCCTCTGCAACCGTGGTGTGTGTCATTGTTTGCATATTCAATAAATGGACTTCAATCACCTCGGTGTGCAGCCAATTTATTCCTTCATTCAGCCTCATAGGACAGTCAGAGGACAATGAAAAATTATCCTACACGCTTTGACCATTGCAGGACACTAATAGGAGTCACAAGACTGGTATATAATGCTGATGAGAAAAGGTATTTAGCAGTTTATATTTACCAAAATAATTGCATTTCCATGTTCTGTGTACTGTGGGAGACCAGATATAGTGAATGCAGGTTCTGGGTTTAGTTACACTTTAATTCTCACTGACCTTTGTAGCTGTAGTCATTGTAGAGCAAGTCAACCTCAAAATTAACAGCAGAAGCACTGAAGTCCTGTCATGGATATGCATTAATGTCTGTCTGCCATCTTACCTTCCTCCTCATGTGTTCATCTAGAGACCAGACCTCCTTCACCTGGCTTCCTTTATAATCTCCTCCCAGCCTGACTCCACCCCAGGCCCTATCACTGAACACTATATTAACCTGTGCACTGCAAGCCTGCTTTGCTGATCAACGTGTTTGTTAGGCATTGTGTGTTTGGGTTCCTGCCTGCCGTGTGCTACGTCTGTCTCTCTGTTACGTTATTGGCTTGTCCCCGACCATCCCTGTCTGCTCGTGACCCTTGACCTTCGGCTCGTTCTTCGTTATCCTTGTCTGCTTGTGGCCCCTGACCTTCGGCTTGTTATTCGGTTCTCTCTATCGTGTGCTGCTGCTTCCCCTTATCCTACGGGGCGTGAGCTAGGAAACTCCAGGGGCCGCGACCTGGTCCCAGCCTGCAGCGTAACATCCTCACCACTAGAGGCCCTGGAGAAGACCAGCTGGGTCTTAGACTCCGCGCCCTGGGGAATCTTGGCTCTCGCTTCCGTTGGGATCCCGGTTGTGCTCCTCTGGTCCCGCTTTCCACAACCACCCAGTTTCCTATCCACAGAAGCCAGCCATAGGGTTCACTACCTCGCGGTGCACTCCTGTCCCCCTACGGTGTGCATCTGTCACCTGGCCACAGGTGACCCTGACAGTTTGATCAGCCATGAACCCGGCTGACATCCCGCTTCCCGCGGATGATCCATTGCAGGGCATAGTTCGCAGACTTGAGACCCAGGAATCAAATCAGACCCAGGTGATGCGATTCCTCCAGGATCTGGCTTCTCGATTCGAGCAGCTTCAGGTCTCCTTGGGAACCCCGAATCCGCAACCCCAAGTACAACCAGCGGCTGTACCTATCGCACCAGTCGCAGCCTCACACTCACTAAGATTGCCAGCTCCGTTCCGTTTCTCTGGGGACTCCAAGGCCTGCAGGGGGTTTCTCAGCCAATGCACTATTCATTTTGAGCTTCAGCCTCAAAGCTTCCTATCTGACCGGGCTAAGGTAGCCTATATCATTTCCCTCCTCTCCGGTGAAGCTTTGGCCTGGGCTGCCCCCCTGTGGGAGAGGAACGATCCGGTGGTTTCCAGTCTGTCCGAATTCTTGAAGCTCTTTCGTAATATCTTCGAAGAGCCGGCTCGGGCTTCTTCAGCGGCTAGTGCTGTCTTACGTCTTCGCCAAGAATCTAGTTCAGTGGGGCAATATGCTCTTCAGTTCCGTATCCACACAGCTGAATTGAGCTGGAATAATGAGGCCCTGGTCGCTACCTTTTTACATGGCCTCTCTGACCGAGTGAAAGACGAATTAGCGGGAAGAGCCATTCCCGTCGGTCTGGACGATGTAATTTCATTATGCAACCAGATCGACATTCGTTTTCAAGAGAGGTCCTTAGAAAAAAGACGCCAGCACTCTCTGGGTCCTAGCCAGTCTGAGCTCCCCTCCCTTCATTCCGTGGAGCATCCTCTACCTGCTGAAGAACCTATGCAGCTGGGCCGGACCAGACTAACCCCCGAAGAACGTGCTAGGCGCAGAACTCTGGGCTTGTGCCTCTATTGTGGGGGCAAGGGTCATTTTCGTGACTCCTGCTCGCTTCGTCCGGGAAACGCTCGGGTCTAATACATTTGGAAGGTGGAGTATTGGACCCAGAAACATCACCTTCTCGCCTGCTCTTGCCGGTGTCCCTTCATGTAGGCACTTCTCCTCAGTCAACCCTTGCATACCTGGATTCCGGGGCTGCCGGCAATTTCATGGATTGGAGAACTGCTTCTTCTATGAAGCTTACCCTTTCACCTCTCACTACCCCATTGGTAGTCTCGGCAATTGATGGCACTGTTCTCCCAGGGGGCCCTATTCGCTTCCAGACGCTACCCATTAGGATGTCGGTAGGGATTCTCCACCAGGAGTGGATATCCTTTCTTATTCTACCCAAGGCCTCTACCCCAGTTGTATTGGGCCTCCCTTGGCTACAGCTCCACTCCCCACATGTGGACTGGGTCTCTGGGCAGATCCTGGCCTGGGGTTCCTCATGTTTCTCGTCGTGTCTTCTCAAGGTGACCCCCAAGGAGAGTCTTCCGGTTGCTGCCACTTCTGTTTCTTCTGATCTTCCCGCCGCATACAGCGATTACCGGGATGTGTTCTGTAAAAAATCAGCTGAGGTGCTTCCTCCCCACAGGTCTTTTGACTGTGCTATTGATCTTTTCCCCGGAGCAACTCTACCCAGGGGTCGTACCTACCCTCTGTCCATCCCAGAGACCCAGGCCATGTCGGAGTATGTAGCAGAGAATCTGGAGAGAGGGTTCATCCGGAAATCCTCATCGCCTGCAGGGGCAGGGTTCTTTTTTGTTGCCAAAAAGGATGGTACCTTAAGACCCTGCATCGATTATCGGGGTTTAAATGCGGTTACTATTAAAAATCGATACCCCTTACCCTTAATATCTGAGCTATTCGATAGGTTGAAGGGTGCCTCCATTTTCACCAAGTTGGATCTCAGAGGCGCGTACAATCTCATTCGAATACGGGAGGGTGACGAATGGAAGACTGCATTTAACACTAGAGACGGGCATTACGAATATCTGGTGATGCCTTTTGGTCTGTGTAATGCTCCAGCCGTGTTTCAAAACTTTGTCAATGAAATCTTCAGAGATCTGCTGTACCAGTTTGTTGTCATCTATCTGGATGACATTCTGATCTTTTCTGAAAATCTGCTCGTCCACAGAAACCATGTCCGCACTGTACTTCAACGTCTTAGAGAGAACAATCTCTATGCCAAGCTGGAGAAATGTTCCTTTGAATGTTCTGAGGTCCTGTTTTTGGGGTGCTTTGTCTCATGTTCGGGGCTTCGTATGGACCCTGGGAAGGTCTTGGCTATCACCAACTGGCCTCTTCCTGCTAGCCTCAAGGCCACACAGCGCTTTCTTGGCTTCACTAATTATTATAGGCAGTTCATAAGGAATTACTCTTCCATTGCCGCGCCTATTATCGCTTTGACCAAGAAGGGTGTGAATGCCAGAGACTGGCCTCCCGAAGCTGTCTCTGCATTTCACAACCTGAAACAGGCCTTTGTTTCTGGCCCCCTCTTGAGGAGACCAAATCCTGGGAATGCATTTTTTATTGAAGTGGACGCTTCCTCAATGGGGGTGGGAGCTGTGCTTCTTCAAATCTTTGAGAAGAGACGCCAACCATGTGCGTTCTTCTCCAAAAATTTTTCTCAGGCAGAGAGGAATTATGCCATCGGTGATCGGGAACTTCTCGCAATTAAATTGGCGTTAGAGGAGTGGCGTCATCTCTTGGAGGGTTCCCCTCACTCCATAACGATCTTTACCGATCACAAGAATTTACAGTATCTACAGAATGCTAAACGTCTGAATCCTAGACAGGCCAGGTGGAGTCTCTTCTTTGCCCGTTTTAATTTCACGATTACCTACAAACCTGGTTCCTGCAACGGTCGGGCTGATGCGCTCTCTAGGTCATTTGACACTTTGGACGAGGAGTCCGCCCCTGAACCTGAGCCGATCATTCCCACCTCATGCATTGTTGCCCACTCTACCACCCTGAAGTCTAAAATTCCGCCTGGTAAGACCTTTGTCCCCACTGAGCTAAGAGCTAAGATCCTTCGTTGGGGACATGATTCCAAGGTGGCAGGGCATTCTGGATTCCTCCGATCCTTCCTACTCATCAGTCGTCACTACTGGTGGCCTAATCTCCGCTCAGACGTCAAAGACTACGTTAAAGCTTGTCATGTCTGTGCTCAGTCCAAATCCTCCACACAAGCTCCTGCTGGTCTCCTCATGCCCTTGCCTATTCCTAAGGAACCCTGGGCCCATATTGCCATGGATTTTATCACCGATCTCCCACTGTCTGAGAATAATACAGTCATTTGGGTGGTAATCGATCGATTCTCCAAGATGGCTCATTTTGTTCCTCTTCCTGGTCTTCCTTCTGCCCCTGCCTTGGTTCCCATTTTCATTCGAGAAATTCTCCGCCTACATGGGGTCCCTTCTCATATTGTTTCCGACAGGGGAGTCCAATTCACGTCTCGTTTTTGGAGAGCCTTTTGCAAATCCCTCAATATTGTCTTGGATTTTTCTTCTTCTTACCATCCCCAATCCAATGGACAGACTGAGAGGGTTAATCAGGAGTTAGAGGTCTTTCTTCGCACCTTTGTGTCTTCTCACCATGACGATTGGTCCTCTCTACTCCCGTGGGCAGAATTCTCCCATAACAATCATGTGAATACCAGTTCGCAGAAGACACCCTTTTTCACAGTTTATGGAAAACACCCTCAACTTCCTCTTCCTATGATCTGTTCTCCAGACATTCCAGCTTTGGCTTCGGTTCAGGAGTCTCTCAATTCCGTTTGGGGTCACGTTCATGATTCCCTCCGGGCAGCTGCTGAAAAATTCAAAGGCTTTGCCGACCGCCGCAGGCGTAAACCGCCTTCTCTTCAGCCAGGGGACAAAGTCTGGCTCTCTACCAGGAACATCAAGCTCCGAGTTCCTTCTCTGAAGTTTGCTCCACGATTCATCGGTCCATACACGGTAACTGCTAAACTGAATCCGGTTTGTTTCAAACTCCAGATTCCTAAGAGCCTTAAAATCACTAACTCCTTTCATGTTGCTCTTCTAAAGCCTTTAGTCCTCAATAAATTCTCTCGTCCTCTTCCTACCGTGGCGCCTGTCTCGGAGGATAATCAGGAGTACGAGATCAGTCAAATTCTGGACTCCCGACTCTGTAAAGGCGTTCTTCAGTACCTCGTTCATTGGAAAGGGTTTGGTCCTGAGGAGAGGTCTTGGATCACTGCATCTGAGGTCTTTGCACCTCGTCTGTTAAAGGAGTTTCATCTGAAGTTTCCCTCTAAACCTGGGCCCAGGCGGGGAAGGGGGAGGCCTCGTAAGAGGGAGGGTACTGTCATGGATATGCATTAATGTCTGTCTGCCATCTTACCTTCCTCCTCATGTGTTCATCTAGAGACCAGACCTCCTTCACCTGGCTTCCTTTATAATCTCCTCCCAGCCTGACTCCACCCCAGGCCCTATCACTGAACACTATATTAACCTGTGCACTGCAAGCCTGCTTTGCTGATCAACGTGTTTGTTAGGCATTGTGTGTTTGGGTTCCTGCCTGCCGTTTGCTACGTCTGTCTCTCTGTTACGTTATTGGCTTGTCCCCGACCATCCCTGTCTGCTCGTGACCCTTGACCTTCGGCTCGTTCTTCGTTATCCTTGTCTGCTTGTGGCCCCTGACCTTCGGCTTGTTATTCGGTTCTCTCTATCGTGTGCTGCTGCTTCCCCTTATCCTACGGGGCGTGAGCTAGGAAACTCCAGGGGCCGCGACCTGGTCCCAGCCTGCAGCGTAACATCCTCACCACTAGAGGCCCTGGAGAAGACCAGCTGGGTCTTAGACTCCGCGCCCTGGGGAATCTTGGCTCTCGCTTCCGTTGGGATCCCGGTTGTGCTCCTCTGGTCCCGCTTTCCACAACCACCCAGTTTCCTATCCACAGAAGCCAGCCATAGGGTTCACTACCTCGCGGTGCACTCCTGTCCCCCTACGGTGTGCATCTGTCACCTGGCCACAGGTGACCCTGACAAGTCCTCTATGTTGTTCTCTCAGCAGCTCAGTTCCCTATGTCCAGCATCCCAGAGCTCCTGCTCTATGTAAACATTAGAATATTTTAGGCTGCAAGGCTACTAAGTCACTGCTGGGAGGGAGGAGCAAGAAAAGCTGAGCTGTGAGGTCATTGCTTAAAAAAGGAGGGGGAGCTGAGCTGCTGAGAGAAGGACTTGGTGGATTTCAGTGCTTCTGCTATAAACATTGAATAAATAAATGCAGGTAGCTACAGATGTCCACAAGGGGCTTATTCTTAGTTTATTTACTGCATGTTAAGCAAATGTAAATAGTCTGGCCACTGATTCGCTTTAAATTTCCTTTAGAACTAACTGTCGCCTGTTTTCCTGAGCCATGCAGAAGCTTACACTCTAATGCTCTATTCCTGGGTGTAATGTAGTTTACATTCCAGTAATTTTTTGGATTGTGGCAATAAACCTTGGGACATCCATACAGACGTATAAGCTGCAGACAGAAAAGGGTCCTAGTGTAAGGTCACAGAGTGTATGTCAGGGCCTTGCCCACCTGCATGAAACATCTAGATCAATGTTTCCCAGCCTTAGATCCTAAATAACCCCAACAGGTCATTTTGTTTTTGGAGCTTTCCTTAGATAAAATAGCTGTTATAAATATCAAGTAATTGACATTCATTTAAAGCGCTTCTGTAAGGTAAAGGAAATCCTGAAAACATAACCTGTTGGGAGTACTTGAGGATTGAGCTCATGCAGTGAACAAGTAAAAAAAAAAACCTGCATACAGAGACATTCACATGTGCAGTTAGGCATACAGTTATCTGCTATGCAAGCAACAATTGGGATAAATGGCATACTCTACCTTAGGGTGACCACATTTCCAAACTACAATTCAGGGACACGCCCCTTCCCAAAAATCAGCTTGTGCTGTAACAAATCAAAGCACAGTGATTGGACACAAGAGGCGGGATTTATGATTTCTCCAATCACGAACAGGGGGCGGGGATTGTGCTCCTCCAGGCATTCCGGGCCAGGACAAGTTCTGTCAGTGAGTAAAGCAGTGATGTGGCTGCCTTTTTTGGGGGCATCAGATTGGCCCAGGGGGTGGCTGTGTCAGTTTCATTCCGGGACACTGTATTGTCCTGGAATGAAGGTGCCCGGGACAGACCTGCAAAATGCAGGACTGTCCCGGGCAATCCGGGACACGTGGTCACTATACTCTACCTACATATAAAAAAAATAATTACTCTGGGCAATAACTGTTTTTATGAAGGGGCAACTTTGTTCTAGAGACACTTATAAAGGCCTTGGTGACATCACTTTAAAGGGAGCCAGTCATTACCCAGTTCATGCAAGCATCTGGATACTATTTTAAATTATAAATATCCAGGACTTTTTATGACTTTAATGGGCTCCCTCATTTAGAATTGTCTGCTTTGTTTGATTCTTCAGCTTGTAAGCCAAGATACAAAGGGGACCTGCAGTCTGATGCTTTGTGTCTTATCAACTGCATGCACAGCAGTACTATGTATGGAACAGGCCCCTGTAGTTACCATTCCACTTGACTGCAGGGCTCTGTTTTCTGATATTCCTCTGCAATCTCTGGAACTGCCAAAAAACATATGTACTGCAACAGCAGAATAAGGGTCCAAAAAAAGTATAAACCTACTGTAAATCATAGATTTAATTGGTTCAAAATATTTCATTATAAGAAAAAATGTTCAATACAAAGGAAAGACTTTGGCTGAGATTAGTTGAATCTTCTGCCAGGAGTGGTTGGTACTTATAATTAAAAAACGTTAATATTTTTCACTCTGCCCCTTAATTGCAGGCAATATCTAAAATATATTATTCTTTGTTGGAACAATCGTTTGATTAAACAAATGTACCATCATGTGTAGGACCAGGATGACATACAATGGTTTGTGACCACATTCTGCTTGAAAAAACAAGGAATTGAAGGGAATTTCTTTACATCGCTTCACTAGCGTTCATTGCATAGAGTCTCCCTTGTGTAAAGAGAAATTTTCCTATCAATTGTTTCAACCCCCGCTAACTAGACGCTGACAGATAGAACCGGCTCTTTCATTGTTTGCCATGAGGAGTCGTGAGATTTGGAACGGAACACTGTGAAATGCTGTGTTGCCATGCAGTTAATGGAGTCAAGCTGTATCATCTAACATCCAGAACATTCCACTCTTATCAATTGCATTTGAGCATGGCATTGTGTAACGCTGTACAGGCTCCAACACTTGCAGGGGAGTGTTACGGGACTTTAATATGGTGTTGCTCTTTGGCTTGTGTTCCAGCTAATTTGACCTTTTGAATACAATCCCTGCTAAACCTAAAACAGAAATGTAACAATATATTAAAGCTACAAATATCGTTCACAAATATACAATATATGTATGTAAAACTACCTACACATGTAGTAACCATTCAAATCAATGCACAAAAATCCTGTAAAACATGGCTTTCAAAAAAAATTAAAAATTTTACTATAACTTGGGCGTTAAACCAATCTCCTGTTTCTATGATGGTGGGTAGATGCCTACTGGCCCTCAGATCCTGGGACTAACATCGATTAGGCAGGTCTTGACTGTTGAGATCGTCTCACTTTCTTCTTCTTTGGCATAAACATTCAAGGTTTGAAGAGCTGACCATATAAGCTTATGAAGTTCTTTGTAGCACCCCACACATTTGCTGCCTTGTGAATGGTTGGACTGTGCCTGTACGTCCTCTGAAATCTTTTGACAGGCATAAGGAGGAGTCTTATTGGATGTTTCTTTTAATTTAATCAACTACATCGACAATTAAATATTGAAAATAGGGTCAACCAAGGTCCAAATAAAACTGTTGACTTATTCCTAATCATGACAAAATACAAAAAGTGAACGCCCTAAGGAAAGCAGTAGTTCATGGATGACCAGTGGTCAAATATTCAAAGAACATAATTAGAAAAAATCAAAACATTTGTTCCGAAATATTTTTGAAACAAAATGGTCATCTTCGAAATAACCCCTTTTCTTGGGACATTCCTTTCTGGCATTTTAGGATGTACCGTAATTAGAAGAGTAGGTGGGTCCTTGATTTATAAGGAGTGAGACTCTGAAGTAGCTGGAAGTGGAACTATAGTGCCAAAATCTCACAGTTGGAATATACAAAATCTAAAAAGAAGTTAGTAGGTGATTCAGCCCAAAAAACTTCCTCTAACTGAAGTATTAATTTTGGATGGCTGGCCCTTTAATAGAAAAGGAATGTTCATGCCGTCTTGAAAGTGGAGTGGAATCATGCAAAATTTACTGAAAGGGTAATGTGCTTGTCATGTTTGTAGAGGTTGCTGTCCATGCAGTGCATTGGTCCAGTCTAGTTTATAGACATATAATATCAATAAACTGAGCATAGCGGCAAAGCAATCAGTAGACATGACAACCTGAACAGTTACCGAATTCCCCAAAAACACTAAGAGAAACTAACTTTAGAAATACTGTAGGTAAGCAATGATCAAAGGTTGTATATATCTGATTTGTTTTTAACATTTATTACACATAGTAATGCATACAGTATACATTTATACAATATATATATATATATTGTGACAGCAGGAAGGTAAAGTCACCTGGTTGCATCCAGGGGGGTAGATATATTTCGCCCAGATTCAGGCTTTACGCCGACTTATACCACTAGGTGGAGAGTTGTATAAGGCTAGTGGGCTCATGGATGACTCATACCTCTAGGGAGAGGGCTGGGCGTCGTGCAGACAGAGAGTTGATGAGACCAGCTGAGGCTTGTCAGCTCGTTTAAGGCCTCTATAAAAACTCTCAGCTTCATTAGATGTTAGCTCATGCCTGGAACCAGACCTGTGTGGACTGTCTAGGGAGAGTGAACCCCTGTGCGGTGAGGAAAAGCCTGTGTGGCTATTTGCTTGGACATTTAAAACTAGGACAGCACTAGGCTGATCCCAGTTGTTAGTTAGGAAACCTGTATGTTTAGTCAGAGGTCAAGTTGGCCAGGATTTATTTTGTTTATGTTTTTTTTTGCCTTGCTGTGTTTTTGTCACTGTAAATAGAAAATAAACCGCACCTTTTTGATTTTGAAAACCACAACCTCCGTCTGCTGGGCCTGTTTTTGGGTGGGGAGCCCATCCCGGGGGTCACACACACCCGCTGCCGAGCAAACCCCCTCACAGTTGGTGGAGAACCAGTGGCAGTTTTTTTTTTAAGCCAGCATGGAGGAGATACTGAAACAGCTGGCTCTAGCAAATGCCAATCAACAGCAGACAAATGCAGGTTTGCAAAGGAGCCTTGCAGCCCAGCAGCAAGCTCATCAACAGAGCCTTGCAACTTTACAACAGAGTCTGGAGGCTCAGCAACAAGCCCAACAGCAATCTGAGGCCCGCTTCATAGACCTGTTGCAGAAGCAAGAGCAGAGACTACAACAACAGATGGAAGCAGTAATGCAGCAACGTCCGCAGACCAGTGAGGAAAGCCGTCCCACTAATACCGCGTCCTTTGGGGTGAGTCGTTTATTGACAAAAATGACTGGAGAGGATGATCCAGAGGTATTTTTGACCACATTTGAAAGGACCGCTGAAAGAGAAAAGTGGCCTGAGGAGCAGTGGGCTGGACTGGTGGCTCCTCTGTTAACTGGTGAATCGCAGAAGGCTTACTATGACCTAGAGCCTGACCAAGCAAAAGACTATGTGATGCTAAAAGCTGAAATATTGGCAAGGCTGGGTGTCACCCAGGCTGTCCGGGCTCAGCGTGTGCATAACTGGACTTTCCAGCTTGGAAAACCCCCCAGGTCTCAAATGTATGATCTCATTCACCTGAGCAGAAAGTGGCTACAGCCAGAGACTTTGTCTGCACCAAAGATTGTGGAACGTGTTGTAATGGATCGGTTTTTGAGAGCTCTTCCTACTGCCATCCAAAAGTGGGTAAGCCATGGAGACCCAGAGACGGCCGATGGTCTTGTGGATCGTGTGGAGAAATACTTGGCTACAGAGAACCTGACGGCCTCTTCCAGAGACACTCGGACTTTCCACCCTAAGACCAGACCATCCCCAGGGGCGGATAAGAGGATTCCAAGGGGTAAGGGTGGAGAGAGTGAGAGGGTGGGAGCTCTACCCCAAGTTTGGCGAGAACAGCCTGGGAAATCAGCGGCTCAAGAGGCGGCAAGAAGGATCATTTGCTACCGCTGCCGGCAAGCGGGACATATTGCAGCAAATTGCCCGGTTTTGGAGGAACCCATGCAGTGTGACTTTCTGACGGGCAGACGTCAGTCGCTGTGTGCGACAGTCGCATGCACTGCCATTCGGGGAACTGAGAAACATTTATGCAAAATGTGTATTAATGGTAGAAATGTTGTGGTATTGCTGGATTCAGGTAGCCTTGTGACCCTGATAAAGGCTGAATTAGTTAAAACAGAGGTCTCTGGGAATAGCAAGGTAGCTGTTATTTGTGTGCATGGGGACACCCGAGAGTATCCAGTGACTACAGTGTGTTTCGAGACCCCCAAAGGTACCCTCTCTCATCCAGTGGGCTTAGTATCTCAGTTACCGTATGACGCCATTGTGGGAAGGGATTTTCCGAAGTTCTGGGAACTGTGGGATGATCCTGGGCCCCCCACTGGTGCCCCTATGTACCAGGAATGTGATAGCCAGAACTCCCCTGAGAGTGGTGAGGACTCTCCGGAATTTCCCTTGTCAGTATTGGCAGGGGAGACTCAAGAAACTGGAGAGGAGCCCACCTCCTCAGACGAAAACCTACCGTCTGTGGAGTTTTCTGATCTTGAGGTTCACAGGGAAAACTTTGCCACAGAACAGTTGAAAGACCCCGCCCTAATAAAGGCACGGGAAAACGTAGTGAAAATAGATGGCGAGTTAGTGAACCCAGATAATACCGGCACTTACCCATACTTCAGCGTAGAGAAGGACCTACTGTATCGGGTGGCAAAAAGGGCAGAAGAAACCGTTGAGCAGCTTGTGGTGCCCAAACCTTACAGGAAGTTGGTGTTGGAGTTGGCCCATGGGCACATTCTTGGAGGTCATCTGGGGACAGAGAAAACCCGAGAGAGGGTATTACAGAGATTCTATTGGCCTGGGGTGATGAAGGACATAGAAAATTATTGTTCCTCCTGCCCTGTGTGTCAGAGGTCGGCCCCGATGCCACATTTCCGTAGCCCGCTGGTCCCTCTACCCATCATTGAGGTCCCGTTTGAGAGAATCGCAATGGATTTGGTAGGTCCTATAATCAAGTCCGCTAGGGGGCACCAGTACATATTGGTTATAATGGACTATGCCACCCGTTATCCAGAAGCGATCCCTCTCAGAAATACCTCGGCCAAAACCATAGCCAAAGAGCTATCTCTTGTTTTTAGCCGGGTGGGTATTTGTAAAGAACTGCTTACGGACCAAGGTACACCCTTTATGTCCCGGGTTATGAAAGAGCTGTGTAAATTGTTCAAAGTGACGCAATTGCGTACATCTGTGTATCACCCCCAAACCGATGGGCTGGTTGAAAGATTCAACAAAACCCTAAAACAAATGTTGAAGAAAGTGGTGGATAGAGATGGAAGGGATTGGGACTGTCTACTTCCTTATTTGATGTTTGCTATTAGGGAGGTGCCCCAATCCTCTACGGGATTCTCCCCCTTTGAGTTACTGTATGGGAGACACCCAAGAGGGCTGTTGGATATTGCCAAGGAAACTTGGGAAAGTGAGAGTTCTCCCCACAGGAGTGTGATTGAGCATGTCGCCCTGATGCAAGATCGAATTGCACAGGTAATGCCCATCGTGAAGGAACATTTGGCCCAAGCGCAGTTGGCACAGCAGAGAGTGTACAACCGTGGAGCCAAGACCCGTACCTTTTCCCCGGGGGATAGGATATTGGTACTTGTCCCTACGGTTGAAAGTAAATTCCTTGCCAAATGGCAAGGCCCCTACGAGATAATGGAAAAAGTGAGCGAAGTGAATTACAAGGTCAGACAACCAGGAAGGCGAAAGCCCGAACAGATCTATCACGTTAATCTGTTGAAAGCCTGGAGGGATAGAGAGTCCCTAGTCGCAGACACTTGGTCACCAGCTCAAACTGGTTGCGTGATTCCTGAGGTTGGAATCGCAGCCACCTTGTCACAACCCCAACAACAGGAGGTTAAGGAGTTTGTGCTTCGCAACAAGGAGGTATTCTCTGAGCTGCCGGGACAAACATCTGGGGTAGAGCATGACATTATTACCCCGCCCGGTGAAAGGGTGAAGTTAAAACCCTATCGGATCCCAGAGGCCCGACGGGAGGCAATACGGGAGGAAGTACAGAAAATGCTGAACTTAGGGGTGATAGAGGAGTCCCAAAGTGATTGGTCTAGTCCCATTGTGTTGGTGCCTAAACCGGATGGGAGCTGGCGATTTTGTAACGATTTTCGTCAGTTGAACAAAGTTACAAAATTTGACACCTACCCCATGCCACGTATAGATGAGTTGATCGACCGGCTGGGAACAGCCCGATACATGACGACTCTTGACCTCACAAAAGGGTATTGGCAAATCCCCCTGGCCAAGTCGGCCAAAGAGAAAACCGCATTTGTAACCCCAGACGGGGCGTTCCAATATAAAAGAATGCCGTTCGGGTTACAGAATGCGCCGGCCACATTCCAGCGGAAAATGGACCAGATGCTGAGGCCCCATCGGAAGTATGCTGCGGCTTACCTGGATGACATAATTGTCCATAGCACAGATTGGGCCTCACATCTGCCAAAAGTGCAAGCAGTCCTGGACTCTGTTCGGGAAGCAGGGTTTACGGCTAACCCCAAGAAGTGTACCATTGGGCAGGAGGAGGCCAAATATCTTGGGTACACCATTGGGAGGGGAGTAATAAAACCCCAACTCAACAAAGTCGAGGCCATCCAGAGTTGGCCACGTCCCAACAGCAAGAAGCAGGTACGAGCCTTTCTGGGAATCGCTGGGTATTATCGGCGATTCATTCCCCACTTTGCTTCTAAGGCTGTGCCCCTAACCAACCTGACGAAGGGGAAAGGGTCGGTCATGATTAAATGGACCCCCGAGGCTGAGGCAGCATTCCAATTCTTGAAACAAGCCTTATGTAGCCAGCCAGTGTTGTACTCACCCGACTTCTCTAGAGACTTTGTCGTACAAAGTGATGCGTCAGATGTGGGGTTAGGAGCAGTATTGTCCCAGGTCTGGAACGGGGAAGAGCACCCAGTCATTTACCTCAGCAGGAAGTTGAAGTCCCATGAGGTAAATTACGCCACCGTTGAAAAGGAGTGTTTAGCGGTGAAGTGGGCTCTAGATTCCCTTCGGTACTACCTGCTAGGTAGGCACTTTGACATGGTTACGGATCACGCTCCGTTAAAGTGGATGGCTCAAAACAAGGAAACAAATAGAAGAGTGAATAGGTGGTTCCTGGCCCTCCAGGAATTCAACTTCACAGTAAAGCATCGCCCTGGCGTTCAAATGGGGAATGTGGATGCTTTGTCTCGAGTACATGAATGCCTGATTGCTGGTGTTCCAACCCCGAGGTTAAAACAAGAGGGGGGGGTATGTGACAGCAGGAAGGTAAAGTCACCTGGTTGCATCCAGGGGGGTAGATATATTTCGCCCAGATTCAGGCTTTACGCCGACTTATACCACTAGGTGGAGAGTTGTATAAGGCTAGTGGGCTCATGGATGACTCATACCTCTAGGGAGAGGGCTGGGCGTCGTGCAGACAGAGAGTTGATGAGACCAGCTGAGGCTTGTCAGCTCGTTTAAGGCCTCTATAAAAACTCTCAGCTTCATTAGATGTTAGCTCATGCCTGGAACCAGACCTGTGTGGACTGTCTAGGGAGAGTGAACCCCTGTGCGGTGAGGAAAAGCCTGTGTGGCTATTTGCTTGGACATTTAAAACTAGGACAGCACTAGGCTGATCCCAGTTGTTAGTTAGGAAACCTGTATGTTTAGTCAGAGGTCAAGTTGGCCAGGATTTATTTTGTTTATGTTTTTTTTTGCCTTGCTGTGTTTTTGTCACTGTAAATAGAAAATAAACCGCACCTTTTTGATTTTGAAAACCACAACCTCCGTCTGCTGGGCCTGTTTTTGGGTGGGGAGCCCATCCCGGGGGTCACACACACCCGCTGCCGAGCAAACCCCCTCACAATATATATATATATATATATATATATATATATATACTGTGTGTGTGTGTATATATATATATATATATATATATAGATAGATAGATAGATAGATATCTCTATCTATCTATCTATCTATCTATCTATCTATCTATCTATCTCATATATATATATATATATATATATATAGATAGATATAGTAATAACACAGTATATTACCACAGAGGGCAACTAAAAAACCCTTAGGGGTGTATGAATAAAAATTCACAGAGCTGTTCATTCTTTGAAAGTGCATATACATTCTTTCTGTGTAAATGGGTGCAATGTTATTAGGCTATTTCCTGTCCAGGTCGAATATAGAATAGTGCAAATCAGAAAAATGCTGCATTATAGCCACTAAAAGGAGCTGATTATCATAGGAAATAAATACTCACTGTTATTGTCAGCTCCATCTATTCGCCTTAATGCTGTATTTTCCTGATGTATTCTATTCTGTATAAAGAAAAACACTCAACCTGAAGAGAAAATAGCCTAAAGCATCTTACACACGGCCGAGTTTCTCGTCGAAAAAAACACGTCGTTTTTTTCGACGAGATCCTTGGACAAGAAACTTGTCCCGGCCGAGTGTACACACGCTTGATTCAAAGAACCCGCGGTTCTTTGAATGGAGCGTACGCGGTGACGTCATCGACTACGACGAGCATGCGCTCGTCACATTCGATGCCGTCGCCGCCATCTTGGTATACCCTACCTATGCCTAGGAAGCTACCACGCATGCGTCAAATTCATTTCGAACATGCGCGGGCTTCCCGGAGGACAGGTAAGTGTACACACACTCACTTTTCTCGTCGAGAAACAGGCTGACGAGAATCTCGACGAGAAAATAGAGAGCAGGTTCTCTATTTTCTTGTCGAGATTACTTGTCGGTTTTCTTGACGAGAAACCATACACACGAACGAATTTCTCGGCAAGACATCTCTGCCAGCAAGTTTCTTGCTGGTTCTTGCCGAGAAACTCGGTCGTGTGTACGAGGCCTGACATTTATTTTTGTCCGCATTCAATCAGAACAAAATGCACATTGCACAAACCGATAATAGCACCTTAAAAGCAAACTTTTAATAGAGTTATTGGACAGTTCTTTGCTCATGATGATGTGCCAAGAAATAGTGTGCATTTTCTTGAGTTTGACTTGATGTTTCTTCCTGTAACAGGTGGTAATGTGGACAGCACTTTTGACATTGAAAAAGGAGTGGGGACAATTGTGATTGCTAAGCCACTGGATGCTGAACTCCGCTCAAGCTACAATATGACGGTGGAGGTCACAGATGGGACAAACGTTGCAAGCACTCAGGTAACACCTATAACAAATCATCTGTATTGAGGCATCTAAGCAACATTGCACGAACAATCCTGGCTTTGCTTATCTGACCCTAATGTGACTCTGTGTGGCCCCGCCACTGTGAAAATGGTTGTAGAAGGGACACAGGGTTTGCACATGTATGCAGAGTGCAGACCCCCGGGTATCGATTATGAGCAGCGAAAACCATTTTTACAGCTTCCCTGGATTTTAGTATTCTCGGATTGGGCTCCATAGTTTGGAGATTTCAAAGTGCTCTGAGAAGGAAGAAATCTCCAACCTAGTGTCCAGGTCTTACCAGGTCTTACTGGAAACTGGCAGGCTGTGTGTGCAGTTCACACATTCTTTATAATGGTAGGCTTGAGCATAGCTCAGGGTTCTCGTTTGGAGACAGGTGTACACTCCTGTTAGGAGACAGAGACAACACTCCATGCTGGGGGAGAGTTTCCTTGTCCATAGGCTAATGCCCCATACACACGATCGTTTTTCATGCCGTTAAAAATGCCATTAAAAAAAATGGCCATTAAAAATGATCGTGTGTAGGCTCCAGAGCATTTTTAACGACGTGAAAAACGGCCATTAAAAATTTCGAACATGCTCTCTTTTTTCACGTCGTTTTTCATGTCGTTTTTTTTAACGACGTGAAAAACGATAGTGTGTATGCTTTAACGACGTGAAAAAAAACGCGCATGCTCAGAATCAAGTATGAGACAGGAGCGCTCGTTCTGGTAAAACTAGCGTTCGTAATGGAGATAGCACATTCGTCACGCAGTCACGGACTGAAAAGCACGAGACTGAAAAGAGTGAATCGTCGCTCAACAAACTTTACTAACATGAAGGGTGGCGCCATTCGAACGGAACTTCCCCTTTATAGTGCCGTCGTACGTGTTGTACGTCACTGCGCTTTGCTTGATCGTTTTTTTAAATGATCGTGTGTACGCAAGACAGGCTTGAGAGGAAACATGAAAAAAAACAACGTGAAAAACGGCAAGAAAAAAAATGGCAAGAAAAACGATCGTGTGTATGGGGCATTAGAGCGAATCGAGATGGCTGAGAGAGTTTGCGAGACTGGGAAAGCCGAGAGGACTAGGCCAGGGGACTAAGGGAGTCTGGAAGTCTCAGAAAAGTGAGAGCCCAGGGTGTCAAGAGAGCCCCTATCTAGAGGCCAGAGAGTGGGTCTGTGCAGTGAGGCGCTGCAACTATAAAAGGATGAGAGAGCCAGAAGATCTGGGAAATCTGAATGCAACATAGTAGTAGTAGTAGTAGTAGTAGTAGTAGTTGTAGTAATAGTGTAAGGTAGTCTGGGTAACCAGAAGTGAATAGTCAAGGTTGAAGCCTAAAGCCCTGTACACACGGGCGAGAATCCTGTCGGAAAAAAAAAACTTTGCTTTTCCTGACGGGATTCCTGGCAAGCTTTTCTTGCTCGCCGAGTGTACACACGCACATTCAAAAGAACCGCCGTTCTTTTGAATTGTAAGAGCGCGGCGACATCATCGACTACGACGAGCATGCGCTCATCACATTCGATGCCGTCGCCGCCATCTTGCTTCACCCTACACTACCCTTGTAAGCTACCGCGCATGCGTCAAAGTCTCATCGAGCATGCGTGGGCTTACCAGGGGACAGGTAAGCATGTAGCCTTGTACACATGCACGGTTTTCTCGTCGGGAAACAGGCCGACGAGAATCCCGACGAGAAAATAGAGAGCTGGTTCTCTATTTTTCTCGTCGAGATTCCCGGCAGTTTTCCCAAAGAGAAACCATACACACGAACGGTTTTCTCTGCAAAAAGCTCTGCTAGCAGTTTTCTTGCCGAGAAAACCAGTCGTGTATACGAGGCTTAACTGGTGAAGAGGGAGCCAGGTGGCTCTGAATTTTTCCTTTACCTGTTTTGATCATAAAAACCCCCCACTTGGACAACTGTTTTCTGTTGAACATCAAAAGTGAAGTATAGTTTTAATTTTTTTATTTTTCAAGAATCCTACTTACCTAGGTGGCTTCAGCATTGGTCCGATGCTGCATCTGTTCCCCGCCGGCTCAAAAGACTAAGAACTGAGTGATCAAACACCGCTGATCGCTCTGTTCTCAGAGTTCCAAGAGCAGAGAGCTGGTGACTGTCAGTCATCGCTCTCTGCACCGCCCCAGCACGGGGCCAGGCTGAACCAGGTGCCTGTCCAGGGTTGTGGGCAGATCCCGACCATATTGTCACAATCTTTCCCCAGCCTGGACCGGCTCTGTGACATCAGCCCCCTGTCTGCTGAAAACAGGTCACAGGAGTGCAGAATGAACTGGTGATCCACAGGAAAAGTACAGCCAAACAAGCTTTTCTCCTGTAAAGCGGAGCTCCACCCTAAAGTGGAACTTCCACTCATCGGAACCCTCCCCCCCTCCGGTGTCACAATTGACACCTTTCAGGGGGGCGCAGATACCTGTCTAAGACAGGTATTTGCACCCACTTCCGGGAGTCCTCTCTGCTGGAAATCTGCGGGAAGTACGTCACTTCCTGCAGAATACCCGTAGTGTTTTGGGAGACACACGGCTCCCAGAACACACGGGGACCATTCAGAACGGCGCAGCGCGACTCGCGCACGTGCCGTAGGGAACCGGGCAGTGAAGCCGCAAGGCTTCACTTCCTGGTTCCCTCACCGAGGATGGCGGTGGGGGCAGCAGAGTGACAAGCGATTGCTCGTCCTCTGCTGCGGACGTCGCTGGACTCCAGGACAGGTAAGTGTCCTAATATTAAAAGTCAGCAGCTGCAGTATTTGTAGCTGCTGGCTTTTATTTTATTTTTTCGGCGGAGCTCCGCTTTAAGTTTGTTTAATAAAAGTGGGCTGGCAAGCCTTAAAACCACAGTTTGGACAGGCATGGACTCACTAAAATTGCTCTCACCACTGAGCTCAATTCTCCATTTAACACACTAAATACACACATACAACACACACACCTCTGTAGTGGAATAATTTTTTTCTCAAAGCAAAACTACGTATTTTTAAATGAATATTTGTGAAAAATCTTGTAAAATTTGTTTATGGTATATGAATTAGTTTTTTTTTGTATGTCACATGTATTTATTTTTTTCTCCACAATTACATATAGGCTAAGCTAAGTGACAGAAGTTGGGATAAACTATAACGCAGCCAGGGGTGCATAAAGCGGAACGTCACTCTAAACTTCACTGTAAAAGTGAAGCATCGCTAGTTCAGCCTGTAAATGAGTTTGGTTTTTTGGAAGGGAGCAAGTATTGATTTTTATCGCTGCCTGCTTCCACTTATGCAGTTCTTACCTAGGCGCTTTTTAAAAATCAGCAGCATTGTTTGTAGCTGCTAAATTCAAAGAGTAAGTTCCGTTTTTTATATACAGCTGCAGCAACGTTTCCCGAAGAATGTACATTTAAACTGTGTGAATACAAAGTGTTGGTTTTATAGCACCCCCGGCCATGTTATATAGCTCTTGGTAAATCTAAATTGTAAAATTGGAATATGTATTACCAGCTAAAAGCAGTAATAAACCCAAAAACAAAAATGTAATATATTGCAGTTTACACCTTTCCTAGATGTAGTGGCTGCATTCGTTTTCTTTTTAGCCTTTTTTGTCTTTATTTTCACCTCGTGATTTGGCCAGTAGCAAACTTTTCTTAGGGTGTATCCAGCCTGGATGGAGGTGCCATGGAGGCACGCTTGGACAGCAACATTGTCAGCCTGGGGGAAGGGTAGTGTTAAGCCTCGTACACACGATCGGATTTTCCGACGGGAATTGTGTGTTGACAGACCGTTGGCCTAAAATCTGACCGTTTGTACGCTCCATTGGACAATTGTTGTATTTTCCGCGGACAAATGTTGGGTGGCAGGCTTTAAAATTTTCTGCGGGACACAGTCTGTTGTCAGATTTTCCGATTGTGTGTACACAAGTCTGTCAGACAAAAGTCCAAAGTACAAACACCCATGCTCGGAAGCAATGTTCACCAAACACAACATTAGCAGAAGGTGCCCAAAGGGTGGCGCTAAAGAGCTGAAAAACCACGTAGTACGTCACTACATTCGTGTTTGTTGGCCGACAATGTATGCAAGACAAGTTCCTGGCCAACGCCCTTCGGACAAAAGTCCGACGCTTTGTCTGCGGAAAATCTGATTGTGTGTATGAGGCTTTAGACTAGCAGAGTTAGATAGACTTGACTAACAAATTAAAATAGAAGTGTGGGAATAAAAAAAAAAACATACATTCATCTGCCCCCCCCGCCTCTACACCAAAAACTGAGAGATCAAAGGTTGCTGAGTGCTCAGTTCTAGGGTCCGTTTGGAGCTGAGAGTGGTGACTGTCAGTCAGAGGCGGCTCTCTAATTAGGCAAAAAAGGCAGCCGCCTAAGGCCCCGCGCTTCCAGGGGCCTCGGGCGGTCAGTGTCCCCAAGCTGGCAGGGTGAGCGGGCCGGTTAAGGATCGCCATCTTTCTTGTACTGCGCTGCCTGCTGCAGACGAATTGTAGGCGAGGTGGAGGCAGAGCTGCCGGGCCGGGCGGACTGAGCGTGGGGGGGGGGGGGCAGGGAAGGCCTCGTAAAAAATGACGCTAGCTCCGCACCACTGAAGACGGCCGTGACACCCGCTGGCCGCCGGTCCAATGTCTGCAGCAGAGCGGTGCGACCATGCGAGTATGCTGTCAGTCCAAACGACCGACGCATTCACTTGCCCGTCAGACGGAGTGATCTCCGCCCGACAGGAGCTTCCAAGTCCCGCCCGGCGTGATGTCACTGACAGACCGGGAGGCGGGAAGAAAGAGCCGAGGAGAGTGCTGCTGTGAAGACCTGCGAGCGAGGCGCCAGTAAAGCCCCATGCAAAAGCGCAATTACGTTTGCAGAGGCTAAAAACCTTACCTAAGTCACTGTTGTCACGGTGGCTTAGCTGTGTCAACCTGCCTGAAGTGTTTAACTCTTTGGGGGGGATTTACATTAGTATTTGTAATATGCAGCAATAGGGGGTTATTGCATTAATATACATTAGTGACCACTGGCAGTTAATTAACCCCCTTGTGCTGCATTTGTGGTACGGGTATCAGAGTTAATTAACCCCTATATGGTGCAGCATCAAAGGGTTCACAAACTCTGATACCGGTGCCACTAATGCAGCACAAAGGGGTTATTTACTGCCACTGGTCACTAATGCATCAGTGGTCAATTTGATACTACCCACCTATACGCACCCCTCTCATGTACATACTACCCACCTATATACACTCTGCACCCTTATCATGTACATACTACCCACCTCCTGACACTGCACCCCTCTTATGTACATATTACCCACCGCCATACACTCTGCACCCCTCTCATGTACATACTACCTACCTATATACACTCCACACCCCTCTCATGTACATACTACCCACCTCCATACACTCCACACCCCTCTCATGTACGTACTACCCACCTATATACACTCCACACCCCCATCATGTACATACTACCCACCTCCATACACTGCACCCCTCTTATGTACACACTACCCACCGCCATACACTCCACACTCCTCTCATGTACATACTACCCACTTATATACACTCCACATCCCTATCATGTACATACTACCCACCTCCATACACTCTGCACCCCTCTTATGTACATACTACCCACCGCCATACACTCCGCACCCCTCTCATGTACATACTACCCACCGCCACACACTCCGCACCCCTCTCATGTACATACTACCCCCCACCATACACTCCACACCCCTGTCATGTACATACTACCCCCATACACTCCGCACCCCTCTTACGTACATACTACCCCCTATACACTCCGCACCCCTCTTACGTACATACTACCCCCTATACACTTCGCACCCCTCTTACGTACATACTACCCCCTATACACTTCGCACCCCTCTTACGTACATACTACCCCCTATACACTTCGCACCCCTCTTACATACATACTACCCCCTATACACTTCGCACCCCTCTTATGTACATACTACCCCCCACCATACACTCCGCACCCCTCTCATGTTTATACTACCCGCCGTCATACCCTCCACTTTCCTCTCCTACTCAAGTTTACCGCCATTGTACAGTAGGGGCCCCTACTAGGGAGAGAGTGACCCGTGCCATACAGAAACATTTGTATGTGTGGCTAAATTATGCTACCTATTGAGCATGGCTTTTTAGTTTGATTAGAACATTTTTGTCTTTTTTTTTTTACAATCTTTTTATTAAATTTTTTAAAGATTTTTGGTTTCTTTGGTAAGATAACAGGGGTCTAAACATCCCCCTGAAGTCTCACTTTTGAAACAGAGAAAGGAAATGAGGAAACGCATTCCCCAGTTCCTTTCTCTGTAGCCCCAGCTGCACTGCAGATGAATGAACAGGAGACAGAAGCACCTGTTAATTCATAAACTAAAGCTTAGTAAACACAAATCAGTTCCAATCACTCACTGTGTTCTTTTAGAAAAGGCCTTTTCCCGGCCTCCATCCTGAAGATCCCCCACAGCAGTCAGCGGAAGGGCAGAGAAGGGAAGTCGGCAGCACTGTGGGAGGGGGCACACTGTTATTTTTTTATCGCTTGAATTATTTTTCCCATTATGGGCCTAAGTGGGGCCTCATGTCTAAGTTTTGCCTAGGGCCTCACAAAGCCTAGAGCCGCCTCTGCTGTCAGTCACCAGCTCTCTGCTCTTCCCCTCCAGTGCTCACTGAAGCTCCAGACTGTGAAGGGAGCAGAATATTACTGGTCAGACATGCCCCCTCCTCCTCTCTCTGTAAGGACACTTGTGATGAGAGGTGTGGCTGACACTCAGCTATGCCAGCAAAGAGCACTGCAGTATGAGGACTGGAAGTAGCATTTTTATATATGAGATGAAGGGTATTTCAAAGTATTTAAAAAAAAATTAAGTCACAAATCATAACGTGTAGGCACAGGAATGTAAAAAAATATATATTGAGACCTCTTTGGTTTTGAACCCTTTTAACACATGTGCAGGTTGTCAGCACTGATTGAAGTTTTATGAAGCCAGCGACTCTATATAAAACATTGCGTTTTTCTCCTCACCTTCATGTTGCAATCTATTGATCTGTACTTTAAGCTTAAGCTAATCAGCCTTGTATAGATTCATTCTTTAAAATCCCTCAAATGTAATGTACAGATGAAAGTGGATGATAGCTCTCAGTGACAAGTGAATCATGTAATCTATCCTAGAGCCTTGGGATAAATATATATATACACTGCACAATGGAAATACAAAAGTCGTTTGTTAGTAGCAAAGAAAATGAAGTTCTGCTTTTTAAGTTAAAGGAGTTGTATGGTCACAGCATGCAGTTTTATTTTATAACATCAGCATTGTAATAACAGCACAGACTCTAGCTAAACATGACAATCAAATATAAGATTACTTGAAAAAATTCCTGTCATCTTATGAGTGGTGCCTGTCTGTTGGCCATCTCTTTCCACAACTTCCTGGATTCCCTGCATGCTTTGCAGCTTCTCCTCTGCTGTTTACTATAAGTTTACAAGGACTACATATCCCATGGTATTGTGCTGCCTCCAACCACTGAATCCTTTACCGCCTCCTGAAACACCTCCTCTCAGCACCACTGTACATCAGAAGGCAGGCTCTGCGAAATGTGTGACACAGCAGTGCCTACCAACAGAGCATAGTGACAACGTGTCACAGAATTTAAAGCGAAGTTCCGCCCAATTTTTGTTTTTAAAAGTCAGCAGCTACAAATACTGCAGCTGCTGACTTTTAAAATAAGGACACTTACCTGTCCAGGGCACCTGCTATGTCAGCACCCGAAGCCGATCTGTCCCTCAGCTCTCTTCACAGCCTGGTTCCCTACTGCGCATGTGCGACTCGCGCTGTGCGATCCCACTGGTCCCTGCTGACTTCTGGGACCTGTGTGTCTCCCAGAAGACAGCGGGGGGGGGACAGAGGAGGCGCCGGACGTGGTGTAGATAACTGCGGGTGGCTCGGCTATCTATGCCCGGAAGTGGGAGCAAAATACCTGGATTAGACAGGTATCTGCTCCCCCCTCCCCCCTGAAAGGTGCCAAATGTGACACCAGAGGGAGGGAGAATTCCGAAAAGCAGAAGTTCCATTTTTGGGTGGAACTCCGCTTTAAGGAAGTAAAGGTGTGGGGATCTTCACAAAGTTTAAAAACTTCAAGACAATTCAGAGTAATAAAGTAGACTAGAAATAATTGAAATACAACTTGCAACTGAATCAATGATTTACCATAGATACGCTTTCAATAATAAATTGAGGAATGATGTGCTTAAAGCAGAGCTCCACCCTAAAGTGAAACTTCCGCTCATCGGAACCCTCCCCCCTCCGGTGTCACATTTGGCAGCTTTCAGGGGGAGGGGGGTGCGGGTATTCTGCGGGTAGTGCGTCACTTCCCTCCCCCCGCCCGTTGTGTTCTGGGAAACACACGGCTCCCAGGACACAGCGGGGACCAGTGAGGACGGCGCTGAGCGACTCGCGCATGCGCCGTAGGGAACCGGGCAGTGAAGCCAGAAAGCTTCACTTCCTGATTCCCTCACCGAGAATGGCGGTGGGGGCAGCAGAGTGACGAGCGATTGCTCGTCTTCTGCTGCCGACGTCGCTGGACTCCAGCACAGGTAAGTGTCCTAATATTAAAAGTCAGCAGCTGCAGTATTTGTAGCTGCTGGCTTTTAAAAAAAAATTAACTGCGGAGCTCCGCTTTAAAACTGGTAAGTTTGAAATGCAGGAGAATTTCCATTGAATAAAAACCCAGAGCCATTCCTGGAACTTGGAACAGGTAACGACTCTGTAAGGGATTGAACCCTGCCTAATTGTGATCATCTAATCATTGCGGTGGAAGGTTATAGGCCAGAACTTTTGCATTGCTTGTAACTATTCAACTATGGGCAGCCATAGCTCCAATATATAGACAACACATATAGTCAACCCCCCCTATTTGCCTTGAGTAGACGATCATGTCATCTTGTCCATTCATACTTCTTATACAATCAAATGATCACTCCTTCATAAATCTGTCCACCAGCAGATGGTTCCCATTACCCGTCATTCAAATGTATTTTTTCACGGTTCACTGATTAATAATATTATACTCTGATAATATTGTTTCAAAGATTGGTTTACCATTTGTCCAGAAAAACCGTCATGACTCATGACACCCGTAAATACCGTCTGATTAGTCACAGGTGAATTGGGGATCCATAAGACATATCTGGTACAACCAGAGCTATCAGGTTTAAACATAACACCCCTGTTTGAAAGATCACAACGACAGATCAGTTACATGGGTAGACGTATGTTGGAGTCATTACGTTGCTACCTTGTTTCCTGTCTGAGTAAATACGTAACAACATCTTTTGTTGCTAATTACCTCTCAGACTGAGCTAAGCTACATCAGTAACTCGATCATCTCCCTCTGTTGACCTCTGGTGTGTGACCCATGATTTTACAGAAACCAACTTTCCTAATGTATAAGTTATCATCAGAGCAAGGTTCTTAGAGATTGATGGATGTTTCCAGAGCTTGAATGAAATGCATGCCTATTCTACGCTCCTGCTTAATACATCATTGCTCAAGGCCATGTTTGGTAAAGTGATTACCTCTCCTTCAGACAGAAGGTGAATAACATTCCTCACATCTTGAATAAATGCATTTTCAGTGTGTATGCTGAGCTTTCAGAGTAGACGAAAGGAAAAAACTTTTTTTTTCCATCTACAAACATGGTAAACAGAAGGTATACGATTGTGGGTGTGCATGTGAGATTTCAATAGAGCTACATGGGTAAAGTTTTTGCAGGACAGTTCCTATTAGAGACCTTGTCTGTATTGAGATTACCGTATATACTCGAGTATAAGCCAAGTTTCTCAGCCCTTTTTTAAGGGCTGAAAATAGCCCCCTCTGCTTATTCTCGAGTCAGTGTACCTGAAGGACTGCGGGCATCCATTTTTCAAAAGTCGTGGCTTCCTCCTGGTCCCGTTCCACTCCGTAATAGGCGTTTGACACTGTGTTCCGCTACCACCTATCACAGAGGTCCTCTTATCCTCGGACTTTCCCAGCAGACACTGTGTTCAGTGTTCCGCCTATCACGGACGTCCTTTTGTCCGAGGATGAAAGCAGGTCCGTGATTGGCGGAACACTGAACACACTGTCTGCTGGGAAACTGAGTCCGAGGATGAGAGGACCACCGTGATAGGCGGTAGTGGAACGCAGTGTCAAACGCCTATCACGGAACGGAATGGGACCAAGAGGAAGCCGCGACTTTTGAAAAATGGACGCCCGCAGTCCTACAGGTACACTGCAAACGGGCACAGTGAGGTTGCAAATGGGCACAGTGAGGTTGCAAATGGGCACAGTGAGGCTGCAATGGGTACAGTGAGGCTGCAATGGGCACAGTGAGGCTGCAATGGGCACAGTGAGGTTGCAATGGGCACAGTGAGGTTGCAATGGACACAGTGAGGCGTACAAATGGGCACAGTGAGGCATGCAAATGGGCACAGTGAAGCTGCAAATGGGCACTGTAGACCCTCTTTTCCGCTTACAGTAGCTGCTGCATTCTCACCCTAGTCTTATACGCGAGTCAATAAGTTTTCTCATTTTTTGTGGTAAAATTAGGGCCTCGGCTTATACTCGGGTTGGCTTATACTCGAGTATATACAGGTCCTTCTCAAAAAATTAGCATATTGTGATAAAGTTCATTATTTTCTGTAATGTACTGATAAACATTAGACGTTCATATATTTTAGATTCATTACACACAACTGAAGTAGTTCAAGCCTTTTCTTGTTTTAATATTGATGATTTTGGCATACAGCTCATGAAAACCCCAAAATCCTATCTCAAAAAATTAGCATATTTCATCCGACCAATAAAAGAAAAGTGTTTTTAATACAAAAAAATCAACCTTCAAATAATTATGTTCAGTTATGCACTCAATACTTGGTCGGGAATCCTTTTGCAGAAATGACTGCTTCAATGCGGCGTGGCATGGAGGCAACCAGCCTGTGGCACTGCTTTGGTGTTATGGAGGCCCAGGATGCTTCGATAGCGGCCTTAAGCTCATCCAGAGTGTTGGGTCTTGCGTCTCTCAACTTTCTCTTCCCAATATCCCACAGATTCTCTATGGGGTTCAGGTCAGGAGAGTTGGCAGGCCAATTGAGCACAGTAATACCATGGTCAGTAAACCATTTACCAGTGGTTTTGGCACTGTGAGCAGGTGCCAGGTCGTGCTGAAAAATGAAATCTTCATCTCCATAAAGCTTTTCAGCAGATGGAAGCCTGAAGTGCTCCAAAATCTCCTGATAGCTAGCTGCATTGACCCTGCCCTTGATAAAACACAGTGGACCAACACCAGCAGCTGACATGGCACCCCAGACCATCACTGACTGTGGGTACTTGACACTGGACTTCAGGCATTTTGGCATTTCCCTCTCCCCAGTCTTCCTCCAGACTCTGGCACCTTGATTTCCGAATGACATGCAAAATTTGCTTTCATCCAAAAAAAGTACTTTGGACCACTGAGCAACAGTCCAGTGCTGCTTTTCTGTAGCCCAGGTCAGGCGCTTCTGCCGCTGTTTCTGGTTCAAAAGTGGCTTGACCTGGGGAATGCGGCACCTGTAGCCCATTTCCTGCACACGCCTGTTCACGGTGGCTCTGGATGTTTCTACTCCAGACTCAGTCCACTGCTTCCGCAGGTCCTCCAAGGTCTGGAATCGGTCCTTCTCCACAATCTTCTTCAGGGTCCGGTCACCTCTTCTCGTTGTGCAGCGTTTTCTGCCACACTTTTTCCTTCCCACAGACTTCCCACTGAGGTGCCTTGATACAGCACTCTGGGAACAGCCTATTCGTTCAGAAATTTCTTTCTGTGTCTTACCCTCTTGCTTGAGGGTGTCAATGATGGCCTTCTGGACAGCAGTCAGGTCGGCAGTCTTACCCATGATTGCGTTTTGAGTAATGAACCAGGCTGGGAGTTTTTAAAAGCCTCAGGAATCTTTTGCAGGTGTTTAGAGTTAATTAGTTGATTCAGATGATTAGGTTAATAGCTCGTTTAGAGAACCTTTTCATGATATGCTAATTTTTTGAGATAGGAATTTTGGGTTGTCATGAGCTGTATGCCAAAATCATCAATATTAAAACAAGAAAAGGCTTGAACTACTTCAGTTGTGTGTAATGAATCTAAAATATACGAAAGTCTAATGTTTATCAGTACATTACAGAAAATAATGAACTTTATCACAATATGCTAATTTTTTGAGAAGGACCTGTACAGTATATGCTCCACATTGGTGGGGCTTTTCTTTTAAAGCTTTTGTTTTTTTCCCACAATCTGGAGGGTTCATTGGCTTCTACCCAAGTCTAAACTGGCCCAAATATGTGTCTATATGTAGCGTTATGAATGTGTACGTGAGATTAGCATAGTGCTACATGGTTAAAGTTCTTGCAGGTCAGTTCCTACTATGGACACTGTATGGAGTTTAATGCTCTGCAATGCGTTGGTGGGGCTTTTCTTTTGATGCTTTAGTTTTTTCCCACAATCTGGAGGGTTCATTGGCTTCCACCCAAATCTAAACTGACCCAAATATGTGTCTATATGAACCATTGTGAACATGCATGTTGCATTAGCATAGCACTAAATGCCTAAAGTTCTTGCAGGTCAGTTCGCACTTGAGACAATGGGGGTTATTTACTAAAGGCAATTCCACTTTGCACTGCAAGTGCACTTAAAAGAGCACTTAAAAGTGCACTCGCTGTAGATCCGAGGGGCATGCAAGTAAAATAAAAAACAGCATTTTAGCTTGCACATGATTGGATGATAAAATCAGCAGAGCTTCCCCTCATTTCAGATCTTCCCCTCAGATCTACAGTGACTGCACTTCAAGTGCAATTTCAAGTGCACTTGCAGTGCACTAGTAGTGTAAAGTGGATTTGCCTTTAGTAAATCAACCCCAATGTCTGTATGGAAGTTTAATGCTCTGCATTGTTTTAGTGGGGCTTTTCTTTTGGTACTTTCGTTTTTTTCCCACAATCTGGAGGGTCCATTGGCTTCCACCCAAATCTAAACCGACTCAAAAGTTTGTCTGTATGTACCATTGTGAATGTGCACATGAGATTAGCATAGCGCTACATGGTCAAAGTTCTTGCAGGTCAATTTCTACTAGTCTGTATGGAATAGATATGCTCTGTGTTGTGTTGGTGGGGCTTTTCTTTTGGTACCGTAGCGGGGTCCCCGAAATCTAACCCGCTATACCTAAATTTAGGGGGAAGGTTTCAGCTGTAGTTGGGCTCGGACCACCTTAATTTTTAGGGCATTCTATTTTACACTGTAGGTAGTATACTGGTATGTAGTTCCCTGGGGCCTGTAGGTGGCGCTGCCATAATGGGCCAGGGTTCAACCGCTGGTATAGTGCTGTGCCTTGGGTGTCCTCTCTCGGCGGCGGTGCGGTGGGCGTGTTCAACCTGCTTTGCATGCCAGGAGAGGATATAAAAGGGGCAGATGCTGCTTGTGGGGGGGGGGGTCGGTTCAGTCTTCGTTCCAGAGTTGGAGTCCTGGTACGCGGTACCTGGCCCTCCTGGCCAGGGGCCCGCGTAGGCATCAGTCCCAGGCACCTTTAGCCCTGGGGCTGCAGCAACAACCTTGGGTCCAGCACCTTTAGCTGGGGCCCGTGTCCTGGAAGGAGAAATCCCAGGGTGCCTCTGGCATGGGGACCCGTTCTGAGATAAGGAGGCCGGGGGAGGACCCTAAGAGACGGGAACCAACTAAAGGGAGAACCTTGCTGCAGAACCCTAGTTTGTGATATTGCTCAACCTCTTCACACAGGAGGGTACGGGCAGGTAGTATGGTGTGTCTTTCCTGCAAGTGAGCCAAAGGCAGGTGAAAGAACATAGCCAGTGTGCTACAGTACTTTAGTTTTTTTCCCACAATCTGGAGGGTCCATTGGCTTCCACCCAAATCTAAACTGACCCAAATATGTGTCTGTATGTACCATTGCAAATGTGTACGTGAGATTAGCATAGAGCTACATGGCTATAGTTCTTGTAGGTAAGTTCCTACTAGGGACACTCTATGGAGTTTAATGCTCTGCATTGTGTTGGTGGGGCTTTTCTTTTGGTGCTTTTGTTTTTCCCCACAATCTGGAGGGTTCATTGGCTTCCACCCAAATCTAAACTGACCCAAATATGTGTCTGTATGAATGCAGTAGGAACATACGGTAGAATCAGCTTTTTTATTCATATAAAACATTCATCACAAAAGGAATAAAACTTACTGTTACTGCGTAAAAAGTGTAAGCTGGAGTTTGGCTTCAACATGTCAAGCCTCGTACACACGGCCGAGAATCTCGTCGTTAAAAACATGTCGTTTTTTACGACGAGATCCTTGGACAAGAAACTTGTCCCGGCCGAGTTTACACACGCTCATTTAAAAAAAAACGCGGTTCTTTGAATGGAGCGTACGCGGTGACGTCATTGATTACGACGAGCATGCGCTCGTCACATTCGATGCCGTCGCCGCCATCTTGGTTCACCCTACCTATGCCTAGGAAGCTACCGCGCATGCGTTGAAGTCATTTCGAGCATGCGGGGGCTTCCCGGCGAACAGGTAAGTGTACACACACACAATTTTCTCGTCGAGAAACAGGCTGACGAGAATCTCGACGAGAAAATAGAGAGCAGGTTCTCTATTTTCTCGTCGAGATTCTTGTCGCTTTTCTTGACGATAAACCATACACACGAACGAGTTTCTCGGCAAGAAATCTCTGCCAGCAAGTTTCTTGCTGGTTTTTGCCGAGAAACTCGGTCGTGTGTACGAGGCTTTAGTGTATGTAATTCTGCTAGCAATCTAACACTGCCCTCCTGCCATACTGACAATGCTGCTGTCCAATGGTGTCTCTGTTGCGCCTTCATCCTTCAGCACTCTAAGGGCCCTTTCACACGGGCGGATCCCGTAATGATCCGCCCCGTGAACATCCGCTTGCTCAGCGGGGATCACTCCGTTGATCCCCGCTGAGCCGGCAGATGACAGGGCGGTCCCGCACACTGTGCAGGGACCGCCCTGTCAGATCTCCACTCTCCTCTATGGGGGGATCGGAGGAACACGGACCGTCTGTCCGTGTTCATCTGATCCGATCCGCAGACAGATGGAAAAATAGGATTTTCTTCCGTCTACAGAAACGGAGCATAGCGGACACTGATGAGATCGGGTGTCAGCAGATGTTCATCCGCTGACACCCGCTATCCCATAGGGATACATGTATGTCCGTTTTTCATCCGTAAAGGGATGGATGAAAAAGCGGACATACGGTCCTCATGTGTGAAAGGGCCCTAATACAGAAGATGTGTTACTGGCCATCACCATGTGAAAACAGAGGGAAAAAAACCCTAAAAAATAAAAGTAATGCAGCAACCACATCTAATGATTGGTAAGCTGCAATATATACAATTTTGGGTTTGGGGTTTAATTAAAAAAAAAAGAAAAAGAGGAACTGAACACTTAAAGCGGAAGTAAACCCATTGATTTAACAGTTTCAAAAAGCAGTTACATTCCCGGCATGCCGGGAATGCCAACTGTCACATTGGTTGTGTTCTCAACCAAACTGTCAAACCATCCAATGGCTGGTGTCATAAATGATCACATGTGCAGCATCATAGCAGTTGAAGATTAAACAGAGGCCAAGATGGCAGCTTCCTTGCCTGAAAATGATAGGAGGGTTTACTTCCACTTTAAAGCTGTGCCTATAAAAAGGTAGGCAGAGGGCAAAGGAGCAGTCACCAGGTTTGTCTGTAGTCTCCCTGCAGCTGATCACTCACTCATTACTTGTTCTGCACTGTGTCTCTGTGGAGGCAACCATCTTGCTAGAGGCAGGGATTTGATTTCCAATGCCAGAGCATTGTAGTTTCCTATGGAATGACATGTGACAACACAGGAGAGTAATTGGCAGATATTGTCATCTGATTTGGTGATTGGATTTACATTTGATTTAAAGTGTAAGAGCCGGTGGCAAAAAAATAATGTGTACAAATGTTTTTTATTTATTTTTTGATAAAATAAAGAGTAAAAAAAAAAAAAAGAATAATGTGTACTGTAAATTTCTGTGCAAATTGTCAGCATTTTATAAATAATTTACTGTATGTATACAAATCAAATGTGCTTTATACAGCATGCAGAGCTAATGAGATCAGACCTTGACCCCCTGGAGACCTGGAGATAGCAGTCTAATGTCTCTACAATAGTCATATAGTATAAGCTCCAGCACTGACGCATGATTGTAGTCATGGTGATCAATACACACAACATAGGAGAAAAAAGAAACCAACATTTGCAAAATTGTAGATGTTTTAACAGTCACCACATCCCTAATTAAATAGACAAAACAAAAAAAAAACCCTTGGAGTTGGGACTTTAACAGTGACTGAAAACACACAAGAGTATATAGCCGCATGCTTCACAGCAAAGTTAGCACAGGTATAATTGAAGGGCTTAGTCTCCCCTTGAAATTGATGGTTACCTTAATTTCATGACAGTGATGACCTTTCACGCCATCTGGAATTAAAGGGCCAAAATGCATGGTGAGAATAGCATATACCTATAACCAAATTTTGATTAATGAGTGTATACCTTGACACCTTTAGGGGCACTCCATTTTATCATTGTTATTTCATATACCAATAGTCATACCACTGCAATACCATATTGTGTGTATTGACAAAACAAAAAAAAACCCTTGGAGGTGGGACTTTAACAGTGACTGAAAACACACAAGTATATCAAAAATATACATTTAATAAATGAGTACAAAAATACAAAGACAGTCTGTATAAAAAACACACATGAAATTTGTACAAATCCAGAGACGCATGGAATGTCGAACCAATTTTGGAAATCTATACAATTCCTGACTTTTATGTCTACAAATCCCCCGAAGAAGGGTTTACCAAAACAGCTGTCGGGTCTGACCATAAATGTCAATTTTTATCCTTATCAATTTATGTAGCTCTCTGGATTTGTACATATTTCATGTGTGTTTTTATTCAGACTGTCTTTGTATTTTTGTACTAATTTATTACATTTATATTTTTGATATACTTGTGTGTTTTCAGTCACTGTTAAAGTCCCACCTCCAAAGGTGTTCTATCGGGTTGAGGTCGGGACTCTGTGCAGGCCAGTCAAGTTCCTCCACCCCAGATGATCTTGGGAATGCCACTAACACACACAAAAAGGAGTGAGCATCAAGTGCCTTGCCCCCTCTTCCTCCTCTCCAGGTCCATGAGCGTGGCCCCTTGTAAGTCCGGTGGACAGTGGGCCCGCCTGGAGGGCGCGGAGGGAAGGAGTGGAGACACCAGGATCGCTGAACGCTAATGCTTTTAGATATCTGGTTTGTGCGACACATCCTCACTCTCTTATCCACTTTATGAATTTAAAAATCCCCTTGAAGAAGACCAGAAATACAAAAGGTCGGAATGCATTGGGGTTTTCATGTGCATAATAATGTTGTAAATATAATTGGCAAACCATGTTTTCCTTGGGATGTTTCTTGCCATGAGTGATGTCTTTGTTGCTGTTTGTGTCACATACCAGAGCTTTCTTTTTTACATAAAAAAAAAAATCTAATTTATTGTATATTTGTACCTATTTTTATTATTCGTTGATATATTAAAAAACTCTTATAAAATTACCTTTGTACTTTTTGCTGCCTAAAAAACCCCCTGGGGAAACCTTCCATTTTTTTAGTTCCTCCACCTCAAACCCGCTCATCTATGCCTTTATGGACCTTGCTTTGTGCACTGGTACAAATCATTTGGTGAAAGGGGAGTTATGGTCTGGGATTGTTTTTCAGGGGTTGTTCTTGGTCCCTTAGTTCCAGTGAAGGGAACTGTTAAGGCGTCAGCATACCAAGACATTTTGGACAATTTCATGCTCCAAACTTTGTGAGAACAGTTTGAGGATGTTCTAACATGACTGTGCACCAGTGCACAAAGCAAGGTCCATAAAGACATAGATGAGTGAGCTTGTGGTGGAGGAACTTGACTGGCCTGCACAGAGTCCTGACCTCAACTCGATAGAACACCTTTGGAATGAATTAAAGCGGAGACTGCGAATCAGGCCTTCTTGTCCAACATCAGTGCCTGACCTCACAAATGTGCTTCTGGAAGAATGGTCAAACATTCCCATAGACACACTCCTAAACCTTGAGGACAGCCTTCCCAGAAGAGTTGAAGCTGTTGTAGCTGCAAAGGGTGGGCCAACTCAATATTGAACCCCCCTACGGACTAAGCCTGGAATGCCATTAAGGTTCATGTGCATGTAAAGGCAGGTGTAACAATACTTTTGGTCATATAGTGTATGCCTCCATGCTGTATTTTGATGAGAAATTACTTTGAAAAACATCCCCCTAGCATTTCTGGCCTTGGCCATCTTGTGTAAGGGTAAATGATTCATGTAGCATTTACTTTCTGGAATCAGTCTGCCCTTAGCTCAGGCATGCAGGCAGGGGGGTGTGCTTAGCTGAAAAAGCCCCTCCTAGCTCCAGCTCCTCCTCCAGAAGAAAAAAAAAATGTCCATGAAGCCTCCTGCAATGTATGACATAATTTTGGCCTAGGCTGGGTTGTAGGAAAACACTTCTTTTGTATTTTTTGCAGAGCCAAGCCACAGGATAAAGCTAACATCCAGGTATGATCTTTATTGCATACTTACCTTGGTCCAACTTTGCACAATGTAGGGATGCATATCTCATACCTTAGGGGCCGCTCGGGAAGCTAACAATCTATGTAGTAATTGATGTTACTACAATGATTGCTGCTATCTAGCCTGTGACGAATGGTCTCTCATTTGCACATTGAACTTTTTTTTTTTAACCACTTAAGCCCTGGACCATTTTGCAGCTAAAGGACTTGGCCACTTTTTGCGATTCGGCACTGCGTCGCTTTAACTGACAATTGCGCGGTCATGCGACGTGGCTCCCATACAAAATTTACGTCTTTTTTTTCCCACAAATAGAGGTTTTTTTTGGTGGTATTTGATCACCTCTGCAATTTTTATTTTTTTGCGTTATAAACAATAATAGAGCGACAATTTTGAAAAAAATTCAATATTTTTTACTTTTTGCTATAATAAATATCCCCAAAAAATATATAAAAAAACGTTTTTTTTCCTCAGTTTGGGCCGATACGTATTCTTCTTCATATTTTTGGTAAAAAAAATCACAATAAGCGTTTATTGATTGGTTTGCGCAAAAGTTATAGCGTTTACAAAATAGGGGATAGTTTTATAACATTTTTATTAATATTTTTTTTTTTACTAGTATTGGCGGCGATCAGTGATTTTTTTTTTTCGTGACTGCGACATTATGGCGGACACATCGGAAACTTTTGACACATTTTTGGGACCATTGTAATATTCACAGGGAACAGTGCTATAAAAATGCACTGATTACTGTGAAAATGACACTGGCAGTGAAGGGGTTAACCACTAGGTGGCGCTGTAGGGGTTAAGTGTTCCCTGCATAGTGTTTCTTACTGTAGGGGGGATGGGCTCTGTGTCACATGACACAGATTTTCGCTCCGAGTGCACGGAGCCGAGATCAATGTCATTGTCACTAGTTAGAGCGGGGAGATGCTTGTTTACACAAGCATCTCCTCGCTCTATACCTCCGTGAGACGATCGCGGGACCCACAGTTCCGACTCACAGGGATGGCGGCAGGGTCGCGAGCATGCCGGGGTGCGCGACCACACGGACAGGCATTTAAAGGTGATGTACAGGTACGTTGATATGCCTGTCCGTGCCATTCTGCCGACGTATATGTACAGGCGGTGGTCCTTAAGTGGTCAAATCAATTCGCTGATTGGAAGAGGGTGGAGTTCATGATGTCACTGCCTCTCCTGTCCACCTCATCCACTCAGAGAACGCCTTGTATTCATTATTAAAAAATATAAGGCATTCTGTGAATGGTGGCAGTGCCGAGCAAGCATCCCCCTGTGGCCAGTGTGCAGAGAGGAAGCTCCTTGGCCCAGGACTCAGAAGATGGCGGCTATCACGGTAGTAGTGCTGACTACTACAATAATTTCAGCTTCCCCTGCGCAACCTCTGGTATGAGATATGGCTCAAGCTGGACCAATGTAACTATACAGGAAAGATCCTACCTGGAGTTCAGCTTTAACTTCAATGCTCCACCTTTTCCCTGAGTCCAGTGCTTCCACCTGTACTCAATATGTTCAGTCATCATAAAACAAAAAGCTGAAGTACAATTCAGAAACAATTTAAATATCCTTATGACTTTGGCTGCAAAGCAGTTTAATTCTAGTCATCCTAAAAGTAAAAATGGTTGATTTTATGACTTTAGCGCAATCACAGAATTTTTGGGCTGCAGGAACGGCTTACTGATTTTACTTGGCGAAAATTTAATTATGTCGCCAATGACCTGCGGTGAACACTTATCAGCTGCAGGCAAATAGAACCACAGACTGAAACATCCTAAAATGCACCCCAATCGCCTTTGAGTATGGAGGTATCCTTTGTCCACATCTCTACCCAAGGAGCCATTTTCCGATTGCTCGTGACTCTGATAATGTCAGTTATTGTTTTTTAATGCAGCTTATTATATCCATTTAATGATTCATTACAGGCTTTTTGTCTGAGCCATTGCACGGGAAAAGTGAGTCCTTTGTTCTCCTCTGCTTCTCTTTATTGGTATTATTAAATGTGGGGTAGGCTGAGGTTAAATATCTTCATTCATCCTTAACTTTTGCGATGGATACATTATTACTTTATGGATGACAATTAGCAAGCTAAATTATCTACGAAAAAAAGCTGTGTGGCACTATGTTCTATATAAAGCTTGCACTTATCCTCAAGAGTTGCTGCAGCAAGCAAAATGAAAATGAGGCGGAGGTGATAATTTATGTGGGTGTCTGTTCCCAATTATATTCTATTTGCCTGCTTTGCTGCTACCATGAAACAAAGTCCACCCAAAAGGTATATTTTAGTTGTAGAGTTCTGGTGAGCTGGGTCACTTATCGACTCCTCTATCTCTTGGAAGCTCATGAAATCTTCCATCCCTAGTTTTAGGTTTTGTTTTGCCCACCTTGGTGTTTCTGCTATTAACCACTTCAGCCCCGGACCATTTGGCTGGCCAAAGACAAGAGCACTTTTTGTGATTCGGCACTGCGTCGCTTTAACTGACAATTGCCCCGTCGTGCGACGTGGCTCCCAAACCAAATTGACGTCCTTTTTTTCCCACAAATAGAGCTTTCTTTTGGTGGTATTTTATCACCTTGGCGGTTTTAATTTTTTGCGCTATAAACAAAAATAGAGTGACAGTTTTGAAAAAAAATCAATATTTTTTACTTTTTGCTATAATAAATATCCCCAAAAAATATATAAAAAAACAAAAAAATTTCACAGTTTAGGCCGATACGTATTCTTCGACATATTTTTGTTAAAAAAAAAATTGCAATAAGCGTATATTGATTGGTTTGCGCAAAAGTTATAGCATCTACAAAATAGGGGATAGATTTATAGCATTTTTATTAATATTTTTTGTTTTTTACTAGTAATGGCGGTGATCAGCGATTTTTATCATGACCGTGACATTATGGCGGACACATCGGACACTTTTGACAAATTTTTTGGACCATTGTCATTTTTACAACGATCAGTGCTTTAAAAATGCACTGTATACTGTGAAAATGACACTGGCAGTGATGGGGTTAACCACTAGGTGGCGCTTTAGGGGTTAAGTGTGTCTTGGGGAGTGCTTCTAACTGTAGTGGGGATGGGCTGTGTGTGACAAGTCAGTGATCACCGCTTCCGATTACAGGAAGCTGTGATCAGTGTCCTGTCACTAGGAAGAATGGGGAAATGCTTGTTTACAGCAGCATTTCCCAGTTCTTTCTCACCGTGAGACGATCACGGGTATGCCCGTGGACATAGAGTCTGCGGGACCCGCGGTCTGCTCACGGAGTTTGCGGCGCGCGCGCGTCCACAATGCCGCTTTTTAAAGAGGATGTGTATATATACGTCCTTCTGCCTGTCCATGCAATGTTGTCGACGTATATCGTTGTGCGCTGGTCGGCAAGCAGTTAAGGTGCGCCCACATTTACTATTACATTCTCTTTAAAATAAGAAGCCATCCAGAAATATCCAAAAGTTGTGCTTTCCTGAAAACTCAGCTGAAGAGTATTTATCTATTAATTTGTTTAATTATTTAAAGTGGACCTGAACTCAAAAAGTGAAAAGTATTGTCATAGGAAATTGTTAATTGTGACTAAGCAGTGCCCTCAAAATGTGACCTGTTGTTCTGGATTTTGTTGTGCCATAAAAAATTGCAATTCACCTCCTCATAACTATAACCTGTAGTGTGCATATGACTGCTAGGCTTAGAGAATTTTGAGTGATGTTTGATAAGGAATCAGGATATTATGGAGGCAGTATGGACTCTCACGGTACGATATGAACTTACAAAAGTCAGTTTACAAAAAATATATATTTTTTTATTTTACAAAATTATACATAATAAAAACAGCCCTAAATATGTAGATCCTAGACACTGGATGCTGCTATAGGTGGAAGAGCATCCACTTATCTGACACAAAATGGAAATTGTCGATGTAAATGATGGTTCCGCACCAGAATGTACGGAAACTAATCTTCCAGTTGTACACTCTACATGTTTCGGGGTTACCCCCTTCTTCAGGAGTATAAGTCAGAACATGATCTACAAAAAAGCATATAAATCAGATATATAATGTTGACATCAAAATACATACATAACTAATCACCAACCTTCATGGTATATTGTCATGTATTCTAAGTGAAAAATGGGATATAGTATAGCCCCTCGGTAAGTCCCCCCAGCATTTACAGATTGAACCCAAGTGGAATGATCAAATTCGAAGCAAAACAGACTCACCCACATAGCCAGCACCAGAAGCTTGGGTGTCTCAAGGCCACAATTATATATCTGATTTATATGCTTTTTTGTAGCTCATGTTCTGACTTATACTCCCGAAGAAGGGGGTAACCCCGAAACATGTAGAGTGTACAATTGGAAGATTAGTTTCCGTACATTCTGGTGCGGAACCATCATTTACATCGAAAATTTCCATTTTGTGTCAAATAAGTGGATGCTCCTCCTCCATCCAGTGTCTAGAATCTAAGATCTACTTATTTAAGGCTGTTTTTATTATGTATAATTTTGTAAAATAAAAAATATATATTTTTTGTAAACTAACTTTTGTAGGTTCATATCGTACCTTGAGAGTCCATACTGCCTCCATAATATCCCAATTCCTTATCAAATAACAGGACGAAGGTACTTTAATTATTTCATATCAAGTAGTTTTTCTCATATATCTTTGAGTGATGTTTGATGATGTTGCTACTGTGCTACTCACCCATCTCCTTGCTGGAGAGATGGTTGTACCTGAGGACCACCAGTGGAAGAATCTTTATTCATTCTTTAAACCTGTGCTTCCTCCACATCTCCTGCGGTTTCTGGATGATTTTGCCGCCAGTCCCCAGATCACCAGTCATCAGAGGGGTAGCTCTAACATGGTGAAGCAAAGCTCTCCAAACAGAGATAACTTCTGAAAGAGGCATGGTATGTCAGTAACAGGGAAATGATCAGCTGTAGGGAGACCACAGGTAGTACTGGTGACTAGTCCTCACTGCTCTACTTGCTTTTCTTTTTTAACACAGTTTGCACAGTTCAGGTCCTCCTTAACCACTTGTCTACCAAGGTACATTTTTAAACGCCATGCTAGACAAGTGGTTGAATCAAGGATTTAAGACCTGATGTAGGGCTTTCTGATAAAAGTGACTGGGCAGCTCTCGAGAGCGACCACCCCATGGTGGTATCCGTAGTGGTTCCTGGGCCCTCTTGTTCTACTGTTCCTCCAGGGAGCCCAGATATGTGGGAAATGGCTTCCCCATTGAAAGGAGGGGGAACTTGGAGAACATCTGTTCCTCGATCCTTTCTGCAACTAATGACCCCGGAAGCGGCGTGTATTACATCGCATCCGGGGTCACAGCTGCTATTCCATATGGGCTGTTCTTCACTTGGACTGCGCTTAAAGCCCCGTACACACGGTCGGACTTTTGCCCAACAAACGTAGTTTTAAGCAAGTTGGACCAACAATCCGACCGTGTGTACGCTCCATCGGACAAACTTTTTTGAGTTTGGTTTTGTTTTCATCGGACAAAAGTTGGGTCTGCGAACGGACAAACTTTTGCCCAACAAAAGTCATATGGAGCAAAGTCCTGCCGTGTGTACAGAAAACCATCGGACTTTTGTCCGATGGACAAAACAACCAATGTTAAAATCAACCAACAATAGCAGAAGTTGACCAAAGGGTGGCAGTAAAGAGCAGAAAAGAGCAGAAAAAACAAGTGATGTTGTAAGAAGTTTTAAGAAAGTTTGCAGAAAAGTCCGAGCGTGTGTATGCTATGGGTGTTCCCGACCAACTCCGTTCAGACAAAAAACCACGGAAAAGTCCGATGGAAGTCCGACCGTGTGTACAGGGCTTTACTCACAACAGAACAGTGTCAAATTTTTCTTCATCAAAACATTTTTTGCTATAGTTCCACAAAATGTTTCATCCATGAGTTGAAGGCTTTATTAATTCCCATCCCAACCTAACTACACATTTGTTTCTTTCAACAAATCAATTACAGTATATTTTTATTTTTTTGGTCCAGTACCCTGCTGATATCCAACCTGCCATAGAATTTAACTATGGAAACCAGCAGTTCCCCATCATGTTTTCTACATGCTACCCGCTTCAGCCCTCACCTGCCATATGATCAGAAAAATAACCGAACACTGCTTTTGGAACTCCTTCCATTTTGCTTTGTGGGCAGCATAGTCGGGGGGAATGTACCTGCTATTGCCAATGAGAACCTATCTACAATATCTACAATGAATACATCTCCCTAATGTATGTGTGTTCCTATTTTTCCTTGGCAATGCTTTTCCTGTTTTTTCTTAAGGCCTAGGCAGCAGAAAGCATAAAAATAGGAAGTTGCAGGAAATATAATGTGCTTTCTGTAAAATAAGCCTTTCCTTTGCTTGCCTCTGGTTTTCACTCATAGTTAAAAGAAAGCTTTAATTGAAATTAGGAGTTTATCAAAAGCTAAAAAGATGGCCACTAAAGGGCAGTGATTACAATTCTTATGCCTTATATAGTAATATCCATTTTAATTTTTTCTAGGTAAAGTATTAAAGAGGTAAACCCTACAAAAAAAAAAAAAAAACCCTGCAAGACAAAGGTATAATGAGCTAGTATGCATAGCTCATTATATATTACTTACCTCTGATCAAAGCCACCGCAGCGGTCTACGTCTCCCCATCCGGCCACCGACATTTCTCCCGGCGCTTACTTCCGGGTATCGTGGCTTCGGCACTGTGATTGGCCGGAGCCGCATGTGCGCGGTGACAGCACAAGGACTGAAGCAACAGCACATAGGTGCCATTGCTTCAGTTTTCCCCAGTGCGCATGTGCCGATGACATGGGCACATGCAGGGGACAGGGAATATCTCCTAAACTGTGCAGGTTTTGAGCAAACACTATCCAGACATGTTGCAGGAGTAATCTAGGGCAGTGGTTCTCAACCTCAGTCCTCAAGTACCCCCAACAGGCCACGTTGTGGGAAGTTCTCCTAGATAAAATAGCTGTCCAAAATACCAAGCCATTGACTCTGATTTCAAGAAAACCTGCAAACATAACCTGTTGGGAGTACTTGAGGACTGAGTTTGAAACCACTCATCTAGGGCATCAACAGACAGAGGTCAGGCAGACTCGAATCCAGGGTATGAGCAGACAGACTAACCTGTTGAAAATGCACAGGTTGAGTGTCCTGCAGTCTATTTAATCCACCATGATTAGTGCAGGTGTTCATTGCACAGACCTAAACTGCAGTGCTAAATAATGGCCAGCAGATGATAAAGGCTCAAGTCTGATGGTTACATAAAGAGAATAAGAGGCCGTCTCCAACCTTAAAAGTTTACAGAGTACATATGTGTAATATAAAACTGCATCTAAAGCCTCGTACACACGATTGGACTTCCATCAGACTTTTCCGTGGATATTTGTTCGAAGGGCGTTGTCCATGAACTTGTTCTGCATACACACAGCAGAACATTTTCAGCCAACATACACCAAACCACGTGGTTTTTCAGCTCTTTACCGCCACCCTTTGGGCAACTTCTGCTATTGTTGTCTGATGTTTAGCATTGGTTCCAAACATGCGTGTTTGTACTTTGGATTTTAATGATCGGATAATCCGACGTAACAGATTTATTGTCAGACAGTTGGTGAGCATGAACAGCCAACATTTGTTGTCGTTAATTCAACCAACAATTGTCTGATGGAGCATACACCTGGTCGGATTATCCGACACAACACGTCCATCAGACAATTATTGTCGTAAAATCCGATCGTGTGTACGGGCCTTAAGATACACAGTATATGCCTGCACACTTGACACAATTAAGTGAATAATGTTTTCAAAATCACTGCACCTTTAAAAAAAAAAAAAAAAAAAAAAAAAAGGTTTTGAACTTGTAATTCAAATTACAGGGCTCCAATTATTGCATTAGTACCTGGTTTCCTGCTACAGTACATGGAAAAGTGGAAAATAGAACTCTAGTCTAGCCAATATAATGAATAGATAATGGATTGTGTTTCCAAGTACATTGAACTAATGTTAAACTTTAAAGAAGCTTTAATTTGCTTTGGTACTGGTGCATTATGGCCATGATTTATGAGCATCAGTTTGTTAGCGAAATCTCGGTCATCTTCTTTCTGCAGAGATCTTCCTGATTAGCTTTTAAGTGGTTGCAGGTATCCAAGCTGCCCACTTTATCAATAGACCTGCTCAGTTATTACTCGTCCTGTTCTATGTCTGTTAATTCAGCTCTTTTCCAAGGCATATGTCTTTGACAAACAGCACAATTATAGTTTGATGTATGACCAGAGGCCAGCCCTGAAATGGACGTTTCTTATCAGGAAATCTTTCTTCAGCCCGCCAAGTGCCTCTCTGCGCTGAGCTGTGCATTAGTTAATGCAACAGCTCATTTGACTGATGCCCAGCCTAGGTACAGTGGGGCAAAAAAGTATTTAGTCAGCCACCAATTGTGCAAGTTCTCCCACTTAAAAAGATGAGAGAGGCCTGTAATTGTCATCATAGGTATACCTCAACTATGAGAGACAAAATGTGGAAACAAATCCAGACAATCACATTGTCTGATTTGGAAAGAATTTATTTGCAAATTATGGTGGTAAATAAGTAAATGGTCAATATCAAAAGTTCATCTCAATACTTTGTTATATATCCTTTGTTGGCAATGACAGAGGTCAAACGTTTTCTGTAAGTCTTCACAAGGTTGTCACAAACTGTTGCTGGTATGTTGGCCCATTCCTCCATGCAGATCTCCTCTAGAGCAGTGATGTTTTGGGGCTGTCACTGGGCAACACGGACTTTCAACTCCCTCCAAAGGTTTTCTATGGGGTTGAGATCTGGAGACTGGCTAGGCCACTCCAGGACCTTGAAATGCTTCTTACGAAGCCACTCCTTCATTGCCCGGGCGGTGTGTTTGGGATCATTGTCATGCTAAAAGACCCAGCCACGTTTCATCTTCAATGCCCTTGCTGATGGGAGGAGGTTTGCACTCCAAATCTTACGATACTTGGCCCTATTCATTCTTTCATGTACACAGATCAGTCGTCCTGTTCCCTTTGCAGAGAAACAGCCCCAAAGCATGATGTTGCCACCCCCATGCTTCACAGTAGGTATGGTGTTCTTTGGTTGCAACTCAGCATTCTCTCTCCTCCAAACACGACGAGTTGTGTTTCTACCAAACAGTTCTACTTTGGTTTAATCTGACCATATGGCATTCTCCCTTATTGCTCCCTTATTGCTCCCACAGTTGATTTCTTCACACCAAGCTGCTTGCCTATTGCAGATTCAGTCTTCCCAGCCTGGTGGAGGTCTACAATTTTGTTTCTGGTGTCCTTTGACAGCTCTTTGGTCTTCACCATAGTGGAGTTTGGAGTGTGACTGTTTGAGGTTGTGGACAGGTGTCTTTTATATTGATAACAAGTTCAAACAGGTGCCATTAATACAGGTAATGAGTGGAGGACAGAGGAGCCTCTTAAAGAAGAAGATACAGGTCTGTGAGAGCCAGAAATCTTGCTTGTTTGTAGGTGACCAAATACTTATTTTCCACCATAATTTGCAAATAAATTCTTTCCACGTCAGACAATGTGATTGTCTGGATTTGTTTCCACATTTTGTCTCTCATATTTGAGGTATACCTATGATGACAATTACAGGCCTCTCTCATCTTTTTAAGTGGGAGAACTTGCACAATTGGTGGCTGACTAAATACATTTTTGCCCCACTGTAGTAGGAAGAAGGACATACATACTGTAAGTTTATTTGACTGCTGTGAAAAGAACACCCTGGGCATAGTAAAGTGGACCTGTTAAATCCTCCAAAGCTTTGGAAATAAGGGTTTTGACTTCCTTTCAAGTCAAGATAAACTCCCACCCCACCTGATGCTTATCCCCACCCATTCAGCTCTCAAATATCAGACCCTCTGCTGTCCACTGAGGTTTTTCCATTTGTAAACACATTAAGCCCATACCTGGCAAAACTGGAAACCAACCCAGTCTGCATCTTTTAATTTACATAGATCCACCATCACGTGACCCTTCATAGTAACACTTCTTCCAAGATTTATGACCTGTGATCCATCTTTAAAATCCAGACCCGCAGCCAACTGGTTCCTTATCCTAATATCATCAAGCCACCACTGGATTCTTCTGGACCCCATGAGATCCCCATTGATGGACCCAATGGTAAGTATCCATGTCATCAGGCAGTGACATGGGCATCAAAAGAAGGATTCTTCCACTCTGCAGACCCAAAGAAAGAAGACCCAACGTGCCACATGGTTACATGGTCATGTAGGGGAAGGGGGGTTTCCTGGCCACATTTCAGCTTAAAACGTTACTTAGAGATAAGTCAATGTCTTGCAGGACTCTCCAGACACAGGCACTGACCTGAAGACACGTCAAGCTCACTGTGCATGTACCAAAAGTTTACTAAGCCCCGGTAACGCAAAGTATGTATGATTATACATCCTTCTAACCAAGTTTTTTATTTGGAACCTGCTGCAGAGAACTTTGTATGTATCATTACAAACAGGGTTTAAAGTGATATTAAACCCAAAACTTAATATATTGCAGCTTACCAATTCTTTGTATGTGGTGGTTGCATTAGTTTTCTTTTTTTTGGGGGGGGGGCTTTTTTCCCTCTATTTTCACTTGGTGATCTGGCTAATAACACACCTCCTGAGTTAGAGTGCTCCCACTCTGGATGATTGAGCACAGGGAGTACATTTGGACAGCAGCATTGTTAGTCTGGGGGGGAGGTAAATGTTAGATGTACTAGCAGTTTTAGATGCACAAATTAAAGCCACACCCCAACTAACACTTTATAAGCAGGTACAGTAAACCATTTTTCTACCTGATGTATGACCAGAGACCAGCCCTGAAATGGACGTTTATCAGAAAATCCTTCTCCAGCCTGCCAAGCGCCTCTCTGCACTGAGCTGTGCATTAGTTAATACAACAGTTCATTCGACTGATGCCCAGCCTAGGCATTAAAAAGAAGGACATACAGTACATAAGTTTAGTCGGCTGCTGTGAAAAGAACACCCTGGGAATATTAAAGTGAACCTGTTATATCCACCAAAGCTTTGGAAATAAGGCTTTGACTTCCTTTCAAGTGAAGATGAACCTCTACCCCACTTGATGCTTTTAGGATAAAGGTTTTACATAAAAAAATAGAACTGATCATTGTAAGCAACCCTATCAGAGTTGAACGGTTTGTCTCATCACTGTAACTGATGCATCTAGCAAGTGTGAGAGCTTGTTCTATTGAAAAATAACAGACTTACTGGCCAGATCACAAGATGAAAATAGAATAAAGAAAGCCTAAAAAAAACAAATGCAGCCACTACATCTAAGAATTGGTAAGCTACAATATAATAAATGTTTTTTCGGTTTAATACCGCTTAAAGAAAGTGGACCAAGACTGTAAACATAGGTCCACTTAAATAGGTTACCTAGGCATTGGAGTTGGGGGGGCACCAGAAATATGTCTCTGAGTACCGTATATACTCGAGTATAAGTCAAGCTTTTCAGCACTTTTTTTGTGCTGAAAATGCGCCCCTCGGCTTATACCCAAGTCACCTTTTTGCGCCTGATCTCCCAGACTTTGGGAATCCGGTAACGGCCGGCCGTAGGTCCCCAAACTTGGCACACATGTAGCCCCACTCTTCCTCTACAAGTGTGCAAAGTTTTTTGTCCGGAGAACCTACAGCCAGGGAGCAACGATTTTTCAAAGCCGGGCACCCCTTCCCTAAACTCCCATGTTAAACGGTAATTTCTCCTGTGAATTTGGGGACTCTGTACCGGCCGGTCGTAGGTCTCCTGGACCCAAAACTTGGCACACATGTAGCCCCATTACTCCTCTACAAGTGTTGTCTGGGGGACCTACGGCCCAGGAGCACTGATTTTTCAAAGCTGGGCACCCCTTCCATATACTCCCATGTTAAACGTAAGTCTAGTCATGGACACAGTGAGGCATGGGCACAGTGAGGCATGGACACAGTGAGGCATGGACACAGTGAGGCATGGACACAGTGAGGCATGCACATGGACACAGTGAGGCATGGACACAGTGAGGCATGGACACAGTGAGGCATGCACATGGACACAGTGAGGCATGGACACAGTGAGGCATGCACATGGACACAGTGAGGCATGGACACAGTGAGGCATGCACATGGACACAGTGAGGCATGGGCACAGTGAGGCACAGTGAGGCATGCCGATGGACACCCTAGGCTTATACTCGAGTCAATAAGTATTCCCAGTTTTTTGTGGTAAAATTAGGTGCCTCGGCTTATATTCGGGACGGCTTATACCCGAGTATATATGGTAGTTACATGCAAGTGCCCATGTATTCTAGGTCACATGACCTAAAGGAGACTAAATGTTTAACTTCATTCAGCAAGGATAGATAAAGTGCTGTGTCTTGAACAACTTTCCCCAACTGAAGAAATGTTTTAGGATTATGGGCTAGCTTTGTCCATTTACTTAAGCAGAGATTACATGAAGCAAGTGCCTACGCATTTGGATGTGTGGTCAGTCCAAGCAAAAAAAAAATGGACCAGTGTTTTCTCCAGGAATAGCAATAATTCCTCTTTATCTATCTATTCCAGGAAGATGGCTAGCATGTATTTTTGCTAGCATTGTACGTATGGGTCCACTTTAACCTTGTACTCTTCTTGTGCAAAGGTTATATATCCACTGTGACACAATCATTAATCATAACATTTGTGTCACAGTCAACCTCAACCAGGAACGCGGTCAGGATAAATCCTGTTTTTTTGTGTACTTCATATAGTCTATAATTATGAAAGTCCCATTATTCCATACCTTAGAAATCTTTGTTTTATATGTTGACATTAATATCATACATGTCCATGTTCATAACATGTATTACTAGCGTGATGTATTGCCTCTCTGCTGCTTCCAACCTTATGTGACATTTAATGGAACCATCAATCATTGTCCCAGTCCAGTAACAGGCTTTAACTCATACATCAGAAAGCTTAGCTGCTTGATTAAACTTTACCCTAAACCAAGGACAAGGCCAATGTGAAATGTGACTCTGTAAGCAGGATAGAGGCATACTACGACTTAGCTGAACCTAAATGATGCAGAAAAAAAACCAAAGCAAAAACAAAAACCACGAAAACTTGGAAATAAGTTAAATACATGATCAACATTTGTTTAAAGATGGGCTTCAGGGAACATAGCAGCTCTCCCTGACAGGTCCTCTTTCTTCAGGACAGTCTCCAGCAGTTGCAGTTCAGGTTTTGATAAGAGGGGTTTGACAATGCAGTAGACCATGGTCAGGTCATAGTGCAACTTGATTTAGGCTTTGAAACATTGTCAAAGGCCGCCTATAGTCCTGTAGACACAAGTATGCTGTATAGGGGGCATTTCTCACCCCGTGCCTCTACCCTATTGTTTGCACCCTATTGTTTGCAAACACCTAAATACAGTATGTCCTGGTGTCTGCTTTTGACCCCCTCCCTGTATACTTCTCAGTCACTCCCTGTAGCTCAGTAGTGACCGGAGTGACCCCCGCTTGGCCTATCCCCGTCCCTTTATTCTATTCCTTTTCCCCTGGATTTTCCTTCCTCCCATATTTTTCTTCATGTCTTCCATATAAATTCTTCCGAACTCTCCCTAGAGTAGGAGTTTCTCCCTTGAACCTTCTTTCCCTCCAAATATAAGGGGAAAATGTAGTATCGGGCTCCAACTTACACCACTTAACCCACACCGGATGATTGATATTGACCAACAAGTTATCTACAACATCCTAAAACAGAACGTAACTGTATCTGAGCACCACAAACCCAAAACTTTTTTTTTTTTTTCATATTTAACTTTTTATTGTTTTGTTTTGAAATAAACAGAAAGCAACAACAGATAGCATAAGGTACATTCTATATACTTCTTGTATCACTGACGGACAGTTGTCTACTACTATATATATATCATACATCCTAATATACAATATCCACCATTCTATGTATGTTAAGTCCTCACCTCTCGTCCGGGCCTTACTCATATTACTCATAAACCCTTAAGTCATTCGTGTCCTCACCATTGGGCTCCCGCCCCCCCCCCCCCCCAAGGCCCTACTATTGTCCTCAGGCTGGCCGGGGGATTTCTGCCCCATTTATTCCTCATTGCCACTCTCTTTATTTCGACTTATCCCCCCCCCCAAAGAAGAAAAAAAAAACCCTGAGGGGGGTTAAAACTCCCCCCAGTCCCCTGACAGCATTCGTTCAGTTATGGTCTATTAGGGTTTTCCCCTCCTCTGAGTATTTAAAAAGATTCCATTCTGACCATGTTTCAAGATAAACTCCCCGTTTCTGCCGGGAGGTCCAGACCAGGTCCTCCATCATATTCAAGTCTTCTACTCGCTTAAGCCACATCCCTACTGACGGTGGCTGGGTCTGCTTCCACATTGCTGGAATACAGGCTCTTGCCGCATTCAGGAGGTGGCAGAGGATCGATCTCCTATACTGTTTCACCGCAGTGTCCGAGTCCTGTAACAGGAAGAAAGTCAGATCCTCCAGCAGATCCTCCTCTCTGAACTTTTGCGCGATTTCTCGAACCTCCTTCCAGAAACTCTGCATTCTGGGACAGGTTCAGAAGATGTGTATTAACGTCCCTCCATTTCTCCCGCACCGCCAGCACTTATCTGATATCTCTGGATAACATCTGCTTAATACGGCCAGGGTACGGTACCATTGGGATAGGATCTTAAAGTTCATCTCCTGCATTTTTATACAGACTGGAGCCCTGTACACACGATCGGTTTAACTGATGAAAACCGTGCGATGGATTGTTTTCATCAGACAAACCGATCGTGTATGGGACCCATCTGTCTTTTTTCCATCGGTTTTAAAAAATAGAACATGTTTTAAATTTTTCCGATGGATAAAAAACCGATCGAAAACTCTGATCGTCTATGGGCAAGTCCATCGGATAAAAAACCCACGCATACTCAGAATCAAGTCGACGCATGCTCAGAAGCATTGAACTTAATTTTTCTCGGCTCATCGGAGTGTTTTACGTCACCACGTTTGGAACGGTCGGTTTTTTGACTGATAGTGTGTAGGCAAGACTGATGGAAGTCAGCTTCATCGGATTTCCGATGGACAAAACCATCGGATTAGAATCCATAGGATATCCGATCGTGTGTACAGGGCTTGAGGACTCAAACATGTTACGTAGTATCTTATTCTTTTGCTCCTCCGAAAAAACCCTATCCAACTCCATCTCCCACCTCCTAAAGAAGGGCAACTGAAACTCTTTACCAGGGGTATTCAGCAATTCACTCATTTTAGAGAGAGTATGCCGCAGTATGCCACTCCCATTACAGTACTCCTCAAACTTTATTAGCTTTCGTTCATATTTACTCGTAAGGTCAGGGTATCAAAAAAGTGTCTTAATTGCATTGCCCTCCAAAAGTCCAATTGATATGATCTTTGTCCCGTTATCATCTCCTGAATCGTGGGCCAAACACCCGCCCTCAGAAAGTGAGATACTTGAAACAACCCCTGTTCAACCAGTTTACTAAAGGGTCACTTCTTCAGTCTCGGTCCGAACTGTGGATTCCCCAGAATGGGGAAAAGGGGTGAGTCTAGTGTTGATAGTTTCCCCTTCACAAATAGCCCATATCCCATCCGAAGTGTGGGACCTATCAAGGGGTGATTGATATATTTATAACCCAAACCCAGGTGATTGATAATGACCAACAGGTTATCCACATCATCTACAGTATTAGGCTAACCCTGCATGGTTAATTTTAATGTTTTTTCTGGAGTTGGGCTTTAATTAAAATGTGTTCCTATTTAACCCATTATTCACTTATACAGTGCCTTGAAAAAGTATTCATACCCCTTGACATTTTCCACATTTTGTCATGTTACAGCCAAAAACGTGAATGTATTTTAATAGGATTGTATGTGCTAGACCAACACAAAGTGGCACATAATTGTGAAGTGGAAGGAAAATTAAAAATGGTTTTCAATTTTTTTTTTACAAATAACTATCTGAAAAGTGTGATGTGCATTTGTAATCAGCCCCCTTTACTTTGATACCCCTAACTAATATCTAGTGAAACCAATTGCCTTCAGGAGTCACCTAATTGGTAAATAGAGTACATCTGTGTGTAATTTAATCTCAATATGAATATAGCTGTTCTGTGAAGCTCTCAGAGGTTTGTTAGAGAAGCTTAGTGAACAAACAGCATCATGAAGGCCAAGGAACACACCAGACAGGTCAGGGATAAAGTGGATGAGAAGTTTAAAGCAGGGTTAGGTTATAAAAACATATCCCAAGCTTTGAACATCTCACGGAGCTCTGTTCAATCCATCATCCAAAAAAGGAAAGAGTATGGCACAACTTCAAACCTATTAAGACATGGCCGTCCACCTAGACTGACAGGCCGGGCAAGGAGAGCATTAATCAGAGAAGCAGCAAAGAGGTGGTAACTCTGGAGAAGCTGCAGAGAGCAACAGCTCAGGTGGGAGAATCTGTCCACAGGACTATTAGCCGTGCACTCCACAAATCTGGTCTTTATGGAAGAGTGGCAAAATGAAAGCAATTGTTGAAAGAAAGCCATAAGAAGTCCAGTTTGCAGTTTGCAAGTAGCAAAGTGGTGGACACAGCAAACATGTGGAAGAAGGTGCTCTGGTCAGATAAGACCAACATTAAACTTTTTGGCCTTTAAAGCAAAACGCTATGTGTAATAGAAAAATAGCACTGCACATCACCCTGAACACACCATCCCCACCGTAAAACATGGTGGTGGCAAATGCTTTTCTTCAGGCATGTTGTGGGGATGCTTTTCTTCAGCAGGGACAGGGAAGCTGGTCAGAGTTAATGGGAAGATGGATGGAGCCAAATATAGGGCAATCTTAGAAGAAAAACCTGTTATGCCACGTACACACGATCAGAATTTCCGTTGGTAAAACCTTGGATGGTTTTTCCGACGGAATTCCGCTCAAGCTTGGCTTGCATACACACGGTCACACAAAAGTTTGACCGTCAAGAACGCGGTGACGTACAACACTACGACAAGACGAGAAAAGTAAGTTCAATGTTTCCAAGCATGCGTCAAATTGTTTCCAAGCATGCATAGGAATTTTGCGCGTCGGAATTGCTACAGACGATCAGAATTTCCGATAGGAACTTTTTTTGTCGGAAAAATAGAGAACCTGCTCTCAATCTTTTGTTGGCGGAAATTCCGACAGCAAAAGTCTGATGGAGCCTACACACGGTCGGAATTTCAGACCAAAAGCGCACATTGAACTTTTCTTGCCAAAAAGACTTGCAGCTGTAATTGCAGTGAAAGGTGGTTCTACAAAGTATTGACTCAGGGGGCATAAATACAAATGTACCCCACACTTTTCACATATTTATTTGCAAAGAAAATTGAAAACCATTTATCATTTTCCTTCCAGTTCACAATTATGTGCCACTTTGTGTTGGTCTATCACATAAAATCCCAATAAAATACATTTATGTTTTTGGTTGTAACAAGACAACATTTTGAAAATTTCAAGGGGGTATGAATACTTTTTCAAGGCACTGTAGCTTACCCCGATCAGCCCTTATTACCTTCTTCTTCTTCCCTTAACTATAATTCTCCAGCTGATTTTGTTTTTTAATTCCTGTTTTTCTAACCATTCATATGTAAACCTTTTTTCATTTGCATTTGTTTTATTTGTTAATTTTTTAATTTTTTTATTAGTTTTGCAATGTTTTGTACCGGGATCACAGTGATCCGACTTCTGAGGCAACTTCCATTGAAATCTATGGGTACAAGTTGCCTACAAGTCGCCTAGAAGTCAGATTGAAGTAGTACAGGAACCTTTTTTGAAGTTGGAGCGACTGCAGTAGTGTGCATTAAGACGGCTCCATTCACTTACATTGATTTTCTCATGCAGCGCGACTTGAGGCGACTAGGGGCGACTTGGGGCGACTTGAAGTCGGATCCAAAGTTGCCCCTGTGCGAATGGGCTCTTATTTCAGTGTCATTGTAAATAGGGCAAATTATAGAATACATTTTACACTTTTTATCTAAGTAACACTATTTGTTTTAACTCACACAAATCTAAGTGGAAAAAAAAAGTATGTTTTGTTAGTTTCTTGTCTATAAATTTCATAAAAAAACTGAAATAATTTTTGCAAAACAGTATCACAAAAAAAAAAAACTTTTTATGTCCTAAAAAGACAAATTATGTATTACTTAGTTATTTTAACCTGTTGTCTACCGCCCACCGTCAAATGACGGCGGGCGGAAGACTCTCTCGTTCTGACAGGACGTCATATGACGTCCTGCCTTTAAAAGGAGCTAGGGGGCGCGCACCCGCCGAGTTGCTGGGGACCTGATGCGCGTGCCCGGCGGCCGCGATGGCCGCCGGGCACCCGCAATTGTCCAGTAACCGAGCAGGACCGTGGATCTGTGTGTGTAAACACACAGATCCACGTCCTGTGAGGGAGAGGAGACCGATGGTGTGTCCCTTGTACATAGGGACAACCATCGGTCACCTCCCCCAGTCAGTCCCCTCCCCCCCACAGTTAGAACACATCTAGGAAACACATTTAACCCCTTCCTCGCCCCCTAGTGTTAACCCCTTCCCTGCCAGTCACATTTATACAGTAATCAATGCATTTTTATAGCAGGGATCACTGTATAAATGTGAATGGTCCCAAAAATGTGTCAAAAGTGTCCGATCTGTCCGCCGCAATATCGCAGTCACGATAAAAATCGCAGATCGCCGCCATTACTAGTAGAGAAAAAAAAATGCTATAAATCTATCCCCTATTTTGTAGACGCTATAACTTTTGCGCAAACCAATCAATATACGCTTATTGCGATTTTTTTTTACAAAAAATATGTGGAAGAATACGTATCGTCCTGAACTGAGGAAAATTTTAATTAAAAAGAAAAAAAAAATGGATATTTATTATAGCAAAAAGTTAAAAATATTGTGTTTTTTTTCAAACTGGACGCTCTTCTTTTGTTTATAGCGCAAAAAATAAAAACCGCAGAGGTGATCAAATACCACCAAAAGAAAGCTCTATTTGTGGGGGAAAAAAGACGCAAATTTCGTTTGGGAGCCAGGACGCACGACCGCGCAATTGTCATTCCAAATGTGACAGCGCTGAAAGCTGAAAAATGACTTGGGCAGGAAGGGGGTTTTCGTGCCTGGTAGGGAAGTGGTTAAGCAATAACAAATTTATTGCCAAATCAATAGACCAATAGCAGAAATGTAAAAACTGCTCTTGTCCATAGGGGTGTACAGGCTCTGGTCCATAGGGGTGTACAGGCTCTGGTCCATAGGGGTGTACAGGTGTGAGAAGCGAAGTGGTTAAACAATAAACCGACCGAAGACTTACACGCTTACGGTAAGTACTTTTGAGCAGGTACAGAACACTTTACCATCCCACACAGACCTGAAACATAAAATAAGATAAGAGGTAGTGGAGGCCAGGGTTGGGGTTGACAAAAAACAGTTGCCGCTTTGAATGGTTTTGGGAACACCTCACAATTTAAGTGGCTCAAAGGGAAGTCAGCTTAAGAAAGTTCTTTTTTTTTTTTCAAAAAAATAATCAGGCCTAGGGGACGTAATTGTGCAGACGTACTCTAAACAGAAAATATAGAGGTGTGCGGTATCGCTCTTGAATTAACTGATCAGGCCACCACAATGAAAGCAAAGCATTTAATGTGCAAAGTCTTCCAGGCTGCGGTACAACAGAGGTCTCTGGCAAAGCAATTATCTCCGAGTGTGTTTTCTGCTTTTTGGGTACATTGTAAAATACGCTTCCATTAAGAAAAACCGCAGCCGTTGGGCTGCTTTTGCTTACGCTATGAATGAAGCGGGACAATTAGTCACGGGCAAGTCCTAAATAGCCGCAGAGAACTTTGCTGCCGTCTGTATTTGTCCTTTTATTGTATTTATTTCTCCTTTTATTCTATGATTTTTGTGCTAGAAGGATCTTTTGTTGCTGTTTTAGTGTGTCTGTTTAGTTACCAGCCCAAATATGAAGTCATGGTTTGTCTGGTTTGGGGGATTACTGGGCCACGAGGTTCTTTTGTTAAAATTTTTCTAAGTGTGGGAAATGAAGGCAGAGGACCTGGAACGTGCACGGACTATCAATGGGAGAAGAGCGGAGTGTGGCCTTAGACAAAGTGAACTTTCCTTAGTGTAGCTAGATATTAGGTAGGGGTGTGCATGGAGCTTATAGATGAAGTACTAAAACCATGGAGCTGAAAGGATTAACTTTGCAGCACGCTGAAGAGAAATTATGGGATTTTTAGAGTTTCTTTTATATATTGTATGTAAAACTTTGCAGCATGAAGTATATATATAGAATAATGTAGCGTGTATATGTTTTTATATTGCTGCACAAACTGTTAACGCTATATAAATTCCTGTATATTATATAAAATATTATATATTGGGGTATTGGGGAGATTATACTCATGTGTTTTTCCGATGAGCCGTGCAAGTCCATACTGTATTTTAGGGCATGGCTGCCCACTTTTATTAAACAGAACAGAAGGTTCACATAACATCAGTTGCCCATGCAGGGGTTACCACCATCAACACGAATAGTCAACTGAAAATGCCAAGCCACCAGGCTCCTTTGCCAGCAGCACCGCTGCTCTTCTTACAAGTCCCTCTGACTGTGTTGTCCAGCATGGGCGCCTGCTGAAATGTTTTCAGGAGGGGGCGCTTCAGCAGCGGCGATACACAGTCGCATTTTACCCTTTCTCCGACCGCTAGCAGGGGTTAAAAGCGACCCCCCCCCCCACGTTACAATGTAAAAACTCCCCACTGTGCCCCCTGCATCTTTAAATATCTCTTTGTCACTACTGTGTACCCCCTCTCCACAACTGCACCTCTGGACCCCTTTACATTACACAGCACCCCACAGCTCTGGACCCCTTTACATTACACAGCACCCTGCATCACTGGACCCCTTTACATTAAACAGCACCCTGCATCACTGACCGCCTTTACATTACACAGCACCCTGCATCACTGGACCCCTTTACATTACACAGCATCCTGCATCTCTGGGCCCCTTTACATTAAACAGCACCCTGCATCACTGGACCCCTTTACATTCCACAGCACCCTGCATCACTGGACCCCTTTACATTACACAGCATCCTGCATCACTGGACCCCTTTACATTACACAGCACCCTGCATCACTGACCGCCTTTACATTACACAGCACCCTGCATCACTGGACCCCTTTACATTAAACAGCACCCTGCATCACTGACCGCCTTTACATTACACAGCACCCTGCATCACTGGACCCCTTTACATTACACAGCATCCTGCATCTCTGGGCCCCTTTACATTAAACAGCACCCTGCATCACTGGACCCCTTTACATTCCACAGCACCCTGCATCACTGGACCCCTTTACATTACACAGCATCCTGCATCACTGGACCCCTTTACATTACACAGCACCCTGCATCACTGACCGCCTTTACATTACACAGCACCCTGCATCACTGGACCCCTTTACATTAAACAGCACCCTGCATCACTGGACCCCTTTACATTACACAGCATCCTGCATCACTGGACCCCTTTACATTACACAGCACCCTGCACCCCTTTACATTACACAGCACCCTGCATCACTGGACCCCTTTACATTACACAGCACCCTGCATCACTGGACCCCTTTACATTACACAGCACCCTGCACCCCTTTACATTACACAGAAGCACCCTGCACCTCTGGACACTACACACACTACACTCTAACCACTACACTACACACTGACTACTGACCACTACACTTCACACTGACCATATGTATGGCGTGTCCTATGACGTCATGTCTCTGCAGTCACACACACACACACACGTGTTGTAGGGCATCTCCTACTCCCTCCATACTGCACACACAGCCCGGCTCTCCTTTCTTTTCACCTTCAGCAGGTCCAGCGGGGCTGTAAGTGGGTGTAAGGGCGGCGGAGGGTGTAGAAAACTGCCAATTTGGCCAACACCTTCTCGATTCCAGGGGGGGGCAAATTACCCCCCTTGCCCTATGGAGCGGACGCCCATGTTGTCAAGTTCTCTTAGCCTTTAGACGCCCTCCATCCCACCCAATACACTTTGGAGCTTTCATGCTTCAGGCCCAATCTGGGACTACAGAATCTGGAGAAAAAAAAAAAAAAACAGCTTTCTCCATTCAGAAACGATAGCCTGGACCTTCACATTAGCCTTTAATGTGAATCCTGTGTCATTTTCTCCTACATTTTCACAGTGGCAGGGTCTCGCACTGTCACAATATATATTTATTAGGGATGCACCGGTATCGATACTGGTATAAGTGCCGATATGAAGGATTTGCGTGAGTATCGGTACTCGCGCAAATGCTTCTGATACCAAAACTGATAATTTGCGGTGTGATTTGCGTCAATACAATGTGCGCAATTGCACTACAAAGAATTGCAGTGTCCTGTTTCCCCCACTGTGCGTGTGTGTGTGTGTGTGTGTGTATATGTGTGTAGAAAGGGAAAAGTGTCATCTAGTGGGCAATTTAATAAAAATGTTAGAACTCACAGTACATATCTGGCCAAATGCAAAATCTTCATAGGTGTCCTGATGATAGCAAATCACAGCCGCTGGAGGTGCTCACAGGGCTGGAAATGTATAGGCGGTCCACCCCCAAGCTGACATCACTACCACCCTATACCCACCCGGTCCCTGAACTTTTCCTCTCCCAAATCGCTTCTCCCTACCCCTTTGTCATTTACGATAGGCTGGGCTGGAGACCTACTATCCTGGGTAAACGTCTTATGATGTCCTTCCAGGATCATGCCTTGAGCGCAATCTGTCACTCGCTGTGTCCACCGCACACAGCGGATGACAGATCAGTGTACCGGCCCACTGCTGGTACAGTACCTGCCGCTGATATTGTGTTTCCAGCGCGATGGGATCACGCTGGAAATCACCACTGCGAGGCTGTGCTTCTCGCGCTCCCCGCCCCCACGAGATGCCACACATCCATAGGAATCCATTAGGGGCAACGAGCGGGAGGAGCGACAGAGCTTGGCGCTGGCTCCCGCAATGGGGCTCGCAGGTGTCAATCTCGCCGCTAACAGCAGCGAGATTGACACAATATCAGCGGCACCTACTGTACCATGTGATCAGCGTGACCAATCACGGCAGATCACATGACAATTGTACACAATGAATGACTTTGATTCATGCCATTCATTGTGTACTATTGTGCTGATCACTGTGATTGATCACAGTGATCACATGGTACAGACAGTGCCAATGACTGCCCATCTGTACCATGTTATTAGCTGTGGCTAATCACAACAATACACACTGAACTAATCTATTTCATTCAGTAAAAATGGTTGCTTATAGCAGTTATATTCACTGTTATAAGCGATTATGGTATGTAAAAAGAAAGAAAAAAAAACTTGATCACCTCCCCAGAGTAGTACAATGTTACTATGGTAACACTGTACTTCTCTGGTCACAGTATGTGAAAAAACTGTAATAGAAAAGAATAAAATATTTAGAAAAACTTAAAACAATTATTAAGCCCTGTACACACGATAGGTTTAACCGATGAAAACAGTCCGATGGACTTTTTTCATCGGATAAACCGATCGTGTATGGGCCCCATCGGTCTTTTTTCCATTGGTGTTTAAAAATAGAACATGTTTTAAATTTATCCGATGGTTAAAAAAAACGATAGCAATTACTATCGTCTGTGGGGAACTCCATCGGATAAAAAACCCATGCATGCTCAGAATCAAGTCAACGCATGCTCAGAAGCATTGAACTTAATTTTTCTCGGCTCATCGGAGTGTTTTACGTCACGGCGTTTGGAACGGTCAGTTTTTTGACTGATGGTGTGTAGGCAAGACAGATGAAAGTCAGCTTCATCGGTTTCCCGATGGAAAAATCCATTGGTTAAAAAAACCATAGGAAATCCGATCGTGTGTACATGGCTTTACAATTTAAAAAAAAAGTCACCAGTCAGTGTCCCCTGATCACTGCCACACCACTTATATGATGACCAACAGACTAGAGGACATCTAATGGCAGAAAGAGTACTGCAAAAGAAGGTTTTCTGTTGTTATATTTTAAAGCAGTAGTAAAGTCATATAGCAAAAAAAAAAAAAAAGTCCGGTCCCCCTGCAAGTTAAGATCATAATGTGCTAGTAGGCATTGCCTACTAGCACATTATCACAGACTTACCTGAAATACGAAGCCCTCCAATGGCGTGCTGTCATCACTTATTATAGTAAGCCTTATTATCAACTTACCTACTGCTCTAACCACTTCAGACTAGGCCTTTTCTGGCACTTTTTGTTTACATGTAACAATCAGTATTTTTTGCTAGAAAATTACTAAGAACCCCCCAAACATTATCTTATTTTTTTTTTAAGTAGAGGCCCTAGAGAATAGAATGGGGGGTTTTGCAATTTTTTATGTCACACTGTATTTGTGCAGCAGTTTTTCTAACGCAATTTTTTAAAGGACAAAAATACATTTTTTTTCAAAATTTAATGCAAAAAAACACAATACATAACTCAATTTGTCAAAATATAAAAGATGATGTTACGCCAAGTAAATAGATACCAAACATGTCACGCTTTAAACTGGCACACACCAGTGCAATGGCGAAAAACTACCTACATTTTACTATCCATAGACAATGTTTTAAAAGCCTTTACAGGTTACCACTTTAGATGTACAGAGGAGGTCTAGTGCTAGACCCTGAGAAAACCGCATAAGGGGGGTAAGTCCCCTCCCACTGCTTGTAAACGCAATCCAGCGGCTAGTGAGCCACTAGGATTGTTTTTACAAGAGAGCCAACTGCTTGCTCTAAAAAAACAGTAGCGTGAGGATGCCTGCAGCTGGTATAACCACTTGCAGTCCAGCGACGTATACAAATTATTATTATTATTTTTTTTTTTTGGGCTGTAGTTATGTTTTTTGTTTTTTCAACAGACATAAGCACTCAGTATCAGCCCTACACATCCTGGTCCTTACCCTAGTATATTGGCTTGTCAGATTAGGGGCATGATCAGAATTTGTATTGTTATCTGTTACTAATTATGCTACATTTTCCTAGCTAGTGCATAAGCTGTACTCCAGCAGAGGCACAAATTAATTAAGCTCTGTTTTCATTAATAATCATCAATTTTTTTTGTTTGTTAATGCAGCTAGTATAAGTACCCACATTTTTACTTGCTCAACCTCTTGCTATCCATAATACCGCGGCACTCAGAATGGGAGCAGACAAGACAGGACTAGGAGCCAATCAAGTGTGCTGCATGCAAATATGATGAAGAAGAAACATGCTGCAATGTAGAGAAAGATCCCTTGAGCAGAGAGATGACCTCATTGGACTCCTGCTGGTCTTTCACTGCCAAATCAGCAGACTTGGGGTGGAGTGAGGACACCACTGTATCCCTTCTACACTCTATAAATGTTTTAAGGAGATTTATGTTATCCATCTGGTTATGCTGTATGGCAGGGCTGTATAAATCAAAGTAGTTAATAGATATAAATACAAACAGGTTGGCCGGTAAAACAGCTCCCTATAGGTATCTAATTTCTGTATTTAGCTGTTTGCCTGAAGTTCAGCTTTAATTAAAGAGGAACTGCAGTCTGCTCACATAATTTGTAATAAAAACATCTTTGCCATTCTGAAGCTTTCCTCCAACCACTTTGCATATTATTTTATATATACTGTGATTCTGTACTTGCCAAATATGCTGCAGAAATCTCCCTCCACTGAGTCTGGCTGCAACCATTTTAGCTGTGGGCAGCTGAAGCTGTTGCCTGTTTGCTTCCTGGATTTACACAGACACACACCTCCAGCTCCACAGCTCTCATTGGCCCTCTTATGACTCACCCCCCTCCCTTCCTGGCAAACTCTCACAAGAGTGTGTGAGAGAGAGAGAGAGAGAGAGAGAGATGTGCATGATGCCATAAGCCTAGGCTTTTTACCAGAAAAGAAACAGGAAGTGGGCTGTATAAGGTATTTACTGGCAGGAAAAAAGTTTTACTATCCAAAGTTAAACCAACAAGGACAGAAGATTAAATAGATTGAAAGATAAAAAAAATTACTGAAGTTCAGTTTTAAGTAGATTTTCTCTAAAGGCTACTGTGAATAACAAATACCTCAAAGGAGGTAATTCCAGCAACTTTCATCAGGAAATGTTACTTGGTTCTTGGAATACCTGCTGGAGACTAATATCACGCATACTCTGTAATATTACTGTTAAAATATTAATGCTTTTGTTTCATTGCCTTTTAGGTTCTCATTCGAGTTTTTGACAACAATGATAATGGCCCAGAGTTTACCCAATCCAGTTATGAGGCCACCATGTCAGAAGACGTCCTCCCAGAAACGGAGATTCTACAGATCAAAGCCACAGATAAAGATGAGAACCACAAACTAAGTTACATTGTCCACAGCAGCATCGACCCAATGAGTATGAAGAAGTTCCGCATTGATCCTAACACAGGCACACTCTACACAGCAGAACGGCTGGACCATGAAACCCAGGCCCACCACATTCTCACCATCATGGTAAGATCTGGGACCATTTTGAGATATGTATATTCCCTAAATCTATGTTTTGTATAATTTAAATTATGCCTCACTGTATCCAGTTTTCTAAAGCAATTTTTTTTTAAATCTTTTGCATCGTTTCTTACCTGGAGATCCTGCCAGTAACAGCACTTCCTGTTGTAAGCTGACAACACTAAGTCACTGCCTCAACATGTAAGATCGGTGTTGTTAGTCTGCCATATGTACTTCTGCAGCTGTCCATTGGGTTGCCTACCAGTTAGACAGCCCAGTGATGATCTGAAAAAGTACATATAGCAAGCTGACAATGCTGCTGATAATTCCAAGGTAGTGGCTTAGCGTTGTCACAACAAAGCCTGGGGAATGCCCAGGAAAAACCAAGCCTACTTACCAACCAGCTCGCAGACAACCAATTAACCTGTCTAACAGTATGCGTTAAAAACAGAGGTTAGCGTTGTCAGCCTGGAGCAAGAAGTGTTACTGGTAGGATTTCCAGGTAAGAAACTTTACAGGTCAGCAGACAAGAAAACGCATCTGTGATCATCATCTGACTGCCAGTTTGCGTTACAGCAATCTGTGTACATGTACTCACTATGGAAGGTGTAGACCAGGGATATGCAATTAGCGGACCTCCAGCTGTTGCAAAACTACAAGTCCCATCATGCCTCTGCCTCTGGGTGTCATGCTTGTAGCTGTCAGGGCCTTGCTATGTTTAATGGGACTTGTAGTTCTGCAACAACTGGAGGTCCACTGCATATCTGCATATCCCTGGTGTAGACTGTAGGTTTGCTCTGAGGTCACCATAGTAAGGGCTGGGTTTTGCCTTTCTAGGGAATATTGCTTCCTACTTGGACTCCATGCTTTCCCTACACTTTGCTCTTTTTTTTTTATTTTTTTTTTACAATAAATTTTTATTGAAGTTTTGCATAAACAAAGTACATAAGAACAGACTCTGTCATGTTATAAAACACATTGATGAAGGGCAGGCAAAATGAACATTATAAACTATACTGGGTATTGGATATAAATTGAAAGTCACTGCTCCGCCACTCCTCACGCCCCTACTGGGATAAAACTGTGCTAGAGAGAAGCAGGGCAGCACAATCCACTGATATACAGATACTACCGGTACATAGTGTGTAACTGTAAATGATAGGTAGTACAATACTGTGTATAAACAGGTATGCTACAGTTAGATGTGCCACGCAGGGCTCAAAAGATCACTATTTGCAAGGTGAAGCAGAGACAATATTAGGGATGTTGTAACTGGATGTGTTTTGAAGAGAAGAGAATCTACGTTGAAGAGAGGAGGAGAAGGAGAGAAGAGAGAGAGAGAGCAGAGAGAAATAGAGAGCGAGCACCTAACCTCGATATATGGTTACTGCCTATACCACTCTTTCCAACATTTCCAATTTTTATCACTTTGCTCTTTGATACCCTACTTACATACATGAGTCTCTGCACTTTTACCATTATGAGATGGTGCAGCAACAGTTAAGGTATGCATGCAGAAATCTAGCATTGCTCACACCTGGACTTTGACCTCAGAAGCTGAACGTGAAAGAAAATGTCACATGCTCTCCCATACCTTGAAGTACTGGACATTTCATGGATTTGGCAACTGGGTGGTAAATGTGGTGGCAGAGGAGCACAATGAAGGTAATGATCATCAACAGTAGGGAGGGCAGGCTATCAAGGTAACCCTAAAGAGCCAGGTTTGCCCCTGATATTCTTCTAGTGTGGCTGTCTACCCTGGAATGAGGCTTTAAGAAGTTACACTACCTATCCAAGCAGCCAATTCTAATGTGTGTCAGGAACTTACCCCAATATTCTTGGCCACATGGGTAACTCAGTTTCTCTAAAGTAACTCTGTTGCTATACTAAACTTTCAAGCTATCCCTAGAATAGGAGCCTGTAAATACACAACTCTCCTACTGCTAAAAACCAATTGGATCTTGATAAATCCACTTCAAAGTCAACACTTCCAGGAGTGTCAATCAGTCAATCTTCACATCAGCCATTAGAGGGACCCCATAGGAACGCTACAGAAAGACCCTGGCTGGGTGTTTAGCTACATGCTTTGTTAACTGTCAATCACAGGTCCTATTCAGCTGCTAAACTTTCATTTTGACCACAGTAAGGTCGTGTTACACAGTAGGTGAGGTTGAAAAAAGACACAAGTCCATCAAGTCCAATCTATATGTGTGATTATATGTCAGTATTACCTTGTACATCCCTGTATGTTGTAGTCGTTCAGGTGCTTATCTAATAGTTTCTTGAAAGCATCGATGCCCCCCGCTGAGACCACCACCTGTGGAAAGGGAATTCCACATCCTTGCCGCTCTTACAGTAAAGAACCCTCTATGTAGTTTAAGGTTAAACCTCTTTTCTTCTAATTTTAATGAGTGGCCACGTGTCTTGTTAAACTCCCTTCCGCAAAAAAGTTTTATCCCTATTGTGGGGTCACCAGTATGGTATTTGTAAACTGAAATCATATCCCCTCTCAAGCGTCTCTTCTTCAGAGAGAATAAGTTCAGTGCTCGCAACCTTTCCTCATAACTAATATCTTCCAGACCCTTTATTAGCTTTGTTGTCCTTCTTTGTACTCGCTCCATTTCCAGTACATCCTTCCTGAGGACTGGTGCCCAGAACTGCACAGCATACTCTAGATGCGGCCGGACCAGAGTCTTGTAGAGCGGGAGAGTTATCGTTTTATCCCTGGAGTTAATCCCCTTTTTAATGCATGCCAATATTCTGTTTGCTTTGTTAGCAGCAGCTTGGCATTGCATGCCATTGCTGAGCCTATCATCTACTAGGACCCCCAGGTCCTTTTCCATCCTAGATTCCCCCAGAGGTTCTCCCCCCAGTGTATAGATTGCATTCATATTTTTGCCACCCAAATGCATTATTTTAAATTTTTCTACATTAAACCTCATTTGCCATGTAGTTGCTCTGGTCTGGATTTTACATACGGTGATGGATGGTCACTACACACATTGAATTTCTGACTATATATGAAGAGGCCTCGTTTTCCTTCACTGTATCTTCACTTGACTTATTTTTTAATTTTGCACTTAATCTGTGCACAATATTTATGTTTTTTCTTATTTTCATTTATTTTGACTGTTTCAACATTTTAATTATGTAGCGCGACTCTTTTACGTGTGATTGTGCCTTACTGTGTTTATTTCTCACAGTAGAGTTGCAGCTTGGGTCGTTTTGTTAAAAAAAAATTACTAAGCGCAGTCTTTCTCTTAATTAATAACTACGACAATGACCCAATCTTATATGATTAATTGAAGGTTTAACAAAAGTATACTTTATAATAATTTTTTGTAAAGAAAGTAAGAAAGTTGGCTGGTGATATGACAGGAACCAGGTGATAATCTTCTCACTGACCTGCTACCGAATTTCTGTTCGATGCTGAGCATATTAATAATGCATTGCTTTTCTTGATTATTTATAAAAGGTGAAAGATCAGGAGTTCCCGTACCGCCGCAATCTGGCTCGTGTTATGATTACAGTGGAAGATGCTAATGACCACAGTCCGTACTTCACCAGCCCGCTATACGAGGCCTCTGTGTTTGAATCTGCTGCCATTGGCTCTGCTGTTATACAGGTCACTGCCCTGGACAGAGACAAAGGAGAAAATGCAGAACTTATCTATTCTATTGAGACAGGTAAGGTACCCTAAGATGTCAATCTACCGAAAAACAAACATTTCAGTTTTAGTAGCTAGTGTAAAGTTAAAACTAAAGTTTAACCAACTTTAGTGTTATCTTTTCTGGCGCCCACCCCAGGGCTGCTGTTAGAAATCACGGGGCCCCCTACAGCCTACCTGGCAGGGCCCCCAGGCCCCCCCCCCTCCCGAAATTTAGCAAAACAATATTTTCACCAAAAAATCATTAGCAGACACAAACAGAACATAGAAACTGTGTGAATTAGACCTTTTTTTTAAATATTTTTGTAAAATCGTTAAACATTTTTTTTTTTATAGTTTAAAAAAAAGTTTACATTTTTTTAAATGATTTTTTTTAACAATGAAATTTTTTTTTTTTTACAATTTGTTATTTTAGTACAAAACCAGTAAGCAGGCATTGCCCTGGGGGGGCAGCACAGTGACACACAGGGGAATCAGAAGCAGGCAGAACATGGAGGGGAAAGCAATTACAAGAACAATTCCCTGTGTCTGTGTCCCTCCCTGCAGCAGCTGAAAGCCAGCAGGAGGGAGAGAACCCGTCTTTCAGCTGCTGCAGAGAGATGCACAGGGCATCCTTCTGAAATTTCTCCTCTAGCCGACTACACTAATTCCCTTTGCTGTCTGGGCCCCCCTGTGTACCTGGGCCCCCTACAGGAGGACTGGTGGTCCCCCCCTATTAGCGGCCCTGCCCACCCCTGTCAACCTGCTAATTTTAAATAAAACATTTCAGTTTTTATTAACTAGCTTATTTTTGACCCAGTGATGTCATCTGTAGGCTGAACCACTGATAACAGGAGGCTGGCTCTTGGGGAGAGCTTTGCAATGATGGATGGATGTCTATCTGTAGAAGTGAAAGTACCTGGGCAGGAAGCATCATTTACATGCAGACTGCCTTAGGTAACGCCCACATGTGATGCCTAGCCTCCATGATTGAAAAAACAGAAATCCAATAAATAGGAATAGTAATTAAATATTTAAAATTTAGATTTGATGTTTTTATTTTACCAACTGGCAGCACTCCAGCTGCGATTTCATGACTTTCTCTGAGCAGCTAGGAAAAGTACTGCCCAAATGTTAGTTGCATAGACTTCAGTCTTCTGCCTGGACATGAAGCTTATGGATGGATGAACAGGCAATTACCTGTAATCTTTGCAGTTGCCTAGCCCTTGTATTGTATCTTGCCAAGCTGGCTCATAGGAAGGTTGAAGTACCTCCCTAACCCTGGAGAATATGCTGCTCCAGGGTCTCTCCAGTGCTGATCACACAACCAAAAGCCTAGGCATTTGGTCACATGATCTCTAATGAAGGTGGAGATCATTCGTTGTGGAGTCTGAATAGAAACGTTCATAGTAAGGTGGGAATTGGATGCCATTTTCCTTTTAGACTTGATAACCCCCAACACCACCCAGGTCCCCAGATGAACTCCTGGAACATACACTCCTGTCTGGCTCTTGATGCAGCTTTGCCTAGCACCAGTAGAAATGGAGACAGCAGTGGCTCAGCAAAAGCCTATCAGATCTAATATATTGATTTTTATACAATTTACAACCTCTGCAGGCTCAGACTCATAAGCCCCAAGCATACTGAAATGTGAGGAAATTTACAGGACATATAAAGACCCTCCGTTACGGTCTATACCCCAAATCCCAGGTGTAATGAAATTTTACATACCACACCAACCTGTAACAAGCTGCTCCCCTGTCTATTGTCAAATATCCATCATTGACACATACAGTATACTCCTGCTGGATCTCAGGGTAGATTTGCCTATTGCTAGTAGAACAGAAGACTTGTTACCAAGTCTACTAGACATAATGTCTTGAAATATATACAATTCAAAACAAATGACCTTCTTAGCTCCACCCTTATTGAAATGTGAGGGCATAGAGCAATGGTTCTCAACCTGGGGGTCAGGACCCCCTCGGGGGTCAAATGATGATTTGCCAGGGGTCACCTAATCCTGGGCCGTTTCTGAAGCCTGAGCCGCTCTCCCAGCCATTTTGCGTCCGCGCAGCGCTGTTCCTGGAGCCCGTGGCCACCCACTCAGCCTCTTCACAGCTGCCCATTCAGTTCACGGCATGGCTGGGGGGCAGAGACTAGAGGTCGGCTGACTGGTGAGGAATGTGAAGTGGGAGGGGCTGGACGAGACCCTATCTCCTGATTTTGGCATAGGTGTCACTGCTACGAGACACCACAAAGTCGGAGACACAGTGAGTAACACTACCTGTGATTATAGTTGCCATTAAAAGTCCCCACTACAGTTCTCAGATCAGAAGATGACCTTGATAAAGAGCATCTAATTTGGCTGATCGGATCTCCCCCACCAGCATTGCCACTGATCCAATCCCCCACCAGCACTGCAACTCATGCCACCCCCCCCCCCCCACCAAGAAATAAGAGAAGGAATAAAAATAGAGAATACATGGAAGTGAGAGGAAAAGAGAGGAGGAGGAGCAAGGAAAAAGGGAGAGAAATAATAAGAGAAAAAAACACGAAAGACAGCTAGAGAGACGGATGGGGGAAAAAACAAGAAATTAGGATAGAGAGAGATAAAAGGGAAAGAAAGGAGAGCAAAGAGAAAGAGTGGCACATCCTAAAATGTACCATAAGGAGTTTTAATACTGTAGGAGTGGAAGGGACTCAGAGAGCGCTAAATGTCCGTGGGTTAGGGGCACAAATTACTTGTCTTGCCTTGGGTGCTGAAAACCCACGCTACGAAAATAATTTTACTGTTAGGGGTCCCCACAACTTGGGAAGTTTTATCAAGGGGTCATGGCACTGGTAAGGTTGAGAACCACTGGCATAGAGGGATGAAGCGCTTACCCCCGAAAGAGCCACTAAAGTATGTGTCTCCTGATTCCAAATGACATTGACCATTCTGGCAATGCCACACCCTCTGGCACACCAAGGCTGAAAAAAAGAGGATTTATTCGGGCTAAACACCCAACAGGGCAGAATAAAAAAAAAAAAGGCAACAGCAATGACCGTTACAAGGTAAAGCAGATTTGTACAATACAACAAAATAATGAGAGGACCAAACATTTCTGAACCTGAATTTTAAATCTAGAGGGAGGGTCCTACCTAAAGGCAGTGCTAGAAGCTGAAAGGTCCCTTAGTCTCTCCAAAACCCCACACAATTGTTAGTGAGTTAAAAGAAAAAAACATTGGGAACCAATGAGTCTTTGCGTGGGAGTGCTCAGGGATATTTGAATCCCATAGTAAAGGGTGTAAATCCCCAAAGTCCCTGGTTAGGAGGGTGCTGTCCCTTTAAGAGGAGGGTAATGAGATTGTGGCCTCCTCCTGCCCTCTGATGACCAGAAACTATGGCATTGGTGGCGACTCTTGGCTCTGTAGCAGTGAGGCCCCTTTTCTTCAGCCCGCTGGATCTCTCCTCCTCCCACTCCAACACCCCAGCAATTTCTGGCAACAGCAGCGCTTCCCATCCAGCGGCACCCTCTAGCAGTAACCTCTCATTCCCCATGTGAGACTTTTAGCAGCACACCATCCTCCTGGGACTTGTAGCCCCATACAGTTATCCACTTAATAGAGGCTGTCGTCTGGGGACCACATCCTCCACAGTTCCAAGATCCTCTGAGCAGTTTTTCTCCTTTCCATGGGTGGGCTCCGCGTTTCCCAGGCGGACTTTAGCCAATCATAGTGTCCTGTATCCTGGGCCATGGGCTGGATCTCCTCCTGCCATGGCTGTGGCTGCAACTGCAGCCTTATCAAAGTTCAACAAACACAACACATATCTCCTGCGCTCGAAGATGGGCCCACAGCGATGTTACTCTACACTCTTGTCCTGGTAAATTCGGATAAATGCCACCTTGCTGCCCTCATAAGACTGGGGATGTCTGGGTGTACTAAGATAAGAAATAAACAGAGGGCGCACCGGCCTAGTGCATTATCCTCAATAAATTGCTTTATTAAATAAGGGAGAATAATCCTCACAAGCATACAATTGAAAACAGAATTTCAAGTGAAAAACAGCTTAGCGTCCATGGTATCACGTTACAGATAAACATCCCTCAAGTAGACTGGCTGACGCATTTCAAGGTATAATATGGCTGTGGTCAAACACTTCCCCATCGGGGTGGAGAGGTGTTTGACCACACCCATATTTTATCATTCCTGGCTGTATACGTAAAAGGTTGAGACACAGCTCAGTTGGCTATGAAGAAGAGGTGACACCTCGAAACACGTCAGAGAGTCTACTTGTGGGACGTTTACCTGTAACGTGATACCATGGAGGCTAAGCTGTTTTTCATTTCAAATGCTGTTTTCAAGCGAATGCTTGTGAGTATTATTCTTCCTTTTTTAATAAAGCAATTTATTGAGGATAATGCACCAAGTCAGTGTGCCCCCTGTTTATTTCTCATTTTATCCTTGTCAAAGTCCCTGCATCCTCTGGCCAACTCTTTCTCCTCTCCTCCTCTCCCTGTACAGACTCTCCTTTGTTCACTTGTGACCGGGTAGGGGAAAGAAGCTGCAGTGCTGGCAGATTTGTCAGCAACAGGGACAACTGGTCTAGGTGGCTTTGGCCAGGGAGTGCCACGTCCCGGGGCTACGAAGAAATAACTAGGACACAAGTCCAACCCCCAAGGTATCAATACCCCAACTGTAACAAGCTTCACTACTGTCTGGGTCCAAAAACTTGTTCATTGCCACTACCATTAGGACTCTTGCAAGGCATGGCCATGTACTACAACTCAGCTCCTACCCTGGCTCGAGAATTGGAGGTCTTTTTAGAGTTTAATGTTGGAGTTGTTTTAAACAAGTACAAAGGGAAAATGAAAAGCTATTCTCTGGGGTTTTTAAGGAGGAATGTCTCATTTTTTATTTGTCTATTAGTGCTTCATCGGCATGCCGTTTTTATTCTCCTATTTTTTATTCAGTGTTCTCCAGAGGAAAAACTGAAACCTCAAATAACAACCCATGAGCCCACCGCAGCTTATTGGGTTTCTGGCTTTTCTGCGTATTTACATGTATAGATATATAAATCTCTCTTAAAATACTGTTCTCTTGTTTCCTTCAAACATGTTTTGAAGCCATCTGTAGAGGAGGAAATCATTTGTTGTGTTCAGCTTATATCTGCGGCATTGTGCTAGGCAGGAAATTCTATATTGCCATTTGGAACAAGACCACAACCCTGTATGGTATAGTTATTAAAGTGCCTGTTACAGCCAATCAAAGCCTGGAACCCCAGCCATGCATGTAATTGTCTATTTGTTTGTAATAAGTGCGCCTTGAGGCTTTATTAGTGTACGCATGTAATGGAGAACATGACGGTAGGCAGCAGGGAGGGTAAAGCAATAGCCCATTTTTCTTGTACACAAATAATAATAAATCTTTTCTTCTTCGTCCTGTTAGCCCTTTACAAATAAAATATATATACCGGTATATAAAATATCAGTCATGTGATTGCTGCAAAACAGGAGGGACAGGTAGAGCTGCTGATTAAAAAGACGTACCGCTCCAAGCTATTGAACTCCAATGGTTGCTCCTGCCCTGTTACTCTAACAGGTGCTGGCTCTGCACTGCATGCATAGAAAGAGGAAAGAGCCCTGGACTGCCGCACTTTGTATAAACGATTTATTGGGTTTCAAAAAAGAAATAAAAATCCAAAATGTAATCCATAAATCCAAAAGCAAGCAGAAAACAGACAGTAGACATGCAGGGGTTAATGGCTGACGCATTTCACATCAAAAATTGATGCTTACTTATAGCTTAGAGCTGCTGATTGGCTGGGTCTGCCGATCAGCAAAGATCATGTTTTGTTACCTGCTGCTGGAGGGAGCCCAGAGCTGCGGAAAGTTTAGTAGTTAGGGGTAGGTAAGGATTTAAGATTCTAATATGGGATTAGGTTCCTTAAAAATGGTTGTAAACCTTTACATATACCAAGTGAAGTGACTGGCCTCAGGTGATACACAGAGATGCAACAAATCCTCCTACATAAGTTGTACCTGTTTATCTACAGTCTTCTGTTCTCTACAGCAGATCAGAATTTATAAAGCTTGTCTGAGATTTCAGAAAACAGGTGGCAGAGAGCTGAACTTACATCTGCAGAGCTTAGTGAGAGCTGATTGGAGGGACAGGACACCCCCCCCCCTTCATTTAGCACACAGGAAGAGAACCGAGGCTGTCAATCACAGGTTGTGTGCTGGAGCTCCCTCTCCTATACCCTTATTACTTCTTGTTGTCAGTAAAATGTGTCAGAAGTGATTCATGCTGATGGCAAAGGAATGAGGCAGCAGACAGAAATGACACTCTGAATTGAGACAACTACACACTATAGAGGGATATGTTTTGTTCATATTTCATGTCTGATGTTTACAGCCACTTTAAAGCGGAGTTCCGCCCCCAATTTTTTTTTAAAAAAGTCAGCAGCTACAAATACTGCAGCTGCTGACTTTTAACCACTTCAATACCAGGCACTTTTTCCCCTTACCGCCCAGGACAATTTTCAGCTTTCAGCTCTGTCTCACTTTGAATGACAATTGTGCGGTCATGCTACACTGTACCCAAACTAAATTTTTATCATTTTGTTCCCACAAATAGAGCTTTCTTTTGGTGGTATTTGATCACCTCTGCGGTTTTTATTTTTTAGTTTCGGTTATAAAATTTGGTTTTCTCCCTCACTGACGGGCAGGGCCGCTTGTAGAAATCACGGGGCCCCGTACAGCCTACCTGACGGGGCCCCCGTGCACAAATTTCCAAACAAAAATCCCCCCTCCTAGCACAACCCCCGCTAAATTATCCCCCTGCCCCCCCCCCCATCTCTCCTCCCAGCACATATCCCCCCATTTTTCCTCCTCACACATATCGCCCTCCCCAAATCCCCATTACATTTGCCAATGCCAACACAGCCAGGAAGAGGTGTGCTGGGTTTTGTTCTCCCCTCCTGTCAGAAGAGTGCTGGTCTTTATAGTACAGGAGACCGGATGGCTCTTACTGTAGAGTGCATTGCACTGTACACACACAGCGCCCCCATCTCCTCCAAAGGCTGCTCAGTGCTCACCTCCCAGCAGAAACAAATGTGGATAGGGGGCAGTGTGTGTACAGTGCCATGCGATCTACAGGAAGAGCAATCCGGTCTCATGTACTGTAAAGACCGGCGCTCTTCTGACAGGAGGGGAGAACAAAACACAGCACACCTCCCGCTCCCACTTCTCTCACTGCTCCAGGCTCCAAGCTGCCGTCTCCTCATCCCAGCTGTGAGTGCGGACGGAGAGGGGGCGGGGGAAGGAGCTCAGCGGCAGCCGGCCAGGGGGGGCATAACAACTCACCCCGTCATCCCCTAAATCCAGCCCTGTGTCTCTCACCTAGCCTCTCACCTAGCAGCTGAAAGCCGGCGGGAGCGAGATGGAAAGAAATCGCTTTGAGTTGCTGGGTGAAAGACTGAGACGCTGTCATTCTTTATTCTCTACTCCACCGATCCTCCTGCTGTCCGGGCCCCCCTGTGTGACCGGGCCCCCTACAGGAGGGCTGGTGGTCCCCCCCTATCAGCGGCCCTGCTGATGGGCACTGATGAGTTGGCACTGATAAGGTGGCAGGTATGGGCACTGATGAGGATGCAATGATATGTAGAATTGATGGGCACTGATAGGCGGCACTGATGTGCACCAATAGGCGGCACTGATATGCAGCACTGATGTGCACCAATAGGCGGCACTGATATGCAGCACTGATGGGCACTGATAGGTGGCACTGATGGGCACTGTCAGGCGGCTGTGATGGGCACTGTCAGGCGGCTGTTATGGGCACTGACAGGCGGCTGTGATGGGCACTGATTGGCACTGATAGGCGGTACTGATTGGCACTGACAGGCAGACTGATGGGCAGCACTGATGATGAGGTACTGACAGTCACTTTGGTGAGCACTGACTAGCACTGATATGGGCACTGATTGGCACTGTGATGGGCACTGTGAGCTGTGTTTGTATGGGGCACTGAGTGGCAGCTTATGGGCATATTTTAGAACCTGTTGTGGCACATCTGAGGGGGCTGTGCTGATAATCAATGTGCTGATTACTAGCACAGACCCCCCCTCTGACAGGGAGAGCTGCCGATCGTCTCTCCCTGTCAGCGCGAACCGAGGAATTCCGTTTACCGGCACTTCCTGGTTCACGCGATGATCAGCTGTGATTGGTCACAGCTGATCACGTGGTAAGAAGCCTCTGTCAGAGGCTTCTTACCATGATCGGAGATCGTATAAATTAACAACTTTTGAGCTGTCACCAGGACAAGAATAGGGGAGACGTCATCCAATAGTGACAACCAGGGATTCCCTTACTCCGGAGGGATTTTCTCTCACTTCCTGTTTTGGCTATGGGACAGGAAGTAAAAGGAAATCTCCCCAATGGGACACAGAAATATAAAAAAAAACTGACAGGGGTTATAACTTTCCTTTTACAAACAAGAAGCCACTGCCCCCACCCTGTTCTTAACGCAGATTGTTAGACAGGTTAATTCGGTTGGTCGCTGGTTGGTTGGTGAGTTTGAGCTTGTAAATCTCGTTGTATTTGTTTGATAACCTTCCCTTTGCCTAAAGTTTATCTTTAACCACTTGCTTACTGGACACTTTCACCCCCTCCCTGCCCAACCCAATTTTCAGCTTTTAGAGCTGTGGCACTTTGAATAACAATTGCCCAGTCATGCAACACTGTACCCAAATGACATTTTTATAATTTTTTTGAGACAGTTTCTTTTGGTGATATTTAATCTGTTTTTTTTTTTTGCTAAACAAACGAAAAAAGACCAAAAATTTTGAAAATAAAAATAAAAGTTTTCTTGGTTTCTGTAATCAGGCAATTTTTCTCCTTCACTGATAGGCAGCACTGATGAGGCAGCACTGGTGGGCTCTGATGAGGAGGCATTGATGAGGCTGCACTAATGGGCATTGATAGGCAGCACTGATGGGCACTGATAGGTAACACTGATGGGCACTGATAGGCAACACTGATAAGTAGGGATGAGCCGAACACCCCCCTGTTCGGTTCGCACCTAGAACATGCGAACAGGCAAAAAATTAGTTCGAACACGCGAACACCGTTAAAGTCTATGGGACACGAACATGAAAAATAAAAAGTGCTAATTTTAAAGGTTAATATGCAAGTTATTGTCATAAAAAGTGTTTGGGGACCCGGGTCCTGCCCCAGGGGACATGTATCAATGCAAAAAAGTTTTAAAAACTGATGTTTTTTAGGGAGCAGTGATTTTAATGATGCTTAAAGTGAAACAATAAAAGTGAAATATTCCTTTAAATTTCGTACCTGGGGGATGTCTATAGTACGCCTATCAAGTAGCGCATGTTTCCCGTGCTTAGAACTGTCCCTGCACAAAATGACATTTTTGAAGGAAAAAAAGTCATTTAAAACTACTTGCGGCTGTAATGAATTGTCGGGTCACCCCCCAGGTATGAAATTTAAAGGAATCTTTCACTTTTATTGTTTCACTTTAAGCATTATTAAAATCACTGTTTCTGAAAAAACTGACATTTTTAAAACTTTTTTTTGCATTGATACATGTACCCTGGGGCAGGACCCGGGTCCCCAAACACTTTTTATGACAATAACTTGCATATTAACCTTTAAATTAACACATTAGATTTCTCCTATAGACTTTTACAGGGTGTTCTGCGGCTTTTTGACTTTGCCACGAACACCCCAAATTGTTCGCTGTTCGGCGAACCGGCGAACGGGCAATATTCGAGTCAAACTCATGTTCGACCCGAACTCGAAGCTCATCCCTACTGATGAGTTAGCACTGATAAGGAAGCACTGGTGAGCTCTGAAAGGGCTGCACTGATGGGCATTGATAGGCAGCACTGATGAGTTAGCACTGATGAGCTAGTACTGGTGGGCCCTGATGAGGAGGCATTGATGAGGCTGCACTGATGGACACTGATAGGCAACACTGATGAGGCAGCACTGGTGGGCTCTGAAAGGGCTGCACTGATGGGCACTGATAGGCAGCACTGGTGGGTTAGCACTGATGAGGCAGTACGGGTGGGCTCTGATGAGGAGGTATTGACGAGGCTGCACTGATTTGCAGCACTGATAGGTGGCAATGGGAGCACAGATAGGCGGAACTGATGGGCACTAACAGGCAGCACTCATGGGCACTTATAGGCAGCACTAATTGGCAGCACTGGTGGGCACTGATTGGCAGCACTGATGGGCACTGATTGGCAGCACTGATAATCAGGACAATGATGATCAGTGCCCTTATTATCAGTGTATATACGTCCCCTTTCACACTTGCCAGTTACCGGCTTTCATCTCCACATGCTGAGACAGTATAATGAAAGGAATGCTGGTAACCGGCAAGTGTGTACATCGTGATCAGCTGTGATTGGACATAGCTGATCATGTAGTAAAGGGCCACTGTAATTGGCCCTTTACCCTAATCTGTGATCAGCTGTGTCCGAAAGACACAGCGATCATGGAGCGCGCCGGGTGGACGCCGCAGTGGGGGGCCCTGTTCTGGGAGGATATCAATAGATGCCCTTCCAGAACTGGACAACCACACTGTAGCTGTCAATCAGTTATAGCGCGGTCGGCAAGTGGTTAAAGTGTATTTCCACTTTTGCAGTAAAATTGGGATAACGCATGCTTTTTTTACTTCTTTGTTACATGTACCATAACATAAAAAAACTTTTTTTTAAATTGAAGCTTACCTTATTTAGATGCTGTATTCTGAACCCTCCAGCACAAAAAAAATCCTAGGTAGTTCCCCTTGTTTAGGAGAGGGCTGGGCAGTTGCATTTGCCATAATTAACCCTGTTTGTACTGTGCAGGCAGATCTTCATTGTCAATTGTAACTAGATTTGAACACTATCTGTCCTAACAAAGGATTAAAAGTGTAGGAGCTGGGCTTCTTGCCTTGTTTGCTAGTGAGGACAGACTTGGGACAGGCTCACTAACAGTGTTAAAAAAAAAAAAAACTTGCATTCAGCCATGAAAATCCTCCTGAGAAACAGCTAAAAATATAAATATTTAAAAGGGAAATAATAGGTAGCCTGTGTAAATAAGAATACATAACAAGCATATACAGTAGTGGGTTTCCTGCAGAGACTATTGTGCAATCCAATCCATAATAAAACGTATCTTTTAGCAGATAGACTCGCAGGATAAACATAAGAGATAAAAAGATCAGATAATAAATAGTAATCATCAGCCGGCTCGACACATCACAGCTTTTGCTTCAGCTGGGTGCAGAGCCCCGTCCAGTAGAAAAAAAAAACACATTATTTTTTATTAAAAGCATATGCGTGCCTATGAGGAAGCAGCTGTAGGCCTTTGTGTAAATGAAACCGTGCTCCTTTTTTAATATACAAAATTATTTTTTTTCTCACAGCTTGCACAATGAACTTTTGAAAGTTTAATTACTACAGATCTCTGTATCTTCAAATGTTATCAGAAAACACTTCGACTTCACAGTTTCCATTTCACACTTTGGACAAATTTTGTGAAATCACTGACATTTTCTAAATGTCACAGCAAGCGATGCGCTTTGTGGTCTGGGGGAGTGTATCGGGTGGGCAAAATAAAAAGAGAGTACAATTGTTTCAAAATTTAAGGACATTCTAATGATATTTGTCTAATTTTGATGAGACTGGGAAGTTAGATTAAATAAAAGTTTTGGGATACGCTCCTGGTATGCAGTTTGATTATTCCGCATAAGGCACTTGCCTGGGGCAGCAAGGCAAGAAGGGGGCAGCACCGAGCCATAAAATTTACAAATGCTGATACTTATCTCTTATTTTGGGTCTGTCTTATGGCCACCTCTGGACAGTTAGGGCTAAATTCAGTAAAGGCCTGGTTCAAACCTATGCAGGTTGCAGTTTGCATATTCCAGGTGCATTTTGCGCTTTTCAATACACGTTTTTGATCCATTGGAGTCTATGGAACCAAAAACCAGAAAAAAAGTCCCTAGCCCTTTCCATAAAAAGCACAGATGTGAACATGACCCATAGGAAACCATGTTAAATGGATTGTAGTGTGGTTCTGCAAAACGGAAAATGCACAAAAAAATGCATAAATGTGAACCAGGCCTAAGAGAACTATAGGGGGGGGGGTGCAAGGGATGGTGAGAGAAGAATTCTGTTTACTAAGGATGAGTGGAGTCATGTAGGCGAAATTCCCTTTTGGGTGAAGTTCTTCTTTAACCCCTTCCTTACCGGGCCATAGTCATATGACGCCGGCAGGAACCCTCCCTCCCTCCAAGCGGACGTCATATGACGTCTTTTCTTCCCAGCCGTCTAGGGGGCGTGCGCGCGGCACCGCTCGTGACCCCGTGCGTGTGCCCGGCGGCCGCGATGTCCGCCGGGCACCCACAATTGCCCGCGATCACGGCAGGAGTGTGGATCTGTGTGTGTAAACACACAGACCCACCTCCTCTCAGAAGGTGAGGTGACCGATGTGTGTTCCCAGTACAGGCTTTATATCACGCCAACAGTTTGTGCAGTGCTTTACAGCATGAGGGCAGACAGTACACTTACAATACAAATCAATACAGAGGAATCAGAGGGCCCTGCTCGTTAGAATTTACAATCTAGAAGGGAGGGTCAAGTGAAACAAAAGGTAATAACTGTGGGGGATGAGCTGATGGAGAAATTAGACATACAGTTGTTAGGTGTGGGTAGGATAGGCTTCTCTGAAGAGGAGGGTTTTCAGGGATGGTCTAAAAGCTAATAGAGTAGAGTAGAGTAGGAGATAATTGGACAGATTGTGGTAAGGAGTTCCATAGGATTGGAGAGGCTCTGGAAAAGTCCTGGAGACCAGCATGGGAGGAGGTAATGAGGGAGCTAGAGTAGCGTTGCCACCTTTTCTTCAAGCCAAACCCAAACACTTTAGTGGCCTGGGACACCTTTGGGTACCTCAAGGAGGAGAGTAGTAATGCGGTGCGCATAGCGTGCCGAAGCAAACGGTGGGTGTGGCCAGATTACTCTTCCTGACATTATCACCCTGCCCCCCAGTAATGCCAAATCTGCCACCAGACGGCTGCTGCAGCTCTTGGATGGCAACAGATTTGCGTGTGCCTATCTTAGTTACTTGGGGAGCCACAGTCTGGTCTGAATAATGTGTCCGGGTTTCAGTCCACCTGAAACTATTCCTCCCCCTAATACCAGATGTGGTGGATGCCACGATGCCAGGGAAACTTCCACTTATGCTGGCCACAGTCTGACCCCCTTAAAGTCTGAAGGACAATAAACTGGCCCTTTGTTTAGAAAGTTTGGAGACCCCTGCTCTAGATGTAAAGAGTGCCCTCTTGTCCTCCAGTGAATAACTCAACACCAAGTTCACTATATGTGGACCCCTTATATATTTGTACATGTTGATCATATCCCCCCTTAATCTCCTCTTCTCAAGAGTGAATAAATTCAGTTCCTCTAATCTTTCCTCATAGCTGAGCTCTTCCATGCCTCCTATGTGATGCATACTTTCTCATTATGCCTTTTATCTTACAGGTTTTTTTTTTGGTTTTTGTTTTTGTTTTTTTGGGGGTTTACAACCTCTTTAAATGCATGTTTTTTGCATATGTAAAAATGAATGCAGAGATAGGTGTTAATTCATGCACTTCTAAAAAAAAAAATTCAAAAAAGACTAGAGACTCCATGGCAGTGATCAGTAACTGAACCTGATACAGCTTCGCCAGCACGGTGCTAGTGTATCTTGTAGACATTGTACATGAAATTTCAGCTCAGATTGCAGTAGTGAATTTGTCTCTGTACAGTAATAACTCCCTCTGTGTCTGTGCAATCGGAAACTTTTTTTTTTTAATGTGTAATTTAAAAAAATAAGAGTCAGAAAAAGTAGAAAGTTAGTGAGGAGCTGAAGCAGGGATTTCATTGCCCCGTGTATATATATATATATATATATATATATATATATATATATATATATATACTGCTGGGTCCCCGGAGTTCTATATTAATGCCCCATCGGATTCTGAATCCCTCTTATTTATTTCCCAACATAGTCCACACTTGGCAGCTGTTTTATGAATTAGAATTTATTGAGTTTTAAGGCTACGTGGACTTTTTTCACATTTCCTCTTTCAGAGACTTATAAAGAGACATTGGGCTCGGCTCACAAGGACATAAGATGTACGATATTTGTATTGTTTTTTTATTTTTTTGTTTGTTTGCTTTTATTGAAAATAGATATATAGATATATTTTTTTTATGTACCTTAAGGCTCCATGTACACTGAAGCTGATAAACTGCAGTTTATTAGCGTTTTGGCGTTTTTTTTAAACATATACAACAACTGTGAGGGGGTTAACTCGGTAGCGGGTGTGTGTGACCCCCTGGTTGGGCTCCCCACACAAAAACAGGGCCAGCAGACGGAGGTTGTGGTTTTCAAAATCAAAAGGTGCGGTTTATTTCTCTATGTACAGTGACAAAAACACAGCAAAGCCAAAAAGAAACAAACAAAATAAATCCTGGTCAGTTTGACCTCTGACTAAACATGCAGGTTTCCTAAACTAACAACTGGGATCAGCCTAGTGCTGTCCTAGTCCCTAAGTCCCTGGTTTAGTAAAAGTCCAAACAAATAGCCACACAGGCTTTGCCTCACCGCACAGGGGTTCACTCTCCCTAGACAGTCCACACAGGTCTGGTTCCAGGCATGAGCTAGCCCCTAATGAATCTGGGAGTTTTTTATAGAGGCCTAAATGAGCTGACAAGCTTCAGCTGGACTCATCAACTCCCTGTCTGCACGACGCCCAGTCCTCTCCCTAGAGGTATGAGTCATTCATGAGCCCACTAGCCTCAGCTGGGCTTCATCAACTCCCTAGTTGTATAAGTCGGCATAAAGCCTGAATCTGGGAGAAATATATCTACCCCCCTGGATGCAACCAGGTGACTTTACCTTCCTGCTGTCACATACCCCCCCCTCTTGTTTTAACCTTGGGGTTGGAACACCAGCAATCAGGCATTCATGTACTCGAGACAAAGCATCCACATTCCCCATTTGAACGCCAGGGCGATGCTTTACTGTGAAGTTGAATTCCTGTAGGGCCAGGAACCACCTATTCACTCTTCTATTTGTCTCCTTGTTTTGAGCCATCCACTTTAACGGAGCGTGATCCGTAACCATGTCAAAGTGCCTACCTAGCAGATAGTACCGAAGGGAATCTAGAGCCCACTTCACCGCTAAACACTCCTTTTCAACCGTGGCGTAATTTACCTCATGGGACTTCAACTTCCTGCTGAGGTAAATGACTGGGTGCTCTTCCCCGTTCCAGACCTGGGACAATACTGCTCCTAACCCCACATCTGACGCATCACTTTGTACGACAAAGTCTTTAGAGAAGTCGGGTGAGTACAACACTGGCTGGCTACATAAGGCTTGTTTCAAGAATTGGAATGCTGCCTCAGCCTCGGGGGTCCATTTAATCATGACCGACCCTTTCCCTTTCGTCAGGTTGGTTAGGGGCACAGCCTTAGAAGCAAAGTGGGGAATGAAGCGCCGATAATAACCCGCGATTCCCAGAAAGGCTCGTACCTGCTTCTTGCTGTTGGGACGTGGCCAACTCTGGATGGCCTCGACTTTGTTGAGTTGGGGTTTTATTACTCCCCTGCCAATGGTGTACCCAAGATATTTGGCCTCCTCCTGCCCAATGGTACACTTCTTGGGGTTAGCCGTAAACCCCGCTTCCCGAACAGAGTCCAGGACTGCTTGCACTTTTGGCAGATGTGAGGCCCAATCTGTGCTATGGACAATTACGTCATCCAGGTAAGCCGCAGCATACTTCCGATGGGGCCTCAGCATCTGGTCCATTTTCCGCTGGAATGTGGCCGGCGCATTCTGTAACCCGAACGGCATTCTCTTATATTGGAACGCCCCGTCTGGGGTTACAAATGCGGTTTTCTCTTTGGCCGACTTGGCCAGGGGAATTTGCCAATACCCTTTTGTGAGGTCAAGAGTCGTCATGTATCGGGCTGTTCCCAGCCGGTCGATCAACTCATCTATACGTGGCATGGGGTAGGTGTCAAATTTTGTAACTTTGTTCAACTGACGAAAATCGTTACAAAATCGCCAGCTCCCATCCGGTTTAGGCACCAACACAATGGGACTAGACCAATCACTTTGGGACTCCTCTATCACCCCTAAGTTCAGCATTTTCTGTACTTCCTCCCGTATTGCCTCCCGTCGGGCCTCTGGGATCCGATAGGGTTTTAACTTCACCCTTTCACCGGGCGGGGTAATAATATCATGCTCTACCCCAGATGTTTGTCCCGGCAGCTCAGAGAACACCTCCTTGTTGCGAAGCACAAACTCCTTAACCTCCTGTTGTTGGGGTTGTGACAAGGTGGCTGCTATTCCAACCTCCGGAATCACGCAACCAGTTTGAGCTGGTGACCAAGTTTCTGCGACTAGGGACTCTCTATCCCTCCAGGCTTTCAACAGATTAACGTGATATATCTGTTCGGGCTTTCGCCTTCCTGGTTGTCTGACCTTGTAATTCACTTCGCTCACTTTTTCCATTATCTCGTAGGGGCCTTGCCATTTGGCAAGGAATTTACTTTCAACCGTAGGGACAAGTACCAATATCCTATCCCCCGGGGAAAAGGTACGGGTCTTTGCTCCACGGTTGTACACTCTCTGCTGTGCCAACTGCGCTTGGGCCAAATGTTCCTTCACGATGGGCATTACCTGTGCAATTCGATCTTGCATCAGGGCGACATGCTCAATCACACTCCTGTGGGGAGAACTCTCACTTTCCCAAGTTTCCTTGGCAATATCCAACAGCCCTCTTGGGTGTCTCCCATACAGTAACTCAAAGGGGGAGAATCCCGTAGAGGATTGGGGCACCTCCCTAATAGCAAACATCAAATAAGGAAGTAGACAGTCCCAATCCTTTCCATCTCTATCCACCACTTTCTTCAACATTTGTTTTAGGGTTTTGTTGAATCTTTCAACCAGCCCATCGGTTTGGGGGTGATACACAGATGTACGCAATTGCGTCACTTTGAACAATTTACACAGCTCTTTCATAACCCGGGACATAAAGGGTGTACCTTGGTCCGTAAGCAGTTCTTTACAAATACCCACCCGGCTAAAAACAAGAGATAGCTCTTTGGCTATGGTTTTGGCCGAGGTATTTCTGAGAGGGATCGCTTCTGGATAACGGGTGGCATAGTCCATTATAACCAATATGTACTGGTGCCCCCTAGCGGACTTGATTATAGGACCTACCAAATCCATTGCGATTCTCTCAAACGGGACCTCAATGATGGGTAGAGGGACCAGCGGGCTACGGAAATGTGGCATCGGGGCCGACCTCTGACACACAGGGCAGGAGGAACAATAATTTTCTATGTCCTTCATCACCCCAGGCCAATAGAATCTCTGTAATACCCTCTCTCGGGTTTTCTCTGTCCCCAGATGACCTCCAAGAATGTGCCCATGGGCCAACTCCAACACCAACTTCCTGTAAGGTTTGGGCACCACCAGCTGCTCAACGGTTTCTTCTGCCCTTTTTGCCACCCGATACAGTAGGTCCTTCTCTACGCTGAAGTATGGGTAAGTGCAGGTATTATCTGGGTTCACTAACTCGCCATCTATTTCCACTACGTTTTCCCGTGCCTTTATTAGGGCGGGGTCTTTTAACTGTTCTGTGGCAAAATTTTCCCTGTGAACCTCCAGATCAGAAAACTCCACAGACGGTAGGTTTTCGTCTGAGGAGGTGGGCTCCTCTCCAGTTTCTTGAGTCTCCCCTGCCAATACTGACAAGGGAAATTCTGGAGAGTCCTCACCACTCTCAGAGGAGTTCTGGCTATCACATTCCTGGTACATAGGGGCACCAGTGGGGGGCTCAGGATCATCCCACAGTTCCCAGAACTTCGGAAAATCCCTTCCCACAATGGCGTCATGCGGTAACTGAGATACTAAGCCCACTGGATGAGAGAGGGTACCTTTGGGGGTCTCGAAACACACTGTAGTCACTGGATACTCTCGGGTGTCCCCATGCACACAAATAACAGCTACCTTGCTATTCCCAGAGACCTCTGTTTTAACTAACTCAGCCTTTATCAGGGTCACAAGGCTACCTGAATCCAACAATACCACAACATTTCTACCATTAACACACATTTTGCATAAATGTTTCTCAGTTCCTCGAATGGCAGTGCATGCGACTGTCGCACACAGCGACTGACGTCTGCCCGTCAGAAAGTCACACTGCATGGGTTCCTCCACAACCGGGCAATTGGCTGCAATATGTCCCGCTTGCCGGCAGCGGTAGCAAACGATCCTTCTTGCGGCCTCTTGAGCCGCTGATTTCCCAGGCTGTTCTCGCCAAACTTGGGGTAGAGCTCCCACCCTCTCACTCTCTCCACCCTCACCCCTTGGAATCCTCTTATCCGCCCCTGGGGATGGTCTGGTCTTAGGGTGGAAAGTCCGAGAGTCTCTGGAAGAGGCCGTCAGGTTCTCTGTAGCCAAGTATCTCTCTACACGATCCACAAGTTTACCGGCCGTTTCTGGGTCTCCGTGGCTTACCCACTTTTGAATGGCGGTAGGAAGAGCTCTCAAGAAACGATCCATCACAACACGTTCCACAATCTCCGGTGCGGACAAAGTCTCTGGCTGTAGCCACTTCCTGCTCAGGTGAATGAGATCATACATTTGAGACCTGGGGGGTTTTCCAAGCTGGAAAGTCCAGTTATGCACACGCTGAGCCCGGACAGCCAGGGTGACACCCAGCCTTGCCAATATTTCAGCTTTTAGCATCACATAGTCTTTTGCTTGGTCAGGCTCTAGGTCATAGTAAGCCTTCTGCGATTCACCAGTTAACAGAGGAGCCACCAGTCCAGCCCACTGCTCCTCAGGCCACTTTTCTCTTTCAGCAGTCCTTTCAAATGTGGTCAAAAATACCTCTGGATCATCCTCTCCAGTCATTTTTGTCAATAAACGACTCACCCCAAAGGACGCGGTATTAGTGGGACGGCTTTCCTCACTGGTCTGCGGACGTTGCTGCATTACTGCTTCCATTTGTTGTAGTCTCTGCTCTTGCTTCTGTAACAGGTCTATGAAGCGGGCCTCAGATTGCTGCTGGGCTTGTTGATGAGCTTGCTGCTGGGCTGCAAGGCTCCTTTGCAAACCTGCATTTGTCTGCTGTTGATTGGCATTTGCTAGAGCCAGCTGTTTCAGTATCTCCTCCATGCTGGCTTAAAAAAAACTGCCACTGGTTCTCCACCAACTGTGAGGGGGTTAACTCGGTAGCGGGTGTGTGTGACCCCCTGGTTGGGCTCCCCACACAAAAACAGGGCCAGCAGACGGAGGTTGTGGTTTTCAAAATCAAAAGGTGCGGTTTATTTCTCTATGTACAGTGACAAAAACACAGCAAAGCCAAAAAGAAACAAACAAAATAAATCCTGGTCAGTTTGACCTCTGACTAAACATGCAGGTTTCCTAAACTAACAACTGGGATCAGCCTAGTGCTGTCCTAGTCCCTAAGTCCCTGGTTTAGTAAAAGTCCAAACAAATAGCCACACAGGCTTTGCCTCACCGCACAGGGGTTCACTCTCCCTAGACAGTCCACACAGGTCTGGTTCCAGGCATGAGCTAGCCCCTAATGAATCTGGGAGTTTTTTATAGAGGCCTAAATGAGCTGACAAGCTTCAGCTGGACTCATCAACTCCCTGTCTGCACGACGCCCAGTCCTCTCCCTAGAGGTATGAGTCATTCATGAGCCCACTAGCCTCAGCTGGGCTTCATCAACTCCCTAGTTGTATAAGTCGGCATAAAGCCTGAATCTGGGAGAAATATATCTACCCCCCTGGATGCAACCAGGTGACTTTACCTTCCTGCTGTCACACAACACATAACGTTTTTTAGCGTTAATGAGCAGTGGAGTTAACGGGCTTTTTTCTGAACACAAGAAATTCACGTTCAAAGTGCCGTTTTTCGGCGGGAAAAAACGCAAAACGCTGAAAAATGTTAATAAATGCTCAAAAACCCTGGGCGCCAGCATTTTTTTGCATTTTTTGATACATTGAAAAAAAAAAAAAAAAAGCTAAAAAACGCTACACTGAAAAACGCTAATAAACGCTAGTAAAAAACGCTGATAAAAGCTATATTTTAAAGCAGCTTTTTCTGCCAGAAATCTGGCGTTTAAAACGACCGTTTTTGAGCTTCTGTGTACATGGAGCCTTACAATCCCTTTAAAATACTACTGGTTTAAAGGGAAACTGCACTTTTGTGGGAAAAATATACCAAGTAAAAATTTGCCTTTTAACCACTTAAGCCCCGGACCAATACGCAGCATAAAGACCAGGCCCCTTTTTGCGATTCGGCACTGGGTCGCTTTAACTGACAATTGCGCGGTCGTGCGACGTGGCTCCCAAACAAAATTTACGGCTTTTTTTCCCCCACAAATAGAGCTTTCTTTTGGTGGTATTTGATCACCTCTGCGGTTTTTATTTTTTGCGCTATAAACAAAGATGAGCGACAATTTGGAAAAAAATTCAATATTTTTTAATTTTTGCTATAATAAATATCCCCCAAAAATATATAACATTTTTTTTTTCCTCAGTTTAGGCCGATACGTATTCTTCTACATATTTTTGGTAAAGAAAATCGCAATCGGCATTTATTGATTGGTTTGCGCAAAAGTTATAGCGTTTACAAAATAGGGGGTAGTTTTATGGCATTTTTATAAAAAAATTTTTTTTACTAGTAATGGCGCTGATCAGCGATTTTTTTTTCATGACTGCGACATTATGGCAGACACATCGGACACTTTTGACACATTTTTGGGACCACTGTAATTTTTACAGTGACCAGTGCAATAAAAATGCACTGGTTACTGTAAAAATTACACTGGCAGTGAAGGGGTTAACCACTAGGGGCGCTGAAGGGGTTAAGTGTGCCTAGGGGAGTGATTACTACTGTGTGGGGGCGTGGCTACGAGTGACACGTGACCGATCTCCGCTCTGATTACACAGAGCGGAGATCGCTGACATTGTCAGTAGGGGAGCGGGGAGATGTTGTTTTTACACTAACATCTCCCCGCTCCATGCCTCCGTGAGACGATCGCGGGGATTCCCACGGCGATCGAGTCCGCGGGACCCGCGGTCCGACTCACGGGGAAGGCAGGGGGGGTCGCGAGCGTCCCCGACGTCGGGCAGTTAAAGGGGATGTACAGGTAAGTGATTGTGCCTGTACGAGCCATTCTGCCGACGTATGTATACAGTGGCTGGTCCTTAAGTGGTTAAAGTGGTATTAAACCCAATCCAAAAATATATTGCAGTTTACCATTTATTAGATGGTGGTGGCTGTATGTTTTTTCTTTTTTTTTTTTCTTTTTTTCCCTCTGTTTTCACCTGGTTATCTGGCCAGTAACACATCTCCTGTATTAGAGTGCATGTGTGATTGGCTCACTGATTTTCACAGAACTGTGTACCTTATGTACAATATGTGTGAATTATTTCTGCAAACAATAAATATGTTTTTATGAAAATAATTTTTGGTGATGTGACTCACAAAGTCCCTTGGGCTATAAGCAGTTGTGGTGTATATACAGTAAGGTACAAGGTCTTCTGCAGCAAAAAATTCATTTTTTGGTGAGGTACTCCCAGAGGGTTATTCACTTCTAAAGGGATGCTGACCCTGCAACGTTTCTCATTAGAAAACTGCAAGCGCATCAGCTTAATAATAATTAGAACGTCACTCCCATTCAGATTGACTCTGCAGACAACAAACAGCTTTTTATTCAGAGCAGAAACGGGTAGGAATCAAAAAAGTTTGTTAAAATTGTTGCAATGTACTTTGGTGATCCAGATGGGATTTCTTTTTTCTCAACCAAGTGGAGTGACTATTTAAGGCTACAGATATCTCTAAATTTCAAGCAGGATAAGAAGCTTTATTGAGTTGGTTGCAATAGAGGGCCACTGGCTGTTTTGGGGGTTAGGAATCCTTGAGGAACCTTGTGTCTAGTGGATATTTGGGGATGGTAACAGTTGCCCATTTAGAGACAGTCCAGTAGGCACCAGAGATGCACCTAGTGCACTCAACAACACGCCTGGTTGGACAAACGTCCATTGTTTTTTCTCTACAATAGATGTATGAGTGAGGTGACTTGTTCTAAGGGGTGTGGCTGTTACTCAGTTATGCCAGCACAGAGCACTGGAGTGGGGTAAAATGTCATAATGTTTTACCAGTGCAGCAGTTCCCCCTTCCCCCTAGCATGGGGAATTGCATGTGGACACTGGACAGAGCAGATGATCAGTGCAGCTGTTGGGGGGAAATACCTAGAACTGATCTTTTGTGGCTCGACCTGCAGTAGCTGAAAGCCAGCTGCAAGGTGAGCCACAAAAGATCAGTTCCAGGTATTTCCCCCACCCACCACATTAATCGCTTTTGAATTTCCCTTGCTGCCTGGGCCCCCCCCCCCCCCCCCGTGTGCCCACCCTCCCAATCCCCCAGTGCTGCTGGCTTCCCTTCTCTGCCACCGGCAGCAGCTGCAGGTACACAGGGGGAATCTTTAGAATGGAGAGCAGGAAAGGGGCTGGTAAATATGTCATTTACTGGCCCCTTTCTTTTCTTAGTGAACACAGTGAGTGATTGGAACTGATCACTCACTGTATTTATTTATAACTGAAGCAAAGTAAACTGTGACTGCTATGCTTTAGGTTATGAATGAAGCGGAGCCTCTGTCTCCTGTTTATTCGTCCGCAGTGCAGCTTAGGCTGCAGAAAGGAATTGGGAAATGTGTTTCTTCAGTCCATTTCCATGTCTCAAAAGTGAGACTAAAGGGGGTCTGTTTAGACCCCCGATATCTCATCAAATACCCCCCCAACAGCATTGTGAAATAAAATGTAAACATTATTAAAATAAAATTATTAAAACAATAACATAAAAAATTATTAAAAGCGAACATTGGAAAAATAAAATAAAAATCACACAAAATTTTATTTTGAGACTTAAAAGACACTCTCGATGTGTAACATTAATTAGCCACACCCACTGTTTGCTGCCGCAGGTCACCATCTCCCTGGTAGGGGCCCCCGTGCATTACTTAGCCCAGCGGCCCATGATGCTGTTAAGGTGGTTTGAGCAGAAGTCGCACAGAAGAATAGTGAGCCAGTGACCTCTTATGATTGCCTTCAATTTAGTCGGCTTCCTATTGGAGCTACATTACTTTTTACAGCCATAGAAAGCTCCTGTTTTGGCCAATTCCTGTTGAATTGGCTGAAACTTGGACCATGAGCAGCCCTATAAGTACCACGCAGCTCAACAAAGTTGAGTGGAAAATTACTGGCCAGTCAGTGACTGCATCCTATCAAATGCAGTCACTGTTTTGCAGCACCGTGGCTGCCTGAATACAATAGCCAGGAGTGCAAATTCCTCCAGCCACGGTATTTAATGGGCTAAATGTGATAATTGAGCTGTGTATGGCTACTGTAATATTGAAAGTCATTTGCATTGATAAGAAATTAGTAGGTTATTGAAACCCCTGCCCCATATTATAGATACAGCAATACATGTTTTCTTTGCTGCACTAAGCAACACAAAAAAAGGGTGTATGTCTGAAAAAACTAACTCACTGTAAAAAAATAATTAATTAAATAAATCAAGAAGTACTCATTTAACACCACATGTACAGTATTACCAGTAAAATGCACACATGTCTTTATATTGTAATTGCAAATAATGACCCACTCGTTCTGCTCTGTAACAAATTGTCATGAGTGACCTGATCCTTCACACCTCACTAAGCAAATCATCTAACACGGGTGACATGCAGTAGCCTGCTATCCATCTTGTAACAGAGCGTCCTTGTGTTTTAAAGCTGTACTGATCATGATATATAAATTGATGTGTCTGACTGCCACAAAATTAGATAGCTGAATGTTTCTAATGTATCTAATGCTGTAACCTTTTTTTTTCTCTCTGTTCTTTTTTTTAGGGAACACTGCAAACACATTTAAAATTGAGCCAGTATTGGGCATCATCACTGTTGCCAAGGAACCAGACATGTCCACGATGGGTCAGTTTGTGCTGTCTGTCAAAGTAACTGACCGTGGGAGTCCACCTCTTTCTGCTGCTGCCATTGTGAGGATTTCACTGTCTTTGTCTGACAATTCCAACCCAAAGTTCACACAGAACGAGCACCAGGCTGAGGTTCAAGAAAATGTGGATGTAGGAACAGCAGTTGTCTTCGTGTCAGCAATAAGCCAATCCACACTAGTTTATGAGATCAGAGTTGGGAATTCCGAAGGAGCCTTCACAATTAACCCCTATTCCGGAGTTATAACAACTCAAAAAGCACTTGATTATGAGCAGATACCATCTTACCAGCTCATCATTCAAGCTACAAACATGGCAGGCATGGCTTCCAACACCACTGTCAATATCCAGATTCTTGACCAAAATGACAATGCACCAGTGTTCCTCAGTTCCCAATATATTGGTAGTATCAGTGAAGCAGCCCCGATCAACAGCATAGTTCGGAACCCTGACAAATCTCCATTGGTCATAAGAGCAACCGATGCTGATAGCAACCAGAACGCCTTGCTTGTGTACCAGATTGTCGAATCAACAGCCAAAAAGTACTTCACTGTGGATTCCAGCACTGGTGCGATACGGACTATAGCCTATCTGGATCATGAAACCATAGCATATTTCCACTTTCATGTGCATGTAAGAGATAGTGGAAGTCCCCAACTCACTGCCGAAAGTCCAGTTGAAGTCTCTATTGATGTAAGTGATGTTAATGATAACCCTCCGGTGTTTACAGAAGCTGTATTTGAAACAACGTTACTTCTACCAACTTATGCTGGTGTTGAAGTCCTACAGGTCAGTGCACGCGATCCTGATCTAGCCATTCCACCAGAGCTGAGTTATACCCTAACTGAAGGAAACTTAAACCATTTTGTAATTGACTCTAACAGTGGAGTGATTACCGTAAAAAACAGCAGTTTATCAAAAGATCATTACATGCTAATGGTCAAAGTATCAGATGGGAAATTTTATAGCACTGCCATCGTAACCATATTAGTAAAAGAAGCCATGGACAGTGGTCTACATTTCACCCAAGACTTTTATTCAGCATCTATAGCAGAAAACACCACTAATGTTACAAAAATTGCTGTGGTGAATGCAGTGGGTCATCGCCTCAATGAGCCCATAAAATATACAATATTGAACCCAGGAAATAAATTTAAGATCAAATCTACTTCTGGAGTTATCCAAACCACAGGAATCCCATTTGATAGAGAAAAAGAGGAGGTCTATGAGCTGGTAGTAGAAGCGAGTCGGGAATTAGATCATCTCCGCGTGGCACGGGTTGTTGTCAAGGTCAATATTGAAGATATAAATGATAATGCTCCATATTTTGTAGGTCTTCCATATTATGCTGCTGTACAGGTTGATGCTGAACCTGGGACTCTTATCTACAAAGTAACTGCCATAGACAAAGACAAAGGAAAAAATGGAGAGCTAACCTTTTATTTGGAAGATGACTATGGCCATTTTGAAATTGACAGGCAGAATGGCAGTGTGACATTAATGAAAATGTTTGACTCTGACATCTCCAACTTGGAGTACATACTAATTATAATTTCCAAAGATCTTGGTGATCCTTCTCTATCGGCATCTATTGAGCTTCCAGTTACTATTGTCAACAAAGCCATGCCAGTATTTGATAAGGCCTTTTATACGGCTACAGTAAATGAAGACGTTGTAATGAACACACCCATATTAAGTATTAATGCCACAAGCCCAGAAGGGCAGGGAATTATTTACACAATAGTGGATGGAGATCCATTTAACCAGTTTAATATAGATTTTGACACTGGGGTGCTAAGTGTTGTGAGTCCATTGGATTTTGAATTAAACCCATACTTTAAGTTGACTGTACGAGCCAGTGACTCACTTACAAGTGCAAGGGCTGAGGTTATCGTTGACATCGGTGTCAATGATGTCAATGACAACCCTCCAGTGTTCCACTTTTCATCATACAATGCAACCCTTTCAGAAAGCTCTTTAATTGGGACACCAGTCCTGCAAGTTGTCGCCACAGATGCAGATTCCGACAATAATAAAGCTATAAGGTATCAGATTGTTCAGGACATGTTCAACAACACTGATTCATTTCATATTGATAGCACAAGTGGTTTAATACTCACAGCTAGGCTACTAGATCATGAGGTGTCACAGCAAAGCATCCTGAAAATCCGGGCAACGGATAACGGTTTCCCATCACTCAGCAGCGAGATGCTAGTTACAATCTACATAACAGATTTAAATGACAACCCTCCAATTTTCAATCAGTTGATTTATGAGTCTTACGTCAGTGAGCTTGCACCAAGAGGACATTTTGTCACCTGCGTCCAAGCATCCGATGCCGACAGCACTGACATTGATAGATTGGAATACAGCATTCTTTCTGGAAATGATCGCATGAACTTTGTTATGGATAGCAAAAGTGGTGTCATCACTCTATCTAGTCACCGCAAGCAACAAATGGAGCCAATGCACAGTTTAAATATTTCTGTCTCCGATGGACTCTTTACCAGTACGGCACAGGTGCACATAAAGATTCTCGGAGCAAATCTTTTTAGTCCTGTATTTGCACAAAGTGTTTATGTGACTGAAGTAAGAGAGAATGCTCCTGTTGGAACTAAAGTAATTTATGTTAAAGCAACAGATGGAGATTCGGGCATATATGGGCATGTTACCTACACTATAATTAACGACGTAGCCAAAAATCGATTTTACATTGACTCGTTGGGGCAAATTGTTACAACGGAAAAACTCGACAGAGAAAATCCACTTGAGCAGGACATCAATATATTTCTGCGTGCTTTGGATGGTGGAGGGCGAGCTGCCTTCTGCACAGTCCAAGTTCTAGTTGTAGATGAAAATGACAATGCTCCACAGTTTAAAGCTACTGAATATCGAGCAAGTGTTAAGGCAGACGTTGAGAAGGGCCACCTTGTCACACAGGTCCAAGCCTTTGATGCAGATGATGGAGCAAATTCCAGAATTACTTACTCACTTTACAGTGAGGCCTCTGTGTCTGTAGCCGACCTTCTGGAAATCGATCCAGACAATGGCTGGATGGTTACAAAAGGCAGTTTTAACCAGCTGAAAAATACGGTGCTTTCCTTCTTCGTAAAAGCTGTTGATGGTGGAATTCCAATGAAACACTCTCTTATTCCTGTGTACATTCATGTTGTCCCCTCAGAAACTGTTCTACCTACATTCACCCAGCACCAGTACACCTTTTCAGTGCCAGAAGATACTGTGATAGGGACTACCATAGATTCCTTTAAGCTTACCCCAGTTCAAGATGCACTGTTCAGCACAGTCAACGGTGAATTTCCTGAAAATAACAAGGATAATATTTTTATCATTGACAAAGAGAGTGGAATGTTGAAACTAGACAAAAAGGTTGACCATGAAACAACACCAGTGTTCCATTTCAAAGTAGCAGCCAGTGCACCTTTAGATAAAGTGGACATCTTAATAACCGTTGATGTGGAAATTAAGATCTTGGATCTGAATGACAATAAACCATTTTTTGACTCCACACACTATGAGGCAGTAATAATGGAAGGTATGCCTATAGGAACTAATGTTATGCAGGTGAAGGCATTTGATGCAGACTGGGGAGCCAATGGACAAGTCACGTACAGCCTTGTTTCTGAGAGGGAAGAAGGCAAACTTCTGGAAACATTTACCATTGATTCAAATAATGGCTGGATCAGCACACTTAAGGAACTAGACCATGAGAAAAATCCAACGTACACATTTACTGTGGTAGCATCTGACCTTGGAGAAACACTTTCTCTTTCTTCTTCTGCCATTGTTTCAGTAACCATCACAGATGTCAATGACAATGGTCCAGTCTTTGAGCAGGAAGTGTACAAAGGATCTATAAAAGAAAGTGATGCTCCAGGGGAGGTGGTGGCAATACTCAGTACTTGGGATGATGACACTTCTGATATTAATCGGCAAGTCAGTTACCATATTACAGGTAAGTCTTTTAGAGAATTTTTTTAATATCTTGACTCAAAAAGCAAAGATTTGTTTTCTTATAGGAAAAATCTGGAAATGTTAATTGTGCCTAAGCAGTACCTAAGTTGACCATTTGCCTTGAATTCCGCCTTAAAAATAGCAGTGTAGTTTCAATCCTTGGCTTATCAACCTCATAGCTGTATTTCTGCATTGTGAGAATATCTAAAGCACCGCTGTTTGTGTTTGCTACGCTCAAGAAATTTGGAGTTAGATCTGGTGATGGCACTACTATGCTGCTCACTGTTCTCATTACTGGAGGGAAAGCTGTACCTGAGGACCTGCAAAGCAATTCTCTCCCTGCTACAGCTTCATTCATTCTGTTGATCCTGCACCTTTCCTGCTGCTTTTTGAATAATACCACATTAATCATCAGGGAGGCAGCTATGACACGAGAAAGCAAAGCCCTGATTTGCTGCCAAGATGCCTGCCTCCACATAGAGACACATTGCGGAGCAAAGCATAGTAAGCCAGTAATGGGGGAACATGTCTGGTGATTAGCCCATTAAACCTTTGCCCCCTGCTTGCCTTTTTAGGCACAATTTCTACAGTTCAGGTCCACTTTAATGAGTAAAAACATAAGTGCTTGTTAACCCAACTGCAGAGGTGAGATGTCCATGCTAGAGCTGATCTTACATCAGAAGGTCTGATGACTCCAATCATGTGCAACTGAAAAATGCAGTTTTTTTTTTTTACTTGTATGTGATTGGGTATTCTTTGCAAAGTGAAGATTCACCTCATTTATTAAGCTGTGAAGCAGCTGCACTTGCAGAATGCACAGTCTTTTTGACTTTAGTAAACCAACCCCAAAATGTTCAAGGGAAGCAGGATTAAAACACCTTTTCATAAAAATGCTTCTCCAGGTTCTCTTTGCTTCTGTCTACATTTTGAGATGTCTAGGGCTTTGTCATGTGTCGACTGGAGGGGTTACTGATTGGGGTGGCTTATCCTTCTCTTCAGCAAACATTGTTTTACCAAAATACAATGACCTTCACAGCTGTGTATCTTCATGCATCAATATATCTTCATGTGTATACACAGCGGGTAAAATAAGTATTGAACATGCCACCATTTTTCTAGGTAAATATATTTCTAAAGGTGCCATTGACATGAAATTTTCACCACATGTCGGTAACAATCCATACATACAAAGAAACCAAAACAAATAAGTTCAGAGATTAAATGGGTAGTAGACTCTGTTCTAGCACTTGTACCTACAGGTAAGCCTTTCGTAAGGTATGTCTCTAATAATGTGCTAGTATGCGATGCAAATTAGCACATTATGACATTGCCTTGCACGGAATTGTTTTTTCTTAACAACTGTGGTTTACTACCGCTTTAGGTTATGTTTAATAAAATGGACTGACACAGGGAAAAAGTATTGAACACATAAAGAAAAGGAGGTGCAAAAAGGCATGGAAAGCCAAGACACCAGCTGAAATCTATCAGTAATTAGAAAGCAATCCTGCCCCTTGTCAGTGCAAATTATTATAAGCTGGTTCAGTCTCAACTGATGGCCTATAAAAAAGTGTCTGATTACCAAGGTGTCACACAAGAAACATCTCATGATGGGTAAAAGTAAAGAGCTCTCTCAAGACCTTTGCAACCTTATTGTTGAAAAAACATACTGATGGCATTATTTACAGAAGGATTTCTAAACTTGGGAATGTTCCGGTGAGCACTGTTGGGGCCATAATCCAGAAGTTTAAAGAACATCTTTTCACCATAAACCGGCCACGTACTGGCAAACTTTATATCATTGAATGAATTATGAATGGAAAAATGTGCCAAGACATTCTTGATTAAAATCTGCTGCCATCAACTATTTTAATGACGAAGAAACTAGGGTGGACATTTGAGAGAGACAATGATCCCAAACACAAAGCCAAGGAAACTCTCAATCGGTTTCAAATAAAATAAACCTGGCCCAGCCAATCATCTGACTTGAATCCAATAGAAAATCTATGGAAAGACCTAAACATTAGAGTTCATAGAAGAGGCCCAGAAAACCTTCAAGATTTGTGTGTGGAAGAATGGGCCAAAATCACACCTGACCAATGCATGCAACTAGTTCAGGCATCTTGAAGCTGTCATTACCAGCAAAGGATTTTGTACCAAGTATTAAATACATTTCTGTTAGCGTGTTCAATACTTTTTCCCTGTGTCATTCCATTTTATTACACATAACTTAGTTTCTGAACTCATTTGTTTTGGTTTCTTTGTATGTATGGAATGCATGGATTGTTACCTACCGACATGTGGTGAAAAATTCATACCAATAGCACCTTTAGAAATATATTTACCTAGAAAAAGGATGACGTGTGTTCAATACTTATTTTACCCGCTGTATGTAGATCCACTTTTAGGCCACAGTAGATATTTGAAAAGAAGTTCATTCATTTCAGCCCTTCAGCATCCACCTATAATTGAAATATAATTTTTAAGTTGACTGACCATTTCCTTTTTTTTTTTCCGTCAATATACTTTGGCAGCATAAAGACGTACTACAATATATGGCACACCTAAAAATAAACTGCTGATTGTTTTTGCCTTGTCAGTTTATGCTGCTGGAGTTGGCAGCTTATTTAAACAAAATATACATCAAGATTAAGCAGTGGATAATGCAGAGTTCTCCAGTTGATTCATTGCACCTGGATGCTCTGTAGAAATTGGCAAGCAACATGTTAATTTGATCTGCAGTAACGGGCCGGGGCTCTGGTATTCTGCATAGTGCAAGTGATGAACTGTTTAACTTTTGGCTTCCAGTGAATGCATAAACAGATTGTGCGGAGTGTATGTAAATAACGGGAGGTAGAACTGGTATAACCAGGAAAGGAATCTGGCCTCCGGGAAACACAACACTGAAAGTTCTGTAAAGTAATCTGTGTTGTGATGTCTGTTCTGCTTGTGATGACAACTAGCGGTGCATATGTTAACTGAGGGCTCCCTGGCCTGTCAGCGACACACCAATAGGAGTGCCAAGGTTAAATGGCTTTATAAACACAAGTCCAGCTTTCATTAGAGCCCTAGTTCTTCTACTTTGACATGGATTTATCGATTTAATCATCTTGAAGGCCTTGTTCATTTGAGTACCAAAGGGGGCCCTTGGTGGCTGCCAACCTCCTCCCCCACCCCGAACCTGGCTTGAGAGAACGTGCTAAGCCAGACATCACAACACACACTTTGCCATCGATTGGCACGTCACTCTGCACTAACTCATTTGGGCAGTGTTAAAGTGCATCTCAACAGTGGCTATTACAATGTGGGCCGTGGATAGTCTCCTGCATCCACCATCATGTTTTTTTCCAGTTTTGGATAAAGTTGTGAAGTTTAGACTGAGTCAGGTTATTTATTGCTATCTGTGTGTCCAATGGAGATGTCACCATTTCTTCCCGTTCCTTGATTGCCTAAAGGCTGGATTCACACCTTTGCATACTTGCTGGATACATTTTTTATTGAAATCAATAAAAAACATGTCAAAATGCATCAATTTCAATTAAAAATGCATCAGGAGGAAACATGCATAGGACTGAATCCAGTATCCCCAACAGAGACAACAAATTGCCCAGCTCCAGCTAAAATGTATTTGGTTCCTCTAACTTTCTGAGTGGCTAGAGGAACAGGATGTGGGGGGCAAAACTCTCAATGGGAACAAATGTGTCAGGTCACCTGAGGCCAGGTGACAGATGCACACCGTTGGGGTCAGGAGTGCACCGCTATGATAGTGGACCCTACGGCTGACTGCTGCGGATGGAACCCTGGGTGGTACAAAAAGGCAGGTCCACTGGGGCACCAACACGGATCCCACAGGGAGCTAGAACATAAGATTCCCCAGGGCGCGGAGTCTAAGAGCCAGCAGGTGTTCACCAGAGCCTCTAGTGGTGAGGATGGACTACGCTGCAGCTGACTCTAGGTCGCGGCCCCCAGGGACTCCCAGCTCACGCTCACGGTAGGCTATAAGAGGAAGCTACAGGTCGGGGCGACAAGCAGACAAGGATAAACGGAGAACAAGCCAAGGGTCACAAGCAGGCAGGGATGGTCGAGAAACGTGCCAAAGTTCAGGGTCACAAGCAGGCGGGGATGGTCAGGAACACGCCAAGATCGGTAACAGAGACAAACGTAGAACACACGGCAAGCAGGAAACAGGAAACCAAACACACAAAATTGCACAGCAAGGCAGGCTTAGAGAACACAGTGTTAAATAGTGGTTCCTGTTGAGGCTAGGGTGGAGCCACACTGAGGGAAGATTACTTAACCATGCAGGTGTGAGAGAGCAAGCCCTAAGGCTGATATACACACACCAGGTAAGAGACAGACAGGTCATGAAAGTATTACTGCAAGGTCATGACAAAATGCAGTAATATACTATATACACATTGTGGGATGTCAACTCAAATGTTGTGGAACCCAGTCCAACCAGAAAAGTACATTTAGGAGCATTTATGCAGTTCTTTAACAGAAGGGTTGCCCTTGCAGCGGGTACCAGTATAATAGAGCTTAGAGCATAAATGCTTCAGCCACCTGGCTAATAAGGTCAGCTCCAACCTTTAGTCTATCTCCACACAAACTTTTCCTCTTAGGCTTTGGCCTGTTAAAATCACTGGCCGGTATCCAAAAATATGCTGTGAACCTGCAGCACAACAGTCTCCTTGGGAGGGTGGAACCCTGAAAACTAGTCAGTTCCCATACCTTAAGGCCTGTGCACACCTGCGCAATTAGTAAGTGCTGGTCACCATCAAAATCAGGAGCCAGGCTTGGAGGCTTTATTCCTCCCCCCAACACTTTACAAAGCCTCTGGGCTCCTGGACCCATACCAGGATTTTGCAAATCTTGAGAAAACTTTAAAGCTAAATTTCTCTGCTCAAAACAAGCATTCCAGAGCCCCGTAGCCTCCCTGGCGGTATGATTATGTCAGATTTTTGCGTCTCAAAGCGGTACAATTGTTTTGCATAGAAATGTGTCATTTTATATTTTAGGCCTGTAATTCTTAGTAATAACACACTTAAATCTGTACAAACAAGAGTCTAGTAGACATCCCGGGTATGATAACGTTTGAAACACAAAATCATAAATTATAATATAATAACTATAAATAATTATAAAAAAATAATAATTATAATAAAATGAATTTCCCCACTATTCACTATCGTTCAATTCTGCAAGTGATTCTATGGACAATTCTATAGATTGCTATGGACAATCTCCAGTTTCCAGGCAGAAAGAACAGTATATATAATATAAAACTGCATGCAGGGCACAGGACAAAACACTAGGGACAAATGGGATATGAAATAATTTCATACAGTATTGTAATCTGTAAGATTACTGTATGTATTATGAATTTTGTCATTTTTGAATTTGCCGCAAGGCTCCGCCCCCGTGCGTCGCTCGCAGGGAACGGAGCCTGGCACACAGAGGCATCGGGCGAAGGACACAGCCCGCGGACATCGCTGGGACATCGCATGCACCTGGGGACGAGGTAAGTATACTGCACCAGGATCCTGCAATGCAATCCCGAGTGTGGCTCGGGGTAACCGCTAATGGTACTGAAATTTAACCCCGAGCCACACTCGGGAATACCACCAGGGAGGTTAACCTGAATGGATGAGAACCCTGGGTGACATCAAACCCTTATGACACAGTGACATGACTCTGTCTTGGCACAACATATATCAGCCTACAGTGTCAAAGTGAGTACAGTAACACTGGGACATAAAAATGGATCTCATTATGTGGTCCAACAGAGCCAAGCCCCAGTTTTTTCTAGGTGGGCCAATGTGATTTCCTGCATTTATTGTTGCAATGGCTAAAATCAGCCTTCAAAGGATGGGCAGTGCCTGGACATTATACTTAGTGTATAGAGTTAGAAAGAGATCATAGGCATACACACAGGGTGTGCCGGGTGTGCCAGGGCATACCCTAATCATCCCATGTGGTGCTGATTCCCCATGCTTCCTCTCTCTCCCCTGCATTGCTGCCAGCTTCCCTCCTCTCCTCTCGGGAGCAGTGAAGGGGCTGGTTAATTAAAAAAAATTCTGAATGAACACAGTGAGTAATCTGTACAGATCACTCCTGTCTTCATTCTTAACTGAAGCATAGTAAAATATGTTTACTGCAAGCTGTGGAGAAGGGGACTGGAGAATCTATGTCCTCAGTTTCATTCTCTGTCTCAAAAGTGAGACATCAGGGATCTGTTTAGAACTTTGATATGTCACCAAAGCCCCATAACGGGGCTCCTAAAAAAATTGTACTGAAATTATAAAAAACATTATTGTAAAAAAATAATCAAAAAAAATATAATTGAAAAAATAAAAATAAAAAAATAATAAAAATAAAAAAAATCTTTGCTCTACTGACACCATCCACTACTCTGCTGATATACACATGTGTGTTTTTGCTCTGTGGTGCACACCCTAGTACAATAGGCTGTCCACACCAATGAAAGAGATGCAAACTTTCATCCAGGATTTACAAATTTTTCCAATTAAAGGAGAAGTACAGCCAAAGCTTGTTTGGCTGTACTTCTCTTGTACATCACAGGAGTGCAGTTAGTTTTGCACTCCTGTGACCCATTTTCAGCAGATAGTGGGCTGAAATATGCTCTCTGTTGATGTCACAGAGTCAGCCCAGGCTCCATGTCATCATGACCACAAGTCGAGATCCACCCACATGCCTGGGCCGGCACCTGGCTCAGTGGCTCAGCGAGCCGCCGAGAGCCTGACCCGGCCACTTCCACCCTCTCCACATTCCAGCACTCAAGTGAGCGAGGGGTGGGGGGGCAGAGCAGAGAGCTGCTCATTGACAGTCAGCAGCTCTCTGTTCACAGAGCTGTGAGAACTGAGCGATAGGCAGTGTTTGATCACTCGATTCTCAGTGAAGAGATGCCAGGGGACAGATGCAGCATCCGATCAATGCTGCATCCACCTAGGTAAGTATGAATCTAAAAAAAAAAAAAAAAAAAAAAAAGCACATACATCTCTTTTAAATCCAGTTAGAAAAATGTGTGAATCTTGGGTGAAAACAATTCTAAATAGACCCCTAAGTTTAGCAAATCAGAAAATGATTTTTTTTTTTTTTTTTTTTTAAACCATATTGAGGTAAGTACTGTAGTCATTTAAAAAGAGGGTTGGTGGGATAATTTAGATCAGTGAAGGGGGGCAACGAGAAAAAGGGCATTTGTACACTCTCGTTACTTTTAGAAGTTTATATATTATCATTATTTTTATTGCTGAAAGCTTATAACTGCTTTATGTTGCGGCCCTGTGTGAACTAAATAGGGATGGATAATTAATTTATACCTCATAAAGTTTGTCCTTCCCACTACATAATTGTTTAAATGCCTATAATTCTTTCTGTTAATCATCTTAATTAATAACCGCTATATGTTTTTTTTTTTTCTGTACATAAAGCCTGCTTTTTGCATTACATTTTACCTTTTTGACCTTCACAATCTAATCACAATTACGGTACATGTTTCTATAATATATAAATATTGCAATAATTGCTAAAACCACTGTAGAAGTGCAATTTATCAATAAACAACCTGAAAGTATAACCCATTAATGCAAATTTCACTTTCTCTGGAATATGCTGGTAAAGCAACTCTGAAAACATGATATTGACATCCAGTGTAATAAATCTACATTGCTAGCTCAGGTTTGATAAGTATTATGTATGTTTCCTTGCTGTCATTGATGAGGTGGTCAGAGGTCACCTGTGTGTGACAGTTGTTGGTCTGTCAACCATCTGACCCCACACCCACTTGGGGGAATTCAATAAAGCAATTACGTCGCTTTCCTGACGATATTACCCCCTTTAAAATTGCCTTTACCAGATTCAAAAAGGCCTGTGACCGGTTTCAGTAGCTTCTCCGAAACATGCAACAGACAATTAGTTCTTAATAGAGCTGCTTTTGGCGCTATGATTGCACTAAATAAAAAATAATAATTAACTCCAGGTTATAGATAACAAAACTAGAAATAATTTAAGAAGAGTTCCAGATATTGAAATGTTATAAATGTGTATATAGACCACGCTGCAAAAAAATGTGAATCCAGATTACTAAACAGTGCCACATGTAAAAGATAAATGAACAAAAAACAGAAAATACAGTTAATGTCCAATGTATCAGTAAGTCCCATTCAAATATTAATTACTTGAAAAACAGAAGGTAGGTGAGCAGGTGCTTGTGCCCTTAGTAACAGATAAACACGTGACCACTTCCAGGTGCTCCAGGTGACCCCACATGAATTTACATTCACCACAATGGATGGACCTTCCATTACTAGACAGGTCTCACTGCGCTTTTTTGGTTGGACCCACTGTGTAGCTTGTCATCAACTTGACCAATCAAATGTACAAGGATGCAATTCCTTCCAATGCCATACAGCAACCATAATCACATTCATTGTGTTTCCTTTATGTGTTGTTTTTTGTGCAATTTTTTATTTGGGGGGGGGGGGGTTCAAGCTGGACCAATGTAACTATGTAGAAAATGTCAATAAATAACAATGAAAGCTCTGCACCACAGGTAACCCCCCCCCCCCCCCGGGTTTACCTGTGATGCAGAGCTTTCATTGTTATTTATTGACATTTTCTACATAGTTACATTGGTCCAGCTTGAACCAATGTAATCATTATTATGCCATACTTGGCTGATCCCTCTAGAATGGCCTTTCTCAGCCTTTTCAATACAGAGCAACCCTTGAAATAACTTTCTGCAGTATCTAGACCAGAGTGGAGTATCCAAACTCCAGGACTCTGACCTAACGTCCTTAAATATGCCGATCACCGAAGAAGAGATAGAACAAGCAGTTAAATCCCTGCCTTCCCACAAATCCCCAGGCCCAGACGGCCTACCCTATGAATACTACAAGTCTTTCCTCCCCCTGTTACTTCCCCACATGTGTAAACTTTTTAATGCCTTCCTACGAGACACTAATGTCCCGGCGGATATGCAGCGCTCCTTCATCACCCTGATCCCCAAGCCCGATAAAGACCCTGTTCTGTGTGCCAACTACAGACCTATCGCCCTCCTGAACTCAGACCTAAAAATCTTTACAAAACTACTCTCAATCCACTTAAATATGGTCCTCCCCTCCCTCATCCACAAGGACCAGGTGGGCTTTGTACCGCTCCGGCAGGCAGGTGACAACACTAGGAAGGTGATTGATCTGGCGGACGTGGCAGACAGGGAGAAATCGGCATCCCTGCTCCTTAGCCTGGACGCCGAGAAGGCCTTTGACCGGCTTGGGTGGCCCTTCCTGTTTGCGACGCTCCGCCATGTTGGGTTCCGGGGTCCTTTTTTGCGAGCAATCCAACACCTCTACTCCAACCCGTCCTCGCAGGTAAAAACTCCCTTTGCCCTCTCGCCCTCGTTCTCTATAACCAATGGCACACGGCAGGGGTGTCCGCTCTCACCCCTGCTATTCACGCTTTGCGTTGAACCCTTGGCAGCCTCCATCCGAGGTAACTCGGCTATCCGGGGAATCTCGGTACGGGGTCGGGAATTTAAAGTCTCCATGTTTGCAGACAATGTTATCCTTTCACTGACGCAGCCTAGGATCTCTCTTCCAAATCTCCACGCGGAACTGGCCCGCTATGGAGCCCTTTCGGGATTCAAAATTAACAACTCCAAGTCAGAGGCCCTACCTATTAATATTCCTGAAACGGAACTCGCTCAGCTGAAGGCCAACTTTCCCTATCACTGGAAAAATAATACCTTGAAATATCTAGGAATACACATCACCTCAAAATTCTCTACTCTATATCAGGAGAACTTCCCCCCACTCTTCCGTTCGATTAGAACCTTGATCACGCAATGGAAGCAGCATCGCATTTCTCTATTCGGCCGGATCGCCTCAGTTAAGATGGCGATTCTCCCGAAGCTCCTTTACTTCTTCCAAACACTGCCCATCCCAGTCCCCTACAAACACCTGAGAAGCCTCCAATCTGACCTTATTAAATTTATTTGGAACTACAAGAGACATAGGGTCCCTCAGTCGGTACTATTGGTGGCTCGTTCGGATGGGGGCTTGGCGGTCCCTGACTTAGTCAGGTATTACCAGGCGACCCAGCTACGTGCTATAGCCTCATGGTTCACTCAACGGTCCTATAACAAGTGGACGGAGATCGAGAAAATATGGCTAGCCCCGACCCATCCAAATAGTCTGCTTTGGAGTGCGAGTGCGGAGGTCCCCCCTGACCGATTGTTGGGGTCCATGTCTCAGCTAAGACGACTCTGGCGCAGGGTGGCGGGTCCATATGGGTTGAACTCTGAACGTTCGCTCTTGACTTCGTTCGTCTGTAATCCCAAAGTGCCGGATAGCCTCTCCCACCAAATGTCGCACCCCTGGACGTCTCGGAATCTATTTCATTTCGGGAACCTAGTGGATCTCGTGAAGTGCACATTATTACCCTTCCCTAGACTTCAGACCAAATATGGCCTACCGCGCCAGGCATTTTATAGCTACCTACAAATCCGCCACTATGCTCTGACCATAGCTCCCGACTTACACTTCTCCCCCGCAACCCCCTTTGAGTCCTTGGTCCTGGCAGGCTCTGCCCAGAAGGGCTTAATCTCATCCATTTATAAAATACTTAACGCCTATTCCATGGACTCGAGGGGTAAACATTCCTACATGACTAGGTGGGAGAAGGCCCTCAATGAGGAAATTCCTCTAGAACAGTGGCGGATGATATGGTCTCGGGCGGCGAAGGGCTCCCTCTGCACTCTGTACAAGGAAAACACTTACAAAATCCTTCTTTTTTGGTACATGACCCCTGATGTGCTCCACACCATATACCCCTCCAGCTCAGACCGCTGTTGGCGCTGCCAGAAAGACAGGGGGTCCCTCCTTCACATTTATTGGAGTTGCACTCTACTCACTCCCTACTGGACTGAAGTACAGCAGCTGTTGTCACGGTTGTTGGAAATGCCGATCCCCATGACTCCCAAGTTCTTCTTGCTAGGCCTCTCGCCGCTGCGACTTCTCCCACCCTACAAAAAACTGACAAGCCATATCCTCACAGCTGCACGCTGTCTCATAGCTCTAAACTGGAAAAAAAAATCCCCCCCTACTCCCGAGGCCTTGCACGCTAGAATCAAAGACGTGGAGCTAATGGAGAAAATGACGGCCAGGATGCAGGATAAGCTGGACGCCCACGACAAAGTCTGGGGGCTGTGGCACCTTCGGGAGGATCCACCGTGACCAGGTGACTGAGCTACCATGATGATCTCTCTTCTTTTCTTTCCTCTTTCTTGCTCTCCCCTGAGAGTATTCTAAGGACTCCCTTTGTCCCGAATAGTTTGCTGGATGTTTGTTTTTGTTTTTTTTATGACGCATTTCTGCATCACTTCCATCTTTGGTTGAGTGCCTGCTATTGCTTACAATATATGGATAAAACCTTACTGTCTCTGTTTGACAACCTGGAAACGTAATGTACTCCATTTTTTTGAAGTCTTACTTCCCTTTGTATTTTCTTTGTAGAAAAACACAATAAAAATTGTTATTTGAAAGAAATAACTTTCTGGCCTCAGGAAACTCCTGCTTAAAAATACTATATCTACAACTCATGATACATTAGTGTGATGATCAGTGGGAAGAATTCTCTGTATACTTGTGGTCATTGGGAAAGAATTCCCCCCTTACTGTTCGTTCAAAAGATCATCGATGGAAGTGGGAACTTATCTGAGAGGCGGAAATTGCTCATTGCCCGAAGTACCCCCTAGAATCCTCTTGAGGAACCCTAGATGAGAAACCCTGCTCTAGAAGTTGGAAATCATTGAAGTAGACACCACTACTCTAGTGATCTCCACTAGCTACTAGGTTCCATGCCAAGCACCTGCTATGCTGCATTCTAAGCATAGGAGGTCAGCCACTCAGCACATTCCTTTCAGGTCATGCTTTGCATCTTCTGAATTAATGCAAAGTGTTCTCTGGTTGGATGAAATGTATAGCATCACTCTCCACCTTGTCCAATCAGAAAATGCTTTGCATTTATTCAGACCATGCAAAACATTCCCTGAATGGTGCTGGTGGCAAGCAGCCAACCACCTGTGCTCATAATGCAGCATGGCAGCCACTCAGAACGAGACCTGGAAGCAAGTGGAGATCATATGCATTCTGACGTTGTGTGCATGGAGGCTCTCCTAAGTGTGCCCTCAGAGCTGCATTTACACAAGCGTGAAGTGTCAGCCAGGAGGGAGGGCCACAGTGGGGAGAAGGCGGCATACTGACACACCAGGAAGTGTCAGATGTTGAAGATTTCATAAGCATTATCTAACTCTGCAAGAAAGCAAAGATCGTCTACGAAGACAGCACTGGTCAGTTATATAAATCTGCTTTACTATGCTGCATTACTTTTTTTTTTAGGTCATAGGTCTCTGATTGGTCCACTTTTTCGACCCCATAACAAAAAAGAGTATGCATGCTTGCATTTCTCTTCATTTCCCCAAATACTACTGTAGCACACAGATCCCCTCCTTTACCTGCCTTGTTTGGCTCCTCACAGGAAGAAGGGGCACACCATGCCACAAGCCCGTACCCTCCTGTGTGAAGAGGTTGAGCGGTGTTGTTGGTGGGTCTCTACAGCCAGAAACCAGAATCCTCCAGAGTATGATTCTCACCTCTATAAATGACAGAGATAAGTCCTTATTCCCCCCCCCCCCAGTGACTTGAATGTCCACACCAGCTGCAACTCCAATGTAGAGTTTATTTCTTTTGAATAACAGTCTCTGATAAATAAAGGTTGGAGCAAAAAGACAGGACAGAACAAGATGTGAGAGATGTCCAGGCACAAATCACTTCACTGCTCAGCTTCTCAAGCAGACTCAGCCCAGATGGATAGACTCCTTAGGTAGGGACTAGCAGCCAAATGGTACTCTGAATTAACCCACAGTCTCTGCCACAGACCTGGTGAACTTGGTCTCTGCCACAGACCTGGTGAACTTGGTCTCTGCCAAAGACCTGGTGAACTTGGTGTTTCAAAGCTGGACCTTTTTGTAAGGAGAAGACATCCCTCCAGAGAGTTACTGGGACCCTTTCTTCACCGTGACTTCTCACCGGTCCCTCGGAACAGTTCCTCCCCCGGCCTCCTCGTCTAAGATACGGGTCCCCTCGCAAGGCAGGACCCTGGGATTCCTCGATCCTTGATGGGCTCCAGCCGAAGGTGCTGGGCCCAAGGCCTCTGCCGTAGTCCCAGGGCTAAAGGTGCCTGGGACTGATTCACCGACCTCCGCCCCTGGGCCAAAGGTGCCCAGGGCGGACAGGAACACACTCTTGGGGTAGGACCCCCGTCCACGACAGAACGGGTAGGACCCCCGTCCACGACAGAACAGACAGAACCCCGAACAGGCAGCGTCTGCCCCTTTTATATCCTCTCCCAGCATGCACAGCAGGCCCACCACACCCACTGTATGGCTGCCGAGAGAGGACACACAAGGCACAGCACTGTATCAGTGGCTCAACCCTGGCCCACCATGACAGTGCCACCTGCAGGCCACAGGGAACTGTACACCGACACTCTCCCTGCGGACAAAAATGGTTGATAGAATCCTGACAATTAGGGTGTTTGAGCATAACTACCACTCAAACACTTCCCCCAAATTGAGGACCCTGCTACACTCCTTTCCTGTGAACACAGTATGTTCAGAAAAGTTTGTTATGCACCATTATGGCTCTCCCTGGAGCACCTTCTGCTTTTAAAATAAAAGGAAATATCAATACAATTATTCTAGCCGGTTACCGAAATGTAGCACGCTTAGCTCTGCGGCAGTACTTATGTCACATTGTAATGATACATTCCATCATTTTTACATCATAAGAAAGGTTTACTAAAACCAATAATAATTGTAAGTATAATGAGATCCACTTGGTTTGTTTTAATGGTGATTACTAAGGAAAATGATATTGTGCCTTTTATATAGCAGAATGAATAATAGGTGCTGAAGCGGGTATTGAAGTTTCCATATTGTTATTGAATAATTCCAGAATGGAATCTGTATGATATTTAATCAGCAATACCGTAAAAAAAAAAAAAGAGATAAAAAAAAGTAAAAACTTTTTTTTTTTTAAGTAAATGTTACTATGTCATTTGGCAGCTAAATAAACTCCAGTCTTGGTAGACATCAAGATATTGTTTTAATTAAAGCTGAATCATCTCACAACTGCTGTTGATGATGAAACCAAAGGCTGGCTGCCCAAAAAAAGGTGGTATAAGAAAGCAATGGCCATTATAACTTTGCTGCAATATTTTTATTTAGACCCCTTTCACAATGAGCCGCCCATAGCGTCTGCGGTAAAATGCCGCCATTTTTACCGCCGAAGCTATGGGCGGATTTGCGGCGCATTTCGGCCGATAGTGGGGTGCTGTTAACCCCCGCATGCGGCCGAGAAAGGGTTAAAACTGCCTGAAGCAGTGCATTGCGGGCAGTATAGCCGCGCTGTCCTATTGATTTCAATGGGCAGGAGCGGTAAACACACCGCTCCTTCACCATTCCAAAGATGCGGCTAGAAGGACTTTTTGAAGACCCCTTTCACACTGGGGTGGTTTGCAGTCGCTATTGCGCTAAAAATAGCACCTGCAAACCGACCCTAAACAGCGGCTGCTGTTTCTCCAGTGTGAAAGCCCGAGTCCTGCTAGCCGCATCTTTGGAGGAGCGGTGTGTTTACCGTTCCTCCACCGCTCCTGCCCATTGAAATCAATGGGACAGCGCGGCTATACAGCTGGCAATGCGCCTCAGCAGAGGCTCTTTGCAGTGGTTTTTAACCCTATTTCGGCCGCTAGCGGGGGTTAAAACCGCACTGCTAGCGGCCGAATACCGCCAAAATTCCGACGGTAAAGCACAGCTAAAAATAGCGGTGCTTTACCGCCAACGCACCTCCCGCCCCAGTGTTAAAGGGGCCTTACTGTCCTGCTAGCGCAACGGCCTCTGGCTTTCACACTGGAGTGAATGTAACAGCTGTTTAAAGCGGAGTTCCACCCAAAATAACATCCATATATGACCACACTCCTTACACTACAAACATGTACAGTAGCCACTTTTTTTTTTTTTTTTTCTGTACATACCGTAATATTGTCATTTCAATTCCGGCTTCCGGGTACTCACTCCCGCGGGAGTAGGCGTTTCTATTCTCCCGCAATGTAATCTGGGAGTTCGCCCAGATGTGACATGTCCTGCAGAAAAAGTTCCCCGGCGGATAAGGTTCCCCCCCCTGTACTGCGCATGCGCGGCACGAACCTCAGCGGAGTTTCCGAAAGTAGCCGAACATGTAGAGCTGCGAGTCGGCTCTACACGGCGCCTGCGCAGTCAGCTCTACATGGCTCCTAGTCATTGCGCAGGCGCCGTGTAGAGCTAACTCGCAGCTCTACATGTTCGGCTACTTTCGGAAACTCTGTTGAGGTTCGTGCCGCGCATGCGCAGTACAGGGGGGGGGGGACCTTATCCGCCGGGGAACTTTTTCTGCAGAACACCGTCCACCGCTACCAGGAAGTCAGTGCTTGTGGGCTTCACAATGCCCACAAGCAAAATGGAAAATTCTGACGGCTGATTTTAAAAGTGCATTTTTTGCCAGAAAAAAGACAGGGGAGGTTAAAAATCACCAAACACGTGAGTACTAATTGGTGATCTACAAATACTTTGCATGCAAGCTAAAAAAAAAAAAAGATTTGCCGCGGAACCTCCGCTTTAAGGGCGGTTTGCAGGCGCTATTTTTAACGCTATAGCGCCTGCAATACGCTCCAGTGTGAAAGGGGTCTAAGTCGGAACTTACTTTCCTGGCAGTAGAAGGGTTGATATGCAAATTAGCAACTCTCTAATAGTACAGTCTCATTAGTCCTCTGTCATGTTTCAAAAGGACCGTTGGAGGTTGTACCGCAAAAGAAAAAGATAACAGTGCTTTATGGGATCTGTGCTTCATTTTTTCCTTGCCTGTGGAGAAGTGACCACACACAGGAGCACTTCAGATTCATGTTCCTGCTACTGTTTATGGCCTAAATAGTACAACACTTTAGTATACATGTATCTGGTAACAATATAGGGATTCCTAAAAGACAGTACACTTAAGCCAACTTTGACACGACTTTAAAGTAACTTTTAAGTGACTTTGATAAGACTTTTATCATCTCTGGCACTGAAGGTTTGTCAAATTCAGATCAAAGTAGTGCAGTAACGTTTTCTGAAGTCACATAAACTTCAGTGTCAATTGGAACGGCTCTCATAGAGATACATGGCATGTCACACGTCCTGCGACTTTGGGTCTCACAAGTGAATCTTAAGGCCCCTTTCACACTTGTAGGACTTGGAACTGCAAATTTGCATGACAAGTCGTTCCCTTGATTTCCAATGACAACCATTCATATTAGTCCGACTTCAAGTCGTGCCGACTTGAAAGTAGTCCCTCCACTACTTTGGTCCGACTTTGACGCGAGTTACACAGGCATTCCCTGAAATTTGCATCAAAATCGTGGCCGCAAAATCGCGGCAAAATCGTGCAACTTTGAAGTTGCAGTAGTGTGAAAGGGGCCTAGCTCGCACAAGTGTGAAAGCAGCCTTATACTGAAATGTTAGCATAAAGCTATGTTCACAGTCTTGCTCGAATGGATAAAAAAGAGCAATAAAACTCTTTATAATACCTCTCCTGGAGACACGCTGCTCCAGGTTCCCTTCAGCTCTGGCCATAACTGAAGACTTAAGCCTCGTACACATGATCGGATTTTCCGACGGGAATTGTGTGTTGACAGCCTGTTGGCGGAAAATCTGACCGTTTGTACACTCCATCGGACAATTGTTGTCGGATTTTCTGCAGACAAATGTTGGATGGCAGGCTTTAAAATTTTCCGTGGACAGCGGTCTGTTGTCGGATTTCCGATCGTGTGTACACAAGTCCATCGGACAAAAGTCCAAAGTACAAACACGCATTCTCGGAAGCAATGCTCACCAAACACGACATTAGCAGAAGGTGCCCAAAGGGTGGTGCTAAAGAGCTGAAAAACCACGTAGTACGTAACTACCTTGGTGTTTGTTGGCCGACAATTGTGTGCCGTTTGTATGCAAGACAAGTTCATGGCCAACGCTCTGTCTGCGGAAAATCTGATCGTGTGTACGAGGCTTTAGGCTCCTCATTCATGCTCACATACCTCATAAGCACCACATTCATGCTCTCTGCTGAAGAGAAATAGTAGCCAATCTAAATTGTAACTCTCCCCTTGATTGAAGGGTGTGGTTCTTCGGGCCTACCCTGAAGTCTAGTGGGAGGATTTGTGGCCTTTAGGTTCCTTCCTTCCTTTGCCTTAAGGGGCTATCTCTTTGGGAGAGCCTCCCACCTAGTACTCGTTGGTCAGCTTTAGCTGATCATGAGGACAGAAGTCCACTGGGCTTTTTGCCTAGACAGACCTGAATGTGCCTTACCCTTGTCAGGAGTCTTGTGCCCCAGGGGGTCAGGGAAGGGTTCTTCCCGTTTGGGAGCGGATTATACAATAACACCCTAAGTGCATTATTTGTGTGTCTTCAAGTGCACTTTTCTTGTTTACTTTTTGTGTTTAGTTTTTGCACATTGCACTGCAGACTTAAAAAAAAAAACACAAAAAAAAAAAAGTTTTATGGTACCCTTATGCCCCGTACACGATATGAAAATCGGACGACAGATCGTCTGACTTTTTTCCTTTTTACTAGTCGCAAGTAGAAATTGAATAGGTTACTAAAGTCACGAAAATTCTCGTACGACAAAAAAAAAAAATCGGAAGTGATGTCATGTGTTGTAATGTATTTGTGTTGTGTTTTCGGACGACAACTGTACTGACTAAACGGAAATCGTACGATTAGGTATCGTACGAGGAAAATGTTTGTGCATGTCCAATAAAATAATATCGGATGAACTGTCAAGAGCGGCTCACGGGAGCTCTGTACTAACGATCCGATTATCGTACGATTCTTCCTCGGACGACATTTTACGTACGATATTCGGATCATGTGTACGGGCCATTGGACTACATGTGTGCTTTGAGAATTTCTAAAATATATTTTTTTTTCACAAAAAGTGCTGTAGTATTCTTTTAAATTATAATGACTTTACAATATTTGACTGTTGCTTAGTGTCAGAATAGTTGTGTAATGGGATTTCTCCTATCCTTGTCTTTATGTGACAATACTTTGCAGCTGACTTGAGGATTCTACTTGAAATTAATGAAGCATTGTTAATCAATCTCCTTTAGAAAAGCACTTAGTGTGTGTACTCTTGAGGAAAAGAGAGAAGCGTTGAAAATTTACTGTCAACATGAAAATTTGCTGACAGCCCTGGTACCGGGTCGCGTGGCGGCACAGTCAATCACTGAGGACAGCCAGCCTAGAGAGTGTAATCTGCTCAATAACAAGCACAATATGACCCAAGCTGTATATAAGCTCTTGGAAAAAGGCTCATTACAAAGCACAGAAAGGTATGATTGTGCTAAAGAACCTTTTTGTTCCTTTTGCATGAGGACAAGCCTATGCAGATGGCTCCAAGACAGCAGAAGGCCCTTCAGGGCCACCATTAAGGAGCTGCGGTGTCTTCAATGCATTTATCCTCCACTATGTTTGGAGATCTCTTGTTGTAAGTCACCTTTAGTGCAATCAGAAAGTTTTGATTGGCTAATGAACTTTTTTTTTCCTTTTGCATGAGGACAAACCTATGCAGCTGGCTCCAAGGCAGCAGAAGGCCCTTAAGGGCCTCCATTAAGGAACTGCAGTGTTTGTCCTGCATTATGTTTGGAATCTCTTGTTGTAAGACACCTTTAAGATTAATATTCCACTTTGTGGACAGTGCAGTAAACACTACTTGCGCTTAAGGAAACTGAGATTAATATACAGTATAGGCTGTCATTGCTGGCCTCACCTTCTGAAAATGCTAGTTTCCTTTTATGATGTGGGCAGTCTTGCTTCAATACTTACTGACCCAGATAAGAACCTCTGACTTTTTCCAGATAGTACTGAAGCTAGAGAGAAACTTCATAGAAGCTTAAAAGTGGCCACTTTAGCATTCCTGCTTCCCTTGAGTTGCCACCTACCACAGGGTTGCTAATGTGGCATAATGTCACAGTCCCTAATTTTTTTCAGAACATACATAGTCCACACTAGGCTTGTGCAATTCGTTTCGTAACGAATCGAAATTCGTCCGAATTTAGCAACTTTCGGACATTCGGAAGCATTCGAATTTCCGAACAAAGCAATTACGAATAAAACCGAATCCGAAATAAATTATACCGCAAAATAGCGAATGCCCGAATGTCTATGGCATAATTCGTTATGAAAAAAGTTACGAATGTACGAATCCATTCGAAGCACAATAACACTCACTCTGCTCTCTGCTTCTCCCTCACCATGCTGAACTCCCTCTCAAAATGGTGTACAGGGGGCGGAGGCTATAGCCGCATGAAAAAACGAAAGTAAAATACGAGATTTCGAATCCATTCGAAGCACAATAACACTCTGCTCTGCTCTCTGCTTCTCCCTCACCGTGCTGAACCCTCTCAAAATGGTGTACAGGGGCGGAGCCTATAGCCGCATGTAAAAAACGAAAGTAAAATACGAGATTTCGAATCGTTACAAATAACCGCTATGTATTTAGAAAAGTACAAATCCATTCGAAGCACATTAGGCATAATAGGCAGCGTCGTTGTGAGAGAGACACGGAAAATTACGAATCAACGAACCCAAAAAAAGTTACGAAAGTAGGAGTTGTGTCCAGAATCAACGAAAAACAATGTACTCTACCGAAAGTACGAATTATAAAGCAACAAAAAATTCAACGAAAAATGTCGCTTGCGAAAATACGAATTAGTCGGAACACGAAAAATCCCGTCTAGCAAAATTACGAATGATTACGAATCAACAGGACCGGAAAGAAACGAACCGAAACTAAACAAATTTTTCCGTTGTGCACAAGAAGCGAACCGAAACGGAACAAATTTTTCCGTTGTGCACAAGTCTAGTCCACACCACTAATGTAACCCCCTCCAGTTCATACAAAACACTCTGTTCTCAGTCATCCCTCTTCCTCTCGGATTACAATCTTCTGAGCTTAGTCAATAAACACTTATAACAAACTTTATTATATATTGAATAAATGTAATCAGAAAGGCAAAGAGATTATCAGAAGTGAAGTGTTTTGGACCTACTTGAAAACGGTAATGTTTAAAAATGTAGGCTTGGAGCCTCTTAGCTTAGTGGTGAAGATCATCTACTGATTTTTTTGTTGTTGGGACATTTTGGCTTCAGAATATATCAAAAGTAGATGTAAATATTAAGGTGGAACTTTACTCATAACAGTTCATAAAAAATATTTTTTTTTAGCCAGGAAGATGCTTTCCACATTAATAGTTATGCAATCGAAATTAGTGTATGTGTAATGCTTCAGGCAGTGTAATTCTAATGGTTGGAGTGGATCACAGCTTCGGAAGTCTATGACTAGGATATACAGTACTTAACAGGTAACTTCAATTTGACAGACCTCAGGAAGGAAGACTCAGATAAATTGGAAAATGAAGTGGTTTTATTTAGTGTGGTAATACACAGCCATAAGGGGGAGCACCAGAGGTAACTTGAGTGTAGTAGCAGTACACAGGAATACAGTTTATAGTAAATGAAAGGATACTTACTGTGAGTGGACTTCTGGTGTTGGTGTCACCCAGTGGCTTCTGGAGAGATATACTGGTTTCCTATTGTAGTGGTATAGGTAGGGAGTTCTGCCAGCAGAGTAGGCTGACTGAGGGTAGGACAGTGGAGAGCCTCTGACTACCAGTGAGGAAGGGGCTCTGACCGGCCCAAAAGCTGGAAGTTGGGGGGCTCTGTCCGGGCCAAAAGCGAGGAGGCAGACGGGCTCTGTCCGGCCCAAAAAGAGAGATGGCAGTCGGGGCTCTCTACGGCCCAATAGAGAGATGGAAGTTGGGGCTCTGACCGACCCAATAGTGAGTGAAGACGGCAGTCTTCTGATGGAGGTATTTGCCTGGCATCAGTTTCCTAGCACGAACGTCAAGCAAATGGCGGCGGCTGGTTAGGTAGGGATAAGAGGAGGAGCTGTGGTTATGACGTCATCTATCTGTGACGGAGTTGGTGGAGATGTCGGAGCCCCCAGTGGAGAGATAAGAACATTACAGGGTAAGAACATGGCTCCAGCATTATTCCTGTTTCTTCTTGCTGGAGGCTGTCATTTTGTTGAAGCCCAGAGCCCTGAGCAGCAGTTAAAGCAGAATTAAATCCTCCTATTTTTTTCAGCTGAAGAAGCTGCCATCTGTTTGATCTGCAACTGCCAAGGTGCTGTACATACGATCAGTCATGACACCAGCCATTTGATGGTTTTTCAGTTTGGTTGAGAACACAGGCAAATGTGACAGTTACATTCCTGGCATGCTGGGAATATAACAGTTTTTTTTAAATAAATAGATGGTTTTTGTTCCGCTTTAATCATTAGGCTGTCAGCAGATCGTCCTCAACAAATTCGGCAGAGTAAATTACACCAAGCTCATCGCACAACTGTGAGAATCCACCATCAGAACCCCTGTATGGATGCTGCTAGATGTAATCCACTCAGCTAAAGTCTCCTCTCCCTGTGTCTGTGTGTTAGGAAAGAAAGGGAAGAGCGGGAGTCGGCTGCAATAGCGGCTTGTGTATGACAGCTGCCAGGATTATGGAGGACTAGTGATGAGCCGAACACCCCCGGGTTCGGTTCGCACCAGAACCCGCGAACGGACCGAAAGTTCGTACGAACATTAGAACCCTATTAAATACAATGGATGCGAACGTTCGAATTCTAAAGTGCTAATTATAACGACTATTATGCATGTTATTGTCCTAAAAAGGGTTTGGGAACCCGAGTTCTGCACCAGGGGACATGTATCAATGCAAAAAGAAGTTTTAAAAACGGTCGTTTTTCGGGAGCAGTCATTTTAATGATGCATAAAGTGAAAAAAAAAAAGTCAAATATTCCTTTAAATATCGTACCTGGGGGGTGTCTAAAGTATGCCTGTGAAGTGCCACGTGTTTCCCGTGTTTAGAACTGTCCCTGCACAAAATGACACTTCTAAAGGAAAAAAAAGCCATTTAAAACTGCTTGCGGCTTTAATGTAATGTCTGGTCCCGGTAATATGGATGAAAATCTTTAAGAAAAATGGCATAGCTACCCCATGACCCCCCCCCCCCCCACCCCAGCCCATTACCAGCCCCTTTGGGTCTTGTATGGATATTAAGGGGAACCCCGCACATAAAATAAAAAAGGCCCTATATACTCTGAACAGCCGTATACAGGCGGTGCATACAAGACAGGGACTGTAGGTTTGTTCTTATGTAGAATCTGTTTGTAATTTTGAACAGGTACATTGTTTAAGTGTAGCTCCAGCCCAAAAATCTATTTTTAAACTTTTTGGAAAACATAGGTAAGGGTTATCACCCCTGTAACATTTGTTTTGCTGTCTGTGCCCCTGTTCAGAACATTTCACCTCACTTTCCGTCCCAATGACAACTGTTTTTGAAATGTGGTGTTTTTCTTGAAACAAGGATTGGTGATAAAGCATCAGTACAGAGGAGACACCTTTCTCCCATATTAATTCTTACAGGAGAGAATTTTCCTTCCTAGGGGTAGATTTCCTCTCACTTCCTGTTGTCTTCTTGCGTTTGCTAGTAGGAGTCGTTTGTAAGTTGGATGTTTGAAAGTAGGGACCTGCCGTATATACTCTGCAGAAATAGGCCCCTTAGTTGTTGGTGTTGGCACAACACTGTAAGCACTCACAGTTACTCTTGGTTGGTGCTGGAACGCCCTGCTGTCAACTATTATATCAGGAATTGTAATTACATATAATTGTTGAACAGTGGTAGTAAAAATTGGGCCTTTGATGGTGGTGCTGGTGCCACAACACTGTAAGCCCTGACAGTTACTCTTGGTGGGTGCAGCAATAGGCCCTGCTGTGAATTATTAGATCAAGAATTGTAATTGCATGCCCCTGTTGAACAGGGGCTGAAAAATTGGGCCTTTCGTGGTGGTGGTGGTGGCGTTGCCACAACACTGTAAGCCCTCAGAGTTACTCTTGGTGGGTGCAGCAATGGGCCCTGCTGTGAATTATTAGATCAAGAATTGTAATTACATGCCCCTGTTGAACAGGGGCTGAAAAATTGGGCCTTAGGCACTGGTGGCACAACACTGCAACCCCTCACAGATACTGTACTTGGAGCACAGCAATGAGCCCTGTTGCAAAGTATTGCTTCAAAAATTGTAATTACACGCCCCTGTTAAACAGGGGCTGAAAAATTGGGCCTTAGGCACTGGTGGCACAACACTGCAACCCCTCACAGATACTGTACTTGGAGCACAGCAATGAGCCCTGTTGCAAAGTATTGCTTCAAAAATTGTAATTACACGCCCCTGTTAAACAGGGGCTGAAAAATTGGGCGTTAGGCACTGGTGGCGGCACCCATAAACAAAAATGATCTTCCAAGCTATCATCATCAATCGTATCATTGAGGACTCGGAGGAGGAGGATAGCCAGTCAACATAACAGCACAGGCACTCAGCATCAGCATCAGTCTTGAAGGGATGTGACATGTTAAAATCAATTAGTCTGTTATATCAGCATCAGGTGTGTGGTAGCTGGTGGTGATCCAAGACTGGTTCATCTTGATGAAAGTCAGTCGATCAACCGAGTCGGTGGACAGGCGCACCCTGTGATCCGTGACAAATCCTCCAGCAGCACTGAATGTGCGTTCCGAAAGAACGCTGGATGCAGGACAGGCCAGTAGCTCAATTGCATACTGTGCAAGCTCTGGCCAGTGATCCATCCTCAAGACCCAGTAAGCCAGAGGATTTTCGGTGGGGAAGGTGTCCAAGTCTGACCTTGCCCCTAGATATTCCTGCACCATGTTTATCAGACGCTGGCGATGGTTGCTGGAACCGATCATACTTTGGGGCTGCGGACTAAAGAATTGTCTGAACGCATCGGTCAGACGGCCACCTTCCCCACCGCTCCTTCTTTGACTGGCCGAAGCCTCAGCAACTCGTTGTCCAGGACCAGGAGTTTGTAACCTCCCAGTCTCTGGGAACGCGTTGCACAGACCTTTCTGCAAGGCCTCCCGGAGTTGTCTCATCCTCTGCTCCCTCTGCGACGGTAACATAAGGTCCGCAACCTTACCCTTGTACCGTGGATCAAGGAGAGTGGCCAGCCAGTAATGGTCCCTCTCCTTGATCCGAAGAATACGAGGATCCTTCCGCAGACTTTGCAGGATCAGGGAGGCCATGCAGCGTAGGTTAGCTGAGGCATTCGGTCCGGAGTCCTCTGGGTCACTAAGGACGACATGATCCGCAGCCACCTCCTCCCAGCCACGTACAAGTCCACGGGTTTCTTGGGACTGTAAATCATCCCTAAAAGACTGCTGCTGTTGATGCTGCTGAGTGCCAGGCTCCACCTCCATGCTGACACAATCCTCCTCCTCCTCCTCCTCCTCTTCCTGTGCGATGGGTGGGACAGAAGGAACACTGTCTGGGTAAAGGGGGCCTTGAGAGGCAAGGAAGTCCTCCTCTTCCTGCCTCTGTTCTGCCTCAAGTGCCCTGTCCATTATTCCATGCAGCGTGTGCTCCAACAGGTGGACAAGAGGTACAGTGTCACTGATGCATGCACTGCCACTGCTCACCATCCTTGTGGCCTCCTCAAATGGTGCCAGGACAGTGCATGCATCCCTGATCATGCCCCACTGGCGTGGAGAAAAAAAACCAAGCTCCCCTGACCCTGTCCTGGTGCCGTAGTCGCACAGGTACTCATTGATGGCCCTCTGCTGCGTGTGCAGCCGCTGCAGCATGGCCAACGTTGAGTTCCACCTGGTGGGCATGTCACATATAAGGCGGTTCTTGGGCAGGTTCAACTCCTTTTGCAGCTCAGCCAGGCGAGCACTGGCATTATAAGATCTGCGGAAATGCACACAGACTTTCCTGGCCTGCCTCAGGACATCCTGTAAGCCCGGGTACCTGCCCAAGAACCGCTGCACCACCAGGTTAAGGACGTGAGCCACACAGGGCACATGGGTCAGTTGTCCCTGTCGGAGGGCGGAGAGGAGGTTGGTGCCATTGTCGCAAACCACCATTCCTGGCTTAAGCTGGCGTGGCGTCAACCACCTCTCGGCCTGGCCCTGCAGAGCAGACAGGACCTCTGCCCCAGTGTGGCTTCTGTCCCCCAAACACACCAGCGCAAGCACGGCATGGCATCTTTTTGCCTGCGTACTTGCGTAGCCCCTTGAACGCCTACGGAGCACCGCTGGTTCAGAGGACAAAGCACAGGAAGAGGCCATGGAGGAAGAAGAAGAGGAGGGGGTGGAGGAGAGAGGTGTGTCACAACCAGTAGTAGCATTTTGGAGGCATGGCGGTGGAACAACCTCCAACACTACTGCACCTTGTCCTGCATCCTTCCCAGCTGCCAAAAGAGTGACCCAATGGGCCGTGAAAGAAAGGTAACGTCCCTGTCCATGCCTGCTGGACCATGAGTCAGCGGTAATATGCACCTTACCGCTGACCGCCCTGTCCAGCGAGGCCAAGACATTGCCTTCCACATGCCGGTAGAGAGCCGGAATAGCCTTCCGTGAGAAAAAGTGGCGTTTGGGAACCTGCCACTGAGGAACCGCACATTGCACAAACTCACGGAAGGGGGCCGAGTCTACCAACTGAAAAGGCAGCAGTTGAAGCGCTAGCAATTTAGCCAAGCTAGCATTCAACCGCTGGGCATGTGGATGGCTGGGAGTGAACTTCTTTCGATGGTCCAGCAGCTGGGGCAGGGAAATTTGCCTGCTAGAATCGGACGTCGGTGTACTGCTAGCAGAGTGGCCGCAAGTACTTGGCTGTGACACACCTAATTCTACACCTTCATTCCTCTCAGTGCATTCTATAGAGTGGGTACTCCTGCGCTACCAATCTGGAGGAATGTGGGGGTGACTGAAACTATCGCAAGCACCTAACAGGTTAATCCTAACCTGGTAAAGTAAAGATCTAAATCAAGGGGGGGTGGTGCTGCGCTGTTTCTCAGTGCATGTTTCAGAGAGGACTGAAGTTATAGTGGGGTTGGAGATCCCAGCTGATGCGGTGCAAGGAGAGGTCCGCTTTGTTCTTTGGTGTGGGTCTTTGAGGTAGGCTTGCCAACGAGCTGCATGGCAGGTCAACATATGTCTGGTCAGGCATGTGGTACCCAAGCGGCTGATGTTTTGGCCAGGCGATATACGCTTGAGACATATGTTGCAAACAGCAGCTGTGCGATCTGATGCACTAGCCTCAAAAAAGGCCCACACCAAAGAACTTTTTGAATGACGGGCAGAGGCAGCGCCCTGCACAGGCGGAGCTCTGCGGTGTGATTCCGTCGGTGTACTGCCCTTACGCTGGCCACCAAAGGGCATCCTGCCTCGTTGGAGATGTGCCTCCTCCTCATCCTCCTCCTCCTCCTCTCTCCTATTAGGCACCCACGTGGAGTCAGTGACCGCATCATCCCCTCCCTCCTCATCACTGGAGCCAATCTGGCAGTATGCTGCAGCTGCTGGAACATGACTGCCAGATTGGTGTCCTTCTTGAGCATCCCCTCTGTCTGCTCTCACGCTACTGCCTTCCTCTAGCTGGGTTTCATCATCAGACCCTTCGAAACGCTGGGCATCCTCCTGGAGCATGTACCCAACACTGTGCTCAAACAGTTCGGGGGACTCCTCAGGAGGAGGACATGGTGGGTCTAGGGAAGGAGTGACTGATGATGAGTCTGACATTGATACCAGGGAAGAGGACGCTTTGGCAGCTGCTTTGCCAGTACCCTGAGCCTGGGTGAGAGAGGATGAGGAGGAGGAGGAGGGCTTGGTCATCCACTCTACCAAGTCTTCGGCATGATGTGGCTCAACATGTCCAGCTGCCGAAAAGAAGGACAAGCGTGTCCCATGGCCATGTGCTGATGACAATGCACCGCGTCCACGACCAGCACTGTTGCCCCCAGACACAGAGCCTGCTTGCCCTCTTTTATTGCCTCCTGACTGTCTGCCTCTCCTTGTTTGCCTTCCAGACATTCTAATGGATGGCCTGCAGGGAGATGGGAAAAAAGCAATAAGGGCTACCTTCAGGTGTCCTTCTCTGTCCCTTTACTTAAGGATTTCTAAATATGGTTGAGGATGATTGCTTTCGCACAGAATAGCACAATGACAATTTCCCTGACTGTCCAAAAACACAAGGATTTCAAAGATGGTTGATGAGGAATGCTTTAGCACTGTATAGCACAATGAGAATTTCCCTCACTGTCCTTCCCTGTCCCTACAAACAAGGTTTAGCACAGTAAAACACACTGACACTCTCCCTACCTATAGTTTTCTGTCCCTATAAAAATTTTTTTTTTTAAAGATGGTTGATGAGGAATGCTTTAGCACTGTATAGCACAATGAGAATTTCCCTCACTGTCCTTCCCTGTCCCTACAAACAAGGTTTAGCACAGTAAAACACACTGACACTCTCCCTACCTATAGTTTTCTGTCCCTATAAAAAATTTTTTTTTAAAGATGGTTGATGAGGAATGCTTTAGCACAGTATAGCACAATGAGAATTTCCCTCACTGTCCACCCCTGTCCCTACAAACAAGGTTTAGCACAGTAAAACACACTGACACTCTCCCTACCTATAGTTTTCTGTCCCTATAATTTTTTTTTTTTTAAAGATGGTTGATGAGGAATGCTTTAGCACAGTATAGCACAATGAGAATTTCCCTCACTGTCCTTCCCTGTCCCTACAAACAAGGTTTAGCATAGTAAAACACACTGACACTCTCCCTACCTATAGTTTTCTGTCCCTATAAAAATTTTTTTTTTAAAGATGGTTGATGAGGAATGCTTTAGCACAGTATAGCACAATGAGAATTTCCCTCACTGTCCTTCCCTGTCCCTACAAACAAGGTTTAGCACAGTAAAACACACTGACACTCTCCCTACTGTGAGGGGGTTAACTCAGTAGCGGGTGTGTGTGACCCCCTGGTTGGGCTCCCCACACAAAAACAGGGCCAGCAGACGGAGGTTGTGGTTTTCAAAATCAAAAGGTGCGGTTTATTTCTCTATGTACAGTGACAAAAACACAGCAAAGCCAAAAAGAAACATAAACAAAATAAATCCTGGTCAGTTTGACCTCTGACTAAACATGCAGGTTTCCTAAACTAACAACTGGGATCAGCCTGGTGCTGTCCTAGTCCCTAAGTCCCTGGTTTAGTAAAAGTCCAAACAAATAGCCACACAGGCTTTGCCTCACCGCACAGGGGTTCACTCTCCCTAGACAGTCCACACAGGTCTGGTTCCAGGCATGAGCAAACATCTAATGAAGCTGGGAGTTTTTATAGAGGCCTTAAACGAACTGACAGGCTTCAGCTGGTCTCATCAACTCCCTGCCTGCACGACGCCCAGCCCTCTCCCTAGAGGTATGAGTCATCCATGAGCCCACTAGCCTCAGCTGGGCTTCATCAACTCCCTCCCTAGTTGTATAAGTCAGCATAAAGCCTGAATCTGGGAGAAATATATCTACCCCCCTGGATGCAACCAGGTGACTTTACCTTCCTGCTGTCACATACCCCCCCCTCTTGTTTTAACCTTGGGGTTGGAACACCAGCAATCAGGCATTCATGTACTCGAGACAAAGCATCCACATTCCCCATTTGAACGCCAGGGCGATGCTTTACTGTGAAGTTGAATTCCTGTAGGGCCAGGAACCACCTATTCACTCTTCTATTTGTCTCCTTGTTTTGAACCATCCACTTTAACGGAGCGTGATCCGTAACCATGTCAAAGTGCCTACCTAGCAGATAGTACCGAAGGGAATCTAGAGCCCACTTCACCGCTAAACACTCCTTTTCAACCGTGGCGTAATTTACCTCATGGGACTTCAACTTCCTGCTGAGGTAAATGACTGGGTGCTCTTCCCCGTTCCAGACCTGGGACAATACTGCTCCTAACCCCACATCTGACGCATCACTTTGTACGACAAAGTCTTTAGAGAAGTCGGGTGAGTACAACACTGGCTGGCTACATAAGGCTTGTTTCAAGAATTGGAATGCTGCCTCAGCCTCGGGGGTCCATTTAATCATAACCGACCCTTTCCCTTTCGTCAGGTTGGTTAGGGGCACAGCCTTAGAAGCAAAGTGGGGAATGAAGCGCCGATAATAACCCGCGATTCCCAGAAAGGCCCGTACCTGCTTCTTGCTGTTGGGACGTGGCCAACTCTGGATGGCCTCGACTTTGTTGAGTTGGGGTTTTATCACTCCCCTGCCAATGGTGTACCCAAGATATTTGGCCTCCTCCTGCCCAATGGTACACTTCTTGGGGTTAGCCGTAAACCCCGCTTCCCGGATAGAGTCTAGGACTGCTTGCACTTTTGGCAGATGTGAGGCCCAATCTGTGCTATGGACAATTACGTCATCCAGGTAAGCCGCAGCATACTTCCGATGGGGCCTCAGTATCTGGTCCATTTTCCGCTGGAATGTGGCCGGCGCATTCTGTAACCCGAACGGCATTCTCTTATATTGGAACGCCCCGTCTGGGGTTACAAATGCGGTTTTCTCTTTGGCCGACTTGGCCAGGGGAATTTGCCAATACCCTTTTGTGAGGTCAAGAGTCGTCATGTATCGGGCTGTTCCCAGCCGGTCGATCAACTCATCTATACGTGGCATGGGGTAGGTGTCAAATTTTGTAACTTTGTTCAACTGACGAAAATCGTTACAAAATCGCCAGCTCCCATCCGGTTTAGGCACCAACACAATGGGACTAGACCAATCACTTTGGGACTCCTCTATCACCCCTAAGTTCAGCATTTTCTGTACTTCCTCCCGTATTGCCTCCCGTCGGGCCTCTGGGATCCGATAGGGTTTTAACTTCACCCTTTCACCGGGCGGGGTAATAATATCATGCTCTACCCCAGATGTTTGTCCCGGCAGCTCAGAGAACACCTCCTTGTTGCGAAGCACAAACTCCTTAACCTCCTGTTGTTGGGGTTGTGACAAGGTGGCTGCTATTCCAACCTCCGGAATCACGCAACCAGTTTGAGCTGGTGACCAAGTTTCTGCGACTAGGGACTCTCTATCCCTCCAGGCTTTCAACAGATTAACGTGATATATCTGTTCGGGCTTTCGCCTTCCTGGTTGTCTGACCTTGTAATTCACTTCGCTCACTTTTTCCATTATCTCGTAGGGGCCTTGCCATTTGGCAAGGAATTTACTTTCAACCGTAGGGACAAGTACCAATATCCTATCCCCCGGGGAAAAGGTACGGGTCTTTGCTCCACGGTTGTACACTCTCTGCTGTGCCAACTGCGCTTGGGCCAAATGTTCCTTCACGATGGGCATTACCTGTGCAATTCGATCTTGCATCAGGGCGACATGCTCAATCACACTCCTGTGGGGAGAACTCTCACTTTCCCAAGTTTCCTTGGCAATATCCAACAGCCCTCTTGGGTGTCTCCCATACAGTAACTCAAAGGGGGAGAATCCCGTAGAGGATTGGGGCACCTCCCTAATAGCAAACATCAAATAAGGAAGTAGACAGTCCCAATCCTTTCCATCTCTATCCACCACTTTCTTCAACATTTGTTTTAGGGTTTTGTTGAATCTTTCAACCAGCCCATCGGTTTGGGGGTGATACACAGATGTACGCAATTGCGTCACTTTGAACAATTTACACAGCTCTTTCATAACCCGGGACATAAAGGGTGTACCTTGGTCCGTAAGCAGTTCTTTACAAATACCCACCCGGCTAAAAACAAGAAATAGCTCTTTGGCTATGGTTTTGGCCGAGGTATTTCTGAGAGGGATCGCTTCTGGATAACGGGTGGCATAGTCCATTATAACCAATATGTACTGGTGCCCCCTAGCGGACTTGATTATAGGACCTACCAAATCCATTGCGATTCTCTCAAACGGGACCTCAATGATGGGTAGAGGGACCAGCGGGCTACGGAAATGTGGCATCGGGGCCGACCTCTGACACACAGGGCAGGAGGAACAATAATTTTCTATGTCCTTCATCACCCCAGGCCAATAGAATCTCTGTAATACCCTCTCTCGGGTTTTCTCTGTCCCCAGATGACCTCCAAGAATGTGCCCATGGGCCAACTCCAACACCAACTTCCTGTAAGGTTTGGGCACCACAAGCTGCTCAACGGTTTCTTCTGCCCTTTTTGCCACCCGATACAGTAGGTCCTTCTCTACGCTGAAGTATGGGTAAGTGCAGGTATTATCTGGGTTCACTAACTCGCCATCTATTTCCACTACGTTTTCCCGTGCCTTTATTAGGGCGGGGTCTTTTAACTGTTCTGTGGCAAAATTTTCCCTGTGAACCTCCAGATCAGAAAACTCCACAGACGGTAGGTTTTCGTCTGAGGAGGTGGGCTCCTCTCCAGTTTCTTGAGTCTCCCCTGCCAATACTGACAAGGGAAATTCTGGAGAGTCCTCACCACTCTCAGAGGAGTTCTGGCTATCACATTCCTGGTACATAGGGGCACCAGTGGGGGGCTCAGGATCATCCCACAGTTCCCAGAACTTCGGAAAATCTCTTCCCACAATGGCATCATGCGGTAATTGAGATACTAACCCCACTGGATGAGAGAGGGTACCTTTGGGGGTCTCGAAACACACTGTAGTCACTGGATACTCTCGGGTGTCCCCATGCACACAAATAACAGCTACCTTGCTATTCCCAGAGACCTCTGTTTTAACTAATTCAGCCTTTATCAGGGTCACAAGGCTACCTGAATCCAGTAATACCACAACATTTCTACCATTAATACACATTTTGCATAAATGTTTCTCAGTTCCCCGAATGGCAGTGCATGCGACTGTCGCACACAGCGACTGACGTCTGTCCGTCAGAAAGTCACATTGCATGGGTTCCTCCACAACCGGGCAATTTGCTGCAATATGTCCCGCTTGCCGGCAGCGGTAGCAAACAATCCTTTTGGCTGCCTCTTGAGCCCCTGACTTCCCAGGCTGTTCTCGCCAAACTTTGGGTAGAGCTCCCACCCTCTCACTCTCTCCACCCTCACCCCTTGGAATCCTCTTATCCGCCCCTGGGGATGGTCTGGTCTTAGGGTGGAAAGTCCGAGAGTCTCTGGAAGAGGCCGTCAGGTTCTCTGTAGCCAAGTATTTCTCTACACGATCCACAAGACCACCGGCCGTCTCTGGGTCTCCATGGCTTACCCACTTTTGGATGGCAGTAGGAAGAGCTCTCAAAAACCGATCCATTACAACACGTTCCACAATCTCTGGTGCGGACAAAGTCTCTGGCTGTAGCCACTTCCTGCTCAGGTGAATGAGATCATACATTTGAGACCTGGGGGGTTTTCCAAGCTGGAAAGTCCAGTTATGCACACGCTGAGCCCGGACAGCCAGGGTGACACCCAGCCTTGCCAATATTTCAGCTTTTAGCATCACATAGTCTTTTGCTTGGTCAGGCTCTAGGTCATAGTAAGCCTTCTGCGATTCACCAGTTAACAGAGGAGCCACCAGTCCAGCCCACTGCTCCTCAGGCCACTTTTCTCTTTCAGCAGTCCTTTCAAATGTGGTCAAAAATACCTCTGGATCATCCTCTCCAGTCATTTTTGTCAATAAACGACTCACCCCAAAGGACGCGGTATTAGTGGGACGGCTTTCCTCACTGGTCTGCGGACGTTGCTGCATTACTGCTTCCATTTGTTGTAGTCTCTGCTCTTGCTTCTGTAACAGGTCTATGAAGCGGGCCTCAGATTGCTGCTGGGCTTGTTGATGAGCTTGCTGCTGGGCTGCAAGGCTCCTTTGCAAACCTGCATTTGTCTGCTGTTGATTGGCATTTGCTAGAGCCAGCTGTTTCAGTATCTCCTCCATGCTGGCTTAAAAAAAACTGCCACTGGTTCTCCACCAACTGTGAGGGGGTTAACTCAGTAGCGGGTGTGTGTGACCCCCTGGTTGGGCTCCCCACACAAAAACAGGGCCAGCAGACGGAGGTTGTGGTTTTCAAAATCAAAAGGTGCGGTTTATTTCTCTATGTACAGTGACAAAAACACAGCAAAGCCAAAAAGAAACATAAACAAAATAAATCCTGGTCAGTTTGACCTCTGACTAAACATGCAGGTTTCCTAAACTAACAACTGGGATCAGCCTGGTGCTGTCCTAGTCCCTAAGTCCCTGGTTTAGTAAAAGTCCAAACAAATAGCCACACAGGCTTTGCCTCACCGCACAGGGGTTCACTCTCCCTAGACAGTCCACACAGGTCTGGTTCCAGGCATGAGCAAACATCTAATGAAGCTGGGAGTTTTTATAGAGGCCTTAAACGAACTGACAGGCTTCAGCTGGTCTCATCAACTCCCTGCCTGCACGACGCCCAGCCCTCTCCCTAGAGGTATGAGTCATCCATGAGCCCACTAGCCTCAGCTGGGCTTCATCAACTCCCTCCCTAGTTGTATAAGTCAGCATAAAGCCTGAATCTGGGAGAAATATATCTACCCCCCTGGATGCAACCAGGTGACTTTACCTTCCTGCTGTCACACTACCTATAGTTTTCTGTCCCTATAAAAAAATTTTTTTTTAAAGATGGTTGATGAGGAATGCTTTAGCACAGTATAGCACAATGAGAATTTCCCTCACTGTCCTTCCCTGTCCCTACAAACAAGGTTTAGCACAGTAAAACACACTGACACTCTCCCTACCTATAGTTTTCTGTCCCTATAAAATTTTTTTTTTTTAAAGATGGTTGATGAGGAATGCTTTAGCACAGTATAGCACAATGAGAATTTCCCTCACTGTCCTTCCCTGTCCCTACAAACAAGGTTTAGCACAGTAAAACAGACTGACACTCTCCCTACCTATCCTTCTCTTTCCCTAAACTAAAGGAATCCAGGTTAAGCAAGAAAAAAAAATGTCACTGTCCCTGCCTATGCTTCTCTTTCCCTGCTCCGGAACACACTACACTAGGCCGCCGTGCTGGCGGCCTTTTATAGTGTGGGGCGTGTACTAAACACCCTCAGCAATAATTGGCCACAGGCATCCTGCCTGTGGCCAATCATTGCTCTCCTCGCTGCCGGCGCTGTGATTGGCCAAGCATGCGGGGTCACAGTGCATGCTTGGCCAATCACAGCGCCTGGATGACACTGCGAAGGCGTAGTGCATTGTGGGCCGCGAATTAGGCGCGAACGGCCCAAATCGTTCGTTGTTCGGCGAACGATCGAACAGCCGATGTTCGAGTCGAACGTATGTTCGACTCGAACACCGAGCTCATCCCTATGGAGGACCAGAAATTCTTCAGTAGAGCAGTGTGCACCCAAAGGAGGCTTTGCAGATTGCCTTAGGTTTAAGAATATGGGCCACATCAGACGGCTCCACGGGTTGAGCATGTTTGTTTTAAAGATTGGGTTTACATATATTTTTCTGTATGCTTTGTGTTGACAGGATCCAAAATGGGAAGGGAAGGTTCGTTTTGGTGAATAAGGGTTTTTAGAAGTATTAACTCAGTTCCCTTTTGGCCTCACTTTAATTATTTCCAAAGTGACCCCCTAACAACTTTTCAGAAACAGCATAATGTAGAAAATGTACAGGTTAACCAACTGTGTAGCCTAACTGAGTAAAGCTAAGCTAACTCCAGTGCCACCACTCCATCCTTAAAGTTTTTATTTTGATTTTAATATCCAATTTGTTTCGTCTACCACTGTAAAAACCCAGGAAGTAAATTTTCAATCTCCGTTATGGAATATGTTAACGGACAATTTTAAGCACCCGCAGAAGTTCCTCCTAGACAAAGGTTATTCGCTTTTCTGGGACCTAATAACCTTTTTTTTTCCAAGGAGGATGTGTCTCTGCAGTTTAATGATGTGGAAATGTGTTATTGCCTTTTTCAATGTCAGTGTTCCAGCCTAATAAAAGGTTGTTCTGCTTCATCTCTTATACTCTTTACCAGCCTTCAGTCTGATAAATTCCATGTAATTGAAACGCTTATCTTGAACTTGCTCCTCAAATGACCCCTCATTAGGGCTGTTTTGTACTTGTGAGTCTTCCCTCTGTCATGAACGTATTTCCTTCTCGAAAATGAATAATTAAGGATTGCGCACATCTGTATCATAATTCCTAATTTCCGTAATAGAATCTGCTGATTTTGCTTGCTTCCTAATCAAGAGGAAATTACATTTCCCAGGTAGCTAACACCAGAACAAAGTGTATCACCCCTGAGACTAATATCCAGAGGTGATTTGTTTCAGATGGTGTCTGAGAGTCCATTCACACTTCTGTAATTTAAACGACCAGTCCACCCATAACTAACATTTCCGTTTGTGATGGGTGCTGGATACCTAAAGTATATCTAAAGCCAAGATTTGTTTTGGTATTGGATCATGTAGGGAATGGTTCAAACCACTGTTTGATGTCATCCCTTTACTTCCTAATGTATAGATAGAACTAGAAGCAGGGGGAAATCTCTCCAGAGTGAAGAAATTCCTCTCAGTATTTCCTTTCTTTTGCTGTTTGATGACAACTCAAATTTTTAGAATCTCCCTGTCTCCGATTGTCAGTGGTCACCAGGACAAATAGAAAAAGTAAATGTATATAGAAGGGACATAGATAGCAAACAAATTTGACAGGGTTGACAACCTTTCCCATTCACACTACAAAAATAACGTTTTGGCTTTAGATACACTTAAACCAACAGGGACTCTATTGGTGAGATCTCTTCTTGAGTTTCTCAGCATGCACACCTGCTGTGGCCATTATGAGAACGTTCCACTTAATTTATATATTTTACATGATGGAGAAATTAACAGGAGTAGCTCGAACACACAGGTGGGCGCAAACACCCAAAACTTATGGGTGGACAGAAACTGAGTCAGAGATTAGGACAGGGAAACATCTCTGTTAGAGTATCCAAGACATATGCCACGTACACACGATCGGAAATTCCACCCATGTTAGGTTTTAATTGCTGTCTGTGTCCCCATTAGGGAGAGTCACCCTCTCTAATTGTGCTGATCACCACTGTCACAGATAATGAAAGTGAGGGTAAATCCAAAATTTTGATTTGCTACCAGAAAAGGCATACCTTTTTCCCAAGACAAAGGTCTAAGAAGGGATGCTTCTCACATTGGAAAGACTCCTGTTCAGCCTACAGGACTAGATATACTTTAAAGATGACCATTTTAGTATTAAAAAATAATTCAACTGAAAATCCCTTTTTGCTAACTTAAACCTGTGGTTTCATGATGCACCAGGTCTTCTCTCTTCCTCACTGTAAAATGGGTGTAGTCTGTAGTCCTTCCTTTTGGTGCCCACATTGCTTTTTGGGTGATTTGTACACTTGTTATTTTCAGCACAATGGCAGTGTCCTCTCTGGTCCAGAAGACTAGGGGTGTGATGGCGTTTTAATTACTAATTATTATCAGAACTGACAAGAAGGGACTGGTTGTCGCAAGCACAGGCTGCATTTCACTCCTGGAAGTGGTGCCGACTAGGTAAACAGGAATTGAATTCAAAAATATAAGTGGTAAATGGGTGAGTGAGGTTAGGTGTTTATCTTTGCCTGTAGGCTTTAAAATATATGGAGAGTTCTTGCATACAATTTTTCATTTTCTGTAAATTTGCACAGAACTTGTATATCGTATGTGTGTTCTATTTTACATACACTCAGCTGCCCATTACCAACTCCCGCTTGTAAACAAACGCAGATAACAAATGAATGGTAAAGGTCATGCAAAAATGCAATCCAAAGTATCTAAAATGTACTGCAGTATATGGTAAAAGTGATTTAAAAGGCTTCACAAAAAAGTTGTGTTTTTAGCACAGAACAGGGTTCCCAACCGTCAATGTACAGACGTTCTATAAAAAGCCGCAGGCTAATTCAAGCTGTCCATGAAATCAGAGAATAAAAAATTATTCCATAAAAAATATAGATTTTTTTTTTCTTACTGTTGCGTGCCAGTCATTCACAATGTTATCTCACTTTCATCTGATGTAGCACTTAAAAGTTTGTTTGGTGGTCTCATCTAAAGTATTAGCTTTTTCTATGTTGTTCAGCTTTTTTCAGTGTGATACCAGCCTGTCCAGGCTTTTTATTCCACCACCAACTGTAATTAATTCCAAAGCATAGCTAAAGTATAACTAGTAATGGACTGTTGCTAAAAGCTTCATACTATCTTTATGGTCAGGTCAGGGCAGCACTGCTAAAGTGAGATGGCGCTTCAGATATCAAGCTGACTATAAGAAAAGTAGGATTTTTAAAACAGCTTACCTGTAAAATCCTTTTCTTGGAGTACATCACGGGACACAGAGCAGCATAGTCATTACTATGTGGGTTATATAGAATTACCTTCAGGTGCTGGCACTGGCAACTTCCAAAACAGGAAGTACCCTCCCCTATATAAGCCCCTCCCATCTGGGAGCACCTCAGTTTTGTAGCAAAGCAATACGTGTCCCCAAAAGAGGGCTGGGAGCTCTGTGTCCCGTGATGTACTCCAAGAAAAGGATTTTACAGGTAAGCTGTTTTAAAAATCCTACTTTCTTGTTCATACATCACGGGACACAGAGCAGCATAGTCATTACTATGTGGGACGTCCCAAAGCAATGCCACATGAGGGGGGGGATACACCATACATAAGCTGGGCGCCATCAGGCATGAGGATCTTTTGCGGCCTGCAACACACTGCGCCCAAAGGCGACATCCTCCTGACTTCTAACGTCCACCTGGTAGAACCTAGTAAACGTGTGTACTGAAGACCATGTTGCGGCCTTACAGATTTGAGCCAGGGAGGCCTGGTGATGCACTGCCCATGAAGTTCCAACTGCTCTCGTGGAGTGCGCCCTAACTTTGAACGGAGGCGGTCTACTTCTCAAGCCATAGGCTTGTATTATGACCTGTCGAATCCACTTGGCTAAAGTGGATTTTGATGCTGCCTGACCCTTTCTGGGGCCTTCCGGCAGAACAAACAAAGAATCCGTTCTACGAATCTGAGCAGTGGCTTTTAGATAAGCTTTAACTGCTCTTACTACATTCAAAGAATGCAATAACTTTTCCTCTACCGAGCTCGGTTTGGGGAAAAAGAAGGAAGAACCAGATCCTGGTTCAAGTGAAACCTCGATACCACCTTAGGAAGAAAGGCTGGGTGAGGACGTAATTCTATTCTGTCCTCATGAATAACCAGATATGGCTCTTTACAGGACATGGCGGCTAATTCCGACACTCTTCTAGCCGAGCATATGGCTACTAAAAATATCAATTTTCTGGTAAGTAGAACCAAGGAAATGTGCCGCAAAGGTTCAAATGGCTGCTTCTGCAGAACCGACAGAACCAAATTTAGATCCCATGGGCATATGGGAGCTTTAATCGGTGGAATAATACGAGTCACACCTTGCATAAAGGATTTGACAAGTGAATGCATAGCCAGGGGCCTTTGAAATAGTATTGATAAGGCTGAAACCTGGCCCTTGATAGTACTTAAGGCAAACTTCCTGTCTACAGCCCACTGCAGGAAGTCCAGAATTCTGCCTATAACGTACTTACGTGGATGCCATTTTCTGGCCTCGCACCAAGTGATGTACGCCTTCCAAACTCTATAGTAGATCTGCCTGGATACAGGCTTCCTGGCATTGATTATAGTTGATACCACAGAGTTAGAGAGACCTCTCTTCTTTAGGATGTGGGATTCAATAGCCAGGCCGTTAAACTTAGAGTTAGTAAGGAAGGGTGGTATATCGGTCCTTGCGAAAGCAGGTCCGAACGACGTGGAAGGGTCCAAGGACTCCCCACAGACATTTTGATGATCTCCGCGTACCAGGCCCTTCGGGGCCACGCTGGAGCCACCAGGATCACCGGCTTCTTTTCCAACCTGACTCTGCGAAGGAGTCAAGGCAACAATTGTAGCGGAGGGAATGCATATATCAGTCTGAACTGATCCCAAGGGAACACCAGAGCATCCGAGCCGCAAGCGAGGGGATCCCTTGTCCGGGAGACAAATCTGTCCACCTTTGCGTTGAATCTGGATGCTAGCAGATCTACATCCGGTGTTCCCCACCGCTGACATATTGCTCGAAAGACCTCGGGATGAAGGGACCATTCCCCTGGGCATAACTGTTGGCGACTTAGAAAGTCCGCCTTCCAATTCTCCACCCCTGGAATGAAGACAGCTGACATACATGGGACATGTTTTTCTGCCCATTCCAGGATGTGACTTACTTCCCTCTGGACTGCACGACTCCTGGTGCCTCCCTGATGATTGACATATGCCACTGCTGTGGCATTGTCTGATTGAATTCTGACAGGGGACCCTTGGAGTCTGGATGCCCAGGCTACTAGGGCATACCGGGCTGCTCGTATCTCTAAGAGATTGATGGGCAGGGTTTTTACTACATTTGACCATCTGCCCTGGAGAGACCATTGCTCCAGTACTGCCCCCAGCCTATAAGGCTGGCATCTGTAGTGACCACCTTCCAGGATATCGGACTGAAGGGTTTTCCCTTCTGGAGATTCTGGGGGATCAACCACCAGCAGAGACGCTTCCGAACGGAAGGGGACAAAGCCATCGGGAAGTCTAGAGCCTGAATTTTTCCGTTCCAGGCTGACAATATGGCCCTCTGTAAATTCCTTGAGTGGAATTGGGCGTATGGCACAGCTTCGAATGATGCTACCATCTTTCCTAGCAGCCTCATGCACAGGCGTATGGACGGCTGTCTTTTTGCACAAAGCAGACGGACCAAGCCCCTCAAAGAGGATACCTTGTCTAGAGGTAAGAAAATCTTCCTCTGGTCTGAATCCAGCCGTAGCCCTAGATATACCAGGTTTTTCACTGGCTGTAGGGCTGACTTGTCCAGGTTGATGACCCAACCGTGAGATTCTAGATACTTGATTGTATCGACAATTACCACTTCTAGCTTAGCAACTGAGTGGTCCATCAACAACAGGTCGTGTAGGTATGCCATTATCGTTACACCTCGTGTTCCTAGATCGGCCAATAGTGGGGCCAGAATTTTTGTGAACACTCGTGGTGCTGTGGCCAGACCGAATGGTAAGGCTCTGAACTGAAAATGGCGCCCTTCTACTGCAAAGCGTAGAAATTTTTGATGACCTGGAAAGATGGGAACATGCAAGTAAGCATCTTTGATGTCGATCGAGGCTAACCATTCCTCCCCCTGTAGGGCAGCGGTGACCGATCGGATCGACTCCATCCGGAAGGACCGGACGTTTAGAAATTTGTTTAGACTCTTTAGGTCCAATATGGGTCTTATGTCCCCGTTTGGTTTCGGGACTGTGAAAAGGTTTGAGTAGAAACTCAACCCCCACTCTTCCATAGGAACCTCCATAATTACTCCTTGGAGCAATAGTTGTTCTAACGCCACTAGGAGACACCTTCTTTTCAGAGGGTCTTTTGGCATGCCTGACCACATAAAATGGGAAGGAGGAGACTCTTTTAACTCCAACTTGTATCCCCGAGTTACTGCGGAGAGCACACATCTGTCTTTGATCGTCTCCCGCCAGGTCTCTGTGAACAACTGAAGTCTTCCCCCCACCCGTTTGAGTGGGGGCAGCCCTTCATAGGCTTGACTTGGAGGCTGGTTTAGTACCTCTTCGGATCCAGGGCTTTTTATTACCCTGTGACTGTCCCTGATTTTTTCCTCCTGAGTTTGACCGAGGAGGCCGTCGGAACTGCTTAGTAGCAGACGTCCCAGGGATAGGAGAGGTAGTCCTCTTAAAAGACGGACCCCTAGACCTCTTTTTAATTGGTAAGAGAGTACTTTTACCACTGGAAATCTTCTGGATATATTTATCCAGGTCTTCGCCAAAAAAGGCGTTCTCCATGAAATGGGAAGCTAACTAAGAGCTTCTTACAGGGAGCCTCAGCAGACCAGTTCTTGAGCCACAGAAGCCTACGCATATGTACCAAAGACAGCGTGAGGCGGGAGGCCTGATGGATAGAATCCTTGATGGCGTCAACCGCAAAGCATAATGCTCTAGGCAGATCAGCCAGAGCCTGGGCCTGCTGGTCTGGCAAATCCCTCAGGACCATTTTCATTTGATCCTTTAAAGCTTGGCAGACCCCAATAGCTGCCACTGCTGGCTGTGTAACAGCCCCTGCTGTGGAAAAAGCAGATTTTAATAAAGATTCCAATTTTTTATCTACTGGATCTTTTGAACATTTGAACATTATCTACTGGACATGTCAGTGATTTGTTCACAGAAGAAATGGCTGCGTCCACCGTAGGAACATTCCATCTCTGGGTGAATTTTTCCTCCATGGGATAGATCACCTGAAATTTCTTAGGTGGAACAAATAGTTTATCAGGATGTTCCCAGTCCTGGTATATAAGTCCTTCCAATAATGGATGAATTGGAAAGGAGCAATTAATCTGGGGAGCTTTTAGCGACCCCAACGAGGAGACAGCAGTAGTTGATGGTTCAACAAGAGGCATTTTAAATGCAGATCGAACCATGTCAGTTAGGGTCTGGACCCACAATCTTTCAGTCTGTGATGCTGAAAATGGTTCATCTACTGTCGATTCCTCAAAAACAGAGTTAACCTCCTCCTGATCCCCTTCAGGAAGGTCAGTCCCTTCCTGGGACTGTTGCTCTGCCAACAGGCACTCTAATGGAGGGGATGGAGATCTGGCGCGCTTTCTTTCCTGTAGAGAAGAAGCGATCAATGCTGCCAATCTCTGCTCCAATCCCTCCAGAGTTGAGGCAAAAACCTCCTCTGTTATATATGCAGGAGCAGGTGGACTGAGGACAGCCGAAGTACCTGGCACTCCCGGGGGTTCCTTATGGGTATTAACCTCTGATTTCTCAGGGGAGGAAGGTGCAGATGACTGCTCTAGATCCTCAGAGCCCGATGGAGACCCCCTACACTTCCTGAGAGGTATATCTCAGAGTTTTTTAGGCGGCATATTCCTTAGTTCAAAGCTGAGGTATTCCAGCCGCAATACACCCCTTTACTGAAATAGTCTAATGCAATTTGCTGCTATGTACATCAGTGGGTGTCTACTAATGCGTCTTTCTGGGGATGCCTGTATCAACCGCCCGCTGTAAGCCCCTATACCATGCTACCAGCTCCTTTTCATGCTCTGTGTCCATAGCAAGCAGCGTGGACTGAGTCCTTTTATCTTGCTGGGACGCCCGCACATGCGCAGAAGCGCTGGGCGCACAGAGCGCGTCATCCGCCAGGCTCCGCCCCCTTTTTTGAAGCTAAATCTTATAAAAAGAAAGCGTGTGTGCGCGCGCGTGCGCGCGCGTGCGCGTGTGCGCTCTTGGCGCCATGTAGGGAGAGGAGCCAGGGTCCCTGTTTCACCAGGACTTGGGGATGGAAGGAAACTACTTGGCAGCATGACAGAGGAATGCAGCTTCCCTGATAGAGAGCTCACTCATCTGCCTGGTCTTTCACCATGGAAGGAATAGTCCCAAGAAAAAAAGACGTTCCACAGCGGCCTCTAGTGGACAAACACAGGTACCGCACTTTTGTCTTTTTTTTTTTTTTTTTAAAAACCTCCTTTATGAAAAACATTTCTAGGTTTACAGTTTTTAAAACTTCCTTTATGAAAAGACATTTCTAGGATTTCTTAGGCATATACAGCTATTAGCGGGAATACCTTTAGGTAACAGGCAGAAAGACATATTAGGCTTGGGGGTCCCCTCAAGTTCCTGAGGGGCCCCCACTTACCTTTTCCCCGCCGCAGGACTTTGTTTGGTCCACAGAAGCCCAAACTTCACCTCTCACGGCAGGCATTGTACTAGACCTTCAGGGACCGGGTTCCCAAGGATTCCACTCCCCTGGACCTGTATAGCACCCTGCACAGATAGCCTCTTGGTTTTGGGTATGACCAGAGCTCTGGATCCCAGGGTCCAGCCCTCCTAGGAGAGGCATTACAGGCAAAACCCTGCTCTTCTCTGCGAGGCCCGGGTACCGACCGTTTAGCTATGAAGCTTTTTTGGTCGGATCCGGAATAGCTTGCTAAGGCCCAGAGAACCTGTACACAAGCCCAGATGAATACATGTTAACCTTGGCCAACACCTTAGACACTGGCAAAAAACTGAGGTGCTCCCGGATGGGGAGGGGCTTATATAGGGGAGGGTACTTCCTGTTTTGGAAGTTGCCAGTGCCAGCACCTGAAGGTAATTCTATATAACCCACATAGTAATGACTATGCTGCTCTGTGTCCCGTGATGTATGAACAAGAAATATATTGAAGGTTGTCCACACTGCTGCAAATTGGCCATGGATGTTCTCTTTTCCCTAGAAAAACAAAATTGGATTATAACTTGTCCACATGATCACTGCTGTTTGTATTGAAAGCAGTGGCCATAGCCATTACCATACTTAAAACAAATGCAAACTTATATCAGTGAAGTCTGCCTGTGCGTTTATGTAGCAAGTGCTGGTCCTATCTCAATAGTGCAACAATTATAGTCTTAGGCCTCGTACACACGGCCGAGATTCTCGTCGAAAAAAACATGTCGTTTTTTTCGACGAGATTCTTGGACAAGAAACTTGTCCCGGCCGAGTGTACACACGCTCGTTTCAAAGAACCCGCGGTTCTTTGAATGGAGCGTACGCGGTGATGTCATCGACTACGACGAGCATGCGCTCGTCACATTCGATGCCGTCGCCGCCATCTTGGTATACCCTACGTATGCCTAGGAAGCTACCGCGCATGCGTCGAATTCATTTCGAACATGCGCGGGCTTCCGGGAGGACAGGTAAGTGTACACACACTCACTTTTCTCGTCGAGAAACATGCCGACGAGAATCTCGACGAGAAAATAGAGAGCAGGTTCTCTATTTTCTCGTTGAGATACTTGTCGCTCTTCTTGACGAGAAACCATACACATTAACTAGTTTCTCAGCAAAAAATCTCTGCCAGCAAGTTTCTTGCTGGTTTTTGCAGAGAAACTCGTTCGTGTGTACGAGGCCTTAGATCATGCCTAATTTGACATGCTGGGTAGGAAGTGTTGCCACACCGGACCTGGTCTATGGAAACTGTACCAAAACAGATGACACATAACTAGTCACCACTATTGCCTGTTAGTTTCCTGTAGCTGATTTTTCCCCATTACTGATATAACATGTCTCTACATGGTGGTGGCCATCTTGATAGAGGAGCAGGGCTTTGCATTCTCATGTCAGAACTGCCTCCCCTGATGATAGGTGGTCTGGTGACTGGTATTGTAATGATCAAGAAGCAGTGAGAGAGATATTGGAAGAACAAATCTTCAGAATGGATTAAGCAGAAGCAGGGAGATCCTTGCACTACAGATCCTCAGGTACAGCTTTCTCTCCAGCAAGGAGAACAGTAAGCAACAGAGTATTGGCATCACCAAGTCTTACTTCAAATTGGGTAAGACTAGAAGTCAGAGGCACAATGTTTTAAATGATCTCACATTGCAGATGTACAGCTATGAGGATCAAGGCACATGAGTGCCTGGGCACACTCATATACCAGGAAGTACATTGCTATTTTTATAAACAAAAAGGGTACACATTGAATAGTAGTGCTTAGGAACAATAAACATGTTGCTTATATAATAGCAAATCTTCACTTAAGCTCAGTTCTATGTTTACCTTTAAAATTGTACAGTATTTCCTCATTGGAAGGGTTGTAACATTTCAAAACTATAACAGGGTTGTGTTTGAAGTAGTCATTCGGATACAAATAGTACTTAGTTAAATTCTTTGATTATTATTAATGCTTTGGTCACTAACATGACTCTGACTGGATCTTCTTCTTCCCCCCTTCAGGAGGTAACCCCAAAGGTAAGTTTGGCCTGGGCCTCATACAAAACGAATGGAAAGTTTACGTCAAAAGGCCTTTGGACCGTGAGGAACAGGACACATACTTTCTGAATATCACTGCAACAGATGGCCTTTTTGTCTCTCAGACTGTCGTAGAGGTTTATGTAGCGGACGTCAATGACAACAGTCCTGTGTGTGATCAGGTATGGACTAAAACTGTATGTTTAATGTATGTGTCTTCTTTTTAAAATTATTCCATTGACTGGGGACATAGATTTGTAGCACTACCCCCGTAGGAGCTGCTGGTTAGTTTTGGGTTTTGCACTTTACCTCTTTAGCTTTGTTGTCCGGGTAGGAAAGTCTGTAGTAATGCAATGTCCACACAGATGTAAAACCTTCAACAGTCAGGCTTTATTTTCTTATGCAGTAAACGTTGAGAAAGTAGAAGGTAGAGAAGAGCAGGGGAAGGTTCAGGCACTCGCCACAACTATGCAAAGGTGTCAGTCTAAAGTCACTCACCACTCTCAATGTTAGAGTGGTTATTGGTCACCTGGATAGTCCCCTCTCACATGGCCTAGCAGCCGGTATGACACACGAACCAGCACAGGGCAGTCTCTGCCACAGACCACCCAAGATGAACTAGGTCTCTGCCACAGACCTTCCGAAATGAACAAAGTCTCTGCCACAGACCTTTTTAAATTGAGCAAATGGATAGTTCAGGAATCCTCTTCCACAGGATTTCAAAGTCCCAAACTTCCAGCCTTGCAGTGAAATGAACCATTAAGCCAATCCGGCGAACTGCAGGGCTTGTGATCTGATGGATCCCTCTTCAGTAAAGTTACCAGGCCTTACCCAAGACGTCAGCACTTTGCCTGTTTCCTCCAGGGCAGGTCCTCCCCTGGTCTCCTTCACCAAGACAGCTTCCTCCCCATTTGGACGGACAGCTTGGGATCCCCTCTCATTATGCAAGTCCCAGCCAGACTAGCTGGGCCCACTCTGTAGCGATGCAGCCTCGGGCCAACGTAGCCCCGAGACCCGAACCACACACACACACCTCGCGCCTGGAGGGCCACGAGGCGAAAAACGAACCCCCAACAATTGCGTCTGCCCCTTAATTATCCCCTCCCAGCAGGCACAGCGGGGCGACCACTCCCACTGTACCGTTGCCAAGAAGGGTCACTCAATGCACCATGGTCTGCCCATGTTCAAACAGGTGCCGGAAGTGGTAACGCCACCTTCAGGCAAATAGAGAAACTACCATCTGGCGAACCACAGCTAGAACAGAAGCAAATCTCAATGTAATTCAACAGTCTGAGCCCAGCTACTGGCTCAGACATCCCTCTAAATTTTAGATAGTGTCCCAACCTTTTGGGGAGGGCGCTACAGATTCATTTGTGAGAGTCCACCCAGAACTAGAAGATGTGTGCAGTACCATTACAGTCTTTTAATTTGTAGGCTCTTGTGTTGTAAAATAGGCACTCAGATAAATCTAACTTGTCTACATGATCATTGCTCTTTGCACAGACTCAGTGAATACAGCTGCCATAACTGACCATACTTTAGACAGGTGCAAATATAAACATATATTAGTGAAGCCTGCCTGTCTGTTTATGTAGTGAGTGTTGGCCTTATCTCAACAAAGCAACAAACATAGTCTTGGAATATGCCCATTTATGACATGTCAGGTGTTAAAAGTGGCACACATACGTTGGATAACCTGAACAAAAAATGGACAAGTCACCATGATTGCCTGTAGGCTTCTGATCTCTTCGCCATTACCGACTTACTCCATGTCTTTGCATGGATTTAGTCATCTTGTTAGAGGAGTAGGACTGACGTAGGGGGCACTGGGGAGAAAGGCCTATAAAAGTCTGAGATTAAACAGCACAGCTACTGCAAAAAAAAGATTCAATGCAGGCTCATAACATAGCAGTGCACCTGTAGAATGCAGGTAAGTATACATTTGAGGATAAGGAAATTAATCCGTCAGAAAAGGAAATTAATCACCACACTCTGAGCTGCAGCCATTTTCTTATTTATTAAATAGCAGCAGGAGTCACTTCTGACATTTCTTGCATTGAAAAGCATTTTTTGATAAAGGTCTTTAAAAAAGTGCTTTTCAGTGTATAACATATCAGAGGTGACCCCTGGTGCTATTCAATAAATAATAAAAGTTTCTGCAGCCCAGAGTGTGTTGATTTATTTCCTTTTCTGACTGATTTTATGTAGAGGAACAAGCCAGACCAAAACTTAGGGATTTTGAAGTGGAGCCTATGATGAGCCATTCACATTCAGCAGTAAGTATGTCTTATTCATTAGAGGAGGAAGAGGGTGGGTTACTATAGGTTGGGGATGGCAAAACAAGTTTTAGAGGTTGCATTGTGGTAATTTTATGTAATCAGTTTAGTTGGTTATAGTACTTAGTGTAGTTCTTCTACAATAGGTTTTAGTATGAGTTTTCCTTAAATGTATAACAATTATCCCCCTCAGGTTATAAACACTGCATCATTTCATGAAGACATCCCTCAGAATAAAATGCTTCTTAAGATCAGTGCCAAAGATGCTGACATGGGAACCAACGCCGAGATCCGCTACTCTCTCCATGGACCTGGTGCTGACAGTTTTTATTTAGATGCTGAAAGTGGTAAGTTGACATGCAAAGGCCCAGCTGCAGTGTAAATCTTTTAGCCCTGTAGCATCACTTTTGGGATTCAATCCAGAAGACTGAGTACATACTGTGTAAGCAGGGTGTCAAGGACCCACCCTCTAAAGGTGCATGACCGTAACATTCTGCACTCACATTTTAATGATGTAGACAGTTGTGCTGACATCACAATGTGAGCACCTCTCTCTGCACCATTAAGGACTACCCATCATAACGAAGAGGTTAAGAGGACCCCACACATCAAATTATAAGCCATAGGACTTCCTGAAAAGATAAATATTAAAACAGTAAGTAAAAATATGCTTGAGTAGGCCTCTGGAGGGAATTGGGAATGGCACCGAGAGGAGGGAATAATTAAATATGGATTAAAAATTTAAGTAAATCTCTTATACTCCTATCTGGACACTGGTAGACTCAGGTTAAAAAAAAGGATTCCATTGAGATTCTTTATAAAAAAATTGTGTTATTGCATACCTCAGTGTCCAATGTTCACTTATGCCTTGTACACACGACCGGATTTTCCGATGGAAAAAGTCAGACAGGCTCTTTTCATCGGATATTCCGTCCATGTGTATGCCCTATCGGACTTTTTCTTTCTGAAATTCAGACAGACTTAGATAAAGAACTTGTTCTCTTTTTTTCAGACGGACAAAAATTTATATCGGAAAGTCCGTTTGTCTGTATGCAATTCCGACGGACTAAAAACCACGCATGCTCAGAATCAATCAGAAGAGCCGAACTGCCTATTGAACTTCATTAATCTCGGCTTGTCATACGGGTTGTACGTCACCGCGTTTTTGACGGTCTGACTTTTGTGTGATGTGTATGCAAGACAGCTTGAGCGGAATTCCGTCAGAACTCCGTCGGACTTTATTCTGACAGACAGTCCGGTCGTGTGTACAAGGCATAAGAAGCCATATTTTTGAGTTCAGGTGTTTCCAGTAAAGGAAGATAATTGTGTGCTTCCAACCTTGTGGCAAAAGTTTGGGGACGGCCCTTTTCTGTTCCAGCATGACTGTTCCCCTAAACAAAGCCAGCTTCTAAAGACATACTTTGGCACATTTGTTGTGGAGAAACTCAAACCTATTAAACACCTTTGGAAACAAATTGAAACGCCAACTGTGAGCCAAGTCTTTTGGTTTCTCATCAGTATAATGACCTCGCAAATGCTCTTTTCGCTTAAATGGAATCAAATTCCCACAAACTCCCATATTCACAATCTGCCACTCCACAATCTTGTGGAAACCTTTCTCAGAAGAATGTAGGCAGGGGGTATCCATATCAATGTCTTTGATTTTGTATTTATATGTCCAACAAGCTCATGTAGGTATATCAGGTTTCCAAAATGTGGCCATCTACAGTAGTGTATTACACAACAGCTTACATAGAATTATCCTCATCAGTTCTTGGTTATATGGTTACTATCAACTTTTCATGCGTTTGGATTGCTGGATGAAGCATACATAATTAAACATGGAGAGGCATCAAAATATGGTCCTTGAAGGATTTAAAGCAGAACCCTCAGTATTACAAGGCATACATCCTGTTTATTGTGGTCAGTGGCGGTGGTCCTCAAGGCTCAAGTGGGGTTCAGCTGAGGAAGTATGATAAATGCCAAGGGAACAGCCCGGGGTATCCATCCCCCAGAGAGGCGGGAGAGCCCTTATAGTGTAGTATGTATGTAGGGCTGATAGTTACATTAATACTGATTTAGAAGTATACAAACTCATAACTTATATTTGGTAAGGTTGCAGTGACCCTGTCAGGTAAGACATGCAACATCCTAGTACGCAAGTGGAGAATATTTCTGTCTCCACACAGGATTGGGTTGGTCATGCTCAATGCCTTAGGGGTCCCAGTCCTAGGTCCTTGAAGGGTCCATCAGGGGGATATACGGCTTGTTTGAGAAGGAACAAAAACCTGTTGTTACATTGAACAGAGGAGACACCCATAGGAATCTATGTTGTGGTATGTCTAGAAACAGATCTGGGTCATTGTGTTAAATAAACATTACATTTCTTTATTTCACTAAAGACACATATCTTGGTTTAAACTTGCCACGTTTTCAGCCTGAGGCCTCGTACACACGACCGATTTTCTCGTCGTAAAAAACACGTCGTTTTTTTCGACGAGATTCTTGTTAAGCTTGTCGATTTTCTCGTCAAGCTTTCTATGCGTACAAACTGTCATTTCCCAATTTCCTCGTGGTTCTCTGCGCTCACGTCCAGCACGTACGACGGCACTATAAAGGGGAAGATCTTTTTTCTTGGCGCCACCCCTTGGGCTGCTTTTGCTGATCTCGTGTTACCGTGTGTGAAGTAAAAGTTTGGGAAGAGACGATTCGCGCTTTTCAGTCTTCGTGCTTTCAGTTCGTTTTAGCGTGATGAATGTGCTATTTCCATTACGAAGGCTTGTTTTACCAGAAGATGCGCTCCCGTCTCATACTTGATTCTGAGCATGCGCGCTTTTGGAAGAGTCGTAAAAGCATACACACGAACCATTTTCTCGTCACAAAACAGGCCGACGAGAAACACGACGAGGAAATCTGGACTCCTGACGAGAAAATAGAGAGCAGGTTCTCTATTTTCTCGTCGAGATTCTCGTCAAGTTTCTCGTCGTAAAACCATACACACGAACGTTTTTCTAGACAAAAAAACTCTCGCGGCACTTTTCTTGACTGTTTACGACGAGAAAATCGGTCGTGTGTACGAGGCCTGAGGCCTGAGGCCTGAGGCCTCGTACACACGACCGATTTTCTCGTCGTAAACAGTCAAGAAAAGTGCCGCGAGAGTTTTTTTGTCTAGAAAAACGTTCGTGTGTATGGTTTTACGACGAGAAACTTGACGAGAATCTCGACGAGAAAATAGAGAACCTGCTCTCTATTTTCTCGTCAGGAGTCCAGATTTCCTCGTCGTGTTTCTCGTCGGCCTGTTTTGTGACGAGAAAATGGTTCGTGTGTATGCTTTTACGACTCTTCCAAAAGCGCGCATGCTCAGAATCAAGTATGAGACGGGAGCGCATCTTCTGGTAAAACAAGCCTTCGTAATGGAAATAGCACATTCATCATGCTAAAACGAACTGAAAGCACGAAGACTGAAAAGCGCGAATCGTCTCTTCCCAAACTTTTACTTCACACGCGGTAACACGAGATCAGCAAAAGCAGCCCAAGGGGTGGCGCCAAGAAAAAAGATCTTCCCCTTTATAGTGCCGTCGTACGTGCTGGACGTGAGCGCAGAGAACCACGAGGAAATTGGGAAATGACAGTGTGTACGCATAGAAAGCTTGACGAGAAAATCGACAAGCTTAACAAGAATCTCGTCGAAAAAAACGACGTGTTTTTTACGACGAGAAAATCGGTCGTGTGTACGAGGCCTAAAAGTGATACACAGATATTGTTTTCTTGTTCTTCACCGAAGCATTTCTCTTCATTTCCAATTTGATGTTTATTAAGCACAATGACCCCTATCTGTTTCTAGACACCACACCATACATTCCTATGGGCACCTCATCTGTTCGAACTCTCAGTATGTTTTTGTTCCTTCTCAACCAACATCTTGTTTATTGTGTCATTGTACTACTTGATGATGACAGTGCACTAACCTTGCTCTCTTATAGCTAGGTAGGATGCTAAGACAACTTGTCTACAATTCATAATAACAAGCGGTCCTTTGTGTGGAGAGATGCACAGCCAGTCTTTTTCACATAGCTTGCAGTATCAGTCATAACCTGTGAAGGTTGGTTTCAGAGTTTGGAAAAAAAAAATCATACAACAATAAAGTGTCAATTCTTAATTGCTTGCATACAGAGAATGTAGGAAGATATTTAGGTTTGAACAGCGTTCTGAGTAAACTCCCAATAGGGAATGGGGCATATGTCAGACTGATAGCTGCTGTCACTACTTGGAAATAATGGCTTATGTCTCCAACCATCTGCAGGTGAATTGAAAACATTGGCCCCTTTGGATCGAGAGAAAACTCCGGTCTACCACCTAATTGCTCGAGCCACAGATGGAGGTGGAAGGTTTTGTCAGTCAGAAATACGGTTAATTCTTGAAGATGTCAACGACAACCCTCCGGCATTTTCATCCAGCTACTACAGCGCCAGCGTCTATGAAAATACCCTCACCAAAGCATTGCTAACTCGGGTGCAGGCAAATGATCCTGATGTTGGTGAGTAAGCTTTCACAATGTAAAATCTCAAAGTCACAAGTTATTGCTTGTACTGTACCCAATTAGTTATATATATAAAAAAAAAGTTTCTTAACTGGACATGTTGACAAGATAATGCATTATATCTGCAAGCAGTAAAAAAAAAAAAAAATAATCAATTAGGCTTCCTTTTTATTTTGCTTATTTGCTTTTTCATTCAAGTATGCTGAATAGTATCTTTAAAGCTTTCCAAAACACCTTTTTTTATGTCCATACATTAGTGGACAGACCAGCCAACCTGGTTTGAGTGAGCCCTTGACTATTAAAATGGTCAAAATGTATTCCTAGCAAAAGCAGAATTGACCATTTTTCATGACGAGAAAAATGCAATTTTTTTATTTGGTCATTAAAAACGATTGTGTGTGGGCTCCAGAGCATTTTTCACGACGTGAAAAATGGGCATTAAAAATTTGGAACATGCTCTAATTTTTTTGTCGTTTTTCACGTCGTCGTTTTTCTCGTCATGAAAAACGGCCGAGTGTAGGCTTTAACGACGTGAAAAAAACGCGTATGCTCAGAAGCAAGTGATGAGACAGGAGCGCTCGTTCTGGTAAAACTAGCGTACGTAATGGAGATAGCACATTCGTCACGCTGTAACAGACTGAAGAGCACGAGGCTAAAAAGCGCGAATCGTCTCTCACCAAACTTTACTAACACGAGGATCAGCAAAAGCAGCCCAAAGGGTGGCGCCATCCGAATGGAACTTCCCCTTTATAGTGCCGTCGTACATTTCGTATGTCACCGCGCTTTGCTCAAGCATTTTTTTCATGATAGTGTGTAGGCAAGGCTGGCTTGAGAAGAATCACGTCGAGAAAAACGTTGTTTTTTTTCAATGACATTAAAAACGGTCGTGTGTACGCGGCATCACTATTTCCACTGCTTACACTGTTGAACACCATTCTTATGCAAAGGACTGTTCCCCCAAAGCAACCTTTCTCAACCTTTTTACCCTCAAGGAATCGTTGAAATAATTTATTAGGTCTCAGAGAACCCTTGCTAAACTGAAATAATTGGTGGTCAGTGAGAAGAATGTCCTTTACATTAGTGGTCAGTGGGAAGAATGCTTCTTCCTCTTACATTGGGGGTCAGTGGGAAGAATGTCCTCTTACATTGGGGGTCAGTGGGAAGAATGTCCTTTACATTAGTGGTCAGCGGGAAGAATGCTTCTTCCTCTTACATTGGGGGTCAGTGGGAAGAATGTCCTCTTACATTGGGGGTCAGTGGGAAGAATGTCCTCTTACATTGGGGGTCAGTGGGAAGAATGTCCTCTTACATTGGGGGTCAGTGGGAAGAATACTTCTTCCTCTTACATTGGGGGTCAGTGGGAAGAATGTCCTCTTACATTGGGGGTCAGTGGGAAAATTTTAATTGACATAAATATATTATACATCGAGAGACGATAATAAATTACCATAAATGGTTAAAAGAAAAGGTTGTAAATATCCAAGGTGAAGGAAAAGATTGTTGAATGAATTAAAAGTGTAAAGAAAACAAGGAGGAAAATTCAAATGGGTATATCACATATGTGCATAAGTGTGAATGTAAAAAATGACAATTAGATTGGTGCTAAGAAAATGTCCAATAAGATACTAAAGTTCAAAAGAAAAAATGTCCAATAGATTCATTGCTGAAATACCAAAGACAAGAACAATGTTCCTATGCATAGGCCAAGGGAGGGGAATGAAGTCCCAATGTCAGCAACAATGATCCCATGTGTGAAAAAGATCCACCACCAATATGGAAGAGGCTTACCAGAACTAGTGGACTCAATAAGGCTTACGCCCAATGAGTCAACCAGGCAGGAGGTGTAACCACACCAAAAAGGGGAGCTTCCACTCCACTCTTTCCTGATCACAATGGAAGGTGATCCCTTGATCTTTGTTGTGGATCGGTCTTAAGATGACATGATTTTTTCAACAATGATAAACCAAAGACGCAAGCTCAAACTCTCTTCCAGAAGTCGCCTTCTGGAAGAGAGTTTGAGCTTGCCTCTTTGGTTTATCATTGTTGTTATTACGCATTAATGTCTATTGCTGTGCTGGCGGCTTTTATATCTCTAGGACACTAGCGCAGTATTTCTCTCTGTATTTACTATCAATGGTTGACGGCAGTCCTTGCTGAATCCAGCTTCAAATCTGCCATGTAAAAAAATCTGTCACTCTCACACTGTTTAAACTGGTCGAAGTTACACATTTGATCTTTAATTTTAAGATATTGTATTGCAGAGTGCTGGAGGAAAGAGAAGCTTAATATTATTATTATTTTTTAAATAGTTGCATATGGGACTTTCTAGGTGCCAGAGCAGTCAACAGTGTCATATGTTTAAAATTACAAAATGTTATTGTACATGTGTGAAACATTTAAAAGGCAAAAACATGGTTGAAAAGCTGTTTCTGGGTAACAGCAATTTCTGGTTGTTCAGTCAATTACCTATGGCACCTTGAAAGTCCCATAAACAACCACTTTTTTTAGATGTATATGTAAGTGGATGTAATGCCGTAGATCATTCATCAATCTTAAATTGCGAATAAGAGGAAATGTCTGGACAGCCGCACTCCGAAAATGTTGCCTTTATTAATAAAACAGGATCACAAAATACATGCCACAGCAGACAGGATACCACTGACGCGTTTCACATTATTACTTAGTGCGTAATCATAGCTGACAATCACAAAAATGGATATACTCATCCCCATTGATCATATGACCAAAGGAGTGGTAAATCTAAACTGACACACGTGATTGAAAAGAATGCCCATTCAAAAATTTGTGAAGTGAAATAAAGAAAAAGACAAATGAATATGTGTACAGTATATGAAAAAACTCATGTATATATTTGAACATGTGAAAAAAAACATACATGTGTATGTGAAGCATACATGTGAAAAGTATATACCAAATTATATGTATAGACGTAAATGGTTGTGTATCTGTCGGTTTCCAATTAATAAATGTGAATTTAAATTTAAATTTAAATCTAAATATGTGTGCAGATCTCATGTGTGATTTAAATTTAAATTCACATTTATTAATTGGAAACCGACAGATACACAACCATTTACGTCTATACATATAATTTGGTATATACTTTTCACATGTATGGTTCACATACACATGTATGTTTTTTTTTTTCACATCTTCAAATATATACATGAGTTTTTTCATATACACATATTCATTTGTCTTTTTCTTTATTTCACTTCACTTCACTAATTTTTGAATGGGCATTCTTTTCAATCACATGTGTCAGTTTAGATTTGATTTTGATTTCGATTGTGTTCACAAGAGGTACCAATCACTAATCTGTTAATTGGATTCAATCTACCACTCCTTTGGTCATATGATCAATGGGGATAAGTATATATTTGATATCCATTTTTGTGATTGTCAGCTATGATTAAGCACTAAGTAATAGTGTGAAACGCGTCAGCTGGTATCCTGTCTGCTGTGGCATGTATTTTGTGATCCTGTTTTATTAATAAAGGCAACATTTTCGGAGTGCGGCTGTCCAGACATTTCCTCTTATTCGCATTGCTATATGCATTGCCAGCACCTGTGGCTTCAGATCCGGTGAAGAGGTTCATTATTTACATCTTCTGCCTTGAGCGGTGACTCCCTTTCTCTATCAATCCTAAATGATTATTATTATTATTAATATTATTATTATTATTATTATTATAATACAGGATTTATATAGCTGCAATATTTTGTATTTTTATCACAACTTTCTACTTTCTACTCTAAAAATAAAATAAAAAAAAAGATGCTCCCCTCATCCACCTTTCTAAGATGACCAGACCTGTCAGGATACTTGTTACTTCCACCAAAAAACAATTGTGACTGTGTGTATATAAAAAGCAACGCACACTAAAAAGATATGGGGCAGCAGATTGTTTCTTCGTCCCATGCTCATACATCTGTGTTGCCATTTTCTTGCAGCTTGGGGTTGACTTTATTTATTGCTAGTTGAATGTTTAGAAGATATTGCTCACAGGAAATGTAGTATTTGAAAGAGTTTGATTTACACATCTGGGCTGAGTTTTTATTGATCAGATTCAATGATACGTATTCATTAAAGCATCAGGAGGAAGGCATCTATTCTCTATTGAAATATGAGGTGATGAAAGTGAGAATCCAACTGGCTGTAATTAGCAACAAGAACAGCACTGTTATCAGTCACCAGTAAGATCCAGCTGTGGGTTAATTCCCATCTGCAGATGTGTTGGATCTTCACCAGCAATTGGTTTGAAGACATTATAAAACTTTCACAATGACACTTAGGGCTCATTTACACTTGCAGTCGTCATTGCTACCCTTCTGAAAAGGAATCTGCAGTGGAGTGCTTTTTAGAGGCATTTGACAGGTGACTTGGAGGCAACATGTCTCTCTTTAACTCCCTGTTTTTTCATCTTTAAAAAGTCCATGGCAGCCTTTTTTTATTTGCATGGGCTCTATTGCCCACCAAATGCATTTTGTGGTATAATATTGTCCACACTGCATCATGACCTTGACAGTGTGTGCTAACCTGGCTGGTAGGTAAACTGGTGGCTGGGTGGCTGCAGGGCGTGGGGGTATTTCAACCACTTATTTGTTCACCTCCCAGCCATCTATGTTTATGAGGCCCAATAACTACCCATCTCTCCACAGATACAGTAAAGAGGGAGAGGTATAGATAAAGAGAGATGTGTATATATAGTAAGAGAAAGAAATAAAGAGAGAGGTGTATATATGATTTGATTGAGTAGATAGATAGATAGAAAAGTCCAAAGTAGTTCTAAAGCCTGGCATTTTTTTTTTTTTTTTTTTACCTTTATGCATTTTATGGGTGCCCCAAGGCTTCAACGGGGGACCCAAGAAGAGGAACGTCATGGCTGCTCTGTGCAAAACCATTTTCTAAATGAAAAAACAAAACTTTACCTTTAGTATTACTTTAAATGTAGGTGATTGGATTTGATAAATTAGATAGATAGACAGACAGACAGACACTGTACATAGATAGATACTGTACATAGATACTGTACATAGATAGATACTGTAGATAGATAGATAGATACTGTGGTTAGATAGATACTGTGGCTAGATAGATACTGTGGCTAGATAGATACTGTAGCTAGATAGATACTGTAGATAGATAGATACTGTAGATAGATAGGTACTGTAGATAGATAGATAGATACTGTGGCTAGATAGATACTGTAGATAGATACTGTAGATAGATACTGTAGCTAGATAGATGCTGTAGCTAGATAGATACTATAGATAGATACTGTAGCTAGATAGATACTGTAGATAGATAGATACTGTAGCTAGATAGATGCTGTAGCTAGATAGATACTATAGATAGATAGATACTGTAGATAGATAGATACTGTAGCTAGATAGTTACTGTAGCTAGATAGTTACTGTAGCTAGATACTGTAGTTACTGTAGATAGTGTAGATAGATAGATACTGTAGATAGATAGATAGACAGACAGATTAGATCATGGACAATATTATAAGTTGATTAATTAGATTCACTTTTTTAGATAGTTATAAATATATCAAATAGATTTAATTATAGTTAATGAGATTATATATATATTGTGACAGCAGGAAGGTAAAGTCACCTGGTTGCATCCAGGGGGGTAGATATATTTCTCCCAGATTCAGGCTTTATGCCGACTTATACAACTAGGGAGAGAGTTGATGAAGCCCAGCTGAGGCTAGTGGGCTCATGGATGATTCATACCTCTAGGGAGAGGGCTGGGCGTCGTGCAGGCAGGGAGTTGATGAGACCAGCTGAAGCTTGTCAGCTCGTTTAAGGCCTCTATAAAAACTCCCAGCTTCATTAGGTGTTAGCTCATGCCTGGACCCAGACCTGTGTGGACTGTCTAGGGAGAGTGAACCCCTGTGCGGTGAGGCAAAGCCTGTGTGGCTATTTGTTTGGACTTTTACTAAACCAGGGACTTAGGGACTAGGACAGCACCAGGCTGATCCCAGTTGTTAGTTTAGGAAACCTGCATGTTTAGTCAGAGGTCAAACTGACCAGGATTTATTTTGTTTGTTTCTTTTTGGCTTTGCTGTGTTTTTGTCACTGTACATAGAGAAATAAACCGCACCTTTTGATTTTGAAAACCACAACCTCCGTCTGCTGGCCCTGTTTTTGTGTGGGGAGCCCAACCAGGGGGTCACACACACCCGCTACCGAGTTAACCCCCTCACAGTTGGTGGAGAACCAGTGGCAGTTTTTTTTAAGCCAGCATGGAGGAGATACTGAAACAGCTGGCTCTAGCAAATGCCAATCAACAGCAGACAAATGCAGGTTTGCAAAGGAGCCTTGCAGCCCAGCAGCAAGCTCATCAACAAGCCCAGCAGCAATCTGAGGCCCGCTTCATAGACCTGTTACAGAAGCAAGAGCAGAGACTACAACAAATGGAAGCAGTAATGCAGCAACGTCCGCAGACCAGTGAGGAAAGCCGTCCCACTAATACCGCGTCCTTTGGGGTGAGTCGTTTATTGACAAAAATGACTGGAGAGGATGATCCAGAGTAGGGATGAGCTTCGTGTTCGAGTCGAACATACGTTCGACTCGAACATTGGCTGTTCGATCGTTCGACGAAGATCGAACGATTTGGGCCGTTCGCGCCAAATTCGAGTGACGCGAACGGCCCACAATGCACTACGCCATCGCAGTGTCATCCAGGCGCTGTGATTGGCCAAGCATGCACTGTGACCCCGCATGCTTGGCCAATCACAGCGCCGGCAGCGAGGAGAGCAATGATTGGCCACAGGCAGGATGCCTGTGGCCAATTATTGCTGAGGGTGTTTAGTACACGCCCCACACTATAAAAGGCCGCCAGCACGGCGGCCTAGTGTAGTGTGTTCCGGAGCAGGGATAGAGTAGCATAGGCAGGGACAGTGACTGTTATTTCTTTCTTGCTTAACCTGGATTCCTTTAGTTTAGGGAAAGAGAAGGATAGGTAGGGAGAGTGTCAGTGTGTTTTGTGCTTCTGCTATAGTGTGCTTAAAAAAAAACATTTATTCTAGGGACAGAAAACTCTAGGTAGGGACAGTGTCAGTTTCTTTCACTCTGCAAGTCCTTGTTTCCAGGGACCTGGAAGGACAGTGAGTGAATTGTCCTTTTGCTATATTGTGATTAAAAAAAACATTTATTCTAGGGACAGAAAACTCTAGGTAGGGACAGTGTCAGTTTCTTTCACTCTGCAAGTCCTTGTTTCCAGGGACCTGGAAGGACAGTGAGTGAATTGTCCTTTTGCTATATTGTGATTAAAAAAAACATTTATTCTAGGGACAGAAAACTCTAGGTAGGGACAGTGTCAGTTTCTTTCACTCTGCAAGTCCTTGTTTCCAGGGACCTGGAAGGACAGTGAGTGAATTGTCCTTTTGCTATATTGTGATTAAAAAAAACATTTTTTTCTAGGGACAGAAAACTGTAGGTAGGGAGAGTATTTTTTTTCTTTCACTCTGCAAGTCCTTGTTTCCAGGGACCTGTAAGGACAGTGAGTTAATTGTCCTTGTGCTATATTGTGCTGAAAAAAACATTTATTCCAGGGACAGAAAACTCTAGGTAGGGACAGTGTCAGTTTCTTTCACTCTGCAAGTCCTTGTTTCCAGGGACCTGGAAGGACAGTGAGTGAATTGTCCTTTTGCTATATTGTGATTAAAAAAAACATTTTTTTCTAGGGACAGAAAACTGTAGGTAGGGAGAGTGTTTTTTTTCTTTCACTCTGCAAGTCCTTGTTTCCAGGGACCTGTAAGGACAGTGAGTTAATTTTCCTTGTGCTATATTGTGATTAAAAAAAACATTTATTCTAGGGACAGAAAACTCTAGGTAGGGACAGTGTCAGTTTCTTTCACTCTGCAAGTCCTTGTTTCCAGGGACCTGGAAGGACAGTGAGTGAATTGTCCTTTTGCTATATTGTGATTAAAAAAAACATTTATTCTAGGGACAGAAAACTCTAGGTAGGGACAGTGTCAGTTTCTTTCACTCTGCAAGTCCTTGTTTCCAGGGACCTGGAAGGACAGTGAGTGAATTGTCCTTTTGCTATATTGTGATTAAAAAAAACATTTATTCTAGGGACAGAAAACTCTAGGTAGGGACAGTGTCAGTTTCTTTCACTCTGCAAGTCCTTGTTTCCAGGGACCTGGAAGGACAGTGAGTGAATTGTCCTTTTGCTATATTGTGATTAAAAAAAACATTTTTTTCTAGGGACAGAAAACTGTAGGTAGGGAGAGTATTTTTTTTCTTTCACTCTGCAAGTCCTTGTTTCCAGGGACCTGTAAGGACAGTGAGTTAATTGTCCTTGTGCTATATTGTGCTGAAAAAAACATTTATTCCAGGGACAGAAAACTCTAGGTAGGGACAGTGTCAGTTTCTTTCACTCTGCAAGTCCTTGTTTCCAGGGACCTGGAAGGACAGTGAGTGAATTGTCCTTTTGCTATATTGTGATTAAAAAAAACATTTTTTTCTAGGGACAGAAAACTGTAGGTAGGGAGAGTGTTTTTTTTCTTTCACTCTGCAAGTCCTTGTTTCCAGGGACCTGTAAGGACAGTGAGTTAATTTTCCTTGTGCTATATTGTGATTAAAAAAAACATTTATTCTAGGGACAGAAAACTCTAGGTAGGGACAGTGTCAGTTTCTTTCACTCTGCAAGTCCTTGTTTCCAGGGACCTGGAAGGACAGTGAGTGAATTGTCCTTTTGCTATATTGTGATTAAAAAAAACATTTATTCTAGGGACAGAAAACTCTAGGTAGGGACAGTGTCAGTTTCTTTCACTCTGCAAGTCCTTGTTTCCAGGGACCTGGAAGGACAGTGAGTGAATTGTCCTTTTGCTATATTGTGATTAAAAAAAACATTTATTCTAGGGACAGAAAACTCTAGGTAGGGACAGTGTCAGTTTCTTTCACTCTGCAAGTCCTTGTTTCCAGGGACCTGGAAGGACAGTGAGTGAATTGTCCTTTTGCTATATTGTGATTAAAAAAAACATTTATTCTAGGGACAGAAAACTCTAGGTAGGGACAGTGTCAGTTTCTTTCACTCTGCAAGTCCTTGTTTCCAGGGACCTGGAAGGACAGTGAGTGAATTGTCCTTTTGCTATATTGTGATTAAAAAAAACATTTTTTTCTAGGGACAGAAAACTGTAGGTAGGGACAGTGTCAGTTTCTTTCACTCTGCAAGTCCTTGTTTCCAGGGACCTGTAAGGACAGTGAGTTAATTTTCCTTGTGCTATATTGTGATTAAAAAAAACATTTTTTCTAGGGACAGAAAACTGTAGGTAGGGAGAGTGTTTTTTTTCTTTCACTCTGCAAGTCCTTGTTTCCAGGGACAGAGAAGGACACCTGAAGGTAGCCCTTATTGCTTTTTTCCCATCTCCCTGCAGGCCATCTATTAGAATGTCTGGAAGGCAAACAAGGAGAGGCAGACAGTCAGGAGGCAATAAAAGAGGGCAAGCAGGCTCTGTGTCTGGGGGCAACAGTGCTGGTCGTGGACGCGGTGCATTGTCATCAGCACATGGCCATGGGACACGCTTGTCCTTCTTTTCGGCAGCTGGACATGTTGAGCCACATCATGCCGAAGACTTGGTAGAGTGGATGACCAAGCCCTCCTCCTCCTCCTCATCCTCTCTCACCCAGGCTCAGGGTACTGGAAAAGCAGCTGCCAAAGCGTCGTCTTCCCTGGTATCAATGTCAGACAAATCATCAGTCACTCCTTCCCTAGACCCACCATGTCCTCCTCCTGAGGAGTCCCCCGAACTGTTTCAGCACAGTGTTGGGTACATGCTCCAGGAGGATGCCCAGCGTTTCGAAGGGTCTGATGATGAAACCCAGCTAGAGGAAGGCAGTAGCGTGAGAGCAGACAGAGGGGATGCTCAAGAAGGACACCAATCTGGCAGTCATGTTCCAGCAGCTGCAGCATACTGCCAGATTGGCTCCAGTGATGAGGAGGGAGGGGATGATGAGGTCACTGACTCCACGTGGGTGCCTAATAGGAGAGAGGAGGAGGAGGAGGATGAGGAGGAGGCACATCTCCAACGAGGCAGGATGCCCTTTGGTGGCCAGCGTAAGGGCAGTACACCGACGGAATCACACCGCAGAGCTCCGCCTGTGCAGGGCGCTGCCTCTGCCCGTCATTCAAAAAGTTCTTTGGTGTGGGCCTTTTTTGAGGCTAGTGCATCAGATCGCACAGCTGCTGTTTGCAACATATGTCTCAAGCGTATATCGCGTGGCCAAAACATCAGCCGCTTGGGTACCACATGCCTGACCAGACATATGTTGACCTGCCATGCAGCTCGTTGGCAAGCCTACCTCAAAGACCCACACCAAAGAACAAAGCGGACCTCTCCTTGCACCGCATCAGCTGGGATCTCCAACCCCACTATAACTTCAGTCCTCTCTGAAACATGCACTGAGAGGAATGAAGGTGTAGAATTAGGTGTGTCACAGCCAAGTACTTGCGCCCACTCTGCTAGCAGTACACCGACGTCCGATTCTAGCAGGCAAATTTCCCTGCCCCAGCTGCTGGACCGTCGAAAGAAGTTCACTCCCAGCCATCCACATGCCCAGCGGTTGAATGCTAGCTTGGCTAAATTGCTAGCGCTTCAACTGCTGCCTTTTCAGTTGGTAGACTCGGCCCCCTTCCGTGAGTTTGTGCAATGTGCGGTTCCTCAGTGGCAGGTTCCCAAACGCCACTTTTTCTCACGGAAGGCTATTCCGGCTCTCTACCGGCATGTGGAAGGCAATGTCTTGGCCTCGCTGGACAGGGCGGTCAGCGGTAAGGTGCATATTACCGCTGACTCATGGTCCAGCAGGCATGGACAGGGACGTTACCTTTCTTTCACGGCCCATTGGGTCACTCTTTTGGCAGCTGGGAAGGATTCAGGACAAGGTGCAGTAGTGTTGGAGGTTGTCCCACCGCCACGCCTCCAAAATGCTACTACTGGTTGTGACACACCTCTCTCCTCCACCCCCTCCTCTTCTTCTTCCTCCATGGCCTCTTCCTGTGGTTTGTCCTATGAACCAGCGGTGCTCCGTAGCCGTTCACGGGGCTACGCAAGTACGCAGGCAAAAAGATGCCATGCCGTGCTTGCGCTGGTGTGTTTGGGGGACAGAAGCCACACTGGGGCAGAGGTCCTGTCTGCTCTGCAGGGCCAGACCGAGAGGTGGTTGACGCCACGCCAGCTTAAGCCAGGAATGGTGGTTTGCGACAATGGCACCAACCTCCTCTCCGCCCTCCGACAGGGACAACTGACCCATGTGCCCTGTGTGGCTCACGTCCTTAACCTGGTGGTGCAGCGGTTCTTGGGCAGGTACCCGGGCTTACAGGATGTCCTGAGGCAGGCCAGGAAAGTCTGTGTGCATTTCCGCAGATCTTATAATGCCAGTGCTCGCCTGGCTGAGCTGCAAAAGGAGTTGAACCTGCCCAAGAACCGCCTTATATGTGACATGCCCACCAGGTGGAACTCAACGTTGGCCATGCTGCAGCGGCTGCACACGCAGCAGAGGGCCATCAATGAGTACCTGTGCGACTACGGCACCAGGACAGGGTCAGGGGAGCTTGGTTTTTTTTCTCCACGCCAGTGGGGCATGATCAGGGATGCATGCACTGTCCTGGCACCATTTGAGGAGGCCACGAGGATGGTGAGCAGTGACAGTGCATGCATCAGTGACACTGTACCTCTTGTCCACCTGTTGGAGCACACGCTGCGTGGAATAATGGACAGGGCACTTGAGGCAGAACAGAGGCAGGAAGAGGAGGACTTCCTTGCCTCTCAAGGCCCCCTTTACCCAGACAGTGTTCCTTCTGTCCCACCCATCGCACAGGAAGAGGAGGAGGAGGAGGAGGAGGAGGAGGATTGTGTCAGCATGGAGGTGGAGGCTGGCACTCAGCATCATCAGCAGCAGTCTTTTAGGGATGATTTACAGTCCCAAGAAACCAGTGGACTTGTACGTGGCTGGGAGGAGGTGGCTGCGGATCATGTCGTCCTTAGTGACCCAGAGGACTCCGGAGCGAATGCCTCAGCAAACCTACGCTGCATGGCCTCCCTGATCCTGCAAAGTCTGCGGAAGGATCCTCGTATTCTTCGGATCAAGGAGAGGGACCATTACTGGCTGGCCACTCTCCTTGATCCACGGTACAAGGGTAAGGTTGCGGACCTTATGTTACCGTCGCAGAGGGAGCAGAGGATGAGACAACTCCGGGAGGCCTTGCAGAAAGGTCTGTGCAACGCGTTCCCAGAGACTGGGAGGTTGCAAACTCCTGGTCCTGGACAACGAGTTGCTGAGGCTTCGGCCAGTCAAAGAAGGAGCGGTGGGGAAGGTGGCCGTCTGACCGATGCGTTCAGACAATTCTTTAGTCCGCAGCCCCAAAGTATGATTGGTTCCAGCAACCATCGCCAGCGTCTGATAAACATGGTGCAGGAATATCTAGGGGCAAGGTCAGACTTGGACACCTTCCCCACCGAAAATCCTCTGGCTTACTGGGTCTTGAGGATGGATCACTGGCCAGAGCTTGCACAGTATGCAATTGAGCTACTGGCCTGTCCTGCATCCAGCGTTCTTTCGGAACGCACATTCAGTGCTGCTGGAGGATTTGTCACGGATCACAGGGTGCGCCTGTCCACCGACTCGGTTGATCGACTGACTTTCATCAAGATGAACCAGTCTTGGATCACCACCAGCTACCACACACCTGATGCTGATATAACAGACTAATTGATTTTAAAATGTCACATCCCTTCAAGACTGATGCTGATGCTGAGTGCCTGTGCTGTTATGTTGACTGGCTATCCTCCTCCTCCGAGTCCTCAATGATACGATTGATGATGATAGCTTGGAAGATCATTTTTGTTTATGGGTGCCGCCACCAGTGCCTAACGCCCAATTTTTCAGCCCCTGTTTAACAGGGGCGTGTAATTACAATTTTTGAAGCAATACTTTGCAACAGGGCTCATTGCTGTGCTCCAAGTACAGTATCTGTGAGGAGTTGCAGTGTTGTGCCACCAGTGCCTAAGGCCCAATTTTTCAGCCCCTGTTTAACAGGGGCGTGTCATTACAATTTTTGAAGCAATACTTTGCAACAGGGCTCATTGCTGTGCTCCAAGTACAGTATCTGTGAGGGGTTGCAGTGTTGTGCCACCAGTGCCTAAGGCCCAATTTTTCAGCCCCTGTTCAACAGGGGCATGTAATTACAATTCTTGATCTAATAATTCACAGCAGGGCCCATTGCTGCACCCACCAAGAGTAACTGTCAGGGCTTACAGTGTTGTGGCACCAGCACCACCATCAAAGGCCCAATTTTTACTACCACTGTTCAACAATTATATGTAATTAAAATTCCTGATATAATAGTTGACAGCAGGGCGTTCCAGCACCAACCAAGAGTAACTGTGAGTGCTTACAGTGTTGTGCCAACACCAACAACTAAGGGGCCTATTTCTGCAGAGTATATACGGCAGGTCCCTACTTTCAAACATCCAACTTACAAACGACTCCTACTTGCAAACGCAAGAAGACAACAGGAAGTGAGAGGAAATCTACCACTAGGAAGGAAAATTCTCTCCTGTAAGAATAAATATGGGAGAAAGGTGTCTCCTCTGTACTGATGCTTTATCAGCAATCCTTGTTTCAAGAAAAACACCACATTTCAAAAACAGTTGTCATTGGGACGGAAAGTGAGGTGAAATGTTCTGAACAGGGGCACAGACAGCAAAACAAATGTTACAGGGGTGATAACCCTTACCTATGTTTTCCAAAAAGTTTAAAAATAGATTTTTGGGCTGGAGCTACACTTCAACAATGTACCTGTTCAAAATTACAAACAGATTCTACATAAGAACAAACCTACAGTCCCTGTCTTGTATGCACCGCCTGTATACGGCTGTTCAGAGTATATAGGGCCTTTTTTATTTTATGTGCGGGGTTCCCCTTAATATCCATACAAGACCCAAAGGGGCTGGTAATGGGCTGGGGTAGGGGGGGGGGGGTCATGGGGTAGCTATGCCATTTTTCTTAAAGAATTTCATCCATATTACCGGGACCAGACATTACATTAAAGCCGCAAGCAGTTTTAAATGGCTTTTTTTTCCTTTAGAAGTGTCATTTTGTGCAGGGACAGTTCTAAACACGGGAAACACGTGGCACTTCACAGGCATACTTTAGACACCCCCCAGGTACGATATTTAAAGGAATATTTGACTTTTTTTTTTTCACTTTATGCATCATTAAAATGACTGCTCCCGAAAAACGACCGTTTTTAAAACTTCTTTTTGCATTGATACATGTCCCCTGGTGCAGAACCCGGGTTCCCAAACCCTTTTTAGGACAATAACATGCATAATAGTTGTTATAATTAGCACTTTAGAATTCGAACGTTCGCATCCATTGTATTTAATAGGGTTCTAATGTTCGTTCGAACTTCCGGTCCGTTCGCGGGTTCTGGTGCGAACCGAACCCGGGGGTGTTCGGCTCATCACTAATCCAGAGGTATTTTTGACCACATTTGAAAGGACTGCTGAAAGAGAAAAGTGGCCTGAGGAGCAGTGGGCTGGACTGGTGGCTCCTCTGTTAACTGGTGAATCGCAGAAGGCTTACTATGACCTAGAGCCTGACCAAGCAAAAGACTATGTGATGCTAAAAGCTGAAATATTGGCAAGGCTGGGTGTCACCCTGGCTGTCCGGGCTCAGCGTGTGCATAACTGGACTTTCCAGCTTGGAAAACCCCCCAGGTCTCAAATGTATGATCTCATTCACCTGAGCAGGAAGTGGCTACAGCCAGAGACTTTGTCCGCACCGGAGATTGTGGAACGTGTTGTGATGGATCGTTTCTTGAGAGCTCTTCCTACCGCCATTCAAAAGTGGGTAAGCCACGGAGACCCAGAAACGGCCGGTAAACTTGTGGATCGTGTAGAGAGATACTTGGCTACAGAGAACCTGACGGCCTCTTCCAGAGACTCTCGGACTTTCCACCCTAAGACCAGACCATCCCCAGGGGCGGATAAGAGGATTCCAAGGGGTGAGGGTGGAGAGAGTGAGAGGGTGGGAGCTCTACCCCAAGTTTGGCGAGAACAGCCTGGGAAATCAGCGGCTCAAGAGGCCGCAAGAAGGATCGTTTGCTACCGCTGCCGGCAAGCGGGACATATTGCAGCCAATTGCCCGGTTGTGGAGGAACCCATGCAGTGTGACTTTCTGACGGGCAGACGTCAGTCGCTGTGTGCGACAGTCGCATGCACTGCCATTCGAGGAACTGAGAAACATTTATGCAAAATGTGTGTTAATGGTAGAAATGTTGTGGTATTGTTGGATTCAGGTAGCCTTGTGACCCTGATAAAGGCTGAGTTAGTTAAAACAGAGGTCTCTGGGAATAGCAAGGTAGCTGTTATTTGTGTGCATGGGGACACCCGAGAGTATCCAGTGACTACAGTGTGTTTCGAGACCCCCAAAGGTACCCTCTCTCATCCAGTGGGCTTAGTATCTCAGTTACCGCATGACGCCATTGTGGGAAGGGATTTTCCGAAGTTCTGGGAACTGTGGGATGATCCTGAGCCCCCCACTGGTGCCCCTATGTACCAGGAATGTGATAGCCAGAACTCCTCTGAGAGTGGTGAGGACTCTCCAGAATTTCCCTTGTCAGTATTGGCAGGGGAGACTCAAGAAACTGGAGAGGAGCCCACCTCCTCAGACGAAAACCTACCGTCTGTGGAGTTTTCTGATCTGGAGGTTCACAGGGAAAATTTTGCCACAGAACAGTTAAAAGACCCCGCCCTAATAAAGGCACGGGAAAACGTAGTGGAAATAGATGGCGAGTTAGTGAACCCAGATAATACCTGCACTTACCCATACTTCAGCGTAGAGAAGGACCTACTGTATCGGGTGGCAAAAAGGGCAGAAGAAACCGTTGAGCAGCTGGTGGTGCCCAAACCTTACAGGAAGTTGGTGTTGGAGTTGGCCCATGGGCACATTCTTGGAGGTCATCTGGGGACAGAGAAAACCCGAGAGAGGGTATTACAGAGATTCTATTGGCCTGGGGTGATGAAGGACATAGAAAATTATTGTTCCTCCTGCCCTGTGTGTCAGAGGTCGGCCCCGATGCCACATTTCCGTAGCCCGCTGGTCCCTCTACCCATCATTGAGGTCCCGTTTGAGAGAATCGCAATGGATTTGGTAGGTCCTATAATCAAGTCCGCTAGGGGGCACCAGTACATATTGGTTATAATGGACTATGCCACCCGTTATCCAGAAGCGATCCCTCTCAGAAATACCTCGGCCAAAACCATAGCCAAAGAGCTATCTCTTGTTTTTAGCCGGGTGGGTATTTGTAAAGAACTGCTTACGGACCAAGGTACACCCTTTATGTCCCGGGTTATGAAAGAGCTGTGTAAATTGTTCAAAGTGACGCAATTGCGTACATCTGTGTATCACCCCCAAACCGATGGGCTGGTTGAAAGATTCAACAAAACCCTAAAACAAATGTTGAAGAAAGTGGTGGATAGAGATGGAAAGGATTGGGACTGTCTACTTCCTTATTTGATGTTTGCTATTAGGGAGGTGCCCCAATCCTCTACGGGATTCTCCCCCTTTGAGTTACTGTATGGGAGACACCCAAGAGGGCTGTTGGATATTGCCAAGGAAACTTGGGAAAGTGAGAGTTCTCCCCACAGGAGTGTGATTGAGCATGTCGCCCTGATGCAAGATCGAATTGCACAGGTAATGCCCATCGTGAAGGAACATTTGGCCCAAGCGCAGTTGGCACAGCAGAGAGTGTACAACCGTGGAGCAAAGACCCGTACCTTTTCCCCGGGGGATAGGATATTGGTACTTGTCCCTACGGTTGAAAGTAAATTCCTTGCCAAATGGCAAGGCCCCTACGAGATAATGGAAAAAGTGAGCGAAGTGAATTACAAGGTCAGACAACCAGGAAGGCGAAAGCCCGAACAGATATATCACGTTAATCTGTTGAAAGCCTGGAGGGATAGAGAGTCCCTAGTCGCAGAAACTTGGTCACCAGCTCAAACTGGTTGCGTGATTCCGGAGGTTGGAATAGCAGCCACCTTGTCACAACCCCAACAACAGGAGGTTAAGGAGTTTGTGCTTCGCAACAAGGAGGTGTTCTCTGAGCTGCCGGGACAAACATCTGGGGTAGAGCATGATATTATTACCCCGCCCGGTGAAAGGGTGAAGTTAAAACCCTATCGGATCCCAGAGGCCCGACGGGAGGCAATACGGGAGGAAGTACAGAAAATGCTGAACTTAGGGGTGATAGAGGAGTCCCAAAGTGATTGGTCTAGTCCCATTGTGTTGGTGCCTAAACCGGATGGGAGCTGGCGATTTTGTAACGATTTTCGTCAGTTGAACAAAGTTACAAAATTTGACACCTACCCCATGCCACGTATAGATGAGTTGATCGACCGGCTGGGAACAGCCCGATACATGACGACTCTTGACCTCACAAAAGGGTATTGGCAAATTCCCCTGGCCAAGTCGGCCAAAGAGAAAACCGCATTTGTAACCCCAGACGGGGCGTTCCAATATAAGAGAATGCCGTTCGGGTTACAGAATGCGCCGGCCACATTCCAGCGGAAAATGGACCAGATGCTGAGGCCCCATCGGAAGTATGCTGCGGCTTACCTGGATGACGTAATTGTCCATAGCACAGATTGGGCCTCACATCTGCCAAAAGTGCAAGCAGTCCTGGACTCTGTTCGGGAAGCGGGGTTTACGGCTAACCCCAAGAAGTGTACCATTGGGCAGGAGGAGGCCAAATATCTTGGGTACACCATTGGCAGGGGAGTAATAAAACCCCAACTCAACAAAGTCGAGGCCATCCAGAGTTGGCCACGTCCCAACAGCAAGAAGCAGGTACGAGCCTTTCTGGGAATCGCGGGTTATTATCGGCGCTTCATTCCCCACTTTGCTTCTAAGGCTGTGCCCCTAACCAACCTGACGAAAGGGAAAGGGTCGGTCATGATTAAATGGACCCCCGAGGCTGAGGCAGCATTCCAATTCTTGAAACAAGCCTTATGTAGCCAGCCAGTGTTGTACTCACCCGACTTCTCTAAAGACTTTGTCGTACAAAGTGATGCGTCAGATGTGGGGTTAGGAGCAGTATTGTCCCAGGTCTGGAACGGGGAAGAGCACCCAGTCATTTACCTCAGCAGGAAGTTGAAGTCCCATGAGGTAAATTACGCCACGGTTGAAAAGGAATGTTTAGCGGTGAAGTGGGCTCTAGATTCCCTTCGGTACTATCTGCTAGGTAGGCACTTTGACATGGTTACGGATCACGCTCCGTTAAAGTGGATGGCTCAAAACAAGGAGACAAATAGAAGAGTGAATAGGTGGTTCCTGGCCCTACAGGAATTCAACTTCACAGTAAAGCATCGCCCTGGCGTTCAAATGGGGAATGTGGATGCTTTGTCTCGAGTACATGAATGCCTGATTGCTGGTGTTCCAACCCCAAGGTTAAAACAAGAGGGGGGGGTATGTGACAGCAGGAAGGTAAAGTCACCTGGTTGCATCCAGGGGGGTAGATATATTTCTCCCAGATTCAGGCTTTATGCCGACTTATACAACTAGGGAGAGAGTTGATGAAGCCCAGCTGAGGCTAGTGGGCTCATGGATGATTCATACCTCTAGGGAGAGGGCTGGGCGTCGTGCAGGCAGGGAGTTGATGAGACCAGCTGAAGCTTGTCAGCTCGTTTAAGGCCTCTATAAAAACTCCCAGCTTCATTAGGTGTTAGCTCATGCCTGGACCCAGACCTGTGTGGACTGTCTAGGGAGAGTGAACCCCTGTGCGGTGAGGCAAAGCCTGTGTGGCTATTTGTTTGGACTTTTACTAAACCAGGGACTTAGGGACTAGGACAGCACCAGGCTGATCCCAGTTGTTAGTTTAGGAAACCTGCATGTTTAGTCAGAGGTCAAACTGACCAGGATTTATTTTGTTTGTTTCTTTTTGGCTTTGCTGTGTTTTTGTCACTGTACATAGAGAAATAAACCGCACCTTTTGATTTTGAAAACCACAACCTCCGTCTGCTGGCCCTGTTTTTGTGTGGGGAGCCCAACCAGGGGGTCACACACACCCGCTACCGAGTTAACCCCCTCACAATATATATATATATAGATAGTGTGACAGCAGGCAGGTAAAATCATCAGGTTGCATCCAGGATGGAAGGTATATATGTCCTAGATTCAGGCTTTATGCCGATTTATACCACTAGGGGGAGTGCTGGGAGTCTTGCAGGGGAAGAGTTAATGAGCCCAGCTGAAGTAAGTGGGCTCATTAGGGCCTCTACAAGAACTCCCAGCATGCTAAGGGAGATGCTCCAACCTGGAACCAGATCTGTGTGGATAGTCTGGGGAGTGTGATCTCTGTGCGGTGAGCCAAAGCCTGTGTGGTTATTGCTAAGAACTTCTAAAAGCAGGGAGCTAGGGACTGGGACAGCACAAGGCTGTACCCAGTTGTTAGTTAGGGACACCAACGTGTGTAGTGAGCTGTCAAGTTGACCAGGATTTCTTTTCCTGTTTCTTTTGTTTTTGCTGTATTTTTTTTGTCTGTATATAGTTCAAATAAAACCACACCCTTTTGTTTTCTCCTATCACTGTCTGCTGTGCCTGTTTTTGTGTGGTGAACCCAACCAGGGGGTCACACACACCCGCTGCTGAGTTAACCCCCTCACAATAGATAGAAAACAGATACAAATAAATACATGAAATTAATTAGATAATTAAATTAGGTAGATGAACAGAAGTTTAAGAAATTAGATTAGCTTCTATAGATAGATCAAGAAAATGATTACAGTATACATAGAACCTTTTATATCAGTTCCTGCCCTGTAGGAGTTAAGAGTGTAATGACCATAACCTACAAAACTACAAATTTAGAAGCCACTGAACCTATCCATAAGTCCATGTAGATATTGTCCTTGGTGGAAATTGAACACAGAACCAATGCTATAGAGTAGTGGTCTCCAAACTGTGGTCTACAGGCTGGATGCAGCCCTGTGCTTGCCCTTTTCCAGCCCTTGGGGCATTATTCCTTCCACTGACACCAGCAATGAGGCACCATTTCTTTCACTGATACCATCGATGGGGTACTATTCCTCCCATAATCCATGATCTTCTTCCTATTGATCAAAGGAGCTTTGTAGCTTTTTTTTTCCTTGTCAAAATATTTTATTAAGGCATACAGAGGGTATCATACATACAATCATGATTATGCATGTATTAACAAACGTTATAATTCCTTTATACTCCAAAAGCTAGATTTTTGTTAATTTTAAAGGAGGTTGCTTAACAAACTAAACATGCAATGTATCAATCTTTTAGTTCCTTTAAGTGGTTTGCAAGTAGTATATGATTCCTTAAAACATTCTAAATGTCATTAAATTCATAACGTCTATAAGATTTAAGTTATGATGAAGATATGGAATATAAATTCAAACAATGTTCTTATGCATACCCGATGAAATATTTATAAAAAAGGAAGGAAAGTGAAACGAATATATACATAATAAAGAGAGAGAAAAAAAAAGTGGTGAAAGAAAGATAGAAAAGGAGAAGAGAGGAGAGTAGAATAGTGTAGGAGTCCGTGGGGTTAGACCCAGAGCCGCCGCCGCTACCACAGATAATTCATTTAAATCCTTTGTATCAGTTACCATGGTAAGAGAACTTTGGTGTCAAAGGTTGATGGACTAATGTAATTGATCCAGGGTTGCCACAATTTTTCAAATTTGGGGATCGTGTCCATATCTATCGCAGTCATTTTAGCATATGTCATTGCACCATTCATTCTGGTCTTTGATTCGTGTATATTTAATTGGGTTGATTTCCATGCTTTTGCTAATGTTTGTTTAGCTGCTGTAAAAAGTTGTACTAATAATTTGAATTGCATATGTGTTATGCTTTCTGGTTTCAGGTTAAGTAAAGCTATTCCCGGGTCAAATGGGATTGTCTTATTAAGCATTTCAGATGCCATTTTAAAGAGTTCTTTCCAGAATTTTTGTGCTGTTGGACACGACCACCAAACATGAAACTGTGTCCCTGTCTCTGTGCATCCCTGAAAACATTGTGCTGAATAATTTGGAACATATTTCGCTATTCTTGCAGGCACAAGGTACCATCTAGTTAGTAGTTTATAATTAGCCTCAACCGCTAATATATTAGGGGAGGCCGATTTAGTTGTTATCCATATTTGATTCCATTCTGAGATTTCTAATTCTCTTTGTAAGTCTCCTTCCCATTTTCGAGCGTATTGTGGTTTGCCCCCATCTGCTTGTATTAGTAATTGAGAATATAAGGCAGATATAGCACCCTTCGCATGTGGATCTTTCTTACATAATGTTTCAAATTTAGCCATTTGGGATGTTTGAGTAGAAGAATTTAAAAATGGTGTGAAGAAGTTTTTTATTTGAAGATATCTGAATAGTTCTGATTGTGGTAAGCCGTAAGTTTTACATAGGGTCGAAAATGGGATAAACGATGATGTTGACACAAAATTATACATATAAAGAATGTCTCTAGATGTCCATTCTCTAAAAGTTTTGGGGTAGACCCATGCTGGATAGAACGCAGGATTTTTGTAAAATGAGAGTAGCGGATTATGTAAAGATTGTAGTTGATATTTAATTTTCGACCTATCCCAAAGGGAGATAAAATGTTTGGTGATAGGATTTTGTATATTTTTGCGGTGTTTTGGGGGGATCCAAAGTAAGTTCGAGACTGAAATTGGATCACTCTCAGCAGCTTCTATTAATATCCATAATGGGATTTCTTTTTTTGCATGGTATTTACTGAGGCTAGCGACATGTGCTGCCTTATAATAACTTGCAAAGTTGGGACAGCCTAAGCCCCCTTGTAGTTTGGGTAAGAAAAGTGTGCTTTGTTGTATTCTTGGTTTGGTAGAACCCCAAATGAACTTTGATACTTTTTTCTGTAGTATCCTTAGATAATATGCTGGTATCGGGATTGGCAGGACTCTGAATAAGTATAGAATTTTCGGCAGTATCGTCATTTTTACAGCATTTATCCTTCCCATCCATGATATTGGGAGGTGTGACCAAGAGTTCATTAAGTTTGTTAAGTGTTTCAATATCTGTGGATAGTTATGAGAGAATAAATCCGAGAAAGATGCTGTCAGTTTAATACCTAGGTATGATAATGCTCCCTCAGTCCATGCATATGGGAGACCTATTTTGGCGGCCGACAATTCAATACTTGATAGAGATATGTTCATTATTGAACTCTTCTTGGAATTGATAACTAGGCCTGAAAGAGTGGCAAAGTTATTAAGAATTGGGGTTAGGTTAGGACCAGATATTTGTGGGGATGAAAGAAATAGGAGGATATCATCTGCAAATAAGCATAATTTGTGCTGATAACCTCCTACCTCTATTCCTGTTATTGTGGGTTCTATTCTAATTAGTTGTGCAAGTGGTTCTATAAGTAAAGCGAATAGTAATGGTGAGAGTGGACAGCCTTGTCTTGTACCCCTCTCAATATCAAATGGTTCCGATCTATATCCCGCATATCTTACGTACGCTTTTGGCTTATCATAAAGTGCTCTGATCCAAGTCATAAAATTCGGGCCAAAACCCCATTTTTGTAAAGTATAGGTCATGTAAGTCCAGGATACTGAATCAAAGGCCCTTCTGATATCGAGAGAGAGAAAGCAGGCAGGAATTTCAAGTTTTTTCGCTATTTGTGCTAAGAGAACTGCTCTTCTAACATTATCTCCTGCTTGGCGTGAGGGCATGAATCCTACCTGATCACGATGTACTAGTGTTCCTATAATTGAGTTTAAACGTGTTGCTAGTATTTTTGTCAATATTTTAATATCTTGTAGCTTTTTTTTTACTTCTACTGGCCACCAAGCCTGAGACATTGTCTACTCCTACTGCAGATGGGATAGTTTCTAATCCCAATGGCCACAGTCTGGGCCCCCTAAAGTGTGAAGGACTGCTTTGTTTAGAAGGTTTGGAGACCCCTGCTGTAGGGCAATGATGCTCCCAAATTAACCACCATACTGCTTCTAGCATGTCCCAACTGAGTAAGTATGAACCTGCAGAGGTCCTCAGCTCCCATAATACAATAGAAATTGTTGGAGATTTTGTAAGCAATATTGTCAGACATTGTATAGCATTTACTGCTGTCTGTGACATTTACATGGCAGGTGCTAAATGTGATAATTGGTCTATCTGGAGATTCAAACAGCTTGTTGTTTAAAAAAATGCATTTTTTTTAATTGGAGTCAAACTGACTACTTTTAAGTTGATCACTATTCTAGAAAACATTCCTGCACATATTCTGCTATTTAGCGGATTCCAGTGCCAGACACTGAGCACAAAGGGGGAATATTACAAATATTTTGCTGGTAATTGTTCTAAAAAACACAAAGTAATTCCCACTTCAGCAAAGTTCTGCTTCATGTGTCAGACAAGTTATGGCCTTAAGCTTTAACATCGGCTTTTTTTGGTTCTTTTTAGCAGCCACCTCTGCCTGAACTTTCTGTGTTAGCAGTTTAATCAAAAAGAAGCTTGTATCATCAAGATATATTCTTCCTGATACTATTGAAATGACATTTCTGTGGACTTTTCATTTTTTAAAAGACGTTTTTCTCACAAAATGATACATAGTTCAAAAGGAGACGTTCTAGATCTGACGAAAGTTTAAACGCTGCAGAATGTGTCTGGAATATACACCTTAATTGCCGCATTGTAGAGTAAGAAGGCCGGGGCACGCTTCTGTGAAACTTTTATAGAAAGCCATTATTAAAGTTTTGGCAGTATTTTTTGTCAGCATGCTCTTCTCTCAGTTATGAGTCCAGACCTTTTTGAAAGTGTCCTCTGTGAATTGGCTTTATCTTCCTGATAAATAGCCATTGTTCAGGGAGTCTTCGTCCATTCTCTAGTTCTTCTAATTCTTCGGTAAAGCATGTCCGAACGTGAGACCAGTTATAGATAACCCCAGCCGCCCTGAACCATAAATCCTGGTCTGATGCATAAATAGGCCAATTAGCCATTAAATTCAGCTGCAGATTGATCTGCAGTAAATGATGGAGTCAAAATGACCATCTACAGTTGGCTACAAGAGGAAGTGGTTCTACAACACACTGGGATTTTTCCTCTGCTGATAACATAGTCATCAGCAGAAGACTACAGTAAAGCCTGGTACACATTATGAGTTTTTTTCCGTTTAACCCAGCAGGTTGAACGAAAGAAAACTGACAGCTCCGGTTGGAGCCGCTCTACTAACGATCCAACTTTAGTACAGCGATCTCCCCCGCTGAGCTGCTGTGTTCTGATAGGGTTGGCCATTGGCTGAGAGCGTTGATCGGGAGCCAGTCAGCTGCTGGTTTTCCAGCATGCTCGTCCGACGGAAGCTGCCATACACACTCCAGCAAGGGTCTTCTCCTTGGCACAGCTTCCTCCAGACCAGGCAGGACAACCTTAGGACCACTTCTGCACACGTTAGGCCCCAAAACAGGCTACTCGGCCTAAAAACTAAGCTCCATCCAGCAGCATCTCTTTAAGCTTTGAGGTAAGAGAGAGAGCACGTGGCTTGTCACAAATATTTATATCCTCTTCCAGGTTGCACCAGTGGCCTAAACCTTCTACTTGATTGGCTGCAGGAATTACAACTTAAGCCTCATACACACGGTCGGACTTCCATCTGACTTTTCCGTGTTTTTTTGTCCGAACGGAGTTGGTTGGGAACAGACATAGCATACACACCACAGGACTTTTCTGCAAACTTTCTTAAAACTTCTTACAACATCACGTGTTTTTTTCTGCTCTTTTCTGATCTTTACTGCCACCCTTTGGTCAACTTCTGCTATTGTTGGTTGATTTTAACATTAGTTGTTTTGTCCATCGGACTAAAGTCCAATGGTTATCTGTACACACGGTCGGACTTTGCTCCATCGGACTTTTGTTGGGCAAAAGTTTGTCCGTTTGCAGACCCAACTTTTGTCCAATGAAATCCAAAACCAAACGAAAAAAGTTTGTCCGATGGAGCGTACACACGGTCGGATTGTTGGTCCAACTTGCTTAAAACGAAGTTTGTTGGGCAAAAGTCCGACCGTGTGTACGGGGCTTTAGGCCCCTTTCACACATGCAGATCCGTTTTCAGACATCCGCTTGCTCAGCAGGGATCTATCCATTGATCACCGCTGGGCCGGCAGATGACTAGTCCGTCTCTGCACACTGTGCAGAAACTGACCTTTTAGATCTCTGCTTTCCTCTATGGGGGGGATCGGATGAAAACGGACCGTCTGTCCGTTTTCATCCGATCCGCCAGACGGATGAAAAATAGGGTTTGCATCCATCTGGATTTATCGGATCGGGGCGGATCGGATGTCAGCGGACATGTCACCGCTGACATCCGTCGCTCCATAGAGATGTATGGAGCGTCCACGTCAGGTCCGCCTGGAAAAGCTGTCCGGCGGATCTGAACGGTCCGCACGTGTGAAAGGGGCCTTACTGTTTGTGAAATCTCATACTATGACTAGTGATACAAGTGACATTTACTGGCAACAGTGAGAAATTACAAGCCAACTTAAGCTTAGGGAAAACCCAAATGAAAACCTATATAATCAGTCTTTGCTAACTACAGCCCAGCCAAAAACGAAATTGACATATTAGAGTAAGGAAAGGGATGGTCGGCACTCAGAATGACATCCAAAAAACAATATTTCTAAAAAAAACATGGACAATGCTGTAAAAAAAGCCTACGGGTTCCGGAAGTTAGTCCTAGCCATGACTAAGGACTAAAGTCCGAAACCATTGTACATGTTTACTGTAATAAAGAAATTCTATTTTTTGGATGTCAACCTGAGTGCCGACCATCCCTTTCCTTACTCTGGTTTGTTGGAGGTTTCAGAAGCCTCAAGGTCTCAGCACCGGGTTGAGCTGTTATGTGGGAAGGTTGTAGCGCCTAAACACCTGTTTTTCTTAAATTGACATATTAGCTCCTGTTAAGGACAAGAGGGCTACATACGTAAAGTATTTTAAAGTTTTCTGAGGGTGATATGAAAATATATATATATATATATATATATATATATATATTTATATATATATATATATGAATAGTAGCAGATAGTCTAGAAGAGACTTCGCATTGGTTTTTGAAAGTTAGGCTATGTATAAAATGACTAATTTATTGACGATAAGGAGGTGGTAAGTTGAATCTGGATGTTGGATATGCCATGGATTTGATTTGCTTGGTGTCACGTTTACCCCTACCGCAGGTGGTCAAGTGCTATAGCTGGCTTCTGGGTTCTTCACCTATAGCAGCCCCCTTTCCTATAAGGCAAGCAGGCCTACCAGTACTCGAGTACCCCCAGGAGTTAAACACACTGCTATAGTGCCTGGCCACCATGCTGGTGCAGGCATGAACTGAGCACCACAAACAGCTACTTGCAGTTGTGGTTCAATGACAGTCCAGTTAAAAGACAGGCAGAGTTCAGAGAACGGTCGATATTCAATCAAAGGTCATACACAGGGATATCCAATCTAGCAGGGAAGACAAACAGGGAGCTTAATCACACTCTTACCGCAAGCATAAGACTGAGCCTGGGTTCACATTGCTGCGATGCTAGACATAGCATGCAATTTGCACAGGAAACCCAACACATTCCTGTGCAAATTACATACGTGTCTCTGGAGTGCAATTTAAGCCATGGATTTGTAAGGCTCAAATCGCACCAAACTGGTGCAGTGGCCTTTTTTTGTCCCTACCAGAATCGGATCGCATGGGTGTTCACACTCATGCAATCTTATTCTGCAAATTGCGCTGTGTTTTTCAAACTGATTGCGGGTTGTCGTTAACTTAACATACACTCTGCAATCGGTTCGCATTGACGGGTTGCGATTTAGATGCCGAATTCACTCTGCATCTAGTGTGAACCCAGGCTGAAAGTTTGGCTAGCTTATAACAGGTTTGGTCTCCACCCAGAGTCTGGCCACAATCAACCACCTTGCAGGTGGACAGACAGACAAGGAGATTGCCACAGCCAAAACCAGGATGCTGGAACCAGCAGCTATGATGGAGCAGGAGCGCACATGCTCCTGATACTTAGATTTCACAACAGCATTTAATACAAAACAGAAACAGCCACTTGTTAAAAGCACAATGGTAAATTTAAATGGAACATAATTATGGACTATTCTAGCGATGGTATACCACAGGGATCGGTACTGGGCCCAGTTCTTTTCAAACCATTTATTAACGATTTTGTGGATAAAATAGACAGTGATATTGCAATTTAGCTGATGAAACAAATGACATAGCATTATGATAATTCAGCAGTACGAAGACATGTTACACAAGGGCTTTGATAATGAATTGTTTAATGGCAAATGCAATTTATTGTTTAAAAATAGACTTGGATCCTGTTCACAGCAATGTTCTCTGTACACTATGAATGAATTGGCTGCTATGCCTGCACAAACACAACACGCAGAAAGCTGCTAGATGATGCGAACTAGAAACCTGAACTGACCACTCACTACTTTCTACTTCTGCAGGGTGACTGGTCTTGTCTCCGCCCTCTACTGCAGTGTTCTACAGGCAATCTGTATTGGGTGGAGCCTTTTGGGCCCCTCCCACAACTATGCTCTATTTGCATGCCAGTCAAGTTCCTCCACCCCAAACTCGCTCATCCACACTATATTGCCAAAAGTATAGTACCACCCCTCAAAATCATTTGGTGGAGGGGGGATTATGGTGAGGGGTTGTTTTTCAGGGGTTGGGCTTGACCCCTTAGTTCCTGTGAAGGTAAATCTTATAGGAGTTGTAAAGGTTTGTGTTTTTTCACCTTAATGCATCCTATGCATTAAGGTAAAAAAACACCTTGCAGTCACTGCCCCCCCCCCCCCGAGCCCCCGTTTTACTTACCTGAGCCCCGAATTTCCATGGGCGCGATCCCGCGTTGCTTTCCCCCAGCTCTTGTCGGCTCTTCATTGATGGCAGCGCAACCATTGGGTCCCGCTACTGTCAATCAAATCAATGACGCCGCGCCGGGGGGCGGGGCCGAGTCATACACTTGGCGGCTATGGCCGCCGAGTGTATCACACGGGAGCGCGCCCGCAAGGTAACCCCCTCGGGATAGAGCTTCCCAGAGGGGGTTAGCTCTTGCAGGGAGGAGCCGGGAGAGCCGCCGTGGGACCCCAGAAGAGGACGATCGGGGCCACTCTGTGCAAAACGAACTGCACAGTGGAGGTAAGTATGATATGTTTGTTTTTTTTTTGTTTTTTTTAAAACCGAACCTTTAGTATCCCTTTAGGGTGTCAGCATACTAAGACATTTTGGACAATTTCATGCTCCCAACTTTGTGGGAACAGTTTGGGGATGGCCCCTTCTTGTTCCAATATGACTGCGCACCAGTGCACGAAGCAAGGTCCATAAAGACATGGATGAGCGAGTTTGGGGTGAAGTCCTGACCTCAACCCAATAGAACACCTTTGGCAGGGGTGTAACTAGAAATCACAGGGCCCCATAGCAAAATGTTGCATGCCCCCCCCCCCCCCCCCCCACAAAAAAATGGCAGACTTAAATGAAATTGTGGGCGTGGTTTAAAGGGCGTGTGGTTCGAGTCTGAGATGAAAGAACCCAGATCCTACACCACAATAGCAATATATATATTCCAGAAAGTTTAATCAACAGATAAAGATACTCCAAACACCTGGTGTTAGCGCTTCAATAATCCTCACCTGTGCCCAATGCAGCGTGGTCTGCCCGTGCCCAATACTGCCTCACCTGTGCCCACTTGTTCCCAATGCAGCGTGCCCAGTGCCCAATGCAGCCTCACCTGTGCCCAATGCAGCATGACCCGTGCACAATGTAGCTTCACCTGTGCAGTGGAAGAGGCGAGCCAGTGGCGGAACTACCGGGGAGGATGAGGAATGCATACTGCGGCCCTCAAATGGCTATTGGCGAGCATGGGGCTGCCTCAGAGTGGGGGGGCAAGCACCGGCCGCACGGTCCCCCAGCCAGGGGAAGTGAGGAGAGGAAGAGGCGCGCTGTGCGTACAAGCAGAGAGCTGTAATAGCTTTCATTTGAATGTCCTGAGTTCCCGGGGCTCACCGTCACATAGCCCCACCTCTTGGCCCGGTGCCTTTGATGACGTCACATGTCCCACATTGGACCGGCGTCTGTCTATTAAAGGCGCCGGGCCAAGAGGTGGGGCTATGTGATGTCGGGGACATTCAGATGAAAGCTATAACAGCTCTCTGCTTGTAAGGACAGCTCGCCTTTTCCTCTCCTCACTTCCCCTGGCTGGGGGACCGTGCGGGCGGTGCTCGCCCCCCGGCAGTATGCATTCCTCCTCTTCCCCACGAGCAGGGCCGGACTGGGAATAAAATCCAGCCCTGGAAAAAATTTCATACCAGCCCCACAGCATTTTAATACCAGCGTAACAGCATAACGTCATTATTTCCTTGTTCATGAAAGGAAAACCATACATTTTAAAGCACGTTTGAAGAGTGTATTATATATAGTGTGAGGGGGTTAGCTCGGCAGCGGGTGTGTGTGACCCCCGGGATGGGCTCCCCACACAAAACAGGCCCAGCAAACGGAGGTTGTGGTTTTCAAAATCAAAAAAAGGTGCGGTTTATTTTCTATTTACAGTGACAAAACACAGCAAAGCAAAAGAAACATAACCAAAATAAATCCTGGTCAAGTTGACCTCTGACTAAACATACAGGTTTCCTAACTAACAACTGGGATCAGCCTAGTGCTGTCCTAGTCCCTAAGTCCCTGGTTTAGTAAAAGTCCAAACAAATAGCCACACAGGCTTTGCCTCACCGCACAGGGGTTCACTCTCCCTAGACAGTCCACACAGGTCTGGTTCCAGGCATGAGCTAACATCTAATGAAGCTGGGAGTTCTTATAGAGGCCTAAATGAGCTGACAAGGTTCAGCTGGTCTCCTCATCTCTGTCTGCACGACGCCCCACACTCTCCCTAGAGGTATGAGTCATCCATGAGCCCACTAGCCTTATACAACTCTCCACCTAGTTGTATAAGTCGGCGTAAAGCCTGAATCTGGGCGAAATATATCTACCCCCCTGGATGCAACCAGGTGACTTTACCTTCCTGCTGTCACATACCCCCCCCTCTTGTTTTAACCTCGGGGTTGGAACACCAGCAATCAGGCATTCATGTACTCGAGACAAAGCATCCACATTCCCCATTTGAACGCCAGGGCGATGCTTTACTGTGAAGTTGAATTCCTGGAGGGCCAGGAACCACCTATTCACTCTTCTATTTGTTTCCTTGTTTTGAGCCATCCACTTTAACGGAGCGTGATCCGTAACCATGTCAAAGTGCCTACCTAGCAGGTAGTACCGAAGGGAATCTAGAGCCCACTTCACCGCTAAACACTCCTTTTCAACGGTGGCGTAATTTACCTCATGGGACTTCAACTTCCTGCTGAGGTAAATGACTGGGTGCTCTTCCCCGTTCCAGACCTGGGACAATACTGCTCCTAACCCCACATCTGACGCATCACTTTGTACGACAAAGTCTTTAGAGAAGTCGGGTGAGTACAACACTGGCTGGCTACATAAGGCTTGTTTCAAGAATTGGAATGCTGCCTCAGCCTCGGGGGTCCATTTAATCATGACCGACCCTTTCCCCTTCGTCAGGTTGGTTAGGGGCACAGCCTTAGAAGCAAAGTGGGGAATGAATCGCCGATAATACCCAGCGATTCCCAGAAAGGCTCATACCTGCTTCTTGCTGTTGGGACGTGGCCAACTCTGGATGGCCTCGACTTTGTTGAGTTGGGGTTTTATTACTCCCCTCCCAATGGTGTACCCAAGATATTTGGCCTCCTCCTGCCCAATGGTACACTTCTTGGGGTTAGCCGTAAACCCCGCTTCCCGAACAGAGTCCAGGACTGCTTGCACTTTTGGCAGATGTGAGGCCCAATCTGTGCTATGGACAATTACGTCATCCAGGTAAGCCGCAGCATACTTCCGATGGGGCCTCAGCATCTGGTCCATTTTCCGCTGGAATGTGGCCGGCGCATTCTGTAACCCGAACGGCATTCTTTTATATTGGAACGTCCCGTCTGGGGTTACAAATGCGGTTTTCTCTTTGGCCGACTTGGCCAGGGGGATTTGCCAATACCCTTTTGTGAGGTCAAGAGTCGTCATGTATCGGGCTGTTCCCAGCCGGTCGATCAACTCATCTATACGTGGCATGGGGTAGGTGTCAAATTTTGTAACTTTGTTCAACTGACGAAAATCGTTACAAAATCGCCAGCTCCCATCCGGTTTAGGCACCAACACGATGGGACTAGACCAATCACTTTGGGACTCCTCTATCACCCCTAAGTTCAGCATTTTCTGTACTTCCTCCCGTATTGCCTCCCGTCGAGCCTCTGGGATCCGATAGGGTTTTAACTTCACCCTTTCACCGGGCGGGGTAATGATGTCATGCTCTACCCCCGATGTTTGTCCCGGCAGCTCAGAGAATACCTCCTTGTTGCGAAGCACAAACTCCTTAACCTCCTGTTGTTGGGGTTGTGACAAGGTGGCTGCTATTCCAACCTCAGGAATCACGCAACCAGTTTGAGCTGGTGACCAAGTGTCTGCGACTAGGGACTCTCTATCCCTCCAGGCTTTCAACAGATTAACGTGATAGATCTGTTCGGGCTTTCGCCTTCCTGGTTGTCTGACCTTGTAATTCACTTCGCTCACTTTTTCCATTATCTCGTAGGGGCCTTGCCATTTGGCAAGGAATTTACTTTCAACCGTAGGGACAAGTACCAATATCCTATCCCCTGGGGAAAAGGTACGGGTCTTGGCTCCACGGTTGTACACTCTCTGCTGTGCCAACTGCGCTTGGGCCAAATGTTCCTTCACGATGGGCATTACCTGTGCAATTCGATCTTGCATCAGGGCGACATGCTCAATCACACTCCTGTGGGGAGAACTCTCACTTTCCCAAGTTTCCTTGGCAATATCCAACAGCCCTCTTGGGTGTCTCCCATACAGTAACTCAAAGGGGGAGAATCCCGTAGAGGATTGGGGCACCTCCCTAATAGCAAACATCAAATAAGGAAGTAAACAGTCCCAATCCTTTCCATCTCTATCCACCACTTTCTTCAACATTTGTTTTAGGGTTTTGTTGAATCTTTCAACCAGCCCATCGGTTTGGGGGTGATACACAGACGTACGCAATTGTGTCACTTTGAACAATTTACACAGCTCTTTCATAACCCGGGACATAAAGGGTGTACCTTGGTCCGTAAGCAGTTCTTTACAAATACCCACCCGGCTAAAAACAAGAGATAGCTCTTTGGCTATGGTTTTGGCCGAGGTATTTCGGAGAGGGATCGCTTCTGGATAACGGGTGGCATAGTCCATTATAACTAATATGTACTGGTGCCCCCTAGCGGACTTGATTATAGGACCTACCAAATCCATGGCGATCCTCTCAAACGGGACCTCAATGATGGGTAGAGGGACCAGCGGGCTACGGAAATGTGGCATCGGGGCCAACCTCTGACACACAGGGCAGGAGGAACAATAATTTTCTACGTCCTTCATCACCCCCGGCCAATAGAATCTCTGTAATACCCTCTCTCGGGTTTTCTCTGTCCCCAGATGACCTCCAAGAATGTGCCCATGGGCCAACTCCAACACCAACTTCCTGTAAGGTTTGGGCACCACAAGCTGCTCAACGGTTTCTTCTGCCCTTTTTGCCACCCGATACAGTAGGTCCTTCTCTACGCTGAAGTATGGGTAAGTGCAGGTATTATCTGGGTTCACTAACTCACCATCTATTTTCACTACGTTTTCCCGTGCCTTTATTAGGGCGGGGTCTTTCAACTGTTCTGTGGCAAAATTTTCCCTGTGAACCTCCAGATCAGAAAACTCCACAGACGGTAGGTTTTCGTCTGAGGAGGTAGGCTCCTCTCCAGTTTCTTGAGTCTCCCCTGCCAATACTGACAAGGGAAATTCTGGAGAGTCCTCACCACTCTCAGAGGAGTTCTGGCTATCACATTCCTGGTACATAGGGGCACCAGTGGGGGGCTCAGGATCATCCCACAGTTCCCAGAACTTCGGAAAATCCCTTCCCACAATGGCATCATGCGGTAATTGAGATACTAACCCCACTGGATGAGAGAGGGTACCTTTGGGGGTCTCGAAACACACTGTAGTCACTGGATACTCTCGGGTGTCCCCATGCACACAAATAACAGCTACCTTGCTATTCCCAGAGACCTCTGTTTTAACTAACTCAGCCTTTATCAGGGTCACAAGGCTACCTGAATCCAGCAATACCACAACATTTCTACCATTAACACACATTTTGCATAAATGTTTCTCAGTTCCTCGAATGGCAGTGCATGCGACTGTCGCACACAGCGACTGACGTCTGCCCGTCAGAAAGTCACACTGCATGGGTTCCTCCACAACCGGGCAATTGGCTGCAATATGTCCCGCTTGCCGGCAGCGGTAGCAAACGATCCTTCTTGCCGCCTCTTGAGCCGCTGATTTCCCAGGCTGTTCTCGCCAAACTTGGGGTAGAGCTCCCACCCTCTCACTCTCTCCACCCTCACCCCTTGGAATCCTCTTATCCGCCCCTGGGGATGGTCTGGTCTTAGGGTGGAAAGTCCGAGTGTCTCTGGAAGAGGCCGTCAGGTTCTCTGTAGCCAAGTATTTCTCCACACGATCCACAAGACCATCGGCCGTCTCTGGGTCTCCATGGCTTACCCACTTTTGGATGGCAGTAGGAAGAGCTCTCAAAAACCGATCCATTACAACACGTTCCACAATCTTTGGTGCGGACAAAGTCTCTGGCTGTAGCCACTTTCTGCTCAGGTGAATGAGATCATACATTTGAGACCTGGGGGGTTTTCCAAGCTGGAAAGTCCAGTTATGCACACGCTGAGCCCGGACAGCCTGGGTGACACCCAGCCTTGCCAATATTTCAGCTTTTAGCATCACATAGTCTTTTGCTTGGTTAGGCTCTAGGTCATAGTAAGCTTTCTGCGACTCACCAGTTAACAGAGGAGCCACCAGTCCAGCCCACTGCTCCTCAGGCCACTTTTCTCTTTCAGCGGTCCTTTCAAATGTGGTCAAAAATACCTCTGGATCATCCTCTCCAGTCATTTTTGTCAATAAACGACTCACCCCAAAGGACGCGGTATTAGTGGGACGGCTTTCCTCACTGGTCTGCGGACGTTGCTGCATTACTGCTTCCATCTGTTGTTGTAGTCTCTGCTCTTGCTTCTGCAACAGGTCTATGAAGCGGGCCTCAGATTGCTGCTGGGCTCGTTGCTGAGCCTCCAGACTCTGTTGCAAAGTTGCGTTTGTCTGCTGTTGATTGGCATTTGCTAGAGCCAGCTGCTTCAGTATCTCCTCCATGCTGGCTTAAAAAAAACTGCCACTGGTTCTCCACCAACTGTGAGGGGGTTAGCTCGGCAGCGGGTGTGTGTGACCCCCGGGATGGGCTCCCCACACAAAACAGGCCCAGCAAACGGAGGTTGTGGTTTTCAAAATCAAAAAAAGGTGCGGTTTATTTTCTATTTACAGTGACAAAACACAGCAAAGCAAAAGAAACATAACCAAAATAAATCCTGGTCAAGTTGACCTCTGACTAAACATACAGGTTTCCTAACTAACAACTGGGATCAGCCTAGTGCTGTCCTAGTCCCTAAGTCCCTGGTTTAGTAAAAGTCCAAACAAATAGCCACACAGGCTTTGCCTCACCGCACAGGGGTTCACTCTCCCTAGACAGTCCACACAGGTCTGGTTCCAGGCATGAGCTAACATCTAATGAAGCTGGGAGTTCTTATAGAGGCCTAAATGAGCTGACAAGGTTCAGCTGGTCTCCTCATCTCTGTCTGCACGACGCCCCACACTCTCCCTAGAGGTATGAGTCATCCATGAGCCCACTAGCCTTATACAACTCTCCACCTAGTTGTATAAGTCGGCGTAAAGCCTGAATCTGGGCGAAATATATCTACCCCCCTGGATGCAACCAGGTGACTTTACCTTCCTGCTGTCACAATAGATAGGACAGATATGAAATCACATAGGGCTTTATATATATGAACGCAAATTCCAGTTAAAAGTGGTCAATCATCAAGTGCCCCCTTACATTATCGTATTCACTCCCCCCTTACATCACTGACCCCCTCTCAGGTGCGCCGTGCATGGCTCAGTCAGTCGGCTCCAGCTCGGTGGCTCTGGTTTTATCCTATAGTCTCTACAGTCCACACACATCTGACTTCTCCCATGACCCCCATCCCGGCCTCTGCTCCCACTCTTGACTCCTCTCCAGACTCCCTCAGAGACGGCAGACATGATACAGGAGATGGTCAGAGGCTGCAGACACAAAAGCTCAATGCAGCCTCACCAGTGCCCATCAAATGCAGCCTCATCAGTGCCAATCAAATGCAGCCTCACTGTGCCCATCAATGCAGCCTCACTGTGCCCATCAATGCAGCCTCACTGTGCCCATCAATGCAGCCTCACTGTGCCCATCAATGCAGCCTCACTGTGCCCATCATTGCAGCCTTACTGTGCCCACCATTGCAGCCTCACTGTGCCCACCATTGCAGCCTCACTGTGCCCACCATTGCAGCCTCACTGTGCCCATAAATGCAGCCTCACTGTGCCCATAAATGCAGTCTCACTGTGCCCACCATTGCAGCCTCACTGTGCCAATCATCACAGCCTCACTGTGCCCATCATTGCAGCCTCACTGTGCCCATAAATGCTGCCTCACTGTGCCCATAAATGCAGCCTCACTGTGCTCATCAAATGCAGCTTTACTGTGCCCATGAATGCAGCCTCACTGTGCCCACCATTGCAGCCTCACTGTGCCCACCATTGCAGCCTCACTGTGCCCATCAATGCAGCATCACTGTGCCCATCAAATGCAGCTTTACTGTGCCCATGAATGCAGTCTCACTTTACCCACAAATTCAGCCTCACTGTGCCCATCATTGCAGCCCCTCCTATGCCCCATGTCCCAGTCTGCAGTCCCTGTCTGTGGGAAGGTGTGTTGTTGATGCTCGGTACGGTACCTTCTATGCCAGCAGGATACTCATGATCGCCATCAGCAGGCAGGGTCTGTTCTAGTTTTGGATGGGGACAGTGCTCCTTCCAGAGGATCTGTTTGCTGTGAGATGGAGTGGTCCCTGGCCACCTGCACCTTCAGCTGTCCTCATTTTCTGCCCCCAGACAGCCTGTCCTCTGGTCCTGGGGAAGTGAGAGCACTGGGTGGGAGCTGGAGAGAAGGGGGAGCGGAGAGCACTGGTTGGGTTGGAGAGCACATGGGTGGGGGCAAAGAGCAGGGGGAGTGGAGATCACAGGGGTGGGGAGCGGAGATCGCTGGGGGGGGGGCTTGAGAGCACTGGGGGGAGCCAAAAAGAACAGGGGTGGAGCGCATGGGAGGCTGAGAGAGGGGGCTGGAGAGCACTGAAGGGGCTAAGAGTGTGGGGGGTAAAGATCACTGGGGGGGATCTTGAGAGCACTGGGGGGGGCAGAAAGAACAGGGGTGGAGAGCACGGGGGCTGGAGAGCACTGGGGGGTACAAAGAGCAGGGGGGAGTGGAGAGCACTGGGGGGTGGAGAACAATGGGGGGAGCTTGAGAGCACTAGTGGGGGCCAGAAAAAAGGGGTGGAAAGTACGGGGGGCTGGAGAGCACTATGGTGGGCGGAGAGCACTGGCGGGGTTGGGGAGCACATGGGTGGGGCAAAATGCAGGGGGAGCATTGAGAGCACTGGCGGGGGTTGGAGAGCATGTGGTCGGGGGCAAAATGCAGGGGGGAGTGGAGAGTAGTACAGGGGTGGGGAGCAGAGAGTGCTGGGGGGGAGCTTGAGAGCAATGGAGGGGGAGCCAAAAAGAACGGGGGTGGAGAGCACGGGGGGGCTGGAGAGCGATGGGTAGAGCTTGAGAGCACTGGGGGGGGAAGAACAGGGGTGGAGAGCACTGGGGGGGGGAAGAACAGGGGTGGAGAGCACTGGGGGGGGAAGAACAGGGGTGGAGAGCACTGGGGGGGGAAGAACAGGGGTGGAGAGCACTGGGGGGGGAGAACAGGGGTGGAGAGCACTGGGGGGGGAGAACAGGGGTGAAGAGCACTGGGGGGGGGGACAGGGGTGGAGAGCACTGGGGGGGAAAGAACAGGGGTGGAGAGCACTGGGGGGGACAGGGGTGGAGAGCACTGGGGGGGGACAGGGGTGGAGAGCACTGGGGGGGAGAGCACAGTCTGGGGGGGGAGTGGAGAGCACTGGGATGGTGGCTGGAGAAGGATGGGGAGAGCTTGAGAGCAGGGGGGGGGAAGAACAGGGGTGGAGAGAACTGTGGGGGGGGGGCTGGAGAGTGTGGTGGGGGGGGGGAGTGCACTGGGGGGGGCAGCAAAAGAAGTTGGATAGGAGGAGAAGCAGGGTGGCTACATATAGAGGAATTGAGCTTTCTATTGTCCTCCATACAGCCGCGGAATGCTTGATTCTCCTCCTCTCCCTCCTGCAAGCATTCAACGTAGAAAGCTCAATTCCTCTATATGCGGCCCCCCTGCCAAATCTGATCCTCCTATCCAGGCACATTGGGCGGGCTGTACGGCGGGCATCTCCTCAGAGTTGGCTGAGTCTGTGTGTGTTCGGCGGCGGGCGGCACTGTAACGCGGTCCCGCCCCCCCTAGACCGGCTTGTGTGATAGGCTGAACACTGATTCTATCTACTATCACACGAGCCAGTCTAGGGGGGGCGGGACCGCGTTACAGTGCCGCCCGCCGCCGAACACACACAGACTCAGCCAGCTCCGTAATGCACAGGAGCAGGAGAGAGGGGACAGGGAGCGCAGCAACTGAAACCGGCCCCAGCCCACGGGCCCCTCTCGGTTGCGGGCCCCATAGCGGCCGCGTGTGTCGCTATGGCGGTAGTTCCGCCACTGACCTTTGGGATGAATTAGAGCAGAGACTACAAGTCAGGCATTTTCGTCCAACATCAGTGCCTGACTTCACAAATGCGCTTTTGGAAGAATGGTCAGACATTCCCATAGACACACTCCTAAAACTTGTGGACAGCCTTTCCAGAAGAGTTGAAGCTGTTATATCTGCAAAGGGTGGGCCAACTCAATATTGAACCCTACGGACTAAGACTGGGATGCCATTAAAGTTCATGTGCGTGTAAAGGCAGGTGTCCCAATACTTTTGTTAATATAGTGTATATACTGTACATATAGCCCGCGGATCAGTGACAGGATCTCCACCGCCATTCACAGAACACACAATGTTAAAGAGGAATTTTTTCCCCAATAGGCGCAAAAGTTAAACTCCTAGGTAGTTGAGTAATGCATCACCAATAATATTACGTGGGCCAGATAGCCAAAAATTATAGTGACTCCCCATTGGCTCTCTCATTCTTATTTTAAACCATGCAATTATTGTAATCCTTTATATTTAATTAAATCTGTTGTCTATTTGGGTCTTTAAAAACTCCTTCCCTAAGTATAAGCTCCACAGGGTGTTGACCGCTATCCATTTTAGCCCAAAAAATCTTCAACCCCATACTGAGCAATTGGGTAGAGCTGAGCTCATAAGTTGGTAATAACAGGCCTTGAAGTGAAACAAAATCAGAGAGGCACACAGAAAAGGGTTTTCTATGCAGAAGCTCTTAGGCCGGGCTTCTACTGTTTCCATTAACTTTCGTGCCTTTTAGTGTCTTTGACAGGTATCCCATTCCCACTTCCGGGAGTCCGCGCCGCGGCCCATGACATTACCACAGGGCTCCCTCTTCCTCCCTCCTCCTCCCCCTGTCCCTGGACCAGTAAGAGAGAGGAGCGGGGCCTCGTGCATGCGCAGTAGGGTTCCCGGCGTGAAGCCGTAAGGCTACACTGCTCGGTTCCCTTACCCGCAATGGCGGCGGCAGCACCCGATAGCTGATGGATACATCAGCTGCGGTGCTGACATTGCTTGTCTCCAGGACAGGTAAGTGTCTTATTATTAAAAGCCAGCAGCTGCAGTATGTGTAGCTGCTGGCTTTTACTTTTTTTTTTTTGGGGCGGACCTTCGCTTTAAGTAACTTATTTCTGCAGAACTGTTGTGTGGTCCTTGGCATCTGCAGGGAAAGATCTTTGGGAGGAGCGTTTATTACTGCAGTATGAGCCTGTGCCTGATTGGTGCTGTGGCGGTCACATGACTAAAAAAAAAAATGTTTTTTAAGGAGAGCAATTTAAATGCAATTATAAATATAAAAAAAAAGCTTGACAGCTCCCAAAAAATCTATATTGAACATCAAATGTGTATTTTATGTGCACTTATATAGTGTAGGCGGAGTCAAAGATGATTGTAGTTAGCTTTCATTTTGTTCAGACAGCATCTGCATCCAAGGCTCAACCTTACAGGTATTAACAATTAGCTTTGATATATTTATTACTGATTTATATTAAAACTAAGCTTTGTGCGTTTCTTAGTGAATGTAATCAATCAGCATACTATATCCTACCCCCATAGTGTTTAGCAATAGGAGGACATGGAGAACAAGGGAGGGAGGGTGTCATTTATCACTGTGTATACACTTAGATGTGTAACTCTCTGGTCATGTGGGCTGCACAGATAAGAAAAAGGAGGAAATTAAGAGCTTAGAAGGATACTGAGACTGGAGCATGCTCAGTAGATGGCAACAGTTGATCTAAACAATCTCAGGCTGCAGTGGGGACACAGAGGAGATGGGAGGTACAGCTAAAGGCAGAATCCACCAGGTATATTTCACTCTACACAAAACAAATAATTTACTGGCTTTGAGAGTATGTACACGCTATTATATAGCATGTAATGCAAGTTTTTAAAGTCTGGTTTTAATGACACTTTAAAGCGATATTAAGGCTTAATTTTTATTTATTTTTTTAATTAAAATAACAAACATGTTATACTTACCAGCTCTGAGCAATCGTTTGGCACAGAGCAGCCCTGATTCTCTTCTTCTGGGGCCCCTCGCTGGCGCACCAGGCTCCTACTCCTGGGCAAGTGCCCCCATGGAAGGCTGCTTTCCATGGGCGCTCTCAAGCTGCCCTGTCTGCGTCTAATGACACAGTGTGGGCAGCTCGGCCTGCCCCCCGCTCGCTTGGCACAGCATTTTATTGACAAGAGAAGGAGCCAATGGCTCCCGTTGCTATCAATCTCCCCACGGAGGAGGGAGACAGAGGTGAGTGCCACTGCTCTTGTGCACATCACTAGATCAGATTTGGCTCAGGTAAAAAGAAGGGGGTTCTACAGCACAAAAGGTGTTTCACCATTAAGGTGGAAAACAAGTGGTTGTAACGACAGAAGGGAGGGGCCAGGAGCACTAGCGTGGGACCTGAGAAGAGGGGGATCCGGGCTGGTCTGTGCAAAACCACTACACAAAGCAGGTAAGTATAACATGTTTGTTATTTTTTTTTATTATAAAAAAACAAGATTTTAATATCACTTTAAGGCTTTAGAACCACTTTAAAGAGGAAGTAAACTCTGATGGATTTTACTTCCTCTTTTTCCCCCTGCAAAGTAAAAGCATAATGGGCTAGTATGCATCGCATACTAGCCCATTATGTGGCACTTATCTGCAAACGAAGCCCGCGTCGTCCCCGCTGGTGGCCGCATCCATCTTCGTCCCTTTTCCTTTCGGGGCCGCAGACTCCAGCTCTGTGACTGGCCAGAGTCGCGTGACGTCACTCCCGCGCATTTCTTCACAGCGCATGCGCCGATGACATCATCGGCGCACTACAAGGTAAATATCTCCTAAACGGCGCACATTTAGCAGATATTTACGGTACCTATAGGTAAGCCTTGTTATAGACTTACCTATAGGTACAAGTTGCACAGATGGGTTTACAACCACTTTAAGTATCTACAATTTCTCTGCACCATACAATGCATTTCTGACATGTTTCAGGCATGATGAAGGTTAACAGAGGTGTTCAGAAAACATACAGCTCCGGTTAATGATAGGATGTGAGCAGTGACTCAGTGGACCTTAATAGAATCAAGGACCGGTTGTAGAGAAAACATTGTAAGAAATAGCCGCAATTTTTATTTATTATAAAATAGTTCTAATCACCTACTTTCCAGCCAATATCATTTCAAGGGTCATTAAACTGTTACTGTGTTTATAGAGAACGATCCTGCAATATCATCCTTTTCCTGCAGCTGATAAATTGTTTTGCTGTATGCTGCTAGCTTCAAATTGCTTCAGTTCAGCGTTGACCTCTTGCTAGTTGGGTGTTCTCCTGATTTTGATTGGTGGGATGCAGGCAGCCAATTAGAAAACAAGACATAGCTTTCCATTGTGTTTGTACTTTAATGGCCAGAATTATAAAAGTAAATTCATTGTCTGCACAGCTCCAGGATTGCTTTATTGATTCACAAAGACAGCACACGTTCTCTCTGCGGGATTTGACTCTTAGTAAAAAAGCAAATAATAGATAAATTCTCTTAAATAATAAATATAGTTACAGTTTCATGAAGGAAGTTTAAATAGACTCAGCACTATGTTCACCAAAGCACTATTACTTATAATAAAGACATCATTTGGTGTAAGAGCCTGAATATATTTTATTTAGAGGAAGAGTCCTAGGAAATGGGGGATTACTTGAATAAAAGCCATGGCTTTTAAAGTTAAAGTGATATCAAACCCTAATGCCGCGTACACACGACCGTTTTTCATGACGAGAAAAATTCAATTTTTTAAATTGGTCAATAAAAACGATCGTGTGTAGGCTCCAGAGCATTTTTCGCGACGAGAAAAATGGCCATTAAAAATTAAGGACATGCTCTATTTTTTCTCGTTGTTTTTCACGTCGTCAAAAACGGGCGCGTGTACGCTTTAATGATGGGAAAAAAACTTGCATGCTCAGAAGCAAGTTAGAAGACGGGAGCGCTCTTTCTGGTAAAACTAGCGTTCGTAATGGAGATAGCACATTCGTCACGCTGTAACGGACTGAAAAGCACGAGGCTGAAAAGCGCGAATCGTCTCTCACCAAACTTTACTAACACGAGATCAGCAAAAGCAGCCCAGGGTGGCGCCATCCGAATGGAACTTCCCCTTTATAGTGCCATTTTACGTGTTGTACGTCACCGTGCTTTGCTGAAACATTTTTTTTTCACGATAGTGTATAGGCAAGGCAGGCTTGAGAAGAATCACATCGAGAAAAACGTTGTTTTTTTCAATGACATTAAAAACAGCCGTGTGTACGCGGCATTCGTTTTTAATCACTTTCAGCAGCCGATTTAATCACTTACTGAGTATGTAGCTTCTTTACATTTTAATCCATGCCTATGTTCCAGTTTACACTGGTGCCATGATCACTGTCCCAGGTTTCCTGTTTCTTAACCACTTCCCGTCCGTCCACCGTCAAATGATGGTGGAGCGGTGCAGCTCTTGTTCTGGAACGATGTCATATGATGGTGCCCAGTTTAGCCACAATTGCGCGCCCCCGGGGGCCGCGGCTCTTTACCCATGTGATTGGCTGTGTCCAATCACAGCTGATCACATGTAAACAAGGAAGTGTGGTTCATCAGCTTTTCCTCTCTCACACCGACAGATCATCAGTGCCCTAATCACAATGCAGCCCCAACAGTGCCCATCAGTAATGCCGCTCTGTGTCCATCAGTGACACCAGTCTGTGCCCATCAGTGAGGCCAATCTGTGCCCATCAGTTACGCCAATCAGTGCTACCTTTCAGTACCTGCCCATCAGTGCCGCCCATCAGAGCCAGTGGAGGCCCGTCCATTAGTGGCCCCTTCTCTCCATGCCACCCCCTATATGCAATGGATAGATTCATGCATAGCATGAGTCTATCCACGGCCGCCGTGGCCACCCCTTATTTATGCATCCGGCATCCAGATACAGTAAGGGAGGATTATAGGGAGGATTATAACCCCTGTCCCTTTTTTGCCATTTGTGTCCCATTGGGGAGATTTCCCCTTCACTTCCAGTCCCATAGCCACAACAGGAAGTGGGAGGAAATCCCTGCTAATTAAGGGAATCCCTTAGGGCCCCCCAGGTCACCAGAACTGGTGTCCCCATTTGAAGATTCCCCTCCAGACCCTGACTGACCATAGGGCACACTGGGCATTTGCTGTATGTCTTAAGAAGAGCTGGCTGTGACATACAGGGCCAGCCACAGGTGGATGTGTTGCATATGCTCGGTGGTGATGGAAGGAGCAGAAAGAGTCTTTCCATTCCCCCGTCCACCAAGGTGTTCCATGGCAAACTAGGTCACCGCTGAACCAAAAGTCCCGGTTTGCGCATGCGCCCCGCAGCCGCCGGTCACCTGACCACCAGGACGATAGGAGAGGAGGAGAAACGAAGAAGCCAAGGCCTTCTGCACCACCACCTTCCGTATATGCGGTCTCAGCACCTTGCTGGCTTTCATGTGTGGGAGGCGGTATACTTTAGGTATTCTTTAAGTGCATGTGTGCTAGATAATGTGTAATTGTAACACTTCAAGGTATTTATAATCTCTCAGAGAGATCACTGGCAAGGCCTTCACTCGCATTTCTCTCCAAAAAGACTACAGCCCTCTTTGCTTAGGCATTATCCAGGATCACTGACTGGATCTCAATGCCTGCCTGATAAAAAACTTGTTGTAAAATTGTACTATTACTGTATATTTTGACTTATCAGTGATTTATTGTATGTAGACTTGTAAAATTACTGGAAGATCCACTTTTTTTTATTTTATTTTTATTGTTTTTATTGAGAAATTTTCACAATATAAAACAGAGTGTAAAACTGTATAAAGGGTACAAAAGTGGAGGGGTGACCTCCAAAAGATAACTGAAAAAGTCAATTGTAAACAGTACAAATGTACAGGGAACAATTCAACCATAATTAAATAAGTTAAAATGAAAATTTGAATTAAAATTAAAATTAAAATAAAAGGGAAATAAAAGCGTAGTAAAAGAAAAGTAAAATAGAAGTAATATTGAGATGGACCTTCTTTAGGTATAAATTGGATAGGGGAAGTTAACTGTTGCAAGATATGGTTATCAGCAGTATATTGTAATCACTGGAAGATCCACTTTAACAAGCTTATTTGCAGACAAAGGCCCATAGAGGGCTAATACACCATCCAAAAAACGTTCAAAGCTTTCGTCGTATAAATGTCACAATGGAAAATTGTTGTTTCTACAAATCCAAGCAGAGGCTCCTTTTGGAATGTGGTACTGTACCTTTCTAAATATTTCCCAGCCAGCAACACCCAGTCTGTGACACAGGGTAATTTATCTGCCTGGTGGGATGTTGACTGTGCATTCTGTTTTAATTAGCACCGAAATGACTCTCCCGATGGAGAAGGAGCAGACATGCATGTAGCCTCCCTTCAGATCTCATTATTGTTTCCGCGCACAGATCTACCACACATAACAAAGGGGGTAGCCTCAGCAGCTGGATCAGCAAAATTTGAGAGTCCATGGGCTCACAGATCAGAAATAGTGCTTATTGCAGGAGTTTAGCTCTGATAATCACAGTTCTAAATGCATGAAAATTGTGTGTGTTTTTGTATGCGGTCAGCATGCTGTCTGTTGGATCCATCAGGCCATCTGCTAGTATGGCTGGAACGATGCGGATAGCTGTCTGTTTGGCAAGCTGCATGAATGCCTGTGTTTGCAAAACGGATACTTTAGATAGACGTTGTTGGCTATTGTTATTTGTGTGCCCCTTTTGCCTTTTTTGAGAGGTCAGCCTGGTTGAAATATCACTAGAAAGACATCATGGAGGAAATACAGAAAATAGGCTGACCTGTAGACTCTTCTGACGACTCCTCTGGGGGAAAATTGGCTCATCTGGGACTGATTTTTTAGACCAACCAATGCTGTTTTGCCGTAGTTGAGCTCAATGCTTAACCCCCACCTGCCCACCCCAGCATTCCTTCCAATAGCTCCGAACGCCCATGGGGTGGGAAGGATCAGTAAACGTGTGAGCACTGTTACAGTGGTCTCATAATAAGAGGCCGTACCTACTGGCTACTGATCTTTAGTCCCGACCAAGAGCTGTCTTTGACCGTTAGGTCTTTGGGCTTATAGTGTACTGTGAGAGGCGGAGCGCTCTCTGCAACACATATATGCAGCATGCATGTGGGTGTTAAAGACCACCCTTTTGCCACCACACATATGTGTTGATCGGTTGTAAAAGGGTCTTGCTTTAGTTTTGCATAGAATTTGGGAAAATTTGATATTTCTGTCAGGTTTTTGTTTCTGCCCATGACCCTTTTGGGATGATTTTACCTCGCTTCCTGTCCCTGCGACACCTGTACAAGAAATGGGTGGTGCAGGTGTCCACAGAATTACAAGGCTCAGACAGCAATAAAATCATTGTAGAAGTTTCAACTGTAGAGCACTTTTGTCTATTCCCATGGAGCGGCACATTTAGGGAAGAAATATGACCGTCTTTAATCATTTCAAAATAAATAAAACGTTTTGTCTGAAGTTGGGCTTTCAGCACTAGGGATCTTCAAAAGCACTAACACCCTGTGAAACCAAAAACATGACCAACATCTGTGCCACCAGAACATTACCCAGTAATATGCACAATGTAGAGCCAAGAACCTTTTATTAACTAAAATGATAACATTGCGCAACATACACAGTACACATTACAATACAATGACTTGATCTGGATAAAAAAACAAAAAAAACAAGAAAAGCATTTCCCATAGAATACCAGGTCTTATCTTCAGTTGCCGGACACAATCTAACTAGGCAGCTGGCTGGAGAAATGTAGCAGACATTGGATAAAATATAGGTAAAGGGCACTACAACGTGTCCCAGATAATAAGAGTTAAGCCTCGTACACACAATCGGATTTTCCAACGGGAATTGTGTGATGACAGGCTGTTGGCGGAAATTCCGACCATTTGTACGCTCCATCGGACAATTGCGTTGTGCCGTTTGTATGCAAGACAAGTTCAAGGCCAATGCCCTTCGGACAAAAGTCTGAGGCTTTGTCCGCAGAAAATCCGATCGTATGTATGAGGCTTAATTCCACTTCCATGTTTTCTAGGCTGTGTCCCTTCATCATAGATTCAACCAGCAGCTTAAATTTTGGCCACTTGAGCAGAAATGAGTCATCAAAAGCTAGTTTAAGTATCTTTTGTAAGGTTCAGTTTTGTTTTGCTTTGCAGGTATAAATCGGAAGGTCATCTATTCCCTGGTAGATTCTGCTGAAGGTCATTTCTCGGTTGATGAACAATCTGGCATCATCGTTTTGGAGCAGCCACTAGACCGGGAACTGCAATCTACCTACAACATCACAGTGAAAGCATCTGACACAAATCCTGCCCTCTCGTTATCTTCCTTTGCTGTTGTTACTATCATTGTGCTTGATGTTAATGACAACCCTCCCATATTTGAGAGAAGAGATTACCTGATCACCATCCCTGAGGACACTGCCACTGGCACCAGAGTCATATCAGTCTTTGCTGCAAGCAAGGACATTGGGACAAATGCAGAGATAACATACAGCTTCAGGACAGGAAATGAACATGGGAGATTCAGGATTAATCCAAAGACTGGTTAGAATCCTTTCTCTTTCCCTTTCCTCTTCTCTCCTATCCTTTTCTTTCCTTTCTTTTTTTTCCCTCTCCTCTCCTTTTTTTCATTTCCTTTCCTTTCCTGTTCCTTCATTTACTCTCCTCCTTCTTTCCTTTCCTCTCCTCTCCACTTTTCCTTTACTATCCTATTCATCTTTCTTTCCTGTCCTGTCATCTCCTCTTCTCTTCTTTCCTTTTCTTTCCTTCCCTGTTCCTTCATTCACTCTCCTCTGCTTCTTTTCCTTCCTCTCCTCTCCATTCTTCTCCTCATATTTCATTCCTTCGTTTTTTCTCTCCACTTCTCTCCTCCTCTTTCCTGTCCTTCCTTCTCCTTTCTTTCCTTCCTCTCCTGTTCTTTCCTTTATGTTCCTCTTTCTTTTTCATTTACTCTTCTTATATTTCCTGTACTCTCCTCTTCTTTTATTTATTTTCTTATTTTCTCTTCTCCTCTCCGCTCCTCTCCTTTACTCTTTCTTTCTCCTTTTCCTTTTTTCTCCTCTCCTCTTCTTTCGTCTTTTTCTTTTACTCTCCTCTTCTTTCCTGTCCTTTCTTCTCCTCTCTTTCCTTCCTATCCTGTTCTTCCCTTACTCTTTTGTTTTTCATTTACTCTCCTTTTCTTTCCTTTACTTGCCTTTACTCTCCTCTTATTTCCTTTACTCTCCTCTTCTTTCCTTTACTCTCCTCTTCTTTCCTTTACTCTCCTCTTCTTTCCTTTACTCTCCTCTGCTTTCCTGTACTTTCCTCTTATTTCCTTTACTCTCCTCTTATTTCCTTTACTCTCCTCGTTTTTCCTTTATTTCCTTTACTCTCCTCTGCTTTCATTTACTCTCCTCTTCTTTCCTTTACTCTCCTCTTCTTTCCTTTACTCTCCTCTGCTTTAATTTACTCTCCTCTTCTTTCCTTTACTCTCCTCTTCTTTCCTTTACTCTCCTCTGCTTTAATTTACTCTTCTCTTCTTTCCTTTACTCTCCTCTGCTTTAATTTACTCTCCTCTTCTTTCCTTTACTCTCCTCTTCTTTCCTTTACTCTCCTCTGCTTTCCTTTACTCTCCTCTGCTTTCCTTTACTCTCCTCTGCTTTCCTTTACTCTCCTCTTCTTTCCTTTGATCTACTCTGTCTTCTTCGCCTTTACTCTCCTCTTCTCTCCTCTCCTCCCCTTTGACTATTTATTTTAATTTTTTTTTAATAATTGCAGGGGAAATTTTGGTTGTCAACGCTCTGGACTATGAAAGCAGCAGACACTTTTTCCTAGTGGTTGAAGCTAAAGATGGCGGCTCACCTCCTCTAAGCGCAGTGACAACTGTTAACGTCAACCTGACCGATGTTAATGACAATGCGCCAGCATTCAGCCAAGAGGTTTATAGCGCTGTGATCAGTGAAGATGCCTTTATTGGAGACTCAGTCATTAGAGTAAGGTTCATTATTCACCAATTAAAACGTTAATGGATAACCCCAGATACTTCTCATGTTTGACAAGTTATTGTGTGTATAAAGTGTTTATTACTGTACATGTCTCATCCAGCTGTGCCTTTACAGTACTCATTATAATTGGGTTTTTACAAAGCTCAGTTATGTCAATATTTGAAATAGTAAAAATACTTATTAACATTTTAAAGCCGATTTACACAGGGGCATCCTGGGATCCGACTTCAAGTCGCCCCAAGTCACGCGGTTTAGAAAAGTAATGGAAGTGAATGGAGTCGTCTTAGGCCCCTTTCACACTGGGGCGTTTTTCATGCGGTTTAGCGCTAATATTAGCGCTATTATACCGCATGAAAAAATCATGCCCTTTAGCCTTCAATGTGAAAGCCCGAAGGCTTTCACACTGAAGCGGTGCGCTAGCAGGACCGCTTCAAAAGTCCTGCTAGCCGCTTCTTTACAGCGGTAAAGGAGCGGTGTGTTCACCGCTCCTTTACCGCGGTCTCCCATTAAAATCAATGGGACAGCGCGGTAATACCGCCCGCAAACCGCGGCAATAGCCGCGGTTTGCGGGCGGTATTAACCCTTTTTCGGCCGCTAGCGGGGGTTAAATTCACCCCCCTAGCGACCGCATACCGCGGTAAGAACGACGGTATAGCAGCGCTGAAAATCGCGCTGCTATACCGCCACCGCTCCTGCCCGCCCCAGTGTGAAAGGGGCCTTTATGTACACTACTGAAGTCGCTCCGACTTCAAAAAAGGTTCCTGTACGACTTCAATCCGACTTCTAGGCGACTTGTACCCATTGATTTCAATGGAAGTCACCTCCAAGTCGGATCCCCTGTCTTAACTGAATCAACTTTCCAGGAAGTAAAAATAGTTTTCCAGGCAAACCCCTCCCTCCCACAGAGCTGATTATTGTTTGAGTGGCCACTGGAAAGTCTCCTGTCCTGGAGGCAACTTGAAGCTGCCTTGTAAGTTGCCTGGAGTCACGCTGTGATTCATGCTCAAGTCGTGTCCAAGTTGCCTCCCAAAGTCGCGCTGCCCCTGTGTGAACCGGCTCTTACAGTAAATGCAAACCCTAAGGCCCCATGCACACGAGACGCCGGTGCAAACTCTGCTGAACACACGTTTTTAAAGGCTAAAACCGGCGTTTAAAAACGCCCATTTTGCCGCGATTTTAGCGGCGTTTTACCGCGTTTTACCGCGTTTGCGTCTATAGGCGTTTAGTTAAGAAACATCATAAGACCCTCCCTAAGCTCAAAAAACATTATTATTTAACCATTTCAGCCATTTTGGGAGACCAGCAGCTGAGAGAGCAGCAGTGTACTTGTATTTAGCGTATCACTTGCCACATCATCTGCCACAAGCTGTGGATTGTCCACTTGCCACGTCACCTGATACGTCACCTGGCCACGTCACCTGCCACAAGTTGTGAATTGTCCACTTGCCACGTCACCTGCCACGTCACCTGGCCACAAGTTGTGGATTGTCCACTGGCCACATTACCTGGCCACGTCACCTGGCCACGTCACCTGGCCATGTCACCTGCCACGTCACCTGCCACAAGTTGTGGAATGTTCACTTGCCACGTCACCTGCCACGTCACCTGGCCACATCACCTGGCCACGTCACCTGCCACAAGTTGTGAATTGTCCACTTGCCACGTCACCTGCCACGTCACCTGGCCACAAGTTGTGGATTGTCCACTTGCCACATCACCTGGCCACGTCACCTGGCCACGTCACCTGGCCATGTCACCTGCCACGTCACCTGCCACAAGTTGTGGAATGTTCACTTGCCACGTCACCTGCCACGTCACCTGGCCACGTCACCTGGCCACGTCACCTGCCACAAGTTGTGCATTGTCCACTTGCCACGTCACCTGGCCACGTCACCTGCCACGTCACCTGCCACAAGTTGTGAATTGTCCACTTGCCATGTCACCTGCCACAAGTTGTGGATTGTCCACTTGCCACATCACCTGGCCACGTCACCTGGCCATGTCACCTGCCACGTCACCTGCCACAAGTTGTGGAATGTTCACTTGCCATGTCACCTGCCACGTCACCTGGCCACGTCACCTGGCCACGTCACCTGCCACAAGTTGTGCATTGTCCACTTGCCACGTCACCTGGCCACATCACCTGCCACGTCACCTGGCCACGTCACCTGCCACAATTTGTGGATTTCCACCTGCCACGTCACCTGGCCACAAGTTGTGGATTGTCCACTTGCCACGTCACCTGCCACATCACCTGCCATGTCACCTGGCCACGTCACATGCCACGTCACCTGGCCACGTCACCTGCCACAAGTTGTGGATTGTCCACTTGCCATGTCACCTGCCACGTCACCTGCCATGTCACCTGGCCACGTCACATGCCACGTCACCTGCCACAATTTGTGGCTTTCCACCTGCCACGTCACCTGGCCACGTCACCTGCCACAATTTGTGCATTTCCACCTGCCACGTCACCTGGCAACATCACCTGCCACAAGTTGTGGATTGTCCACTTGCCACGTCACCTGCCACAAGTTGTGGATTGTCTACAATGCAATGCAAGCAATTACAGTTTTTTTTTTCATATTTTTTTTGATGGTTTTTCATCATTTGCCATCATTTTTGAGATTTCTAATGTAAAAAAATAGGTCACCTTTAAAAACGCTAATAAACGAAATCGCGGCAAAACGCCGGTACCACGTTTTGCCGCGTTTAGCGGCGTTTAGCCGCGTTTTGCGTCTGAAACGTGGAAAACTTTTGCGTCTGAACCCATTTTTTTGCTTCTGGAAAAACGAGGTTAAACGCAACTGCCTAAAAACGGCAAAAAACGAGAGTGTGTGCATGGACACATAGGATAACATTGAATGGGTTCAGGAGCAGTTGAAAAAAGTGTCCAACTGCCTCTGAACGCGCGCTCAACAGCAAATAACAGCGTCTCGTGTGCATGGGGCCTTACTGACATTTAATCTGCTAAAGTGCTGCGTAAAATAAAACATAACGGGGTTGATTTACTAAAACTGGAGAGTGCAAAATCTGGTGCAGCTCTGCATAAAAAAACAATCAGCTTCCATTTTTTTTTGTCAAAGCTTAATTGAGCAAGCTGAAGTTAGAAGCTGATTGGCTACGATGCACAGATGCACCAGATTTTGCAATCCAGTTTTATTAAATCCTAATATTATTTTACCATTATCTTTATTTAATAAAATACTTTTCTCACCTTTCTTTCATTCTTTGTTATATCTCAGGGCTGCTGGTCTGCAGCCTCTTTGCAGCCACTTCTTGTCTATATGCACTCCAGAGATAGCTGCATGGAATTTTTCTCAGGGTGGGTTTCCTGATGCTGACAGTGGTGGACCATGCCTGAGTAATATGTGAAGAAATAGCCATTTATAGCTTTCATCGGACAGCTCTGTGACAGTATGACAACAAAGGAACAACTGGGAAACAGGAGCAGAGAGTTGTCACCCCATAACAGGAGCTGGCTGACCTCAAGGATCTTCATGGCAGGATCATCATATATTATTTTAATGAAAGCTACAGATTAAAAAATATTGAAAATTACTTTTAACATTTTAGTGATTTGGGTATACATATCCTTTAATAGACACTTACAGGTGTCTCCATGTCAGGTTTGTATTGGGACACCATGCTGCCCCAAATGATGATGCCCTTGTGTTCAAGCTCCACCCCTTGTTTCATGAAGATTTTAGTGATTGGGTTTACATATACTGTTGTAGCACTGCCCTCTCGGGGGTTGCTTGGTAATGCATGTACTCCTGTGCAGCCATGACCATATAAACTCTCCATCCCCTCCATCCCCTCTGACACTCTAGGTTCAGACGTGTTGTATATACCTTTAAATGACACACAGACACAAAGCAAGTCGTTTCAAGGGATTTAAACCAAGGATTATTCAGCCAAATCCTGGTTACAGCCAAGACTAGGTTAAAATAATGCCTGCAGCAATAACAGTAATGACAAATGAATGATAACAATATACACAGTCACAATTGGATACCTTGAGAAAGCTATTAATGGATATAAGGAATTTTTTCTGCCTTAACCACTTCAGCCCTGGAAGAATTTACCCCCTTCCTGACCAGAGCATTTTTGCGATTCGGCACTGCATCACTTTAACTGAAAATTGCGCAGTCGTGCGACGTGGCACCCAAACAAAATTGACGTATTTTTATCCCCACAAATAGAGATTTTTTTTGGTGGTATTTGATCACCTCTGAGGTTTTTATTTTTTGCGCTATAAACAAAAAAAGAGCGAGAAGCAAAAAAAAAAAAAAAAGCAATATTTTTTTACTTTTTGCTATAATAAATATCCTCAAAAAATATATATAAAAAGTAATTTCTTTCTCAGTTTAGGCTGATATGTATTCTTCTACATGTTTCTGGTAAAAAAAAAATGCAATAAGCGTATATTGATTGGTTTGCGCAAAAGTTATAGCTTCCACAAAATAGGGGATAGATTTATGGCATTTTTATTATAATTTTTTTTATTATTAGTAATGGCGGCGATCAGCGATTTTTATCGTGACTGTGACATTATGGCGGACACATCGGACACTTTCGATGCTATTTTGGGACCATTGTCACTTATACAGCGATCAGTGCTATAAAAATGCACTGATTACTGTGTAAATGACACTGGCAGGGAAGGGGTTAAACACTAGGGGGCGATGAAGGGGTTAAGTGTGTCCTAGGGAGTGATTCTAACTGTGCGGGGGCTGGGCTACAAGTGACACGACACTGATCACTGCTCCCGATGACGAGGAGCAGTAGATCCCTGTCATGTCACTAGGCAGAACAGGGAAATGCCTTGTTTACTTAGGCATCTCCCTGTTCTGCAGCTCTGTGACACGATCACGGGACACCGGAAGACATCGGGTCCCGCGGGCATGGTCACAGAGCACGCAGCGGGCTCGCGCGCGCACCGCCGGCAGCAAATTCAAAGCAACGTAAAGGTACGTTGCTTTGCGCAGCCGTGTCATTCTGCCAACGTATATCATCGTTAGGCGGTCAGCAAGTGGTTAAAGAAGAACCCCCAGGCTGGCCTATAATACCTTTAATCCTAATGAGAGACAATGTACTATAGTTCCCAGTAAAGTGTCCCCTTTAAGAGCAATAAACAATAATGTCCTAAAATTAAGGCCTTGCACTGCCTTTACTGGCAAAGTTGGAGCTCAAAGAACAAAGATTCCTGACTATGGCAAAGTTATGATAAACAAGGCAAGATAGCTGATCCTGGTTTATAGCAATACTATTTGTAATCCAAGTGAGTGTCGCCTGTGCACAGTGTTCAGAATGTGGTGCTTTACAAGGCAGTGTGATCTGTGGGCATAAGCCCCCTCACCAATCCTGATAAACCTTGGCTGCCTCCCGGAGGGACAGTCAAACGATTCTTCTTACTGCAGATGGGCAGTGATAGCAATTAGTCTGCTAACTCAGCGAACCGGCTGGTTCCGCGTTGTGATCAGCGCTACTGCAGGGCATCCTTCTGCCAGCGAGCAACGGCTGGATTCCCTGGGGCTGGAGTTCTAGGCTGTGTCCAACGTGATAGACTGCAATCTCCTCTCCCAGCAGCGGGGTAGTGCTTACGTGATGGGATGCAGGAAGCAAGAGAGCGTGGGCCTGGTCAGCAGATCAATTTATAGTTTCTCCCACATTTCTCCTGTGTAGTAGATGCCTGGTCTGCTGGGAAATGTAGTCCATAGTCAGTTCTGCAATTCAGCAATGTCTATCCAGAAGACTACAGCTCCCACAATCCTTTTCTCTGTGCTCAGAACGTCATGTCAGTGATTTGAGTCCAGCAATAGGGTGACATAAGAGCAAGCTGGAATGATAGGAGGCAAGTCTGCAAAAATCAGATAACCGTAGTCTGCTCCCGGCTACACTGGAATCTCGTTTTTTGAGTGACACCAATTCACTCTATGAAGGTTCAGAGTCACTGTTTACAATTAAGGAATCATTTACAGTATCTATGCCAGATATTCAGTTTTGAGATTTGGATGGACTAACACTTTAAAAGTCTACCTCATAAGATATATGCATCACGGAATTATATATTTATTGCTCTATCATTGTATCTTTCAGGTCTTTGCTGAAGATCTTGACAGTCCTTCTAATGGGCACATTAGCTTTTCCATCATCAATGGAGATCAAGAAAATCAGTTTGCAGTGGACCCAGTTCTGGGACTAATAAAGGTTAAAGATAAACTGGACCGTGAAAGGGTAAGTCCTTGTTTAAAGAAGAATTAAACCCAAAAGTAAACATTTATTATTTTGCAACATACCTATTCTTAGATGTGATGTCTTCATTGGTTTTCTTTTTTAGGATTTGTGCTGCCCTAGGCCTGACTAAACTCGTGCACCCCCTAATTTAAATATGACCCACCCCTTCCTGTCAAGGCCACACCCCTTTCGGTTTAAGACACACCCTGAAATTTTCGAGTGGGGACACTAGTTCTGAGGGCCTGGGGGGGAGGGGGCAATGGATTCCCTTAATTTGCATAGATTTCCTCTCACTTCCTGTTTGGCTATGGAGCAGAAAGTGAAGGGAAATCTCTGCAATGGGACAGGGATGGTAAAAAATAAACTGACAGGGGTTATAACCCTCCCTTACTCTATCCAAAATGAAAAAAAAAAGTGTTGCCTATAGTTCTACTTTAAGCACACATTTCTGATAATTTTATGGAGAGGACTAGGAAGATATAACCATGCCAATGGTGCAGCAGAAAACATACAGCACAGTGAGGAAGGTTTGTGGTCCAGGCTGATAGGACAGTCAAAATTAGAAGCAGCTTACGTTACACTAACAGTGTAGCACAAGCCGGCAGGGACTCTTTCCGTGCTGCCCTAGGCCTGGTCCTTGTTGGCCTAGGCCAGGATACAACGTTGCCTTTTGCCCTGTGTTAAAGTGGTTGTATACCCCTTTTTTACATTTTTACCTACAGGTAAGCCTATAATAAGGCTTACCTGTAGGTAAAATTAATAGGTTTAGGCGCTATTCACCTTGCATGCAGCTGCTGATGTCAGCGGCGCATGCGCAGCAAAGGTCCGGCGTATGGTGCCGGACCTTTCCAGAACTGAGGACTCCCACGTGCATGTGCGGAAGTGACGTCATCACGGCTCCGGCCAGTCACAGCGCCGGAGCTGCGAACCCAGAAGAAACGCAGAGGGGAACATTTCAGCTCCCTCGGCATTGACCGGGACGCAATGCGGGGACCTCGTTCTAAGGTAAGTATTTCATAATGAGCTAGCATGCGGTGAATACTAGCTCATTATGCCTTTGCCTTACAGGTTTCTTTTTGTTTTTTTGTTTTTTTCATTTACTGGTATACAACCGCCATAAAAACGGCCCTGGGTAAACACAGACTTCAGGCCTAAACAAAGGACACAGAAAGATTAAAATATTTATTAGGAAGGGTTTCCTATTTTTTTTTTTTTTTAGTTTAGTGACAACGGTGTGGGTCAGATGTAGCAATACTGGTTAAAGCATAAGTGGCTTGGTGGTCAGCACTTCTTCCTTGCAGCACTGGGATCTGTGGTTTGCAGCACCACCCACTACAGGCTACCTGCAGAAAACTGCAGGAGGCGGTGGTGACCAGACCAGGCACCCTGCACAAGAAGAGAGCAGCAGCGACCGGTCTTTATTATAGGAAGCTATTTCATTCTGCACAGATCTGAAAAAAAAAAAAAAAAACACCTGAAATGGACACCAACCAAGATTTAAATAAGAATAAGCATGGCTCTCATATTTAGACCCTATTTGTTTAGTCTGTACTTCAGCTTAATGCCGCGTACACACGATCGGAAATTCCGACAAGAAAAGTCCGATGTGAGCTTTTTGTCGGAAATTTGACTGTGTGTATGCTCCATCGGACATTTGCTGTCGGAATTTCCGCCAAGAAAAGATTGAGAACATGTTCTCTATTTTTCCGACGGAAAAAGTTCCTATTGGAAATTCCGATCGTCTGTATGCAATTCAGGCGCCCAAAATTCCTACGCATGCTCGGAAACAATTCAACGCATGCTCAGAAGCATTGAACTTCATTTTCTCGGCTTGTCGTAATGTTGTACGTCACCGCGTTCTTGACGGTCGAAATTTCAGAGATCTTTTGTGTGACCAAGTGTATGCAAGCCAAGCTTGAGCGGAATTCCGTCGGAAAAACCATCCAAGGTTTTTCTGACGGAAATTCCGATCGTGTGTACGCGGCATTAGAGTGTCATAACCCAAACGATCAATCATCGCTGTTGTGTTCGTAGTACATTTTATAAAAGAACGGCATATGTCTTGTGTGCTGGGATGAATTGCAATAGGTTTTTTTTCAGTTATCTGTACAGCAGTTCTTATAAATGTCATTTACCAAATCAAATCCAGAGAGTGGTTCTACTGCGGAGCCTGTAGAGAATTACACTACCACCCCTGTGACCTCCAGGGAACTTATGGTATTATGAAACTGCACGGCGTATGTACAGAAGTCATTTATATCAATTTGCAGTGCACTTGTCATTTTCTTTTGCTGCAAGGCTAACTTTGGTCCACATTACTGAGCCTGACCCTCCTCGCACAGTATAAATTCCCAAAGGCAACCGTATTGCCCCATAGCTTGAAGGAATGGCGTATTTGTATACACATCTTAATCAGTCTGTCAGTCTTATGTGCTGTGTTTTATTCATTGCAATCTTGTGCAGATTGTTTCTTTATTCATTTATACATCGCCTACATATTCCATAGTGATTTTATGGTATACCTATACTCTGCAGGGTTAACCAAGCCAGACTAATATACAGCCTATCAGCTGAGCCAGATTTCTGCATAGCCAACATAGGCTGTGACCAGGGACAGCACACAGCCACCCACACATCATGTCTGTAACACATTACTGGGTATAAAAAAGGACCTAGAATTCTGCCCTGCCTCCCACTGCTATGTAGTCAGGTTTTTGCTGTACCTACACAAATTCTGCATTTTTGTTGGTGAATACTGTGTACTAAGAGTTCACCCACCCTGAGTCCATGCTCAAAACTGCTGACAGACTAGCATGACAAGTTAAGGAGATCGAAACTGGCAGCACACTATGGAATACCTCGTAGGTCAGGGTTCCTTGGAGATCTAGGGTTCTCCCAGAAGTTGCTAGGGATTCCTTGGGCAGTGAGCCATTTCTGTCTCTAATGCCGCGTACACATGACCATTTTTCATGACGAGAAAAATGCAATTTTTTTATTTGGTCATTGAAAACGATTGTGTGTGAGCAGGGCTGCTGTTAGAAATCACGGGGCTCCATACAGCCTACCTGGCAGGCCCCCCCCCCCCCCCCAATATATCAAGACCATATTTTCACAAAAAATACACTAACATCATTATTAGAGAACCTATGTGAAATACCCCTTTTTTATTTGTTTTTTACATTAAGGCCCCTTTCACACTGGGGCGTTTTTCATGCGGTTTAGCGCTAATAATAGCGCTATTATACCGCATGAAAAATTCCTGCCCTGTAGCCTTCAATGTGAAAGCCCGAAGGCTTTCACACTGAAGCGGTGCGCTAGCAGGACCGCTCCAAAAGTCCTGCTAGCCGCTTCTTTACAGCGGTAAAGGAGCGGTGTGTTCACCGCTCCTTTACCGTGGGTGCCCATTGAAATCAATGGGACACCGCGGTAATACCGCCCGCAAACCGCGGCAATAGCCGCGGTTTGCGGGCGGTATTAACCCTTTTTCGCCCGCTAGCGGGGGTTAAATTCACCCCCCTAGCGACCGCATACCGCGTTAAGAACGACAGTATAGCAGCGCTGCAAATCGCGCTGCTATACCGCCACCGCTCCTGCCCGCCCCAGTGTGAAAGGGGCCTTAAAAAAAAATATATATATATTCACAGTGACAGGGGGACACACGGGGGGGGGGGGATTTGAAGCTGGCAGAACAGGGAGGGGAATCAGTGATCAGTGTCAGAGAAGCAATTACAGGAATGATGCCTGGTGTCTGTGTCTCTCCCTGCAGCAGCTGAAAGCTGGGAGAAGGGGGAAAAACTGTCTTTCAGCTGCTGCAGAGGGCCACACAGGGCATCCTTCTGTAACTTCCACTCCGCCAAACCGCACTAATTCCCCCTGCTGTTTGGGCCCCCCTACAGGAGGACTGGTGGTCCCCCCCTATCAGCGGCCCTGTGTGTGGGCTCCAGAGCATTTTTCGCAACGTGAAAAATGGGCATTACATTTTTTTAACATGCTCTATTTTTTCTCGTCGTTTTTCATGTCGTCATTTTACTCGTCGTGAAAAACGGCCGTGTGTAGACTTTAACGACGTGAAAAAAACGTACATGCTCAGAAGCAAGTTATGAGAAGGTAGCGCTCGTTCTGGTAAAACTAGCATTCATAATGGAGATAGCACATTCGTCACGCTGTAACGGACTGAAGAGCACAAGGCTGAAAAGCGCGAATCGGCTCTCACCAAACTTTACTAACACGAGGATCAGCAAAAGCAGCCCAAAGGGTGGCGCCATCCGAATGGAACTTCCCCTTTATAGTGCCGTCGTACGTGTTGTACATCACCGCACTTTACTCAAGCATTTTTTTTCACGATAGTGTGTAGGCATGGCAGGCTTGAGAAGAATCACGTCGAGAAAAACATAGTTTTTTCAATGACATTAAAAACGGCCGTTTGTACACGGCATAAGTTACAGTAAGCTACCACTGACATCAGTGGTCTTTTTGGGCTATTTACAAGGGTGGAATTTTCCCCATTGACCACAAAAGTAAGGAGCACTCTACCGTCTAACTATCATGCTAATGTCCCATGAGCTGTAAAGATAGTAATTATTAGCAGAGGTTCCCTAAAACCACAAAGTTATTTCAAGGGTTCCTCCATGTTAATAAGGTTGAGAAAGGCTGTCCCAGACAACTGACATGATGCCCTGCCTGGGACTAGGGTTGCCACATCATCCCTTTAATCTAGAACACATATGAATTATACAGGTTCTGAGGCTGATTTAATGCAGATAAGGCACCAAGTGAGTTTAATTACCGCCTTAATCAGCCACAGAACCTGTGTGCTAGAGGTTCCTTGGGCAGTGAGCCATTTTTGTCTTTCAGAAGAGCTACAACTGACCGTAATGGTCTTTTTAGCTATTTGCAAGGTTGGGATTATTTCCCATTGACCACAAAAGTAAGGAGCATTCTTCCCTCTAACCATCATGCTAATGTCCCATGAGCTGTAAATATAATAATTATTAGCAGAGGTTACCGAAACTGGAAAGTTATTTCAAGGGTTCCTCCATGTTAAAAAGGTTGAGAAAGGCTGTCCTAGACAACTGACATGATGCCCTGCCTGGGACATCTTCCTGTCCTGACATGACAGCTTGCCCAAGCTTAACAGCCTCTCTGTGACTTGGGTAGCTATGAAGTACTATTGTGTCACACTCATAGGTGTGCACAGCCTATTGCATTTGGGTGTGCACCCCAAAGCCCAAACACACACACTACCGATCACTCACGGTGTTCATTCAGAAAGGGAAGGGGCCATAAATTACATATTTACTGGCCCCTTCCCCACTCCTAAAGCATCCCAGCAGCAACAGCCAATAGGAGAGGAGGGAAGCTGGCAGCGCTGCAGGGGGAAAGATGGGAGCCAGGGCAGTAGAGGGAATCTGTGCTGCACGGGGTGATTACGGTGTGCCTGGGCACTCCTGGCACACCCTGTGCGCACGCCTATGGTCTCACTTAAGGCCCGTACACACGATCGGATTTTCCGATGGGATTTGTGTGATGACAAGCTGTTGTCGGAAAATCCGACCGTTTGTACGCTCCATCGGACAATTGCTTTAAAATTTTCCGACAAACAAATGTGTGTTGTCGGATTATCCGATCGTGTGTACAGAAGTCCTTCGGAAAAAAATCCAAAGTACAAACACGCATGCTCAGAAGCAATGCTAACCATAACATAACATTAGCAGAAGTTGCCCAAAGGGTGGCGTTAAAGAGCTGAAAAACCACGTAGTTTTGTGTTTGTTGGCCAACAATTTTTTGCCGTTTGTATGCAAGAAGACAAGTTCAAGGCCAACGCCTTCCAGACAAAAATCCTATGCTTTGTCCGCTGAAAATCCGATCGTGTGTACCAGACTTAAGACTAGCCAGTTGACTGGGGTAGGAGGAAATACAGGATAGTACGGGACAGTTGGCCTCGAGGGGGGGGGGGGGGTTGGGGCAGAAAAAATAAGCCCGGCCTTGCCCAATTGTTTGCTTACCATAATTGATGTTAATGAAGTCTAGTTATTTGTTTGGCTGCATTTTCAGGCCAATGTAATATGACTGCTTCATTTGGACAACAGTTTTTTTTTTTTTTTTATAAATAGCCATCTCTTTTTTCCTCTCATAAAGGTATCTGGATACTCACTCCTTATTCAAGCAAAGGACGGCGGACTTCCCCCTCTCTCCTCCACTGTGACTGTAAATGTAGATATTTCAGATGTCAATGATAACAGCCCTCAATTCACACCGTCCAATTATAGCGCTGTTATTCAGGTAAGCCTGCAGTCTCTCATTGCATGATATCAAAGGGGGTGGGGCTTACTGAAATGCATGAGGTTTCTATTACATTGGTTCAAATTTAGGTGCAGGGCCATACTTGTTTTTCCCTGTTGTTTTTATTGGGTCAAAGTACAGTACTGGTGCTTTGTGTTTGGTGCTCTTTGAGTGTCACATAGGGTTGCCACCTCATTCCTTTAAAACCAAACACATATTAAGTACACAGGTTCTGTGGCTGATTAAGGTGGTAATTAAACTCGGTGCCTCATCTGCATTAAATTAGCCTCAGAACCTGTGTAATTCATATGTGTTGGGGTTTAAAGGGATGAGGTGTCAACCCTAGTGTCACACCTGCCTCTAAGTAAAGTGGTGTTGATTGACTCTGAAGACGTGTTTCCTATTTATTTCCCTTAAAGCGGAGCTCCGCCTGAAAAAAAAAAATATTAAAAGCCAGCAGCTACAGCTACAGCAGCTGTGCTGACTTTTAATATTTGGACACTTACCTGTCCTGGAGTCCAGCGACGTCCGCAGCAGAGGACGAGCAATCGCTCGTCACTCTGCTGCCCCCTCCGCCATCCTCGCTGAGGGAACCAGGAAGTGAAGCCTTGCGGCTTCACTGCCCGGTTCCCTACGGCGCATGCGCGAGTCGCACTGAGCCGTTCTGATTGGTGCTCCTGTGTTCTGGGAGCCGAGTGTCTCCCAAAACACTACGGGAAGTCTGAGGGAAGTGACGTCACTCCCGCAGATTCCCGGAGAGAGGACTCCCGGATGTGGGTGAAAATACCTGTCTTAGACAGGTATCTTCACCCCCCTCCCCCCTGAAAGGTGTCAATTGTGACACCGGAGGGGGGGAGGGTTCCAATCCGCAGAAGTTGAAATTTAGGGTGGAGCTCTACTTTAACATATGTCAGATAGATGTCATTGACATATTAAGGTGGTATTCCTACTGTACCAGTAAAGCCCTGTGGCCTTCATGAAGTGCGTAACAAAGTAGGCTCATCCTGGTACATGACCTAAGCCCATGATGTTCCGAATTTGTTATCATAAAATTATAGTGTTATTGAGCAGCATAGTGGCTAACTGGTTAACACTTTGGCCTAGCAACACTAGAGTTGTTGGTTTCAATTCCAACCACAGCACTACCAGCCTGGAGTTTGCAAGTTGTCCCTGTTCCTGCCTGGGTTTCCTTCCATACTCCAATGACATGTTGGTAGGTTAAAGGATTTTTTTTTTTAAAATAGCAAACATGTTATAATTACCTCCACTGTGCAGCTCGTTTTGCACGGAGTGGCCCCAATCCTGGTCTTCTGGGGTCCCTCGGCTGCTGTCTATGCCCCCCCCCGCAAGAACTTTCCACGTTCATGCGAGCTCTCTCGCATGGTGGAAAGTTCTTGCGGGCGCGCTCCTGGCCGTGATACAGCCGGCGGCCATAGCCGCTCACTGTATCACTCTGCCGCGCCCCCCCGGCACACCGCGTCATTGGATGTGATTGACAGCAGCGCGAGCCAATGGCTGCGCTGCTGTCAATCAACCAATGAATGAGCCAGAAGGCCAGCCAAGAAGCCAGCGCGTTCACGGCGCGGGACTTTTGAGGGGTCAGGTAAGTAAACGGAGGCTTGGGGGGGGGGCGCTAATGCTCGGATGTTTTTTCACCTTAATGCATAGAATGCATTAAGGTGAAAAAACATGTACCTTTACAACCCCTTTAATTGTCTCCTATCTCATTTGGCCCAAGTACTTTTTAATATGAGTTGGGGAACTGTCTAAGACAGGTATTTGCACCCACTTCCGGGAGTCCTCTCTGCGGGAAATCTGCGGGAAGTACGTTACTTCCCGCAGAATACCCGTTGTGTTCTGGGAGACACTCGGCTCCCAGAACACATGGGGACCAGTCAGAACGGCGCAGCGCGACTCGCGCATGCGCCGTAGGGAACCGGGCAGTGATGCCGCAAGGCTTCACTTCCTGGTTCCCTCACCGAGGATGGCGGTGGGGGCAGCAGAGTGACGAGCGATTGCTCGCCCTCTGCTGCGGACGTCGCTGGACTCCAGGACAGGTAAGTGTCCTAATATTAAAAGTCAGCAGCTGCTGTAGCTGTAGCTGCTGGGTTTTAATATTTTATTGTCGGCGGAGCTCCGCTTTAAGGAAAAAAACTCACATTTAAATGCCCATCAATGCAGCCTTATCAGTGTCCATCTGCAGCCTTGTCCATCATTGCAGCCTTGCCCAGTGTCCATCTGCAGCCTTGCCCAGTGCCTTTGCAGCCTTGCCCAGTGCGTTTTCAGCATTGCCCAGTGCCTTTGCAGCCTTGCCAGTCTCTGCCCTGATTTAAAATTGGCGCCGATTTCTGCTGACTGTGAGCGGAGAGGAGCGAGCGGAGCGGAGATACAGAAAGCCAAGTGTACTTCGGCTAGACTCGGCTCTGCTCACAGTCCCGCCCATCTCCACTGATTGCGAGAGGAGAGGAGCGAGCGCCGCTGACATACAGAAAGCTGAGTGTACTTTGGCTAGACTCGGCTCTGCTCACAGTCAGGGGCGGGACTGCGAGGGGAGTCGAGACTAGCCGAAGTACACTCGGCTTTTATGTATGTCAGCGGCGCTCGCTCCTCTCGCAATCAGTGGAGGTGGGCGTGACTGCGAGAGGAGCCGAGTAAAGCCGAGTGTACTTCGGCTTTGTGTATCTCGGCTCCGCTCGCAAATTTCCTCACAATCAGCGGGGGATCGGCGTATAACACGCACCCACGATTTTCCCCTGATTTTAAGGGGAAAAAAGTGCATGTTATACGCCGATAAATACGGTACATCAATCTTCACAAAAAAAAAACAACAAGTTTGTTTGTGGAGGCAGCACACCACAACGCACACTATGTATGTCATGGGGTACTGTACTGTAGGTGCATTGGCAGCTACGGTACATGTGAGTTGGGGTACCATTCTTAATTCTTACATGTCAATGCAAAGTACATTGTATCAAGCATTGGAGTAACACAAATTCTTCTGTGTGTTACCTGAACAAATTACTGTGAATAAAGACAAAAGGCCATTCATATGCATTGAGCTGGAACTGGGCAGATAAAGGCAGACTGGACAGCTGAATCTCAATTGCCTGTTCCTCCTGCATCTCAATCTGAGAAGCACCACTCGGTTCACAAATCTTTAACGCAGAACTACACTGTATCTGAGCACCAAAAACGCTTTTTAATTCATTTTTAATATTCAAAGCAAATTCCCCCCATCCATCCACATCTCCATGCTGTAATTTGCTGAGAAATCACTTTGAAAAACACCCCCCTAGCATTTCTGGCTGCAGCCATCTTGAGTAGGCAGATGATTCATGTAGCATTTACTTCCTGGAATCCACATGCCCCATGTCCAGGCATTGTGACAGGAGGGATAGCTGAGAAAATCCTTCCTCCCCTTCTGAAGACTCCAGGGATGTATGACATCATTTGCCTAGGCATGGAAACTTGGAAGTAACTGAAGAAATGTAAAAAAAAAAGTTTAAAACAAGTAAATATGATATACTTTTCTATCTATTTACGAATGCTAGCACTAGCATAACGATTACAAATAATCAATGTTGAATGAGAGAAGTTCTGATTTAAGTTCATGCCCGGGCAGGAAAAGAAAAACCTGCAGTACATCTCTGCAGTACGGTTCATCTATTTAACCTCCCTGGCGGTATTCCAGTGTGGCTCGGGGTTAAATTTCAGTACCATTAGTGGTAACCCCGAGCCACACTCCGGATTGCATTACAGATACCTGGTACAGCGTAATTATCTTGTCCCCAGGATCCTGCAATGTCCCCCCTGGCGTAGCCTCCGCTGGTTCCTCTGCCTGATGCTCTGTGTTCTAAGCTCCATTCCCTGCGAGGGTCGCAACGCATTGGGGCGGAGCCCGGCGGCAAATTCAAAAAGTACAAAGAACAAATGCAGTACACTGTAATCTGTAAGATTACATTACTGTATCAAATCATTTCACCTCCCCTTTGTCCCTAATGCCTTGTCCAGTGCCCTGCATGCACTTTTATATTATATATACTGTTCTTTCTGCCTGGAAACTTGAGAATGTCCATGGCATCAAAAAAGTGTCCCTCTACGTCAAAAGCGGTTTTAGACCAGCTAGAAAATAGCAATGGTAAATTAGAACACTTGCAGAATTGAGCGATCGTGATTCGTGGGGAAATTAATTTTATTGTAATTTTTTATAGTTATTTATTATATTATAATTTATGATTTTGTGTTTCAAACGTTATCATACCCGGGATGTCTACTAGACTCTTGTTTGGACAGATTTAAGTGAGTTATTTCTAAGAATTACAGGCCTACAATATAAACCGCCAAGTTTCTATGCAAAAATAATGCACTCAGCCCCTCAGTCCCAATGGGCACTTACAACACAGTGGTGTGGAGTGGCGTCAGCTCTGTCCACTTGTCCTTTGCTAAACTACTCAGACCCACCCCCTAGTCTGTTATCCACAATATAGAGAGTAATAAAGCGCTGCACAAACTGTTGACACTGTATTAATGCTGTATAATAATAGTAATTGTCTAGTCCTAAGATAACAGTTAGGAGGGCTAATTGGACCTTCTGGGCTATAACAACAGGTCTCATGACCCACTGTAAACATTTAGGCCTCCTTCACACAGCCGCTTAGCTGCATACACTGTATTCTAGTGGCAAGAATGAGCGGATTGTTGTGGCTGGAATGACAGGTGTATGCAAATAGTGGCAGCCAATCAGCCTGCACAAAGTATTGACCAGCTGACAGCAGCCATTGCTGTCCGCATATAGCTGCACACCAAGTGGGTACCTGTGGTAACCTTTGGTAACGGGGCAGGTGTCCTAGCCTGGGGGCAGTCAGATATGTCCAGACTCGGCCACCCGTCCCTAACCGTATTATCTTTTTTCCCGCGGTTTACTTTATATGACCCACTTAGGCTTCTTATCTTCTCTTCAACATTCATTCATCAGTGAAGGATCAGTATCCATCATAATAGTAAGCCTGATGAAGTGCTTACATGAAAAATTGAACATCTGGTGTGTGCTATGACACCAGGCCTAGTCATGTGCTTTCCACAACACCACGGATAATACACCAATCAGAAAATTCCTACATAGCGCGTTTCGTCTGTGATCTGTAGAACTCCTGTGCTAGCTTCCCCCTCTTACAGAATGAAATAAATAGTTTAATGTTTCTCATTTGTACAGTACCGGTCATTTTTCTGAATCCCAACAGAGAAATATTGACTTTTCTTGCAAGGCGTGTGCAGCTGAGCAGAAGATGTTTAATATATAATGCGGGTCATAGTCGGGTTATTCCTGTAAACAAGCTGCGATGAGGCATAATTGCCTGACCAAGGATTCCATGTGACTGGGACCTTATGAATGATTTCTGTTTGGTTTTACTATGCTGGAGTACTTCATTATGCTGACAAAACTAGGCTTTATGAAAGTAATTGTTGTGCTATTTAACATTGAGCTCCGGGCACTGGAAACGCTCATTATAATATTTTCCTTCAAAGCCACCAAGGATTGAATTACACTTTGTTTGCTCCAAATACCTTTGTGAACCCAGTTATTACCTTGTAAACGTAGCACTGACATCATCACTGTGCTGTACATAACTTATTCAGAGAGCAGAGCCATAGGAGGGACCCAGCAGGCTCCACCTACTACAAGCTGCCTGCAGAAAACTACAGGAAGGGGCGGAGACAAGACCAGTTACCCTGCACAAGGAGGGAGAGCAGCAGTGACTGGTCTTTATTACAGGAAGCTCCCGCACAGGGGGAAAGTGCAGGATTTGTTTAATGCTGGATTGCTGTACATAACTTATTCAGAGAGCAGAGCCATAGGAGGGACCCAGCAAGCTCCACCCACTAAGGCTGCCTGCAGAAAACTACAGGAGGGGGCGGAGACAAGACCAGTTACCCTGCACAAGAAAGGAGAGCAGCAGTGACCGGTCTTTATTACAGGAAGCTCCTGCACAGAGGGAAAGTGCAGGATTTGTTTAATGCCAACCAAAAGCTCTAGTTATAAAGCAGATACCATAGCTTTCACAAGCATTCACTTATGGAAAACAAACCAGGTCCACGTGATTTAAATAGGAAGGATTGATGGTCCACAACTGAATTTTTGTAAAAGTCATACGGCATTTACAAAAGTGTGACCACAACCATTCACTTCTATGGCAGTCCGTATACAGCACCTGCGGTTCCCCAGATGTGGGAAAATACCCAAAATGTTATGCTTGGATATGTTTTCTGCCTCTCACCGCCCATGTGCATCAGACATTTAGGACTTTAGAAAACGCTATTTTAGATCTTTACTTGCTTCCTTCTGTCCTGGAGATAACATGCTTTGGGTATGCCTGTAATTTGATCTCACGTTCTGTGTGGACTTTTTGGAAACAGAGTGAGACAACTACATGAGCAGGGGGATAGGATGTGTATGGCACTGATACCACATTTCGGTAAAATGGTCTCTGTAGCTATAATATATACAGTAGCTCACAAAAGTGAGTGCACCCCTCACATTTTTGTAAATATTTTATTCTATCTTTTCATGTGACAACACTGAAGAAATTACACTTTGCTACAATGTAAAGTAGTGAGTGTACAGCTTGTATAACAGTGTAAATTTGCTGTCCCCTCAAAATAACTCAACACACAGCCATTAATGTCTGAACCGCTGGCAACAAAAGTGAAAATGTCCAAATTGAGCCCAATTAGCCATTTTCCCTCCCCGGTGTCATGTGACTCATTGGTATTACAAGGTCTCAGGTGTGAATGGGAAGCAGGTGTGTTAAATTTGGTGTTATCGCTCTCACTCTCTCATACTGGTCACTTTAAGTGTAATCATGGCACCTCATGGCAAACAACTCTCTGAGGATCTGAAAAAAATTTTTTTGTTGCTCTACATAAAGATGTCCTAGGCTATAAGAAGATTGCCAAGACCCTGAAACTGAGCTGCAGCACGGTGGCCAAGACCATACAGCGGTTTAAAAGGACAGGTTCCACTCAGAACAGGCCTCGCCATGGTCGGCCAAAGAAGTTGAGTGCACGTGCTCAGCATCATATCCAGAGGTTGTCTTTGGCAAATAGACGTATGAGTGCGGCCAGTATAGCTCCTGGAAATTGATGTTTTAAAGTGGAACTAAACCCTCCTTTCCTTTCCAGCCAAGGAAGCTGCCATCTTAGCCTCCATTAGATTTGAAATTGCCATGGTTCTGCACATGTGATCAGTTATGGCACCAGTCATTTCATAGTTTGACAGTTGGAATTCCTACTTTATATGGCATCCCCTTGGGTCGGGAGTAGCTGGGGGTATAATATTTTATTCCCCTTTGTATACCTGTTCTTAATGTTTTGATATGCACCACCTGCGTTATGGATCCTATTCTTGGAAACATTTTCAATAAAATTGTTAAAACAGAACATACACAGGAAGAAGCATGGGGGGATGCCAGGGCTGGCTGGCCTTAGTTCACCTGATGCTGTAACTGAAATCCCAGCGTCAATTTGCTGGAAACTTGAATAAGATGAAGAATTATCCATAAACTGCAATCAAGGATTTACGATTAAAGGCACAAGTGTCAGTTAGCTCCTTGATGTGTTTCATACTTAAGTGGTTGATCATAAGGCCTGATGATTAAGCACACTTGAGTATAAAATGTGTTAGGAACTAGTTGCAACTTGTGCCTTTAATGTTGGTGCTATATAAATCCTGTATAAGAATAATACTGTATATAATCATATAATATTATATATAATAATAATAATTGTCAAGGCTTTGAAGCAGAAATTTAACAAAGACTTTAACTTTGGGCAGAGTGTGATAAGTTTTGTATCCACTGTTGTGTCTTTAATAATCTCAGTGGAGACATTTCCGCTACCTCTGTACAGTTGTGTTATCTTTTACTCTTCTGTGAGATGAGTCCTTGTTTGCCCTGACAAAATGGATTCTCCCTCTCTATCTATCTATGGATATATATATATATAGATCTATATATATATATATATATACTGTTATAGAGACTGCATTAGAAGCTATATGGTGGCCCTGCACATATAATTTTATGGAGAATCCAGTACAGGGCAAGAAGTGGCCCAGTGGAAGTGGATTCTTTATTTATTCTCATAGAGAGTTCACTAGAGCAGTGGTCATCAACCCTATCCTCAGGGCCCACTAACAGGCCAGGTTTTTATGTATCCGACATACGTCCAACTTTCAATGAACGGGGATCCGACTTGGATCCCCGCCAATACCAGGCACTGTGTTTGGTATGAATCTTGAGGGGGAACTCCACGCCAAATTTTAAATAAAAAACCGGCATGGGTTCCCCCTCCAGGAGCATACCAGGCCCTTTGGTCTGGTATGGATTTTAAGGGGAACCCCCTAAGCCGAAAAAACGGTGTGGGGTTCCCCCTCAAATTCCAAACCAGACCCTTATCCGTGCACGCAACCTGGCAGGCCGCAGGAAAAGAGGGGGGGACGAGAGATCGCCCCCCTCCCTCCTGAACTGTACCAGGCCGCATGCCCTCAACATGGGGTAGGGTGCTTTGGGGTGGGGGGGCCGCAGGTCGCCCCCTGCCCCAAAGCACTAAACCCCCCATGTTGAGGGCATGTGGCCTGGTACGGTTCAGGAGGGAGGGGCGCTCTCGTCCCCCTCTCTTTTCCTGCGGCCTGCCAGGTTGCGTGCTTGGATAAGGGCCTGGTTTGGATTTTGAGGGGGACCCCCACACCGTTTTTTTTGGCTTAGGGGGTTCCCCTTAAAATCCATAACAGACCGAAGGGCCTGGTATGCTCCTGGAGGGGAACCCATGCCGTTTTTTTATTTAAAATTTGGCGTGGAGTTCCCCCTCAAGATCAGCAGAGCACAAGTCACATGCCAAAGTCGGATCATGCAAGACCGCGGTCCGACTTTGATCCGACTTCAATGATAGTCAATGAGCTGAAGTCGGATCAAAGTCGGACCAAGGTAGTACAGGGAGCATCTTCAAAGTCGGACCGACATGTGTCGGACCAGTTAAGACGGCTACCATAGGGAAACATTGATTTTCACACGTCATGCGACATGAGCTCCCATGTCGGACAAGGTCTTACCTTAGAGAGATGCAGACTAGAATACTACAATCACTGAGCAGCAAATGATACCACCTGTGAAGTTTTTCAGTTATCTTGCAAACCTGGCCTGTTAGTGGGCCCTGAGGACAGGGTTGATGACCACTGCACTAGAGGATATGTGTTACCCCTGCAGAAGCCACACAGAGATTCCTATGAGAATCCAATACAGGACAAATAATGACTCAGTGGAATTGGAATATTGATATATTCTTATGGAAAGGCTGTTAAAAGATATTTGGTGCTCCTGCAGTAGTCACCTATATATATATTTTTTATAGAGAATCTAATATAGCAGAAAATAATACCCCTGTAGAAGTGGATTTTTATATATTCTTACTGAGAGTCCACTAGAAGGCATGTGGTGCCCCTGCCGAAGCCTCACATATTTCTATGGAGAAGCCAGGAGAGGATTAGTATTGCCCCTGTATAAATTGATTCTCAATAATGACTTACTGTATAGAGAACTTACTTGACACGGAAATATTACAAACATATTTTAGCACTATAGATACATTCAAAAGAAGAGGAAGGACACATTTAAAGAGAAACAAAAGCAAAATAAGCCAACAGGTGGTTGAAAACACTTGATAACAGTAGTGATAAATTGCTGGAAAGCCACTCTTGAATTTTTCTTTTTTATGTTGCCACTAAATTTTAAAATTGATCTTTTTAGGAGAACAAGCCCATTGGAACAAGTATTCTACAGCTGGTGGTCACCGACAAAGACTCGTACCACAATGGTCCCCCGTTTACGTTCACCATATCAAGTGGAAATGAAGGCGGCAAATTTGTTTTGGACCAGTTTGGAGTTCTGCGTTCTTCTGTGGTTTTTCAGCATATGGTCACAAACGAACATCTTCTCACTATACAGGTATTGAATGGTTAACCTACATTTTCCATGAAGCCTCTTCACCATTTTGTTATCTATTTAAGCCTAACTCAGGACAATTTTAGATTTTTTTTTTATGGAGAGAAGAGTTAGGCCCCGTACACACGATCGGATAACCTATGGATTTTCGTCCGATGGATTTGTCCATCGGAAATCCGATGAAACTGTTTTTCATCAGTCTTGGCCACACACCATCAGTCAAAAAACCGACCGTTCCAAACGCGGTGACGTAAAACACTCCGATGAGCCGAGAAAAATGAAGTTTAATGCTTCTGAGCATGCGTCGACTTGATTCTAAGCATGCGTGGGTTTTTTAACCGATGGACTTGCCCATAGACGATCGGAAATTCCCATCGGTTTTTTATCCATCGGAAAATTTTAAAACAAGCTCTATTTTTTACAACCGATGGAAAAAAGACCGATGGGTACCATACACGATCGGTTGGTCTGATGAAAACCATCCATCGGACGGTTTTCATCAGTCAAACCGATCATGTGTACGGGGCTTTAGAAGGGTAATTATTGATGTAGAGGTGGGTTCTGTGGCACTAGATCCAAAATGTTTGGCTTTTTTCTATAAGCCCTTAAGGCTCTACATCTCAAAGTACAGTGATTTTAGAGAGGCAGCACTTATACCAAAGGCCACTAGTTTGTGTATCAGGAAAGATATAGAAAATACAAAGAAACTACCATTCCAATGGTAAAGTCCAAGATAAAGAGTCCATTAAAAGTCAGTGAAAAGGACTTTTTATCGAACAGAATTTCTGTGTTCGACTTTACCACTGCTCTGGCACCCTCTTTGTTCTATATTTCATATAGGGTTTTATTGTCTGTGTCCCTGTCGTGGATATGAAATAACTCCACAACATTCCATACAGCTAAATCACCAATGGTAATGAGTTGCTGAAATACACACAGTGCAGTTCACAGTGAAGCGTGTCACCAGCACATCCATTCGCTCATCTATAGCATTTTTATTGATTACATATTGCAAAAAGAAATGTTTTATTGCTGCATAAGGACTCCTTTGTCATGCAGCAGTGATGCCTGTTCTTTATTCACGTTGCAGTTATATCCTGCCACACATGGGTAGCATATTATGGAACATTGCCCCAATGGGCAGCATATTATGGAAAATTGCCCCAATGGGCACATGGACATTATTATTCACCAAAGCTCCTCTTCAGCTGGCTGTCTCTTCTGAGTGTAGTCAGCCAGCTGTGATGACGCACCAAACTCCCAGCCCACTCTCCGGATGCTCTTTATGCTGATCCGGGAGCCTGCGAGCAAGGTGCAGCATGGTGTGGCAGTAAACACACTGAGTGCGAAATATGCAAGAGTAGTATATTGTAGACAGGTTCAACACAGTAAAACTAGGCCCAGCGGGTAGGCACGACCATCTGTAGCCACTTACAAACTGTAACAGCAGACTGTAAACTTCAGAGATGCTGACAGAGTCTGCAATGACACTAGCCACTCGTGTAAATCACCCCAAACTCAGGAGCCAGAGTCTTAAATAGACCTGACCCAAGATTGCTGCCGGAGTCACATGAGGCACCAGCCTCCAATCTAACAGCTGTCTCCCTGTGACCGCAGGAAGTCATAGAGGAACCAAGTTCCTCAACTTTCCCACAATTTTGCATTGCCGCTTCGGTCCAGCGCCACCTACAGTGTGAAACACATACTGCACCTACCTACAAGCATCCTGGAAGATGTGGTGTAAGTTTACCAGGAGGCTGCAGGACCAGGTACATGTTATTGTGGCCTAGGCAAGGGGTAAGGGTAAGGGGGGGGGGGGGAGGGCTAACAATTAAAAAATAAGAAGAAGGAAAAAAAAATTCCAGCAATTTGTTTGCAGGGGGTTTCAGTGTTAAAGTGGAACTAACTTCCTTTTGAGGGTTTAGTTCAGGTTTGGGATTACACTTTAAGTAAGCTAAACTTTACTTTAAAGGCAGCAACTGATTTAAATGCTTTATTGTTCTTTGTTAACTGTTGTGGAATGTGGCGGCGCTATATGAAATAAATAAATGTAGCGCTATGTGCATACACCTATTGATGCATAACAAATAAAAATACAAATATCTAATAATCATGAATCATAACATCAGTGATACAAGTCCATTAATAAATAAACACTCTTCTTATAATCAGTGTTTCAACGCTATTTCACCACTGTGATTGTTCGTTCTCAAAAGGAGCGCTCACCTCCCAGATGAGTTAGAACTCATATATCGATCTCCCCACATGATCGATATATGAGTTTTAACTCATCTGGGAGGTGAGCGCGCATTTTTACTGGTGGAGGTGTTTAGCAGCTGTGCACGTTTATATTAGGTTATTAAAGTGGTTGTAAACCCTCTCTGACCACTTGCACCTACAGCTAAGCCTAGATTAAGGCTTACCTGTAGGTGCAAGAAATATCTCCTTAACCTACACGGTTAAGGAGAGATTTGCAGAAAGGACTGCACCGATGTCTACGGCGAATGCGCGCTGTAGACAAAGGCGCTGGCGCATTGAGCGTGCCGGTTTTATCAATGGGATAATGCCGGAACCGCGCACATGCGCGGAAATCGTGTCGGTCCCACGCGCATGCGCGGGAGTGACGTCATCACCGCTCCGGCCAGTCACTGCGCCGGAGCGGCGATACATGGAAGGGACTCGTAGACAACATTGTGGCAGAGGGGAACGAGGAACGCTTCGGGGGCTTCGATCTCAGGTAAGCCATTCATAAAGAGCTATTATGCTATGCATACTAGCTCATTATGCCTTTCTCTTGCAGGGTTTTTTTTTTCAGGAAAAAAAAAAAGAGGGTTTACATCCTCTTTAACACAGTAATTTATAGCACGGTATTTACTATACTTTTGGCGCTGATTGTTCTCACCTTAAAATATATGAAATATTTTGCTAAGCTAAAACTTGTGTATTCTTTTTGATACAGGTGAGAGACTCAGGTAAACCATCCTTGACCTCTCAGACTTACGTACAAGTAAAAGTCATTGAAGAGAGTGTTCACAAGCCATCCGCCATTCCCCTGGAGATATACATCGTCACTATGGAAGATGACTTCCCAGGAGGTGTTATTGGGAAGATTCACGCCACCGACCAGGACATCTATGATGTCCTCTCCTACAATCTAAAGTCAGAGCAGAAAAGCTTGTTCAAAATTAACAATCATGACGGGAAAGTGATTGCACTTGGCGGCCTGGATGGGGGCAAGTATACTCTCAATATATCGGTTAGCGATGGGCGCTATCAGGTGTCGGTGGATGTGACTGTGCACGTGGAGCAGTTGATGCAGGAAATGTTACAGAACGTTGTGACAATACGCTTCGAGAACATCTCCCCCGAAGATTTTGTTGGGCTCCATTTGCACGGCTTCCGTCGTACTCTCCGGAACGCGGTCCTGACACAGAAAGAAGACAGTCTGTATATAATCAGCATTCAACCTGTGGCTGGAACCAACCAGCTCGATATGCTGTTTGCTGTGCAGATGCAAAACGGAGGCTTCTACAGGCCTGCCTATTTGATTCAGAAGCTTTCAAATGCAAGGAGACATTTGGAAAACGTAATTCGGATATCAACAATCCTGGAGAAGAATTGTTCGGGATTGGACTGTCAGGAGCAGCACTGCGAGCAGACCCTGTCCATTGATTCTCACTCACTAATGACCTACAGTACAGCCAGAATCAGCTTTGTGTGCCCGCGGTTTTACAGGAATGTACGCTGTATATGTAATGGTGAGTAGGAAACATCCAGTTCAGCGTTTTCTATTTAAAGTAGCACAATTATATATATATATATTTGTTTTTTCTGTTCTGTATCTGCAACACCATTTTATAGCCTAGCCAAAGTCGCAGAAATAGATATACACCCAGATGCATAATGTACTACCAACAACTATAGCTGTTATCATAGGTGTGCACAGCCTATTGCATTAGGGTCTGCACCCCAAAGCCCAAACACACACTACCGATCACTCACGGTGTTCATTCAGAAAGGGAAGGGGCCGGTAAATTACATATTTACTGGCCCCTTCCCCACTCCTAAAACATCCCAGCAGCAACAGCCGATAGGAGAGGAGGGAAGCTGGCAGCGCTACGGGGGGAAAGATGGGAGCCAGGGCAGTAGAGGGAATCTGTGCTGCACTGGGTGATTAGGGTGTGCCTGGGCACACCTGGCACACCCTGTGCGCACGCCTATGGCTGTTATAACTATTCTTCTGTTACAGCAATTGTGCAGGGTGCACTATGAATGTGTATACGAAATAGGCACCAGGGTTGGACCCAATGCCCTGAGTAATCATTTCTCAGTAACACACCAGGTCAGATATGCCTTCCCTCTATAAGGGGGATTTACTAAAACTAGAGCTTGCAAAATCTGCAGCTTTGTATAAAAGCAAATCAGCTTCCAGGTTTTATTGTCAAAGCTTGACTGAACAAGCTGAAGTGAGAAGCTGATTGGCTACCATGCACAGCTGCACCAGATTCTAAGTGTTCCAGTTTTAGTAAATCTCCCCCTATGTGTCGTTGTGAAGATTTCTATGCTGAGGAGTGTCGCTGTTACTTAGTTCTACCAGCGCAGAACACTACATTGAACAGGAAGAAGTATTATGGCTGAAAAGAAAGGGTATTTAAAGGCATTTACAAGGTTTTAAAATGTCTTTAAAATTATGTGGTACTCCAACTAGGCTATTTAAAGTTTGCGCTTATTGGTATATTTATTGTATGGATCTTTATACACTATATTACCAAAAGTATTGGGACACCTGCCTTTACTTGCACATGAACTTTAATAGCATCCCAGTTTTAGTCCGCTGGGTTCAATGTTGAGTTGGCCCACCCTTTGCAGCTATAACAGCTTCAACTTTTCTGGGAAGGCTGTCCACAAGATTTAGGAGTGTGTCTATAGGAATGTTTGACTATTCTTCTAGAAGCGCATTTGTGAGGTTAGGCACTGATGTTGGATGAGAAGGCCTGGCTCGCAGTCTCCAATCTAATTCATCCCAAAGGTGTTCTATGGGGTTGAGGTCAGGACTCTGTGCATGGCAGTCAAGTTCCTGCACCCCAGACTCGCTCATCCGTGTCTTTATGGACCTTGCGTTGTGCACTGGTGTGCAGTCATGTTGGAACAGGAAGGGGCCATCCCCAAACTGTTCCCACAAAGTTGGGAGCATGAAATTGTCCAAAATGTCTTGGTATGCTGGCGCCTTAAGAGTTCCCTTCACTGGAACTAAGGGGCCAAGCCCAACTCCTGAAAAACAACCCCACACCATAACCCCCCCTCCACCAAATGATTTGGACCAGTGCACAAAGCAAGGTCCATAAAAACATGGATGAGTGAGATTGGTGTGGAAGAACTTGACTGGCCTACACAGAGTCCTGACCTCAACTCGATCGAACACCATTAGGATGAATTAGAGCGGAGACTGTGAGCCAGGTCTTCTCGTCCACATCAGTGCCTGACCTCACAAATGCTCTTCTGGAAGAATGGTCAAACATTCCCATAGACACAATCCTAAACCTTAAGGACAACCTTCCAAGAGAAGTTAAATCTGTTATAGCGGCAAAGGGTGGGTCAACGCAATATTGAACCCTACAGACTTAGACTGGGATGCCATTAAAGTTCATGCGTGCGTAAATACAGGTGTCCCAATACTTTTGGTAATATAGTTTACATTTAGAATATTACACAGTAGAGGCCCAGAGGGAGGGCATCTCAGAATTATATAAACAATTTGTTAATCTGAACAGTAAATTGCCCCACATGCTAGCATGCAATAATGACATGGGAACAGAGATAGACAAGGGGGACTAGGGGGATTGGTCAATTAGAACTTATAAAGGTACTATGAATGTCTCTCAGGCTACAAGGTACTCTCTCAATTGTACTTGGTATCTGAGCGTTTTTATCGAAAATGTACCCGGGTTCATCACCGCTTTGCTTCCAGGGGTGTGAGCAGTCTGGCTCTATGTATCACATGTGGTGATCGTGTAATTACCGTAAGTGAAGTGTTTTGGATAGGAGTTCACTGATATACTCTGTGACCATTATAAATGACTAAAAACCCCAGAGAAGCTTTGCTTAACAAACCTATTGAAGAGGTTTTTAGACACATCCAGACCTTGATCTATTTCATGTTCCTGGCAGCCAAAATAGCTATATCAACCACCTGGAAGAGCCCAGTATTATAGGGTGACCAGACACCCCCGGTTTCCGTGGACAATCCCCGGATTGAGGACACTGTCCCCGGTTTTGTCCCTGGATGGGATTTGAACAGGGGCTGGGGCAATTTCAAAGACAGTCAGTGCAGAATAAAAAAAAAAAATCTGAATTACACCCCCCCCGCTCCGCCGCTCCTTTTAGCTTAGAGGGTGTATTTTTTCCCATTATCTGTGCCCCTTTCTGATGATCATGTGCTGGTCGGAGCGGAGGGACGACCATTTCTTCTGTTTCGGGTGCCCATTCAGCTTCACTCACATGTTCTTCTGCCTTGGCTCAAGTCCCGGCCAGCCGCCTGCCTGTTTATCTCATTGCCTTCCCTGGCGGAGTGATCTTCCTCCGCTCCCCACCCAGTAGTAGCTGAGGCCCGGAGAGTAAGACTTGACAGGCTGTGAGGTGGGCGGCGACGAGCAGAGAGAGGCAGCTAAGCTGACGGCATCCATCAGCAGGAAAAAAAAAGGGGAAGTGGATCCGATGGTGGGGCTGTCAGTGCCTTTAAGGCTTCAACACAGGTGTGCTTTGGGGGTGTCTGCGAATAGACTACATTGCACTTTGTCTGTCTCTCTGGCATAAGTTAACAAAATCAGCACCCAGCAGCCATGTTATGTGACACATGTGACAGAGCCATGATAGAGTGCCTGCTGCCTGTGAGTTATCATAATGCTGTGCGCGCTGTGCAGGATCACGTATATAAGTGAAAAAGATAAACTGCGCCAATAATAAAGATAAAGTCCACAACAGTCCTCTGATGACATAAGGATTATATGTGAGCAATGGATATCCTCCAAACCATACACCAGTGATTATGCAGCTAAAAGTCCATAAACAGGATAATGATCCATAAGCATTAGCTATACATGACACCGCAGTGATTCCACAAATAAATGAAGTGCCCACCACCATATTCAAATGGCCGCTTACCAGAGGGCAAACACGAATACACATTCGGCTATAACCCAGCCGTGGCCTTTAACTTGCAGAGGGGTGATGATAGCAGGAAGCAGAATCTCACCAGGGATGAACTTCAGCGTAACTTAGGGTCCTTCAACATAACATGCAGTCCGTGGGTCATTCACATAGCATGTAAGGAAGAAGAGGGACCATAGCGTAACACCGTAGAAACTGTTTGATTTATTAAAAAAAGTAATGTACTTACAAACACAGGAATAAAAATTGCATGTAAAAAAATTTGCAACGTAAGATCCCTTCCTCCTCATGACAATGTGGTGATGTCACTGCGCGCCCTCCCAAACGCGTTTCATCATACACTGACGTTCTCAATGAGGATAGGGTGACGCAATGACTCACCACTATATAGACAGCCAGACCTTGTTGTGAGATGCAAGGATCGAGCAGAAAAGCGCCATATTAACTATGGGCACAGATGCCAGTAGCCGCTAAAAAGAACCTATTGTGGTATATGGCTTGACAAAAGACTAAATACTTTAATTAAATAAACAAATAAACAAGAAATTGTGCCAGAAATTGTGCCAGAGCAGCCTACGACCAGACATATATAAGTGATCCTGCATTTCTGGGTATGGGAGCCAATCAGCGGCTCCGGCGGACTCAATGTCCACCGGTACCCGCTGATCTTTATGCACATAGGCAAGAATGGTGGTCTGCCTATGTAAACAAGGCAGATCAAAGTTCTGTCAGTATGGAAGACATTAATCCTGTGTTCCTGCCAAGCAGGTACAGGGATTTATGCCTTCCCTTAGTAAAACCACCTCCCCCACAGTAAGAAAACACTTGTTAGGCACACATTTAACCTTTTGATTGCCCTAGATGTTATCCCTGTTCCAGCCAGTGTCATTAGTACAGTGACAGTGCATATTTTTAGCACTTCTCACTGTATTAGTGTCACCGGTTCCCACAAAGTGTCACTTAGTGTCCAATTTGTCCACCGCAATATCGCAGTCCTACTATGAGTCGCTGATTGCCGCCATTACTACAAAAAAAATATGTCCCCGGATTTCATTTTAAGAATCTGGTCACTTTGCAGTAGTAGATCTGGTGGTGAGGAAGCAGAAACTAACTTGGATAATGACCAACGAAAAGATGGTTAGCATCTTGCGAGATACTTCAGTTTGAGAGAGTTTGGAACTCTTGGATACAATATTTTCAACCTCCTACTTAATGATTGTTGCAATGGTGGCAGGGGAGGGCGCTTGGATGGGCTGTGATGACTTCTTTTTTTCCTTCCCTCTTCTTTTTCTCTTTCCTTTTCTTCCTCTTTACTGATGATGTCTTATTTTCTCATTGGATAAAAGCCATCTCATGTGATGAGGACTATCATTGTTCTGTTCATTTGCTTGGTTGAGACTTGTGCCCATGCGATTGAGAATGCCTGCAATTTGTATTCATTCTAAACAAAGTTGTTGACATTTTTGACCTACGTCTTGACTCATATCCACATGCAAACATTTATCACCTATGTCTTTTTCATTTGCCTGTTTGATTTTTATCCCGCCTGCATTGCAGGCTTTCACTTGAATTTATAATGACTATATTGATTATATTATAATGACTACACAATTGTTGTAGTATTTTGAAAAGTGTAATAAAAAATATTGAAACAGAATACAGGCAGTCCCCGAGTTACTTACATCCAACTAATATGGAGGGAGACAACAGGAAGGTGAGGGGAAACCTACCCCTAGGAAGGGAAATTCACTCCTGTAAAAAATTATTATGGGAAAAAGGTGTCTTTGCTGAAGCTTTGTCACCAATCCTTGTTTCCACAACAACCCAAATTTTTCCAAAACTATATGTCACAGGGACAGAAAGTGAGGTGAAATCTTCTGAACATGGCCACATACAGCAAAACAACCCTTACAGGGGTTTTAACCCTTCCCTATGCTATTCAAAAAACCTAAAAAATACACTTAAAAAAATGTACCTGTTCCAACTTACATACAAATTCAACTTAAGAACAAACCTACTGAACCTATCTTGTTTGTAACTCGGGGACTGCCTGTATTACACAGTGACTTTACAACTTTCACCATTAGTTTTACTCATACGTTACCCCAAAACATAGTTTGACATACTCTATATTGGATTTCTTCTGTTGCCTCATCTTGATTTAGGTATATTATCCTGATCAGCAAAGCCCTTTAACAATGTACAGGAATGCCCACTTATTAAAATGTTTTCTAAATATATGAAAAAATGCTTAGTAGCCTCTGCTGAAGTCTGTTTTAAAAGAAAAGTATGGCCAAAGCTTTTTTGGTCATACTTTTTTGTGGGTCATAAGAGGGCACCTACCTTTTTCACTCCTGTAATCCAGGATCAGCTGACAGCAGGCTAAAGTTCGCTGTCGGCTGACATCACAGACTCTAGAAGCAACCTGACAATAATGCCTGACCAGAGCTGGTGGGCGCCGCTGAGAGCCTAAACCAGGCGCTTCTGCCCCCCTGTCCAATTTGGTGCTCCAGTGGGCGCTGGAGGGGCAGAATAGAGAGCGGTAACTGACGCTCTTTGCGCAGAGTGGGAAAAAAGAACTGAGCTATCAGCGTTCATGTGATTTCTCAGTTCTTGGGCTTGCTACCATATTCATACAAATTATTAAAATAATATATCTATTATATGTAAGGTGAACATATAAAAACAAAGACTTTTTTAGAATTCCTGATTTTTTTAATGCATAACTCTCTGAGAGATGATCCCCGTAACTTTGGAGGTCTCCTTTCAATTGCTTTTGTATCTGTGGGATACAGATAGCAAATAAAAATGTCTAAAATAGGTTACCTGTTCCCTGCTGTATCCAAATTTTGGCAAAAAAGTTTTCTCCATCACTGGACAACCAACCCATCGTTGGTTGATCGTGGGAGTACAATAAGCGGTAATGAGCAGACAGAACGGGGCAGATAAGTGTAGGACTTTTTGTTATTCACTTGTTCTGTTCCTTTTTCTTTAAATAACCACATTTTACATTTACTGTACATTTACAAAGAAATAACAGCTTAAGAACCAAACCTACAATGGGCCGTGGGGGCGTAAGGGTGTACCTCGGTTTCAGGGTAGCACAAAAGAGAAATTGCTTTGTGGTAGAACTCCTAGTGTTCAGTTCTGTGGCCAAGTAGCTCAACAAGTTAATTCTGCATCTCTATTTGCCAGCATCATGGTTTTAAAACTTGTAGATACTCCTAAACACAAGAAGTTTGTGTAATTGTTGTTCTGCAGATGATTACAGGGTTTAGTATTTTTAGAAAATCACGGTAAAGCAGTGGTAGCTGTCTTGGTATAATTACATATCGCTACGGAGGAGCAGGTCTAACCACGAGTACTGTAAGCAGGATCACAGCTGGGGTTGTTTTGTTCATCATTCATCAAACTCGCTGAGGCGGGGAATAAGGACGATCTTCTCTTGTTCTACTGAGATCCTAAGCATAGGTTCGCCATTGAAAACAAATTAAAGAATGCATTAGCCCTCATCGTTGAATAGATCCCAGCGGTGCCAAACTGGTATTTAGGGTACTTACGAAAACAATAGTTTCCTCGCGGACACTAATTAAAAGACTGAAGCCTCCTTTCTGTTGTTTCCTTTTTGGTGTTCCAAGGCACGTGTGTTGGAACATAGAAGGTTTTTACATTCCTGTCATAGTATTATGACATAGTTTAATTGCTTAAAATTCCTGCATGTAATAAATCTCAGTCCTGTGACATTCACAACATATTTTTTCTGCCTTGTTTGACTGCGTCTGCAATACTTGAACCCCTTAATAAGTTCATGAATGCAATAATTTTTTAAGCCAGAGATGAAAGATTGACCAGATTTCATTCCCATATTGATCCATTATTCTTCCTTAAAAGTTTTGGTACCACAAGGTAGCTACTATACCCTTAGAAAAGTCTATTTTACCCCCTCGATCCTGGTGTGACTTTGTGCTTAAGGCCCACAACCAGGGCTGCTGTTAGAAATCAACTATGACTGGATCTACCACGTGCGGCACCTTCATCCCTATATTACAGTACATATGAAAATGCAGAGATTTGCCTGTGGGACGTTGTATGAGGCACAACACACCCAATTGTAAAAACAACAATGTAGAAATTTATTTAATGTAATACCAAAAGGTCAGCAAAAAAATGGTGCTATATTGCAAAGCAAATTGGTCCAAATACGCATATCCATTCCATAGCTAAATACAGTACTTACAAATCAGTCCATGATTAATTTAACATTGCATCTTTTGTATAACAACACGTTTTGTGAATTGATTCTCACTTCCTCAGGGGTTGATGCATATACAAATATAAAAATGCAGGATATCACATGCTTATATCCCAATGGCAGCCACCAGGGACGTCTGACCCAGGAGCTGTGGGTATAAGATTCAGAGGGCACCAGCAGTGCAAGCAGGACAGATTGAAGTATCGGGCAGTAAGGACAGTCCAACACAGCCTCCAAGGTGATGGCATAGTCAGACATGTGTGCTAACAAGGAATAGCATGAGGTGTTACCAACCACCATGGAGACAGTTCATGCTGGGGTGAAATATCAGGGGTCTAAACAGATACAGGATGACTCAAATTTGAGACAGAAAAAGGGAATGAGGACAGAGATTCATCAGTTCCTTTCTCTACTCAGCTGCCCAGATGAATGAATAGAAAGAACTCTAAGGCTTCCTGTTCATTCACAAACTGAAGCATAGTAGTTGTTAATGAACACAGGAGCAATTTGTGACATATTTACTGCACCCCCCTGTTCTCCTTCCTGACATGTCCCCCTGTGTGTCCTCAGCAGCTGCCATCAGGTGAGCAGAGGAGGGAAACCGGGAGTGCTGCTGGGAAGGGAAGCACACGGGTGGCCCGACCGCAGGAAAGGGGTGCAGATACTAGAACTGATCCTCCTGCAGTGCAGCTGGAGGAAGAAAGGGGAGTAGAAGCCAGCAGCAATAAGGCAATACAGGGGCCCCCATTTGAGCTGATGGAGCCTGGGTCTGGTACAGGAGGGCTGGCTGTATTGCCTTATTAGCGAACTTGCCCACAACACACTGGTGATGTTGTCACTGACAACAACTCACTAAGTGCAAACAAAATACTCCATCATTGATGGAAACACTGCAGAATGTCACCTGACAGGGCGACACTTCACTCATATGGCCTGTGAAGGAGAAAATCATGGAGAGTATTTCTCTGCCCTTTATAGCAATACTGTCACTGGCGAGTTTTCACCAGTGACAAGATTGTCAGTGAGCCATAGGCCTCAGGGACTCACCAAACTTTATGGAAACATCCTGCTCCAAAACTAGGTTCCAGCCTACCCATGGTCCAGCAATAATGCTTCAATGGCCAAAAAAGTCCCATCTCCAAAAACAAGGTCCTGGCCTACCCATGGTCCAGCAATAATGCTTCAATGGCCAAAAAAGTCCCATCTCCAAAAACAAGGTCCTGGCCTACCCATGGTCCAGTGATAGTGCTTAGCAAATGGGTATTGAATAATTTTGAATTTGGAGAAGTTGAACTGTAAGTAGCAAGTTAATTTTAGAGCAGGGAGGGTAAGAAGTACATAACTACCTTTCTTTTATGCTCTTCTCATTCTGACACTGTGAGAAATGAGTTTGTGAATTCTGGCACAACTCTGGGTTGGAGCATATACTAGGTTAAGGATGCCCCCCCCCCCCCAATGTGACAGTAATCGGGCTTGGCTATTGGTCCCTTAGGCTATACATGGTGCATTGTGGGTAGGTAGGGAACAAATTCATATACGTGTAACGCCTCTATAGTAGGAAGTACTGGGTTCCACTATTGCCAGCAAACAAGGCACGTGTGTTCGAACATAGGTTTTTACATTCCTGTCATAGTATTATGACATAGTTTAATTACTTAAAATTCCTGCATGTAATTAATCTCAATCCTGTGACATTCACAACAACATCATTTCTTCTGCCTTGTTTGACTGCATCTGCAATACTTGAACCCCTTAACAAGGTCATGAATGCAATATTTTTTTAAGCCAGAGATGAAAGATTGACCTGATTTCATCCATATTATTCTTCCTTTAAATGAATGTGTTGGCCATTTATTTGGCCTTCTTATGCATATGACTGGACTCTGCTCAAATCACTGATCTTTCTGCCATGTTATGCTAAAAGAACTCCTTATGACTGGCTTGTAGAATGAAGAGGCACTATGGAATAAACACTACAGTTTCCAGCAGAGAACAGATAGCGGTCAGTTATTAAAACACGATACAGTGCTGTAATTTGTTTCTGTTTTTTCCAATCGTGTGACTTGACTTCCATGTCTGTGTCTAGATATTATGCCAGCCCAATGGTATAATCCAGGGGTCTCCAAACTTTCTAAACAAAGTGGCAGTTTACTGTCCTTCAGACTTTAGGGGGCCGGGCTATGGCCAACAGGAGTACAAAATGTCCCATCAATGATGTCTTTGGGAGGAATTGTGCCCCATCATTGGTGTCATTGGGCCCCATTGTTGGTGTTATTGGGAGGAACTGTGCCCCATCGTTGATGCCACAGGTAGAAATTGTGCCCCATTGTTGGTGTCATTGGGAGGAATTGTGCCTTCAGTGAATTAAATAGTGCTCCAAGGGCCAGATAAAAGCAAGCAAAGGGCCACATCTGGCCCCTGGGCCGCAGTTTGGAGACCACTGGTATAGTCCAAGCCCTGTAGTCACAATATTTTTGCAAAAGCTGAGGCAAGAATCGAACGTTACTGGCAATATATTGGGGTTGATTTACTAAGGCAAATTGACTGTACACTCTGCAAGTGCACTTGCTCCAGAGCTTAGTAAATGTGGCAAAGCTTCACTTTGCAAAGAATACCCAATCACATGCAAGGAAAATAAAAAACAGCACTTTTGCTTGCACATAATTGGATGATTGAAGTCAGTAGAGCCCCCCCCTCATTTACTATGCTCTGGAGCAACTGCACTTGCAAAGTGTACAGTCTACTTGCCTTTAATAAATCAACTCCATTCTCTACTTTATGTACAGATCTCCATGTAACAGAAGTGACTGTGCCTGAGCTAATGTGAGTCTTGTGATCTCTCTCAACTATTTCCTTCTTCCACTGCGCTTGCTGTAATTACTGTACTAACTCATTTCCAAAGTTGGCCAGAAAAAAAAAAAAAAAAAGACCGCAATTTGTAAGCATTGTGGTTTGCAGTTGTTCTAACCTGCTGACTTAGGAACTAGTCCGTGAGTGCCGTATGATGAAAAAAGCTGTATGAATAACCCCTAGCTGTTTAGTCTATTTATTTTTAATGCTTGCTGACCCAGCGATTGTCATGGCAACAGAGAGGGCAGCTCTAACATAATATGACATGACAATTTGCTGTATAAATAAAAATATAGGTTATATGCCTACTAGACTAGAAAAAATATACCTACATCCTGTCTTGCCACATGGGCTGTTTTCTAGCTCTAAAACCAATATCATTAACAAAAATAGAAAGAATATATCATCTGATATAACAACCTTCGCTCCGCAGGAAACCAAATTTATTCACTTGCCTCATGTATGTTGTGATGGAATGGCTTTCTTTACCTGTCCCAGGAAAAGGAGCAGGTCTTCATGTAAAGGGGTGGATGACATAGGTGCCAAATGTCCCCATCTTTGCAGGATAGCAAGATAGTCCTTAAATTTGTCCTGTGTCCCTTGCATACTACAGAACATCCCACCATGCAGGATTTATGTTTTTTCATTCACAACAATAAATTTTCTTATGACCCCTGACTGTGACACAAAGTATCATCCACATGAATGGAAGGACACAAAGTTTTCCAGCAGAACATTGTCCAAAGTATTATGTTGCCTCTGTTGGCTTGCCTTCTTCTCATACTGCATTCTTGTGCCACCTCTTCCCAGGTAAGCGACACATGCACCTGGCCATCCATCAGACCAGCCATCTTCTTCCATTGCTTAGTAGTCCAGTTCTGATGCTCATGTGCCCATTGTAGGGGCTTTTGGCCATGGACATGGGTTAGCATGGGCACCCTGACCGGTCTGCATCTACACAGCCCCATACACAACAAACTGCGTTGCACTGTGTGTTCTGACACCTTTCTATCAGAACTAGCATTACCTCTTTCAGCAATTTGAGCTACAGTAGCTCTTCTGTTGGATCGGACTAAACGGGCCAGTCTTCATTCCCCATGTGCATCAATGAGCCTTGGCTGCTCATGACCCTGTCACCAGTTTTCCTTCCTTGGACCACTTTTGGTAGGTCCTGACCACTGCAGACTGGGAACATCCCACAAGAGCTGCAGTTTTGAAGTTGCTCTGACCCAGTCGTGTAGCCTTTACAATTTGGACCTCGTCAAATCGTAAATATCCTTACGTTTGCCCATTTTTTAACTTTAGGGACAATATGTTCACTTGCTGTCTAATATATCCTACCCAATTTCAGCTGTTGTTGTAACGAGATAATCAATGTTGTTTACTTTACCTTTCAGTTGTGGCTGATGTATACTAGCTCTCATCCATGTTACTGCATTTACCCATTGAAGCCATTATTTTTACTTCCAGTCTGGACTATATTTAATCCAGATATGGCAGGTTTACTGTTTATATTATGTAGCGGGGTCCCTACTTAGGGGGTCATTATGCCTAAATCTAGGGGTGACTTGAGCGGTATTTGGCTCAGGTCTTCTAATTGTTTGGACTCTGCCTTGCTGCTGTGTCACCTGGCGTGCAGTTCCCCTTTAGGCGTATAGGTGGTACTGTCACTTATACCCGGGGTTGAACCACAGGTGATGAAGTGGCTATTGGATGTCCTCTCTCGGCTGCCGTGTGGTGGGCGGTTCCAGCCTGCTGTGCATGCCGGGAGAGGGTATATAAGGGGCAGACGCCATTGTTCGGGAGGAGTATCCGGGGACTTGTACCCGGAGGAGTGTGCCCCTCTAAGGGTGTAATGGGGGGGGTGCGCATAACTTTGACTAAGAAGTCTCGGGCACCTTCGGCCTTAGGCTGCAGAGTTCCAAGTAGGCCCAGTACCTTCAACTGGGTCTACAGAAACCCAGGGAGCCCAGGTAAGGGCGACCGCTCTGACATAGAGGAAACCGGGGGAGGATCGGTCTCATAGAGGAGACGAGTAATACAAGATTACTGTCTCGGGAGAGGCCTGGTGACCTGTCGGAGAGAAGGATTCCTTTCTTCACAGACTGCCCTTGCAGAGTGTCATTATTAAAGGAGAGATCTCCTTGACTTTGTCCTTGGAGGGGACTAAGTCACTGTTCGAGCTTCATGCCGGCTGCTAGTGCTATTGAGTGACTATCCGGGTGAGCTGTACCCACTCGGGACTGAGTGGCGACGAAGCCAAGAGTGTGCCTGAATCCATTCTATTCTGCTAACCCCTTTCCTCTCTTCAACTTTCTGGTTACTGAAGCAAAGAGAAAATAAACTCTTGTTAGAGTTGAAGTGTTGTGTTGACATTGACCTTCTTGGGAAAGGTAAAGACTTGCCTCTATAATCTAGAAGGAAGAACCAGTAAAAGGAAGCAACTCGCTGCGGGACCCAAATACATAACACCGCCTGACCTCTAAGCCAGAGGATGCGGGCATGTGGCATGGTGTGTCTGATCCCCCTAAAAGGAAGGTAAGGGGGAAAAGGATCTGTGTGCTACAATCACATAATAGAATTCCAAAGGACATGCATGGTTCATGCAGAATTTCTTTTATATTTACATGTTTTTATGGCATATGGGACTGAGCAGAGACACTCTGCATTCATTATTGTACTATAACATATTACTTTCTGTATGAGCTATGACTGTCATAGACAAGTACTACAGGATACTATATGCTTGTAGCAGCAAGATTACATTATATTATATTAGCCCAAGCGCAGGTTACCCAGCTGATGTTGAATATTTATGAACACCGACATTTATAGCTTTAACAATTTATGGAATATTCAAGGGCAACATTTACTTCCTATTGTTTTAGTTATACAAGAAAAACCTTTTTATATTTAACCATATTTTCAACTAATGAAGTGGTTGCTTATATGCTGATTGAACCTTTACACATGCAAAAGTCCTACAATATCATGTTTTTTAGGCAGAGATAGAATAAAGGACTGGACAGTACTAGTCGGTTACATTCAACTCGACTTGCTCTGTAATGTTGAAGACATTATCAATGTTGAAGACATTATCAAAGCCACTTTTCCAATTCTAATGAAAGTCAGGAACATACCCATGATTATATCCACACAAAAAGCACAGGCACATTAAAGTGGTCCTAAAGGCTGAAGTTGTTTTGCCTTCATGCATTCTAGGTAAAAAAAAAAACCTTCAGTGTGCAGCTCCCCCTCAGCCCCCCTAATACTTACCTAAGCCTGATCTCCCGAATGTCTCCCTCCTGATTGGCTCAGATGCAGCAGCAGGAGCCTACCCCCTACAGCCTACCGCTGCTGCAAACCACAGCCAGTAAGGAGGGATCGGGGGGCATGACTGAGCCACACTCTCTGTGACTTTTGGGCACACAGAGCCAGCTTGGGGAGCGATAGCAAGTAGCTTGCTATGGGGGCACTCGACAAATGGGAAAGGGGCGCAGAACATCAGTGGTGGACCCAAGAAGAGGAGGATCAGGGTTGCTCTGTGCAGAACTATTGTACAGAGCAGGTAAGTATGTTTGCTATTTTTTTTTTTATTTACAAACAGTTTAATACAATCCCCATGGAAAGGTAGATGTAGATTGTCCAAGAACAGGATGGGATGTGTGAAAGCTGTGGAACCGCCCTGGTAAAATTGCATAATCCCATCCTTGGTGTCAGGAAGTATACATAGGTGTTAAACTTTCAATTTACATGGTTGAAGGTGGTAAATATTGTGAAAATGCTGGGGTAGAGATGCTTGGGTGTTTTCCTGACACTCGTCATAACTAAAGTAGTGGTTTAGATAAGTTACAAAATGTCTTTAACATTACCGAACAAGTCCAGCTAAATGTGACTAACTACTACTAGCTATACCATGACCTGGATAAATGAGAACCTTTACAGACAAAAGACTGGATTTGAGTTATAGTCAATATTAGGTGTTTTTTCACAATATTGAGATATCAAGGTTTTCTTATATCCTTTTGGAGTTTAACTGACTTTTTTTCAGAAATGCATTTGCTTTTAATACTATAAAGTCAATGTTATTTTCTTATTGTATTTTGTATGCACCTTTATTTGCCCAGATCTCAATCGTATTGCTTATCTGTAGCAATACCCTTCATTCTTGCTTTGTTAAACAAACTGGTCCAATTGGAAGCCATGACTACATGGCAGTCATCTTTCTTCAGTATTATTTAAGTAAGGAGACCTAGCGACCAGAAGATCTTTCATCAGGACCAGTAGTTATTCTTTTTTAACCCTCAGTTTGATAAAATAACAAGAGATTTGCCAAAGCACATCTAGATTATTTGTCCTAAAAACTAGCACATTCTGCATTGGTTAGGAATAATGCTGCACTTGACTGCATATGACTACAACTCTGTGTTACTAGCACTTGAGAATGTTGGAGGCCCATGCATCTAGCAGCTTCTAATGACCCTGTCCTTCGTGTACTTCAGCCCTTTTAGCACTGAGGATTATTTTTCTCTAAGCCAGGGGGCTCCAAACATTTCAAACAAAGGGCCAGTTTACTGTCCATTAACCTAAAGGGGGGGGGGGGGGCGAATTGTGGCCAGTTGGGGTAGAAAATGGCTTGGTCCCAGCATCAGTGAGAATAGACATGGCCTCAAGGTTGGTGGTCAGTAGGAGGAGGATTAGAGCCCCATCACATTGTTATTAGTAGGAGGAATAGTACCCCATTATTGGTATCTGTGGAAGAAATAGTGCTCAATTGTTGGTGTCAGTAGGCGGAATAGTGCCTTATATCATTGAGATAGTGCTTAAAGCTAAAAAAGGGCCGCATCTGGCCCTCTGGCCACAGCTCCAAGCCACTCCTCTAAATACTATGGAGCTTTGTATTTGATCTGTCCTTACCGTCCTCAGTTTTCCTTCTTTCAAAAATGTGACAAAAGGGGGATCATCATGGATTGTACATTTTGCCTGGAGATAAGGCACCTGAATCACCATAGTCTGCAGTTATTACAAACATTTTTTTTTTTTTTTAAGAATAACATTTTATTGATTTATGGTAGCAAAAACAGAGACAGTACAAAAGGCCATCACAGTTAACAAACATATGGAGATCACAGTTGGGTTACAGACAATTCAGGTCTTAATGAACATTGTTCAGGCTGACATACAGTATGCACCCAAGTTAGAAGTCAACTGACAGCCCAGCGCTGTCATAATCAAAAATAAGTAGGGGGGCAAGAATGTCCGAGAAGCTGGAAGAGAAAAGTAAAAAGAAGGAAGAAGAAAGTGGGGGATAAGGCAAGGAAGGGGAGCGTGCTTGGTGAAAAGTTCTAGGTTCCACAACACTACTCTTATTAGTGTAGCGGGGTGTCACTTTAAGGAGCTCAAAAGACTACTGTACCCAGTGTGCAGCGGGAAACCCACAGTGCATTGCCCGGCGCAAGGTCTGCTGGGGAAGGGCTATTTAAGGAGGAGCGGAGCAACACGCGGGTCTCTTTGGACGTCGCCCACCTAGCAAGTGAAGCCTTCGCCGGGTCTGTCGTTGGACTGGGCCTGAGAGTTGGGCCTTGTGATCCAAAGAGCCTTCCGTCCTTCACGGGAGAACCCAAGAGTCACCTCGTCCATCATCCTTCCAAGGACTGTCGGGAGGATCGGAGACTACGGGAGTCGTGAGACTGTGTACAGGAACCCAGTTACGGAAGTCGGTTGTACGGACTGGCCCGGTCGGGTGAGAGAGCACTTGCTCAAGGATTATTTGACTAATCTTTAAGCTCAGTGTCCCTTGTTCAGGGACCACAGTTTACCGGAGTGTTGCATCGCACGTAAGAGGGACCGTGTGTTGTGCAGCAATAGTTGAATCCTTTATTGCATATCGAGTAGATGACTGTTCTTTTACCTGTGGATTACAAATACCCTTTTAAAGTGCACCACCATTGCTAGCGAAGATCTCTCCCAACGGAGCATCATATCTGCAATAGTCAGGTCTGACTTTAAAGCAATTAGACACTGTTTGGGCGCCATCTTTGCCCACGAGGGGGAAGCTCGTGAGCGTAGTTGATTGACATTGAGTGTGTGAAATACTATTAGAACGTATTGCTTGTTTATATGCTTAACAGTTAAAGTGGTTGTAAACCCTCATAAAAATATATATTTTTTTAAACTAGCTGTAAGAGAAAGGCATAATGAGCTAATATGACTATTATAATAGCTCATTATGCATCACTTACCATAGATCGGGGCCCCCGAAGCCATCCTCGTCTCCCTCTTCAGCCGCATCCATCGCTGTGGCGATAGCCGGAAGGTTACTTCCGGGTATCGCCGCTCCAGCCAATCACAGTGCCGCTCCGGCGCTGTGATTGGCCGGAGCGGCGAAGACGTGACTCCGCGCATGTGCGCATGAGCCGTCGAATTCGGCTACGTCGTCGAAATCTGCGACCTAGCCGAATTTGTGAATGGGGTTAACCCCATGCGCATGCGCGTGACGTCAGTGTCGCCGCTTTTAAATGCAAATATCTCCTTAACCGTGTAGGTTAAGGAGATATTTCATGCACCTACAGGTAAGCCTTAATCTAGGCTTACCTGTAGGTCTTTGTTTATAAAGTGGGTTTACAACCACTTTAACATTGCAGGGCTCTGCATAGGCATATGTACTATTGTCTAACTTCATGCTTTATACTCAGTAAAACTTACTTGTGGTTAAGCAAATACGCTGTGTGGTTATATGTTTATTGTGGTATTGTGATCCCCTTAGCTAATGGGTTTCACAATCCCATATTTACTGCTATCTGTGCCAAGGGAGGTTAGAGCCAGTTACTGGGGGTTGACAGCAGTGTGTTACAGGCCAAAAATCTATATCAGCAGCCCTCTTAACTGGGGGTATTGCTACATTAGGTTAGGTAAGGGTGGAAATGCTGTTAATGGACCTAGAGTGGGAGTCTATGTGGAGGAGAATGAGGGCCCTTTTACGGCCTGAAAAATCAAGAAGCTGGAATGCTTGAGTATCCATAAAGAGAACTCAGGAGCTCCACATTGCAGTATATTAATCTTGAGTATCACTATCTTATCTGTAGGTCATCAATTTTCTCCATCCTCATCAGGAAACATCCCTTAGTGACCCACTCTGCAATTCATGAGACATTAGGAAAACGCCAGTGCCTGGGAATCAACAACCACAGATTGTAAGCTCTAATGAGCAGGGCCCTCTGATTCCTCCTGTATTGTATTGTAATTGTACTGTCTTCCTCGATGAATCCTGTATAATAATAATAATATATGTAGCGCACACACCCCTCTCTTTACCTGCATTAACTTCGGCTCCTCGCAGGAAGGGAGAGGCACACCGCACCACAAGCCCGTACCCTCCTGTGTAAAGAGGTTGAGTGGTGTTAGTTTTGGGCCTTGTCTGCGGCCAGAGTCAAAGTCCTCCCAAGAATGATCTCACCTCTACCTTGGATAGATGCAAGTCCTTGTTTTCCCCAGGAATGTGAATGTCCACACTAGCTGAAAGTCCAACTCAATATTTATTTCTCACAGGATAATAAACAGCCTCTTTGATAGCAGACAGGTTGGAGCGAAGATACAGGACAGCTTAGATGTGGAGGAGGTCCAGGCACAAACGTAGCTTAACTCTTTAGACTGTTTAGGTTTCTCAAACAGCTTTGGCACACGATCTCTGCCACAGACCTTGAGGTTGGTCTCTGCCACAGACCGGGTGAATAATGTCACTGCCACTGACTTGGAGAACAGGGTCACTGCCACTGACCGGGTGAATAGGGCCCTGCCCTATGAGGCCACTGCCACTGACCTTGAACGTGAACTTCCTTCTTAGAGTATCTGGCCCATGTCAAGGAGAAGACATCCCTCCGGAGAGTTACCAGAGGCCCCCACCGTCACCACGACTCTGCGCTGGGTCTTTGGAAGGGGTTACCTCCCTGGCCTCCTCGTCCCAGATACGGGTCCCCTCGCAAGGCGGCACCCTGGGAGTCCTCGATCCCTAGCGGACCCCAGCCTAAGGTGCTGGGCGCCGGGCCCTCACAATAGTACCTCACCCCAGACTTAAGGTGTCTGGGATGGAACAGGAACTCCACCTCCGGGCCTAGGGCACCCGGAGACGACCCTCACTCACCCCCAGGCCGAAGGTGCCTGGGCGTGGACCTCGAACGGAAGATGTCCGCCCCTCCTATACCCTCTCCCGACAGGCACAGCAGGTTCCCCGCCCCGCCGTACTACTGCCGAGAGGGGACACAAAAGGCACAGCCCTCTATCGGTGGTTCAACCCTAGCCCACGGCGACAGCGCCACCTGTAGGCCACTGGGAAATGTACACCAATACTATCCCCCGTGAACAGAAATGGTCCATAAACCCTAACAATCAGTGTGTCTGAGCCTAATTACCACTCAGACACTCCCCTTAAATTGAACACCCCGCTACATATACATAATTTAAATTTTTTCAAATTACAAAGACAGAATTTGTTAAATTACCGGTAGCTGTAGAGAAGAAAACCTGGCATGGTAAAGAAAACGCAAGTAGGTTGACAGGGTGTAGGCATCTTCTGGCAGGCCCTCCAACATAAGCCAGGCTAGTAGAAAGAAAACGCTGCTGATCATCTTTCTACCTTTCTGATTACACTCGCTTGACATGTAAATAAACCTTTCATAGGATTTCACTGACTAATCTCAGGAGGAAGAAAAATGATCAGGAGCAGATTGTTCTGTGCCTACTGGAGCAGGTCATGTTCTGCTGGTCGTGTTCTGCCATCTTTACTGCCTAGTAGCTCATTGTAGAAGCTCTGGTCTCGAGAACAGCTCTAAAACTGCTGAAACCACCTGTCCTGCACAGATACATTTGTAAAAAGTTAAAAGCAGATGTTAATGTGTAACACATGGAACACAGGTACAGTTTGTATTACGAGGGGTCATTTCAGTAAAACATGGCTTGCTCTGCAGTCTAGTAAACGTTCTCTGAGTCGGCTGCCTTGCATCTTTAATCAGGTTTAGTAGAGACACATGAACATCTAAATTACCTGTAATCCAGACCATCTTGCTGTGATTGGTACCAGATGGCACACATGTACTGAGTTTAGAAGAATGTGGAGCAGCTTGAAGGGATGTTTGCAGTCTAATGCCGCGTACACACAATCATTTTTCCCGTCGGGAAAAATGACATTTTTTCCTTTGGACGAGAAAAACGATCGGCTGTGGGCTTTTTGCCGTTTTTTCCCGACGGGAAAAACGGCATTAATCACGATGAGAAAAATTAGAACATGTTCTAATTTTTCTCGTCGTTTTTCCTGACATTTCTTCCGCGGCAGTGTTTCCCATAGGGAAACACTGCCGCGGAGCCCATAGACGATCGTTTTTCTCGTCATTTTAAAAAATGACGAGAAAAATGACCGTGTGTGGGGAACAAGCTGTTCCCTCGTTTAAAATGTCATTATTCACGGCGGTTTTTAAACCGCCGTGAATAATGATCGTGTGTACGCGGCATAATGCTGCTCATTTCTCCTCAGCTGGTCTGCAGAAAATATGCAAAAAGTCTGTAATATTGACAATGTCCACATTGGCAACACAATTGCAGGACAGTTCCTAGGCTTGCCCTGTCTGTACATATGAACTTTAGCATGTTCTTGCTGGTTTCTGTCATTAGAAACATAGAAACAGAAGAGTGATAGTAGAAAAAAAGTCCAAGTGGTCCATCGAGGCTTCCCTATTACTGTATGATGACTTCTAATAATAATAATAATTATAATTTATTTATTTTTAACCATTTTGTCATGTAACGTGAGAGCACAATTGGTGTAGGTCACAAAGGTGGAGGAAAGTAGTGGTGGTGTATTTTGGTTTTGTGCTGCCCTAGGCAAAGCTAAAATCGGGCGCCCCCCAATCTAAATTTGTCCCACCCCAGCCACGGTATACCAATGCAAAAGTAGGGAAGAAGCTTGGACTGCAGCACTCCAAAAAATTGGTTATTTTATTAAAATGGAAACATCAAATACATTCCACAGCAAAGAAAAACAGCAAGTATGAGCTGACGCGTTTCACACTGCGATTCAAACACTGATTCGCAGTGTGAAATGTGTCAGGTCATACTTGCTGTTTTTCTTTGCTGTGGAATGTATTTGATGTTTCCATTTTAATAAAAGAACCAATTTTTTGGAGTGCGGCAGTCCAAGCTTCTTCCCTACTTTTGCATTGTCATATGCATTGGCCGCACCCACGGCTCTGGATCCTGTGTGAAAAAAACATCAGCTACACCTGAGCGGTAACCCTTTTCCAGCCACAGTATACCGTTCTTGTCTCAGTGTCTGATGGGGAAGCTGCAGCCATTCACAGTGAACAACTGCGGCTTTCTCATCAGACCCTGAAGCCTCATACACACGACTGGTTTTCTCGGCAAGAAAACTGCTGGGAGAGCTTTTTGCAGAGAAAACCGGTCATGTGTATGGTTTCTCATCGGGAAAACTGCTGGGAATCTCGACGAGAAAAATAGAGAACCTGCTCTCTATTTTCTCGTCGGCCTGTTTCCCGATGAGAAAACCGTGAGTGTGTATGCTTACCTGTCCATGGTAAACCCGTGCATGCTCAAAAAGACTGCACGGTAGCATACAAGGGTAATGTAGGGTGTAGCAAGATGGCGGCGACGGCATCGAATGTGACAAACGCAGGCTCGTCGTAGTCGATGACGTCACCGCGTTCTTGCCATTCAAAAGAACGGCGTTTCTTTTGAATGGCCGTGTGTACACTCGGCGAGCAAGGCAAGCTTGCCGGGAATCTCGTCAGGAAAACCAACGTCTTTTTTCCTGACGAGATTCCCGCCCGTGTGTAAGAGGCTTGAGACGTGATTCTTCTAATTTCCATATGTAGAATTACTGCCCATGATCTGACGTTCGCAGTGATACCTCACATGTGTGGAATGATCAATGTTTGTGTGCGTGCGGGACCGACGCATGCTTTAACCTTTGCGTGCAAACACTGGAGGACAGGGGCACTTAATTTTTTTTTATTATTATTAATCTATTTAATTTTTTTATATTTACACGGTTGCTTTAATTTTTTTTTATATATATCACTTTTATTGCTATCACAAGCAATGTAAACATGTGACAGCAATAGGTATGTGACAGTTTCTCTTTATGGAGAAATCTGGGGTCTATAAGACCCCAGATTTCTCCTCTGCACATAAAGATCAGTGTTTTTGAATGCTTTAGATTTTTAAAAAGTGGTGCTGATGCTTTCAGAGTAAATAGGAAGTGATGTCATGTCATTGCTTCCGGTTTTCTGTTACAAACAGCCAATTATATGTTTTGTATGGAGTAGCACTACACTCATTTTGATTGATCTGTGCACATATACATGAGGTTGGCATAAAGTGTAAGCAGCAGCTCAGAATAGGGACGTGAATGGTACTTGGGGTAGCGGCGCAAGGGTTTAATTTGATTAGTAGTAAACGACACAAAACCACGGGCAGTTTAACCACTTAAGGACTGGAAGGATTTGCCCTCTTACAATTTTGAAAAAAAAATATATGTATTATTTTGACCTTTTGCTATAATAAATATCCCCCCCAAAAAAGTAAAAAATAATAATTCTTCCTCAGTTTAGGCCAATATGTATTCTTCTACATATTTTTTCTACATATTTTTGGTAATGTAGCAGGTTGTTACATTTAGGGGGAAGCATTTGAGTGCTAACTAGGCTCAGATGCACAAATTGTTAGGTTTCATGGACCATTTCTGTCCCTGGGAGATGGTACTGGTGTGTAGATCCCTGGGGCCTATAGGTGGCGCTGTTGCCATGGGCCCGGGTTGAACCGCAGTACAAGGTTGTGCTTTTTTTTGTCCCCTCTTGGCAGCAGTACAGCGGGGCGGGGAACCTGATGTGCCTGCCGGGAGAGGATAAAAAGGGGTGGCCATCTTCCAGTGGGGTTGGTTCCGCGCTCAGGCACCTTAGGCCTGGGTGCGTGTGTGTCGCCTCCGGGTGCCCTAGGCCTGGAGGCCTGGTCGCGTTGTCTCTGGGTGCCCTAGGCCCGGAGACAGAGCTGCTGTTCCATCCCAGACACCTTCAGTCTGGGGTGAGATACTTTGGAGAAAGGCCCGGAGCCCAGCAGCCTTCAGCTGGGAGGTGACCCAGGAGGCCAGGGAGGTGACCCTTTCTGAAGACCCAGCGCAGAGTCATGGTGACAGATGGGGGCCTCTGGTAACTCTCCGGAGGGATGTTCTTGTCCTAAAAAAAGGGGCCATGTTACTAAAGGAAGGAAGTGCGTGTTCTTTAAGTCACAGTGGCAGTGACACTACGCACACAAGGTCAGTGGCAGTGGCTTTCATCTTTTTTTCACCCGGTCAGTGGCAGTGACCAACTTCATGGTCTGTGGTAGAGACCGTGTGCCAAGCCTGTTCATGCTAATCAGAACAGGAGAAAACCCAATTCAAGTTTGTGCCTGGACCTCCACCCACCTTATCTGACCTGTGTCTTGTCCTAACCTGTCTGCTCTCAAAGAGACTGTTTATTGTGCTGAGAAGAATAAATAAGAGTTGGACCTTTCAGTTGGTGTAGACAGTTGCTTACTGGGGAGAACTAAAGGCTTGTTTCTGACTACCACAGAAGCAAGGTCAGCACTGGAGGTTTTTTAAACACTGGCTGCAAGCAGGCCAGAGAAACTAACACCGCTCAACCTCCCTATTCAGGAGGGTACGGGCTTGTGGTGCGGTGTGCCTCAGTCCTTTCCTGCGGAGGAGCCAAGCAGAAGAGAAGCAGGTAAAGTCTGGGGTTTGTGCGCTACAGTAATAAAAATTATGAGTGTATATTGCTTGGTTTGCGCAAAAGTTATAGCTTCTACAAAATAGGGGATCGATTTATGGCATTTTTATTATTATTTTTTTTTTTTACTAGTGTAGCGAGTGTCAAATTTAGTGGGGTGTATCTGGGCCATAGATGGCCCAGATACATTGATTTTAGGGATTTATGGACACTTTGGAGTGTGGGAGGTATGAATGGTGTCATGTTCCCTGCGGTCCCTAGGTGGCGCTGCCGCCTGGGACCGGGGTTGAACTGCCATTCTAGAGCCGTGCCCTTTTTGTCCTCTCGCAGCGGTGGTACGGCGAGGCGGGGAATCCGCGGTGCCTGCTGGGAGAGGATATAAAAGGGGGCGGACATCTTGCGCACAAGGTCCATTCCCCAGGCACCTTCGGCCTGGGGGCTGCTGCGATTCGTCTGTGCCCAGGCACCCTTGGCCTGGGCGCGTGGAGTCGAGTTCCATCCCAGGCACCTTCAGCCTGGGGTGAGGCACTATACCCGGAGGCCTGGGGCCCAGTACCTTTGACTGGGTCCCACGAGGGTGAAGCATTCCTAAGGTGCCCCCCCGGTATTGGGTGCCTGAATCCAGGGCGCAAGGGACTGGAGACGTGACCTCCCCGTAGAGCCAGCGCAGCATTTTCTGGTGACGGTGGAGGCCTCTGGTGACTGTCCGGGTGGATGTCTTCCTCTGACAGGGGTGGTTTGTTCTAAAGGAGGTACTTCATGTTCTCATGGTCTGTGGCAGAGACCCATCTTCCTCAGGTCAGTGGCAGGCCTCATCCTAGGCCTGTGGCAGGGGCCTCAACGTTCACCCAGGTCAGTGGCAGTGACCAAATTCACAGTCGGTGGCAGCGACTGTGCGCCAAGCCTGTTTGCACTAAACGGAACAGGAGAAACTTTATTCATTGTGTTGTGCCTGGACCTACTCTTTCCCACACCCTGTCTGTTCTTTTAAAAGTCAACCAGCCTATTGATCTAAGCAATAAAACAGTGTTGGACTTTTTATGGTGTGGAACTCGTGTTACTGGAAGCTAAGTGCCCCTGTCAGTGACAGTGGCAATCATTCTCCACAGAGGAAGCTGAGGCTCCGGCCTAAAACGCAGACCCGAAGGTAAACGGTTTAGCTCATATCTCTGCATCCTACATCAGAGAGCCAAGCTGGTGGTGTGCATCTTTCCCCCTTCTCCCAGATACTCCTAGACGAGTAAAATCAGCCGTGAAAAAAGGGGAGAAGCTGGGGGAGGACCGCTGCACTAGTAATAGCGGTGATCTGCACTTTTTAGCGGGACTGCGACATTGCGGCGGACAGATCAAACACTGACACGTTTTTGGGACCATTGACACTTATTACTGATTACTGTATAAATGTCACTGGCAGGGAATGGGTTAACACTAGTGGTGATCAAGGGGTTCCCTGGGAGGTGTTGCTAACTGTATGGGGGCTGGGCTGACTGGAGGAGGAGAGAAATCGCTGTTCCTAATCACTAGGAACAGACGATCTCTCTCTCCTCCCCTGACAGAACAGGGATCTGTTTGTTTACACTGACAGATCTCCGTTCTGCCTGTCTCTGGAGCGATCGCGGGTGGCTGGCTGGCATTGAGTCCGCCGGACGCGCTGGTCAGGCTTCCCCGCTTGCGAGTGGGGGCGTGTGCCCCCAAATTGCTGTGTACGCGCCCGATGTACAATGATGGCGGTTCGCGCAGGGGAGCCAACCTGCCGCAGTACAACTGTGGCGGGCAGTCCGTAACTCGTTAAATCATAATGTGCTAGTAGGCACCACCTACTAGCACATTATGACAGACTTACCTGAAAATTAAGCCCGCCAGTGGTGCGTTGTCACCACTGAAGGTGCTTCCATCTTCACCTGATCTTCTTTTTAGGTTTGCGGCCTTTAGAGATATGAATGGCCAAGCCGGCGAAGACGGCACTGCCGCACATGCACACGGGAGTGCGCGGCTCTGAAGGAAGGGCACAGGAATGTGGCGGCGTCACCGGCTGCATTGGGAGTAAATATCTCCTAGATGGCGCACGTTTAGGAGATATTTACTGTACATATAGGTAAGCCTTATTATATGCTTACCTATAGGTAAAATTCATGCATGGGAGTTTACTCCCACTTTAAGTGGCTATTTGTAAATTCAAAAGTAAACTTGAAGCAGAACTAAAAGGAGCTTTACTTACCTTTCCTCCAATAGTCCCCGTCACCAACATCTTCTTCTGTGTACCAGTCTTGTGCATGTGCAGGAGCCAGTCATCCTGGCACACAGGGATGCGTAGCTGCAATAAAGAGCTGCCTGTTCTCAGTGAGTAACAGTAGAACTTTAGTTTTGCTTTAACTATTTTTTTAAATCTGCAGCATTCATTAAAAAGAAAACCTGGTGATCCTGCCATTAAAGGAGAAGTACAGCCAAAGCTCGTTTGGCTGTACTTCTATGGATCACAGCAGTGCAGTTCTTTCTGCACTCCTGTGATCTGACTTTCTGAAGCCCGCTGTCGGCTGATGTCAAAGAGCTTGGGCAAGATCGTGACAATGAAGTTTGGATCTGCCCACATGCCTGGACCAGTGTTCTATCGCTATGGATCACAGCAGTGCAGTTCTTTCTGCACTCCTGTGATCTGACTTTCTGAAGCCCGCTGTCGGCTGATGTCAAAGAGCTTGGGCAAGATCGTGACAATGAAGTTTGGATCTGCCCACATGCCTGGACCAGTGTTCTATCGAATAGTGGCTGTCGTCTAAAAGTGCCCGTACATGCTCAGTACGGAAGGGTGTTCCAGCTGATTTCCCGATCAGCTGACGTGATGTCACCATAGCGCATGCGCACATCGTAGGAGGCATTTTTCGTCGGGAGATACCATTTAACAGGCACATGAATACAGCGGAGGGACATCGTAGTTGTCAGATTGTGCCTCGCTAATGCAAGGCAGATTTACCCGAGACATGTGCAATTTGTTTTGTTCCGAATTAGTTTTTTAACGAATTTCGACAAATTCGTTAATTCGGAAATATCCGAATTACCGAAAACTCGTTTAACGAATATTCGTAAATTCGAATATTTGAAAATTCGTAGTTTCGTACATTCGTAAATTTGTACATTCGCACATTCGTAAATTCGTAAATGCTTAAATTCGTACATTCGTAAATTTGTAAATTCGTAAATTAGTAACTTCGGAAATCTGAAATAATAATGAACTAATAATAACTTAACTATTACTAACTATTAAATTATAGGTATTGGAATTTCCTTTCAAATTTGGCTGTTAGTGAACTCAACGAAGTTACAAATTGTTTTCTGAAATAATGAATGTCGTATCTAAACTAATGGAACGTAATGACTTAATAATAATAATAAATAACAATAATAATAATAAAAATGTTATATTATTATTATTTATTATTATTAATTTGTTCCGTTCCATTTGTTTAGATGTGGCATTTGTTATTTCAGGTTATGGGTAACTTCGGATAAATTTGTATTCGTTACGTTCGCTAACAGCCAAATTTGAAAGGAAATTACAATACCTATAATTTAATAGTTATTTTTTCGAATTCTCGGGTTTTCGGATTTTCGAATTTCCAAATTTCAGAATTTCCAAATTTCCGAATGTACGAATTTACAAATTTACGAATGTACGAATTTACGAATGTGTATATATTTACGAATGTACGAATTTACGAATGTATAAATTTACGAATGTACGAATTTACGAATGTACGAATTTCCGAATTGCGAATATAACGAATGACCCGAAAAACGAAAAAAAAAACAAAAAAAAACGAATGAAACAAAAACGAAAACTAACAAATTTTTTGGCAGTGCACATGTCTAATTTACAGTGTGCTCAAGGTCGGATTTTGCCTGTGTTGCAGGGCGGGTTTGGTGTGTTGAACGGCAAGTTTTGCCCATGTCTAAGGGCAGGTTGCAACACAGACAAAACCCGCCCTTCAACACAACCACAACCAGCCCTGCAACAGCGAGGCACAATCTGACAACTACGGTCTCCCTCTACTCTTTGCATAGCTTTCAATTGTGCCCGTCAAATGGTATCTTCCGTAGAAAAATGCCTCCTAGGATGTGCGCAAGCACCATGGTGACGTCACACCAGCTGATCGGGAAAACAACTGAAGTGCCCTTTTGAACTGCGCATGCGCGGGCATTTTTCGACGGCGGGCACTATTCGATAGGACACCGGCACCCAGCTCAGCCTCTCAGCGAGCTGCTGAGAGCCTGAGCTGGCTTCTCCCGCCCCCTGCACAGCCCAGCGCTTCAGTGAGCCCAGGGGGCAGACTAGATGGCGGTGACTGACAGTCACCAGCTGTCTGCTCAGGGAGCTCTGAGAACTGAGTGATCAGCAGTGTTTGATCGCTCCGTTCTCAGCGTTAGAACCAGCAGGAAACAAATGCAGCATCAGACTGAGGCTGCATCCAGCTACTCTAGGTATGTACTCTAGGTTAGGACAAAGATGCTTTCCTTTTTCCTTATTTTGATGCAAACTACAAGTGGGCATTTTATACACATCACAAACACATGGTCCATTGTTGTCACCATCAGAAAACGCCATGCAGCCATTATCGAGTGCCTGTAGACAGAAAGCGGCCACAAAAAGGCTGCAGGAGATCAGCAGTGTTGACATGCAACAAAGGATGAAAGAAATATTGTGATCAAACTATAGCAATTGTTTATAATACACAGCCCTTTAACAAACACAGTGTCATTATGGTTTACATCTACCTTCAGCCACTGAAAAAAGCCAGCAGTGCGCACTTCTCACGAGCACCTGAAGCCATTATTGGTTAGATGTAGCGGGGAAACACGAGAGCCTAGAAATGCCAACCTCGATGTGTTTAAAAGGGCACAATCAATTTGTTTAGCTGGATTTGAATGTTTTGAAATGCAATCCTCTTTGCGGCATTAATAGTATCAGGTGTATTGCTCGACTGAATGAACAGCAAAATGAATAAAGATATGTTGACATTTTCTGAATCTCTGTTGGGAAAATCTGTGTAAATAATTCCGAGGTATTATGGCGTTTTAGTGGTAAATAAAGTGGGGATCCTTCACTGTAGAGGCATCTAATAATGCGTTTTCCCATGTAGATGTTAAAGTGAACCTGTCACCGGGACAAGGGGCTCTTGGCCAAGCAGAACTGTCACTAATTAGATAAAGTAGCATGTTTTCCCCCCCGGGCTTGACAGCGTCTAGACTTGTGTTACATTGTAATACTAAACTCCCCTTGGGCATGGCTATGTCAAATAATTATGTCAGGATCCACGCGTCAGGCAGGTTTCTAGTAAAGACTTGGAGATTCTAAAGTAGTACTAAATATGCGTTTTTTTTTAACGTAATGTATTCTAAGCAATGTTATAGAGGTGACTCCTTGTCCACCCATCACACTTCGTATGAGCGCTCTAAGCACAATATGAACACTGGCCACACTCCTAACATCTACTATTACTTTTTAAATCCATAAAAAATTGCTATTATTATTATATATATATATTTTTGTAAAATACTTTTTTATAGCTTTTTTTTATTTATTTTTGTTGCGCTTTGGTGCTGCAGATCTCATCTAGCCTCTCTGCAGCCACTTCCTATCCGCAAATACTTACTCCAGGGTCTTCTTCATATCATATCCCTGGAAGGGTGTGCCAACAGTGGAACATGTCTGTGCAATCTGGGTAGAAACAGCCATTTGTAGGACCCATTCCCATACATGCCACCATAAATTTTTATGTTTGTAGCAATGTGCATTATAAATTACATAGTTGCAGGGCTTTTTTTCAGCGGGAACGCGGGGGAACGCAGTTCCGGCACCTCCAGCACTGACTGTATGTAATGGGAATGGTTGCTGGGGTGTGCTGCAGGGTCTATTGATGCTGGCTGCTGAGGGATCTATTCTAGCTGGAGGGGATCTATTTTTTCAGGGGGAGGGGGTCTATTCTAACTAGTGAGGGACGTATTAGGGCTGAGGGGTCAGTTATTGCTGGAAGAGGTTTACTGCTGAGGGAAGGGTCTATTGTTGCTGGCTGCTGGAGGGTCTATTGATGCTGGTTGTGGGGAGACCTGTTGCTGCTGCCAGGGATCTATTGTTGCTGCTGGGGGGATTTTGTTTTGGGTTGCCCATTTTAAGGGGGATCTATTGTTGCTAGAGGGGGATTTTTTGTTACTGGCTACAGGGGATGTATTTTACTGCTTTTCTTGTTATCATGAACAAATTACTTATCACCACAAAAATGATACTTGGTTCTGTATTCTCTAAAGGGGCAGTACTGGAAGGTGGGTAGCTGGTGGAACTAAGGAACGGTGCTCAGAGGTGGGTAAAGGCGGAGAAAAGGGGTGACTCAAAAAGAGGGGAGTTCCTGCACCTATTCTCTGAGAAAAAAAGCCCTGCATAGTTGTATAGTTAGTAAAATTGAATGAAGACACCAGTCCATCCATAATGCTCATCCACTCACTCATTGATGTACTTTGATGTTTGTCATAATGAGTGTTGACATTCTTTTGGATGCATCTATATTTGTGATGCTTTAATGCAATGCATGCCAATATACATATCTATGCATCACATCAGTATGCACAGGGCCTTATAATTATCCTCTCTGCAATTGTCAAGTCCCTTCAAGTTTCAGACCCCAATCCAGGACTACAGAATCTGGAGAAAACCAAAAGCACAGCTTTCTGCGATAGACTAGAACCTGGCATGAATCCTTAATGCGAATCCAGTGTCATATTGTCCTACATTTCTACAGTCACTGGCAGGGTCTCGCACTGTCACAGCTGGCTAATGCAATTCACCTCAACTCATGAAAGTGCACATTGTGGCAAAGTGCGACCCTGTAACCCCAACTCTCACAGTAACCATATTAGTTCAAATATTTCTCCATTTAGTTTTAGTTATAGCATTTAGGCTGCTTTCACACTGAGGCGCTTTGCAGGCGCTATTGCGCTAAAACTAGCGCCTGCAAAGCGCCCTGAAAGAGCCGCTCCTTTATCTGCAGTGTAAAATCCTGAGTGCTTTCACACTGGAGCGTTGCGCTGGCAGGACAGTAAAAAAATGTCCTGCCAGCCGCATCTTTGAGGCGCTGTATGAGCGGTGAATATACCACTCCTAAAGCGCCCCTGCCCATTCAAATCAATGGGGCAGCGCCTCCGAACCGCCCGCAAAGCGCCGCTGCAGCGGCGTTTTGCGGGCGGGTTTAACCCTTTTTCGGCCGCTAGCGGGGGGTTAAAACCAGTTTCGAAAATGATGAATTTGTGACTTGGGTTTCCAGCAGGTGCGTGTCTGTTGCCAAAAAATCCTGCGTTAAGTATCGTCCTTTCCACTTTCAGTAATGTGGGGCATATGGCAGAGACTGCAAAGCCTTAGAGAATGCTACGTATTTCCATTGGCATTGGTGTTACCTGGCTCCTCACTTCTCTTTTTGCCGAGCCTCTGCCAGGTTATAATTCACGGCGAGTCTAATGGACAAGGTGGCAGCATATTAACTCTCAGCCCGCGGCCTGTCACTCCCTGAAGAAGTCGCTCCGGGCCTCAGCTGGATTAGTAACTGAACCATGTCTTTTGTGAAAACAGTAATTTACCCATTTTCCAAAGAAAATATATATTTTCTGCGGTAATGTGAGGCCAGTCAGGAGACGTCGGCCGAGCATTTCCATGACAGCGCAGCGTTCACTTTCTATCAGCCGCTGTAATTGATTGCACAGTAACTCGCAAATACGCCTGCCAGATGGCACTTACTTAACGTAAACGTCCCACTGTATATTTTTCTTTTCACTCGCCTGAGTAAAGTTTACATATCATAACTCTGTTAAGCGGAAGAATAACTTTCTGCGGAGAGGAAAACAAATGCTGAAGCTTTCATGTGAAAGACGCGTCCGTAAGTTTATTTTAAATTATAAGAATTTTTTTCTCTGTTGGAACAATATAAGCAATATTGGAAAAATTCCAAATCCAGGAAAAAAAGTAACATAATTAGAGTTGAACTCTAGGCAGATATAAAAGACACAAATGAATGAACACACCATTAAAGTGTTACTAAACCGACAACAGTAAAATCAGTCTGTATATGCAGTAAAGCATGCTTGTTATACTCACTGTGGAGCCTAAGGGGTTAATGCGCATTGTGTAAAAAGGCTGTTTGATCCTGTCTTCTCCTCCTCTTCCACTGTCCCCAATACATCTTCTGATAGTACAGAGCCTTGGAGGCACTCTGCGCATGCTCAGTTTGGCATGTATTGCTTTTATTGGGGGAGGGTGGATGTAATCGGCACAGGGCCAATCAGCACTGTCCAGGCAGAGGGTCAGGAGTCATGCAGCCTCATGGGACGGTCAGAGGAGAATAAAAATTCCTCCTACAGGCTTTAACCAGACATTGATCGAAGTCACAAGACTGCTATATACTGCTGATGAGAAAAGGTATTTAGCAATTTATATTTACCAAAACAATTGCATTTCCATGGCCTGTGTGCCGTGAGAGACTAGATATAATGAGTGCATCAAGTGCTTGGGCATTTATTCCATTGACCGGAATATTAATTTATTCTGGCCACTGCAATGAAAAAATCACTCAAGCACTAAATGCGTTTTTTCTGCCAAAACCCTCCTCTCTTTAATGCACATGTGATTTTTTATTTTGTTTCTGCCCCTAAACTCCTGTAAATACCAATGTGTGCATGGGCACATAAGCGAACACGGAGGGGTGTTCAGCGGCAGAAAGAAAAAAGTAAAACACCTGTAGGGAGGTGCAGTCTATTTTCTCCACTGCAGGTGGCACTAAACCACAGCGGCATTGCAGAGGGAAACAAGGTCAAGAGGAACACTGTTTCTCTTTGGTTTTCTGGGTCACTGGGAAAGATATCTGATTGGATGCTGGCTCCCAATGTGACTCTGGTGGCCATCTTGGGTTGGGCATAGTCTATTTTAAACCCTGGCTCTCAGACTTGGCATGCATTTTGCGTGTGGGTAGTGTAGGGACTGGTCATCTGTCTGTCAGGGACAGTAATTAACGTCAGAAAGAGGTTCCAGATGAGTAGGAAAAAAAAAACATGGACATGCCATCTTTCCTGGAAGCCTTCCCGTTTGGGTATGGACCAGCCAGGCTGCATTTCAATCCTCAGGACAGGCGAGTCCTATTGCTATATTCTTTGCTGCAACATTATGTGAAGTCATCTGGTTGGGTTGTCTTCCCCCTTTATTGAGCTTCTCCAATCCAGTTCTGCTTCTGCAACTGGACTCTGAGTGTTTACTGTCGCCGCACCACGCTGCACCTACCCACACGCCTGAAAAACATGAGTTTTTTTAACTCGAGTGTATATGAGGCCTAAATGTATTTTTTAAATGCAAACATTGTAAGGACCAGAATATGACATTACTACTCTTGAGAGGGAAAATTATTTTGATTTACAAATACCATACTGGTGACCCCACAATAGGGATAAAACTTTTTTGTAGAAGGGAGTTTAATAAGACTTGTGACCACTCATTAAAATTAGAAGAAAAGAGGTTTAACCTTATACTGCGTAGTGGGTTCTTTAACCACTTAAGCCCCGGACCATTTGGTAGCTAAAGGACCAGAGGTGTTTTCAGAATTTTGCACTGCGCTGCTTTAACTGTAAATTGTGCGGACATGCAATGCTGTACTCAAACGAAATTTGTGTCCTTTTCTTCCCACAATTAGAGCTTTCTTTTAATGGTATTTGATTGCCTCTGCGATTTTTATTTTTTGCGATATAATTGGAAAAATACTGAAAATTTTGAAAAAAAAAGATATTTTCTACTTTTTGTTATAAGAAAAATCAAATAAACTCAATTTTAGTCATACATTTAGGCCAAAATGTATTCAGCCACATGTCTTTAGTAAAAAAGATGTCAATAAGCGTATATTTATTGGTTTGCGCAAAAGTTATAGCGTCTACAAACTAGGGTACATTTTCTGGAATTTACACAGCTTTTAATTTATGACTGCCTATCTCATTTCTTGAGGTGCTAAAATGGCAGGGCAGTACAACCCCCCCCCCCCCCCCAAATGACCCCATTTTGGAAATTAGACATCCCAAGGAAATTGCTGAGAGGCCTGTTGAGCCCATTGAATTTTTTTTTCTTGTCCCAAGTGATTGAATAATGACAAAAAAATATACAAAAAGTTGTCACTAAATGATATATCGCTCACACATGCCATGGTTATATGTGGAATTGCACCCCAAAATAAATTTTGCTGCTTCTCCTGAGTACGGGGATACCACATGTGTGGGACTTTTTAGGAGCCTAGCCGCGTACGGGGCCCCGAAAACCAAGCACCGCCTTCAGGATTTCTAAGGGCACAAATTTTTGATTTCACTCCTCACTACCTAACACAGTTTCGAAGACCATAAAATGCCAAAATAGCACAAAACCCCCCAAATGACCCCATTTTGGAAAGTAGACACCCCAAGCTATTTGCTGAGAGGCATGTTGAGTATTTTACAGCTCTCATTTGTTTTTGAAAATGAAGAAAGAAAATAATTTTCTTTTTTTTTTCTTTTTTTTTCAAATTTCAAAACTTTGTGACAAAAAGCGAGATCTGCAACATACTCACCATACCTCTCAGCAAATAGCTTGGGGTGTCTACTTTCCAAAATGGGGATCATTTGGGGGGGGGGGGTTTGTGCCATCTGGGCATTCCATGGCCTCCGAAACTGTGATAGGCAGTGAGAAGTGAAATCAAAAATTTACACCCTTAGAAAGCCTGAAGGCGGTGATTGGTTTTTGGGGTCCCGTACGCGGCTATTCTCCCAAAAAGTCTCACACATGTGGTATCCCCGTACTCAGGAGAAGCAACAAAATGTATTTTGGAGTGCAATTCCACATATGTCCATGGCATGTTTGAGAAATATATCATTTAGTAACAACTTTGTGCAAAAAAAAAAAAAAAAAAAAATTGTCTTTTTTCCGCAACTTGTGTCAACATATAAAATATTCCATGGACTCGACATGCCTCTTAGTATATAGCTTTGGGTGTCTACTTTCCAAAATAGGGTCATTTGGGGGGGTTTTGAACTGTTCTGGAATTTTATACACAACATTAGGAAGCTTACATCCACTCTTCTAACCACTTGAAGACAAAGCCCTTTCTGACACTTTTTGTTTACATGAAAACATTTTTTTTTTTTGCAAGAAAATTATGTTGAACCCCCAAACATTATATATTTTTTTAAAGCAAAGGCCCTACAGATTAAAATGGTGGGTGTTGCATTTTTTTTTCCACACAGTATTTGCGCAACGATTTTTCAAACGCATTTTTTGGGGGAAAAATACACTTTTTTTAATTTTAATGCACTAAAACACACTATATTGCCCAAATGTTTGATGAAATAAAAAAGATGATCTTAGGCCGAGTACATAGATACCAAACACGACATGATTTAAAATTTCGCACAAACGCGCATTGGCGACAAACTACATACATTTTTAAAAGCCTTTAAAAGCCTTTACAGGTTACCACGTTAGATTTACAGAGGAGATCTACTGCTAAAATGACTGCCCTCGATCTGTCTTTCGCGGTGATACCTCACATGCATGGTGCAATTGCTGTTTACATATAACGCCAGACCGACGCTTGCGTTCGCCATTGCGCAAGAGCAGGGCAGGACAGGGGTGCTTTTTTTTTTTTTTTCTTTTTTTATTATTATTAATTTTGCTTTTTTATTTTATTTTTAAACTGTTCCTTCCATATTTTTTGTTTTAATCATTTTTATTGTTATCTCAGGGAATGTAAATATCCCCTATGATAGCAATAGGTAGTGACAGGTACTCTTTTTAAAAAAAAAAACTGGGGTCTATTAGACCCTAGATCTTTCCTCTGCCCTCAAACCATCTGACCACACCAAGATCGGTGTGATAAAATGCTTTCCCAATTTCCCAATGGCGCTTTTTATATCCGGGGGGGGGGAATTCCCTCCCACTGCTTGTAAAAGCAGTCCAGGATTGCTTTTACATGAAAGCCGGCCGCTGGCTGAAAAGAATGATACCAAGATGATACCTAAACCCGCAGGCATCAATCTGGTGTAACCATTCAAAGGCCAGCAACATACCAGTACGTTGCTGGTCCTTGTTGGACATGTATTGTAATCTTTTTTTTTCATGCAGCCTGTTGGCTGAACAAAAAAAAGAGATTGATCGGTGGGTATGCCCACCATTAGAATACCGCCATTCATCCACCCACTTCTAATGATGGGCATACATGCACCATTTATATATGCCGAAGCATTGGGGCATCCTCCCGCAAAAATTATGCCGCACACACATGGTCGGACTTTTCCACGGGCAAGCCTCCGTCGGAATTTCGACCGTATGTATGCGGCATTAGGAGCAAAATCGATCCTCCGCTCCTCCGCCCCTGCTGCCCCAATGCTTCGGCATATATGCTTTTTTTTTTTTTACTTTGGTGATGAAATCACCTCCTACAGCACTGGAGTCGCAGGGATCAGGCCTGTCTCTGCGAATGCTGTAGTTATGTGTGTTGTGTTTTGCAAGTGACAGTGATCGATCGATACTGCACTTGGGTGGTCTGGGCTGGACGAAGGGGCAAAACGCAGGTGCTAGCAGGTATCTGGGCTGATCCCGCTAACACTGCGTTTTTGGGAACCCTAAACTGCTGGGGACACTAGTATAGATCTGATCAGATCAGATATTGATCTGTTCAGATACTATACCACTAAGGGAGGTGTATGCTTCACGCGTGGGTGTTAGCGTTACTGGCACTAACCTGACGCTGCCTGGGGTGTAACTAGGGGCAATTAGGGGGTTAAAACCTTTATTTGATAAGATATGGGGGTACCTGACACTATAAAAACCTGCGGCGAACCTAAAAAAAATAACTGGCTATCTATCGGCACCAGCATAAGTAATACAGCGATCAGAAAAACGATCGCTTAGTGACACTGGCAAAAGGGGGTGAAAGGGTTACCTGGGGGGGCTATCAAGGGGTTAAACCTTTATTAGGTAATATATGGGGGTACCTGACGCTATAAAAACCTGCAGCGAACCTAAAAAAAATAACTGGCTATCTATCGGCACCAGCATAAGTAATACAGCGATCAGAAAAACGATCGCTTAGCGACAGTGGTGATAGGGGGTGAAAGGGTTACCTGGGGGGCGATCAAGGGGGTTAAACCTTTATTAGGTAATATATGGGGGTACCTGACGCTATAAAAACCTGCAGCGAACCTAAAAAAAATAACTGGTTACCTATCGGCATCACCGTCAATAAGACAGCGATCAGAAAAACGATCGCTTAGCGACAGTGGTGATAGGGGGTGAAAGAGTTACCTGGGGGGCGATCAAGGGGGTTAAACCTTTATTAGATAATATATGGGGGTAGCTGACGCTATAAAAACCTGCGGCGAACCTAAAAAAAATAACTGGCTACCTATCGGCATCACCGACAATAAGACAGCGATCAGAAAAACGATTGCTTAGCGACAGTGGTGATAGGGGGTGAAAGGGTTACCTGGGGGGCGATCAAGGGGGTTAAACCTTTATTAGGTAATATATGGGGGTACCTGACGCTATAAAAACCTGCGGCGAACCTAAAAAAAATAACTGGCTACCTATCGGCATCACCGACAAAAAGACAGCGATCAGAAAAACGATCGCTTAGCGACAGTGGTGACAGGGGGTGAAAGGGTTACCTGGGGGGCGATCAAGGGGTTAAACCTTTTATTAGGTAATATATGGGGGTACCCGACGCTATAAAAACCTGCGGCGAACCTAAAAAAAATAACTGGCTACCGATCGGCATCACCAACACTAAAACAGCGATCAGAAAAATGATCGCTTAGTGACGGCGGTGCTAGGGGGTGAAAGGGTTATCTGGGGGGTGATCAGGGGGTTAAACCTTTATTAGGGGGTGGGGGTTAGGGGGCTTCACTGGACCTAAACTAACTGTAGTGAAACTTTTACAGTCACAAATGTTTACAGTGATCAGTAAATAAATGGTCACTGCAATCAGTGACACTGTGACTGGGGGCTGGGGGGTGATCTGGGGGGGGCGATTTATGTTCCTATGTGTCCTGGTGTCAGTGTACTGTTTGTGCACTAACCTGTGTGTCTTCTCTTGTACGGCGCTCGGTATATGTGAGCGCCGAATGAGAGATGACATCACTTCCTCTGTCTGTGTAAACATTACACAGCAGAGGAAGCTTTCTCATTCGCCGGGAGCGATCGCGCACGCGGGGGGGGGGGTGGCCGGAATCGAACGGCCGTCCCCTCATCTCGGTTCGCTCCCCAACGGATAACGACCGCTCACTGTATAGAAGGGGGGTCCGATTGGACCCCCCAACTATACAAAGGCAATCACGTACACTGTACGTGATTGTGCCTGTCGGTGCCATTCTGCCGACGTATATATACAGTGAGCGGTCGTTAAGTGGTTAAGATAAGCACCTGAACGACCGCAAGATACAGGGATATACGATGTAATACTGATATAAAATCACACATATAGGTTGGTCTTGATGGACTTGTGTCTTTTTTCAACCTCACCTACTATGTAACTATGACCTCTTGCAAGAGGAATAAGCAGTAACTATGACCTCTTGCAAGAAGAATAAGCAGTATAAGGAGCCAATTAGATAATGTGCGTCATTACATGAAGTATACTGATAGGAGGAGAGAGTAGAGTGACCAGGGGATGAGCTCATCACTGTGCTTCTTCTTTCACTGTCCAGTCACAGGCTAGGGAGGGTCCAAAATGACCTGGACTCAGAGGAACGGGTTGAATGATGCTGCAGAAAAAATACTGGTGGGGAAATCTCAGATATGAATGGGCAGCATAGTAGCTTAGTGATTACAACCACGGATTGCTCTTCAGAGGATGATACATGTTTGACACGCCTTATTACAGAAACTGGAAAAAACACCTTTCACACAGGTGAAATGTTACCTGTGAGACATGGATGGCTGTTTCTTAGGCCCCTTCCAAATGGGGGCAGACTTTGCCAGGAGTCCGCCTGCTCAGCGGGAAATCAGTGGGAAATCTGTCTGTGGCCTCCTGGCAAAGTCTGCCCCATGTGGAAGGGGCCTAAGAAACAACCATCCATGTCTCACAGGTAACATTTCCTGTTATTTTGCCCATTAAGTATAGTAGCAAGTCCTAGTTGCAATCTCAGAACACCCGAGAGGATAGTATGTGACCGGTCAAAATATATTAATGCATTAAAGTGTTTTTTCACCAATGCCAGAAGTCTGCCAAGCAAAATAGGTGAGTTGGAAGCTCTGGTGCATCAGGAGAGCTATGATGTAATCGGTATTGCTGAAACTTGGCTTCATTCCTCACATGACTGGGCTATTAATTTTCCTGGCTATGCACTCTTTCAGAAAGACAGGGTAAAAAGGAAAGGTGGAGGGGTCTGTCTCTATGTGAGAAGTGATCTCAAAGCGAGTGTGAAAGAGGACCTGGTGGATGGAGAGTGTGATGAGTCTGAAGCATTATGGGTGGAACTGCATACAGATGTGCGTAGTTCAAAGTTATTCATTGGAGTTTGTTATAGACCACCCAATGTTAATGAGGAGGTGGAGACTCAGCTCCTTGCACAGATGGAAAGGACTTCAAGGGCGGGGACGGTGATAATAAAGGGGGATTTTAATTACCCAGAAATTGACTGGAGTAATGGCACTGCTGGGACAGTTAAAGGGCAAAAATGTATAAACCTATTGCAGGACAATTTTATGGTCCAGTTTATTGAGGCCCCAACTAGGAATGATGCTCTGTTGGACCTGGTAATCTCAAACCATGCAGAGCATATTACTAATGTTCAGATAAAGGAACATCTGGGTAGCAGTGACCCTAACATGATTTTAAATACAGTAAAGAAAGCACTCACATTGCCTCATCCGTGAATAATTATGGGAATACAAAAATAGGGGACCCAAAGGGGAACCCCAGGTTGGACTTTGAGGGCACAGTAAACAATAAGGATATAGAAAAATAATCTTTAATAAAACATAAACGCATACATGGTATACAAAGGACAGAAAAATATTAAAAACCATATACATGAAATAACAAAGTATATGATATGAGCCCCTGTGCATCAATGTGTTTCACTGTTAAGCTTCATCAGGATGCATTCGGGTTTCATTAGTTGCAAGAACAAGGAAAGCGGGTCTCACTTATCTTGCAGGAGAGTCAGTCTTGGTCAATATATAGTTAAAGATGTTTGGTCCAATAAAGAGAATAGGTAGGCTCACAGGGAGAGAGCAATTCTCATAACAAGGAGTAAAGGAAACCAGATGGTTCCTAAAATTACGGAGTCCTCGTGTTAAAGCCTCAATCAGGGGGGGGGGTACATAAAGAGCAAAAAAAAAACGCAAGAAGCAGAAAGTACTCCTATACAAAGTATATATGCGGATAGTTATAATCTTCCAATCCAAGGTGCCCAAAAAGACAAGTAAGCACAGCTGTATCCAAGTTTTAGGAATAAACCATACTCAGACCTGTATTAAAGTGCTTACAATGGATTGATGGTATTGGTATATCAGAGTAACCCCCTGGGAGAGCGAAGAAAATGATTTCATTTGATGTTAGCTGTAAGCAAAAATCACATACACGAAAGATAAAAACACTTAATTTCAAGAGAGCAAATTTTCCAAGGATGAGCGCTGCTCTCCAGGACATAGATTGGGAGAGAATATTGGCATCAATTGAGCTCTGTAATTTCAAAGCCATTGTATCTATTTTTTAGGCACTCATTAATGACAGGAATAGTACCACTGGATTGGAGCAGGGCCAATGTGGTGCCTATATTTAAAAAGGTAACAAAGTCTTTACTAAGTAATTATAGACCTGTTAGTTTAACTTCTATAGTTGGGAAGATACTGGAGAGATTAATAAAAGACCACATAGATGAGTTCTTGCTGGAAAAAAACTATTTAAGCAACAGGCAGCATGGATTCATGAAAGACAGAAGTTGTCAGACAAACCTGATTTCTTTTTATGAAGAGGTAAGTACAACCTTGGACAGAGGGGTGGCGGTGGACGTGGTATACTTGGATTTTGCAAAAGTGTTTGATACAGTTCCCCACACACGGCTCATGTGCAAGGTAAAGTCTACAGGATTGGAAATATCAGTTTGTAAATGGATAGAAAACTGGCTAAAAGACAGAATTCAGAGAGTAGTGGTTAATGATTCTTACTCTGAATGGTCCAAGGTTATCAGTGGTGTACCCCAAGGTTCAATGTTGGGACCCTTACTTTTTAATATCTTTATAAATGATATTGGGTCTGGGATCAAAAGTACCATTTCAGTCTTTGCAGATGACACCAAGCTATGCAGTGGAATAACGTCCTTACAAGATGTCTCCAATTTACAAGCCGACCTCGATGCTCTGTCTAATTGGGGGACTATGTGGCAGATGAGGTTTAATGTTGATAAATGTAAAGTTATGCACTTGGGGGCTAAGAATATGAATGCATCATACATACTAGGGGGAGTACAACTGGAGGGATCCGTAGTGAAGAAGGATCTGGGGGTTTTGATAGATCATAAGCTCAATAATAACATGCAATGCCAAGCTGCGGTTTCCAAAGCGAGCAAAGTCCTTTCTTGTATTAAGAGAGGTATGGTCTCCAGAGAGAGAGATATCATTTTGCCCCTGTACAAATCATTAGTAAGACCTCATCCTGAATATGCAGTTAAGTTTTGGGCACCAGTTCTCAAAAAGGATATTGGGGAACTGGAGAACGTGCAGAGAAGGACAACCAAACTGATAAGAGGCATGGAGGAGCTCAGCTATGAGGAAGGATTAGAGGAACTGAATTTATTCTCTCTTGAGAAGAGGAGATTAAGGGGGGGATATGATCAACATGTACAAATATATAAGGGGTCCATATAGTGAACTTGGTATTGAATTATTCACTTTACGGCCAACACAAAGGACAAGGGGGCACACTTTACGTCTAGAGGAAAAGAGGTTTCATCTCCAAATACGGAAAGGTTTCTTCACAGTAAGAGCTGTGAAAATGTGGAATAGACTCCCTCCAGAGGTGGTTCTGGCCAGCTCAGTAGATTGCTTTAAGAAAGGTCTGGATTCTTTCCTAAATGTTCAAAATTTAACTGGGTACTAACATTTATAGGTAAAGTTGATGCAGGGAAAATCCGATTGCCTCTCGGAGGATCAGGAAGGAATTTTTTCCCCTGCTGTAGCAAATTGGATCGTGCTCTGCTGGGGTTTTTCGCCTTCCTCTGGATCAACTGTGGGTATAGAATTGGGTATATTGGATTGTATGATATTATTATTATTATTATTATTTTTTTCTATGGTTGAACTGGATGGATTTGTGTCTTTTTTCAACCCAACTAACTATGTAACTATGTAACTATGTAAGCTTTTCTACTTCAGTCCATTCTGTGGTAACATGACATTTTTCTGTTTCAGCTCTGGCAGCGGATAAGTCCACTTTAAAAAAAAGTAAAGGATTGTTGGTTCGTCTCCTAAGATGTTTTTGTTTATCTTGCAGGCGGACTGTGTCCAGGATCGGCAGATCCGTGTTTAAACAAGCCGTGTCCCGAGGATATGCAATGCGTGGGATATGAAATCAGTCGGAGACCTTTCATCTGTCAGTGCCCACCGGGCAAACTCAGCGAATGTTCAGGTACAATCCATTATTCAAAAGAAAATTATCAAGTCAGCCACGAGCGTTAAGCATTTTTCAGTATGAAAGACTACAGATGTGTGTTATCCCTAAACCCAAAGGTAATAAATAAAAATACATAGCACAGCAGAAAAGCAACCTCGCATGCTGCATCGTAAGAATAAATGTTAAAAGATATCACTCTATAGCAGGCATGTCAAATGAGTCTTTTGTGGCTCTTAACCTTCCTTTACAGCTTTTAGCTAATGCCCCGTACACACAACCAGTTTTCCCGTCAGAAAAAAGTTGGATGGTTTTTCCGACGGAATTCCTCTCAAGCCTGCCTTGCAAACACACGGTCACACAAAAGCATGGTGAACTTTTGACTGCCAAGAACACGGTGACGTAAAAGACTGCAACAAGCCGACAAAATTAAGTTCTATGCTTCCGAACATGCGTCGATTATTTTCCGAGCATGCGCCGGAATTTAGTGCGTCGGGATTTGTACACACGATCGGATATTCCGAACAGTTTTTTTTCCTGACGGGAAAAAAGAGAACCTGCTCTCTATTTTTTTCCAGCAGTTTTCCTGTTGGAAAAAGTCAGATGGGGCATACACACGGTCGGGATTCCTGACCAAAAGCTCTCATCAGACTTTTTCCAACAGGAAAATCGATCGTGTGTACGGGAACTTCAAAATGCATGTCAATAATGTCTATGTGGTAAAAAAATTAATAAGAAGGCGTATTAATTATGCATGCTTTTCCACCATCGATAGATTTGTTGCAGCTTTAAAGCGTGTTTGTACTGGTCTTCCCATCCAACATCAGAACCTCATCTCACAAAGGTTGTTTTGGCTGAACGGGCACAAATTCCTACTTCAAATCTCGTCGAAAGCCTTCCCAGAGAAGAGTGAAGTGAAGTTATAGCCCCAAAGGGGAGCCAACTTCATAGTACTACCCATAGCTTTGGTTTGAGAAGTCCATCAAGCTCATATACTGTAGGTGTGCTAGTCAAGCGTCAACAAAATATGGGCCATATAGTTTAAAATAGTCGTATTTATAATTGATTTTACAAACTGTTTTTAAATAGCAAGTCATTGATTTTATCACTGCTACTGAGAGAGGCCCACCAACACACATTTGACATATTGTAAATACATTTTGTGATAAAAGCCTGATTTGCATTGGCTCTGTGAACCTGGTGCTCCTAGTTAGCTAGAATTTCCAGGAATAATAGGTGAAATCTGGTGCATAAACGCTTGCAGATCTAGTTTTTGCTCACCTTTGATAAACATATCTCTAATAACTAGACAATATGTGGAAAATATGGATATAGCACCCTTAAAACACATTCTCCAGCAAATCAAATAGAATAGATTTTCTTCCCTACTGCATAGCAGGCATTAAAAGCTAGAGTTGCCTAACCTGTACACATTATTCAGACCAGACTGTGGCTCCCCAACATAGGCATTCTCACTGGGTGTGCCAAGTGAGCCTGGGCATACCCTAATCACCCCGTGCTCTGGCTCAGAAAAGGGATATGTGGGCAGTAAATATGAAGCCCAGCAGCCGGAACATACATCATGGTGCCTGAGCCTCCATGCTTGGGTGAGGGAGCTCACCCTCCACTGTGGCTGAAGTCTCCTCCCTCCCTTCTTTCTCCTGCCTCCCAAGTGAGTGAGTACACTAAGGTAATGGGGAATGTAAGGGTTGCTCTGTGGACTCTGATGTAAGGGGGATTTGGGAACCCTGATTTAAGGGGGGAACCTGGGAACTCTGATGTAATTGGGGGCTTTGGTGAGCAGAAACCCCTTACATCAGTGTTCCTGTTTACACCAGAGTACAAGGTGTTTCCCCTTAAAAAAAATGGAATTCGCAGCTAAAGTTTTTGGGGTTGCTTGAAGAAAAGGTGGCAACCCTACATCCAACAAATACTGGTCTTGTCCGCTGCCTCAATCTGTACTACAAAATGTTTTCAATTGTTGAAAGTCAGTATTTGCATACCTCTAGGCAGGCAACTGTGTGACACTGTGCATGCCATTTGATGGATTCATGCTTAGGCATGGAATGTTGCACCATTAGATGACATAGGAGGTGTGTACATAAAGCACAGCAACAGGTGAAATTCCTGGAAATTTCAGTAAATGTTAGCAATAATGAGGCCTGGAACCTAGCCTGAGATCATGATGGAGGAAGCAAAAACCTTTCTCAGGTGAAAGCAGTGGTCAGGTTGTCTTCTCTAAGTGGTTCCCAAATTAAAATGTAATCTGGCACAGTGTCTGGAGAGGTTCTCCCTAACACTAAATCTATTATACCAAAAAATGTAGGATGAGCATACATTATATTAATATTAATAATAATTATGTTACTTTTACTTGATTTCAGGCCACACATCCCTCAGTTTTGCTGGGAACAGCTACATCAAATACCGGGTCTCTGAAAACAGCAAGAGAGATGAATTCAGACTGGGCCTACGAATGAGGACCCTTCAGAACAATGCCATCATCATGTACACCAGGTCCAACCCCTGCATGATCCTAAAGGTAAAAGGATAGTGTTTGTGATCTGCATTTTATGAATCCTGCTTTAACTGAAATCAATTAAATGAAAGGAGAGGGTCAGGGATAGTCAGGCTCAAGAGGAGAAGTCTAGATGATGCTGGCTGTCCTTCAGCCAGGAGATGAGGCAGGCACTACTTGACTTGGTGCAGCTTCTAATGCATACTGTGAGAAGTTTACAGTGTGCTATGAAATCAAGAGTAAGCAATTTAGTACAAGAGAAGAACCTGTACAACTGTGCAAGACTGAAGGGAAGGCTTGGGTTCACCTTTAAGGCAAGTCTGTTGCATTGCCTATTCAGGACAATGCAAAGGTTTGCTTTAAGGGTAACCCCACCACCACACAATAATTTTTTGTATGGTACATGTATGTGTATGTGTTCACCCCATATTTGTGTGGGTGTACACCGAGTTCCCCCATAATCCAAAACATGCTGGTGGGTTGTCTTTTACTTAAAGTGGAACTTTAGCCAGAAAATTAAGTCCTGCTAGATCACTTCAGGTTGGCCCATTTTGCAGGTATAACTATGTAAAACATTAAAAATAAGTGTCTATACTGTTTAAAAATCCAGTAATACACTGTCTCATCCTGCTCTGTTACTTTCCATTTTTGGCTTTGTTCAGAAAATCAGAGCCACTAGAGGCCAATCTGCTGGCTCTGGGCTTCAGCAAAATGTCAGCCTCCAGAAAGAAGAACCAAGAAAAATGCTGGAGGCAATTTACAGAACACACTAATTTTGGTTGCATAATTATTAATGTGGAATGTATGTTCCTTGCTAAAGAACATTTTTTTTTATCGAGTTGTTATGAGTAAAGTTCTGCTTTAAGCTTGCTCTGTTATATGGGTTTCCATGATGTGGTAGACACAAATAGTAAAATTACAGTATCTGCAACAGAAATGAGTGACAATGGTCTGTGTTCTCTGTAAGGCATGAAAATAATAGTAAAGACATGGGAAACAAAAATAGTATGTTTTAATTATTAAGATACAGGATTTATATATATATATATATATATATATATATATATATATATATATGTAGCGATACCCCCAGTTAAGAGGGCTGCCTGTATTATTTTGGGCCCTGTAGTGCATCGCTGTCAACCCCTAGCAATTGGCTCTAACCTCCCTTGGCACAGTTAGTAGGGGTTGATAGGACTGTGAGGCCTGTAACTCACAGCGGCACAGTCCTATGACAAGAACACACACAGCAATAGCTTAAAACTTCCTTTAACTGTCCCTTCAGCAAAGTAAAAGACACAGACACCAAAATACTTAACCCTTGTATATTTACTTAGACTAGTGGGTAAGCAATAAAACAGGAATGTACATGTCATGTGCAGAGCCCTGCCATAAACAGTGTTTAAATGAGCAAACAAGCATATAATGCTACACAACTCTAAAGCCCCGTACACACGATCGGTTTGACTGATGAAAACCGTCCGATGGATCTTTTTTCCATCGGTTGTAAAAAATAGAACTTGTTTTAAAATTTTCCGATGGATAAAAAACCGATGGGAATTTCCGATCGTCTATGGGCAAGTCCATCGGATCAAAAACCCACGCATGCTCAGAATCAAGTCGACGCATGCTCAGAAGCATTAAACTTAATTTTTCTAGGCTCATCGGAGTGTTTTACGTCACCGCGTTTGGAACGGTCGGTTTTTTGACTGATGGTGTATGGGCAAGACTGATGGAAAACAGTTTCATCGGATATCCGATGGACAAATCCATCGGACGAAAATCCATAGGTTATCCGATCGTGTGTACGGGGCTTAACAGTCCCCTTTGCAGCTATTCCCCCTCGTGGACAAAATGGCGCCAGGAAAGTCTACGCTACACAGTCAGGCCTGACTGAACTAAGTGGAAGTTCTGTAGGGAAAATCTTCGCTAGCAACGGTGGTGCACTTGAAGAATAGAATTTTTAATCCACCAATGTAACAGGGATACTGTGTCTGTCTATGAGCAAGTGCTCTCTCACCCAAGCGGACCAGTCCACGTCCGTTTCTTCCGCTGCTGTGTCTAGGTACACAGATCCCTCGACATCCAGGTCTTCGGTCCTCCTGGCAATGGTGCAGTAACAAAGGAGAGACGTCCCTCAGGTTCCTCGGTGCGAGCGGAAGGCTCTTTGGAGAAAGGCCCAGGCTTTCGGCCTAAAGTCACAGGAGCTCAAGCAGTAGTTCAACCTGCTGGGCAGGCGGTGTCCAAAGAGAAAGACTGGGCTCCGCCTCCCCCTTATAAAGTCCACCCCAGCAGTCCTTGCGCGGGGCAATGCACCCTGGGTGCCTTAAAGTGTACTGGGTAATGTAGTCTCTGAGAGATTAAAGGGCAGTACCCCGCTACATATATATATATATATATATATATATATATATATATATATATATATATATACATGTAGCGATACCCCCGTAGGAGCTGCTGGTTTAAATTTGGGCCTGCCGTTACCTTACTGTTCCATATGCTCGTCTCAGGGATTCTCCTTGAAGAGTTGTCCAGAAGAAGTTTGCACCAACACAAAGTCTCTTTCAAGGGTTTTATTGCATAAAGTTTCCAACAGAGGGGGGGTTGAAGGAATGGGGAGGACTCAGGTACCTTAGTTGCGGATCACAGGAATTTTTCTAGGTCCAGAGGAACAACTGTCTCCACGCTGGACTCAGCAAACACCGGATAGGCCCAATTTCACCGGCCTAGCAACCGATGTATAGCTCGATCACCTATAGTCTCTGCCACAGACTTGCTGCAAATAGAACAGTCTCTGCCACAGACTTGGTGCAAATAAAACAGTCTCTGCCGCAGACTTGGTGCAAATAGAAAAGTCTCTTGGTGTAACTCTTCCCTGGGTTACCTTCTGAATTAAGAACACAGCTCTCAGTGCCATGATCTTCCAGTCGTTCCGGCAGCACTGTGAGGTAGATTATGACCTGGATACATCCTTCAATTGAGTCCTCAATTGCTTGGTCCCTTCCAGCAGGTAAGGACGACACAAGATCATCCCTGGATCAGTAGGCCCCCAGTAACTCCTGGGCCTACTGGGCATCCTGGGCCTACTCTTCAGTAACGGAGCCAACATGGCCCTGAGGCGGAAACTGACAGCACTTCCCTGAGGCCATGAGGGCCCTCAGGTCGGGGTCGGGCGGGTGGTGCCCACCACCAACGGACGATGACCCCCAATTCTCTTAAAAAGCCCCACACTAATGGCGTCTGTCCCTTAAGTACCCCCTCCCAGCATGCACAGCGGGTTGACCATGCCCCTGAGGCGCTGCCGGGAAAGAGAAACCCAATGTGTCCAGCCTGCTGCCTTTCCTATCCTGACCAGTGGTGACAGTGACACCTACTGTAAGGAGGAAAATCACGCAGCCAGCTGAACTGAAACAGAGTACAATTTGTAACAAAATCCTTCTGAGCCAAACTATTGCTCAGACAACTATAATTTTACCACATAGCGCCCACTCATTGGGAGCAGGGTGCTACATATATATATATATTGTATACAGTAAGCGACTTTTGTGTTTTAGATGTTCTAGTTCTTTAACTCAAGATGAGATTTTTATTTAAAAGCACTTTGCAAACAGCAAATTAGTGTAATTATTCCACCAATCAATTCCTTCTCATGCATAAAATAACAGAAAAAGGCAAAAATCGTACTTGTGCAGCCCTCCCTTGAGATTATAGAACTGCTGTATCCCTCGTTCCCATTGCAAAGTCTTTGAAGGCTCTTTAGAAAGCTTTTGTATTTAAATTGGTAGTTTGCAACCGAACGGCTTGGCAGAAAAGGCCTTTTAGGTCATTACAAGTAATTAAAGACAGAAACTGTATACTCACGTGTATAAATTTCTTTACACTCGAGTCTGATAAAAGGAAATCCATGTTATGTACCGATAGCGACTGGCTGAGACAAATATTGCTATACTACCAAAGAAAAGGTGTTTTCTCTTCGATTTGTACACTCAGGACACAAATGCACTCTATCTTTAATATGATTGCAATGTTGTTTGCTCAAGAGGACTCAACAAATAATAACCTCTTGTCTCTGTAGAATGTTTTCTGATGTGGTGAGGACATAATCAGACACAACACAGAGCAGTTGTATCTTGTGAGACTGAAGATAGCGGGTTATATTCTAGCAGAGTGATTCTATGGGGTTTTAAGGGTTAGTTCACCTTTACCAAAAAATGCCTATGCAGATAAGGGGAGACTGTAGAAAAAAACAAACTGTGCAGCTTTGACCAACGTTGAATAATGTTCTTGCTATAGGTGTAGGCCATTTACGAACCTCTGAATGCTGGCCAAAAAACTCCCAGAAATGGAAGAGCATGCCCCCATCCTATCTTGTTGCTAAGGCTCTATCAGCTATTAATGTTCACCCCGACCATTGCAGGTAAGAGCTCTCAAACCTACACACATGTGTGGTTCACTATCTCATTTATTGCAGTTCTGCTGCGCTCGGAGCTACTGCAACAGGAAATAAAGAGCACATGTGACCAGGTTTGAATAAGAAAAAGAGAGCTCCTGTGATGGTGGGGGTGAGCAGGAAGGGCTGGGAGTGAAAATGTTTAATGAACTGGAGGTAGGCTTAAGCTTGCACCATTGAAGTGATGGTTTATATGTCCTTGGAGCAATATCTGTGTGGGGATGGAATGTAAGAAGGTGTTAGACCAGTTCCTAGTTTAGCCACCCCTCCCAAGTTATGAATATGGGGTTTTGGTTGGAGAATGAGTCATTTTAGTGGGAAGTATAGAGTAGAGAGGAGGAAGTCATGTAGTTGGCCCATGTGGGACTAGGTTGGGTCCTCTTCAGAAATGCAGTGACACTGCAAGCAACTGGCGTTTCCCCGGCTGGCGGATACTCAGGAGCCCTAATGCCCAAGAAGGACTTAAAAGGGGAAAGGACTAAAGATACGGGCCCTAGGGGAAAAAACTGGCAACTGCCACCGCTGAATATGGAAGAAGTTGTGTGCCTTGTCTGGACATCTGGCATCTAATCTTTTGTCTGATTTCATGGATGGCCTATCCTAAAACTGGTACCTTTCTCAGCCAGGGATAAAGTGGGGTGAAGTGTCATGTCAAGGTATTTGGGTAACTGATTACTTCAATGCTCCCTCTGGGAGTGGGAAACCACAGTAACATAGAAATTGGGCAGGAGTCTTGCTAATGGTACCCAGGGATGCAATGTTGTACCAATGTTTTCTTGGCCTTCCTGCAGGCATGTTTTTCTTATGTTGGTGGACGTTTCCTCAAGTGCTCCATTTTCTTTCCACATTCCAAACCAGTCAAATACTTGCCTTCAGACCAACTCTAGACTATATATTATGACAGGGTGGAAACGTGCCGCAAGAACTGCTTGGAATGTCCTCTGTAAGGTGTTATGGAAGAGGACAGAGTCTGTGTTTATGTTGGATATATTATGCTTTAAATGTAATATACCATTAGCTTATGGGCCTATAGCAGGAAATTAAAGTGTAAGTCCAGCCAAACCTTCCATGTCTAGTTTTGGATAGAGTGAGGAGCAATTAGAAACCCTTGTTGGGGACTCTGTTATAAAGATTTCCCCTCACTTTTTGCCTTACTGCCTTACTCCAGAAAACACTGGCTGGCCATCTTTGGCTTTGTGAGTGATTGACCTGACCAAAGCATACATGTTCCAGATCAGCCATTTTTAAAGTAGAGAAGCCACTGGATCAGCCTGACAATTAGGGAATAAACATTTTCAGATAGGAAAGGACAGCAATGCTCCGTTTCTATATTTTACTTACTGCAGGTTACACATTAAATATAATACAATTCTTAACGAAAATATATTTTTTTAACTTCTGTCATGCTATGTTGCATCTGAGTGTTGTTGATCTCCTGCAGCCTAGTCCTGTCTTTATGCACTCCAGATATGGCAGTATGGTATTTCTTAGGGTGGGTTTCCTCATGTTGACAACAGACCATACCTGTGTAATGTGTATTGAAACAACTACATGTCTCCATCTGAAGCCCCAGTGACATGGTGACAGTGCAGGAATACAACTACGAGACACGGCGTGTTGTCACCCTGTAACAGGAGGTGCCTGAATAAGGTTCTTCATGGGAGAGGTAGCAGGTATTATTTTAATGAAAGCTGCAGATTTAAAACATATAACAAATTTCTGTTAACTATCTTGGCCTGTTTAATCCATTTGGTAGCAGTGTACCTACCCGTCCTTCAGAGGGGCCCCCTGTATTGGGACTGTCTCTCTATAGCAGCCTTTCTCAACTTTTTCAACATAGAGAAACCCTTGAAATAACTTTCTGGTCTCAGTGACCCCTGCTAAAATTTACTAGATCTACAACGCATGATACCGTATATTAGTGTGATGGTCAGTGGAAAGAAAGCTCCTTACACTTGCGGACATTGGGAAGATATACCCCTTTACAGATAGCTAAAAAGATCAGTGGTGTCAGTGGAGACTTATCTGAGTGGCAGCAATTGCTCATTGCTTAGGGAACCCCTAACAACCTCTGGAGGAACCCTAGTTGAGAAACCCTGCTCTAGATACAAAAGAACCTCTCCGAATAACTGTGCACCCTTGTAGCTTACCACGTCCACTATTTAGTTTCATTTCTTTTTCCTCTTATAACCAGTTTGCCTTTTTATGCTTCATCCCCCTGTGATCTCCCAGTAACCTTATGGATTTGCTGGTGGTGTCTCCTAAATTTCCATTGTGGCTGTTGCGACACATCCTTTCTACTTAGCATGTCTTCCTGAAGAAGCCTGTTGTGAAACACGTTAAAGAACTACTTACTATCTTTGTTCTTAGTGTTTAATGTAAACTGTGTGTCTCCTAAAGGGTTTTGACAACCGTAGAATGATTACATATAGTTGTTATGCAACACATATGTCCTAGATGGTATTGTGTCTAGTACCACCAATATATATGTAAATTTGTACAGAATTTTTATGGGGTAAGCAACTATACTGGAATAAAGGCATTTTTAACTGTAATCAAGGTGTTTGATGTTTTGGCACCTTAACCACTTGCCGACCAGTAGTTTAACATTTACTGCTGGCTGGCAGCTTTGTTGTTCCTCTACGACAGGGATATGCAATTAGCGGACCTCCAGATGTTGCCAAACTACAAGTCCCATGAGGCATAGCGAGACTCTGACAGCATCAAGCATGACACCCAGAGGCAGAGGCATGATGGGACTTGTAGTTTGGCAACAGCTGGAGGTCCGCTAATTGCATATCCCTGCTCTACGACATACTGTACCCGTATGTTGGGGGAACATCCTGGTTCACAGGCGCATGCTCACCCCCTGCTGCTCGTGCTGGGGTTGGACAGAGCACAAGTTTGTCAGCAGGCTCGCTGCCAATGATTTTGGCTGTGAACCTGCTGATGGTTGTGGCCAACCACAGCACAGAGATCTGTGTGTGATAATAAACACACAACCCAGATCTGGCTGGTTCTGCTTCTTCATTGCACTTACTGTTCAGAGCTGAGATCAGGAAGCAAAGCCAGCCAGCCTGTGAGTAAAATCAGCACACATACAGTTGTTAGGCACACAGTTAACCCTTTGATTGCCCTCCTGATCACCCGTGTCACCCAGCCAGTGTCATTAGTACAGTAACAGTGTACAGTATTATCACTGGTCATTGTATTAGTGTCACTAACAACGATAGTGTCCGTTAGTACGTGATCTGACATTTCCGGGTCTGGGGTGCGCATTTGTGCCGCTGGCGGCCCGCTCCTACTGTGATTATACACAGTGGGATCTGATTTGTGAGTACCGAGGACTCAATGTCCGCCGGCAACCGCCAATTATCCAGCACAGAGGCAGAACAGTGGTCTGTTAGTAGGGAAGGCATGGATCCTGTGTTTCTGTAAAACAGGGACATGAATCAATGCCTTCCCCTAATAAAAGCATCTCCTACAGTACACTGAGGCTGGGTTCACAATGCTGCACAGAGTGGCTCACAGCAGGGGTCCGGTGCATCCCTGTTCACTGTTTCAAGTCTGATTTCAGTCAGAATTTTGGGCTGAATTTGGACCTGAAATGGACTAGAAGATGCACAGGGCTCCTGTGCAATTTGCACCGGAGCTGATCCAGAGATGTGTGAACCAGCTCCATAGAGAGCCAGTCATAATCTCCTGACATGCGAATTGGATGCGGGGAAACCCTCATCCAATCCGCAATAGTGTAAACCCAGCCTAAAACATTGGTCAGGCACACAGTTAACCCTTTGATTGCCCCTGATGTTTAACCCCTTCCCAGCCAGTGTCATTAGTACAGTGACTAGTGCATATTTTTAGCACTGATCACTGTATTATTGTCACTGGAACCCAAAATGTGGCAAAAGTGGCAGTGTCTGACTGTCCACTGCAATATCGCAGTATAATGCCGCGTACACACGATCATTATTCACGGCGGTTAAAAAACCGCCGGGAATAATGTCATTTAAAACGGGGGAACAGCTTGTTCCCCACACACGGTCGTTTTTCACGTCATTTTTTCTCTTGACGAGAAAAACGACCGTCTGTGGGCTCCGCGGCAGTGTTTCCCTATGGGAAACACTGCCGCGGAAAACATGTCTAAAAAAACGATGAGAAAAATTAGAACATGTTCTAATTTTTCTCGTAGTTTTTAATGCCGTTTTTCTCGTCGAAAAAAACGACAGAAAGCCCACAGACTATCGTTTTTCTCGTCGAATGGGAAAAATGTTGTTTTTTTCGACGAGAAAAATGGCCGTGTGTACGCGGCATTAGTTGCTGATTGCCGCCATTACTAGTAAAAAAAAAAAAGAATATCCCATAGTTTGTAGGTGCTATAACTTTTGCGCAAACCAATCAATATACTCTTATTGGGATTTTGTTTTTACCAAAATATGTAGCAGAATACATATTGGGCTAAATTTATGAAGAAATTCGATTTTTTTATATTTTTTTATTGGATATGTTTTATAGCAGAAAGTAAAAAAAAAATGTATTTTTTTTTTTCAAAATTGTCTTTTTTTTTTGCATAAACATTTTATTAAATATTTTTCAAAGCTGTACAACAAACACAAAAGAAAAATGCCACATACATTGCGCAGTCATGTAAATGAAAAATGATAGACCAAATATGGTAAGAGATTAACAATATCCATCGTAAAGGAAGAATAGGGTCTTCTATCAATAAGACCCCACAGTAATGCCGCGTACACACGATCGGAATTTCCGACAACAAATGTTCGATGTGAGCTTTTGGTCGGATATTCCGACCGTGTGTATGCGCCATCGGACATTCTGCTGTCGGAATTTCCGACAACAAATGTTTGAGAGCTGGTTCTCAATTTTTCCGACAACAAAAATTCTTTTTTTTTTTTTAATCCAAAAACTTTTTTATTTTAGAAAATTATTCTCATTGTACATACAATTTGTGCATTTTGTTCGGTAAAACATTGCACATAAAATAAACATGTCTAGTCTTACATCCATATACTATCTTGTGTCAATCTTGTATGTTTACATCTGTGTCATATCACTCCATCCTCTTTTCCATTTTTTCTCCCTTTCCAGCTCCCCCCTTATCCCATGACTACATCCATCACCTATGCCTCCTAATATCTGATCACCGCAAATTGTTTCTTCCACCACGATGTTCTCTCCTATTTAGATGTTCAACCTATACTCCTTCAGGCCGTTCTTTCCCTCTCCTCTCTGCCCCTCTCTCCCTTACACCTCCCCAGGTCTCTACATCTGGAGTCTTTCCACTACCAGTTGAGATGGCGCTAGATCGGCATCCCCTAGCCATGGTTGCCATATAGCATCAAATTTACCCACTTCTCTCCTACGACTGTACGTCAATCGCTCTCTAAGAAGCAGGGAGTTTACATAGGAGATCCACTGCTTCCCCGTGGGTACCGCTGGTGCCATCCAGTATTTTGCGATGAGTTTTCTGGCCAGATACATCAGTCTAGTTAACATGTAGTAGATTCCTCTTGGGTACATTTCTGCATCTATGGCTAAAACAAAACAATTTGTTGTTTTTAATAAAAACCCTTAAATGAATACTGCACCATGAAGCCTTTTCTTCTTTGCCCCATCAAAACCACTTTCGGCCCAGAAGCGTGTCCTGGTACTCACCTGTCGTAGTGAGTTACATCGAAGCAAGTTTCTCACACAGTACGAATATAATATCTTTCTTTACTTTCATGGGAGTCCTTGGATGCTGATCCGGAGCTGGTCGTTGGTTTCCTGACATGCCTCTATGATCTCTATAACTTGAGATCCACCAGATCTGGTAAGCGGCTGGTGATCGCGTCATTCTTTGATGAACAGAATCTATATGCCTTACCTGCAGTCAAGCCTTTGTTGTTTTACCTTGAAAATTGTCAGAGTTTTATAACTGATGCTCTATTGAGTCAATTATTTTTTTAAATAAGTTTCACCAACCTATGGACTAGATTGATTGGACTACTTCAATTAGTTCTTGGTTTACACCAGTGTGTCAATTCTTTATCACTACCGTTCAAATTTTTCCTATATTGCATTGATTGTATTCACCCACCATTTGTTGGTTCACATTAATCACTTACCACCGTGGATTTGTTTCTAGGTGTTAACACGTTGATTTTTGTTTAACAACGAATAGATTGCTTCCTATTTGGTTCACACCGTGTACCAACTATTCACTATTGTGGTATTACTTGTGTGTGGTAGCGCACTGAATTTTTGTTTTACATAAAATGTAAAGAACCTGGCTAAAATGAGTAGCCATCTCAGGTACCACTCAATTCTGCTCTCACCGGGGCCGAGCTGTCAGAGGGGCATGGGGAGAGGAAAAAAAGGGGGGGGGAGAAGAAGAAGCAAGAGGGAAGCATAGAATGAGGGAAAATAATTGAGAGGGGGTGGGGTCACCACCAACTACCCTCTCCACCTATCTTTGCCGAGTGTACGTAGGTATACATTGTCATGAACGACATTCAGTTGATCAAAATAGTATTTTTTTTATAGCGCAAAAAATAAAAACCACAGAGACGATCAAATACTACCAAAAGAAAGTTCTATTTGTGGGAAAAAAAGGACATCAATTTTATTTGGGCACAGTGTCGCACGACCGCATAATTGTCAGTTAAATTAACGCTGTGCCGTATCGCCAAAAAAATGGTCTGGGTGGTAAACCTTCCGGGGGTCAATTGGTTAAAAAAGCACAGTGCTGAATAACAGAAAATAGTATGGTCATGAAGGGGGTAAAATCTTCCGGAGGCAAGTATATAAAATCCCACTTTGTTTGTATGTGTCCTTTTTTTTTTTTTGTGAGTTGGGGATGTGGTGCCTGATGATCACCCATCAATCCCCTCTTTGATTCTTTTGGAAGCATATTAACATGTTGAAGATTATATTTTAGTGATTGGGTTCACATATACCGGTACTTTAAATGCGAAAAAAGGTCAAGCTTTTAATTTCAGAATATACTTTAACATAATCTGTAACTTTAATATACTTTATTATAATTATTATTAGGTGTTTCTTTTTAATAAACTATGGCTTTAAAGTCTCCTTTCTATTGGAAACCACGATGGAGGCAACATGTCCACCGTGCCTGACAAGTATTCCTGGGAAATCATTACAGAGCATATGGAAAGGGTTGTATCCTTTCTCTCAACATCTGTCGGTAAAATTAAGGGGGTTAAGAAGTATAATGAGATTAGAGCATCCAGTCCAGAATCCTAATTTGTTACAAAATCACCTTCAACGTTGGTTGGAAACACAACCGTTACTGCTTTTATTTTATTTTTACAGACTGCCTGTCTGAGCAATAAATGAAATCTTTCTGGCACTTCTCTAGGATAATGTGTTACCAAGTGCGCCTTCACTTTTTTTTTGTTCTTTTATGAAGACTGTAGCCTTTTTCTTCTTTTTTTTTTTTACTGCATATTGGCAAACCTCACAGCTTGGATAGTCTCCCGGTAGTGACTTGGTTGGGAAACACGCAACATTTTAATTAGATACACCCGCCACGAAGTACACACATGGAATTTAATATCTTATTCGGAACAAGTCCCGAAGTAACTTGTTGGCATTCAGGAGACGCACTTGCAGATGGACCTTATATGGCGGAGGTATCCCCAGAAGTAGTTTTAGTGTGGCAGTAAGCACAGATGGTATCCAGAAGCTGAAAGTATAGAGGCCAAGGGCAAGCTGTTTTCTTGCAGCTGTTGGGGAGCTACAAGTCCCAGCAGATCCTAGCAGTCAGTTGTGATTTTGGTGGAGGTGATGTAAAGTGTACCTGTCATTAGGAGTGCTACTAGCCAAATTATGGTCCTAATAATACAATCGTCTGATTTCTCAGTAAACAATCTAAAAAAAAAAAAAGCCACAGTATGGGAACTTAAAATGTAAATCTAAATGTCAATAGTAAGTAAACCCTTCCTTGTAAGTTGCAAGGGCAAAAAAACACCAACCCCTGAAAATACTATGAATATACGAATGATGAATATCAATAAGTGTATCATTCAGCTGCTATATTAAAAAAAAGCATAACTGTTGACAGTGTCAGGCTCCACGTTAGGGAGACGATGCATTAAAGGGGTTGTAAAGGTTTGTTTTTTTAGTTTCTAAATAGGTTCCTTTAAAGAGGAAGTAAACCCTTGATTTTTTTTTTAAAAAACCCTGTAAAAGAAAGGCATAATGAGCTAGTATGCTATGCATACTAGCTCATTATGAATGACTTACCTGAGATCGAAGCCCCCGAACTGCTCCTCGTTCCCCTCCGCCGCCATCTTGCCTCGATGTCCCTTTCTGTTATCGGCACTCCGGCGCTGTGATTGGCCGGAGCGGCATTGACGTCACACACATGCGTGCTCGGGCCGGCAAGATCTCATTCAGAAAACCGGCAAGAAGCCGGCCCACTAGTGCGCCTGCGCCGTTGTCTACTTGGTGCTGTGTTTTCAGCAAATATCTCCTTAACCGTGTAGGTTAAGGAGATATTTCTTGCACCTACAGGTAAACCTTAATCTAGGCTTACCTGTAGGTGCAAGTCGTCAAATTGGGTTTACAACCACTTTAAGCTAGTGCATTGTTGTTTCACTTACATTTTCCTTTCATTTCCCTTCTAAATGTTTTTTTTTCTGAATTTCTCACTTCCTGTTCCTCCTCAGTAAGCTTGCCCCCATCATCCGAGCCGTTCTGGCTGGGGGTTAGTCAGCGTGCTCGCCCCCTCCCTTGGGACTACATCCCTGCGGGGAGACGCTGTTCACATCGTCTCCCCGCAGGGATGTAGTCCCAAGGGAGGGGGTGAGCACGCTGACTAACTCCCAGCCAGAACGGCTCGGATGATGGGGGCAAGCTTACAGGAAGTGAGAAATTCAGACAAAGAAAAAAAACATTTAGAAGGGAAATCAAAGGAAAAAGTAAGTAAACCAACAATGCACTGGCACTAGGAACCTATTTAGAAAATAAAAAACAAACCTTTACAACCCTTTTAATTTTTTTTTAATTTTTAGGATTTTGAAATCTATATTGTGATATTTCAACGTTGTATAAATTGAGTTACACTTAAACCTAAATGTAGGTGATGCAGACCAGTCACCTTGCGCCTTTACCCCTTTAGACTTTTAAACATAACTTTTAATTCTATTTTCTGGTTACTAGTTTCTGGACATTATAGGAGGTTCAGATCGGTGAACAGTATTACATATTGATTTGAACCTTCTCTAATCTCCAAAAACTAATAATTAAGTAGACCATGCCTCATTTTTTCTCCCCCAAAAGAAATACCCAAAACCAAAAGTGCTCATCAAATTCCTCAAAATATTCCAAAACCCAGCAAGTTTCGCCTCAAATCAAGACTTCTTCAGGAGTGAAATTGTGACAGTATTGTGAAATAATTGTGAAAGTAATGCTGAAGCAGCAGATGAATGAGCTCAAAGTACTTTGTTGATGTTATTGAACGTGCTTATACTTGGTTTTCTACAATTATAGTTGTATTGTAACCAATTGCATTTGGGGAAGATTGTTAGTTTTTTGTACAAGGCTTTCGGCATACAATACAAATGAAAATATATTGTATATACAAACATCCCCGACCAATAATTAATCTTTAAAAGAGAAGTATGGGAATCATTTTTTTTTTAATCATGCTTACCTAGGTGGATGCAGCATCGCTTCGATGCTGCATCTGTCAGCTGAAGGACTGAGAACTGCGTGATCATACACCACCCATAGCTCAGTTCTCAGAGCTCCCTGAGCAGGGAGCTGGTAACTTCAGTCACCGGCTCTCTGCTCTGCCCCTCCCCACACTCACTGGAGCACTGGGCTGCAAAGGGGCTGGAGCCAGCTCAGGCTCCCAGTGGCTCATTGATAGCCTGAGCCAGGTGCCAGCCCAGGCATGTTGGCAGACCATATGGTCGCCATCTTTCCCAAGCTTGGACCGGCTCTGTGACATCAGTCGACAGTGGGCTGCAGCCCGCTGTCTGCTAAAAACGGGTCACAGGAGTGCAGAACGAACAGCACTCCTGTGATCCACAGCTTTGGCTGTACTTGTCCTTTAATATTTAACTTGACCATAGCACCTTACCAATCCCCTAACTGGACCTTGACAGTTAACTTTACCTTAAAATAAACATTTAAAGCTGAATTCCTGTTAGGGATATGTTTACATAGTTGCATTGGCCCAGCTTGGAAGTATGTATGGGTCATACTTAGCCTGGAAGTTGGAAATCACTGAAGTAGGCACCTTTACTGCAGTGATCACCACTAGCTGTCGTGTTCCATGGCCAGCAGCTGCCTCACTGCTTAATGAATAGAAGTTTGCTTGCTTGACAAGGGTGCCATTCAGATAACACTTTAGACCCCTTTTATATGGAGCGGACTCTGCCTGGAGTCCACCTGCTCAGCAGGGAATCTGTCTGCTGATCCCCGCTTAACAGGCAGATGGCTTGTCCCTGTCCACTCCGCTTATGCAAAATAGACACAGACACATCCTGCTCTCCTCTATGGGTGGTCAGATGTAAACGGACCGCCTGTCTGTTTACATCCGAGGGCCACCCAATCCGACTGAGGGATGTGGAACGGATCCCCATCCAACTGTTTTTAGTGGATCGGATGTTGGCGGGCGTCAACGGACACATGCTGGTTGACACCCGCCGCTCCCTAGAGGGCAATGGATGGTCTGATCGGGTCCACCTAAAAAAATAACAGTGTATAGAAAAGGGGCCTTACAGTTTCTGAATGAATATAAAGTGTTCTCCGATTGGCATTTCAGCTATGAAACTACAGAAAAATACGTTTCCAAGGTGCACCAAAGATTGCAACGTGCTCATGGTAGTAGGGGCAGGAAAAGGAAGTTGTATGTGTATGAGTGTTTTAGTAAAACTGCATTTACCCAATAAGAATATGTTTAATATTACATATCATAAAAACATAAATCACAGCCTATCATCATGCTATGCCTGTAATTGCTATTAGAAAGATCAGCTGCCACATTCATGATATTGACTTGCAAAATGGCCACCCTGCTGTCAAGTAAGAATGTTCCTTCTCTAACAGAGGCAGTTTCAGCTTGCTAACCACATATGATTAAAGTGTCAGGTTTAAAGTCATAATAAAAGGAAAATCCTCTAATCCAATCCTATGTGTCTGCCCTAAACACCTAATCATCATCAGTAAGTGATCTTTGCCAGTGTTTATCTAAGAGCTATACGGCAGTGTCGGCGGTGGGGCTCGTTCTCCACAAATTGCCTAAATTCTTCCCAGATTGCCCATTCTCACACGTGGAAAATGAACTGCAGCGACATCTGATCTTTTCTAAACTACTGTCGCTCTCCGTGACTGATGTCTCTTTCTGGATCCTGTTACTGGAAGTCACTGAGTGAGATGTTAACAAACGTCGCTGTTAGCAAATCCACGCTGATTGAGGAAATAATGAGGGATCTGTGTAATTGTAATGCATTTATCCAAACATCCCCGGAATTCTAATATAGCGGCTATACAAGATTACTGGGCACATATTTGTTTCTTTATTCTAGTATGGCCTACTTTCCCAACATCAGAATCATCACTAAAACTAAAGCCCTGTACACACGATCGGTTTGACTGATGAAAACCGTCCGATGGATGGTTTTCATCAGACCAACCGATCGTGTATGGGACCCATCGGTCTTTTTTCCATCGGTTTTAAAAAGTAGAACATGTTTTAAATTTTTCCGATGGATAAAAAAACGATCGAAAACTCTGATCGTCTATGGGCAAGTCCATCGGATCAAAAACCCACGCATGCTCAGAATCAAGTCGACGCATGCTCAGAAGCATTAAACTTCATTTTTCGGAGTGTTTTACATCACCGCGTTTGGAACGGTCGGTTTTTTGACTGATGGTGTGTGGGCAAGACTGATGAAAAACAGTTTCATCGGATTTCCGATGGACAAATCCATCGGACGAAAATCCATAGGTTATCCGATCGTGTGTACAGGGCTTTAGAGTTGCTTGGAATTTATGAAAGTGGAACTTTAACCACTTCATCCACAGAAGGCTTTACCCCGTTAATGACCAGGCCATTTTTTGCGATATGGCACTGCGTTATTTTAACTGACAATTGCGCGGTTGTGTGACTCTCTACCTAAATAAAATTGATGTCCTTGTTTTCCCACAAATAGAGCTTTCTTTTGGTGGTATTTGATCACCTCTACGGTTTTTATTCTTTGCACTATAAACAAAAAAAGACCGCCAATTTAAAAAAAAAAAAAAAATGTTATGACGTCACACCCGGCCTCTGCATTCAAACAAATGGCGCCGCCTCGGCTGGGAAGCCGAGATCATTTCCTTTTTTTTTTATTTCAGGCTTTTTCCAGCCTAGAGGTGAGATGTGGGGTCTTATTGACGTTTGAAAAATTGCTGCGCAAATACTGTGTGAGACAAAAAGTTGCAATGACCGCCATTGTATTCTCTAGGGTCTCTGCTAAAAAAAAAAAACATATATAATGTTTGGGGGTTCTGTGTAATTTTCTAGCAAAAAAAAATAATTTTTACATGTAGGAGAGAAATGTCAGCATTGGCCTGGTTGGCAAGTGGTTAATGTATCCAGGGTTCTGCTTGCTCATCTGCGGACCCAGGACCAGTATAATGGGTGCCCCCGGGCAGAGGGGAGGGAGCTGAGCGGACATGCATCCGCCCTCCTCCCCTTCTTGTTGCTGCCCCAGAAGTGACAGGTAAAACATCAATTCCAGGTCCCCCTGTCAGTTTCCCTGGCCAACATGGCCGGGAAAAAATGTAATGCAGTACGGTCTGCACTGCATTAGATACAGTGGAAAACAGTGGAGACATCCAGGGACTTTTAGACCCACAAAAGCCTCATTAATTAGAACCTGTTGCAATAAATCATCACATACAGGACTTTTTGTAAAAACAATGAAAAAAAGTAAAAAAAAAATGTCTAATTTAAGTTACACCCAACCATAAAATCCCCCCCCCCATTTTTTTTTTGAGGCCCCCCACATACACACGCATCACATACAAACGTAAACACAATCTGAAGGGGCACCTACGCGTGAAAAAGTTGATTACGATACAAATGTTACATATTGACGCGTGCTCCAGAGTGAGAGCAATAATTCTAGCACCAGGCCTCCTCTGTAACGCTAAACTGATGACCAATAGAGGTTCTTTAAAGCCTCGCCTATGGAAAATATATGATACTGAAGTTTGTCACCATTTCTTCATTTCTCTGGAGCAAATTTAGGTTTGACATGTTGGGGATCTATTTACTTGGTGCAACCTCATCTTTTATGTTTTACCAGAAAAATGGGCAATTTATTTAGTTTGTGTGCCCTAAAATTTTGTGTTTTTTTTAACTGTAATTTTGTGTTTCCTAGACCTTTGCAAAAATGGTGTGTGATATAAAAAAATAGAACTACCCCTATTTTTTTCTCTAAGGTGTCTGCTTTCAGAAAATATATAATGTGTTGGGGGTTTATGCAATCTTCAGGCCTAAAATGATTCTTTTAAACATGTGTGCAAAAAAGACACAAAACGGATCTGGCAGCGAAAGGGTTAATTCTTATGATTGTCAGCTCCATCTAGTGGCCAAAATATGGTAAAGCATAATATATATAAAACCTTGGTTGGGTGCAAAAAGTTACTGTGTTCCCTTTAAAGAAGAAAGTCTAAACTTAAGGTCAGTTTCACACTTACAGTATGTGAATTGGATGTAGGTTTCCCCGCATCTCAATGGAGCCAGTTCACACAGCTTAGGGGCAGCCACAGTCTGCATTCAAAAAGGGTCCTTTGTGTCTTCTGGTCCGATTCAGGTGCAAATTCAGGCAAAAGTTCTGACCTGATTCTCACCTGAACCGAGGAACAGGAACGCACCGGACCCCATGCTGTGAGCTGCAGCCGCAGCATATGTGAACGTACCTTAATCTCCTCCCACCCACCGCTATGTCACTACAGGATGGGTTGTAGAGGGTTGTGGACGTAGTAATGAGGTGAGGGTTAGCGGAAGGATCGCTGAGCACAGAGGGGGACCTAGAGATCGACACTTGTGGAGGTGTCGGTTTCTGAAAATACCTCAGCCAGGAATTTCTTTTCAGTGGCTCTGATGAAGAGGGGTTACCCCTTGAAACACGTTAGCCGTATTGGACCTGGATGGCTTCTTCCGATTCTGATAAACAAGTGCTGCAGATCTGTATCTTTGAATATATTAATGGGTTTATTAACTCATTTGTTTGTCAGTATAATATTTGCTGTTATTAAAGTGGACCTTCAGTCATTTTTTTCATCGTTCCATCTATTAAATCTTCTGCCTTTGTTGTTTTAACTTTGGATAGTAAAACATTTTCTTTTCTGCCAGTAAATACACTATACAGCCCACTTCCTGTTTCTTGTCTGGTCATTAGCCTAGGCTTATGACATTATGCACAGCTCCCACTCTCGTGAGAGTTTGGCAGGAAGGAGGGGGGGGTGAGTCATAAGAGGGCCAATGAGAGCTGCAGAGCTGGAGGTGTGTCTGTGTAAATCCAGGAAGTGAACAGGCAGCAGCTTCAGCTGCCCACAGTTGATTGCATGATTGCAGCCAGACTCAGTGGAGGGAGATTTCTGCAGGATATTTGGCAAGTACTGAATCACAGTATATATAAAATAATATGCAAAGTGGTTGGAGGGAAGCTTCAGAATGGCAAAAATGTTTTTATTAGACATTATGTGAGCAGACTGCAGTTCCTCTTTAATTAATAAATGGTGTATGGAGCTCATGCACTAGGCTGGTGGACCCTCTTTTTTGTTTTTTTCAGTGCTGTGCATAACAGGGCATCCTCAGTCCTAAGAGAGCAGCAAAGGGCGGTGTCGTCATATATTCTTAAATTGGAACAGCAGAAACCAACTGGTCTCTGAGCACCACATTTGAGTGCAGGAGGTTGTTTTTATTGTTACCGTCAATGGCCATGTTAGTACACATTGCCGTGAAAATGATACAACTGATGCATTTGGCTGCCAACCCATTCAAGTGCACAGGACCACTATGCAACCGGGTGCAGCAGAGTGCTGCGGGCTTTCAGTGGTTAAAACACGTACTCAGGACAAATAAACTGTGCACTTTGCAAAGTGCAATTGCACTCTGCAAGGGCAGTTGCTCCAGAGCTTAGTAAATTAGGTAAAGATTCCCTTTGCAAAGAATACCCAATCACGTGCAAGGAAAAAAAAAACAGCATATTTGCTTGCACATGATTGGATGATGGAAGTCAGCAGAGCTTCCCCTCATTTACTAAGCTTTGGAGCACCTGTTCTTGCAGAGCGCAACTGCACTTTGCAAATTGCACAGCCTATTTCCCTTTACTAAATCAACCCCGTTGCCTTTGAGCCACCTATCAGCTACCTCTAAAAAGCGTAAACAGGGCCTAAGAGGGAAACGCCCTTCACTTTGGGATCATTTCCTGTTGTGTCTCTGGGACAGGAAGTGAAGGGAAATTTCCCTGATGGCACACAAACAACAAGAACTCAACTGGTAGAGGTGTTTTATCCAAAACTAGAAATAAAAAAAAAGTTTGGGCTTTATATAATCTTAATGGAGTTGATGTGGCTGTCTTATGTGTCGTAGGTCTGCAGATACAGCAATATAATGGAAAACCCAGATAGATTTACCCGGAGCTGAAATCAAGTGTTTATTTTCCCCGCCATGTGACTTCCCGAGTGGCTGAGCTTTTTTGTTCTATTTCTGTTCCTTTTTATCCGCCATCACCCAGGCGGGATCTCTCTCACATGACGCTGAGTGTTTTCAGTTGATAAATCAATGGATTTTTCGCTCATTGCATTCTTCTTTTGTTCTTCTCCCGCAGATTGTGGACGGTAAGTTATGGTTCCAATTGGACTGTGGCAGCGGGCCAGGAATCCTGGGAATTTCTGGCCGGACGGTGAACGACGGGAGTTGGCACTCGGTCTTTCTGGAGCTGAATCGGAATTTCACAAGCTTGTCGCTGGATGATAGCTACGTGGAACGTCGCAAGGCGCCGCTCTACTTCCAGACCCTCGGCACCGACAGCTCCATTTATTTCGGAGCCCAGGTGCAGGTGGAAAATGTCCGAAGCCTGACCGACAAAAGGAGTACACAGGTCTTGGGTGGCTTCCAGGGATGCTTGGACTCCGTCGTCTTGAATAACAATGAACTGCCACTTCAGAACAAGAGAAGCAGCTTTGCAGAAGTGGTCGGATTAACCGAATTAAAACTCGGCTGCGTGCTCTATCCTGATGCGTGCGAGAGGAAGCCGTGCCAGAACGGAGGCAGCTGTACCAGTGTGCCATCTGGTGGTAACTATACATTATTACATCTTCGTTTTGAAATGTATTGACATAAGTGCCCTTCTGTCCCTTCTGTATTGAACTGTATTGTAATTGTACTGTCCCCCTCTGCATTGTAAAGCGCTGAGCAAACTGTTGGCGCTTTATAAATTTTGTAATAATAATAATAATTTAAAACTGGTGCATACAGAACCTGATGCATCTGTGCATGTAACCAATCAACTTCCAGGTTTTATTGTCAAAGCTTACTTGAATAAGCTGAAGTTAGAAGCTGATTGGTTACTCTGCACAGCTGCACTAGATTCTGTGTGCACCAGTTTTATTAAATCTCCCTCATAGGGGTTCATTTACTAAAGACAAATAGACTGTGCACTCTGCAAGTACAGTTGCTCCATAGCTTAGTAAATGAAGGAAAGCTGTGCTGACTTCCATCATCCAATCATGTTCAAGCAAAAAATGAAGTTTTTTAGTTGCACGTGATTGGGTATTCTTTGCAGCGTGAAGCTCATTTACTAAGCTCTGGAGCAACTGAACTTGCAGAGTGCAGTCTATTTTTTTTTTTTTTTACTAGTTTTTACTTGTTCACCCTATGGGGTTGATTTACTAAAGGCAAATAGGCTGTACACTTTGCAAAGTGCAGTTGCATTCTGCGAGAGCAGAGGCTCTGCTGACTTCCATCATCCAATCACATGCAAGCAAAAATGCTTTTTTTTTTTTTTTTTTCTTGCACGTAATTGGGTATAAATTGCCAAATGAAGCTTTACCTCATTTACTAAGCCCTGGAGCAACTGCAAAGTGCACAGTCTACTTACCTTTAGTAAATCAACCCCTATTTCCTTTGAACTACATTTATCTGCATTGATTAATGCAGACTCAATGTAGGGGCCCATTAATATTTTTTTTTCCTATGTGCCTGGTCCACACCACAACAATGTGTTAAAGGGGGGAGGGGGGGGGGGGTACAGGGAATTGTGTAAAAACACAGACAGGCACTGCATTCCAACGCATCACAAACATGCTGTGGCTCATAGACTTGAATGAAGGGTCATTTTGTGACAGTTAAAAAATGTAAAAGAAAAAAGTAAACAGTCATTTGCATTGCAACAATCCAAGGCACCGCCCTTCACTTCCTCTACACAACGGATATCAGCCCACACCCACATTTTAGCGGGCTGGTGTGAACAAGCCCTTACTAATTAAAGCGGAGCTCCCCTGAAAAAATAAATATTAAAAGCCAGCAGCTATAAAAATACTGCAGCTGCTGACTTTTAATATTAGGACACTTACCTGTCCTGGAGTCCAGCGACATCGGCAGCAGAAGACGAGCAATCGCTCGTCACTCTGCTGCCCCCATAGCCATCATCGGTGAGGGAACCAGGAAGTGAAGCCTTGTGGCTTCACTGCCTGGTTCTCTACGGCGCATGCGTGAGTCGCGCTGCGCCGTTCTCACTGGTCCCTGTTGTGTTCTGGGAGCCGAGTGTTTCCCAAAACACAACGGGCGGGGGCGCGAAGTGACGTACTACCCGCAGATTACCCGCAGAGAGGACTCCCGGAAGTGGGTGCAAATACCTGTCTTAGACAGGTATCTGCACCCCCCTCCCCCCTGAAAGGTGCCAAATATGACACCGGAGGGGGGGAAGGTTCCGATGAGCGGAAGTTCCACTTTAGGGTGGAGCTCTGCTTTAAGTATAGTTCCTGTCTATAGTGGATTCCTTTCATATTCTAAAGCACATTTGATCCAGATGGAATTTATTAAAAAAATACATGTATTAGTGCTGCCCATCATAACCAGAGGTGGCATTAGACATTGACCTAAGTTTAATGTATTGGCCCCCTTCTTAAGGAATAAATAATAAGACATGTTAATTATCTGGAGGAGGCATTGCAGCCTAAAGCCCCCCCATGAAGCCCCTCTAATAGTAACCAATCAGATTTTTTTATTTATTTTTTAGCACTATTTATACCATGAAAGCAGAAATCCTATAGGGTGCTGTGACCAGCAAGGTAATTGTATTGCTTCCAGATTTCAGATGCCCACAGGCATTAGATGGTGGCCTGAAGGTTCCACCACATGTACTGTTGCATCATTTTGACATAAACATGCATTGCTGTTTCAGCCAAGAGTGCATGAATAAGTGTCTAACTCTTCCCCACTCTATCTAAAACTGAAATAAAAGTTTTGATTTTTGCCTTTACATTACCATGATAATCTATTGTATGTAATGGTTTCTTGGCCAGGGATCCATCAGTCGGGATATGGTCTGCAGAGATTTTATACTGCTCAAAAAATACTCTCCGGTCCAACTATAGCTACCTAGGAAGGCATATTATTTATATGCCTATATGCACTTTTTTTTTACATACAGGGCCTTTAAAATAAATAGGACTGGGAATAGATTTTGCCACTAGTTGTGACATTTGTGAATTTCCCTAAAAATGTAATTACTTTCACTAATATGATTTTACATCTGGGAAGGTTTCTGAGTACATGGATCTGCAATGTGTGCAGTCACGATTATGAGTATAGGGTAAGATTAAAGGGATCTGCCAGAAAATAAATCCCCAGTCCTGAAGGGGTAATATTTTTTATATACTGAATTGTTGGCTTCATTTGAATCGGTTTATCACCAGTGACAGGTCTGTAGGGGGTATTTTCCACACCGGGCTCCTGAGTTGTTGTCCTTGTGGCACTGCCAATATCTGGAGGTTGATTAAAGCAGAACTAAACTTAAAAACATTTCATAGCAGGTAGACAGTCTGCCAAAGACTTCTTTACCTCTCTGCTAGGAATCTATTTTTCTTTATGCACTCATTAAGATAATGAGAATGGAGCCAAGTGCCAGGATAATGTATCTCCAGTGTTTGTGCATCATCAGTGGTCAGACAGTGACAACAGGTATAGGACGCTTGGCCGACAGAAGACTAGGAGAAAAAAGTCAGCAAGTGTGGATGGAGTAACAAGAGTGAATCTTGTGAGCTTCTGGGAACCCGCTGTGGCTTTAGTACTGTTTTAAAGTATGTCAGTGTGTCCAAACAATCCATACTGCCAACACCCAGGCATCATGATGTGTGGCATAGGTAATTCTCTATTTCATATTGCACTTGAGGAGCACCTGAATCCTGGGCACACAACATACAGAATGGCCTTGATTTTTGCCCAACTTGGGGATAAGCCTTGCCCCTCCCAGAGCTGACCCCATCTACCACCACTCACAGGCCCGATGGCAGAGGCTTGGTCCATTATTATATATATAGAGCTCCACTGCTCTTATTTTGAAGGGATACAAAAACACATGAAGGTGCCTCCACGTTGGGTATGTTGGGTGCATGTTGTACACCTGGGATCCACACACTCCTCTGACACAGAAGTCAGTTAAAGGATCATCACAGGTCTTCAAAGTGCTTGCATGTCGGCAGTATTACATGTTTGGGCCCATTGATGCACCTAACTGGTCAACTATGTTAAAGAAGACACAATTCAGATGCATTGCCATGTTCACCACAAGAAGGAAATATGGCATGAAAAAGTCCAAATTTGTGTACAACTAAAAGCAGATCAATGTGTTACCACAAACTATAGAGTTGTTAGGAAGTCAAAACCAAACCACCTGGACAACTGTGGAGAAGTCTTCTGCAATCTTCTAAATATCACACTGGGTACACCTAGTCATATTCTAAGGCCCTGGTGCCCAAGCTGTGGCCCTTCAGCACTTTTTGTGCAGGCCTTAATGGACTTTGCAGACAGTAGTCTGTGTTTTCCTTACCTAAGCTTACCCAAGCCAGTGAAGGAAAAATGTTCTATACACTGGATTCCAATATGTCAATGGTTGTGTTTATTTTTTTCACCCAAACTTAATCCTTGTCAGTGCTGTCCACCCCTTTTCTCATTTAAGATTTTTATTAGATTAAAGTGGACCTTCAGTCATTTTTTCACCTTTCTATCTATTAGGCTTGTGCAATTCGTTTCGTAACGAAACGAAATTCGTACGAATTTAGCAACTTTCGGACGTTCGGAAGCATTCGAATTTCCGAACAAAGCAATTACAAATAAAACCGAATCCGAAATAAATTATATCGCAAATAAGCGAATGCACGAATGCCTTCGACATAATTCGTTACTAAAAAAGTTACGAATGTACGAATCCATTCGAAGCACAATAACACTCTGCTCTGCTCTCTGCTCCTCCCTCACCGTGCTGAACTCCCTCTCAAAATGGTGTACAGGGGCGGAGGCTTTTGGCCCATGTCAAAATCGAAAGTAAAATACGAGATTTCGAATCGTTACAAATGACCGCTATGTATTTAGAAAAGTATGAATCTATTCGAAGCAAGTTAGGCATAATAGGCAGCGCCATTGTGAGAGAGACACGGAAAATTACGGATCAACAAACCAAAAAAAAAGTTACGAAAGTAGGAGTTGTGTCCAGAATCAACGAAAGTACGAATTATAAATCAACTAAAAATAAGGCTTACATTAATACGAATCATTCCGATTCAACAAAAAATGTCGCTTGCGAAAATACGAATTAGTCCGAACACGAAAAATCCTGTTTAGCGAAATTACAAATGATTACGAATCAACAGGACTGAAAAGAAACTAAACTAAACAAATTCTACTATCTATTAAATCTTCTGCCCTTGTTGTTTTAACTTTGGATAGTAAAACATTTTTTTCTGCCAGTAAATACCTTATACCTTGTCTGGTAAAAAGCCTAGGCTTATGACATCATGCACAGCTCTCCCTCTAAAGCCTCGTACACACGGGCAAGAATCCCGTAAAAAAAAAAAACGTTGTTTTTCGCAACGAGATTCCTGGCAAGCTTTTCTTGCCAAGCCCTGTGTACACATGCACATTCAAAAGAACCGCCGTTCTTTTGAATGGCAATAACGCGGTGACGTCATCGACTATGATGAGCATGCGCTCGTCACATTCGATGCCGTCGCCGTCATCTTGCTTCACCCTACACTACCCTTGTAAGCTATCGAGCATGCGCGGGCTTACCTGGGGACAGGTTAACATATAGCCTCGTACACACGCACGGTTTTGCCATCGGGAAACAGGCCGACGAGAATCCAGATGAGAAAATAGAGAGCTGGTTCTCCAATTTTCTCGTCGAGATTCCCGGCAGTTTTCCCGACGAGAAACCATACACACGAACGGTTTTCTCGGCAAAAAGCTCTGCCAGCAGTTTTCTTGCCGAGAAAACCGGTCGTGTGTACAAGGCTTAACTCTTGTGAGAGTTTTCCAGGAAGGGAGGGGGGGAGGGGTGAGTCATAAGAGGGCCAATTAAGGCTGCCCACAGTTAAAATGGCTGCAGCCAGACTCAGTAGAAAGAAAAATTACTGCTCTCAAAGCTTCTAAACCCTCACGTTGCTCCCGCCCTACTCAAAACCGACAGATGCTGGCTCTGCACAGGTCCATGAAGAAAGAATGTATCCTGGACTGCTGCAATCCGTTGAATGGTGTCTTTATTGTATAGAATCAATGTAATCCAATATAATACAGTCAAATAAAAAGTGGACAAAACAAGGACAAGATGGTTAATGCGTTTCACATCGTGAGATGCTTACATAGCCAGACTCAGTAGAGGGAGATTTCTGCAGCATATTTGGCAAGTACAGAATCACAGTATATATAAAATGATATGCAAAGTGGTTGGAGGGAAGCTTCAGAATGGCAACAATGTTTTTATTACAAATTATGTGAGCCGACTGCAGTTCCCCTTTAACTGCTTGACGACCAGCTCACTCCGATATACGTCAGCAGAATGGCACGTACAGGCAGATTAACGTACCTGTACGTCGCCTTTAAGACGCGGCATTGTGGGAACGCGCCACGAGCTCTGTGAGTGTGATCGCGGGTCCCGCGGACTCGATGTCCGCAGGGATACCCGCGATCGTCTCACGGAGAGGAAGAACGGGGAAATGCTGATGTAAACAAGCATTTTCCCATTTTTCCTAGTGACAGGACACTGATCACAGCTCCCTGTAATCTGGAGCGGTGATCAGTGTCGTGTCACACAGAGCCCATCCCCCCTACAGTTAGAACACATCCCTAGTACACACTTAACCCCTTCAGCGCCCCTCCTGCTTAACCCCTTCACTGACAGTCACATTTACACAGTAATAAGTGCATATTTATAGCACTGTTCGCTGTGTAAATGTGAATGGCCCCAAAATAGCGCCAAAAGTGTCCGATGTGTCCGCCATAATGTCGCAGTCATGATAAAAATCACTGATCGCCGCCATTACTAGTAAAAAAAAAAAATATTAATAAAAATGGCATAAAACTATCCCCTATTTGGTAGACGCTATAACTTTTGCACAAACCAATCAATAAACGCTTATTGTGATATTTTTTTTACCAAAAAGATGTAGAAGAATACGTATCGGCCCAAACTGAGGGAATTTTTTTGTTATATATATATATATATATATATATATATATATATATATATATATATTTATTATAGCAAAAAGTAAAAAATATATATATATATTGTCGCTCTATTTTTGTTTATAGCGCAAAAAACAAAAACCGCAGAGGTGATCAAATACCACCAAAAGAAAGCTCTATTTGTGGGAAAAAAAGGACGTCAATTTTGTTTGGGAGCCACGTCGCACGACCACGCAATTGTCAGTTAAAGCGACGCAGTGCCGAATTGCAAAAAGTGCCCTGGTCTTTGGCCAGCCAAATGGTCCGGGGCTTAAGTGGTTAAGTAATTTTAAAACACAAATGTACAAGGGGTAGTATTGGCAGTGAGCTCTATCAGTTTCATGTAATGTGTCTTCAGCCTATGACTATCTCCTGTTGCATGTCACTAGACTCCAGCAACTCTATAGCATGTTTGGTCGGGCATCATCTCATATAGCATATCTGCAGTCTCTGATCATCTCCTGTAGCATATCCACAGTCTCCCAGCATTGCATGTATCATATATGCAGTCTCTCAGCATAGCATGTATCATATCTGCAGTCTCTAACCATCTCTGTAGCATATCTACAATCTCTGACCATCCTCTGTACATTGTTTGCTGTCTCTCACCATGTCCTGTTGTATGTCTGCAGTCTGTGACCATCTCCTGTACATTATCTGCAGTCTCGAATAATCTCCTATTGCATGTCTGCAGTCTTTGACAGCTTTCTATAGAATTCCATCCACTTGCACTAAAGGCGGTCCATATCAAGTAGGTTGACCACCACTGTTCTAAGGTCTGTGGCCACATTTAACATCTGCAGCATCCAGTCACCAGTCTTATACAGGGGAGGGCTGGCGGCCTTAGGCCTGGGGGGCAAGTCCAGTCAAGTGGCCCATTGAACCGCCGAATCAGCTCACCATCCATGGCCCACCTGGTTTTTCAATGCAGCCTCACCAGTGCCCATCAGTGCAGCCAACTCCAGTGACCATCAATGCAGCCTGATCACTAGGGCAGGTTACATGGGGTGTATGGGGGGGAGATGGGGGGTCAGCTAGGGGTGTCAGGGTCTCTCACCTCAGCGATCTCAGCTCAGCAGGTCCTTGCACGCCACGGTTTCCTGGCGGGGTAACGCTCCTGATCCTGTGGTCAAGTTGCAGCCAGCGCCCAGCCCAGCATCCCGACTACCTGACACGCCCTGCTTCCAAGAATCTGGGAGTTGTAGTTTCCTCTGCGCTACTGTGTTTTCCACCCACCAGAAGCTTGAGTGCAGACTACAACTCCCGGAATGCAACAGCTAGTGGTCGGCCGCCATGGCCATGCCCCCGGCCCGACTTCCTAGACCATAATAAAAAAGAAAATGGTAGCGGGCAGCGGCTGCCGGCCATTTTGAACATAAGTTAGGGTGGCCTGGGAGGCAATTGCCACCCTGTCCCCTGGCCCAGCCCTCCCCTGGTGGTATAGTGAAAGCTCAAAAAACGCTATTTTTTTTTTGCTATGCCCCAACCCTTGATGTACTAGACCAGTGTTTCTCACCCGGGGGGGTTTCTGTTGGGTTCCCTCAGGTTTCCACAAGCACAGTGCCATGTTTACCCTCTGCGCAATAAGCTACCATGGTTCGGGTGGGTGGGCCACCAGTACTATAACAAACAATGATGCTCTAAGGCCAGCACATGTCATTCAGTGCTATGGTGATGGTGTCTAAGTCGCAGGATTATATCAAAGCATTACTCTCATCCAGGGCAAGAGGCATGCAGGGCTGCCCCCAGCATTCATGGGAAGATTGAAAGTGACTCTAAAGCCTTGAGTTTTTTTTTTTTATCTCTATGCACTCTATGCCCATCCTTTTGAAGAGTGAGGGCCACTTAAGCAACTTGGTTACCGTTCAGGGGGCCACAATGAGCGGAGTGGGCGGATGACAGGTCCTTGTCCTTGTCCACTCTGCATGTGATAAATGGGCACAGACACAGCCCGCTTTACTCTGTGGGCCCTCCGATTCGATCTGCCCAGATGGAAGGGGATGGATTCTCTTCTGTTTTTTTTAACGGATGGGATTGGTGGTAGGCAGGTGTAAACAGAAATAAGTCCACCACAGATGAATAGAGGGTCCGATTGGGTCCGTCTGAAAAATGGACAGGCAGACCCGATCGGACCAATCATGTGAAAGGGGCCTAAGGCTGCTTTCACACTTATGCACTGAGGTTTACCCACACTGGGGGTGTAACAAAGGGCACCTGTGGCTTTCCTGCGGGTTAGCTGCACTTTGCCATAGAATTCTATTATATCCTGAAGGTGTGGTGCACTTTCTGAAAGTGCACCAAAACTTTGACATTCAGGAGTTTTGGTGTGCTTCTAATCTAATAACAGAAGTCTATGGCTCAGTGGAGGTAACCCCCAGGTGAACTGCGCTGCATCTGTGGATCAGTTTAAAAAAAAGAGTATCCCAGAGTAACCACTGCAGAACTAGAACAGATATGCCCATTGCTATTTGATTGTAATTAAAATTTACTGACAATTTCACTTTATTAATCACCCTGCAGGTATAGCTGGCTGCTACGAGAACACCCGAGCCGAGTCACAGCTTCCTGTGTCCATTCAGACGTGGAGCCCTGACCCGGCCCCACCCCTTCTCTCCCCTCATTGGCTAGCTGGCTTTGACTGACAACAGCAGGAGCCAATAGGCGCCGCTGCTGTGATTCAGCCAATCAGGAAGGAGAATCTGGATGGCTGAGACACTTGTGGACATCGTTGGGCAGAGAGGGACCTCAGGTGAGTGTTGGGGGGGCTCAGGGGGGCTGCTGCACACAGAAAGATTTTTATCCTAATGCATAAAATGCATTAAGATAAAAAAAGTTTTGCCTTTACAACTCCTTCCATACTGGGCACTTATACAGCTTCCTGCCCAGACCAATTTTCAGCTTTCTGCGCTGTTGCACTTTGAATGACAATTGCGCGGTTGTGCTACACTGTACCCAAACTAAATTTTTATCATTTTGTTCCCACAAATAGAGCTTTCTTTTGGTGGTATTTGATCACCCCTTTTTTTTTTCTGCAATTTTTTTTTTAAAAAGACTGAAAATTTTGAAAAAAAAAAGTGTTTTTTTTTGTTTCAGTTACAAAACTTTGTAAATAAGTAAGTTTCCTCCTTCACTGATGGGCACTGATGGGGCTGCACTGATGGGCACTGATAAGGCGGCACGGATGGGCACCGTTGAGGCGGCACGGATGGGCACCGATAGGCGGCACGGATGGGCACCGATAGGCGGCACGGATGGGCACCGGTAGGCGGCATGGATGGGCACAGATAGGCGGCACGGATGGGCACGGATGGGCACAGATAGGCGGCATGGATGGGCACAGATAGGCGGCATGGATGGGCACTGATAGGCGGCACGGATGGGCACTGATAGGCGGCATGGATGGGCACTGATAGGTGGCATGGATGGGCACTGATAGGTGGCACTGTACTGTAATGTGTTACTAATGGATGGCAATCAGTGCCAAACAATAATGCCTGCCAATCAGTGATGCCCATTGTGGGCACTGATTGGCATCCATTGTGGGCACTGATTGGCATCCATTAGGGGCACAGAATGGCATCCCTGTGGTCTAGGGAGGCATACCTGGTGGTGGGCATCCCTGGTGGTATCCCTGGTGGTCCAGTGGCATCCCTGGTGGTCCAGTGTGGGCATCCTGGGGGGGGCTGCACTGATAATCGATCAGCACAAACCCCCCCTGTCAGAGGAGCAGCCGATCGGCTCTCCTATACTCGCGTCTGACAGACGTGAGTGAGGAAAAGCCGATGACCGGCTTTTCCTGTTTACATCGTGATCAGCCGTGATTGGACACGGCTGATCATGTGGTAAAGAGTCGGAGACTCTTTACCTAGATTGGTGTTGCGGGGTGTCAGACTGACTCCCTGCTACAACGATCGCCGCGATGCGCGCCCCCGGGGGCGCGCAGCGGCTCAAAATTCTGAGGACGTCATATGACGTCCAGTCAGGATTTTGAAACCACTTTGCCGCCGTCAATCCGCTATAGGGCGGGCGGCAAGTGGTTAAGGTAAAAAAAACCTTCTGTGTTCTGCTTCCTCTGCCCCCAGTGTCCCTTATATTCACCTGAGCCCGATCTCAATCCAGTAAAGTACACAAGAGCCGCGGCTCTGCCAACTCTATCCCTCCTCACTGGGCAGATTGACAGGAGTGGGAGCTGTTGGCTCCCGGTCCTGTCAATCAAATCCTATGATGAAGGAGGGGGGGCTCTGATATGATCTCATATATAGAGGGGGCTCTGACGTGAAGAGGTGACTCTGATGTGAAGGGGACACACATTTACGTTTTTACATTTAGCACTGGGCTGCCTCAAGATTTTGCATACTTTTAAAGGGTACCACAACTGGAAAAAGGTTGAGGAATGCTGTACTAGACTGTGCCGCAAATAATTACAGAGAAATGTTTGCAGTGTGTCTTGCACACTTTCTCTAGGTACTTGTTAATTCATATATTTCTGCTCTTGTAAAAAGTAGGTTAAGTACCATGGAGTCAGCCGTGCCAGGTAATTACAATCATAGAGCAGACAGTGAAATCCTTCCTCTCCAAATGATGCAGCTAAGCCTTCAATTTGTGCTTTAAACCAATCCACACGAGCCGCAGATAAACCTTTTATTTCAGGAAGTCTGAAGTTATTAAAGTGGCATTTAGTGTTCAGTGCTGCACAGTGGCCTGATATGGATTCTTGGCTTGTTTTACAAACTTGTAGACGGCAAGTGTCCTTCTCAGCTATTTATACAATGCTGTGAAAAAGTATTTGCCCCCTTCCTGATTTTTGATTTTTTTGCATATTTCTCGCACTTAAATGATTCAGATCATCAAACAAATTTTTATATTACACAAAGATAACCCAAGTAATTCCAAGATGTAGTTTTTAAAATATTATTTCATTTATTAAGGGAAAAAAAGCTGTTCAAACCTGCCTGGCCCTATGTGAAAAAGTAATTGCCCACTCCCATGCTGAATCATGAATGAACTGTGATTAACCACAATTTGTTTGAAAACCGAGTTAAATTTCACTTGCCACACCCAGGCATGTTTACTGCCAGACCTGTTGAATCAAGAAATCACATAAATAGAAGCTGTCTGACAAAGTGAATCATGCTAAGGCCCCTTTCACACGGGCGGCTGTTCTGCCGCAGTTAAAAGCATGTTTCTTTCTTTTGAAATTCAAGACCCCAGGCACAGCGATCAGCTGCATTTGTACACTGCTTTTAGCTGCGTTTACGTGCGTTTACATGCGGCTGCGTTTAGCTGCGGTTGGCCATTATTGTCATCCCCATAGCAACCATTTTTATTTTGATGTGCTTCCTGTTGTTTTTTTCTTTTGTTCACGCTGCTATCCGCAGCTGACACAGTGCACTGCGATTACCTGCAGTTATGTGCAGATAGCTGCGCTACATCGCACCTGGACGCATTCAATTCTATTTTTTCTATTCGCACCGAACCGCATGTAACGAAATCGCAGCTAAACGCTGTGTGTGAATGGGGCCATAGGAAAGCATTGTGTGCTTTTAGCTGCGGTAGAAAACTAGAAAATCCGCAGCTAAAAGCACCATTCTATCCGTCCGTGTGAAAGGGGCCTAATAGATCATAAAAAAGCAACACATCATGCCACAATCTAAAAAAATTGAACAACAGATTAGAAACAAACATGTTTCGGTCTAGGAAGGCTTTCAAAGACATTTCTAAAGCTTTGGAACTCCAGTGCACCATGGGGAGAGCCATTATCCCCAAATGGAGATAACTTGGAACAGTGATGAACCTTCCCAGGAGTTTCCAAGAGCATGACGACGACTCATCCAGGAGGTCAAAAAGAACCCAGAACAACATCTAAAGAACTGCAGGCCTCACTTGCCTCAGGTAAGATTAGTGTTCATGATTCAACAATAAGAAAGAGACTGGGCAAAAATGGCGTCCATGGGAGAGTTCCAAGGCCAAAGCCACTGCTGACCAAAAAGAATACACAGGCTCCTCTCACATTTACCAAAAAACATCTTGATTATCCCCAAGACCTTTAGGCAAATATTCTGTGGACCGATGAGACAAAAATTAAACTTTGTGAAAGTTGTGCGTCCCGTTACATCTGGCATAAAACTAATACAGCATTTCATAACAAGAACATCATACCAACAGTCACACATGGTGGTGGTAGCGTGATAGTCTGGGGCTGCTTTTACAGCTTCAGGACCTGGACGACTTACCATAATTGATGGAACCATGAAAGCTCTATCATAAAATCCTAAAGGAGAATGTCCGGCCATCTGTTTGTGACCTCAAGTGTAGTTGGGTTATGCAGCAGGACAATGATCCGAAATACAACAACAAGTCCACCTCCAAATGGTTCAAACAAAGCAAAATATAGGTTTTGGAGTAGCCTAGTCAAAGCCCAGACTTAAATCCAATTGAGATGCTGTATCATGACCTTACACAGGCCGTTCATGCTGGAAAACCCTCCAATGTGGCTGAATTAAAACAATTCTGCAAAGCTGCATTGGCACTGAAATATGCTATTGCACGTAAATCACAGTGGAAAAAATTGTTTTGGCCTTTAACTATAACAAGAGGCAGCAGGGGAGAAGTGATTAAAAAATTAACAGGCATTTTATCTGCAGATCCCACAGTATTCTATTTCAGCACTAGGAATTGTTTTTGTGGTCAGGCATAATACTGAAATCAGACGTGTACAAGCGGGCAGAGTTGAAACCCCTCGAGAAATCATATTTAGAAAATCAGAGTCCATTGTTAAAAGTAAGGTAGTTGTACAGCATGCAGCCATTTGCAGAACTGACTGTATAATTGGCCATCAGGTATAAGAGTTCCACTTTAAATGGTCGCTCCAACCAAAGCCAATGTTCAATTTTGACAGATGCTAGTCCATCCAGCCATCTCTGTAGAGTTCCCAGGTCTGTACTCCTGGTGTGACTTTTGGGAGACATCTGATTATTTCTGTTGAATGCAGCAGAAGGGGATGGAGACAAAGGGGAACCCAATCTGACAGATTTCACAATTTGTGTGCAGTTCCCTTTAATATTTTCTCTTATTCTCATGCCCCCCTCTCTCCTATGCCATGTACGGCAAGCATTTTAGTGCTGCTAACTTACATTCAGAGCTCAATTTGCTTAGATAATTTTCTATGTAGGAGGCAACATAGTCATGGAAAATCACACTCCATGACTCCAGCAAGTTTTGTTCTTTCCCGCTAATAGAGAGAAAACTGAGTTCTATGCAGCAGCACCGTGAAAACATGGCAAACAGTGCCATCTAGTGTATATACTATGTACATGCAGCGTCTTCAGCCGCAGTATGGGTCTGAAGAGCAGTCATTTGTACTGCCAATAAATGTAATGGTGTAAATGTATATATTATGTATTACAGGTATTCATATAGCACCAACCTTTTACATTCTCTGCTCTTATGGAGCTTACAATCTAAGGTCCTTGTTTCACATGCCAACTTAGACAGGAGCCAATTAACCTAACATGTTTTTAGAGTGTGGGAAGAAACTCGGGTACCTGGAGGAAACCTACACAAGCACAAGGAGAACATAACAACTCCATATATTTCTAAAGTCTAAAGCCTTGTACACACGGTCGGACTTCAAACAAACTTTTCCGTGGATTTTTGTCCGAAGGGAGTTGGCCGGGCACACCCATAGCATACACACGGCAGGACTTTTCTGCAAACTTTCCCAAAACTTTCCCAACATCACGTGTTTTTTCTGCTCTTTTCTGCTCTTTATCGCCACTCTTTTGGTCAACTTCTGCTATTGTTGGTTGATTTTAACATTGGTTCTGGGTATGCGTATTTGTACCTCGGACAAAAGTCAGATGGACTTCTGTACACACGATTGGACTTTGCACCATCGGACTTTTGTTGCTGAAAAGTTTGTCCGTTTGCAGAGCGAACTTTTGTCCGATGAAAGCCAAAAAAGTTTGTCCGATGGAGCGTACACACGGTCGGATGTTTTGAAAAACGTGCTCATTTTGAAGTTTGTTGGCAAAAAGTCTGACCGTGTGTACAGGCCTTAATGAATTCAGTAATGATTCAAACTAAACTCCAGACTGAAAACAGTTACTAGTTAACATGAGCCCAGGAGGTCCGGAGGAGCACTTAGGGTAGGGAGTAGCAGTACATTGATGGTTACACACTCACCAGTCTCCCCAGAGACTGCAAGCATGGTTCAAGAGAAGATCAGAGACTGCAGATATGCTACAGGAGATGGTCAGAGACTGCATATATGCTACAGGAGATGGTCAGAGACTGCAGATATGCTACAAGAGATGGTCAGAGACTGCAGATATGCTACAAGAGATGGTCAGAGACTTCAGATATGCTACAAGAGATGGTCAGAGACTGCAGATATGCTACAAGAGATGGTCAGAGACTGCAGATATGCCACAAGAGATGGTCAGAGACTGCAGATATGCTACAAGAGATGGTCAGATACTGTAGGCATGGTACAGGAGATGGTCAGAGACTGTAGATATGCTACAGTATATGGTCATGGACTAAAGGCATGGTACAGGAGATAGTCAGAGACAGTAAATATGCTACAGGAAATGGTCAGAGACTGCAAATATGCAATATAGAAAATGGTTAGAGACTGCAGATATGCTACATGAGATGGCTAGAGGCTGGAAATATGCTATATAGGAGATGATCAGAGACTGCAGATATGCCTCAGGAGAAGGTCAGAGACTGCAGATATGCTACAGGAGATGGTTAGAGACCGAAGACATGGTGCAGGAGATGATCAAAGCCTGCAGATATGCTACTTGAGATGGTCAGAGACTAAAAGCATGGTACAGGAGATGATCAGAGACTGCAGATATGCTTCAGGAGATGGATAGATGCTGCAAGTATGCTATATAAGAGATTATCAAAGCCTGCAGATATGCCACAGGAGAAGGTCAGAGACTGCAAATATGATACATGAGATGGTCAGAGACTGCAGATATGCTACAGGAGATGGTCAGAAACTGAATGCATGGTACAGTGACAGTCAGAGACTACAAGTATGCTATATAGGAAATGGTCAGAGACTGCATATATGCTACAGGAGATAGTCAGAGACTGCAGATATGCTACAGGGGATGGTCAGAAACTATAGATATGCCACAGGAGATGGTCAGAGACTGCAGATAGGTTACAGGGGATGTTCAGAGACTATAGATATGCCACAGGAGATGTCTAGAGGCTGAAGATATGCTACAGGAAATTGTCAGAGACTGAAGGCATGGTACAGGAGACAGTCAGAGACTGCAGGTATTCTATATATGAGATGGTCAGAGACTGCAGATATGCTACAGAAGGTTGTGCATGACCAAACATGCTATATAAGTTGAGTTGTCTATTAAGAATTACAGCAGCAGAAAACCACACCGGGTGCCACTGCTGTAAGCTAGGAACAGGAAACAGGCCACAATTTGCACAGGATCACCACAATTGGACAATAGAAAATCTGGAAAATGTTGCCTGATCTGATGAGTCTCGATTTCAGCTGCAACATTCAGATGGTCGGGTCAGAATTTTGCATACACAACATGAAAGTATGGATCCATCCTGCCTTGTATCACGGTTCAGGCTGGTGGTGGTGGTGTAATAGTGGGGGGGATTTTTTCTTGGCACACTTTGGGCCCCTTAGTACCAATTGAGCATTGTTTAAATGCCACGGCCTACCTGAGTATTGTTTCTGACCATGTCCATCCCTTTATGACTACAGTGTCCCCATCTTCTGATGGCTCCTTCCAGCAGGATAATGCACCATGTCACAAAGCTCCAATCATCTCACCACTGGTTTTTTGAACATGACAAGGAAGTCACTTTACTCAAATGGCCTCCACAGTCACCAGATCTCAATCCAATAGAGCATCTTTGGGATGTGATGGGACGGGAGATTCGCATTCCTCAGCTACATAAGACCTGTCAGGCTGCCGCGACGTCATTCCCGGGGAGTGTCCGGTGGAGACAGGACCGTGTGCTGTTCCTCGCTGGACATCATCGCTGGAGCCTGCAGATCATCCGCCGCTGGATACCGACATCACTGGAGTGGAGATTGAGAGTGGATTACCACCGCTGGAATCTTTTTTAAAAAAATTTTTGATAAAGGACTTATCCCAACGGTGTCTGTGTGTTTTGTTTTTTCGTTTTTTACACTTTCTTTGTGAAATGGTAGGGGTACAATGTACCCCTTACCAATTCACATAGGGGGAGGGGATCTGGGGGTCTCCTTTGATAAAGAGGTCTTCCAGATTCCGATAAGCCCCCTGCCCGCAGACCCCCACAACCACCGGGCAAGTGTTGTGGGGATGAGGCCCTTGTCTTCATCAACATGGGGACATGGTGCTTTGGGGTCCAGACCCCAAAGCATCCTCCCCATGTTGAGGGCATGTGGCCTGGTACGGTTCAGGAGGATGGGGGGGGTGCTCTCTCGCCCCCCCCTCTTTTCCTGCGGCCTGCCAGGTTGCGTGCTCGAATAGGGGTCTGGTATGGATTTTTGGGGGGAACTCCACACCATTTTTTTTTATTTGGCGCGGAGTCCCCCTTAAAATCCATAAACATCCATGGATATTTGGGGGGAACCCCACGTCCTTTTTTAAAAAAATTGGTGCGGGGTTCCCCTTAATATCCATACCAGACCTGAAGGGCCTGGTAATTTATTTTGGGGGGACCCCCACGCATTTTTTTTTTTTATCAATGACTTTCAATGACTTTTCTCTGTATTGACGGGAGCCGACAATTCATTATAGCCGCGAGTCAGTTTTAAATTACTTTTTTTCCTTCAGAAATGACAGTTTGTGCAGGGACAGTTCTAAGCACGGGAAACAAGCGCTACTTTAGAGGCATACTATACACCCCCCCCCCCCCCCCCCCAGGTACGAAATTTAAAGGAATATTTCACTTTTATTGTTTCACTTTAAGCATTATTAAAATCACTGCTCCCGAAAAAACGTCCGTTTTTAAAACTTTTTTGCATTGATACATGTCCCCTGGGGCAGGACCCGGGTCCCCAAACACTTTTTAGGACAATAACTTGCATATAAGCCTTTATAATTAACGCTTTAGATTTTTCAGGTTCGTGTCCCATAGACTTTAACGGTGTTCGGATGTTCGAACGAATTTATTGCCTGTTCACAAGTTCTGGTGCAAACCGAACTGGGGGGTGTTCGGCTCATCCCTAGTGTCAAAGGCTTTTTTTGACAATTACATTAAGTTTATGCAAAGAGTCAATATTTGCAGTGTTGACCCTTCTTTTTCAAGACCTCATCCTGACTGATGGCTGCCCGTTCTTGCATAATCAATGCTTTGAGTTTGTCAGAATTTGTGTTTTTTTTTTTGTTTACTCGCCTCTTGAGGATTGACCACAAGTTCCCAATGCGATTAAGGTCTGGGGAGTTTCCTGGCCATGGACCAATTTTGATGTTTTGTTCCCCAAGTCACTTAGTTATCACTTTTTCCTTATGGCAAGGTGCTCCATCATGCTGGAAAGGGCATTGTTCCTCACCAAACTGTTCTTGGATGGTTGCAAGAAGATGTTCTTGAAGGATGTTTTTGGACCATTCTTTAGCCATGGCTGTGTTCTTAGGCAAAATTGTGTATGAGCTCCTCCCTTGGCTGAGAGCAACCCTGCACATGAATGGTCTCAGGATGCTTTACTGTTGGCATGACACAGGACTGATGGTAGCGCTCACCTTTTCTTCTGTGGATAAGGTTTTTTTCAGGATGCCCCAAACAATCAGAAAGGGGATTCATCAGAGAAAATGACTTTACCCCAGTCAGTCTGTCCCGGATGTTTTTCATGGAGAGAAGTGGCTTCTTTGCTGCCTTTCTGGACACCAGGCCATCCTCCAAAAGTCTTCTCCTCACTGCACCTGCCTGCTGCCATTTCTGAGCAAGCTCTGCACTGATGGTGCCCCGATCCCGCAGCTGAATCAACTGCAGAAGACGGTCCTGGCGCTTGCTGAACTTTCTTGGGCGCCCTGAAGCCTTCTTCACAAATGCAGTGGAAATGTTTTTTATCGGATTAAGTTCATTTTCATGGCAAAGAGGGGCTTTGCAATTAATCTGATCACTCTTCATAACATTCTAGTGCAGTGGTTCTCAACTTTTCTAGTGTCGGGACCCCTTGATAAAATTTTCCAAGTTGTGGGGACCCCTAACAGTAAAATAGTTTTTGTAGCGTGGGTTGTCAGCAGGCAAGGCAAGACAAGTAAGTTGCGCCCCTAACCCACGGATATTTAGCGCTCCCTGAGTCCTTTCCACTCGTACAGTATTAAAACCCCTTATGGTACATTTTAGGATGTACCACTCTTTCTCTTTGTTCTCCTTTCTTTCCCTTTTATCTCTCTCTGATAATTTCTTGTTTTTTTCCCCCCACCCCTCTCTCTAGCCGTTTTTTCTTGTTCTTTCTCTTATTCATTCCCTCTCTTTTTCTTTGTTTCTCCCTCTCTTTTCCTCTCCCTTCCAAGTATTCTCTATTTTTATTCCTTCTCTTACTACTTGGTGGGGGGGGGATAGGATGGGTGGCAGTGCTGGCAGGGAGTTGGGATGAGTGGCAATGCTGGGGGGAGTTCTGATCGGCCAACTTAGGTGCTCTTGATCAAGGTCATCTGCTGATCTGAGAACTGTAGTGGGGACTTTTAATGGCAACTCTAATCATGGTGTCTCTGACTTTGTGGTGTCTCGTAGCAGTGACACCTATGCTGAAATCAGGAGATAGGGTCTCCTCCAGCCGCACCCACTTCCCATTCCTCAGCAGTCAGCTGACCTCTAGTCTCTGCCCCCCAGCCATGCCGTGAACTGAATGGGCAGCTGCGAAGAGGCTGAGTTGGCTGCCGCAGGCTTCAGGAAAAGCCCAGCTGGGCGGCCGCGAAAGTGGGAGAGTGGTGCGGTCTTCAGGAACATAACAGGATTTGTTGACCACTGGCAAATCGTCATTCGACCCCCAGGTTGAGAACCACTGTTCTGGAGTATATGCAAATTGCCATCATAAAAACTGAGGTCACAGACTCCGTGAAAATTAATATTTGTGTCATTTTCAAAACTTTTGGCCACGGTTGTATACACACATATATACTATACTTTAACTATTTTTAAGGAATTAGGATTTTTTTTTTATCTAGCAACTAAAAAAAGGAAAATCTCTGGCTTTAGGATTCTGAAAATTGTTTAACCACTTGCCGACCAGCCGCTGTCATTATACTGTGGCAGGTTGGCTCTACATTACGCGAATCGCCGTAGCTGTACGTCGCTTTGTGTAATAGATACAATGGGCGTGTCAACGGCATGGCGCCGGAGCCAATACGCGTGACCGGCAGCCGTGATGTCCACCAGCCACCCTCGATCGCTCCACAGAGGGCCAGAACCGGGATCTGTCAATGTAAACAAACAGATCCCCATTCTGACAGGGAAGTAGAGAGCGATCTCTCTCCTTCTCCTCCAGTCAGTCCCCCCCCCCCAACAGTTAGAAACACCTCCCAGGGAAGACATTTAACCCCTTGATTGATCACCACTAGTGTTAACCCCTTCCCTGTCAGTGTCATTTATACAGTAATCAGTGCATTTGTATAGCACTGATCGCTGTATAAATGTCACTAGTCCCAAAAAAGTGTTAACAAATTCCGATCTGTCCGCTGCAATGTCGCAGTCCCACTAAAAATCGCTGATCACCGCCATTACTATTAAAAAATAAATAATAATAATAATAAAAATTTCATAAATGTATTCATTTTGTATACACTATAACTTTTGCGCAAACCAATCAATGTACGACCAAAAATATGTAGAATAGATAATGGTCTAAATTAGGAAGAATTTTTTTATTTTTTTTTTCATTTATAGTTTTTTTTCAAAATTGTAGCTCTTTTTTTTATAGCGCAAAAAATAAAAGCCGCAGAGGTAATCAAATACCACCAAAAGAAAGCTCTATTTGTGGGGGGAAAAAATACATCAATTTTGTTTGGGTACAGCGTCGCACGACCGCGCAATTGTCAGTTAAAGTTCCGCCGTATCGCAAAAAAATGGCCTGGTCATTAAGGGGGAAAACCTTCCGGTCTTTAAGTGGTTAAATAATTTACAGGCACACGGTCAAAACGATGTTCTACAATTTCTAATTTGTCAGCTTTGTGGCTATTCAGTTTATAGCCACTAGATGTCAACATTGAGTCACGCAGAGTCAAATTCTTATTTCCAGCGCTCTGTATCATTATATTACATTATTGGAGATCAGTTAATTAAAATTTAACACTAACATTTTTATGTGTGAAAAAAAAAAAAAAGTTTAATGGAAAATACAGAGATCTGGAACAATAAAAATGACAAGCTCCATTTAAAAACCAAGCTCAAGGCGGAATAAAAAATTTGGCTATGAAATGTGTGCAGTACAAGGACGCAGCCTGCCCGCCGAGGTCTATGGTTCTTAATTAAAGCGTAGTAGTAGGGCGGACCATCTCAGATCCAGTATTTTATTGCTGTTAGTTGTAGTTATTATTATTATTATTGTAGGTGTGTGGAAAAGCAACTGCTTAGTGATCTGTCATAGCTACTTTATGCTTGTTCTTTTTTTAGGCCTTCCTTGTTAACTGTAGCTGTGACAATAGCCTGCAATGGCTAGTGTCAGTATGCAATATATCCCTTTACTAGTGCACACCAACCAGACCAAATAATCCACTTTAATCATTAGAGCACTGTGACCAGTCAGGATGGGGAGTCCTATAAGAAGGCTGCTGAAGTCTATGATTTAGTACGTTTTTCTTTGCTATAGGTTTAACCATTTTTTTGCGATTCGGCACTGCTTTGTTTTAACTGACAATTGTGCGGTCGTGCGATGTTGCACCCAAACAAAATTGACGTCCTTTTTTTCCCACAAATAGAGCTTTCTTTTGGTGGTATTTGATCACCTCTGCGGTTTTTTTTTTTTTGCGCTATAAACAAAACAAGAGCGTCAATTTTGAATAAAAAGCTATTTTTTTTACTTTTTGCTATAATAAATATCCCCAAAATATATATATAAAAAAATAAATGTTTTCCTCAGTTTAGGCCGATATGTATTCTTCTACATATTATTGGTAAAAAAAATCACAATAAGCGTATATTGATTGGTTTGCGCAAAAGTTATAGCGTCTACAAAATAGGGGATAATTTTATTGCATTTTTATTAATCATTTTTTTTTTTACTAGTAATGGCGGCGATCTTCGATTTTTATCGTGAATGCGACATTATGGCGGACACATCGGACACTTTTGACGCTCTTTTGGGACCATTCACATTTATACAGCGATCAGTGCTATAAAAATTCACTGATTACTGTGTAAATGACACTGGCAGGGAAGAGGTTAACCACTAGGGGGCGAGGAAGGGGTTAAGTGTGTCCTAGGGAGTGATTCTAACTGTGGGGGTTGGGCTACCAGTGACACGACAGTGATCACTGCTCCCGATCACAGGAAGCAGTAGATTACTGTCCTGTCACTGGGCAGAACAGGGAAATGCTTTGTTTACAAAGGCATCTCCCCGTTCTGCCTCTCCGTGAGATGATCGTGGGACACCGCCGGACATCGAGTCCGCGGGCACGCTCACCGAGCACACGGCAGGGGTGCGCCCGCACAGCAGCAAATTCAAGGGGACGTACAGGTACGTCCCTTTGCGCAGCCATGCCATTCTGCAGACGTAAATGTACAGGCGGCAGTCAGCAAGTGGTTAAAGTGGTGAACAGGAAAATGATGGCCTGAGTGAATTCTGCCTGAACGAATGCAGGACTCCTTTAGTGACACCAATACACATTCAGTACTTAAAGTGGAGTTCCGCCTGGGGAAAGAAAAAGTCAGCAGCTACAAATACTGTAGCTGCTGAATTTTAATATATGGACACTTACCTGTCCAGGGAGCCCGCAATGTCCTCACCCAAAGCCGACCCGTCCCTCGGCTCCGGGTGCAGGCGCCAACATCCTTACTAAGGGTAACAGGAAGTGAAGCCTTGTGGCTTCACAGCCTGTTTCCTACTGCTCATGCGCGAGTCGTCCTGCGTGATCTGAATGGACCCTGCTGTCTTCTGGGACCTGTGTGTCTCCCAGAAGACAGGGGGGGGAGAAGGAGGGGCCGGACATTTCATAGTTTACTGCACTTTGTCTTTGCCCAAAAGTGGGAGCAGATACCTGGATTTGACAGGTATCTGATCACCCCTCCCCCCTGAAAGGTGCCAAATGTGGCTCCGAAGGGGGGGAGGAATCTGATCAGCGGAAGCTGAATTTCTGGGTGGAACTCCGCTTTAACCTCCCTGGCGGGTTTCCCGAGTCTGGCTCGGGGTAAGATTTCAGTACCAAAAGCGGTAACCCCGAGCCAGACTCGGGATCGCATCGCAGTATCTAGGGAAAGCTACTTACCTTGTCCCCTGGATCCTGCGATGTCTCCCCGCTGTGTCTGCGAGCTGTCTCCTCGCTCAATTCACAGTGCCGAGTGCCGAGCTCCATTCCCTGCGAGCGTTGCGACGTACGGGGACGGAGCACGGCGCCAAATTCAAAAAGTGAAAAACACACAATACATACAGTACACTGTAATCTTACAGATTACAGTACTGTATAAAAAAATTACACATCCCCTTTGTCCCTAGTGGTCTGTCCAGTGCCCTGCATGCACTTTTACATTATAAATACTTTTCTTTCTGCCTGGAAACTGGAGATTGTTCATAGCAACCAAAAAATGGCCGTTTACGTCAAAAGTGGTTTTAGAGCAGCTAGAAAACAGCGATAATAAATTTGAATCACTTGCAGAATTGAGCGATAGCGATTTGTGGGGAAATTCGTCATCAAACACTGAAAGTAATGACAGCGACAATTCTGCAACTGAGAAAATTCCAGTGTTTTGATTTAATTACATTATTGAATAATTTGTATTATTATTATATTATTATTTGTTAGAATCATTTATAGTTATTTATTATATTATAATTTATGATTTTGTGTTTAAAACTTTATCATACCCGGGATGTCTATTAGACTCTTGTTTGGTCAGATTTAAGTGAGTTATTCCTAAGAATTACAGACCTACAATATAAAACGCCAAATTTCCTTGCAAAATAATGGTACCGCTTTCAGCACCTAAAATCTGAAATAATCATACCGCCAGGGAGGTTAATGGCCCTGATTTATTAATTATGAAATTGTTTCTTACTGGGTTTTTCTGCCTCTTTGCAATGTCCTCCTTCACTTCCATTTGTATTGAACAAGCGGTGCGCAATAGTTGTATGCACTGTTCTATGCACAATACAAATCCCATAGTCATAGTCTATCTCAGGAGTGATCAAGGAAGGGTGGCTATGATCCTACATACAGTGGGACCATGGAAAATTACAGGGAAGTAAGATCACAGCAGCAAAAAAAAAAAATTATTTGGAGGAGTCTGAGAGCATTAGAAGGCAATTTTCTAAGTCAGAACTACATACATAGAATTGTCTTTTTTATTTTATTTTTATTTTTTTTTAAGCAGGATTTAGTGTCGCTTTAAGCTAGCCAGGCACAAATACTATTTAGTTTGACAACTTTCATTTTTGGAACGTTTGTCTAATTGATTAACAGTTTTTGACTGCAGTCTTTAAAAAAAAAAAAAAAAGAGGAATGGGGTGAAATTTTTTTCCCAAACAAGGAAAATTGTAATGCCGCGTACACACGACCGTTTTTAATGTCATTGAAAAAAATTGCATTTTTCTCTACGTGATTCTTCTCAAGCCTGCCTTGCCTACACACTATCATGAAAAAAAATGCTTGAGTAAAGCGCGGTGACGTACAAAACGTACGACGGCACTATAAAGGGGAAGTTCCATTCGGATGGCGCCACCCTTCATGTTAGTAAAGTTTGTTGAGCGCCGATTCGCGCTTTTCAGCCTCGTGCTTTTCAGTCCGTTACAGCGTGATGAATGTGCTATCTCCATTACGAACGCTAGTTTTACCAGAACGAGCGCTCCCGTCTCATACTTCTGAGCATGCGCATTTTTTTTCACGTCGTTAAAGCCTACACACAGCCGTTTTTCATGACGAGAAAAATGACGATGTAAAAAACGACGTGAAAAATTAGAGAATGTTCCAATTTTTTCATGGCCGTTTTTCACGTCGTGAAAAATGCTCTGAAGCCCACACACGATCATTTTTAATGATCATTTTAAAAAATGTAATTTTTCTCGTCATTAAAAACGGTCGTGTGTACGCGACATTACAGTGTATGTGGTTTTTGTTTGGGGAAAGTCCAAAATCAAATGTTAAAAGCCAACTTTTGAACAACACCCCTCAACTCTGTGATGGCATTATGAAATATACTGGTGAGATTTTGTTTGAAATTCTACCAGTGTTTGCCCAGCTAAAGACCAAATAAGCATTTAAAGTGGTTAAAAACTCTGCACTCTCTACATACAGCACCCCAGATACAATGGGCCCTTTGAGGGCAACCATACTGCTGATGCGGCCCGCAATTAAATTGAGTTTGACACCCCTGGTTTAGCTTATCATTATATTGTGACATTACAATCTTTTGACCAATTAATATTTGTTCAGTTAAAAATATTAGATTTAATCCAAAGTGGTCATCATGGTATCCTACCAGCCCCTCAACATTTAATCTGTGTGCCCAGAGGGGCCACTAGTGACATATGTACATTCAAGTGTGTTACTGTACTCTTCAGCAGACTTAACAAACTTGGCTTGTAAAAAAAAAGATGAACATGTAAAGCTGGATGGGTGTTACTGATGACATTGAGCAGTAGGAGGCGCTGGTCTACAGCTAAATCAGTCCGCTATACTTGTGTTTGACTTTTCCCTGCTCATTGATGCCGCGTTGCTAATAATGTCTATTCTTTTCCTCTGATAGGTTATCAGTGCAGTTGCCCATCTAAGTTTATAGGGAAGAACTGTGAGTCAGAGATCACGGCATGCTTTCCAAACCCTTGCCGGAATGGTGGGACGTGTGATCCGATTGGGAGCGCGTTTATCTGCACTTGCAGGACCGGCCTGAGGGGATTAACGTAAGTGGATGATGATTTGAATACCAAAGTGTTTTCGCGCTGCAGCAGTTTGCTGGCCCTTTCAAACGTACAAGGAAGGATTAAATACAGGAAATGGCACAGCATGATATGATTATTACAGGTGGTCGGTGAAAACCAGATCTGATATTGACCCAAGTTACATTTTCTAATCCTGATCTAATGACGCACACTATTTCTCCAGGGAACTAGACGAAGGTGCGCTTCCCTACGCACCAAAAGGCCACTTAACTAAAACGTACTTTTTATGATTTACAATAAAGGTTATGTCAATTACCATATCAAGTATACCTATAGGATGAGGTCAATGCCATTATATATAAAAATCAACGTTCTATCTCTATGTGGTAATATTAACATCTACCAAGTTGATATGGTGAAAAATTCTCTTGTATAGACAATATGAGGGCTATAATTTCCTCCTATATTCAATATTAAAATGGTGTTCCACCCTAAAAAAAAAAAAATGCACCAAAATCCTTTAAAAAAACTGAAAAAAAAACTGAAAAAAAAAAAAAAATGACTCACCAGAAAAGGTGGTTGCTATGCGGAACTTCCTAATCTGCCTCTTCCTCCACCTCGGCAGGTCTTCTTCCTCGTCCTCCTCGCGGTGTCTTCTGGGGAATGTGGCGTGCTGCCTTCTGGGAACTGTGTGTATGCCAGAAAGCAACCGCCCATTAACAAAGCGGCGCGAGCCTCGCGCATGCGCATTAGGAAACGGGCAGTGAAGCCGCAAGGCTTCACTGCCTGTTTCCCTTACTGAGGATGGCGGCACCGGGGCTCTCCATGATCGAGGGGTCGGCCTTGGGGGGCTGACATCGCGGGTGCCTAGGGCAGGTAAGTGTCCTTTTTAATAGTCAGTAGCTACAGTGTTTGTAGCTGCTGACTTTAAAAAAAAAAATTGCGGTTGGAATCCCGCTGTAAGGCTCCAGGCTGTATTGGAAGACATGTAAATTAAAGGTCTACTCACCAAATTAAGATCAACGGAAAAAGAGAAGGTATGCTAGTAAATACTGTCTTACTTAAGATATGGGCTATATATTTTCAGACCTATGAAATTATCTATCTCTCAGATATGCAATATGGGTAAACTCATCCATGTGGACACAAATAACCACTAATGGGCGAGCCCCATATATCACCATATCCACAAAAAACACAATTTCTCCATATCTATAAGGCCCCTTTCACACAGGACGGATCAGTAATGATCCGCCCCGTGAACCTCCGCTTGCTCAGCGGGGATCGCTCCGTTGATCCCCGCTGAGCCGGCGGATGACAGGGCGGTCCCCGCACACTGTGCAGGGACCACCCTGTCAGGTCTCCGCTCTCTCCTATGGGGGGATCGGATGAACACGGACCGTCTGTCCGTGTTCATCCGATCCGCTCTGCAGACGGATAGAAAAATAGGAATTTTTCTATCCAGAAAAACGGAGCATTGCGGGCACGGATAAGATCAGATGTCAGCGGATGTTCATCCGCTGACATCCGCTATCCCATAGGGATACATGTATGTCCGTTTTTCATCCGAAAACGGATGGATGAAAAACTGACATATGGTCCGCCCGTGTGAAAGGGGTGTAAGGAGATGCACGTAAACAACTGTACTCTGCTGCTGGTAGATCTTTGGGGCTTGAGGATGAGTTTAAAGCTGACCAAAGTATTTGGCTATTTTCTTTAAAATAAATGAATGCTAATGAAGTGTGGGCAATGTGTGGCTGCTGCTGTGTTCTGTCATACTCTTACTTTGAATCCTCCCGTGCAGTACAGTCAGTGCCGAACATCCAGTATTGAAACTTACAGTTCTGGCTGGAGCACACAGGTCTCAGCAGGTCGTTCGCTCTGCAGCTTATCCATTCCAACAATTTGAATTCTTTAAATGCAAGGTGTCCTGTGATTGGAGAAGGGGAAGATGAACGTTACAATCTCTCTTTCTTTAAAGAATACCTTGCGTTTATTAAAAGGATTTAAAAACATTTAATACATTTTCAGAATGGAGGAGCTGCAGAGCGAGTGAACTGATGTGATCTGTATGCTCCAGCCGAAAATGTAAATCTCAGCATCACACGTTTGGTGCTGACTGTACTGTATGGGGTAGGGGGAATAGTAAGAGTATTAGACCTAGTTCACAAGGGTTGTATGTATCTGTACGAAATCGGATGTGGCTCACAGCAGGGGTCCTGTGCGTCCCTGCTCACCGTTTTAGGTCAGAATTCGGTTCGATTTCTTTTAGCTGATTTAGAACCTGAAACGGACCAGAAGACGCACAAGACTCTTCTGCAAACTGCTCCGCAGCTGTCCCTAAACTGTGTGAACCGGCTCCATGAAGAGCCAGTTACACTCTCCTGACATGCAAATTGGATGCGGGGAAACCCACATCCTATTCGCAATAGTGTGAACCCAGCTTCAAAGTATAGTTATCGTAAAAAACAATTTCTTACACTATTCTTTCCCACATAACCACTTCTTTCTCTCACTAGGTGTGAAGAAGATGTAAATGAGTGTGAAAGAGAGGACTGTGAAAACGGTGGAACTTGTGTGAATATCTTTGGGTCCTTTTTCTGTAACTGTACCCATGGATACGTTGGACAGTATTGTGGTTTGAGGCCCGTTGTGGTTCCCAACATTCAAGCTGGACATTCCTATGTTGGCAAGGAGGAGCTGATTGGAATAGCCGTGGTGCTGTTTGTCATATTTGTCCTCATTGTCCTCTTCATAGTTTTCCGAAAGAAGGTGTTTCGCAAGAACTACTCACGTAACAATATCACTCTTGTCCAAGACCCCGCCACTGCAGCACTTTTAAATAAAACCAACGGGATTCAGTTTAAGAACCTTCGCAGTGGCGGAGATAGTAGAAACATTTACCAAGAGGTGGGACCGCCACAAGTACCAGTCCGGCCCATGGCTTACACTCCTTGTTTCCAGAGTGAATCCCGGAACAATCTTGATAAGATGGTGGATGGTCTTGGTGTGGAGCACCAGGAGATGACCACCTTTCATCCTGAGTCTCCGAGGATCCTGACGGCTCGAAGAGGAGTGGTGGTGTGCAGTGTGGCTCCCAACATGCCATCTGTGTCGCCATGCCGGTCTGACTGTGACTCAATTAGGAAAGGACCGTGGGACTCGGGAAATGATTGTGAGTGACATCTGCCACATAGTAAACCAGTTTTAGTAAATCTACCCCAGTGCTTTATCCAACTAAATTTTATTCTGTTTGGGTTTACCTCCAATTTTTATTTGAGGGTATATGTGTTTTCTGATTCACAAAAATTCCAGTATAAAAGCCAGTTGTAGACACAAAACGCCTTAATGTACATTTTCCCTTGGATTTCCTTAGCAGAGATTTTACAAACTAGATATTTAAGTCTGACAGCTCTGAAAATTGTTATTTCTCAACTTCGAAGATTAGGAGACAAAGTACAGTGCATTAAGTGTAAGGTAAAATTTTGTTCAGAAGGGAGAAGACATTAGTGTTTATTTAATGTGACTTTTTATGTCTAGCTATCAAAAAATAAATAAAAGAAAAAGTTTATCGTAAAAAAGCTTTCAAAAAAAGAGCAAAAAGCACAAGAAGAAGACGTCACGGTGATAAGTAACATTGGGACCGAAGATGCAGATTTGCTGCTGACAGTATTCTGACCAATGGCACTTTTTTTGTGTTGCTAATGTGTGTGGCATTAAAGTAAGAAAATCGCCACTGCGAGTTAATGGCTCCCAAAATGGAACCGCGTGATGTGCACATATTTATATAATTGAGAAGGCAAACTGCACCTCTGCCTGGTATCTTGTCCCTATATATTGGCTGTGCATTATTTATGATCAACCTGTCTCGGTAGAGCTGGTCAGGCGGCTCACCAAAAAAGCAAGCAAATTATTGTCTATAGGAATCCATAGCAGACAGTAACTTTTTACATGTAATTTTCCCATGTAGGTATATATATATATATAGTGGTTTTGCACATAATTATTTGTACTTAAAAAATTATCTCTTAAAATATATTTTTATTTCAGGTAAGTAAATAGGCAATAAAGTCCACAGTTGTGCAATTCGTTGACTTTTTAAGCCTGGAATTGCACAATTGACAATGACAGCACATGAAATAGCATAATTGTTGATAACCCACATGAAATGAAAATATCCATATATACAATCACATACCCACAGTTGATCTAGAGGAAGGCAAAATAATCCCAATAAAGCATGATCCAATTTGCTCCACTGAGAGGAAAATAATCTTTCCTGGTCCCACACAAGGCAATCAGATATTTCCTTGATCAAAAATCCCTGGTGTTATTACTAATAAATGTTAGTATTCATTTACATTTTGTGCATTTAAGAAAGAATCCAGTTATTTTCTAGAACAATCTACTTAGCTGGCCAGAATTAGTTCTTGCAGGAGTCAATTCCACATTTTCACAGCCCTTACCGTGGAAAAGCCTTTCTGCATGTGGCGGTTAAAACGCAATTTTTCCTCCAGATGTAAAGAGTGCCCCCTTGTGGTTTATAATGCCCTGATAGTCACTAACTCTACACAAAGTTCACTTTACGAACCACTTATGTATTTATACACGGTGGCCATATTCCCCCTTAATCAAAAAGTTTCTGAAAAAAAACAGCATTCTAAAGCCCCGTACACACGGTCGGACTTCCATCTGACTTTTCCGTGGATTTTTTTCCGAACGGAGTTGGCCTGGGCACACCCATAGCATACACACCACAGGACTTTTCTGCAAACTTTCCCAAAACTTTTTGCAACATCACGTGGTTTTTCAGCTCTTTTCTGCTCTTTACCGCCACCCTTTGGTCAACTTCTGCTATTGTTGGTTGATTTTAACATCAGTTGTCTTGTCCATCGGACAAAAGTCCTATGGTTTTCTGTACACACGGTCGGACTTTGCTCCATCGGACTTTTGTTGGCCAAAAGTTTGTCCATTTGCAGACCCAACTTTTGTCCGATGAAAACACAAAAAAACACAAAAAAGTTTGTCCGATGGAGCGTACACACAGTCGGATTGTTGGTCCAACTTGCTCAAAATGAAGTTTGTTGGCCGACCGTGTGTACGGGGCTTTACGCTAACCAGTTTAAAGCGTACCATAAAGAAAATTGGATAAGGCAGCGCTATAAATTAACTAAAAACTAAATATGAGATAGATATATATATATATATAAAATGTACTGTATATATTGAACCACCAACATAAATCTATAAATGTTTATATACATTTATATAAACATATAGATAATATAAAATATATACATTTTGATTGTTCAGTATATATTCAGTGTGGTTCAGTATGTATATATAAAGATATCATATTTAGTTATTTTATAGTGTTGCCTTATCTCATTTTCTTTATTTATTAGTAAGCAGCTTAAGCATTTTTACACACAAGCGAGGATATGTTAGAATTCTCTTTTTGAAACCATAACAAAAGAAATGTTTTTGAACTACCATGTTTTTGTAATTATGATGCACTGCGGCCTCCACCCCTACAGCTTGGCAGCCATGGCGTCCTTTGGTTATATATTGTTCTTCCTTGACGTAGGGTGGCCATCCTTGAGTCCTATAGAAATATAACCATTGTTTCCTCTTATTGATGTGTATTAAGGTCGAGGATTGGAGCCAGCCGAAGAAGTGACCTGCTTTGTCGGAAGTACAAAAGGAAGCAATTCTGAAAACCATTCTCTGAACTCTTTTCAGTCAGATTCCGGAGATGACAATGGTAAGAAAAATCACTGTTTAATTCCATGATACGTTCTAGCAACCTTGCATTATTGGTTTCTATGAGTGTCATTGTCTTTGAAGGCCCCGAGTGCCTAATTTTCTTGTCGGCGTGAAGTAAATGTGAAGTCGTTTGATGCCATATGTAGTCCAGTAATACTGTGTAAAATATTGTAGTTGCTGTACAGGTGGTGGAGTCTTGACAAAAGACAACCAATTTTTGCCTAAATATATTTGTCTGGGTAGTCTTTAGAGGTTTAGTGATTTTCAAACTTTGGCTTAACGGAGCGGATCTATACTCAAATATTAAAGTCTAACTGCAGCAATCAAACAACCGATTAAGCCTTGAAAAGGACTGCAGTTTTGCCCCGGGTTTCTTTCCCAAACTAGTGCAGCGGCAGCCAGGCACATGGCCCAATGAACAGTCAAGGGCAGTGGTCTCCAAACTGTGGCCCCGTGTCCGGATGTGGCCCTTTGGTTGCTTTTATCTGACCCCTGGGGCACTATTCCTCCCACTGATACAAGGCACTATTCCTCCCACTGACACCAATGATGGGGCACTATTCCTTCCACTGACACCAATGATGGAGCACTATTTTTTCCACTGACACCAATGATGGGGCACTATTCCTTCCACTGACACCAATGATGGGACACTATTCCTTCCACTGATCCCAACAATGGGGCATTATTTTTCCCACTGATGCCACATTGTTTACTCCCATTGACACCAACACATTTTCTACTTACACTGGCCACAGTCTGGCCCCCTCAAAGTCTGAAGGACAGTAAATGGGGTAAATGGGGAACAGGGGTCTCAAACTGGCGGCCCTCCAGCTGTGGCGAAACTACAAGTCCCATGAGGCATTACAAGGCTGACAGTTACAAGCATGACTCCCACAGGCAGAGGCATGATGGGACATCTAATTTTGCAACAGCTAGAGGGCCGCCAGTTTGAGACCCCTGGTTTTGAAAGTTTGGCAACCCCTGGTCTATGGGTATCTTTTTTGATGCTTTTTGAAATTTGAACTTGGATAGGGTGCAGGGAAGCTGTGGGATACTTCTGTAGCACAATGTAATAGCATGAGGACACGCTTCACTTTGTCAAAGCTTCCTAGTACAGTCCCTCTAGCAACAACTAAGGCATTGAGTAACACTGAGACACCATAGGAAAGGTCCCAATTCAGCACACAGTCACTAGGATCCTACACAAAGGTCTGTACTCTCAATGTCCCTGGATACTTGGATGCCTCCTTCCAATATCAGCCAGGCATTTCTCCTGTGAACTCTCCAGACCAGATCCTCAGTGACATCCCTTAATCAGTTCCAGCAAGTTTCAGCAGAATAGTCTCCCCCCCCCCCCCCCACAGCATAGCTGGAACCTTGATGAATCTATGTAGAAATACAGCTGATCTGCCCTGCATTGTATGGCAGGATCCTGAGGGCCTGTCTACATTCAAGAACATTGGGCATTAGAGGAGAGTGCTGGCTGCTGAAGGAGCGAGGAATAACCTCATAATCTCACCTTAAACCCTGTACACACGGTCTGACTTTTTGCCAACAAACTTCAAAATGAGCAAGTTTCAAAAAATCCAATCGTGTGTACGCTCCATCGGACAAACTTTTTTGGTTTTCATCAGACAAAAGTTCGCTCTGCAAACGGACAAAGTTTTCGGCAACAAAAGTCCGATGGTGAAAAGTCCTATCGTGTGTACAGAAATCCATCGGACTTTTGTCCGAGGTACAAATACGCATGCCCAGAACCAATGTTAAAATCAACCAACAATAGCAGAAGTTGACCAAAGGGTGGCGGTAAAGAGCAGAAAAGAGCAGAAAAACCATGTGATGTTGGGAAAGTTTTGGGAAAGTTTGCAGAAAAGTCTGAGCGTGTGTATGCTATGGGTGTGCCCGGCCAACTCCCTTCGGACAAAAATCCACGGAAAAGTTTGTTTGAAGTCTGACCATGTGTACGAGGCTTTAGTCATCTTCTCTTAGGAAAAACAAGCAGAGGAAAGGAGGGACATACTACAAGGGAAACTCTTTTTTTTTCTAGAGTTTAGCTTTAACTAGTTCACCAGCTTGGGTATATTATAAATGCTCTAAAAAAATACTTCTTATAAATTCCTATGGTGCACCTCCTTTGTTCTGGTCCTCCTTCCTCACGTCAGCTGTTCTGATGGTGTAATTATTATTACCTAGGTGTCATTTTGACAGCTGGATCCCACTATGCATCTTAGGAGCCTCTGAAGTGGCTCCTGTGTAAATAATGGCATTAAACAATGTTTATAACAATATTATTTATACAGTGTTCTAGTTATTTTATGTATACATCAAAAGCCCGTCCTTTGATCTGCATGTAAAGTCAGTTACAGTTACCTCACAAGTAAAAAAAAAAAAAAAAAAGTTATATAAATTGTTTAAAGTTAATCATAACCAGGATTATTTAAATAAATTCCCTCCTTCTCCTTTTAAGTATGCATTTTTTTTTTTTAATCAGCATAATTTTTATTTTATTTTTGTTATTCCGTTTGTTTATTTTTGTAGCATCGTATTAAAAATGCACAAAAAAAAAACATTATTTCTATTGGTAAATATTTTTGCTATGATTTGTACCAAAAAGTTATTTTAAGTCTTATTATAATTAGAACAAATGATAGAATAAAATGATAAACTTTTATCTACAGTTATTTTTGAAGCAATCATTGGTCATGCAACGTTGTTTTGGTACTTTTTTGCCTGTAGATTGCATAAAGAATATTTGTGCAAATGAAAAACAGTGTTATCCAAAAAAAAAAAAAGGGTTTGCTCGTTTACAAAAAAAAAAAAAGACTGCTTCGGTGCTTTTAAAATGCAAAATCATTGCCCAATTGATAAGCTTTTATTAAAAATTGCCCCTGGTAATTAGGTATAGAGGTAGGGGAGCTTGAGTGCTTAATATCCTGACTGTAGACACCTTTTGTGTTTACATTACATCCAACAAAAACTTCTAGTAGAGAAGAACCAGCCAGGTCATAATGGAACACGTGCGTTGTTTACAGTTGATGAACTCCGGTGTACTGAAAGCTCATTGAAGCAATTACTTTGTTAGAAAGGTTTAATGCAGCTGACAAGCGACAACATTTTACAGGTATTTTATGTGTCCTTCCTGTATTCAGGTTGCCTTAGTTACTAAATATTTTGGCTTCGCTCGTAGGCTTCTAAATTCTCGTTTCATTTATATCATTAAGAAAAAAAAAAATTGTATTATGCTCGGCTTTCAAAGATATCTGTCAAAACAAGAATAAAAATAGGCTGTCTGATGAGCATATTTATTCAAAGAAAAATCCATAAATGATGGGGAAAAAGAGAACAGGATTTGGATTTTGTGTTCGTAAACAATTTGTAACCCTTAACCGCTTGAGTACCAGCCTGTGATACCCCTTCATTACCAGGCCATTTTTCCGTTTTCACTGCTGTGATAGTTTGACTGACAATTACTCCGTCATGTAACACTGTACCCAAATACATTTTTTTTATGAAAAAAAATTTGACAGATAGAACTTTCTTCTGTAGGTATTTAACCACTTGAAGACCAGGCATTTTCTGGCACCTTTTGTATACAAGTGAAAATCTTTTTTTTTTTTTGGTAGAAAATAATTTAGAACCCCTAAACATTATATATTTTTTAAAGCAGAGGCCCTAGGGAATAAAGTGGTGGATTTTGAACAGTATTTGCGCAGCGTTTTTTCAAATGCAATTTTTGGGGAAAAATACACTTTTTAAAATTTTAGTGCAAAAAAAAAACACAATACATAACCCAATTTTTTTTGTAAAATATAAAAGATTATGTTACGCCGAGTAAATAGACACCACACATGTCTCGCTTTAAAATTGCGCACGCCCAGTGGCAACAAATTACATGATTTTTACTACCCATAGGTGACATTTTAGAAGCCTTTACAGGTTACCACTTTATATCTACAGAGGAGGTCTAGTGCTATAATTACTGCCCATGATCTGATGTTCGCGGCGATAGCTTTCATGTGTAGGAGGATCGCTATTTGCGTTCGCCTTTGCATGCTAGCACGGGGTGAGGGGGGTGTGGACGAGACGGCCTGGCTCGCAGTCTCCGCTCTAATTCATCACAAAGGTGTTCTTTTAGGATGAGGTCAGGACTCTGTGCAGGCCAGTCAAGTTCCTCCACCCCAAACTCGCTCATCCATGTCTTTATGGAACTTTCTTTGTGCACTGGTACAAATCATTTGGTGGAGGGGATTATGGTGTGGGGTTGATTTTCAGGGGTTGGGATTGGCCTCTTAGTTCCAGTGAAGGGAACTCTTAAGGCATCAGAATAACAAGACATTTTGAACAATTTCATGCTCCCAACTTTGTGGGAACAGTTTCGGGGTGGCTCCTTCTTGTTCCAACATGACTGCACACCAGTGCACAAAGCAAGGTCCATGAAGACATGGATGAGCGAGTTTGGGGTGGAGGAACTTGATTGGCTGTACAGAGTCCTGACCTCAACCTGATAGAACACCTTTTTGATGAATTAGAGCAGAGACTGCAAGCCAGGCCTTCTGTCCACATCAGTGCCTGACCTCACAAATGCGCTTCTGGAAGAATGGTCAAACATTCCGATAGAAACACTCCTAAACCTTGTGGACAGCCTTCCCAGAAGAGTTGAAGCTGTTATAGCTGCAAAGGGCGGGCCAACTCAATATTGAACCCTACGGACTTGAGCCTCGTACACAGGATCGGATTATCCGACGGGAATTGTGTGATGGCAGGCTGTTGTCGGAAAATCCGACCATTTGTATGCTCCATCGGGCAATTGTTGTCGGATTTTCCGCCAACAAATGTGGGATAGCATGTTTTAAAATTTTCCGACAACAAATGTGCGATGTCGGATTATCCGATCGTGCGTACACAAGTCCGTCGGAAAAAACTCCAAAGTACAGACACGCATGCTCAGAAGCAATGCTCACCATAACACAACACTAGCAGAAGTTGCCCAAAGGGTGGCGCTAAAGAGCTGAAAAACCACGTAGTTTCGTGTTTGTTGGCCGACAATTCTATGCCGTTTGTATGCAATATAAGTTCCTGGCCAACGCCCTTCGAACAAATGTCCTACGCTTTGTCCGATGGAACTCCGATCGTGTCTACCAGGCTTAAGACTGGGATGCCAATAAAGTTCATGTGCGTGTAAAAGCAGGTGTCCCAATACTTTTGGTAATAGAGTGTATGTACATGAACAGGGGTCACCGCTAATATAATCAACAAGGGCCAATACTGATATCATTACAGATATTATGTTATTAAGGGACATCAGGTATAATCAGTAATGGAGCGTTGATGATAGATCATTACTGTTTTACAGTAATCAATATGATGTAACCAGTATAGGACATTGCTGGTATAATCAATATTGGAAATGCTGGTATAATCAATATTGGAAATGCTGATATAATCAATATTGGAAATGCTGATATAATCAATATTGGAAATGCTGATATAATCAGTAAAGGATATTGCTATTGTAATCGATTTTGGATAATGCCAATATAATTAATATGGGGCACCAGGGATATAACTGATAAAGGATATTTCTGATATAATCCGTATTTGTCAGTGTAAAATAATAAAATCTGTGCGGACACTAATCATTAAATATGTGTAACTAACTTGTGACCTGAAACTATTGATTTAACGGTAGTAATTATCAGGAGCAATTAAATCTGTGAATTTGTATAGTATGTAGTAAATGATAACATAACAATGTTTGTGTGTTTATAATACTAACCTCTTTGTTGTCTCCCTTTCTCCTCCGCCTGTGTTCTCTGTTTGCCCCTCCACAAGCTTCCATAGTGACTGTCATTCATCTAGTCAACAATGTTGTTGATAATATTGAACATGAAGGTATTTACTTTTTAATGTAACTCTCTGTATCTTTCATGAGCAGGAACCCATTTTTTTTTTTTATTCTTTTTTTACGTTATATTATCAGTATAGTTTTTCCATATTTAATATTTAAGAATATATCTGCTAGCACTCCCCTAGCATCTAGATTAAAATATTTTATTTTAACAGTGAACACTGAATATACATCAATTTGTCTATAAGAACTTTACATACGTTTTCTTTTTTTTTTTTTTTTTTTTACATATGAGGTTTCAGGAAAAGATAGATATGAATACCTTTTAACAAGCCACTAAAAACAAATTGAATGTTTTATTTTTTTTTAACTTTTAATCTACCAGGTGCTAAAAAAATGGCTATTCTAACCAGGGATATAGGTATTAATTTAAAGATTGCGATAGGTGCAGTATTGTAGAAATCACAATGCCACCTGTACTTTATTAGGATTGTTTTGCTAGCTGATTTTTAGTACCTTGCAGGTATACAGTGCATAATGAAAAAAATATGTAATTTGTGGTTAGTTCCATTTAAATACATTCAATTATTTAAACTTTTAAATTATTTAAAAATCATATTGTTTATTTGCAACTTGTGCATTAATTTATGTGTTAAGGGATATTTTTCTTAATACTTGTATTTTTATTGTTTTAAATAATACAAACAGAAAATTGTAGAATATATATAGATAGAAAGATCTATCTATATCTATATATATCTATATATATTTTATATCTATCTATCTATATATATATATATATATATATCTATATATATATATATATATATATATATATATAGATATAGATATAGATATAGATATATAGATAGATAAATATAGATAGATAGATATATATATATATATATATATAGATCTATATATATATATATATAGATCTATATTTATAGATATATATAGATATAGATCTATATCTATATTTATAGATATATATATATATACATAGATATAAAGATATATAGATAATCTATATACTGTATATAGATATATCTATATATATATATATCTATATCTATATATATCTATATCTATATATATATATATATATATATATATATATATATATATATATATATATGCATGTTTTCTGTTCTGGCAAACCTTTTTGTTTTTTTGTTTATCATTGTACTTTTTTTTTTTTTTTATTCTGTAAATCCTTTTATACATTTAAAAAAAATGCTAAATGAACAGTTGTGAAAAAAAAAAAACGCGAAAGAACAGAAATAAACTATTTTTTTTAAATACATGAAAAAATATTTTACTATCTCTTTTTTTTTTAATGTTGTGATCTTTTCCTTTAAGTTTTTTATTTTTTGTTATTCAATTTTTTTTCTCTGTTTTTAAACCGTAAATGATAAGAAAATATAAAAACAAATGATTGTTATAAACAGTTTTAACAGTTTGGGAAGAAAAAAAAAAAAGAAAATGACTGAAATTACATTGACGATGCATTACAAAAAAAAAATGTCCTTTTTCCTTTGATTGCTTTTTGTGAACTGCTATTCTCCTTTCCTTAAACTAAACAGCTCCAGTAATGGACCAAGGACAGAATTACAACAGAGGTGACATTTGTAACCCGAAAATTCTGCTGCCTTTTTATTGTTGTGTTTCATAAAGCCCCTTTAACCATGTCTCTTGAACATAATGTTCCAATCCTGAAAACACGTTTTGAAAGCTTTGCCTGCCTGCTTGTGAAAACCCTCTTCTGGATGTTTATGCCCTAGCATGCTGGTACCGTGTCTTCTAATACAGCCGTGCTGTAACAATGTCCGAACTATCACTCACCTTGTTTTGTAACATATGAATTAACAATGATGTATTGCTTTTTTGGCACACGCTTGGAAGCATGTAGAAAACTGTGAATTTAAAGTGAACCTATGGTTTTGCAACAAGCAATTTGTTGCCAAATTAGAGGGCAAGGAGGGTAAGCACATTAACTTGTTTTTTTCAGCTATGAAGGTTTTAGAGTATTTGGAAGAAGGGACATCCTGCCTCCAGTATTAATAAGGCACCTCCAGGTTTCCCATCAAATTGTGTTTTTGGATAACTATTGTAAAGCTGCCCATAGATGGTTTGAATCTTGGCCAGTTCAGCAGGGACCGGTCGAGATTAGAAACATCTATGGGCAGGTTGGGTGTACCCAAGTCAACCCATCGGTCAACTTGGGTACAACCAGCATATCAGATTTTTACATGCAATTAATGCCAGTGTTCTCCCAGCAGGGAGGGCTCCCTGTCCTCCGCCCCCCCAAACTGTAAGAATGCAATAGTTCCATTGGAGGGATTCCCCATCAACAACCATGGATGCAGGAAAGAGATCTGCATACTGTGGGAGAATTTGGTGTTACAGTGATGTGTTAAATGACAGTGGAGCCTGTCACATCAAAAACTCTTCCACACAGGGTTGGACAGGCAATTAGGAACAAGCACGTTATAGGCCCTTTAAATCTGTAATGCCTGTGAAGTAATGAACTTACAGGGTCCAAGCCATAAACACTGTTCTCTTTTTCTTCTGGCCGCATTCCACTGAGATGCAGACTTTCCCAAGATGGCAGCCACAGCCTGGACTCAGTTTTCAGTTTTCCCTCTAGCAGTAGCAATCTTGCATACTGCAAGAGGTCTGTGTCCAACCTAGATTAACCGGCCCAGTATTCTTTTGGGCTTGATTTACTAAAGGCAAAATTCCAGTTTGCAAGGGAATTTTCTCTTAACCTAATTAAAGGGGTTGTAAACCCTCGTAGTTTTTCACCACAATGCATTTTATGCATAGCTTTAAGTTCACCAGCCCCCCTCCCCCCCCAGAGCCCCCCTTTTACTTACCTGAGCCCAATTGTTCCTGCGCCGGGGAATAGCACACCAGCTCCAGCCAGTGTCTCAAGTCCAGATTGGATAGATTGATAGCAGCGCAGCCATTGGCTCCCATTGCTGTCAATCAAATCCAATAACACGGGAGTCGGGGGCAGACCTGAGTTCTGCTGTCTGTGTCAATGGACGCAGCAGCAATGACAAGGGAGCACGCCCGCACAGTTTCTGCACAGTGATTTTTTTTTTTTTTTTATTACAACCACCAAACTAGGAGAAGATTCCCTTGAAAAGTGAACAGCCTACTTCCTTTTAGTAAATCAACACCACTGTGTCCAGTTGGTGGCTTTTACCCTCTCCCTCTAGTGATGCTCCATATAATCATTTGTAGTGGTTTTTCGGTACAATTTCTGTCTATGTTGTACCTTTCACCTTTTCCGTCCAGCAATGTTCAACAAGAATATAGCTTAGCAAGCATGCAAGTGTAGCTTCAGTGGCAACCATGTTATTGCCGCACTATCCCATATTACCTATTGTGCATTCCCCATGTGGCCTCTGCATTTTGTAAAGCTTATGAGGATTAAAATACAAGCCACAGGATAACCTGCTTCTTCTGCTATCGTAACAGGGCAGCACTATTAAGGTATAAAAATACTAGCGAAATGCACTAAAACCTTTTTTACTGAAAGGAATAAAGGAAGTGTCTATCTTGCCTGCCCTTGTTCTTCACAACATTATTATTTTTTACTACAGTACAGGTGCACAAAAGCATGGCTGATTTACCATTAACAGAAGCATGTGGAATTCCAAGGGGATGTCCAATTTTTACTATAAACATATTAATTGACATATTTTCTTTTTCACAGCTTACCATTGGGATACTTCAGACTGGATGCCAAGCGCACGATTGTCAGACATTGAAGAGGCTCCAAACTACGAAGCCGCAGATGGATCCTCTGCTCACCATGGTAGTACCAGAGAGTTGGAGTCAGACTATTACCTTGGTGGCTATGACATTGACAGTGATTACCCTCCTCCCCAACATGAAGACTATTTAAGCCAAGATCAACTGCCACCTCCACTTCCGGAAGAGTTCCAAGAACATTATGACACTCTTCCAAAAGTACAGCCACGATCCATGGTTAGTACGCTCAGTCCGGACTCTAGGCGACGCCCACAGTTCCATCCAAGCCAATACCTCCCACCCCATCATCTCTCAAATGAAATAGACACATCGATTTCCCAAGCTGGACATTCTTTTAGTACTTTTGTGCCTGGTCCAAGCCAAAATATGGACAAATCAAGCACAGATAACGTTTCTTTATCCTTGCACAATTCTGCGGGTCCTTCCTCATCAGACGTCTCAGCTATCTGTGGACTTGAAGACACAGAAGTGGCCATAAGTGACTATGAAAGTTTAGACAACTTTCGAATTGATCAATCCCACATTCCCTATATGGAAACCCAACATCAGACTCAAGTGTGACAAACTTTTTGTTTTATATGCCATATTGAAAAAGCCACAGCATTCATCCTGGACTATAGTAACACGTGCAAACCTTTGGAATTCCAGTCGCTTAGATAGTATGTCAGTTATCTGTTGAGAAAAATTAAATAGACAATCCTTTTAACACTTTGCTGATATTTATTGCCAAACATATGCACAGTGTTTTAGTACTCAAAAGAATTTTGGGGAAAAAAAAGTACAGTTTGAAATTCTCTTGCATATCTTAAGGGGATGGACACTACATTTATAAGCAGGTGAACATGCATTTGCTGGTACTGTGTATCATATGACTTTGAAAGGCTGAAGTGTAGCTATAAGAGTATTAAAGCGAACTTGACACTTTCAAACTGGAAGTAGCCATTTTGTGCTCAGAACTTGTATTCATAAGCATGTAACTCTTAAGTCACTAGGGGGGGAAATTGAAGCCGTTATCCACAGCAATCAGATTTCATCTTTCAAAGGAATCATGAACTCTGATTGTTTGCTATGGGTACTATTTCTGCTTTTGCTCCAGCTTTCATAAATCAGCTCCACTGTGGTAGTTGTGTTATTTTCTGCAGGCATCAGTTCAAGAACTCTGTGGGGTCAAGAGACGTAATCCAGTTAACATTGTTGCTTCATTTGTATTAAGGTTATCTTCATCTGTACATAGAAGTGCTGGCATTGCAAATCTCTGAGAACCCTGCTACCCTCAATACCCATCTGGGAATTACCAATGAGCATTGAGAAGTAACTGCATACAATGTATTTAAGGGTGGATATTTGCATACTTGGCGGTAGGGTTTCATAGCCCAGGATCTTGAATTCTGACAAATTGAAATCCCCTTCTATATGTTCATCCCTGGCAATGTCTTCTCAAACCTAAGAGGTTCTGAACAATAGGGAAGGTTGTCCACAATACCAATGCCCCCATAATTTGAATACCTTGTAGTTTTGGGACTTTTTAAACCCTACAAAATCCACCCACATTAAAGCTGGAATCCAGGCATACAACTAAATACAAAGATGAAGAACTGTTTTACCTGTCAAAGGATTAGTATTTCTCTCCATCCAGCCCTGAGATTTATACAGCCAGCACAGGCAGATGGACACCACCTACAGATAAGGATTGCATTGGTGTCATCTGTCCACCCCCACCAGCCTTTTAGACTGGACAGCAACAAAGCAGCAGCAGACTGATGGGGTTGTCCAACTGCTCACTCTTCTGCTGTTCTTACCTCAAATCAGCATGTTTTTCATTAACACATTTGCATGCAGCACTCTGGATTGGCTTTCAGGTCCTCTCCCTCTTACCCAGTGCTGCTGTATTGGGGATTGAGGCTGGTACCAAGTCAGAATCAGGTACTTTTACAAGTTGCATTAAAATGCATTTAATGACTTATTAATGAATACAAAGCTTCAATAATTTGTTTATGTTCATATCTGTTTGGCGTTCAGCTTTAAGGCAAAAACCATATAAGTTTCCTTCTAAGTCCTATCCCTGAGTTGACCTGCGACAGTTAATATGCATGTGAGTATATGTGATAAGTACATTTTGACTTAAAAAGTTTGAAAAGAAGCACCAGAGCTGTTTACAAGTATGAAAGTTTACTGGAATAGCACAAATATGAAAATAACAAAAAATGCTTTAAATATCTATGCTCCTACAATACTGAAGACAGTATGTATGTATATATTCTGGGTCAATTAGCCATACTTCTCAATATAACCATTTTTTTTTACAAATGTGTGTGCCTTGTCCATTCTGGCAAATTTCAGTTCACACAAAAATCACCCATCTACTTTGCACTAAAAATGTATCTTGAAGCCACACACAAACACACACACACACTATACATTTACTTCATATGAGCTCTCCATTTCAGATTTATTAAATGTTGTAAATGGCATTGTGCAAAGAGTAGGGGCGTGCAGTAACCTAGAGTAGCAATTTAGAAATGATCTGCTTTGAGTCTGCCCACACTAAGCCAGTTAATTTGATTGGTTGATATACACACCATTAAGCTATTGTGAGGGGGTTAGCTCGGCAGCGGGTGTGTGTGACCCCCGGGATGGGCTCCCCACACAAAACAGGCCCAGCAAACGGAGGTTGTGGTTTTCAAAATCAAAAAAAGGTGCGGTTTATTTTCTATTTACAGTGACAAAACACAGCAAAGCAAAAGAAACATAACCAAAATAAATCCTGGTCAAGTTGACCTCTGACTAAACATACAGGTTTCCTAACTAACAACTGGGATCAGCCTAGTGCTGTCCTAGTCCCTAAGTCCCTGGTTTTGTAAAAGTCCAAACAAATAGCCACACAGGCTTTGCCTCACCGCACAGGGGTTCACTCTCCCTAGACAGTCCACACAGGTCTGGGTCCAGGCATGAGCTAACATCTAATGAAGCTGGGAGTTCTTATAGAGGCCTAAATGAGCTGACAAGCTTCAGCTGGCCTCATCAACTCCCTGTCTGTACGACGCCCAGCCCTCTCCCTAGAGGTATGAGTCATCCATGAGCCCACTAGCCTTATACAACTCTCCACCTAGTTGTATAAGTCGGCGTAAAGCCTGAATCTGGGCGAAATATATCTACCCCCCTGGATGCAACCAGGTGACTTTACCTTCCTGCTGTCACATACCCCCCCCTCTTGTTTTAACCTCGGGGTTGGAACACCAGCAATCAGGCATTCATGTACTCGAGACAAAGCATCCACATTCCCCATTTGAACGCCAGGGCGATGCTTTACTGTGAAGTTGAATTCCTGGAGGGCCAGGAACCACCTATTCACTCTTCTATTTGTTTCCTTGTTTTGAGCCATCCACTTTAACGGAGCGTGATCCGTAACCATGTCAAAGTGCCTACCTAGCAGGTAGTACCGAAGGGAATCTAGAGCCCACTTCACCGCTAAACACTCCTTTTCAACGGTGGCGTAATTTACCTCATGGGACTTCAACTTCCTGCTGAGGTAAATGACTGGGTGCTCTTCCCCGTTCCAGACCTGGGACAATACTGCTCCTAACCCCACATCTGACGCATCACTTTGTACGACAAAGTCTTTAGAGAAGTCGGGTGAGTACAACACTGGCTGGCTACATAAGGCTTGTTTCAAGAATTGGAATGCTGCCTCAGCCTCGGGGGTCCATTTAATCATGACCGACCCTTTCCCCTTCGTCAGGTTGGTTAGGGGCACAGCCTTAGAAGCAAAGTGGGGAATGAATCGCCGATAATACCCAGCGATTCCCAGAAAGGCTCGTACCTGCTTCTTGCTGTTGGGACGTGGCCAACTCTGGATGGCCTCGACTTTGTTGAGTTGGGGTTTTATTACTCCCCTCCCAATGGTGTACCCAAGATATTTGGCCTCCTCCTGCCCAATGGTACACTTCTTGGGGTTAGCCGTAAACCCCGCTTCCCGAACAGAGTCCAGGACTGCTTGCACTTTTGGCAGATGTGAGGCCCAATCTGTGCTATGGACAATTACGTCATCCAGGTAAGCCGCAGCATACTTCCGATGGGGCCTCAGCATCTGGTCCATTTTCCGCTGGAATGTGGCCGGCGCATTCTGTAACCCGAACGGCATTCTTTTATATTGGAACGCCCCGTCTGGGGTTACAAATGCGGTTTTCTCTTTGGCCGACTTGGCCAGGGGGATTTGCCAATACCCTTTTGTGAGGTCAAGAGTCATCATGTATCGGGCTGTTCCCAGCCGGTCGATCAACTCATCTATACGTGGCATGGGGTAGGTGTCAAATTTTGTAACTTTGTTCAACTGACGAAAATCGTTACAAAATCGCCAGCTCCCATCCGGTTTAGGCACCAACACGATGGGACTAGACCAATCACTTTGGGACTCCTCTATCACCCCTAAGTTCAGCATTTTCTGTACTTCCTCCCGTATTGCCTCCCGTCGAGCCTCTGGGATCCGATAGGGTTTTAACTTCACCCTTTCACCGGGCGGGGTAATGATGTCATGCTCTACCCCAGATGTTTGTCCCGGCAGCTCAGAGAATACCTCCTTGTTGCGAAGCACAAACTCCTTAACCTCCTGTTGTTGGGGTTGTGACAAGGTGGCTGCTATTCCAACCTCAGGAATCACGCAACCAGTTTGAGCTGGTGACCAAGTGTCTGCGACTAGGGACTCTCTATCCCTCCAGGCTTTCAACAGATTAACGTGATAGATCTGTTCGGGCTTTCGCCTTCCTGGTTGTCTGACCTTGTAATTCACTTCGCTCACTTTTTCCATTATCTCGTAGGGGCCTTGCCATTTGGCAAGGAATTTACTTTCAACCGTAGGGACAAGTACCAATATCCTATCCCCCGGGGAAAAGGTACGGGTCTTGGCTCCACGGTTGTACACTCTCTGCTGTGCCAACTGCGCTTGGGCCAAATGTTCCTTCACGATGGGCATTACCCGTGCAATTCGATCTTGCATCAGGGCGACATGCTCAATCACACTCCTGTGGGGAGAACTCTCACTTTCCCAAGTTTCCTTGGCAATATCCAACAGCCCTCTTGGGTGTCTCCCATACAGTAACTCAAAGGGGGAGAATCCCGTAGAGGATTGGGGCACCTCCCTAATAGCAAACATCAAATAAGGAAGTAAACAGTCCCAATCCTTTCCATCTCTATCCACCACTTTCTTCAACATTTGTTTTAGGGTTTTGTTGAATCTTTCAACCAGCCCATCGGTTTGGGGGTGATACACAGACGTACGCAATTGCGTCACTTTGAACAATTTACACAGCTCTTTCATAACCCGGGACATAAAGGGTGTACCTTGGTCCGTAAGCAGTTCTTTACAAATACCCACCCGGCTAAAAACAAGAGATAGCTCTTTGGCTATGGTTTTGGCCGAGGTATTTCGGAGAGGGATCGCTTCTGGATAACGGGTGGCATAGTCCATTATAACTAATATGTACTGGTGCCCCCTAGCGGACTTGATTATAGGACCTACCAAATCCATGGCGATCCTCTCAAACGGGACCTCAATGATGGGTAGAGGGACCAGCGGGCTACGGAAATGTGGCATCGGGGCCAACCTCTGACACACAGGGCAGGAGGAACAATAATTTTCTACGTCCTTCATCACCCCCGGCCAATAGAATCTCTGCAATACCCTCTCTCGGGTTTTCTCTGTCCCCAGATGACCTCCAAGAATGTGCCCATGGGCCAACTCCAACACCAACTTCCTGTAAGGTTTGGGCACCACAAGCTGCTCAACGGTTTCTTCTGCCCGCATTCTCCACCAACTGTGAGGGGGTTAGCTCGGCAGCGGGTGTGTGTGACCCCCGGGATGGGCTCCCCACACAAAACAGGCCCAGCAAACGGAGGTTGTGGTTTTCAAAATCAAAAAAAGGTGCGGTTTATTTTCTATTTACAGTGACAAAACACAGCAAAGCAAAAGAAACATAACCAAAATAAATCCTGGTCAAGTTGACCTCTGACTAAACATACAGGTTTCCTAACTAACAACTGGGATCAGCCTAGTGCTGTCCTAGTCCCTAAGTCCCTGGTTTTGTAAAAGTCCAAACAAATAGCCACACAGGCTTTGCCTCACCGCACAGGGGTTCACTCTCCCTAGACAGTCCACACAGGTCTGGGTCCAGGCATGAGCTAACATCTAATGAAGCTGGGAGTTCTTATAGAGGCCTAAATGAGCTGACAAGCTTCAGCTGGCCTCATCAACTCCCTGTCTGTACGACGCCCAGCCCTCTCCCTAGAGGTATGAGTCATCCATGAGCCCACTAGCCTTATACAACTCTCCACCTAGTTGTATAAGTCGGCGTAAAGCCTGAATCTGGGCGAAATATATCTACCCCCCTGGATGCAACCAGGTGACTTTACCTTCCTGCTGTCACACTATGCACAGTGTATTTAGGGATTCTCCATCCGTCCTTTTATTTTTAGTATGGTTTTGAAGCAGAGAAAGCCTCCCCATTAATAATAATGACAAGCCGGGAGTACCCATATCTTAGCTTTGCTGTTTGAAGAGAATGGCGTGTTTTGAAATTTGGTTGGTCAAACTGGTCACTGGATAGTATATCCAACTTCTGAAGTTGAGTTACTTCTACATGAGGCTGCTGTGATATTTCATAGGCTTAACTGTAACCCACACACGTGCCTAATAGTAGGTAATCATGGGTGTGTGCAGCAAGGTGCAGAATTACTATGTGACTCTGAACATGTCATTCACTTCAAACGGTGAAGCAGCCATAGTTGGAGGTCATGTGGAGGCCTATGTGTTACCTCCACATGAGCCTACTGCAGAATTGCTTAGGCTGAACTCTGATACACACCCATGCTTACCCCTGCGGTTGGGGGCCTGTGGTTTTTGTAGCTAGCATCAAGGGGGAGAATTCCTAGAATGACCTCAGAACAGGCCATTCTCTTCAACCAGTGGAGCAGCCTTCGTTGAAGGTCTTGTGGTTGTTTATGTGTGACCTCTACATGAGCCTGCTGCAGAATTGCAAATTGGTGCTGTTGGGGTAGGTGGTTCCTTTCATTGGACAGCAATCTGTAGAATTACTAATGTGACCTCAGAACAGACCATTCCCTCCAACCAATGGAACCGCCAACAATTTAGAGCAAACTGTATGTTAAAAAGTGTGTGGACGCCTGACCATCACTTTAATATAAACTTGTAGAACACCCCATTTGAAAACCATAGAACCTAATATGGAGTTAAACCCTTTTTTTTGAGCTTTGACACTCTCCACTTCTTTGGTAAGGTTTTCTACAAGACTGGGTGAGAATACGTGGCTTACAATCAGCAATCATTCCAAACACATTCAACAAAGTTGAGGGCAGGGCTTAGTGCAGGCCAGTCAAGTTCCTCCACACCAAACCCCTCAAACCATGTCTATATATAGCTGGCTTTGTGCATATACTGTAGCACAGTCATGTTGGAACAGAAAGGGACCTTTTCCAAATTGTTATCCCAAGGCTGGATGTACATAAATTTCTAAAATATCTTTGCTGTAGCATTACCAATGCTCTTACTGGAAACACCTGCATAAAATAATTTGGAGAGGTGTACACAAATGTTTTGCCACATGGAGGTGTGTTGGTCATGTGTTCTTAAACATTCAAACATATGGTGCTGGTGGATGCTCTCATCAGTGTCTCATTGTCATTTTTTTATTTATTTATTGGCTTTCTTTAGCTCACAGCACTATTAAAACTGAACCTGTTAATGGACACCTTATTAAAATGAGCCTGTTTGTAGCATATTAGAAAGTCCCTATTTAAGCAATAAAATGCAGTGCATTGTAGTGTCTTTGTAATGGTAGAGAAGTATTATTCATATCTGATAGCTTGTGAAAATTACCCATTTATCCCTGCAGTATTTTTGTATTAAATTATTAAGTTATTTTTAAATTTGGGCTTATAGGATGATAAAAATGTGAAACTTAAAGTATAAACACACATTCACATAAAGGTAAGGTACATTATTTTCATGCAATTCAAACAATGTGAAGACATTTTTTAGATGCATGTACTGTGTGACTGAAATGTTTCTAATGGAGACACAAAATTGTACATAAAGTTACCTGGGCTGGAAATGACCTGTTATGGTTGGTCAGTTATGGCTGGTCAGTAATGATTTTTTCTCATTGATATAGCTGCATAAGGTAAAAGCCATCCTATAATTGAGGAATATGTGTTTTGCTGTGGGCTTACCATATACATCTTTCAGGCTGAAGATGTGCTTTCCTGATATGAATTTCAGTAGAACTATGGCCTCCCATTAAAACATATTGGCCGCGGCACTTAATTATCCATGTATATGAACTTACAGTATACCCTAGTCCCTCTGCAAAGCTGTAGCTTATCTGACAGTACTTTGCCATACTTAGTCCTGCTCACCAATTTCTAGATTGACAGCACTGCCTCTGTCTCTGCCTCTGTCGCTGAAACCTTTCCACTGTGAGCTACAGTGTCTGAGAGGGGGGAGATGTGAGATATAAATGATAAAATATTTAAACCCATCACAGAAAGGTAAAGTTTTTGAGGCTTATGCATCACATATTAACTGTATATTGGGCTTATTTAGACTCATAAAGGAGCCTTTAGCTATACTTTAATAAATAAAATTTCCATTCTTGGTCATCTTGTTTCGTAACAGGTGGTGAGAAGCATTAGGAGTTTGTCCTTCCTTGGTTATAGGTTGAGTTTCGGGGGGACTGGGTCACTTTCTAGTTTCTTGTATATCTTGGTATGCTCCTGTAGCTAATTTTCATAGTTCATAGCTCCATTCCTGCCCATCTTCGAGACCTACTCTATAGCTAGGATGCTTCTATGCTTTTTTTGTGATATTAAAAGACCATTTAAAAAAATTCTACCAGAGAAAGAGACAACACAACACAAGAACAGCGATCTGACAGCCTCTCAGTCTCTGTGAGCCATAACAAACCAGTTTAACTTTCCAACCTCTAAACCAAAAAACAAAATGCACAGTTTTTGTTGGATTTACTCGTAATAAAAATAAAAATAAAAATCACATACTATATATTGATAAGTTTACATTTTCTTGGCAATGACTGTGGTGTACCTTGTTTATTTAAGGTTCTGCAGATGGATATTTTCATAAATGAATTGGGCATGACTGTTGGATCTAGATGGCTAATCCAGACCTAGAAACTAGATATCTGCTAAATCTTTCATTACTTTGTTGAGTCTGAAGTTGCAAGGCAAGTCTAACCAAGCAGCAAATAGTTTAGTGTCTGATGAATTGATGTATGCCACATCTGGCCATGTGGCAGTTGGGTGGAAAACATTACCTATAAAGACAGTAAAATAAAGCCTTGTTAACGCCACAAAGGTAATATACACAATTTTTTCAATCAGTAATTTCCAGTCAGATGTTAATGTTTGGGACTAGGGCTTGCCTTGTGCCTACATATAAATTTACATCCATACATGTGTAACTAGTCATCCATTGTATAACACGGTAGTTGGGATTTACTAAAACTGGAGCACACAGAATTTATTGTTAAAGTCCATTTGAACAAGTTGAAATTAGAAGCTGATTGGTTACTATGCTCAGCTGTACCAGATTCTGTGTGCTCCAGTTTTAGTAAATCCCCCCCCCCCCCGTGTGTATTTTGTGGGCACTTTTATATACATAGCAAATTATGTTAACTGTCTATGTAGGGTGTTCATGACGTTGGGTTGTGGTTGTTATTTTGGCATAATTATAAGACCGCCCCAATGGTGGAAAACCTGACAATTTATCTAAGCAACGTCAAAACAGTTTAGTAAAAATTACCAACTATTTTCATTTCTTTAACTATGTGACCAGCATGAGGTCTTCTGCAGCATATTTTACTGTAAGCAATAGCTATTGCAGATTATGTAAATTTGAAATTCACAAACACACCGAGCCAGTTTGGGACAGCCTTCATTGAATCTTTGGAACTGCACGTGTAATAAATTATATAACTGGTCTAGTTAATGTTGGCAGTTGAAGATCCAAACAAGCCTAAATCGGCATTGACAGATACTTGGCAAACTCTCTGCTTTTTGGATCCACTGCGGACCTACCATTTGCAATTGCTTACTTGCTGTTTTTATATTAGGTCTTTAAAATGGTAACCAATTCTTCATCTGCAACTTTTAACACCAGAAATTATGTATATATCCTCTGTGATTTTGACAGGAAGAAGTGTGTTGAAGATTTCTCTAAATATAATAGTTAGCCTTATTTTTATTTTTAAGGCTACTGATCACTGCATAATAATAATAACAATGAATAATGCAACAGTAAAAATAGACTTCTAAATAATTGTTTTCCCCATAATTTTTTGGGACATTTTGTGATTCCAAAATGTTTTTGATTAACAGCCTTATGAAAAGTTTATGCCTATGTGTCTACAACATAAGGAGAAGAGGGAAAATCTTTACTTGAATTCTAGCAATGGTACCTTGGAATGCTAGCCGTAAATTCCAGCAAGGGCTTGATTTGCGTTAAATTTGCATGTTTCGTTGTTGTATAAGAAGGTGTCCTCTGGACATTCAAGTCTTTTATGGAGATTCAGAAACACACTGGGGTTGATTTACTAAAACTGGAAAATGCAAAACCAATCAGATTTCAGTTTTTTTGCCAAAGCCTAATTGAACAAGCTGATTGGCTACCATGCACAGCTGCATCAGATTTTGCCCTCTCCAGTTCAAGTAAATCAACCTCAATGTCACATTAATTGGCTTCTGACCCAAGTTAGTCCTGCAGAGTGTTATAAGTGATTCTGCAGAGATTGATGCGAATGGCTGATTTTGTTGTTGAAGTGCTTTCTAGTATATTTGAACAATAACTACAAAAATAGTGATAGATAATTGGTTCAAACAAGACAGGTTTGTGATTTAGAGTAAGTGGGATATTACATAACCTTCAAAAACACGCTAAGAACATTTTAAACTTCTTTACCCCGTTTATGACATTGCCCCCCAGCTATCCACCAGTGCAATGACCTCAATATTATTTAGAGTGAACTTTGTTATAGGGATGCAAATTTTCCTTTTTGTTTTGAGATTTTAAAATCTGTTGCCAGTAGATGTGCTGGATATCCCAAAAAATAAGGCAATAGATTTGAAGCCCTAGACTGGGTTCTAAACTACAGAATGAGGCTGCATGTCTCTTATGGTGGGCCAATGGGAGAGGTTAGAGGTATAATATTTCTGTATATTGATCGGCCCATAATATAAGCTATATATATAGAAAATGCACCAAGTAAGGTTGAAAATACATTTTTAGCATGCAAAATGCATTGAACCTAACACTTATTCTGTTCATTGTAAACAAGCACCATGCAGGGATATATGGTAAAGCAATAGCAGCGTCTAGCACAAACCACCTCATTCTCTAGTAAGTTAAAACTTCACATTGGGCTAATAAGCGGATGAAAGTATATGTTTTACTTGCCAAAGTATTTTTATTTCATTACATCCAGTCATAAGAGTTACACAGCTCTGCCATACAGCACAGTCCTGTCTGGCAGGGCAGGAGACCTGATTTTCTCTGGTGCAGTAACACTTACAAGTCTTGTCCCTGCCCCAGGAAGTGAAAGGAGAAGCTGCAGACTGATGAGCTCATCTTTATTACTGTGCTGTCTACTCCTATTGGCATGTTTATTTTTAGCACATCTGCACTCAAACACAGCTAATCGGCTCCCTGTGCTGCTTCTTCCGCTCCCAGGCCCTGAGCTCTGTTGTAGAGCAACTGCAAATTACTTAGATCAAGTCAACTGATACTTAAACTGTTTGCATTACAAAATACATTTACACAAATTTGTGACCGTGTTGAATTGCAAGTTTGTTAACTTGCTGCACATTTTCACTGGCAAGTTGTTCACTTGCAGAGCACTTGAAGCACAAGTTTTAGTTGACATTTTTTCAAATTTGCAGCAAATTTGCATGGCGAGTCTCTAGCAAGAGCAAAGTTGCAGTGGTGAGTCTACAGCAAGAGCTCTGCAAGTCTACAGCATGAAATTTCAGCCACAGTGCCCCCTGTGGTGGGATGACTATTGCACAACATAACTGAACCAAAACTTGAAGCAGAATTGCAGAATGTTCGCAAAGAAAGTTGATCTGGAGTCATGCAATGCGGACTTGCTGCAATTGTGCAACAAACTTGTGAAGCCTGACAAGTCTAGCAATAGCTTAGCAAGTCATTTTCGAACTTGCAGCACAATTGCTTGCTATCAGGGTTTTATTGGTGTTAGGAGAGGGATGGGAGCATTTTAAGAGTAGTTAGGCTTAAGCTGGAATTCTACTTTAATAAATACAGAGCTGCATTAATTTAAATCTTTTATATCTGCCTAGAATTCAGATTTTTAGAAAAAGTACTTTATTATGAAATAATGTCTAAGATCCCTTATTTTATTTTTACCCTTGGTAATATTGCAGTAAGGGAGACCAACAAGTTCTAAATGCTTTGTTTGGAGCATAGATGTGATTAGATTCCCCTGACTATTGCTGAAAAAGAACAAACAGGACAAGCTAACAATATTCCTCTATGCTTTTGAAAGACTTTTCCACTCAGCCTTTCCAATATCAACATGTTCAGCCAGCTTTACTCTTGTAATCTGTATATTCTTCAACATTTCCAGACAAAATGCTTAGAAAAAATAGATCATTCCTACAATCACATAACACTCCATATCAAATTCAGTTGTAGCTTAAGGCCCCATGCACACGAGACGCTGTTATTTGCTGTTGAACGCGCGTTCAGAGGCAGTTGGACGCTTTTTTCAACTGCTCCTGAACCCATTCAATGTTATCCTATGTGTCCATGCACACACTCTCGTTTTTTGGCGTTTACAAGCAGTTGCGTTTAACCTCGTTTTTCCAGAAGCAAAAAAATGGGTTCAGACGCAAAAGTTTTCCACGTTTCAGACGCTAAACGCTGCTAAACGCGGCTAAACGCGGTACTGGCGTTTTGCCGCGTTTGCGTTTATAAGCGTTTTTAAAGGTGACCTATTTTTTAACATTAGAAATCTCAAAAATGATGGCAAATGATGAAAAACTATTAAAAAATATAAAAGAAAACTGTAATTGCTTGCATTGCATTGTGGACAATCCACAACTTGTGGCAGGTAACGTGGCAAGTGGACAATCAACAACTTGTGTCAGGTGATGTGGCCAGGTGACGTGGCCAGGTGACGTGGCAAGTGGACAATCCACAGCTTGTGGCAGGTGACGTGGCAAGTGATACGCTAAATACAAGTACACTGCTGCTCTCTCAGCTGCTGCTACTCACTCTGGTCTCACAAACTGGCTGAAATGGTTAAAATTTACTCTTTTTTGAGCTTAGGGAGGGTCTATGATGAAACGCTTATAAACGCAAACGCGGTTAAACGCCGCTAAACGCGGCCGCAAACGCGGCAAAACGCGCGTTTAAAAACGCCGGTTTCAGCGTTTAAAAACGTGTGTTCAGCAGAGTTTGCACCTGCGTCTCGTGTGCATGGGGCCTTATTGTTACAAACACCCAGAGTCTAGAATCGGGAAAATATGAGTTGGTTGTAGGGGAACAAGCAAACCTCTTGTTTGCCCAAGAAAATCAAAATCATAAGCTCTGCATCACTTTGCCATTATTAACACCTATTGCTGCGTACACACGACCGTTTTTCATGATGAGAAAAATGCAATTTTTTAAATTGGTCATTAAAAACGATCGTGTGTAGGCTCCAGAGCATTTTTCTCAACGAGAAAAATGGCCATTAAAAATTTAGAACATGCTCTAATTTTTCTCGTCATTTTTCACGTCGTTGTTTTTCTCATCGTGAAAAACGGTTGTGTGTACGCTTAAACAACGGGAAAAATACGCGCATGCTCAGAAGCAAGTTATGAGACAGGAGCGCTCGTTCTGGTAAAACTAGCGTTCATAATGAAGATAGCACATTCGTCATGCTGTAACGGACTGAAAAGGGCAAATCGCTAACGCCAAACTTTTACCAACACGCGGTAACACAAAATCAACAAAAGCAGCCCAAAGGGTGGCGCCATTCGAATGGAACTTCCCCTTTATAGTGCCGCCGTACGTGTTGTACGTCACAGCGCTTTGCTCAAGCATTTTTTTCACGATAGTGTGTATGCAAGGCAGGCTTGAGAAGAATCACGTCGAAAAAAACGTTTTTTTCCATGACATTAAAAACGGTTGTGTGTACGCGGCATAAGAAATCACTATTTCTCCCATTAAATTAAAATCTCTTCTACCTGATTGATATGCCATGCTCACATTTCTGCTAGTGTGGATAGGGAAAGGAAACAAGCTTGGTTCCACCTGGACTATAGATCCCCCTCTGTCACCCCTTTGTATCTCTTTGTATGTTAGGGAGGCAAAAACACCTATTTAATTATAATTTTGGATCCTGTGAACGTTGGTGTTGTACTGACCTATTTGCAGTGTTGTGGTGTTATTATGATGGCCTCTATAACATCGTTGTGCACTGGGATCCTTTGTGGGTCATCCAATGAGTCAGCTTCTGATGGCTGCCCAAGAATGTATCTGCCCAAGAATGTATCTGTATACTGTCCAAGGCTCAGTTCAGCCAAACTCCACGCAACGTTGGGCAATTTCTGCTCACAGGAAATCTCTGCCTTTTCTCTGAACTTGTTTTATTTTTCATTGCTTGTATTGAAGTTAAGCTATAACAAAGTAACTTAAAGTGATTGTAAAGGTTTTTTTTTTTTAAATAACAAACATGTCATATTTACCTGCTCTGTGCAAGGGTTTTGCACAGAGCAGCCCCGATGCTCCTTTTCTGGGGTCCCCCGGCAGCGCTCCTGGCTTCTCCTCTTCATTGGGAGTCCCCATGAAGAGCCGCCTTTCACGGGGTCTCCCGTGCGGGCGCTCTTCCGAGTCCTGCTGCTGTGTCTATTGACACAGACACACAGACAGCAGGACTCGGCCCTGCCCTGCCCCTGACTCAAGGGTCACTGGATTTGATTGACAGCAGCGGGAGCCAATGGCTCCCACTGCTAACAATCTATCCAATGAGGACCCGAGACAGCGGCTGGAGCTGCTGGGCTTGTGCTGGTCGCTGGAAAGATCGGGTTCAGGTAAGAAAAAGGGAGGCTCTGGGGGGCAGCTGCAGCATAGAAGGTTTTTCACCTTAATGCATAGAATTCATTAAGTTGAAAAACCATAAGACTTTACAACTCCTTTAAGTTGTAAAATTTGCAGACATTTTCATAGGTCCTATTTAAAAAAATAAATAATAATTGTGGCCTTATCATTTGTTTCAAGCACACACAACATCATTTTAATCAACGCTGATTTGTGTTAACAAACAAAAAACAATACGTTTTTCCCCTTATAAATGTCTTATCTTTAACTATATATCTTTAATTAGCTTTATACTGTATATACTGTGCCATCCCCAGTGTCTATTCTTATATTGTCCAAAAAAAAAGAGCAACTTTATTTATAACCCCAGGGTTACCTTACTGAGAATAAACAACAATAAACAACAATTTAAAAAAATACATCTTTTGGAAGGTTATCAAGATAGCTATAGAAAATAAAGATCAAGCCTAGTTCTCACCGCCTTTATCTCATGCAAAAGCCTGAAACACATCATGTGCAGTGAGCATTTACAAAGCATTGAGCATGAGCATGTACATTCTCAGGGGGGGCATTTGTGAAGTGATCCTGTTGCTTCTTCTGGCATGGGTAAAGCATGGGCTCGGGTGAAGGTATTTTTATGTGATTTAAAACTAGCTCACTCAATTCCTGAGTGCCTGGTAATGAGCCTAGATCAGAGGGCCAGGGTGCAAACAGGGCTGTGATGTTTGTCCAGTTCGACATTAAGCCCCCTTGACCCTTTTCTGATGCAAAGCCCCATGTGATATTTTATTGCCACAACTGCAGAGAGTATTAGAGACTCTAACATTGGAATAATACATTTTAAAGGGCAACATCTAGTGCTAGTAAAGGTTTGGTATTAGTGCTTACTAGGAAATATACAGCCAGACCTGGGATGTAGGGTCATCCTCAGGCACACTGGAATTTCTGAAACAAGCTGCCTACACTTTACAATATTCTTCCTTTACACACTTTGTACGACCAGACAGGATCACTTTAAACCATGGTACATATCTTAATAGCAGTGTTAAATTAAGCTTTAAACAGCTTTATTAAGCAGTGGTGATACTTGACTGCCGAAACCTGCTGGAAGCTTGGTTAAAGCTACAGCCAGTAATAGTATCAAGAGTTGTGTTCAACACACATCCAGAGATGAAGGGTTCTTTAAGGACTTGTAGAAAGCTGCTCTAAGCTTTATAAATGCTGTGTACACACAAGAATGCATTTATATGCTGTTGACATTATTTAATGTTTTAACCTAAGAAGACTTTTGTCCTCTAGGGGATTTTGAAGTGGTTGCAAAAAAAATATTGGGGTAAAGCATTTTTCTGTCCAAAGCTGCAGCCAAGAAGAGAAAGCAGAGTGTGGTTAATATATCCGTGTTCTCATTTAAAGTGCCAATATATGAACACAATACAAGTATTTAGCAATATTTCATTTTTTCTTAAGAAGAAAGCCTAAGGCATAAATTCATAGCACAATTTTTTGGAATAGATGTGTAGTAACTAGTATTAAATAGTGTTGAATAGACTTGAGATGGTTAATAAGTGTAGATAGCTTCCCCTGTAGAGTGGAGGATGATACCTCATTAGGATCCTACAGCCATGATGTATGATAGTAAGGAGTGTATAGTATATTACTGGGCTTATTAAATCAAAACTGTAAGGAGCAAAGTGTGCAAAGCCGTAGATAACAAGACACAATCAGATTTAACTTAATTTCACAAAGAACTGTACAATACAGACTCTCATTGCTTGCTATGGGCAGTGCACTTAGCAAGCAAACTTAAATATGGTAAACGATGTAAGCTATTATTAATTGCCCATTACATAGATTGTATAAATTACTTTTCGGATGAAAATGGAAACCTCCCTTCAGTTTAGTATCAAAAAGGGATCCCCATACAACGTGAATCTCCAACTTGCTTTGGTTTACTGTAGTTGTTGGACTGACACCACAAGGTCAATCTGCATGAAAAGCATTTCTTTCGACACCAGTAAAAGTTCACCTGTATGGGAAGGTTCTTCCATTTTATTACAAGGGTGGGCCACACAATAGAATTCAGACTTTTCTGAAATGTCCCCTTAGGGAAATTTGGGAAAGCATTCCTGCAGCCATATTTTAACCTGTATATATCACCTGTAATAGAACGTCTTCATGGTTTTACCCAGTGTAGTATAATAGTTAGCGGGTCATATGGTTGCATGACGTGTTCATTAGAATCAAACCTGTACATCATCCTGATTTGGGCTCTTTTATCACCTACTACTCTGATCACTGTTCAGGCCAAAAGTTTTATGATGCACCTTAATACACTGTGTAGGCAGCCATTTTGTGTTGAGAATCAATATTCACAGCATGAAGGAAGATATGTGAACCAGCCTTTACAAAACTTTTTCAGCTGTGTGGGCTGAACAAGCATGTAGAGCACAGAAGGTGCTTTTGACACCCTTAGGGCAGTTTCATGCCTTTCTGTGGGCTAACGCGATGGACTATGCTGTGGCCTACACCATGGCCACCTTAAAGTGTAGGTAAACCCTAAATCCATTTTTCAGTACTTTCAGCATTTCCTACCTTGTACTTGTTTTCCGCAAATTGTTTTTTTGTGAATCTGTCATAGTTTCTTACCTAGATAGCTGCCATTAACAGCACTTGATGTGTGCACTCCTTTAGCTAGTTACTAGGCTACCTATGAGGTCTATCAAGTAGGCAGTTCAAATACCAACCCAGATAGCAAAGATAACTTGATACAAATTTGTGGTTGTGTTGAACTGTAAGTCTTATTAACTTGCTGCACATTTTCACTGGCAAGTTGTACACTTGCAGAGCATTTGAAGCACACGTTTTTGACCCTTTTCCAATTTGTAGAAAATTTGCATGGCAAGTCTCTAGCAAGAGCAAAGTTGCAGTGGCGAGTCTACAGCAAGAGCTCTGCAAGTCACAATGACCCCTGTGGAGGGATGACTATTACACAACATAACTGAACCAGAACTTGCTGCAGAATTGCAGAATGTTTGCAAAGAAAGTTGATCTGGAGTCATGCAATGTCGACTTGCTGCAATTGTGTAACAAACTTGTGAAGCCTGGCAAGTCTAGCAATAGCTTAGCAAGTCATTTTCAAACTTGCAGCTCAATTGCTTACTATTGCTTACTATCTGGGAACTGAAGGAGTGCACACAGTGAGCTCATCTGCTGTTAATTGCAAGACCGGTGATTTAACATTATCAACGTGCAACAGGAATTGCTGTTACTGGGTAAGAAACTTTGCAACAGATTCACAAAAAACAATCTGCTTAAGAAAACTGTATACAATGAGCCATAATCCCAGGCATACTGAGAAAACTATTTAGGGATTGCATACATTTTAATGTTTCTGTGACTACTGCAAAATATTAGGACCCCAAAAGTACACATACACAATAAGAAGACTTTCAAGACCATACTGTTTGAAAAACGTGCACTTTCTTTGTAAAAAAAATGTCACGTAACCCATCACGTTCATCTGTTTTTGGTGGACCTCAGCGCAGGATCAGGGACTAGTCCACTGCAGCATTTGTCTTACGATCTGCCTTATTGCTTAGACATAGTGGAATTTATTTAAAAGGAAATATAATTTTAATTTCCCCTTAACTTACTAAATTAGATGGATTTCTGCCGATGTAAAAAATATATATATATATATATATATATATATATATATATATATATATATTTAATTTTCTTTGCTTGTGATTGGGTATTCTTTGCAAAATAAATTTTTATCACGTTTACTAAGCTAAAAAAAATGTCACCAAACCCATTACGTTCATCTGTTTTTGGTGGACCTCAGCGCAGGATCAGGGACTAGTCCACTGCAGCATTTGTCTTATGATCTGCCTTATTGCTTAGACGACATAGTGGAATTTATTTAAAAGGAAATATCATTTTCATTTCCCCTTAACTTACTAAATTAGATGGATTTTTGCCGATGTAAAAAAAAACATATATATATTTTTAAATTTCGTTGCTTGTGATTGGGTATTCTTTGCAAAATAATTTTTGTATCACGTTTACTAAGCTAAATTAAAATTACCGTGCAAAGTGAACATGTTACTCTCCTATAGCAAACAACCTTGCAGTCTCAGTTGTGCTTTAATGAATATGTATGGCACAGATCAAAATGTTCCACTGTATTTTTCGTTGCAATTGTCTAAAGCCTCCTCAAAACAACTGCTAATTTACTCAAATATCTATGAGGATTCTTCAGTAAATGTCTGCACTTTTTTTAATTCTGTTATATATATATATATATATATATAAGTGCAGACATTTTTTGAAGACCCCCTCGCATATCTTGAATTAAAGGAAAAAAACAACAAACATATTTTACTGCAAAAAGCCAAAATTGTAATAAGTGATACTAACATACTTTTCAATAATTTTATTGTTTGCATTTATATATTCTTTTGATAGTGATATTCATTATGTTCAGCAAAAGCTTCCCTTCTTCAATACAAAATTAATTTACAAATGCTAAAAAAACATTGTTGGACCAATGGTACCTATTGGTAATCTGTGATTTTCATAGCGTGAAACTGAAATGCTAGAGCCTTAGCAATGGTTTACAAGTGTGTTTTGTGCTAAAAGTGGAAGATAAACTCTTCTCCTAAAGATTCCATTTGAGATTTCATTATGGACATTTTAATTTATAGTCTCAAAAATAACCCCAATTTGCTGCCTATCCAAGGTGATCAGAATTTGTTAAAATGTAATTGATTGTTTCATCACACTTTGTACATGATATATTTTAAATTCATCCAATTTAGTATTTCAAACATTATTATTATTATAATACAGGATTTATATAGCACCAACATTTTGCACAGTGCTTTACAACATTAGGGCAGACAGTACAATTACAAAACAATTCAATGCGGGAAGAATCAGAGAGCCCTGCTCATTAGAGCTTACAATCTAGGAGGGAGGGTTAAGTGGTACGAAAGGGTAATAACTGTGGGGGATGAGCTGATGAAGAAAATAACCACAAACATGGTTAGGAAGAATCCTCTAAGGAATTTGTAGTTTACTTCCAAATCATCTATAGGTATCTCTATAAAGGTTTTAATTTATCCAGGTCATGGTATAGTTCATGGTAGTTTCTCACGTTCAACCGGACTTGTTTTGTAATGTTGAAGGATGTTTACTACTCATCCATCATTGTAATTGGATGTGGTTTAACTACCAGATATCTATAGGTATTCTTCTACACTAATGTATGAACATTTTTTTTTTTTTTTACATGTAATGAGACTTTTAGGCGGTTGGATCTTGTTTTTTGTTGATTGTAGTTGTTAAATTTATCACACCTCCCCCAAAAATAATTGTGCTCATTAGGAGCTGAGAATGGGCATCTTGTTTGTAAAAGATAAAGGTGGGCTTTATGATCTTCCCGGTTTTCATTTGTATCTCACAATATAATACTTTGAGCGTTTGCAGGGGGGAAAAAAAAATGTAATCATGTTTTTCTTTCTGCTGCCCAACTACCTTATTATTGTAATTTATATTAGAAAAAAAGTTTCTATTACTTATCTTTTTATATCTATTTTAGAGGTAGTATTCACCATGTTTTAATTTCTAAAATGTTATCTTCATATTGTGCATATTTAAAAAGAAATTGGGGTAAATTATGACCAGACATATGCATGTATTTGTGGATACCATTAGAACTATAAAAAAAGAGACAAAAAAATTACTTTTATAACCCTAAAATACGAAACAGTTGGAGATCGACTTTATTTTGTTTAATTTATAGTTAAACTAGCTTTTACTTTATATTATTTTTATTAAGCATTGCTTTGACAAACTCAATGTGAAACTGAAGCCACACATTAGCCAACTTAGACTTTGAAAATTACAAGAAAATGGTATACTGTTCTGTATATAATTATGTTGATTTTTAAGTATTGTTGACAGATGTTGCTTAAGCTTCAACCATCATTTTCCCATCTTGCATATGATACAATTACAACTACTGTTTCCTATGTTTTAACCATTGCTTTTCCTAAAACAGCTCAAAGAACATGATTTGATATTTAAACGAATAGTATTACCTTTTCCACTCAACAAAAAATAAATAATTTAATAGAACAGTGATTACAACTATTACTTGAGTTCATATAGAAGAATATAGAATTGGCATCAAACCTTCACTAATAAACAATTCACAAATCAAGGATTCATAGGTGTTATCTTCAGAAAGATAGCAATAATAATCATTTAATAGAAAATCATATAGTTATTTACCGTATTATTTTAAGGCTAAAATATGAAATGTTGGGAGTCAATGTTAACACTTTCGATACATGACTGGTTTAAAACCCCTAAAACTGCATTGTATTTTGTTTTGGAATGAAAATTAAGCACTGTATCAGAAATCTGATCACGCAATGTTTTCCTGTTGTAAACAGGCTGGGTTTTCAGGATGTATGTTATAGAGATGTTTGTAAAATAAGGTATGACATGTATATATAATGTTTTTTAATAAAAAGAAAAAAAAATCTTTCAACCTCTTGTAGATATAATACAGCCAGACTGTACTTTCTGTACTCTACAAAATGTACCACGCCACAGATCTTCATGGAGGTTCATTCCATGTCAACTTTTTGCATATGAGATTGTATTTGGATATTGTGTTCCTTTTTTTGATGCAAATTATTAGGTTAGCGATTCTGTTTACTTTTGTTTATTTATTTTAATTTTTTCATACCTCTTTATTTCCTGGTTAATTAATTTGTTTTAAAGTGTACTGTATTATTTATGTTTGACAGTTACATGTCATGGAAAAAGAATTATGCAAACAGGAATTAATGGACTGGTTATTTCTCACAACTTGCCCCCAAAGAAAGATCATTGTACCCTGGTGCATTTTGCTGTTGACAGTATTATGTTTTCTTTTTCCCTTTTTTTTTTTCTTTTGAATAGAAAAAAAATGTACAGGTTTGTAACTGTTGGAATTTGATAAACTTGATGGTTAACCATTTACAAAACTGTGTTTTGCCTTTTATTTAAAATGAAACTCCAATTTAAAAGATAAAAATACACATTTGCAGCAATAATTACCTTCAATCAAGGGCTGCCCCTTGAAGAAATGTCTTTCTGCCACAAGATGCCCTCAGGATTCAGTGTTGAATGACAGAAAGCATTTTCTGTGAGCCCGTTCTGTCATGGGTCCTCCCCATGTAGAGACATAATTACACATCCTGAGCTCATTACACTGGACTGAGAACCGCTCACACACTGTTACATGAGCACTAGGGATGAGCCGAACACCCCCGGGTTCGGTTCGCACCAGAACCTTCGAACGGACCGAAAGTTCGCGCGAATTTTCGAACCCTATTCGTTATAATGGACGCGAACGTTCAAAATCAAAATTGCTAATTACAACGGCCAATATGCATGTTAATGTCATAAAACAGGTTTGGGGACCCGGGTCCTGCCCCAGGGGACATATATCAATGCAAAAAGAAATTTTAAAAACTAAAGTTTTTTCGGGAGCAGTCATTTTAATGATGCATAAAGTGAAAAAAAAAAAGTGAAATTTTCCTTTAAATATGGTACCTGGGGGGTGTCTAAAGTATGCCTGTGAAGTGGCATGTGTTTCCCGTGTTTAGAACTGTCCTTGCACAAAATGACATTTGTAAAGGAAAAAAAGAAGCCATTTAAAACCACTTGCGGCTTTAATGTCATGTCTTGTCCTGGCCGCCATATGGCTGAAAATCCTTGAGAAAAATGGCATGGCTACCCCATCACCCCCCCCCCCACCCCAGCCCCTTTGGGTCTTGTATGGATACTAAGGGGGACCCCGCACCCAAAATAAAACCCTATACCTACAACCCTATATACTCTGAACAGCAGTATATAGGTGGTGCAAACAAGACATGGACTGTAGGTTTGTTCTTAAGTAGAATCTGAACAGGTACATTATGAAGTGTAGCTACATCCCAAAAAAATCAATTTTTAAGCTTTTTGGAGAACATAGGGAGGGGTTATCACCCCTGTAACATTTGCTGTCTTTGCACATCTGTTCAGAACATGTCACCTCACTTTCCGTCCCAATGACAAATGTTTTTGGAAAAGTGGGGTTTTAATTGAAACAAGGATTGGTGATAAAGCATCAGTAGAGAGGAGATACCTTTTTCCCAAATTAAATCTAACAGGATAGAATTTTCCTTCCTAGGGGTAGATTTCCTCTCACTTCCTGTTTTCTCTTGCCGTTTGCAAGTAGGAGTCGTTTGTAAGTTGGATGTTTGAAAGTAGGGGCCTGCCGTATATACTCTGCAGAAATTTGCCCTATTAGATGTTGGTGTAGCCACAAGACTGGTGGGCACAGGAATGGGCCCTGCTGTGAGTTAATAGATCAAGATTTGTACTTGCATGCACCTGTTGAACCGGGCAGAAAAATTGGGCCTTTGGTGGTGGTGGTGGTGGTGGTGGACGGTGTTGCCACAAGACTGTAAGCCCTCACAGTTACTCTTGGTGGGTGCAGGAATGGGCCCTGCTGTGAGTTATTAGATCAAGATTTGTAATTGCATGCACCTGTTGAACAGGGCAGAAAAATTGGGCCTTTGGTGGTGGTGGTGGTGGTGGACGGTGTTGCCACAAGACTGTAGGCCCTCATAGTTACTCTTGGTGGGCGCAGGAATGGGCCCTGCTGTGAACTATTAGATCAAGATTTGTAATTACACGCCCCTGTTAAACAGGGGCTGAAAAATTGTGCCTTAGGCATTGGTGCTGGTGCCACAACACTGCAACCCCTCACAGATACTGTACTTGGAGCACAGCAGTCACACCTGTTGCGAAGCATCTTTTTAAAAAATTGTAATTACACGCCCCTGTTATACAGGGGCTGAAAAATTGTGCCTTAGGCACTGGTGCTGGTGCCACAACACTGCAACCCCTCACAGATACTGTACTCTGAGCACAGCAATGAGACCTGTTGCAAAGCATTGCCTAAAAATTGTAATTACACGCCCCAACAGGGGCTGAAAAATTGTGCCTTAGGCACTGGTGCTGGTGCCACAACACTGCAACCCCTCACAGATACTGTACTCTGATCACAGCAGTCACACCTGTTGCGAAGCATCTTTTTAAAAAATTGTAATTACACGCCCCTGTTATACAGGGGCTGAAAAATTGTGCCTTAGGCACTGGTGTGGTGGCATGGATCATTGAGGAGGAGGAAGAGGATAGTCAGTGAACATAACAGGACAGTCACTCAGCATCAGCATAGGCAGTCTTGAAGGGATGTGACATTATAAATTATTCCGTTATATCCGCTTCAGGTGTCTGGTAGCTGGTGGTGATCCAAGACTGATTCATTTTTATGAAGGTCAGTCGATCAACCGAGTCGGTGGACAGGCGCACCCTATGATCGGTGACAAATCCTCCAGCAGCACTGAATGTGCGTTCGGAAAGAACGCTGGATGCAGGACAGGCCAGTAGCTCAATTGCATACTGTGCAAGCTCTGGCCAGTGATCCATCCTCAGGACCCAGTAAGCCAGAGGATTTTCGGTGGGAAAGGTGTCCAAGTCTGACCTTGCCCCTAGGTATTCCTGCACCATGTATATCAGACGCTGGCGATGGTTGCTGGAACCGATCATACCTTGGGGCTGCGGACTAAAAAATTGTCTGAACGCATCGGTCAGACGTCCACCTTCCCCACCGCTCCTTCTGCTACTGACCGAAGCCTCAGCAACTCGTCGTCCAGGACCAGGAGTTTGTAACCTCCCAGTTTCTGGGAACGCGTTGCACAGACCTTTCTGCAAGGCCTCCCTGAGATGTCTCATCCTCTGCTCCCTCTGCGACGGCAAGATAAGGTCCGCAACCTTACCCTTGTACCGTGGATCAAGGAGAGTGGCCAGCCAGTAATGGTCACTCTCCTTGATCCGAAGAACACGAGGATCCTTCCGCAGGCTTTGCAGGATCAGGGAGGCCATGCAGCGTAGGTTAGCTGAGGCATTCGGTCCGGAGTCTTCTGGGTCACTGAGGATGACATGATCGCCAGCCACCTCCTCCCAGCCACGTACAAGTCCACTGGTTTGTTGGGACTGTACATCATCCCTAAAAGACTGCTGCTGCTGATGCTGAGTGCCAGGCTCCACCTCCATGCTCACACAATCCTCCTCCTCCTCCTCCTCCTCTTCCTGTGTGATGGGTGGGACAGAAGGAACATTGTCTGGATAAAGGGGGCCTTGAGAGACAAGGAAGTCCTCCTCTTCCTGCCTCTGTTCTGCCTCAAGTGCCCTGTCCATTATCCCACGCAGCGTATGCTCCAACAGGTGGACAAGAGGTACAGTGTCACTGATGCATGCACTGTCACTGCTCACCATCCTCATGGCCTCCTCAAATGGTGAGAGGACAGTGCATGCATCCCTGATCATGCTCCACTGGCGTGGGGAAAAAAAGCCAAGCTCCCCTGACCCTGTCCTGGTGCCGTAGTCGCAAAGGTACTCATTGATGGCCCTCTGCTGCGTGTGCAGTCGCTGCAGCATGGCCAACGTTGAGTTCCACCTGGTGGGCATGTCACATATTAGGCGGTTCTTGGGCAGGTTCAGCTCCTTTTGCAGCTCAGTCAGCCGAGCACTGGCATTATAAGATCGGCGGAAATGCACACAGACTTTCCTGGCCTGCCTCAGGACATCCTGTAAGCCTGGGAACCTGCCCAAGAACCGCTGCACCACCAGGTTGAGGACGTGAGCCATACAGGGCACATGGGTGAGCTGCCCCTGTCGCAGGGCGGAGAGGAGGTTGGTGCCATTATCAGAAACGACCATTCCTGGCTTAAGCTGGCGTGGCGTCAACCACCTCTCGGCCTGCCCCTGCAGAGCTGCCAGAACCTCTGGCCCAGTGTGGCTCCTGTCCCCCAAACACACCAGCGCAAGCACGGCATGGCATCTTTTTGCCTGCGTACTCGCGTAGCCCCTTGTACGCCTACGGAGCACCGCTGGTTCCGAGGACAGAGCACTCAAAGAGGACATGGAGGAAGAAGAAGAGGAGGGGGTGGAGGAGAGAGGTGTGTCACAACCAGTAGTAGCATTTTGGAGGCGTGGTGGCGGAACAACCTCCAACACTACTGCACCTTGTCCTGCATCCCTCCCAGCTGCCAATAGAGTGACCCAATGGGCCGTGAAAGAAAGATAACGTCCCTGTCCATGCCTGCTGGACCATGAGTCAGCGGTAATATGCACCTTACCGCTGACCGCCCTGTCCAGCGAGGCATGGACATTGCCTTCCACATGCCAGTAGAGAGACGGAATCGCCTTCCGTGAGAAAAAGTGGCGTTTGGGAACCTGCCACTGAGGAACCGCACATTGAACAAACTCACGGAAGGGGGCCGAGTCTATCAACTGAAAAGGCAGCAGTTGAAGTGCTAGCAATTTAGCCAAGCTAGCATTCAACCGCTGGGCATGTGGATGGCTGGGAGTATACTTCTTTCGACGGTCCAGCAGCTGGGGCAGGGAAATTTGCCTGCTACAATCGGACGTCGGTGTACTGCAAGTACTTGGTTGTGACACACCTAATTCTACACCTTCAGTCCTCTCAGAGCAGCTTTCAGAGAGGACTGAAGATATAGTGGGGATGGAGATCCCAGCTGATGAGGAGCAAGGAGAGGTCCGCTTTGTTCTTTGGTGTGGGTCTTTTATGTGTGCTTGCCAACGAGCTGCATGGCAGGTCGACATATGTCTGCTCATGCTTGTGGTGCCCAAGCGGCTGATGTTTTGGCCACGCGAGATACGCTTGAGACAAATATTGCAAATAGCAGTGGTGCGATCTGATGCACTCGTCTCAAAAAAGGCCCACACCAAAGAACTTTTGTGATAATGTGCAGAGGCAGCGCCCTGCACAGGCGGAGCTCTGCGGTGTGGTACAGTTGCTGTGCTGGCCTCTAGCTGGCCTCCAGGGGGCATCCTGCCTCGTTGGACATGTGACGCTGCATCCTCCTCCTCCTCCTCCTCTCTCCCTTCAGGCACCCACGTGGAGTCAGTGACCTCATCATCCCCTCCCTCTTCACCACTAGAGCAAACCTGGCAGTAAGCTGCAGCTGGTGGAACACTACTGCCAGATTGCTGTCCTTCAGCATCCCCTCTCTCTGCGCGCACACTACTGACTTCCTCAAGCTGGGTATCATCATCCGAGCCTTCGAATCGTTGGGCATCCTCCTGGAGCATGTACCCAACACTGTGCTCAAACAGTTCGGGGGACTCCTCAGGAGGACATGGTGGGTCTAGGGAAGGGGTGGCTGATGATGCCATTGAGTACGCGTTGGCAGCTGCTCTGCCAGTACCCTGAGCCTGGGTGAGAGAGGATGAGGAGGATGAGGAGGGCTTGGTCATCCATTCTACCAAGCCTTCGGCATGATGCGGCTCCACATGTCCAGCTGCCGAAAACAAAGACAAGCGTGTCCCATGGCCACGTGCTGATGACGATGCACGACCACGTCCACGGCCAGCACTGTTGTCTCTAGAAACAGAGCCTGCCTGCCCTGTGTTCTTGCCTCGGCACGCTCTGCCTCTCCTTGGCGGTCTTCCAGCCATTGTAGTCGGTAGTGTATATAGTATAAAAAATAGAACTCCTATGTGTGCTCACAACACACTGTAGGTCCTATGGGTGCTGACACTAACACACTATAGGTACTATGTGTGCTGCTGACAAGAAAATATAGGAGCTCTGTTTGCTGCCACTAACACACTAGAAGTCCTATGGGTGCTGCTGAGAAGAAAATATAGGAGCTCTGTTTGCTGCCACTAACACACTAGAAGTCCTATGGGTGCTGCTGAGAAGAAAATATAGGAGCTCTGTGTGATGCCACTAACACACTAGAAGTCCTATGGGTGCTGCTGAGAAGAAAATATAGGAGCTCTGTGTGATGCCACTAACACACTAGAAGTCCTATGGGTGCTGCTGAGAAGAAAATATAGGAGCTCTGTTTGCTGCCACTAACACACTAGAAGTCCTATGGGTGCTGCTGAGAAGAAAATATAGGAGCTCTGTTTGCTGCCACTAACACACTAGAAGTCCTATGGGTGCTGCTGAGAAGAAAATATAGGAGCTCTGTGTGATGCCACTAACACACTAGAAGTCCTATGGGTGCTGCTGAGAAGAAAATATAGGAGCTCTGTTTGCTGCCACTAACACACTAGAAGTCCTATGGGTGCTGCTGAGAAGAAAATATAGGAGCTCTGTGTGATGCCACTAACACACTAGAAGTCCTATGGGTGCTTCTGAGAAGAAAATATAGGAGCTCTGTTTGCTGCCACTAACACACTAGAAGTCCTATGGGTGCTGCTGAGAAGAAAATATAGGAGCTCTGTTTGCTGCCACTAACACACTAGAAGTCCTATGGGTGCTGCTGAGAAGAAAATATAGGAGCTCTGTGTGATGCCACTAACACACTAGAAGTCCTATGGGTGCTGCTGAGAAGAAAATATAGGAGCTCTGTGTGATGCCACTAACACACTAGAAGTCCTATGGGTGCTGCTGAGAAGAAAATATAGGAGCTCTGTTTGCTGCCACTAACACACTAGAAGTCCTATGGGTGCTGCTGAGAAGAAAATATAGGAGCTCTGTTTGCTGCCACTAACACACTAGAAGTCCTATGGGTGCTGCTGAGAAGAAAATATAGGAGCTCTGTTTGCTGCCACTAACACACTAGAAGTCCTATGGGTGCTGCTGAGAAGAAAATATAGGAGCTCTGTTTGCTGCCACTAACACACTAGAAGTCCTATGGGTGCTGCTGAGAAGAAAATATAGGAGCTCTGTGTGATGCCACTAACACACTAGAAGTCCTATGGGTGCTGCTGAGAAGAAAATATAGGAGCTCTGTTTGCTGCCACTAACACACTAGAAGTCCTATGGGTGCTGCTGAGAAGAAAATATAGGAGCTCTGTTTGCTGCCACTAACACACTAGAAGTCCTATGGGTGCTGCTGAGAAGAAAATATAGGAGCTCTGTGTGATGCCACTAACACACTAGAAGTCCTATGGGTGCTGCTGAGAAGAAAATATAGGAGCTCTGTTTGCTGCCACTAACACACTAGAAGTCCTATGGGTGCTGCTGAGAAGAAAATATAGGAGCTCTGTTTGCTGCCACTAACACACTAGAAGTCCTATGGGTGCTGCTGAGAAGAAAATATAGGAGCTCTGTTTGCTGCCACTAACACACTAGAAGTCCTATGGGTGCTGCTGAGAAGAAAATATAGGAGCTCTGTGTGATGCCACTAACACACTAGAAGTCCTATGGGTGCTGCTGAGAAGAAAATATAGGAGCTCTGTTTGCTGCCACTAACACACTAGAAGTCCTATGGGTGCTGCTGAGAAGAAAATATAGGAGCTCTGTTTGCTGCCACCAACACACTAGAAGTCCTATGGGTGCTGCTGAGAAGAAAATATAGGAGCTCTGTGTGATGCCACTAACACACTAGAAGTCCTATGGGTGCTGCTGAGAAGAAAATATAGGAGCTCTGTTTGCTGCCACTAACACACTAGAAGTCCTATGGGTGCTGCTGAGAAGAAAATATAGGAGCTCTGTTTGCTGCCACTAACACACTAGAAGTCCTATGGGTGCTGCTGAGAAGAAAATATAGGAGCTCTGTGTGATGCCACTAACACACTAGAAGTCCTATGGGTGCTGCTGAGAAGAAAATATAGGAGCTCTGTGTGATGCCACTAACACACTAGAAGTCCTATGGGTGCTGCTGAGAAGAAAATATAGGAGCTCTGTTTGCTGCCACTAACACACTAGAAGTCCTATGGGTGCTGCTGAGAAGAAAATATAGGAGCTCTGTGTGATGCCACTAACACACTAGAAGTCCTATGGGTGCTGCTGAGATGAAAATATAGGAACTCTGTGTGATGCCACTAACACATTAGAAGTCCTATGGGTGCTGCTGAGAAGAAAATATAGGAGCTCTGTTTGCTGCCACTAACACACTAGAAGTCCTATGGGTGCTGCTGAGAAGAAAATATAGGAGCTCTGTGTGATGCCACTAACACACTAGAAGTCCTATGGGTGCTGCTGAGAAGAAAATATAGGAGCTCTGTTTGCTGCCACTAACACACTAGAAGTCCTATGGGTGCTGCTGAGAAGAAAATATAGGAGCTCTGTGTGATGCCACTAACACACTAGAAGTCCTATGGGTGCTGCTGAGAAGAAAATATAGGAGCTCTGTTTGCTGCCACTAACACACTAGAAGTCCTATGGGTGCTGCTGAGAAGAAAATATAGGAGCTCTGTTTGCTGCCACTAACACACTAGAAGTCCTATGGGTGCTGCTGAGAAGAAAATATAGGAGCTCTGTTTGCTGCCACCAACACACTAGAAGTCCTATGGGTGCTGCTGAGAAGAAAATATAGGAGCTCTGTGTGATGCCACTAACACACTAGAAGTCCTATGGGTGCTGCTGAGAAGAAAATATAGGAGCTCTGTTTGCTGCCACTAACACACTAGAAGTCCTATGGGTGCTGCTGAGAAGAAAATATAGGAGCTCTGTGTGATGCCACTAACACACTAGAAGTCCTATGGGTGCTGCTGAGAAGAAAATATAGGAGCTCTGTTTGCTGCCACTAACACACTAGAAGTCCTATGGGTGCTGCTGAGAAGAAAATATAGGAGCTCTGTTTGCTGCCACTAACACACTAGAAGTCCTATGGGTGCTGCTGAGAAGAAAATATAGGAGCTCTGTTTGCTGCCACTAACACACTAGAAGTCCTATGGGTGCTGCTGAGAAGAAAATATAGGAGCTCTGTGTGATGCCACTAACACACTAGAAGTCCTATGGGTGCTGCTGAGAAGAAAATATAGGAGCTCTGTTTGCTGCCACTAACACACTAGAAGTCCTATGGGTGCTGCTGAGAAGAAAATATAGGAGCTCTGTTTGCTGCCACTAACACACTAGAAGTCCTATGGGTGCTGCTGAGAAGAAAATATAGGAGCTCTGTGTGATGCCACTAACACACTAGAAGTCCTATGGGTGCTGCTGAGAAGAAAATATAGGAGCTCTGTTTGCTGCCACTAACACACTAGAAGTCCTATGGGTGCTGCTGAGAAGAAAATATAGGAGCTCTGTTTGCTCCCACTAACACACTAGAAGTCCTATGGGTGCTGCTGAGAAGAAAATATAGGAGCTCTGTTTGCTGCCACTAACACACTAGAAGTCCTATGGGTGCTGCTGAGAAGAAAATATAGGAGCTCTGTTTGCTGCCACTAACACACTAGAAGTCCTATGGGTGCTGCTGAGAAGAAAATATAGGAGCTCTGTTTGCTGCCACTAACACACTAGAAGTCCTATGGGTGCTGCTGAGAAGAAAATATAGGAGCTCTGTTTGCTGCCACTAACACACTAGAAGTCCTATGGGTGCTGCTGAGAAGAAAATATAGGAGCTCTGTGTGATGCCACTAACACACTAGAAGTCCTATGGGTGGTGCTGAGAAGAAAATATAGGAGCTCTGTTTGCTGCCACTAACACACTAGAAGTCCTATGGGTGCTGCTGAGAAGAAAATATAGGAGCTCTGTTTGCTGCCACTAACACACTAGAAGTCCTATGGGTGCTGTTGGGGTGCAATGCTGTGCTAACAGCACTGCGGTTGGTACTACTGCAATACTGTACTAACAGTAAGCACGCACCAGACTAATCCCCAGCAGCAGCTAATAACACACTAACTGTGCAATCAGCAGCAATGAACGATCAATGACTTAGGTAGCAATGGTTTAGCAAAGAAATAGCCAATGGTTTAGCAAAGAAGAGCAAATCTTTCAGTATCAAGCAAAGACAGAATCAGCAGACTAATCTCTCCTAAAGCCGGAACTCATGTGACCGGGGCCGATGGCGTGGCGGCCTTTTAAATGGTGGGGCGTGTACTAAAGCCCCTGAGCTGTAATTGGCTACAGGCGTCCTGCCTGTAGCCAATTATTGCTCTCCGAGTTTCGGGCGCTGTGATTGGCCAAGCATGCGGGGTCACAGTGCATGCTTGGCCAATCATCAGCCAGCAATGCACTGCGCCGGCCGCGCCGGCCGCAATGCATTGCGGGGCCGCTCGCATCACACGAATGTGATGCGAACGGCCCAAATAGTTCTGGGCTCGACGAGCGAGCGAACGCCCGATGCTCGATTCGAACATGGGTTCGAATCGAGCACCGGGCCCATCCCTAATGAGCACCATTCAAGCCAGGAGGAAGGACTGCCTGCTGCTGCCACTGGCAAAGAGAAAGAACTTATGACATCAGACCAGCTAGTATTAAAAGTATATATAAAATAATTAAAAACAAAAGTGGGGTGGGGCTTTAGGAGGTAAGGGGGAAGACAAGGGTCTGGGGGAGACATTACCTGGAATTCAGCATTTATTTTTTAGTATGATGCGGAAAGCTAGGTTATTTATTTATTTTCTACCTCACCAAAGGGTCAGTAAGGTTGGCTGTCTTTTTTGCAAGAAAGAATATTAATTGTGATTCGTGATTACCCAAATGGATGTATGGAAAAGATCTGGGAAGGTCAATGAGAAGGTTTGCCCTCTATCATCCATGGAGAGGATAAATTAGGCAGTACCGCACTTGAGTACTTTTGAATCAGCCATATTATAACAGTAGCAAAATTTGCATAGGCTGAACTTAATTGACTTTTTTTTCAAGCCTACTTCTTGTCTGTGAAGGTCCTCATTTATCCAGGTCATGGTAAAGCTTGAAGTAATTAGTCACATTCATTGTGGCTTAATGTTGAAGATGTTTTGTAGCTTATCCAACCTTGCTTGAAGAAGTTACGAATTGTCTTCAACATTACAGAACAAGTCCAGTTGAAAGTGAATAACTACTAATAGCTAACCCTACTTTTTATATATTTAATGAAGTGTTGGTGGTTTCAGGCTCTCATTAGTTTACAGTAAGTTTCATTCTGGGAGGAGTTGCATTTATCAAAAAATTCTTTACGCATTCTGAGACAGAACATCGATTGACCTTACTGATTCCAGGATTGGGCACACATGAAAAATTTCTGAACCTGCCAGGGACAATAGAAGAGGTTGTACTTGTACATGGACATGGGTAAAACTGGGCTTAAAGTGATTGTAAACCTCAGACATGAGATCTGAACAAAGCACAGTGTGTATATATATATATATAGCAGTAAAGGAAAAATATTGCGCTAGTCTGAATAAGTGAAAAACATGATACAGCAGCTGCATAAAATGTGACAAATATATAATAGAAATGTGAATAAAGATGCAGCGCTAAAATGAAAAACCCAATATGTGAAATTGAGAGTAGACTCAAAGTACCCAAAAAAATTATGGCAAACCAATAAGTCCACATAAACGTCTATAACAAATATCCTGAAAGTGAGGAATAAAATCGTGAAAATCATCCACTTAAGGGTAGGATATTGAAACCGGACGTGTAACTATGAAGGTCATCAGCATACAACTTCTGGGACAATAGTAAGGTGAAATACTCTTACCAGAGCTGGTGGATCTGCTGATTAGGCAGATCATAAAGGCATATAGAATCCTGATGGTCGATCGTGACTGCTTCTCTGGAGGCCACTCCAAAAGCCACAACCTCAGGGGCAATAAGTGGGCAGGTAAGCCAAAGCTTGACGCGTTTTGTACAATAGTACTTCAACAGGGGCATACTTTTTATACATTTAATGAAGTGTTGGTGGTTTCAGGCTCTCATTCGTTTACAGTAAAGCCTCGTACACACGGCCGAGAATCTCGTCGTAAAAAACACGTCGTTTTTTTCGACGAGATCCTTGGACAAGAAACTTGTCCCGGCTGAGTGTACACACGCTCATTTCAAAGAACCCGCGGTTCTTTGAAGGGAGCGAACGCGGTGACGTAATTGAATACGATGAGCATGCGCCCGTCACATTCGATGCCATCGCCGCCATCTTTGTACACCCTATCCTATGCCTAGGAAGCTACCGCGCATGCGTCAAAGTCATTTCGAGCATGCGCGGGCTTCCCGGAGGACAGGTAAGTGTACACACACACAATTTTCTCGTCGAGAAACAGGCTGACGAGAATCTCGACGAGAAAATAGAGAGCAGGTTCTCTATTTTCTTGTCGAGATTCTAGTCGGTTTTCTTGACGAGAAACCATACACACGAACGAATTTCTCGGCAAGAAATCTCTGCCAGCAAGTTTCTTGCTGGTTCTTGCCGAGAAACTCGGTCGTGTGTACGAGGCTTCAGTTTCATTCTGGGAGGAGTTGCATTTATCCAAAAATTCTTTACGCATTCTGAGACAGAACATCGATTGACCTTACTGATTACAGGATTGGGCACACATGAAACATTTCTGAATCCTGCCAGGGACAATAGAAAGGTTGTACTTGTACATGGACATGGACATGGGTAAAACTGGGCTTAAAGTGATTGTAAACCTCAGACATGAGATCTGAACAAAGCACAGTGTATGTATATATATATATATATATATATATATATATATATATATATATAGTGTTTACTTGCCTCTCTCCAAAGCACTAATTTCTCTCTGCGGTCTCCTTCATCTGCTATCAACATGAGTCACTTTTAGTTCTCCTGACACCAAGTGAACAAGGTGACAGGGAAGGGAGCTCCAGCTGGTTGACAGCCTCAGCTCTGTTCCTGTGTGCTGTGCTGTGTGAAGGTGGTGGTGGTGGGGGGTCCCTTCCTTGGGGGTCCCTTCCCTCCAATCAGCTCTCAGAGCTCTTATACAGTGTGTAACTGCAGCTCACTGCTCCCTGCTTTGTGAGTTTGTGAAAAACCCTTTTCATGTCAGAGTTTTACAAAGATGTACAGGACAAATGGCTGCCCAATAAACACAACTTATGTAGGATGATTTGTTTCACCTCTGTGTATCACCTGAGGCCAGTCACTTCACTGAAAATAAAGTTTACAACCACCTTAATAATACTGTAATAACATATAACTGCTGAAAGAACTTTTAGGTGTGTGCTACTAGTGTAAGGGTAGGGAAAAGCATATTGTAGCCAGAAATATCCTGAGTCGTTGATTTGGGTCAGTGTTACTAGAGGCCAGGGCTGGATGACTCATCCTGGCAACTCTCTGGTGCATCCCCCTGGTGTCTAGAATGTTGGAGAATCTTCTAGAACTAGTGGGTGGGGGTTAGGAGGAGCTGCCATGAATATTTATGGGGCATCAGCCAATCCCCATAAGTGGGCTGGCAGGGGGCAGAGACAACACCTTAAGTAGACATGAGTCTTTCCAGCCGGGGAGTTGGGTGGAAGATGGAGATGGAGTGCTGAGGAGATGCTGTCGGTGGCCCTTGAGGGAACCCCCTGCCAGGGAGGGTTGATACCTCAGGCTGGAGGCTCAGGATAACTGGCCTAGAAAGATCCCACCACCGGGGGCAGTTGGAGGAGACCCTTCAGGAGAGGCATCGGGACAGAGCAAAAGGCAGACAGTGAGTACAGATCAGCCTTAAGCAGGGACAACACAAGGGGATAGACTGTCAGCTGTAACAGTGCTCTCTGAAGACAGCAGTGGGCTTAGTTCTCATCCTTGCCCTGGGGAATCTCCATGGAAATGTTCCAGTCGGGCAGGACTGGGGCAGAAAGTCAGTCAGGAGGACTAGGAGGAAGATTAGCCAGGAGTGGCTGGTGGCAGCCAGGTGGGAGCCAGGTGGGCTAGCAATTTCTGCAAGCAAGTGGAGCTGGGATCAGTGGCCACAAGGGAAGCAGAAGGAGGAATGTCATGCTGTTGGCTCATTGCACTACTTTGTCAAGGGACTGAGAGTTCCTGCCTGTAATGGGCCTTTGCTAAGCTAGCACAAAACAGTTTGTTCCCCCAAGAGTGAGCAGCAGATGCCTTGCTGAGAAAACCAAGTTTGCACAGGAGGAAGGAAAAGTGGACTTTTTGTAAATAAGGAGGAATTGTCCCTTTTGTCCATAGTTCTGGGCATTTTTTCAAGTTGGCAAACCATAATTTCCTACCCCTCCAAGTTATCAAACCATAATAAAACATAAAAAACAAGCCAAGGACTGGTTCCTGCATTGGCGTGAAGGAAATACTGTGTGACTGGCTGTGCAGCAGGTGGGACTTGGGACACTAGCGACTCCTACAGGGGTAGTGCTACATTTATGAAAGATTTTACAATATTTTTGGCAACGTATAAGTTATGCACCAAACACTCCTTGTGCAAAAACCGTAGTACTTAGAAACAATGGCAGGCATTTCCCCATCCAAATGCTGGTGTCTAGGGCAGGGCGGATCCTAGGGTCATAGGCGCCTGGGTGCAGACATATTTCTGGCGCCCACATGGGCGTGGTCATTTTACTAACTCCTTCCCTTTACAAATGTTTCTGTGGCAACGACTCAAACCCAGAGATGCTCCCCTAAGGAATCTTTGTTACCCTGGAATCCTCCCATGATCTCTTAACAATAAACAAAATACAGAAAGAGAGTACTCTAATGGGACCTGGAGGGGTGTCTCTCTAATGGACACAGAGAGGGATTCTGTTAGAAAGAGCCCCCAGACATACTGCAGACACACTACAGGACATGGTCAGAGACTGCAGACATACTACAGGAGATGGTCAGAGACTGCAGACACGATACAAGAAATGGACATAGACTGCAGACATGATAAAAGAGATAGTCAGAGACTGCAGACAGGATACAAGAGATGGCCAGAGACTGCAGAAATTATACAAGAGATCAACATATCAAATGCAGCCTTCTAGTGCCCATCAATTGCAGCCTACCATTTCCCATCTAATGCAGCCCTATCAGTGCCCACCAAATGCAGCCTACCAGTGCCTACCAAATGCAGCCTACCAGTGCCCACCAATTGCTAGACTTGTGCACAACGGAAAAATTTGTTTAGTTTCAGTTCGTTTCTTGTGCACAACGGAAAAATTTGTTTAGTTTCGGTTCGTTTCTTTTCGGTCCTGTTGATTCGTAATCATTCGTAATTTTGCTAGACGGGATTTTTCGTGTTCAGACTAATTCGTATTTTCGCAAGCAACATTTTTCGTTGAATTTTTAGTTGATTTATAATTCGTACTTTCGGTAGGGTACATTGTTTTTCGTTGATTCTGGACACAACTCCTACTTTCGTAACTTTTTTTGGGTTCATTGATTCGTAATTTTCTGTGTCTCTCTCACGACGATGCTGCCTATTATGCCTAATGTGCTTCGAATGGATTTGTACTTTTCTAAATACATAGCGGTTATTTGTAACGATTCGAAATCTCGTATTTTACTTTCGTTTTTTACATGCGGCTATAGCCTCCGCCCCTGTACACCATTTTGAGAGGGTTCAGCACGGTGAGGGAGAAGCAGAGAGCAGAGCAGAGTGTTATTGTGCTTCGAATGGATTAGAAATCTCGTATTTTACTTTTTGTTTTTTACATGCGGCTATAGCCTCCACCCCTGTACACCATTTTGAGAGGGAGTTCAGCACGGTGAGGGAGAAGCAGAGCAGAGTGAGTGTTATTGTGCTTCGTATGGATTCGTACATTCATAACTTTTTTCATAACGAATTATGCCGAAGACATTCGGGCATTCGCTATTTGCGGTATAATTTATTTCGGATTCGGTTTTATTCGTAATTGCTTCCGAATGTCCGAAAGTTGCTAAATTCGGACGAATTTCGATTAGTTACGAAACGAATTGCACAAGCCTACCAATTGCAGCTTACCAGTGCCCACCAACTGCAGCCTGCCAGTGCCCACCAACTGCAGCTTATTAGTGCCCACCAAATGCAGCCTGCCACTGCCCAGTAAATGCAGCCTGCCAGTTCCCACTAAATGCACCCTGCCAGTACCCACTAAATGCAGCCTGCCAGTGCCCACCAATTTCAGCCTACCATTGCCCACCAGTTTCAGCCTACCAGTGCCCCTGGATTACACAGAGGGGCGACAATCTGCTGTCACCGGGCTTGAATTTGAATCTGCCGGGCGGCCGATGTAACAAAGTCCCACCTCCTAGACCGGCTTGTGGCTCCTATGATACAAGTCACGCTGATTCAATTTCACTGCATTGGATCAGTGTTCCATCTATTACAGGAGCCATTCTAGGAGGCGGGACTTTGTTACAGCACTTCCCATGGGCGGGCTGACAACTCATGGGGCCCCCAGGCAATAGGAAATCATGGGCCCCCAAGGTTTTAAAGATGGCTGCCACCATGACCTCCACACTCCTCTCCTGTACATACTGCCCACTACCATACCCTCCACACTCCTCTCCTGTACATACTGCCCACTGTTATACCCTCAACACTCCTCTCCTGCACATACTGCCCACTGTCATAACCTCCACACTATGACAGAGGGCAGTATGTACAGGAGAGGAGTGTGGAGGGTATGCCAGTGCTCAGTATGTACAAGAGAGGAGTGTGGAGGGTATGACAGTGGCAGTATATACAGGAGAGGCGTGTGGAGGGTATGACAGTGGGCAGTATGTACAGGAGAGGAGTGTGGAGGGTATGACAGAGGTCAGTATGTACAGAAGACTAGTGTGGAGGGTATGACAGAGGGCAGTATTTACACAAGCATCTCCCTGCTCTATACCTCCGTGAGACGATCGCGGGGATCCCCGTGGCCCGACTCACTGCGAAGGCAGCAGGGTCGCGAGCTCGCCGCCGGCGGCGCGCGCGCGACCCCCACGTTAGGCAGTTAAAGGGGACGTACAGGTACGTGGCTGTGCCTGTACATGCCATTCTGCCGACGTATAAGTACAGGAGGCGGTCGGCAAGTGGTTAAAGGGGTCTTCCAGATTCTGATAAGCCCCCCGCCCGCAGACCCCCACAGCCACCGGGCAAGGGTTGTGGGGATGAGGCCCTTGTCCCCATCAACATGGGGACATGGTGCTGAATGGTCTGGTATGGATATTTGGGGGGAACCGCACACCATTTTTTTTTATTTGATGCAGGGTTCCCCTTAATATCCATACCAGACTTGAAGGGCCTGGTAATTGAATTTGGGGGGACCCCCACGCATTTTTATTTTTTTTATCAATGACTTTCAATGACTTTTCTCTGTATTGCCGGGACCGGCAATTCATTACATCCGCAAGTACTTTTAAATGACTTTTTTTCCTTCAGAAATTACATTTTGTGCAGACTGTTCTAAGCACGGAAAACAAGCACTGCTTTACAGGCATACTATATACACCCCCCAAGTACGAAATTTAAAGGAATATTTCACTTTTATTGTTTCACTTTAAGCATTATTAAAATCACTACTCTCGAAAAAACTGACGTTTTTAAAACTGGGGCAGGACCCGGGTCCCCAAACACTTTTTATAACAATAACTTGCATATAATGCCGCGTAAACACGATCGATTTTTTCGACGGTGAAAACACAGTCGAGAAAATCGACGTTAAAAACGAGGAACAGCTTGTTCCCCCCACACACGGCCGTTTTAAATGTCATTTTTTTTTTGGTCGAAAAAAACGACCGTGTGTGGGCTCCGCGGCAGTGTTTTCCTATGGGAAACACTGCCGCGGAAAACATGTCGAAAAAAACGACGAGAAAAATTAGAACATGTTCTAATTTTTCTGGTCGTTTTTAATGCCGCTTTTCTCGTCGAAAAAAACGACAGAAAGCCCACAGACGATCGATTTTCTCGTCGAATGGGAAAAATGTTGTTTTTCTCGACGAGAAAAACGGCCGTGTGTACGCGGCATAAGCCTTTAAAATTAGCACTTTAGATTTCTCCCATAGACTTTTACAGGGTGTTCCGCGGCTTTTCGAATTTGCCGCGAACACCCCAAATTGTTCGCTGTTCGCCGAACGGGCGAACAGGCAATGTTCGAGTCGAACATGAGTTTGACTCGAACTCGAAGCTTGTGACGTGTTTATGTGATTTATATCTCTTCTGATAGAGGGATCCGACCATAAATATATACTATATATATATATATATATATATATATATATATATATATATATATATATATAGCTTTTTTTCAGCCAGAACGTGGTGCTAGCCTTGTGTTTTCCGCTCACTGCTATAACTTCTAAAGACAGAAGCCCAGCTTCTGCATTTAGAAGTAACAACACAACTCTCTGGGTGGCTGCACTGAACCCTCCCCGCCCCGGTGCAGCTAGTGTAATGTACGGGAGGGGCCCCAATGACATCGCTAGTGCCAGGCATCCATCTAGGCATTGCCCACTGCGGTGGCTGCCATCCACAGCATCTCCCCCACCACCTGTCTCTGTCCACCACCTGTCCCTTGTCACGTCAGTGTAAGAGAGCTGAGGAAGATTTCCCTAGGCGCCTTCCTGGCTCTGACACATCTTTTGACAGACCACATGAGAGAAAGAACATTTCCCAACCGCATGGAGCCCGAGCCCAAACCCACGCTGTATCTGAGGTCTGTGTTAGGAGATTTGGGGGGAGGAGAAACAAAAGAATTTATGGTGGGGGAAGAGGATTTATATTGATACAGGGGGGCTTGTGCTAGAAGAGGGATGTAATTTTTGGTTTAAAGTGGCCAGTGAGAAATGCAGTCCTGAACTGTGCCTTCTGTACCTAGCATGCGCCTTAACTCTGCACTCTGTATGTAGTACACTCTAAATCATGCACTCTGTTCACTGTGCACTCCTAAACGCTGCAATCTGTATGCAGCACACTCCTAAACCCTGCAAACTTTACACTCCACACTCTGTACATAGCACACTCCTGATCTCTGAACTTTGCACAATGCCCTCTCCTTAATCCTGCACTCTGTATACCATGCACTCCTAAACTCTGCATTCTGCACACGAGCACTTCTGATCTGTGCAATCTTTACTCCCCACACTCCTAAACCCTGCACTCTGTACACCATGCACTTCTAAACACTGCATTCTGTATGTAGCACACTCCTGGTATTTGATGCCCCTTTAAGACCCTTTCACTCTTAGTGCAATTTGGCCATACCCACTGTTTGCTGTGGCATGCTATCCTGGCCCCCTCTCGGGGGTAAGTGGGGGGCGTGATTGAGTTCCTGCACCTATTATCTGAGAAAAAAGCCCTGTATATACAGTATATATATACATATATATATATATATATAGAGAGAGAGAGAGAGAGAGAGACAGGAGTGAAAAAATGCTGTAAATTGAGAATGCTTTCAGAAATAGAAGTGGTATTAGTTTATATTTTTCAATTAGCAAAAAAGGAACTTAATGAACAAAGGAGAAATCCAAATCAATAGGGAAGGGAATGGAAATGCACTATAAATAAGGGGGGTGGATGGAATATTGTGAGATAGTAGCCAAACAGGCAGGGCCATGGGATAGCGTCGTCCAATGGTCAGACATAGGAAAATAATATGAGGTGGAATTTAGAGGGGAAGAGCTCCCCTCCTTTTTCTTTCAATACTTTATTGTTTTGTTTTTTTTCTCCTCGCTCCTTACTATGGTTTAGACTAAATGTCTCACTTTGTCCTCCCCACCCCTAGTGGATATTACCCTAGAAAGGAGGAGTTGGTAAGACTAGGGGGAATCAAATGTACTAATTTACTTTTAGTTGTATATATCGAAGGAGGATATATTAAAATATGTAAAGATGATTTTTTTTTTGTGTCTGTTTTTTTTTTTTTTATTCCTTTCCCTGTATAAAGGAAGAAAAGTTGAAAAATAAAGAAGTAAAAAAAAAAAAAAAGAAATCCAAATCAAATCAATATTTGGTATGACCACCCCTTGCCTTTAACACAGCATCAATTCTTCTAGGTACACTTGCACACAGTTTTGGAAGGAACTTGGCAGGTAGGTTGTTCTTGGAAAACTAACCACAAATCTTCTGTGTATGTAGGCTGCCTCAAACCTTTCTGTCTCTTCATATAATCTCAGACAGACTTGATGATGTTGAGACCAGGGCCTTGTGGGGGCCAAACCATCACTTCCAGGACTCTTTGTTCTTCTTTACGCTGAAGATAGCTCTAATGATTTTGGCTGTATGTTTGTTGAAGCTGTTATAGCTGCAAAAGGTGGGCCAACTCAATAATGGACCCTACGGACTAAGACTGGTATGCCATTAAAGTTCATGTGCATGTAAAGGCAGGCGTCCCAATACTTGGTAATATAGTATATATATATATATATATATATATATATATATATATATACACTGTGTATATATATATATATATATATATATACACTGATATATATATATATATATATATATATATATATATATATATATATATATATATATATATATATATATACACAGTGTATTTATAGTGTATATGTATATATACAGTAAGTATATATATATATATATATATCTTTTGTATATGGCTACTTGCTCATAGACCAGCTGTCAGAAAGTTGAATAAAGGAAACTGCTCAAAATAGCAACTTTCAGACAGACATGTACTGTATATGTTTGACTACTATTTAATTTTTTGTTGTTACACCAACAGGATTTTGCGGCACTTACAGCGGGCGGAGTGTGCCTCCTGACCATATTACACCTTAACTTAGCCTGTATTGCTGCTTTTTCCTGGTGTGTTACACCAACAGGATTTTGCGGCACTTACAGCGGGCGGAGTGTGCCTCCTGACCATATTACACCTTAACTTAGCCTGTATTGCTGCTTTTCCCATTTCCCTGCAGGCCATTAGAATGTCTGGAAGGCAAACAAGGAGAGGCAGACAGTCAGGAGCCAAAAAAAGAGGGCAAGCAGGCTCTGTGTCTAGAGACAACAGTGCTGGTCGTGGACGCGGTGCATCGCCATCGGCACGTGGCCATGGGACACGCTTGTCCTTCTTTTCGGCAGCTGGACGTGTTGAGCCGCATCATGCCGAAGACTTGGTAAAGTGGATGACCAAGCCCTCCTCATCCTCCTCATCCTCTCTCACCCAGGCTCAGGGTACTGGCAAAGCAGCTGCCAAAGCATCCTCTTCCCTGGTATCAATGTCATCATCAGTCACTCCTTCCCTAGACCAACCATGTCCTCCTGAGGAGTCCCCCGAACTGTTTGAGCACAGTGTTGGGTACATGCTCCAGGAGGATGCACAGCGTTTTGAAGGGTCTGATGATGATACCCAGCTAGAGGAAGGCAGTAGCGTGAGAGCAGAGAGAGGGGATGCTCAAGAAGGACACCAATCTGGCAGTCATGTTCCAGCAGCTGCAGCATACTGCCAGATTGGCTCCAGTGATGAGGAGGGAGGGGATGATGAGGTCACTGACTCCACGTGGGTGCCTAATAGGAGAGAGGAGGAGGAGGAGGATGAGGAGGAGGCACATCTCCAACGAGCCAGGATGCCCTCGGGGGGCCAGCGTAAGGGCAGCACACCGACAGAATCACACCGCAGAGCTCCGCCTGTGCAGGGCGCTGCCTCTGCCCGTTATTCAAAAAGTTCTTTGGTGTGGGCCTTTTTTGAGTCGAGTGCATCAGATCGCACAGCTGCTGTTTGCAACATATGTCTCAAGCGTATATCGCGTGGCCAAAACATCACCCGCTTGGGCACCACATGCTTGACCAGACATATGTTGACCTGCCATGCAGCTCGTTGGCAAGCCTACCTTAAAGACCCACACCAAAGAACAAAGCTGACCTCTTCTTGCACCGCATCAGCTGGGATCTCCAACCCCACTATACCTTCAGTCCTCTCTGAAACCTGCTCTGAGAGGAATGAAGGTGTAGAATTAGGTGTGTCACAGCCAAGTACTTGCGGGCACTCTGCTAGCAGTACACCAACGTCCGATTCTAGCAGGCAAATTTCCCTGCCCCAGCTGCTGGACCGTCGAAAGAAGTTCACTCCCAGCCATCCACATGCCCAGCGGTTGAATGCTAGCTTGGCTAAATTGCTAGCGCTTCAACTGCTGCCTTTTCAGTTGGTAGACTCGGCCCCCTTCCGTGAGTTATATATATCTTTTGTATATGGCTACTTGCTCATAGACCAGCTGTCAGAAAGTTGAATAAAGGAAACTGCTCAAAATAGCAACTTTCAGACAGACATGTACTGTATATGTTTGACTACTATTTAATTTTTTTTTGGAAAAGTAGTTAAAACAAGTGTGCTAGACAAGATAAATGTGTGAATATTATTGGAATCAGACTGTAAGAGGTAACATTTTTACCTTTACACATAGAGTCTAGAGATGAGCTCGGTGTTTCGAGTCGAACATAGGTTCGACTCGAACATCGGCTGTTCGCTGCGTTCGGCGAACAACGAACGATTTGGCCCGTTCGCGCCAAATTCGAGTGACGCGAACGGCCCACAATACACTGCGCCATCGCAGTGTAACCCCGGCGCTGTGATTGGCCAAGCATGCACTGTGACCCTGCATGCTTGGCCAATCACAGCGCCGGCAGCGAGGAGAGCAATTATAGCTGAGGGGGTTTAGTACACGCCCCACACTATAAAAGGCCGCCAGCGCGGCGGCCTTGTGTAGTGTGTTCCGGAGCAGGGAAAGTGAAGGATAGGCAGGGACAGTGTCAAATCTTGTCAAATCTATTCTTTGCTAAACCTTGTGTGTAGGGACAGAGAAGGATAGGCAGGGAGAGTGTCAGTGTCATATACTTTGATAAACCTTGTGTGCAGGGAGAGAGAAGGATAGGCAGGGGACAGTGTCAGTGTCATATTCTTTGCTAAACCTTGTGTGCAGGGAGAGAGAAGGATAGGCAGGGAGAGTGTCAGTGTCATATACTTTGATAAACCTTGTGTGCAGGGAGAGAGAAGGATAGGCAGGGGACAGTGTCAGTGTCATTGTTGCTAAGCCTCCTGCACATTATACACCTGAAGTTAGCCCGTATTGCTGCTTTTTCCTGGTGTGTTACACCAACAGGATTTTGCGGAACTTACAGCGGGCGGAGTGTACCTCCTGACCATATTACACCTTAACTTAGCCTGTATTGCTGCTTTTTCCTGGTGTGTTACACAAACAGGATTTTGCGGCACTTACAGCGGGCGGAGTGTGCCTCCTGACCATATTACACCTTAACTTAGCCTGTATTGCTGCTTTTTCCTGGTGTGTTACACCAACAGGATTTTGCGGCACTTACAGCGGGCGGAGTGTGCCTCCTGACCATATTACACCTTAACTTAGCCTGTATTGCTGCTTTTTCCTGGTGTGTTACACCAACAGGATTTTGCGGCACTTACAGCGGGCGGAGTGTGCCTCCTGACCATATTACACCTTAACTTAGCCTGTATTGCTGCTTTTTCCTGGTGTGTTACACAAACAGGATTTTGCGGCACTTACAGCGGGCGGAGTGTGCCTCCTGACCATATTACACCTTAACTTAGCCTGTATTGCTGCTTTTTCCTGGTGTGTTACACCAACAGGATTTTGCGGCACTTACAGCGGGCGGAGTGTGCCTGCTGACCATATTACACCTTAACTTAGCCTGTATTGCTGCTTTTTCCTGGTGTGTTACACCAACAGGATTTTGCAGCACTTACAGCCGGCGGAGTGTGCCTCCTGACCATATTACACCTTAACTTAGCCTGTATTGCTGCTTTTTCCTGGTGTGCTACACCAACAGGATTTTGCGGCACTTACAGCGGGCGGAGTGTACCTCCTGACCATATTACACCTTAACTTAGCCTGTATTGCTGCTTTTTCCCGGTGTGTTACACAAACAGGATTTTGCGGCACTTACAGCGGGCGGAGTGTGCCTCCTGACCATATTACACCTTAACTTAGCCTGTATTGCTGCTTTTTCCTGGTGTGTTACACCAACAGGATTTTGCGGCACTTACAGCGGGCGGAGTGTGCCTCCTGACCATATTACACCTTAACTTAGCCTGTATTGCTGCTTTTTCCTGGTGTGTTACACCAACAGGATTTTGCGGCACTTACAGCGGGCGGAGTGTGCCTCCTGACCATATTACACCTTAACTTAGCCTGTATTGCTGCTTTTTCCTGGTGTGTTACACCAACAGGATTTTGCGGCACTTACAGCGGGCGGAGTGTGCCTCCTGACCATATTACACCTTAACTTAGCCTGTATTGCTGCTTTTCCCATCATCCCTGCAGGCCATTAGAATGTCTGGAAGGCAAACAAGGAGAGGCAGACAGTCAGGAGCCAAAAAAAGAGGGCAAGCAGGCTCTGTGTCTAGAGACAACAGTGCTGGTCGTGGACGCGGTGCATCGCCATCAGCACGTGGCCATGGGACACGCTTGTCCTTCTTTTCGGCAGCTGGATGTGTTGAGCCGCATCATGCCCGAAGACTTGGTAGAGTGGATGACCAAGCCCTCCTCATCCTCCTCATCCTCTCTCACCCAGGCTCAGGGTACTGGCAAAGCAGCTGCCAAAGCGTCCTCTTCCCTGGTATCAATGTCATCATCAGTCACTCCTTCCCTAGACCAACCATGTCCTCCTGAGGAGTCCCCCGAACTGTTTGAGCACAGTGTTGGGTACATGCTCCAGGAGGATGCACAGCGTTTTGAAGGGTCTGATGATGATACCCAGCTACAGGAAGGCAGTAGCGTGAGAGCAGACAGAGGGGATGCTCAAGAAGGACACCAATCTGGCAGTCATGTTCCAGCAGCTGCAGCATACTGCCAGATTGGCTCCAGTGATGAGGAGGGAGGGGATGATGAGGTCACTGACTCCACGTGGGTGCCTAATAGGAGAGAGGAGGAGGAGGAGGATGAGGAGGAGGCACATCTCCAACGAGCCAGGATGCCCTCGGGGGGCCAGCGTAAGGGCAGCACACCGACGGAATCACACCGCAGAGCTCCGCCTGTGCAGGGCACTGCCTCTGCCCGTTATTCAAAAAGTTCTTTGGTGTGGGCCTTTTTTGAGTCGAGTGCATCAGATCGCACAGCTGCTGTTTGCAACATATGTCTCAAGCGTATATCGCGTGGCCAAAACATCACCCGCTTGGGCACCACATGCTTGACCAGACATATGTTGACCTGCCATGCAGCTCGTTGGCAAGCCTACCTTAAAGACCCACACCAAAGAACAAAGCTGACCTCTTCTTGCACCGCATCAGCTGGGATCTCCAACCCCACTATACCTTCAGTCCTCTCTGAAACCTGCTCTGAGAGGAATGAAGGTGTAGAATTAGGTGTGTCACAGCCAAGTACTTGTGGGCACTCTGCTAGCAGTACACCAACGTCTGATTCTAGCAGGCAAATTTCCCTGCCCCAGCTGCTGGACCGTCAAAAGAAGTTCACTCCCAGCCATCCACATGCCCAGCGGTTGAATGCTAGCTTGGCTAAATTGCTAGCGCTTCAACTGCTGCCTTTTCAGTTGGTAGACTCGGCCCCCTTCCGTGAGTTTGTGCAATGTGCGGTTCCTCAGTGGCAGGTTCCCAAACGCCACTTTTTCTCACGGAAGGCGATTCCGGCTCTCTACCGGCATGTGGAAGGCAATGTCTTGGCCTCGCTGGACAGGGCAGTCAGCGGTAAGGTGCATATTACCGCTGACTCATGGTCCAGCAGGCATGGACAGGGACGTTACCTTTCTTTCACGGCCCATTGGGTCACTCTTTTGGCAGCTGGGAAGGATGCAGGACAAGGTGCAGTAGTGTTGGAGGTTGTTCCACCGCCACGCCTCCAAAATGCTACTACTGGTTGTGACACACCTCTGTCCTCCACCCCTTCTCTTCTTCTTCCTCCGTGGCCTCTTCCTGTGCTTTGTCCTCGGAACCAGCGGTGCTCCGTAGGCGTTCAAGGGGCTACGCAAGTACGCAGGCAAAAAGATGCCATGCCGTGCTTGCGCTGGTGTGTTTGGGGGACAGGAGCCACACTGGGGCAGAGGTTCTGTCTGCTCTGCAGGGGCAGGCCGAGAGGTGGTTGACGCCACGCCAGCTTAAGCCAGGAATGGTAGTTTGCGACAATGGCACCAACCTCCTCTCCGCTCTCCGTCAGGGACAACTGACCCATGTGCCCTGTGTGGCTCACGTCCTTAACCTGGTGGTGCAGCGGTTCTTGGGCAGGTACCCGGGCTTACAGGATGTCCTGAGGCAGGCCAGGAAAGTCTGTGTGCATTTCTGCAGATCTTATAATGCCAGTGCTCGCCTGGCTGAGCTGCAAAAGAAGTTGAACCTGCCCAAGAACCGCCTTATATGTGACATGCCCACCAGGTGGAACTCAACGTTGGCCATGCTGCAGCGGCTGCACACGCAGCAGAGGGCCATCAATGAGTACCTGTGCGGCTACGGCACCAGGACAGGGTCAGGGGAGCTCGGGTTTTTTTCACCACGCCAGTGGGGCATGATCAGGGATGCATGCACTGTCCTGACACCATTTGAGGAGGCCACGAGGATGGTGAGCAGTGACAGTGCATGCATCAGTGACACTGTACCTCTTGTCCACCTGTTGGAACATACGCTGCGTGGAATAATGGACAGGGCACTTGAGGCAGAACAGAGGCAGGAAGAGGAGGACTTCCTTGCCTCTCAAGGCCCCCTTTACCCAGACAGTGTTCCTTCTGTCCCACCCATCGCACAGGAAGAAGAGGAGGAGGAGGAGGAGGAGGATTGTGTCAGCATGGAGGTGGAGCCTGGCACTCAGCATCATCAGCAGCAGTCTTTTAGGGATGATTTACAGTCCCAAGAAACCAGTGGACTTGTGCGTGGCTGGGAGGAGGTGGTTGCGGATCATGTCGTCCTTAGTGACCCAGAGGACTCCGACTGAATGCCTCAGCTAACCTACGCTGCATGGCCTCCCTGATCCTGCAAAGTCTGCGGAAGGATCCTCGTATTCTTCGGATCAAGGAGAGGGACCATTACTGGCTGGCCACTCTCCTTGATCCACGGTACAAGGGTAAGGTTGCGGACCTTATCTTACCGTCGCAGAGGGAGCAGAGGATGAGACAACTCCGTGAGGCCTTGCAGAAGGGTCTGTGCAACGCGTTCCCAGAGACTGGGAGGTTACAAACTCCTGGTCCTGGACAATGAGTTGCTGAGGCTTCGGTCAGTCAAAGAAGGAGCGGTGGGGAAGGTGGCCGTCTGACCGAAGCGTTCAGACAATTCTTTAGTCCGCAGCCCCAAGGTATGATCGGTTCCAGCAACCATCGCCAGCGTCTGATATACATGGTGCAGGAATACCTAGGGGCAAGGTCAGACTTGGACACCTTCCCCACCGAAAATCCTCTGGCTTACTGGGTCTTGAGGATGGATCACTGGCCAGAGCTTGCACAGTATGCAATTGAGCTACTGGCCTGTCCTGCATCCAGCGTTCTTTCAGAACGCACATTCAGTGCTGCTGGAGGATTTGTCACGGATCACAGGGTGCGCCTGTCCACCGATTCTGTTGATCGACTGACCTTCATAAAGATGAACCAGTCTTGGATCACCACCAGCTACCAAACACCTGAAGCTGATATAACAGACTAATTTATTTTCAAATGTCACATCCCTTCAAGACTGATGCTGATGCTGAGAGACTGTCCTGTTATGTTGACTGACTATCCTCCTCCTCCTCAATGATCCGATTGACGATGATAGCTTGGAAGAACATTTTTGTTTCTGGGTGCCACCACCAGTGGCTAAGGCCCAATTTTTCAGCCCCTGTTTAACAGGGGTGTGTTATTACAATTTTTTATGCAATGCTTTGCAGCAGGGCTCATTCCTGCACTCCAACTAGAGCAGGGATATGCAATTAGCGGACCTCCAGCTGTTGCCAAACTACAAGTCCCATGAGGCATAGCGAGACTCTGACAGCATCAAGCATGACAACCAGAGGCAGAGGCATGATGGGACTTGTAGTTTGGCAACAGCTGGAGGTCCGCTAATTGCATATCCCTGAACTAGAGTATCTGGGAGTGGTTGCAGTGTCGTGGCACCAGCACCAGTGGCTAAGGCCCAATTTTTCAGCCCCTGTTTAACAGGGGCGTGTAATTACAATTTTTGATGCAATACTTTGCAACAGGGCTCATTGCTGTGCTCCAAGTACAGTATCTGTGAGGGGTTGCAGTGTTGTGGCACCTGTGCCTAAGGCCCAATTTTTCTGCCCCTGTTTAACAGGGGCATGTAATTACAATTCTTGATCTAATAATTCACAGCAGGGCCCATTCCTGCGCCCACCAAGACTAACTGTGAGGCCTTACAGTGTTGTGTCAACACCACCACCACCAAAGGCCCAATTTTTCAGCCCCTGTTTAACAGGGGCGTGTAATTACAATTTTTGATGCAATACTTTGCAACAGGGCTCATTGCTGTGCTCCAAGTACAGTATCTGTGAGGGGTTGCAGTGTTGTGGCACCTGTGCCTAAGGCCCAATTTTTCTGCCCCTGTTCAACAGGGGCATGTAATTACAATTCTTGATCTAATAATTCACAGCAGGGCCCATTCCTGCGCCCACCAAGACTAACTGTGAGTATATACGGCAGGCCCCTACTTTCAAACATGCAACTTACAAACGACTCCTCCTTGCAAACGGAAGGATACAACAGGAAGTGAGAGGAAATCTACCCCTAGGAAGGCAAATTCTCTCCTGTAAGAGTTAATATGGGAAAAAAAGTGTCTCCTCTCCACTGATTCTTTATCACCAATTCTTGTTTCAATAAAAACCCCAAATTTTCAAAAAACATTTGTCATTAGGACGGAAAGTGAGGTGAACTGTTCTGAACAGGCGCACACTGCACAGACAGCAAAACAAATGTTACAGGGGTGATAACCCTTCCCTATGTTTTCCAAAAAGCTTAAAAATAGATTTTTTGCCTGGAGCTACACTTAAACAATGTACCTGTTCAAAATTACAAACAGATTCTACATACGAACAAACCTACAGTCCCTGTCTTGTATGCACCGCCTGTATACGGCTGTTCAGAGTATATAGGGCCTTTTTTATTTTGTGTGCGGGGTTCCCCTTAATATCCATACAAGACCCAAAGGGGCTGGTAATGGGCTGGGGTAGGGGGGGGGGTGTGTGATGGGGTAGCTATGCCATTTTTCTTAAAGATTTTCATCCATATTACCGGGACCAGACATTACATTAAAGCCGCAAGCAGTTTTAAATGGCTTTTTTTCCTTTAGAAATGTAATTTTGTGCAGGGACAGTTCTAAACACGGGAAACACGTGGCACTTCACAGGCATACTTTAGACACCCCCCAGGTACTATATTTAAAGGAATATTTGACTTTTTTTTTTTCACTTTATACATCATTAAAATGACTGCTCCAGAAAAACGACCGTTTTTAAAACTTCTTTTTGCATTGATACATGTCCCCTGGTGCAGAACCCGGGTTCCCAAAGCCTTTTTAGGACAATAACATGCATAATAGTTGTTATAATTAGCACTTTAGATTTCGAACGTTCGCATCCATTGTATTTTTATTTTTTTTTAAACAAATTTTTATTGAAGTAATAAAAGACACTTGTACAGGTGGAAAGATAAGTACAAAAGTACAAAAAAGTACAAAAAAAGTACATAAGGCTGTCCGTCAGGTTTAAAACAATGGTACATAGAAATAACGGAGCAGCTAGTTGGGTACAACAAGTAGGGCATAAACAAGAGATAGCACTTGACACTAGCTCGCTTGAAGACTAACCTTATGGGGTTATGAAGTTATGAAGTTATGAAGATATGAAGAGAAGGTGCGGTATATACAAAATTCTCACCAATGAAGGTACAACAGGTCATCCTAGATAAATACCTATAATGCAATGCAACCAAAAGGTAAAATACTGGATGGATCTGTCTACGCACCCCTATGTTTAGAATTAGGAATAGGGGAAAGAACATAACAGAAAACTAGTAAGTAAGGGGGGGGGGGAAGAGCTCCAGAGACAATGGCGTGCTGTTCATTCCAATACATGTATGGTCCCGAGAAGGAACTGCCCCGGAGGGCCATCCAGTATGTATAGACTGTGTAATGTCATCAAGATTTACAGCCCATTTGGGATAGGGTCAGCGTACGAGAAGGAGAGTAGTTCCAGAGCCATCTGATCAGCTGCCGAGAGGGTTGTTGTGATGAAGGATTCCCATCTGTAGTAAAAGCGAGCTCTGGATCTGGGTTCTTTAAAGTCCGTAAGAAGTCTTTCTTTGTAGAAGAGGTTGAGGCAGTCCTTTTCGAGTTGGATGAGAGAAGGTCTTTGGGGAGAGATCCAGTGCCTAAGAATGAGTCTCCTGGCGACAAGCAAACAGAGCAAGATCCAGTCTTTAAAGGAGGGACATTTGGTAGTCCCGGAGGGGATCGAAGCAGCCGGGGACAGAGACCAAGGTAGCAATAGAGGGTCCCAATATCCAAATATTAGAAGCAAAGGGTCTTTGGGGAGTTTCAACAAAGTGGTTTTGAATATATAAGATAGGACTTGATCCCAAAATGAGGAAATGAAGGAGCAGGACCAGAAGCAGTGGGAGAGAGAGGGTCTGGGTACCTTGCATAAAGGACAAGAGGCGCCATCTTTATTGGAATTAGGAGAGAGAAATGGGATATAAGCCCGGTGTGCTATCTTGAGTTGAGTTTCTCTCCAGATTTCATTGGGTGTCAGTCGAAGGGTCTTCCGCAGACCAGATAGGATTTTTTCAGTTATATCTGGAACTGGGAAATCCCCAACCCAGTTAGCAATAGAGGAGGAGGATAAGGACAGGGAAGATTCTTGCAGGAGAGGTTTGTAGATGTCCGAGATTTTATAACGTCCACTGTGCAATAGACGTTCAGAAAAGCTGTTTTCGAATCTCCGGAGATTGTCTTTACAAGTGTTAGATAGGAAGCTAATGCATTGGTTGTAATGAAAAACGTGAGAGGGGGGCAGAGAAAATGACAAGGATATTGTGGAAAAAGGAAGAGGTTTTCCAGTGTTGCCATCGCACAATGAGGAGAAGTTTGACAGTCCTTGATCCTGCCAGACCGAAAAGGCTTTGTAGTGGGGACCAGGGATGAAGTTAGGATTGCCTTGGATTGGTAGATGTGGAGAGATGAAGGGAGATAGCTTGAGTGTTTTTCTGAATTCTCTCCAAGCTATAGCTGTGTCCCTGAGCAGGAGATTGTGTTGAGAAGAGGGGGGGACAGTTTTCCATCTGCAGTGTAGAAGGGCCACCAGAGAGTACGGGTGAGCCATTTCGGATTCCAAGACATAATTAGAGTATTGGGATGATCAAGCTATCCAATCTAAGCTGGTCCTGAACAGACATGCTAAATTATACAATCTAATATGAGGTAGACCGATACCCCCGTCACTTCTAGGAAGGTGTAGTTTTTTGAAGGCTATCCGAGGTCTTTTGCCGTGCCAGATGAACTGTGAAATTTTGGTGTTGAGGAGTTTGATATCTTTATGTTTCAAAAGTAAGGGAATGGTTTGCAAAGGGTAAAGCAGTCTGGCGAAGCTAACCATTTTGACAAGGTGACACCTTCCCAGGAGTGAGAGGGGAAGATCCATCCAGTTTGACAGTTCCTGATGGAGTTTTGTGAAGAGGGGGGGATAATTGAGGTGGCAGATGGAAGAGGGTAATTTCCCAATCTTTATACCTAGATAGGTGATGTGTGAAGGTGCAACCTTAAACAGAGAGTGTTGAGTCCAGGGGCGTGTGGAGTGTGTCCCTATGGGGAGAATTTCGCTCTTGGAATAATTAATACGGAGGCCGGAGCATAGTCGAAATTCGTCAAAGGTGGTTTTAATGGTCAAAATGTCGTCACTGGGGTTGCCCGTGAATATAAGGACGTCGTCGGCGAATAGTGAGGTGCGAAGTTCCGTTTTGCCTATTTTGATGCCTCGTAAAGGGGCTATCTTGGAAAGGTATCTAGACAGAGGTTCTAAGGCTAAGTTGAACAGGAGGGGGGAGAGAGGACAACCCTGTCTGGTCCCTTTATGGAGGCGGAAGTCCTCTGAGAGGAGTCCAGCCGCAACAAGTCTAGCTGAGGGCGCTGTATACATGGCATTGATAAGGTGGCAGAAGGGGCCTGAGAATCCCATTTTAGACAAAGTAAGGGAAAGCCAGTCAAAACTTACATTGTCAAAGGCTTTTTCAGCGTCTAGCGTTATGATGGCATAATCTCCCTTGGGGTCTTGTTTGGCTCGTTCAAGGGCCAGGAGAACCTTTCGTATGTTAAGGGTGGCTGTCCGCCCTTTCACGAATCCTGATTGGACCGGGTGAATGAGGTCCGGGAGGATGACCGCTAGTCTGGAGGCCACAATCTTCGAGAGAATTTTGACATCCAGGTTGAGTAGTGAAATAGGCCTGTATGAGCCCGGTTCCAGAGGATCTTTGTCCTTTTTAGAAAGTAGTTTAATGATGGCCTGGTTGCCTGTCGGTAGATAGGGACCGCCTGCCCAGATGTTGGAATAGACCGAGTGGAGCATGGGCGCAGTGACATTTTGGAGAGTTTTATAAAATTCACTTGTGAAGCCGTCTGGGCCGGGGGCTTTAGAGGGGCGGAGAGCATGTATAGTGCCTTCTATTTCATCGAGGGAGATAGGGGCATTCAGGAAATCTAGATGGGCAGTGGAAATAGTTGGTAGATTCATTTTTTTAAGGAAGGCTTGGGCTATTTTATGGTCAATGGGATCGGGTGCATAAAGGGCTGTGTAATATTCCAGCATGGTTTTATTTATGTGAAGTGGGGTAGAGTGTGTAGTTCCCGTGCGGTCCCGCAGTGAGGTGATGTGCGTCGGGCGGTAGGCGCCCTTACAGAGTCTGGATAGGAGTTTGCCAGCTTTATTACCATATTTATGAAGGGAGGCATCCAGATGAGATTTTTTTGTAAGTTCCAGGGTATCTGCCCAGGTGTCAAAAGCATTTTTAGCCGCCGACCACTCCGCCTTGTTAGCCGGTGAAGTCGAGGTGGCTAGATTGCGTTGTGCGAGGTGAAGTCTGTCGCTGGCCAATTTGAATTTCGAAAGTGTGTTTCTTTTAAAGGAAGTGGCATATGAGATGATCCGACCTCTCAAGTAAGGTTTTCCAGCATCCCAGAGAAGGTTCGGGTCCCCTGCATGTGGAGCATTCGCGGAGGAAAACTCCGCCCATGCTCGTTCCATGTATGCGCGAAAATCAGCATTATTGTGGAGGAAGGATGGGAAGCGCCAAATATTAGGGTGGGGGGGAGGTCTATTTTGTCTAGAGTGAGGGGTATTGGGGCATGATCTGAAATGGCTATGTCTCCGACCTCTGCGTGATATTATCGGTCCCAAAAAAATAGTCGATCCTGGTGAGGATCTTGTGAGGATTAGAGTAGAAGGTGAATTCTCTGTCTACCGGGTGTGTTAAGCGCCAGATGTCTGTGAGATGGAGGGAGTCCATGGTTGAGGCAAATAGGGTGAGAGCTGATGTAGCAGGCGCTGGGGTGGATTGTTTTGGGGAGGACCTATCGTCTGGGGGATGCATGAGGTCATTAAAATCTCCCCCAACTAGGTGAGGTAAGTGAGAAGTGTTGAGGAGCCAAGTGGAGAGCTGAGAGTAAAATGTCTTTGTGGGACTGTTGGGGGCGTATACATTGGAAATTACTAGTTCTTTTGTGCCAATTCTAACCCTGGAGGAGATGAAGTGTCCTTGGTCGTCTGTATGCGTGGATAGAACAGTACATGGGAGGTTTTTGTTGAAAAGAAGGAGGACACCAGCCTTCCGTCCAACCGATTCTGACCCCAAGACTGTTCCAACCCAGAGTTTCTGCATTCGACTGAAGTCAGATGCCGAAAGGTGGGATTCCTGAAGCAGTGCTATGTCTGCCTTCAGCCTTTTGAGATGACGAAGGATCTTCATTCTCTTGTTAGGAGAACGGAGACCCCTCACATTCCATGAGATTACCTTAAGATATGGCGGAAGATAAGGTGTAAAGGCGGCGATTTAGTAGCTGTAAGATTATAGGCTGGGATCAAGAGGTATAGTTTAGGCACGTTAGTGATGTGAGCGTCTGTGTGCGGAGCCCTCGGGTAATGAGTGTATGCTGGAGTGTGGAATGGGGAGAGGAGGGATGAGGGGGGGTAGAAGATAAGAGAACAAGGTAAAACAAAACAACAAATTAAAGTAAGCATCATAAAGAACTTTGCTTTTTTCCGCATGAGTTCGCTGTGCAAGGTGGCTCCCCATACATGACCCTTCATGGAAAAGGAAGACCAGTTATGCTGCCAGAGCGCCCCAGGAACCTCGATTATGTGTGAGGGACCCCCGGAATGTAGTCATGGCTGGGAGCCTGAAAAGTCACACAGCGGAGTCAAGGGGGGCAGTTTAAATGCAAATGACCTTGTGTACAGTGCGGCCAGTACGCATGTGCGCACGCTTTACCATCCTGGTGGGGGGAAAAAAGAGAAAAAAGGAATGGTTTCAGGCGTATCATACGAAACAATATATTAATTAAATAAAATAAAATGGAACGACACATGGATTCAGAGCCTTTGTGGGAAAAATCACTGGGTGATCACTCGGGTGTCAGTGCCTGGTCGTGGATTAATGGAGACGATGAGAATTAGATCTTGCATCTCCAACACCCAAGATGACAGAAAAAAAAAAAAAGATCATACGACCTGTAATGGCGAGGAAGGAAGTTCATGGCGGTGTATGGAAGTTCGTCAACGGGAGTTTTGGTAGCGCTGATCTGGAGCAGAATGTCTAAAACGTTTTGGAGACTCCTTGCGGGGGCTTCTCTGTTCTAAAGCTCGGGGGCTGGAATTAGACTTGGAGGGCGTGTGAGGGTTTGCTTCTCCCCTTAGGGAGCGAAGAAAAGATTCTGCTTCCACAGGATCCTGGAAAGAAAGTTGTTCCCCTTTAGGTGATTTGAGGCGTAGAGTTGCAGGAAATGCCAGAGTTAATTGTATGTGTCGCTTATAGAGTTCTGAACATATTGGTTGAAAAGCTTTTCTTTTCTTGGCGACTTCAATCGAGTAGTCTGCAAAAATTAGGATTTTTACCCCGTCTATTTGAAGAGATGGGGACTGTCTGAATGTCTGTAGAATGAGGGATTTGTCGGCATAGTTGAGGTACTTGGCAATAATGGGACGGGGTGTTTTGCGTTCGGAATTAAAGGACCCCATACGGTGTGCGCGTTCCACTGTGAACAGGCCTGAAAGGCCCAAAGCCTCCGGGATGCGTTTTGAGCAGAATTCAGCCATAGCTGCCGAGGGTAGCGATTCGGGGACGCCTACAAATCGCAGGTTACTCCTTCTGGATCTATTTTCCAAATCTTCCAATTTTTGAATGATGTATTGATTTGTTTTGTCCTGCGACTGTTCTGTGGCCTGCGCTTGATAGAGTTCATCTTCAACCTCAGAGAGGCGGTGTTCCATCTCATTGAGTCTGGTGGAGTGTTCAGCAATTTGGGCTTTAATTTGTTGCATGCCTGCATTGACTGCCTTTTCCACCGAGGCAGAGATCATGGGGGAGAGAAGAGCTGCTACAGCAGCAGCAATTCGGTGCGTACTATCAGCAGCATCCCCAGGGGGTGGGGAGCTGGAAATGTCCCCTGGTGTGGCTGGCTGAGAGGATAGCAGAGAGGGACCCCGAGATGTACTGGCAGGGGGTGTAATGATCTGCTGGGAAGGATGAGTGCTCACCTCCATGTCGGCCGCCTGTGATTCGGCCGCGAACGAGCGAGCGCCGTTTTTTTCCAGAAAACGGTCCATCCGAGTGAGGGGGAAGCCCGGGTGCAAAGGATGGCTACGAGGGGCCGCTCTGACTGGCTTTATATGCCGTTTTTGGGTCCTGTTGCGGGAGCAGTGAGGAGGCGCAGTTACCTCATGCGGCGCCGGAACCGGAAGTCTCCATTGTATTTAATAGGGTTCTAAAGTTCGTGCGAACTTTCGGTCCGTTCGCGGGTTCTGGTGCGAACCGAACCCGGGGGTGTTCGGCTCATCACTAATAGAGTCCTGTGTAGTTATCCTGTTTGACTCCATAGTATATTATCAAATAATTAAATCTTTTGACAGTTTCTGTCTAATTATATACTGCAAGAACTATACTTCAGATCGAAAAGTTCAGCTGTGTCAGACTTTGAGGCTTCTTAGGAAAGACGCCAAAATAGATCAGAACAGTTTCAAGAGTTGTAAAACTTTTGACAAAGTCGGGAGCAAGTTGCTAATCACCTTTTAACTTAGCAGATCCCAACTCTTTGACATGTCCTACAGTACATAATTATTTCATGACTTGGATTTATTATACAGCCTGAGTTCTTGGGAGAGAAACCATCAGTTCCTTACTGGCTTTGTTAACAATGAATTCAGGAGCGGTCAGAGGGTGACATTTACCACAGAAAGAACTGTACAGATATTCCCTAAAAATGAAAAGCAAACTGGACACATTGTTATAATTTTCTGATATAGATCCGCAGTCTGTGTTTGGATTTAACTTAAATGCCCCCCCGGGCAGTGATTCAATTAAATAAACAGCTTATACTCACCTCTTTTCCAATCTTGTCCCCCCCTGCAGTAATGCTTTTTAGCCACAAGATGTCTTTAATTTCTTGACTGAGGACCTAGTGTGCATGCAGGACATCACAAACCCTCCCCTGAGGGGCAGACATTACATCAATGCCACTGTTTGCATTTTCAAGGACCTTCCACTGCTATGATAATATCTAAAGAGGTTCCAGTGTATCAATTGACCAGCCTGAAGACAGCTAAGAAGCCGCTCAGCTGTTATCCCAAGCAGTGGGAGGGGACACTTTCCCCCAGCTCACCCGGGCTCTCCCTTCCCACCGGGAGGCCGAGCGACCAGCCAGCACTTCAGCCGGCTGGCCGGGGACCTAAACAAAGCTGGAATCGGCTTTGATTGGGTCTCGGATCTAGTAACCCAGAAGTGATGTCATGACATCACTTCCGGTTTACAGAAGGCTTAAAGTCGCCAAATTAAAAAAATGACAGTATTTTGAAGGCTTTTAAGTGCAAAGAAGGGACTTGGGGTCTTAAGGGGTTGTAAACATATATATTTTTTTTAATAACAAACATGTTATACTTAGAGCCCATTCACACAGGGGCAACACGACTTCCAGCGCGATTTTATGAGGCAACTCAGACACGACTTGAGAATGAATCACAGCGCGACCTGGAGCTATTTACTAGGCAACTCCAAGTTGCCTGCAGGACAGGAGACATTCCAGTGGCCAATCAAACAAGAATCAGCTCTGTGGGAGGGAGGGGGAGTGAGAGGTTTGCAGGAGAAATGTATGTTTTCTTCCTGGAGAGTTGCTCCTATTAAGACAGTGAGAGGCGACTCCCATTGAAATGAATGGTTACAGGTCGCCTAGAAGTCGGATTGAAGTAGTACAGGGACCTTTTTTGAAGTTGGAGCGACTGCAGTAGTGTGCATAAGGACGGCTCCATTAACTTACACTGATTTCTTCAGCCAGCGCGACCTGAGGCAACTAGGGGCGACCTGGGGCGATTTGGAGTCGGATCCAAAGACGCCCCTGTGTGAATGGGCTCTTACCTCCACTGTGGCCATGATCCATGTCTTCTGGGGTCCCTCGGCGGCTGTCTCGGCTCCTCCCCGCTATAACTCACCACCTATATGCGAGCGAGCGAGCATGGTGGTGAGTTATTGCGGGCGCGCTCCTGTGATACAGCCAGCGGCTATAGCCACTTACTGTATCACTCGGCCCCGCCCCCCGGTGCGCCGCATCATTGGATGTGATTGACAGCAGCGCAAGCCAATGGCTGCGCTGCTTTCAATCAACCAATGAATGAGCCGAGAAGCCTGCTCGTTCACGGCGCGGGATTTTCGAGGGCTCAGGTAAGTAAACGGGGGCTTGGGGGGGCGGCTAATGCACAGATGTTTTTTCACCTTAATGCATAGAATGCATTAAGGTGAAAAAACTTTTACCTTTACAACCCCTTTATGGACCCCTGCTCTCTCCATGAAGAGTACCTGTCACTGCCTATTACTGTCACAAGTTTACATTCCTTCTGACAGGAATAAAAGTGATCAGATATTTTTTTTTTCAATAGGACAGTGTAAAAATAAAAAAAAATGTAAATAAAATAATAAAGAAAAAATAATAATTACATGCCCTATCCCTCCATGCTCGCTCGCAGAAGCGAACTCATCGTAAGTCGCGACCGCAAATGTAAACAGTGTTCAAATCTCACATGAGGTATTGCCGCAATCGGTAGAGTGAGAGCAATAATTCTAGCACCAGAGCACCAGACCTCCTCTGTTACTCTAAACAGGTAACCTGCAGAAATTTTTAAAGCGTCGCCTATGGAGATTTTTAAGTACTGTAGTTTGTCGCAATTCCAAGATTGTGCACAATTTTAAAGCATGACATGTTAGGTATCTATTTACTTGCCGTAACATCATCTTTCACACTATACAAAAGAATTGGGCTAAATTTACTGTTTTCTTTTTTTTTATTAACCACTTGACCACTGGGCACTTAAACAATTACTCAGTCATACAACACTGTACCCATATGAAATTGTTGTCCTTTTTTTCACACAAATCGAGATTTCTTTTGGTGGTATTTATTCACCGTTGGGCTTTTTTTTTTTTTTTTTGCGCTATAAGAGAAAAAAGACTGAAAATTCTGTAAAAAAATTATTTTTTCTTCGTTTTTGTTATAAAATTTAGCAAATTTAATTTTTTCTTCATAAATTTTGGCCAAAATTTCTACTGCTACATATCTTTGGTAAAAATAAGTACACATTGGTGCATATTATTTGGTCTTTGTGAAAGTTATAGAGTCCACAAGCGATGGTGCCAATATCTGAAAATTGATCACACCTGAAGTACTGACGGTCTATCTCATTTCTTGAGACCCTAACAAGCCAGAAAAGTACAAATACCCCCCAAATTACCCCTTTTTGGAAAGAAGACATTCCAAGGTATTTAGAAAGAGGCATTGTGAGTTTTTTTAAGTTGTCATTTTTTCCCACAATTCTTTGCAAAATCAAGATTTTTGTTTTATTTTTTATTTTTTTCACAAAATTTTCTTATTAGCAGGTTATTTCTCACACACAGCATATGCATACCACAAATTACACCCCAAAACACATTCTGCTATTCCTCCCGAGTATGGCGATACCACATGTGTGAGACTTTTACACAGCGTGGCCACACACAGAGGCCCAACATGCAGGGAGAACCTTCAGGTGTTCTGGAGCACCCAGGCCATTTCTGACATTTCTCTCCTACATGTAAAAATCATTTGTTTTCTAGAAAATTACATAGAACCCCAAAACATTATATATCTTTTTTTATAAAAGACCTTAGAGAATATAATGGTGGTCATTGCAACTTTTTATTTCGCACAGTATTTGCACAGCAATTTTTCTAACACGTTTTTTACGGAAAAAAAACTGTTTTCTGCTTAAAAAAAAAAACTGTAAAGTTAGCCCAATGTTTTTGCATAATGCGAAATATGAAGTTACGCCGAGTAAATAGATACCTAACATGTCAGCCTTCAAAATTGCACACGCTTGTGGAATGGCGCTAAACTTCGCTACTTAAAAATCCCCATAGGAGACGCTTTAAATATTTTTACTGGTTACATGTTTTGAGTTACAGAGGAGGTCTAGGGCCAAAATTATTTCTCTCACTCTAACGTTCGCAGAGATACCTCACATGTGTGGTTTGAACACCGTTTTCATATGTGGGCGGGACTTACGCATGCGTTCGCTTCTGTATGCGAGCTCACGAGGACAGGGGCGCTTTAAAAAAAAAAAAACTTTTATTGTTCATTTTTCTTTATTTATTTTAGTTTGACACGTTTTTTTCCACCCCCCAATTTTTTTTTATCACTTTTATTCCTATTACAAGGAACGTAAACATCCCTTGTAATAGGAATATGGCATGACAGGTCCTCTTTACAGTGAGATATGGGGTCAATAAGACCCCACATCTCACCTCTAGGCTGGGAAGCCTGAAATAAAATAAAAAAATCAATCTTGGCTTTGATCGTAGCAGTGAGTCGGTAGAAGCACCAGAGGGCGGCGGGGGGGGGACATTCCCTCTCGCCTCCCATAATAATAATCAAGCGGCGGAACAGCCGCTATGATTGTTCTTATGGTGTAGGGAATCGCCGGCTGAAAAAGCTAATATCTGAATGATGCCTGTAGCTGCAAGCATCATTCAGATATCTCCGCACAAAGTCAAGGACGTCATATGACGGCCGGCGGGCGGGAAGTGGTTATTGCAGAGTATTGCAGGGTATTGCAGAGTATTGCAGAGTATTGCAGGTTATTGCAGGGTATTGCAGGGTATTGTGGAGTATTGCAGGGTATTGCGGAGTATGGCAGGGTATTGCGGAGTATTGCAGGGTATTGCGGGGTATTGCAGAGTATTGCGGAGTATTGCAGGGTATTGCGAAGTATGGCAGGGTATTGCGGAGTATGGCAGGGTATTGCGGAGTATGGCAGGGTATTGCGGAGTATGGCAGGGTCATGCGGAGTATGGCAGGGTATTTCGAAGTATGGCAGAGTATTGCACAGTATGAGCAGGGTATTGCAGAGTATTGCAGAGTATTGGCAGGGTATTGCAGAGTATTGCACAGTATGGGCAGGGTATTGCAGAGTATTGCAGAGTATTGCACAGTATGGGCAGGGTATTGCAGAGTATTGGCAGGGTATTGCACAGGGTATTGCACAGTATGGGCAGGGATGGCTGAGCATGGGTGGATGGATGGCTGGATCTGTGACTGCAATTGTCACAGATCCAGCCCACAGCACTGCTGCCATGATCCGCTCCCTCCCCTCCCCTCTCACACTGTACCGATCGGTACAGAGAGGGGAGAGAGGAACCGGCGTCATCACATGACGCCGGTCTATTTACAAGTGATCGCTCCGTCATTTGACAGAGCGATCACGTGGTAAACGGCTGCTATCAGCGGCGATTTACCGTGATCCGTGATGCGCTGCGTCCTCTGGACCCGACGGTCACGGAGACTCCCGTTTGCGCGCCCCAGGGCGCGCGGGAGCGCGACTCTGGGAGGACGTTATATAACGTCCTCCCAGAGTTAAGGAACCGCCCTGTCAACGTTATTTGTCGGCAGGCGGTGGTTAAGTGGTTAATGAAAGTGTATTTTTTCTGCTTTTGAAAGACCACTGCGCAAATAATACTGTGTGACAGAAAATATTGCAATGATTGCTATTTTATTCTCTAGGGTCTCTGCTAAAAATATATATATAAATATTTGGAGGTTCTAAATAATTTTCTAGCAAAAAATACAGATTTTAACTTGTAAGCAATAACTGTCAGAAAAAGACTTATGCCGCGTACACACGGTCGGAATTTCCAACAAGAAATGTCCGTTGTGAGCTTTTGGTCGGAAATTCCGACCGGGTGTATGCTACATCAGACTTTTTCTGTCGGAATTTCCGCCAACAAAAGATTGAGAGCTGGTTCTCTATTTTTCCGACGGAAATTCCGATCGTCTGCAGCAATTCCGACGCGCAAAATTCCTACGCATGCTCGGGAACAATTTGACGGAGGCTCGGAAGCATTGAACTTCATTTTCTCGGCTCGTCGTAGTGTGGTACATCACCGCGTTCTTGACGGTCGAAAGTTCAGAGAACTTTTGTGTGAACGTGTGCATGCAAGCCAAGCTTGAGCGGAAATTCCGATCATAAGGCATGAAGGGGTTAAAAAAAAAAAAAAAAAGAATAAAATACTGCTAGTGGAGGGTGAGATTTTTACCACTGCTAAATATGACAGCTACCTCCTGGTTGTTAGGGAGCCATCAGCACATGCCGTAATGCCGAGATTGCCTACCCCTGGTATGTGCAGCACAGTGATAATGTCACCTCTACTTTTACAACATCATCTCTGGATTTTCAAATGCATTTGGTACACAAAAAGTGAATTTTTTATCCTTTGTGGCTATTGAGGAATATATTAAATTGGCAGTTCAATTTTAAGCCTGGTCATTAAATTCAAGCAATAAGGATACTGAGATTTACATTACTGCCTTATTTAGAGCTCAATTAATCATTCAACTGATTGAAACGATTTATATCCATTGGTCTCCATTCTAACCGAAGAATAGCGGGGCCTCCGTTATGCACAGAAATTTAAGTTTCAAAGGCAGCAATTGCACTGTAAATTATAGATTAACATTATGTTATAAATTATAGATTAACATTATAGAGGAACATCTCATTTTACTCTTTATTAATATTTCTCGGGGATAAGTAAAATCTGGTACGTGAAGACAAACCGGAGCGTAAATCTTTTATAAATCATTCATGAAAGTATTAAAATCACAATTGAATTTGTCATTTTGATAAACACCAGTGTGTGTGTATATAGTCGGATATAATTATGTTTATAGAATGGGAACACGCAGGCTGGTTTTCATTTTCCTAATTATTACATTGAAAGACAGATTCATTGACCAGAACAAGTTTTCTATGTGGGGCTGCATACATTTCCTCATTAGAACGTGTAACTGTGTGTGATATCAGAGGATGGCATTCTTCGTTAAATAATAGATTTAAATCTGTAGGGAAATTATATAGTTTTTCTTTGTAAAGCCTGCTAAGCGGATAATGAGAAGAACAAATAGGGAAAATGTATTTTTCACAGTTAAGCTTCACACTAAATAGTATAAAACTAGTATTCAGAAAGGTATTTTTTATAAACCCTAAAAATGTTCAGTATAACTTTATTAAACATGTTTCTACACATTTGAATACACTCTGCTCCTCTAACACCATATACCGTATATACTCGAGTATAAGCCGAGTTTTTCAGCCCTTTTTTTAGGGCTGAAAGTATACCCCTCGACTTATACTCGAGTCAGTACCTGAAAATCGTGAAATTCCGCGGCCGGCGTCCATTGTTTAAATCTAGCGCCTTTCTCCCTGTCCCTTCCGCGATAGGCGTTTCCAGCAAACACTTGTGTTGAGTGTTGCGCCTATCACAGAGGTCCTCTTGTCCGACGTCCGTGATTGGCGGAGCACTGAACACAGTGCCTGCTGGGAAACGGAGTCGGAGAATGAGAGGACCTCCGTGATAGGCGCAACACTCAACACAGTGTTTGCTGGAAACGCCTATCACGGAAGGGACAGGGAGAACGGCGCGAGATTTGAACAATGAACGCCGGCCGCGGAATTACAAGATTTTGAGGTACACTGACTCGGGCACAGGGAGGCTGCAATGGACACAGTAAGGGGGCACAGTCAGGTGACAATGGGCACAGTGAGGTGAAAATGGGCAGTGAGGTGGCACAGTGAGATGGCAATGGGCACAGTAAGGGGGCACAGTGAGGTGACAATGGGCACAGTGAGGTGAAAATGGGCAGTGAGGTGGCACAGTGAGATGGCAATGGGCACAGTAAGGGGGCACAGTGAGGTGGCAATGGGCAGTGAGGTGGCAATGTGCACAGTGAGGTGGCAGAGTGAGATGGCAATGGGCACAGTAAGGTTGGGCAATTGGCACAGTGAGGTGGCAATGGGCACATTTCCTCCCCTCGGCTTATACTCGAGTCAATAAGTTTTCCCAGTTTTTTGTGGTAAAAGTAGGTACCTTGGCTTATACTCGGGTCGGCTTATACTTGAGTATATACAGTACATACACTCACCGGCCAATTTATTAGGTACACCTTTCTAGTACCGGGTTGAACCCCCTTTTGCCCTCAGAACTGCCTTAATTCTTTGTGGCATAGATTCAACAAGGTGTTGGAAACATTCCTCTGAGATTTTGGTCCATATGATAGCATCACACAGTTGCTACAGATTTATCAGCAGTACATCCGTGATGCAAATCTCCCGGTTCCACCACATCTCAAAGTTGCTCTATTGAATTGAGATTTGGTGACTCTGGACACAATTGGAGTACAGCGACCTCATTGTCATGTTCAAGAAACCAGTGGTGAGATGATTGGAGCTTTGTGACATAGTACATTATCCTGCTGGAAGGAGCCACCAGAAGATGGGGACACTGTAGTCATAAAGGGATGGACATGGTCAGCAACAATACTCAGGTAGGCCGTTGCGTTTAAAATATACTCAGTTGGTACTAAGGGGCCCAAAGTGTGCCAAGAAAATATCCCCCACACCATTACACCACCACCACCAGCCTGAAATGTTGAGGCAGGATGGATCCATGTTTTCATGTTGTTTATGCCAAATTCTGAGCCTACCTTCTGAATGTCACAGCTGAAATCGAGACTCATCAGACCAGGCAAAGTTTTTCCAATCTTCTATTGTCCAATTTTGGTGAACCTGTGCAAATTGTAGCCTCAGTTTCCTGTTCTTAGCTGATTGGAGTGGCACCCGGTGTGGTCTTCTGCTGCTGTAGCCCATCTGCTTCAAGGTTCGATGTGTTGTGCGTTCAGAGATGGTATTCTGCATACCTTGTTTGTATCAAGTGGTTATTTGAGTTACTGTTGCCTTTCTACCATCTTGAACTGCCGTCTGCTTATTCTCCTCTGATCTCAGACATCAACATAGCATTTTCATCCACACAACTGCCACTCACTGGATATTTTCTCTTTTTCTGACCATTCTCTGTAAACCCTAGAGATGGTTGTGCGTGAAAATCCCAGTAGTTTTTGAAATACTCAGACCAGCCCATCTGACACCAACAACCATTATTCAAAGTCACTTAAATCCCCATTCTTCCCCATTCTGATGCTCAATTTGAACTTCAGCAAGTGCTCTTCACCACGTCTAGATGCCTAAATACATTGAGTTGCTGCCACGTGATTGGCTCATTAGCAAATTTGTGTTGCCAATAGACATGTGCACAATGAAATATTTTGTTTCGGAATTTCTTTTTTGTCCAAAAAATTTAATTATTTAGTTACTTCCCAAATTCGTTTTTATTTATTTTGTTTCATTAAAAAATGCATTCGTCCGAAAATCCGAATTAATTAAAGTGGTTGTAAACCCACTTGCTGGACTTCTACCTATAGGTAAGTCTAGAATAAAGCCTCGTACACACGGGCGGGAATCTCGTCGTAAAATAAAACGTTGGTTTTAACGACGAGATTCCCGGCAAGCTTGCCTTGCTGCACGAGTGTACACACGGCCATTCAAAAGAACCGCCGTTCTTTTGAATGGTAAGATCGCAGTGACGTCATCGACTACGACGAGCCTGCGCTCGTCACATTCGATGCCGTCGCCGCCATCTTGCTACACCCTACACTACCCTTGTATGCTACTGCGCATCCGTCAAAGTCTTTTGGAGCATGCGTGGGTTTAACATGGACAGATAAGCATACACACTCACGGTTTTCTCGTCGGGAAACAGGCCGACGAGAATCCCGACGAGAAAATAGATCTTTATCTTTCTCGTCGAGATTCCCGGCAATTTTCCAGACGAGAAACCATACACACGACCGGTTTTCTCGGCAAAAAGCTCTTCCAGCAGTTTTCTTGCCAAGAAAACTGGTCGTGTGTACGAGGCTTTAGGCTCAAGCCTCGTACACACGACCGGTTTTCTCGGCAAGAAAACTGCTAGGAGAGCTTTTTGCCGAGAAAACCGGTCGTGTATATGGTCGTGTATACTAAAATGCACTCGGACGAAAACGAATGCACATGTCTAGTTGCCAAGCAACTGAACTGGTGTACCTATTAAAGAGGCTGGTTAGTGTATATACACACAGAATATAGTAAAATGTTGTGGATATCTGACTATCACATCGCATTTCAAAACCATGGGCCTTCCCTCTGTCCCTTACAAATATAACAGCCTCCACTCTTCTGGCTATATATTTTGCTGTTTAGCAACTCCTCTCAAGTTGTTACTTCATGTGTAGAGTTTGGCACTGGTTCTAACTTGGATTTGTGAAACCACTACAGTCCATTCAAGTTATACCCTGTGTTGAGCCCTGATAAAGGGAGAGTGGTGTTGCCCCAATATAGGTTGGCTTTTTTAATATGACTTTTTTTACCAACAGTTAAAATCATTTTGGAATCTAGTATCTGATTTTGGTCTGGTGCTCCTGTCCATATTTTTATGGTTTGTCCCACAAGAGTGTGTCTATGGAAATTTGTGAATATTAAACCAAAAGTGCATTTGTGAGGTCAGGTACTGATGTTGGAGAATATCTGGTACATAATCCGTGTTCAATTCAGTCCAACAGTGTTCTCTAGGTTTGAGGTCAGGGGTCTATGTGCAGGTCACTCAGGTTTCTCCACACCAAAATCATCAAATCATGTCTTTATGGAGCTAACTTTAAACACAGGGGTATAGTCATGCTGGAACAGAAAAGGGCCCTTACCAAACTGGTACCATATGTTGGAAGTGCTCATTTGCTTTGCATGTTGTAGCATTAAAGAGGAAGTAAACCCTGATGGGTTTTACTTCCTCTTTATTTCCCTGCAAAGGTAAAGCATAATGGGCTGCTATGCATCGCATAGTAGCCCATTATGTGTCACTTACCTGAAACTGAAGCCTGCGATGTCACTGCTGTCCCCACTAGCAGCAAGCATCTATCTTCACCCCTCTTCCTTCCGGGGCCGCAAACTCCGGTTCTGTGACTGGCCAGAGTCGCGTGACGTCACTCCCCCGCATGACCCCCTTTAGAAACCGCAAGATCGCCGTTTCTAAAGTGCGCCTGCGCCGTAGGCATCGGCGCACGGCTCTATTGTAAAAATCTCCTAAACCGTGGAGGTTTAGGGGATATATCCAGCACCTACAGGTAAGCCTTAATCTACATTGTAAGTGCAACACTTAACTTTTTAATACATTTTATACGTTTAATGCACTATGTTGAGCATTTATTTTCTATATGGGTGCATCTGCTGACGGTTCATGTTTGCCATTGGAGGGGAGTCACTGCTTAAAGATCGGATTTGTGTTTGCTGGTTTTTGGAGTGAGCCTCTTGATTACATGCATATATTGATCCCCTGTCACGGTCATAATTTCTGCTGATTGGTGGAGGATTCAACACTGTTTTTGGACATGAGAATCTAATAATACATGGTCTTTTTGCACTGAGCACTGGTGTTTATTATTTTAGTTGGAGGTCATTTGTATTAATTATTTATGGACCCTTTTTTTCATAATTTTTTTTAGTTACAAACTTCCATATATTGGTTTATTATTAATTTGGTGTAAATAATAATTTTTGATTTCTCATATTTATTTATGTTTTAATACGTTCATTTATTCACCTTGTATCATAGATATAAGTTGGTGTTATTTACTGTATTTATCACTAACCTGTTTTGGGTATTTATTTCCTGTTGGTAATTTATTTTGCCCCAAATGGTTAGGGCGTTAGCGCAATTTATTTATTTTTCCTTAATCTAGGCTTATCTGTAGGTAAAAGTGGTTGTACAGGGTGTACAACCACTTTAAAGTATAACTAAATGCAATGCTCTTAGTTTTGGATAGAGTGGGGAGGGGCTAGAACCCCATTAGGCTTTTTATTGCTGGCTGTGTCCCTGCTGGGGAGATTCACCCTCTCTATTTGTCATGGTGATCATTGTCACTGAGACTGAAAATTAGGAAAAGCCTAAAATATTGAGTTCCCTCCGGATCAAAAATAGAGGGGAAATCTTCCAATGGTAAACTTGTTATAGTGGCAACTGTTTAAGAGAAGGTGTACCTCACTTTGCTAGGGATTTCCTCACTTTCTATTGTGTCTACAGTACAGGACGTAAAGGGAAATGTCTTTAATGGGACACTGATGGGGCGAGTCAAGGTGACAGGGTGGTAGTCACATTCTCCATGTTTCCCTCCTAGTTGGGCACCAAGCAAGGGTCACATGAGAGGCCTACCCCAGAGTGGGTTCTTCTGGCTATGCTAGGCACCTTGTACAGGGTAACTTTGCTACACAAGGAGTACTTTTGCTTTAAGCCATTTTCATCAATGCCCTGGGACAAAGCTGAGGCTGCCATGAGGGAATTCTCCACTATAAGGCGGGTCTCTACTTTCAGAGATGAACGTACACCTGAGTGAGTGAGTGAGTGAGAAACTTGTATAGCGGTACAAATGCGAACTAAATCGCCTCAAGTTTTTTCCTGAAACTGCACTGTAATGGTTCTCCAGTTAAATCTCGGGTCCCCATGACAATGTACACCTTTATAGTAACTTGCATTTAGGAGGGACATGCTAAACTTTGTCCACATCCACCTGTCCAACGTTTCCACTACCATTTCCCAGTAGCGGAGTGGGCCCCACCATGCACTTTGCACAGGTTCCACATATGCACTTAACTCTTGAACTTCTGTACCTCTGTACAGGATGGGGACCTCTGGGAAACAGACCAGTGCCAACAGCATCTCCCTCGCTACTAGAGGTAATTCCACCTATAACAGGTACAAGCTACTGAGAGGCTGCTCGCCTTGGGTAACCACTTGTGTCTTTACACTCTCCACTCCACACCAATGTCTTCGTACCCCAATGTGTTTAAGACCCACTTGGTGGACTATGTGTGCCAGTTACTTGCATGACATTCCTTTCAGTAACTTCAGACCAGGTAAGGACAATGTTCTAAACCAGGGATATGCAATTAGTGGACCTCCAGCTGTTGCAAAACTACAAGTCCCATCATGCCTCTGGGTGTCATGCTTGTGGCTGTTAGTCTTGCTATGCCTCATGGGGCTTGTAGTTCTGCAACAGCTGGAGGTCCGCTAATTGCATATCCCTGTTCTAAACGCTTTACTCAGAAAAATGCAAAAGGGCAATTAAAGAGTCCAAAATGCATAGGCATAATCTTTATAAATTGTAGCGCTAAATAAATATAAATATAAATGAATGATGAATGTGACACCCAGTGAAAGAACGCCGTGCTCAGTCCAAAATCAGATGACAATAGTCCATACAAGAAATCATATGAAAACAGTCTCTGATGAGGTGAAATCAAAAAAAGAATTCAATGCAAATATGTGGTGCTCCCACAATCTTGAAAAAGTGAGGTAAAGATGGCCACCACCGATATAGGAGAGGCTTAACGGAACCTGTGGACCCCAAAAAACCTACGTCTAAAGGGTCAACTAAGCGTAGTGTGTACCACTGTGGAAGCTGGATCCTCTGCATGCACTTATCAGGGGATTGTTGGGCTGGGACCGAAAACCCACCAAAAGACTAAAGAACCAGAAAAGGCATTAACTCCTAATTTCCCATCCGCGTACAAACAGCTTGCCCAATCAGGTATTTTTAAAGGAGAAGTATGAGATAAAAAAAAAAAACACACACAAACATACTCACCTCTATGTTGGCTCCAACCCAGAGAACTGAGTGATGACATGACAGTTTATCGCTCAGTTCTTAGTCTTCTCTGCCCGTCCATTGCTCATTTGCTCATTGGGGCTCTGGGCTGGGGAGGGAGTGGGAACAGTTGGCTTTGACTCTCAGCTGCGCCCTGAGAGCAGAGCCAGCTGTCAATCAGCCAGCTGGGTGGATCCAGACATTATGGTTTGAATCCTTTCCAGAATCTGGAGCAGCTCTGTGACACCAGCTGATAGTGGGCAATATACCTATATAAGCTGACTCTGGGTCACAGGAGTGCAAAAGCAAGTGCACTCCTGTGACCCAGAAAAAAGTATGATCAAACAAAAGTAAAAAATACCATTGTTCTGCACAATAATAATAATAATACATTTCAGTTTAACAGCAGTGAAACTAGTGATCCCAAATCTATGTCTACTGCTAAGAAAGCTACTGAGTTATTGCAGAGAACAAATCTCAACCATAGTTTTTCTATCTTTGATTGAACTGTACCTAACTACTGCAAAAGAACAACATGACCTTCATTTGCAAAATCCATAAAAGAACGCTAACGACTTTGACTCTTTAGTTTTAAGGTCTTCCTTGTAAGGAAGTCACGACCTTACCTGAGACTCTGATTTAGATTTGTCTCTCAATATTCAACTTAACAGAGCTGACAGCTCAAGCAATACTCCAGGAGTCCTGTTAGCAATGAGCAACTTAAGAAACTCATCATAGCCTTCTACACCAGAGGTTGCATTGTTTTCTTCACAAGTTGGAAGCAGAGCCTGAGAATATACTTTTTATAGAGTTCTTTGGACTGACCAGAGAACTGGTCTGACTTCCACCGCTAAACGACTTTGCAAGTTTTGCTACTGTTGAAGAAGTGACATGATATCATCAGGAATTGCTTCAGTTGTGTTCAAGTCACACAAAATGCAGTTTGTCACAAGGCATGATGCCACACCATATGCAATTTGAAATGTCACACAATCTGTAGACTGTTAGAGGTCATATAATTCCACCCCTTATATAACATAATCAATTAAGCAGAGTCCATCGATGGAAAGTAATTTTCATCATGTGAATAATGCATCTTCATTAAAGAGCAGCAATGCTTAATAATGTTATAAATAAAAGCGGAGGTGCAGCGGAAAAAAAATAAATTAAAAGGCAGCAGCTGCAAATACAGCAGCTGCTGACTTTTAATATATGGACACTTACCTGTCATGGAGTCCAGCGACGTCCGCAGCAGAGGACGAGCAATCGCTCGTCACTCTGCTGCCCCACCGTCATCCTCGTGAGGGAACCAGGAAGTGAAGCCTTGCGGCTTCATGCCCGGTTCCCTAGGGCGCATGCGCGAGTCGCGCTGCGCCGTTCTGAATGTTCCCCTGTGATCTGGGAGCCGAGTGTCTCCCAGAACACAACGGGTATTCTGCGGGAAGTGACGTGCTTCCCGCAGATTTCCCGCAGAGAGGACTCCCGGAAGTGGGTGCAAATACCTGTCTTAGACAGGTATCTGCACCCCCCTCCCCCCTGAAAGGTGTCAATTGTGACACCGGAGGGGGGAGGGTTCCGATCAGCGGAAGTTACACTTTAGGGTGGAGCTCCGCTTTAAAAAACAGGGGGGGGGTTGGAAAAGAATTCCAACAGAAGATTTAAGTGGTGAATCAACCACAATACAGCCGGCTAATTTAAAGACTTTATTGGTTAAATAATATATTGAGACAATTAATCCCAGGGTTGTGTCACAACCTGAGGGAGAAATGGGTTTCTCCAGCACATGTGCAGAACATAAAACACATAGAAACATACATGTAGTACAACAGGCTAAAATGGGACAGGCGAAACGGACCTGCTACCCCTCTAAGAGCTCCGCTTTAACTTCGTTATTAGGAAGTCAACAAATTGTTATTAACCACTTGACAACTGGGCACTAAATCCCCTTCGTGCCCGGACCAATTTTCAGCTTTCAGTACTCTCACACTTTGAATGACAATTACTCAGTCATGTAATACTGTAACCTAATGATTTTTTTGTCCTTTTTTTCATACAAATAGAGCTTTCTTTTGGTGGTATTTGATCACCTCTGGGTTTTTTATTTTTTGCGCTATAAATGAAAAAATACGGAAAATGTAAAAAAAAACAAACGCTTTTTTTTAGTTTATGTGATAAAATTTTGCAAATTATTAATTTTTCTTTATAAAATTTGGCCACAATTTATACTGCTACATATCTTTGGTAAAAATAACCCAAATTAGTGGATATTATTTTGTCTTTTTGAAAGTTATAGAGTCTACAAGCTGTGGTGCGGATCATAAACAATTGATCACACCTAATGTACTGGTGGCCTATCTCATTTCTTACGACCCGAACAAGCCAGCAAAGCACAAATACCCCCCAAATGACCCCTTTTTTAAATTATACATTCCAAGGTATTTAGTAAGATGCATCGTGAGGTTTTTGATGTTGTAATTTTTTCCCACAATTCTTTGCAAAATTAAGATTTATTTTTATTTTTTCCACAAAATTGTCATTGTAATAGGTTATTTCTCTCACATGGCATGTGTATACCACAAATGACGCCCCAAAATACATTCTGCTACTCCTCCTGAGTATGGCGATACCAAATGTGTGAGACTTTTTTTACAGCCTGCCCACATACAGAGGCCCAATATTGAAATAGCACCTTCAGGCATTCTAGGAGCATAAATTACACATCTCATTTCTCAACCACCTATTACACTTTTGAAGGCCCTGGAGCACCAGGACAATGGAAACGCCCACAAAGTGACCCCATTTTGGAAAGCTAACACCCCAACGTATCATGTATGAGGCATAATGAGTCTTTTAAACGGTTCATTTTTTTCCTGAAGTTTTTGGAAAATGCAGGAAAAAAATGAAAACGAAATTTTTTTACGCAAAGTTGTCCATTTATAAGATATTGCCAACACATAGCATGTACATAGCAAAAATGACACCTCAAAATACATTCTGCTACTCCTCCTGAGTATGGCGATACCAAATGTGTGAGACTTTTATACAGCCTGCCCACATACAGAGGCCCAATATTGAAATGGCACCTTCAGGCATTCTAGGAGCATAAATTACACATCTCATTTCTCAACCACCTATTACACTTTTGAAGGCCCTGGAGCACCAGGACAATGGAAACGCCCACAAAGTGACCCCATTTTTGAAAGCTAACACCCCAACGTATAATCTATGAGGCATAATGAGTCTTTTTAACGGTTCATTTTTTTCCTGAAGTTTTTGGAAAATGTGGGAAAAAAATGAAAACGCAATTTTTTTACGCAAAGTTGTCGATTTAAAAGATATTGCCAACACATAGCATGTACATAGCAAAAATGACACCCCAAAATACATTCTGCTACTCCTCCTGAGTATGGCGATACCAAATATGTGAGACTTTTATACAACCTGGCCACATACAGAGGCCCAACATGCAAGGTACACCATCAGGTGTTCTAGGGACACATAGCATGAATATACCAAGAATTACACCCCAAAATACATTCTGCTGAGCAAATGGTAAACAAAAGATTACCTGTGGTTTTAGTAGCGCAGTTTTCCACAGGAGGATAGCACTGTTCCAGGCAGGAGGCAGGGACTTGGTCAGCAAAAGCGGTGTGGTCAGTTCATCCGACAGGCAGAGGCATGATGGCATAGGTCCTACAGGCAGTTGGCAGAAGTAGGGCCTCGTTCAGGACTGAATGGGGACAGGGGTAGAGGCTTCTCCCACCCAAATCTCTTTGAAGCCTCCGAGTCTCCAGACCCTAATCTGGGAATGAGAAAAACAAAAACAATTGTTTTCTTCATCCAGAAAAACCATTCTGGAGCCCCTCACATATGTGAGACCCCTGTGTTATGAATCCCACTAGTCCACTGGCAGGGTACAAGATCAGTCCAAGAGGCAGGCAAAAAGCATGGTCAACCAGTCCAGGGTCAGTTCCAGATCAGGCAGAGGTATGTACAGAATCGGTAGGCAGAAGCGTGATCAAATAACAGTCCAGGGTCAGTTCCAGATCAGGCAGAGGTATAAACAGAATCGTTAGGCAGAAGCGTGGTCAAATAACAGTCCAGGGTCAGTTCCAGATCAGGCAGAGGTATAAACAGAATCGTTAGGCAGAAGCGTGGTCAAATAACAGTCCAGGGTCAGTTACAGAGAAAGCAGAGGCATAAGGGGTGTGAACATAAATGGCAGGAAGTGAACTAATAATTTATTTTGGTATGGTAATGGCGGAAGCAGTTGCCTATGCAGAGGCCTGGTTCTGAAGGACATTGGGCACAATGATAAATGGTGTCTCTTCTCTCTCCTCTTTTGGAGCACAACCGGCATTTTTTCTGGCGTTTTTGGCCTGTTGGTCTGGGAGGGATTTTATCTGGGAAGTGGCGCTCGGAGAGTCGGCTAACGACATCGGATCTAATGTTTACTGGTGGGCTGTTCGGGTATAAAAGGGCAGTGGTGATTTCCTCCTGGAAGAAAAGGAAGGATTTGGGTCTTATAGTGGATTTTCGATATATTACATATGAGTTGTACATGACCAAATTGAACAAATAAATTGAAACTTTCTTATACCACTGGTATGATCTTCTTGTGGAAAGATAGGGTTCGAGCATCTGGTCGTTGAAGTCGACACCCCCCATGAACTTATTGTAATCGTAGATGCATTTGGGTTTTTGGATCCGGCCATTCCTCCTGATGACTTCAACAAATTCATTGTTGTGGATGGAAGAAAGCAAGTACACGTCCCTTCTGTCCCTCCTCTTCACAGCCAAAATCTCCTAATTACGCAAACTCGCCGTCTCCCCTCTTCTCAATTTTTTGGTGACCAGGCTTTGAGGAAAGCCCTTCCAGTTCGTCCGTACGGTGCCGCATGCTGGAGTCTTCATTCTGTGCAAGTTTCGGAACAGGGGCAAACTTGTATAAAAATTGTCCACATACAAGTGGTATCCTTTCTCTAGGAGTGGGTTTATGAGTTCCCAAACTACTTTCCCACTGGTTCCAATGTAGATTGGGCAATTAGGGGGGTTCAGTTCGGTGTCCTTCGCTTCATATATGATGAAGCCATACACATACCCAGTTTCTCTGTCGTACAATTTATACAGCTTCACCCCATAGCGGGCCCTTTTGCTGGGTATAAATTGTTTTATGCCCAGCCTGCCAGAAAATTTGATAAGGGACTCATCTATGCATATATGTTGGTCTGGGGTAAACAACTGGGGGAAGGTTTCAGAAAAATAATTTAGTAGCGGCCGAATTTTATAAAGTTTATCAAAATTTGGGTCATTTCGGGGAGGGCACTGGGTATTATCATTGAAGTGTAGGAATCTCATAATCATTAGGTATCTGGACCTGGGCATTACTGAGGAAAAGATGGGCATGTGATATATGGGGCGGGATGACCAATATGAACGTAATTGATTTTTTCCATTTAGTCCTATGCAGAATGTAAGGCCCAAAAAAATCCTAAACTCCTCCACTGTAAGGGCTTTCCACACGTAGGGACGGGCATAAGAGGACGTTGGGTTGCTGGTTATAAACTGTTGGGCATATAAGTTGCACTGGGCCACAATTGTTGCCAGCATGTCGTCAGTAAAAATTAAATTAAACAAATCTATTGGGGAAAAGTTTTCTGTATCCACCTGGACTCCTGGCTGGGCAGTGAAAGGGGGAATGTTGGCTTCTCCTGAATTAGGAAGAAGCCACAAGGGGTACTGAAGGGAATAGGGAAGGCTTGCATGGGACCTAACCCTTTGGGGCTGAGGTGACACCCCACTGGTACGTGGCCTTGCTTCCCGAGGTACTGCAGTGCTGGTGGATGGCACTGCAGTGGTGGTGGTGGATGGCACTGCGGTGCTGGTGGATGGCACTGCCTCCTCAGCAGAACGCCTTTGTCTGGCGGGCGGGCCCTCCTCCTCTTCTTCTTCTTCCTCCTCCTCCTCCGCCGTCTCCGTCTCCTCCGTCACTGATCCACTGCTTATGACAGGCTCGTAGTCCATGTCAGACTCATCTGAATATGCGGAGGAATCCGAATCGGAGCGCTCCCCGTTGCTCCTGTCGGCCGCAAGAATTTCGTACGCCTCCTCGGCTGAGAATACTCTTTTAGCTATTTGATGAGATGGCACTGACAGGTGGCACTGATGGCAGATGGCACTGGCAGGTGGCACTGGCAGGTGGGACTGGTGGCAGATGGGACTGGTGGCAGATGGGACTGGTGGCACAGATGGCACTGGCAGGTGGCACAGATGGCACTGGCAGGTGGCACTGGCAGGTGGCACAGATGGCACTGACTGGTGGCACTGGTGGCAGATGGGACTGGTGGCAGATGGCACTGGCAGATGCCACTGGCAGATGGCACTGGCAGATGGCACTGGCAGATGGCCCTGGCAGGTGGCAGATGGCCCTGGCAGGTGGCACTGGCAGCAGATGGCACTGGCAGGGACTGTGGGCAGTGTTTTTCACTTGTGTGTGTGTGTTTTTTCACTCACTGACTGTAGCTGCAGCACAGATCTCTCTCTCTCCTCACACGCTGTCTCTGTGTGAGGAGAGAAAGCCGGCAATGAGAGATGATCTCATATGTTTACATTCCAAGGGACACGGCCAACACAGATTTTCCCCGATGCGCGCTCGCGGGGGCGCGCGGGGGGGGGGGGGGGGAAAGAGGAGGACGTCCATGGACGTCCAGTCAGCACTTCGGCGCCGCAATGCAGACGTCTTTTGAGCATTGCCCGGGCGCGAAGTGGTTAAACCTGCTGGTGACCTATGGAATGTTTCTCCCCAAACACAGTCCATAATAATGTAATCCAAGGAGAGGCGGTGAATATGACAAACATGCCAAGTGCTCATTAGCTTTGCATTTGCATCTAATTATCTGTAAGGTCTTCCATCGTACTACAGTATATTAATTATGTCATATTAAGTTTATTCGGCTTCATGATTAATGAAGAGAAGGTTTGCAGAGACTTGACACCCAGTGATCCTAAAATCAATAACATTCTCAGTCAACTCATAATTCCCTCTTTGGGAAATATACTGCTAAGTGAGCAATACCCTGCTGGGTTTACCAACAGAATTTATTGTAAAAAAGCAATAGAGTGGAATAGGAGTGCTCTAGTTAAAAAGGAGCAATAAACCTTAAAATTCAAAGCACAGCAATATACTTACTGCTTAGGGATGAGTGGTGGTAAAATTAATTTTGCCATGAAATTACTTATTTAATTAAAATCCACAATTTACCCTGTATGGGCTGCTTAGGTAATATATGCTTAACCAACAATTTTTTCTTTGTTTTGTTTTTTGTTTTTTTTGTGAGGGGAAGGCAGAGGGGAGTTTTTTTGTACTTGTTTTAGTGGATTTGACCCTTATTTGTGTATTGTCAGTGTAGCACACAGACCCTTTTTCTTCTGCTTACCTCCACTTGCAGAGTAGGGCACACCATGCCACATGCCCGCATCCTCCTGGTATAAGAGGTTGAGCGGTGTTCATACTATTTTTGGGTCCTGCAGCGAGTTACCTCCCTCCATTGGTTCTCGTTCCTAGAGTGTAGGGAAAAGTCTATTCTCTTTCCTAAAAGAAGGCCAATGTCCAGACTGTTTTAAACTCCAACAAACAAGTTTATTTTTCTTGCTTGGAACCTAGTGGGGAAAAGATTGAAGATAGAGTTGGGTAGGGAGGTAGGTTCAGGCACGCGGCACCCATTTACCCTATTCTCCACTCAAGCCTGAGTGGGTATTGCTCACCCGGATAAATCCCTCTCACAGTTCTAGCAGCCGGAGTGACGCACGAACAGCTACTGTAGATTTTTTTGTCCCCTTCAAAGACAAGTTCAGGAGATCCTCTGCCACAGAATCCTTTAGTTCCCGAATCTAGAACTTTTTAGCGCCCGCAACTTTTAGAAACCATAAGTGCCAGTGGGGCACATCACAGGAGCTATTGTGCAACTCACGGAATCCTTCCCTCTGATAGGCAACCAGGCCTCTCCCGAGACAGTGACTTCCTTCACCGGTCCTCCGGACAGGTCCCCCCTGGTTTCCTCTCTTTCAGAGCGGGCCACCCTCCCTCGGGTACCATGGGACTCTGATGGTTTGGTTGTTGACCCAGTTGAAGGTACTGGGCCTACCTGGAACACTATAGCCTCGGGCTGAAGGTGCCTGAGACTTCTCGACCAATTCACGCACCCCTGACCAGCAGGGCCAAAGGGCGCGATTCTCGCCACCAGGGGTCCCCCTTGGAATCCCCCGGCCAAATCTCCCCACCTAATGGCATCTGCCCCTTATGTACCCTCTCCCGGCATGCACAGCAGGTAGACCACGCCCACTGTATGGCTGCCGAGAGAGGATACCCAATCATGCCACAATACCGCCTGTGGTTCGACCCAAGACCTGGGCAACAGCACCACCCGCAGGTCAAGGGGAACTATACACCCAGGCAACACCACAGCAGAGCAGAGTCCAATCTAGAGAATCAGAAAACCTTTTTTGGGGGTCCGCTACATCAGTTAAATTTTTTTCCACTCTCTTTTCTGCGTAATTTTTTTTTAAATATTGAGGTTATTGAGGGGCTTTAAAAAAATAGGCCCAGGATTGTTAAGAGCATTGCATCCTTAAAGGAAAACTCCACTTTTGTTAAAAAATAATAATAATATGGGATTAAAAACATCTATATAACCCAGTTGGTAATTTAATGTTAATAAAAAAAGAACTTTTCATTTCAATTTGCAGCATTGTAATTTGATAAACAAAAAAAATAAAAAAACTCAATGCAAAATGGCACCCCAGAGGCAAAAAGGTGTCTGGAATGGCCCTAGAAATGTCCTACTTTGGTGATAAACTCACTACTTTTCTGAAGTCTGAACTAAGATACAAGTAAATGTTTTAGCAGAAAATTGTGATGTTATCAGCCCCTCATCTCCACTTCGTCCAAGTGAAATATGCCTTGAAATCACGGAAAAAAATACAAGACATTCTCTGAATGGTGGAGGTGCAAAGCGAACAACACCCTGTGTTCAGTATATAGATGGCAAGTTGGTTGAGCAGCACACGGAAGAGACAAGCACTGACTATATGTAGCACAGGCTACTACAGTGAATTTCTGTGTCCCCAACAGCTCCCTGGGTGTGAGACATGAAGAATTAGATGTAACCCAGCTGGACCAAAAAAATTGCATCATTGTTGGATGGAGCGGCTGACCTGTCCCAGCTGGAGGAAGAGAATACTGACAGGTAGGTGTGCCATATTGGTCAGGTGTAAGGTAGAACTTTGACCAGGCCAATGTTTTATCATCCCTACGGCTGAATAATGCATTTTTTTACCCTGCCAAAGCTGCAGTACCCAAGATTGTCCTAAGCATTAAAATGTTATTCTTACTGGTACTCTGGTGTTCCGGGAACCCAGTTTCTCAGCGATAAGAAATAAAAGGCCAGGTGTTCTCTACTATGTCATTTGCATAAAACAGGACCATGTAACCTGAGAAGACAGGACCACCCAGAAGCACATGTAGTTGCATCCCAGAATCTAGCTTGAGCTTGGGTTAAATAATAAAATCAAATGAAAATTTAAATATTTCTGACTGTAGCACAGTAGAAGTGTTACTGGATAGCAATCTACTTTCTGCCAGAAGCAGCTTTTCAAACAAGGTAATATAAATATCTGATGACGTTTTTACACTGAAATCGGATGGATAACCTAGTCAACAGAACATATGACTGAGCTGAAGCTTTTATAATTAAATGTTTCTTAAAGGAAACCTTTATTAAAACAAAAATAGGGCTGCCATGGCTGAATTACTTCTCATAATGCTCCTTTCCTTGCTGCCTTTGGAATTGAAACCTCCTGGGTCACTACTCTAAAGTCAGAACAAGCATTTTCTTTTTGTGAGGGACAAAGATTTCGCCTCCATATAGTGTTGACCATTTTTTATTGAATGCTTAATGATTGGGGGGCTTTGTCCTTTTCCAGTAAGCTGGCATTGGCCTTTTAGCTTTAAGTAGATAGGGCAATATACTATTTGTGTAAGATTGGAAAATGGAAAAAAAATGGAAGGATCATCCAGCAAAGGAGACTCACTCAAGGTGTGTATCCGCTTCTTAATGTCCTCCCAAAGGTGATCAAATAAGAAGTGTTGGTTTACAAAAAAAAAAAATTAGCATTCATACTCACTTAGATGACTACAGCATTGGTCTAATGCTACAGCTGTCCCCTGCCAGCTGTGCACTGAGAACTGTGCAATCAAAGACAGCTAATTGGGTTCTACCCCTCCAGCGCTCACTGGAGCTCTGGACTGTGGAGAGGGCAGTTGGCTCAGGCTCTCCACGGTGCTTTGAGAGGCTGAGCCAGCTGCCAGTTAGGCATCTGGGCAGATCCTGACATTATTTTAGGGATCCCTGCAGAGCCTGGACCAGCTCTGTGATGTCAGCCGACAGCGGGCTTTAGTCTTCTGTCAGCCAAATCTGGTTCAGAGGAGTGCAGAACTAAGTGCACTCCTGTGACCCACAGGAAAAGTATGACCAAAAGAGCTTTGGTCCTACTTCTCCTTTAAGTTTGGGACAATTCCACCAAGTTTGTAGAAATCTGCTCCATATCCAAAATATCCAAGGCATGATTGCGGATCGCTGGGTTGCAGCAACCTATTCTAAAGATTTTTATAGACTCTTGGGATGAGCTGTCCTCTCTGAAGTTCCCAGATCTGTTATATGTTTTATAGAAAGGTCTCTCCTTCTGTAGCAAATAAAGGAGTATTATTTTTCCTGTTTTAAATTTTTTTTGGGGAATCTCAACAAAATTGAAAAGGCTAACAAAAAGTAATTAGTTTCAGTCCGGATATAAATTCGTACATCCAAATCTCTGAATGAAATTAGGTGAAATTCATTTAATTTATTTGTTTTTATTCCAAATTTCCGGGAACAATTCAAATTCAGGTCAGTCGAAAAATGATCGACCGATTCAAATTCTGTGTAAAGAATAGCTGTCTGTTAAGCAGTGGGCCGGGAAGCTGGCCACCACCTCCTTAACAACTGATGACTCATCAGATGTCAGTGGGCTTCCCTTTTGAGAGCTGAAATGTAATAAAAAGAATGCCGGAAATAGAAAATAAAAAAACAACAACAACATGGCCAGTAAAAGGGGGGGGGGGGGTGGGGAGTCGGACAAGCGAGCCCCCCCTCCTCAACCATACCAGGCCACAGGCCCTCAACATGGGGTGGGTGCTTTGGGGCAGTGGGGGCTCTCTTTAACAAGGGGGACTCCAGATCCCACCCCCCTATGTGAATGAGAATGGGGTACACAATATCCCTACCATTCACCAAAAAAGTATAAAAAGTGAATAAAAACACAACACATTTCCTTTATTAAAAAAATATAAAAACAATGTCCCCCGATGTAGATCCATAGTCAATCACAACACCTGCTGCACCACCTCACCCAACAAAGAAAGAAAAATGTTCGTCCTCGTTGAATGCTCTCACTGACTCCCTGCCTCTCCCCCTGACATTTCCTAAATAGCTAAGGGGCGGAGTCACCCAATGATGTCATCGGGTGCCTCCTTGTGATGTCACCGACTGTTCAGAAAATTTGGAATTCATTAGAAAAAAAAAAAATGAAACAAAATTAAATTAAACTAAACTAAACAATTTCCGAAACCAATCAAAGAAAAAAAATTAGTACATAACAAATCTATCTAAAACTATACATATTTTCCCATTCTCCACATGTCTAATGCCGCGTACACACGACCATTTTGCCGAGAAAAACGGCAAGAATCACGACGAGAAAAATTAGAACATGCTCTTTTTTTCCGCTGCAGTTTTCCCATAGGGAAACACTGCCAGGGAGCCTACACACGGTCGTTTTTCACGACCAAAAGAAAAAATTTAATGAAAACCGGCTGTGTGTAGGGGACCAAGCCGGTCCTCGTTTTTCATGTCGGGTTTCACGGCGGTGTATTCACCGCCGTGAAACTCGATCGTGTGTACACGGTATAACAGAAAGAAAGCGACCCCCCTCTTTCATAATGGCTGCCACAGGGGAGTGGAGCTGTAAATTTCAAAGATATCGCTATTTTGTCATTTTAATTTTGGTGACAGTTTTACTTAGATATCTATATAAAGCAGAAATATTGGTTTTAGGTGGACTGACCCTTTAACAATACTACATACTATACCAGTGATGGCGAACCTTGGCACCCCAGATGTTTTGGAACTACATTTCCCATGATCCTGATGCACTCTGCAGCGTAGTTGAGCATCATGGGAAATGTAGTTCCAAAACATCTGGGGTGCCAAGGTTCGCCATCACTGTACTATACTGATAGAATGATGTGGATATTTTTTTATTTTTTTGGGGAATTAGAACTGCTTTTTCTTAAGTTATCTTAACCACTTGCCAACCAGCCACAGTACATATACTGCGGCAGGTCCGTTCTATTGCGCGAAATGTTGTATCTGTACGTCATTTCCTGCTATAGACAGCGGGGGTGCACGCAGCCAGATTGGCCAAAGGGGGAGCCAATCAGAGGGTCCCGCCGATCGGTCAGAGGATGAGCCAATTAAAGGGTTCTGCCTCTCTGAGGACCCGCCGATCGTTCCCCAGAGAGGCAGAACGGCAATCTGCCTATGTAAACAAGGCAGATCGCCGTTCTGACAGGAAAGAATAGGGAGATATTGTGTTCCTGCTAGGCAGGAACACTAATCTCTATGTTCTCCCAGTCAGTCCATCCCCCACACAGTTAGAAAGCATCCCCTAGGGACACACTTAACCCTTTGATTGCCCCCCGTGTTAACCCCTTCCTTGCCAGTGTCATTAGTACAGTAACAGTGCATATTTGTAGCACTGATCCCTGTAAGAATGTCACTGGTTCCCAAAAAAGTGTCAAAAATGTCAGGTGTCCGATTTGTCTGCCACAATGTCGCAGTCCCGCTAAAAATCGCTGATCGCTGCCATTACTAGTAAAAATAAATAAATAAACATGCCATAAATATATCCCATAGTTTGTAGACGCGATAACTTTTGCGCAAACCAATCAATATACTCCTATTGGGATTTTTTTTACTAAAATACTCGATACATATTGGCTTAAATTGATGAAGAAATTTTTTTTTTTTCAATTATTGGATATGTTTTATAGCAGAAAGTAAAAAAAAATATATATTTTTTTGAATTGTCTGTCTTTTTTTGTTTCTAGCGCAAAAAATAAAAACAGCAGAGGTGATCAAATACCACTGTAGCGATACCCCCAAACTAAGGGAGCCGCTGGTTTGCTTTTGGGCCCTGTACACAGCACAGCCAACCCCTGGCAATCTACTCAACCCTTCTCTGGCACAGCTAGTCTAGGGGTGGTGTTTTTGTATAGCTCTATACCAGTTCATGTACAATCCCCCAATACTGTTCTAACAGTGATAAGATAGATTAATAGACTCCAATACCAGGTTGATCAATTGTAAGAAAAGGTTTACTTGTGAATAAAGGAATTTACGATCAATATCACATATAACACATGCATGCAGAGCCCCGCAGTAATACTAACACTGGTTAACTTTAGTGCTCAAACAGTTCTATCTCACACTAACATTTATCTAGAGTCCCGTTAGCAATATGGCGCCCAGCAATACTATCAACTCCCAGTCAGGCCTGACTCAGTTAAAGCTCAGTCTTTTAGACAAGGAATCTTCGCATGCAAGATGATCGGTGGTGCACATACAGGAACAATAATGGCCTGAGGCAATGTAAGCAACTCCCCGGAGACTATGTAACTCAGTCCCACAACTAGTCTCCTGACAGGAAAAAGGAAAATATAACCCGATGGGCCAAGGCAGTCTATAGGCCTAATAAAGTGCTCGGTTATAGTTGTGAGCAGGTGCTCTCTCACCTCTCCGGACTCGATCCCAGTCCGGGACTCCCACCGCTGTGTCCACACACACACAGGATCTGCCACGCCTGATCTCCGGTTTACTGACGTCCCTGAAGCAGGTAGATGTCTGCAGCCGCACAGGCTCCGCAGCAAGTTGGAAGGCTCTCTGGAAGTGCGCAAGGCCCAGGCCTCGGGCCTACACAATGTGGTTCCGGTGCCAAGTCTTCAAAGGCCCCACCTTTCCCTCTGGCTTCAGCTGGTAGACTGGTAGGCCGGGTAACTTCTTGCAAATAACATATGGCTCCGGTCTCCATCTGTCTGCAAGCTTGTGCTTCCCAGGGACTCCCAAGTTTCGTAACAACACTCTGTCCCCTGGTTGCAGATCCTGAATTCGGACCTTCAGGTCGAAGTTTCTCTAGTTTCAGGCTCCCCTTTGATCGGAAGCCGCTTGGGCCTGCTCATAGGCCAACTGTAAACTGTGCCTCAGCCGGTCCACATAGCCTTTGTGAGAAGTGGCCGAGGAATGGTCTATGGAGGTGCCAAAGGACAGGTCTACAGGTAGTCTTGCTTCTCTCCCGAACATCAGTCGGTAGGGAGAGTACCCTGTAGCATCACTTGTTGTACTGTTGTAAGCATGCACAATTGCTGCTATGTGCCTGCTCCAATGCTGCTTCTTTTCACTTTCTAGAGTTCCCAGCATGTTGAGTAGGGTTCGGTTGAACCTCTTCGGCTGGGCATCTCCTTGCGGATGGTAGGGAGTGGTTCGGGCCTATTGATCCCTAAGGAGTCCAAGAGCTTCCGGATCAGCCGACTTTCAAAGTCCCTCCCTTGATCCGAGTGGAGTCGCTGTGGTAGCCCATAGTGCACAAAGTATTTTTCCATGAGTACTTTGGCCACTGTGGAAGCCTTCTGGTCTTTGGTTGGGAAGGCCTGGGCATACCGGGTGAAATGGTCGGTTATCAACAGAACATTTCCTAGTCCACTCAAGTCGGGTTTGAGGCAGAGGAAATCAATGCACACCAAATCCATTGGGCCTTGACTTTGCAGGTGGCCCATTGGGGCAGCTTGATGGGGTAGGGTTTTCCACTGAATGCAGCATGCGCATGAATGGCAGTATTCCTCCACTTCAGCCCTCATGTAGGGCCAATAGAACCGACTTCTGACAAGTTGGAAGGTCCTTTCAGCTCCTAAATGACCATGATGGTCGTGTAAAGCAGCCAAGACAGTCTCTCGGTGCTTCTCAGGTAAGAACAATTGCCATTAGTCTTCCAGGTCATCAGAGGGGCCCCTTCGGTAGACCACCCCTTGATGCACCTGCAACCTGTCCCACTCCTTCCACAGCAGATGAGCTTCCTTTGAAGGGTGATGCAAGAGCCTATCTGGATCCTGATTCTCCAGGGCCTCTAGGGCCAATTTCCCCAAAGGGTCTTCCAATTTGTCACACCTCAATTCTTTTTTTGACAGTTTCGGTGAATCATCTTCCTTTATCTGAGTTACTCCACAGTATTGCTTGGGTACCCCCACTACTGTGCCCCTATCTCTTCCGCTCTGGACCCCCCACTGGCTTGGAGTTCAGCCCCTTGACAGAGGGCCCGCACCCCGTCCTGTGCCACCTGGGTCCAGTCTTCTGTGCGGCTAGTGGGAGCATGAGACCTTCTGGACAGGGCATCCGCATCTCGATTTCCAGCCCCAGGTCTGTATTTCAGGCTGAAGTTGAATCCAGACAGTGCAGCCAGCCATCAATGGCCGTAGCATCCAGTTTTGCTGTGGTGAAAAGATAAGTAAGGGGATTGTTGTCAGTTTTCACGGTGAGTTCTGCCCCATACAGATAGTCCTTCAGCTTATCAACTACAGCCCACTTGAGAGCCAGGAACTCCAACTTGTGAGTGGGGTAGTTTTTTTCAGATGGGGTCAAACTTCTGCTCACATATGCGACAGGTCGCAGTTGCCCTTCATGCTCCTGGTAGAACACTCCTCCCAGACCGTCATGACTGGCATCTACATGGAGTTCATAGGGTTTCTTTGGGTCTGCATAGGCCAAGACAGGGGCAGTGGTTAAGCTCTTCTTCAGCATGTGGAAGGCCTCTTCGCATTTTCCATTCCACTGGTCTTTGACTGACTCTCCCGGCTTCCTGGGACCCGAGTCATCCTCTTCCCCTTTTGTCTTTAAGAGTTCATTCAGGGGTCTGGCAATATGTGCAAACCCTTCTATGAACCTCCTATAGTAGGAACAGAACCCCAAAAAGGACCTGAGTTCTGTCACGGTGGTGGGCCGGGGCCAGGAGCTGACTGCCTCCAGCTTCCTGGGGTCTGTGGCTATCCCTTCTTCAGACACTATGTGCCCTAGATAGTTGATTGATGACTGGTAGAACTGACATTTCTCTGGCGAAAGCTTGAGTCCCTCTTTGCTGAGCCTTCTCAGGACTTTTTCCAGTCTTTCCTCATGTTCTTCTATAGTCTTCCCAAAGACAATGATGTCATCTAAGTACACGAGAACTTCGATGAGGTTCATGTCTCCTACGGTTTTCTCCATGAGGCGTTGAAAGGTGGCAGGGGCTCCAGACAGACCTTGGGGCATCCGGCCAAATTCAAAGAATCCCACAGGGGTTATGAAAGCTGTCTTCTCCTTGTCTTCCGGATGCATAGGGATCTGATAGTATCCACTCTTTAGGTCCATAACACTGAACCACCTGGCTCCAGACAAACTCTGTAGGGCATCCTCTATCCTCGGGGTGGTATACTGGTTGGGTATCGTCCTCCGGTTGAGAGTCCTGTAGTCTATACACAACCTCAATGACCCATTCTTCTGGACCACCACTATTGGAGAGGCATAGGGGCTCCTAGATTCCCGGATAACACCGGTTCGCTTGAGCTCGGCGAGCTGTTCTCTCAGTTCTTCAAGGTCGGCTAGAGGAACTCGCCTGACCCTCTCCCTGAAAGGCTTGTCTTCCTGGAGGCGGATTCGATGGGTGGCACTCTTCGCACACCCTACATCAAACTCATCTTTAGAGAAAATCTTCCTCCATCTGGTCAACTGGGCCTTTGCCCTCTCTTTCCAGGCCTTCGGCGGGTTCGGGTTCTCCATGCAGTGCTTCTCCCAAATAGTCCTGTCTCCCTCTGTCTTCTCCACATCTGATAAGACAATTGGGGCAGCAGGGCTCACCTGGCCCAGCAGTAGTGATGAGCCGAACACCCCCGGGTTCGGTTCGCACCAGAACCCGCAAACGGACCGAAAGTTCGTACGAACATTAGAACCCTATTAAATACAATGGATGCGAACGTTCGAATTCTAAAGTGCTAATTATAACGACTATTATGCATGTTATTGTCCTAAAAAGGGTTTGGGAACCCGGGTTCTGCACCAGGGGACATGTATCAATGCAAAAAGAAGTTTTAAAAACGGTCGTTTTTCGGGAGCAGTCATTTTAATGATGCATAAAGTGAAAAAAAAAGTCAAATATTCCTTTAAATATCGTACCTGGGGGGTGTCTAAAGTATGCCTGTGAAGTGCCACGTGTTTCCCGTGTTTAGAACTGTCCCTGCACAAAATGACACTTCTAAAGGAAAAAAAAGCCATTTAAAACTGCTTGCGGCTTTAATGTAATGTCTGGTCCCGGTAATATGGATGAAAATCTTTAAGAAAAATGGCATAGCTGGTGGCGGCACCCATAAACAAAAATGATCTTCCAAGCTATCATCATCAATCGTATCATTGAGGACTCGGAGGAGGAGGATAGCCAGTCAACATAACAGCACAGGCACTCAGCATCAGCATCAGTCTTGAAGGGATGTGACATGTTAAAATCAATTAGTCTGTTATATCAGCATCAGGTGTGTGGTAGCTGGTGGTGATCCAAGACTGGTTCATCTTGATGAAAGTCAGTCGATCAACCGAGTCGGTGGACAGGCGCACCCTGTGATCCGTGACAAATCCTCCAGCAGCACTGAATGTGTGTTCCGAAAGAACGCTGGATGCAGGACAGGCCAGTAGCTCAATTGCATACTGTGCAAGCTCTGGCAAGTGATCCATCCTCAAGACCCAGTAAGCCAGAGGATTTTCGGTGGGGAAGGTGTCCAAGTCTGACCTTGCCTCTAGATATTCCTGCACCATGTTTACCAGACGCTGGCGATGGTTGCTGGAACCGATCATACTTTGGGGCTGCGGACTAAAGAATTGTCTGAACGCATCGGTCAGACGGCCACCTTCCCCACTGCTCCTTCTTTGACTGGCCGAAGCCTCAGCAACTCGTTGTCCAGGACCAGGAGTTTGTAACCTCCCAGTCTCTGGGAACGCGTTGCACAGACCTTTCTGCAAGGCCTCCCGGAGTTGTCTCATCCTCTGCTCCCTCTGCGACGGTAACATAAGGTCCGCAACCTTACCCTTGTACCGTGGATCAAGGAGAGTGGCCAGCCAGTAATGGTCCCTCTCCTTGATCCGAAGAATACGAGGATCCTTCCGCAGACTTTGCAGGATCAGGGAGGCCATGCAGCGTAGGTTTGCTGAGGCATTCGGTCCGGAGTCCTCTGGGTCACTAAGGACGACATGATCCGCAGCCACCTCCTCCCAGCCACGTACAAGTCCACTGGTTTCTTGGGACTGTAAATCATCCCTAAAAGACTGCTGCTGATGATGCTGAGTGCCAGCCTCCACCTCCATGCTGACACAATCCTCCTCCTCCTCCTCCTCCTCCTCTTCCTGTGCGATGGGTGGGACAGAAGGAACACTGTCTGGGTAAAGGGGGCCTTGAGAGGCAAGGAAGTCCTCCTCTTCCTGCCTCTGTTCTGCCTCAAGTGCCCTGTCCATTATTCCACGCAGCGTGTGCTCCAACAGGTGGACAAGAGGTACAGTGTCACTGATGCATGCACTGTCACTGCTCACCATCCTCGTGGCCTCCTCAAATGGTGCCAGGACAGTGCATGCATCCCTGATCATGCCCCACTGGCGTGGAGAAAAAAAACCAAGCTCCCCTGACCCTGTCCTGGTGCCGTAGTCGCACAGGTACTCATTGATGGCCCTCTGCTGCGTGTGCAGCCGCTGCAGCATGGCCAACGTTGAGTTCCACCTGGTGGGCATGTCACATATAAGGCGGTTCTTGGGCAGGTTCAACTCCTTTTGCAGCTCAGCCAGGCGAGCACTGGCATTATAAGATCTGCGGAAATGCACACAGACTTTCCTGGCCTGCCTCAGGACATCCTGTAAGCCCGGGTACCTGCCCAAGAACCGCTGCACCACCAGGTTAAGGACGTGAGCCACACAGGGCACATGGGTCAGTTGTCCCTGTCGGAGGGCGGAGAGGAGGTTGGTGCCATTGTCACAAACCACCATTCCTGGCTTAAGCTGGCGTGGCGTCAACCACCTCTCGGCCTGGCCCTGCAGAGCAGACAGGACCTCTGCCCCAGTGTGGCTTCTGTCCCCCAAACACACCAGCGCAAGCACGGCATGGCATCTTTTTGCCTGCGTACTTGCGTAGCCCCTTGAACGGCTACGGAGCACCGCTGGTTCAGAGGACAAAGCACAGGAAGAGGCCATGGAGTAAGAAGAAGAGGAGGGGGTGGAGGAGAGAGGTGTGTCACAACCAGTAGTAGCATTTTGGAGGCGTGGCGGTGGAACAACCTCCAACACTACTGCACCTTGTCCTGCATCCTTCCCAGCTGCCAAAAGAGTGACCCAATGGGCCGTGAAAGAAAGGTAACGTCCCTGTCCATGCCTGCTGGACCATGAGTCAGCGGTAATATGCACCTTACCGCTGACCGCCCTGTCCAGCGAGGCCAAGACATTGCCTTCCACATGCCGGTAGAGAGCCGGAATAGCCTTCCGTGAGAAAAAGTGGCGTTTGGGAACCTGCCACTGAGGAACCGCACATTGCACAAACTCACGGAAGGGGGCCGAGTCTACCAACTGAAAAGGCAGCAGTTGAAGCGCTAGCAATTTAGCCAAGCTAGCATTCAACCGCTGGGCATGTGGATGGCTGGGAGTGAACTTCTTTCGACGGTCCAGCAGCTGGGGCAGGGAAATTTGCCTGCTAGAATCGGACGTCGGTGTACTGCTAGCAGAGTGGCCGCAAGTACTTGGCTGTGACACACCTAATTCTACACCTTCATTCCTCTCAGTGCATGTTTCAGAGAGGACTGAAGTTATAGTGGGGTTGGAGATCCCAGCTGATGCGGTGCAAGGAGAGGTCCACTTTGTTCTTTGGTGTGGGTCTTTGAGGTAGGCTTGCCAACGAGCTGCATGGCAGGTCAACATATGTCTGGTCAGGCATGTGGTACCCAAGCGGCTGATGTTTTGGCCACGCGATATACGCTTGAGACATATGTTGCAAACAGCAGCTGTGCGATCTGATGCACTAGCCTCAAAAAAGGCCCACACCAAAGAACTTTTTGAATGACGGGCAGAGGCAGCGCCCTGCACAGGCGGAGCTCTGCGGTGTGATTCCATCGGTGTACTGCCCTTACGCTGGCCACCAAAGGGCATCCTGCCTCGTTGGAGATGTGCCTCCTCCTCATCCTCCTCCTCCTCCTCTCTCCTATTAGGCACCCACGTGGAGTCAGTGACCTCATCATCCCCTCCCTCCTCATCACTGGAGCCAATCTGGCAGTATGCTGCAGCTGCTGGAACATGACTGCCAGATTGGTGTCCTTCTTGAGCATCCCCTCTGTCTGCTCTCACGCTACTGCCTTCCTGTAGCTGGGTTTCATCATCAGACCCTTCGAAACGCTGGGCATCCTCCTGGAGCATGTACCCAACACTGTGCTCAAACAGTTCGGGGGACTCCTCAGGAGGAGGACATGCTGGGTCTAGGGAAGGAGTGACTGATGATGAGTCTGACATTGATACCAGGGAAGAGGACGCTTTGGCAGCTGCTTTGCCAGTACCCTGAGCCTGGGTGAGAGAGGATGAGGAGGAGGAGGGCTTGGTCATCCACTCTACCAAGTCTTCGGCATGATGTGGCTCAACATGTCCAGCTGCCGAAAAGAAGGACAAGCGTGTCCCATGGCCATGTGCTGATGACAATGCACCGCGTCAACGACCAGCACTGTTGCCCCCAGACACAGAGCCTGCTTGCCCTCTTTTATTGCCTCCTGACTGTCTGCCTCTCCTTGTTTGCCTTCCAGACATTCTAATAGATGGCCTGCAGGGAGATGGGAAAAAAGCAATAAGGGCTACCTTCAGGTGTCCTTCTCTGTCCCTTTACTTAAGGATTTCTAAATATGGTTGAGGATGATTGCTTTCGCACAGAATAGCACAACGACAATTTCCCTGACTGTCCAAAAAACAAGGATTTCAAAGATGGTTGATGAGGAATGCTTTAGCACAGTATAGCACAAGGAGAATTTCCCTCACTGTCCTTCCCTGTCCCTACAAACAAGGATTAGCACAGTAAAACACACTGACACTCTCCCTACCTATAGTTTTCTGTCCCTAGAAAAAATGTTTTTTTAAAGATGGTTGATGATCAATGCTTTAGCACAGTATAGCACAAGGAGAATTTCCCTCACTGTCCTTCCCTGTCCCTAGAAACAAGGATTAGCACAGTAAAACACACTGACACTCTCCCTACCTATAGTTTTCTGTCCCTAGAAAAAATGTTTTTTTAAAGATGGTTGATGATCAATGCTTTAGCACAGTATAGCACAAGGAGAATTTCCCTCACTGTCCTTCCCTGTCCCTAGAAACAAGGATTAGCACAGTGAAAGAAACTGACACTCTCCCTACCTATAGTTTTCTGTCCCTAGAAAAAATGTTTTTTTAAAGATGGTTGATGATCAATGCTTTAGCACAGTATAGCACAAGGAGAATTTCCCTCACTGTCCTTCCCTGTCCCTAGAAACAAGGATTAGCACAGTGAAACACACTGACACTCTCCCTACCTATAGTTTTCTGTCCCTAGAAAAAATGTTTTTTTAAAGATGGTTGATGATCAATGCTTTAGCACAGTATAGCACAAGGAGAATTTCCCTCACTGTCCTTCCCTGTCCCTAGAAACAAGGATTAGCACAGTAAAACACACTGACACTCTCCCTACCTATAGTTTTCTGTCCCTAGAAAAAATGTTTTTTTAAAGATGGTTGATGATCAATGCTTTAGCACAGTATAGTACAAGGAGAATTTCCCTCACTGTCCTTCCCTGTCTCTAGAAACAAGGATTAGCACAGTGAAACACACTGACACTCTCCCTACCTATAGTTTTCTGTCCCTAGAAAAAATGTTTTTTTAAAGATGGTTGATGATCAATGCTTTAGCACAGTATAGCACAAGGAGAATTTCCCTCACTGTCCTTCCCTGTCCCTAGAAACAAGGATTAGCACAGTAAAACACACTGACACTCTCCCTACCTATAGTTTTCTGTCCCTAGAAAAAATGTTTTTTTAAAGATGGTTGATGATCAATGCTTTAGCACAGTATAGCACAAGGAGAATTTCCCTCACTGTCCTTCCCTGTCCCTAGAAACAAGGATTAGCACAGTAAAACACACTGACACTCTCCCTACCTATAGTTTTCTGTCCCTAGAAAAAATGTTTTTTTAAAGATGGTTGATGATCAATGCTTTAGCACAGTATAGCACAAGGAGAATTTCCCTCACTGTCCTTCCCTGTCCCTAGAAACAAGGATTAGCACAGTGAAACACACTGACACTCTCCCTACCTATAGTTTTCTGTCCCTAGAAAAAATGTTTTTTTAAAGATGGTTGATGATCAATGCTTTAGCACAGTATAGCACAAGGAGAATTTCCCTCACTGTCCTTCCCTGTCCCTAGAAACAAGGATTAGCACAGTAAAACACACTGACACTCTCCCTACCTATAGTTTTCTGTCCCTAGAAAAAATGTTTTTTTAAAGATGGTTGATGATCAATGCTTTAGCACAGTATAGCACAAGGATAATTTCCCTCACTGTCCTTCCCTGTCCCTAGAAACAAGGATTAGCACAGTAAAACACACTGACACTCTCCCTACCTATAGTTTTCTGTCCCTAGAAAAAATGTTTTTTTAAAGATGGTTGATGATCAATGCTTTAGCACAGTATAGCACAAGGAGAATTTCCCTCACTGTCCTTCCCTGTCCCTAGAAACAAGGATTAGCACAGTGAAAGAAACTGACACTCTCCCTACCTATAGTTTTCTGTCCCTAGAAAAAATGTTTTTTTAAAGATGGTTGATGATCAATGCTTTAGCACAGTATAGCACAAGGAGAATTTCCCTCACTGTCCTTCCCTGTCCCTAGAAACAAGGATTAGCACAGTGAAACACACTGACACTCTCCCTACCTATAGTTTTCTGTCCCTAGAAAAAATGTTTTTTTAAAGATGGTTGATGATCAATGCTTTAGCACAGTATAGCACAAGGAGAATTTCCCTCACTGTCCTTCCCTGTCCCTAGAAACAAGGATTAGCACAGTAAAACACACTGACACTCTCCCTACCTATAGTTTTCTGTCCCTAGAAAAAATGTTTTTTTAAAGATGGTTGATGATCAATGCTTTAGCACAGTATAGTACAAGGAGAATTTCCCTCACTGTCCTTCCCTGTCTCTAGAAACAAGGATTAGCACAGTGAAACACACTGACACTCTCCCTACCTATAGTTTTCTGTCCCTAGAAAAAATGTTTTTTTAAAGATGGTTGATGATCAATGCTTTAGCACAGTATAGCACAAGGAGAATTTCCCTCACTGTCTTTCCCTGTCCCTAGAAACAAGGATTAGCACAGTAAAACACACTGACACTCTCCCTACCTATCCTTCTCTTTCCCTAAACTAAAGGAATCCAGGTTAAGCAAGAAAAAAAATGTCACTGTCCCTGCCTATGCTTCTCTTTCCCTGCTCCGGAACACACTACACTAGGCCGCCGTGCTGGCGGCCTTTTATAGTGTGGGGCGTGTACTAAACACCCTCAGCAATAATTGGCCACAGGCATCCTGCCTGTGGCCAATCATTGCTCTCCTCGCTGCCGGCGCTGTGATTGGCCAAGCATGCGGGGTCACAGTGCATGCTTGGCCAATCACAGCGCCTGGATGACACTGCGATGGCGTAGTGCATTGTGGGCCGTTCGTGTCACTCGAATTAGGCGCGAAAGGCCCAAATCGTTCGATCTTCATCGAACGATCGAACAGCCGATGTTCGAGTCGAACGTATGTTCGACTCGAACACCGAGCTCATCCCTACCCAGCAGCATCCTGGCGGGGATCTCCATGGGGACACCTGTGGTATTCCTGACGCTCACCGGCACCTTACAGTGTGCCTTCTTCAGAGCTCTCACCGGAACCATTTCTGGGATCACTTCTAAGCCTGAGTATTCTTCCAGAGGGTCTGGTTCCAACATGACAAAGGGGCCAGGTTGCTCCCAAGTAAGCTTCACAGTGGCTCTGAGACAGGCTGCAACACTATTCCTTTCTCCTCCAGTCTCCAGACTTTACCCACCCCCTCTTCTGGGGCCTTTTGTTCTAAGACCAGTCACTGATAGGCTGTCTTCAACATTGGGTGTATTCTGGTGACTGTCGGGTTCTTTCCTCCTGCCAGAGGGGCCAGGAGCCTCCGGACCAGGTCCGTATTTGTCCCTAATATTAAGGAGTTCTTGCTGCCAGGGTATCAAACACTTTAGCCTTCCCGGCTACTGAGGGGTCGAAGGTCAGTTGAATGGGCAAGTAACCATCGTAGGGGAAACTCTGTGTTCCGATTCCCCATATTTCCAAATCTTCAATTCTCTGGATGGGCAGGTGAGTCAGATGTCTATCATAGAAATCCCGGTATAACAGAGTCACCTGCACCCCAGTATCTAAGATGGCTCTCGTGTAGACTCCCTCCACTTGAATAGGCACTACGTGGGAGGGGCCTATCAGTTCTTCTGGATAAGACTTCAAAGGGGTCTCTTTCTGTTGATCCCTACATTTTCCTTTGGTCCTTTCCTTCTTGTGTTTGGCTGTTGGCTTTAGTCCCTCTTGGGCTCAGTATGCATTGATCTCCCTCCTCTGTTTATGTGTATATTCCCGCTGAGGGACATTATTTCTTTTTTTAGGTGTGTATTCTCGCTAAGGAGCACTGTTCTTCTTCTGAGGGGGTCTACCCCTTTTTCTTCTGGACTTCTCATTCAGTTTGGGTACAGTGGAGCTCACTGGAGATGATGGGCACCCGGTTGACTCTTTCACCGGGGCTCTCTGGAGTTTTCCGCCGGCTTGCGATTATTTATCTTCTTTTTCTTGGGACTAAAACATACTTTCGCAATATGGCCAACTCCTCCACAGTTAAAACAGACCACATCCCCACATCCCCCCAATCTTGTAGGGAAGTGGGTGCTGAGGTATCTGGGAACAACTCCTTCTTCAGTCCACTATTTTCTACGACCCTTGGATCCTTTGCCATCAAAGAGGTCAGCATCTCCAACACCTGAGACATCTGTGACTTCAGGGTATCTACTTCTGAGTCTCTTTCAGGGGTCATGGCTGATCTGACCATTACCGGCGTAGAGGGGTATGCACCTTGATCGCTTGCTGATCCTTCTGCAGGGCTTCTTCATCTCTAATGATCTTTACCAGTGACATGCCTCCTCCAGAGGTTTTCAAGTGGAGCCAGACTGGATCCGAGCGTAACGCTCCCTTTAAGATCTGCTTCATCCTTGCCGCATCTATGGCTTGGGGTACCATCCCTTTTTTAGCACGATTTGACAAAGCATCTTGTTCAGTCTTCTGACATACTCTGACAGCTTTTCTCCTGGCTGCTGAAAGGTGTGTTCGAACTGATACACCAGTTCCGTTACTTTCTCCAACTGACCGAACTCTTGTAGCATGGCTAAGCAGTCATAAGCCGTGCAGGCAGCATTTCCAAACCGGAGACTTTTTACAGCTTCCGCAGCCGCGCCTTTCAGACTTTCCATAACGCGCTGCTTCTTCTGCGCTTCAGGCACCTCCCATGCCTCTACTGCTGACAAGGCCTGTTCATTCCAGGTATCGAAGTCTTCCTCCCCTACAGGGACGGGCAACCTCCCTGAAAATGTTCTCAGCTTCCGGTAGCTGGCCTCTACGTGTACTGTATTTGTTTGCTGACACTTTCTGAGCAGATCTCCCAAAGCATTTAAAAGCTCTGGCCCTATGGCTGTAATGGGCATCACCGGAGGTGTCATCCTTCTCTGCCTCTCTGCTGCATGGGGTATCCCTGGTGGTGATCCCGTTGGGGATGGCGGAGATGACTCCGTCTTCACAGTTATTGCGTACGCCAGACCCTAAGTTTTGTTATCCAGCGTCTGCATACTTTGGCCTTTAAAGTTCCCCGGTACTCCATCCATCCACTCTATAAGTACATACTGAAATGAGGTGTCTGCGGCTGATTTCAGGTCTATCACCCATGGTGTATTATTTAGGAGAAAAAGAGAACCAACAATTGCATAGTTGTAATTGTTACCAGTCACCACATCCCTAGTTGCATGAAAAAAAAAAAAAAACCCTTGGAGGTGGGACTTTGAGAGTGACTGACAACACACAGAGGTATATCAAAAAATATATAAATTTAATTAATGAGTACAAAAATTACAAAAACAGTCTGATGTAGAACACATGGATTAAATACAGATCCAAAAGGCTGTTTGCATTCATAAAAAGGAAATTTTGACATTTATGGTCAGACCCGACAGCTGTTTCGGTAGACCCTTCTTCGGGGGATTTGTAGACATAAAAGTCAGAAGTTGTCTATGGAGAGACAGATTCCGTTAAATACATAATTATAATCTGAATAGATTTACTGTTGTGTATACATAAACATAAAATGATTTACATAAATAAAAAATAAAAAAGGAATAAATGTTTGCTTACAAGTATTTCCAGAAATAATTCGACATTCCATGCGTGAACGGGACATGTGCACTGCCGTAAACATGGGGTGAAAAATCAGACACCCCACAGATAGGGGCTCAAGATTGAACAGGGTCCAAAGGACTTCAAACAAGGGTCCCAAATGATGACACACGGCCGAGCTGAAGAGGACTCTATGTGTTTAATGAGTCTGGTTTCTACAGGACATTTAGAGAGGAGGGAAGACAAAAAGGGGGGGGGAGAGGCGGATCAGCAAGCCCCTAATGTTAATTAACACCCCCCATTTATTTAGCTATAACCTACGTCAGACGAAAAATATATAAAATAATTATCTTGAGTATATATAAGAAAAACCTACAAATAAACCTTCAAATCAGCGGGTGGAAAAAGAGACTTGAAACGACTTTTACAGAGTAGAAGAAAATCTCACGTCAAAAGGGTTGCATCGATTATGCACTCCTCTGATAGTGAAGTAACTTGTGTATGAGGTTCCAGTCTTCTAATTCTAAAAAGAGGTAGCTAAATAAGAGAGTAAAAATACAGAAAAAAGGGGAGTAACCATAAGGTACAAGACATCAGGAATAATGTTATCTTGTATTGCCTCAAAGGATTCGGTATCGGTGGAAAATACCTGTATAGCTCCTCAGTGTCCCGACTTCTGCCGTGTCCTGTGCCCGTGCAAATCCCCGTTGATCAACGGGGGCTTTAAATGGCGTCCGACAACCAGCCGCACCTGTGTAACAAGGCGGCATGGAAGGCGGAAGTGTGATGACGTCACTGCGCAGAGCATCACATGAATGTGACGCGCTCGAAAAAGGAACCGGAAGAGACGGTAAATTGCAAGCGGAAATGTATGCGTGCATAGAAGGAGCATTAACACAAAGAAGTTGTCGTATACAAGCCCAAAAAGGATATAAATAGTGTATGCAATATAAGCCCACTTATCTTTCCAAACCCAGGACAAGAGAACAAAAAAAAAAAAAAGGAGGGGGGGAGAAAGAAAAAGAGAAACAACGCCAATACATTAGGATTTGTATCTCTACATGTTATATTTTACCTTAAAGTCGTACATATATATAGTCTAATTCCATACATTATATGTCAAGGATCCAACCATTAAGTGCATGAAATGTAACATGCACATGTATGTCCCAACGGGACTAGTTGGATAATATTTGTATATACCAAACATTGAGTGTGTCGGCAAAAATATAAACATTTTTTACATGTATATAAGCTCTCCCTCTAATCTAAATCCTGTGAGTCAGATATGGGCATGCAAGTGGGTAAAGATTCATTGTGTCGAGCATGGAGTTGTGTCACCCTAAAGGGGACCCCCCGCGCGTTAAATGCCAAATGCGGCCCGAATGGGGCAGCAGTTGGCCGAAGACGCGCGCCGACGCATGTATGCAAAAAAGGGAGGTTCTTTGCATCAAAGAGGGGGGAAAAAGAGGTAGTGTCCAGGGGCCAAAAGAGGTTGGTAATCCGGACACCTCATCCCCTACGTGCGTCGTGTGAAGGACAAGGGACCCATCAAGAGCCCAATACAGCAAATACACATCAACCAATAACGCAACGGATGAAGAAACAAAAAAAAAAAACCCATGGCAATGGCCAATGGCATCACCACTAGCAATGTCTATCACCAAACAGAGAGTATAGAGTGTGTTATAGTGTTTATATTTCTACTCTTCCCACCCACTAGAGGAGAAGCCCTCAAGAAAAAGGCGATAACTTATAAGTTCATTCAACTCTGGTGGCGAGGTGGCATTCAAGGTAAAAATCCATTTTGTCTCTCTTTGTAAGAGAGTTCTGTTCCAATCCCCTCCTCTATTATTAGGATGTATCCTATCCAGAATTAGAAATTTAATTCTTGTAATTTTACTATTGTGGGTATCTTTAATGTGCCGTCCCAGAGGGAGATCTGGGTCACATTTTTTCATACATGTGATGTGCCTAGCCACTCTTTTAAAGAATGGCTGTTTGGTTTTGCCAATGTAGAATGATCCACATTGGCATGAGAGTAAGTAAACAACTCCTTCCGTTTTGCAATTAGCGAAGTGAGTTGCTCTAAAGATTCTTCCATTTGGTAATATTGCTTTACTGTCAATGTTCATATATTGGCACAGACTACAGCCTCCACATCGATATGTACCCGGTCGCCTACAGGGATCAGCACGGAATTCACCTGTATATTCACTTTGTATTAAGTTGTCCTTTATTGAGTTTGCTTTGCGATAAGTGATTAATGGTTGAGCTGGCACAAATGGAGCCAATGACGGATCAATCTTCAAAAGGTGCCAGTATTTGGAGATAATCCTCCTAATATGATCACTTTTTCTACTGAATTTGGTGATGATGCGTACAATATTTGAATCGGGTATATCAGGTTTGCTACTCGGTTGTTTTTTTGTCAACAGTTCATCCCTAGATTTAAGAGTGGCCCTTCTAAATGATTTTTTGAGACTACTGAGGGAATATCCTCGTATCAGAAGGCGATCTCTTAGGGCATTAGCTTCTCTCTGAAAAGTAACATCACTCGTACAATTTCGGCGTAGCCGTAAGTATTGCCCGAATGGTATCGATCTCACAAGAGATGCAGGGTGTGCACTTTCAGCATGGAGTATCGAATTGCATGCCGTATCCTTACGATACAGCGCGCTTGTTAGTTTTCCGTTTATGTCCTTTAGTATGGTGATGTCCAAAAAGTTAATAGACACATCACTATAAGTCATGGTGAATTTTAAGTTGTAAGAATTGTCATTCATGGCATCCAGACAGGACAACAGCAATTCCGGAGTACCCACCCACACGATAAATATATTGTCAATATAACGACTCCAGTTAACAATAGACTCAGTCAATGGCAGAAGAGTCTCTTCCGATAAAAAACTCTGCTCCCACTCCCCCAGGTACAAATTGGCGTAGGATGGGGCACAACAAGTCCCCATTGCTACGCCTTGTACCTGGAGGTAGTGGGACCCATCAAAAGAAAAGGCATTACAAGTGAGGATATGCTCAAGGGCAGAGAGCAAAAACAAATCAAAGGCACAGTTATCCCGATGAGATTGAGACAGAATATGTCTAATGACCCCAATGCCCCGCTGGTGGGGGATGGAGCTGTATAGAGCTTCTACATCAACAGCCACCAGTAGGGCATTGGGGGGCACAGACATCTCATCCAATTGGTTTAGTAGGTGCATGGTGTCTTTGACAAATGAAGGCAAATTGTTTACATATGGGCAGATCTGTTCGTCAATAAATTTACTAAGGTTTTCGGTGATACTGCCACATCCTGAAACAATGGGACGACCTGGAGGCACGGTTTTATTCTTGTGCACCTTGGGGAGACTGTAAAAAGTCGGGATTCTAGGGTGAAGGGTTCTGATGAAATTCCAAATTTGTAGATTGATAGTTTTATTGGTATATGCATCATCAATCAACAAATAAAATGCATTGTTGAACTTGGTAATCTGAGTTTTTGAGATTCGTCTATACCAATCATTATTGTTTAATATTTTTAAACACATCTCCCTATATTGAAGATTCCCCACAATTACGATGTTACCCCCTTTATCTGCTGGTTTTATTGTTAGTTGAGTTTGTTTAGTCAGGTTATTCAGGGCCTTCTTTTCTCCTTCGGTCAAGTTAGATTAAATTTTATGGTTAGGGTAGAGTTTCTTAATGTCTCTCGTTGTCATGGACAAAAATGCGCCCAGATTGACATTGGTGCCTATAGCTGGAAATTTGTCAGATTTCTTTTTTAGTGAGGATTGAATCTTGGGTAGAGTGACCTTTTTCGTAGTCACTGATGGTACATCTCCCCTAAGTAGACTCTCCAGATCAATTCTGTCTATGAGGTCCAAACCTCCATGGTCCATGGACAGATCTACAAGAGTTTGTACATCTTGTTCATGTTGAGTTACAATTTTCTCTCTATCTTTAATTGGAACTTCAGTTTTAGTATACATACTTTTCAATAACAATGTCCTTGAAAATAATTGTAAGTCCTTAATTGTCTCAAATTTATCTAGATCTGAACTTGGACAGAAATTTAAGCCCCTAGACAGAACAGATCTCTCATCCTCTGATAGTATATAGTCTGACAGGTTAATGATGTTCAACCTGTCACCATTAGCCTCATGGTTATCCAGCTATGATGCCGTATTGGATGAACCAATGCTCATCTCCGCCATGGGTTCGGTCATATCTGACACATTATTTAAAGGAAAAAGAATACCTGATGTGGATTGTTCAGATGGGCCACCACGTGGTCCTGTTATCTTTGTGTTGAGAGTCCCATTATGAATAGAGATGGGCATTGTTTCCACCATACGTTTTTTGGTTTGTCCCTTATTGGGTGATTTCCATTTATTTTTAATTGGCTTTCTTTTATCCGAAATTGAACGCTGTGAGGATGAAGAGAGAGAAGAATTAAGTGAGACATTGGATCCCCTATCAGCAACTGCGCCCTTCATTTTATTGAATTTAGGGCGTGAGCGTGGGTTACCATTTCTTTGCCAGTGATATGCTTTTGATTCTTTGAAGGCTATCTTGTCCCTCCAAAATTTTTGTTCCTTGGCTGGCAACACATTGCCAGCCAAAAGATCAAGGTGAGTTTTAATACCTTCTTCTAAAGTATTGTAGTTATCAAAATTTTCACATGGTTTTAATTGTATATAGACATTCTCCATGTCTATGTTCAAAGCCAGGATTCTTCTAGAATACTCTTCCATTTATAGTTTCATCATTATTAAGCTGCATTGTTGCAAATTCTTTTCCCATTGTTTCTTGAAAGATTCGTCAATATTATCAAAAGTGGGGAAGATCTGAATGCGTAAGCCTAACGGGTTCAGATCTTCCCTAATATACTGTTCGAATCCCTCAATGTGCCATAGCAGTCGTGCCTTCTTCTCAACCAATTTAGATAGATGGGAGAAGAGAGCCGACATTTCAGAAGTCTGAGCGTCCTTTTTTGCCTGCTCTCTATATCTGGACATATGTCCCTCAAAGTCCTTGGATTTGAACATGACAGATCCCAAAAACAAATACACTCAAAGTGATATATACTAGTGAAAAATGTAATAAATAAATCAAAACAAAAAATACAAAGGAAAAAGTAAGCAAAACATTAATACATTAATACAGTAAATATAATAACAGAAAATATGATCTCAAGTTCCTCAAATAGAGTATAGATGTATAAATGTGTATATAAGAGTACGACAATACTGCAAATGTCAGAAAAGAGTTGGGGGTTTGGGTATTTGCTACCCTTTTATATAGGAGAAAAAGAGAACCAACAATTGCAGAGTTGTAATTGTTACCAGTCACCACATCCCTAGTTGCATGAAAAAACTAAAAAAAAACCCTTGGAGGTGGGACTTTGAGAGTGACTGACAACACACAGAGGTATATCAAAAAATATATAAATTTAATTAATGAGTACAAAAATTACAAAAACAGTCTGATGTAGAACACATGGATTAAATACAGATCCAAAAGGCTGTTTGCATTCATAAAAAGGAAATTTTGACATTTATGGTCAGACCCGACAGCTGTTTCGGTAGACCCTTCTTCGGGGGATTTGTAGACATAAAAGTCAGAAGTTGTCTATGTAGAGACAGATTCCGTTAAATACATAATTATAATCTGAATAGATATACTGTTGTGTATACATAAACATAAAATTATTTACATAAATAAAAAATAAAAAAGGAATAAATGTTTGCTTACAAGTATTTCCAGAAATAATTCGACATTCCATGCGTGAACGGGACATGTGCACTGCTGTAAACATGGGGTGAAAAATCAGACACCCCACAGATAGGGGCTCAAGATTGAACAGGGTCCAAAGGACTTCAAACAAGGGTTCCAAATGATGACAGACGGCCGAGCTGAAGAGGACTCTATGTGTTTAATGAGTCTGGTTTCTACAGGACATTTAGAGAGGAGGGAAGACAAAAAGGGGGGGTTGGAGAGGCGGATCAGCAAGCCCCTAATGTTAATTAACACCCCCCATTTATTTAGTTATAACCTACGTCAGATGAAAAATATATAAAAGAATTATCTTGAGTATATATAAGAAAAACCTACCAATAAACCTTTAAATCAGCGGGTGTAAAAAGAGACTTGAAAATACTTTTACAGAGTAGAAGAAAATCTCACGTCAAAAGGGTTGCATCGATTATGCACTCCTCTGATAGTGAAGTAACTTGTGTATGAGGTTCCAGTCTTCTAATTCTAAAAAGAGGTAGCTAAATAAGAGAGTAAAAATACAGAAAAAAGGGGAGTAACCATAAGGTACAAGACATCAGGAATAATATTATCTTGTATTGCCTCAAAGGATTCGGTATCGGTAGAAAATACCTGTATAGCTCCTCAGTGTCCTGACTTCTGCCGTGTCCTGTGCCCGTGCAAATCCCCGTTGATCAACGGGGGCTTTAAATGGCATCCGACAACCAGCCGCACCTGTGTAACAAGGCGGCATGGAAGGCGGAAGTGTGATGACGTCACTGCGCAGAGCGTCACATCTTGAGCCCCTATCTGTGGGGTGTCTGATTTTTCACCCCATGTTTACGGCAGTGCACATGTCCCGTTCACGCATGGAATGTCGAATTATTTCTGGAAATACTTGTAAGCAAACATTTATTCCTTTTTTATTTTTTATTTATGTAAATCATTTTATGTTTATGTATACACAACAGTATATCTATTCAGATTATAATTATGTATTTAACGGAATCTGTCTCTCCATAGACAACTTCTGACTTTTATGTCTACAAATCCCCCGAAGAAGGGTCTATCGAAACAGCTGTCGGGTCTGACAAAATTTCCTTTTTATGAATGCAAACAGCCTTTTGGATCTGTATTTAATCCATGTGTTCTACATCAGACTGTTTTTGTAATTTTTGTACTCATTAATTAAATTTATATATTTTTTGATATACCTCTGTGTGTTGTCAGTCACTCTCAAAGTCTCACCTCCAAGGGTTTTTTTTTTGTTTTTTCATGGTGTATTATTTGGGGATAGCGACACTGCAAGTCGCTCTGCCACGCTCACTGACCATTCTTCTCCCGGGAGACTAATGACCACTGATGTGTCTGGGTTTGTCTTGGCTGCTTCGCACCACGCTTTCACTTCTAGCGGGTCCATGCCGAAACTTTTGACGTGTCTGGTTGCCATATACAGGATCCCGAACCGATGCCCCCACGTGTAGCGATACCCCCAAACTAAGGGAGCCACTGGTTTGCTTTTGGGCCCTGTACACAGCACAGCCAACCCCCGGCAATCTACTCAACCCTTCTCTGGCACAACTAGTCTAGGGGTGGTGTTTTTGTATAGCCCTATACCAGTTCATGTACAATCCCCCAATACTGTTCTAACAGTGATAAGATAGATTAATAGACTCCAATACCAGGTTGATCAATTGTAAGAAAAGGTTTACTTGTGAATAAAGGAATTTACGATCAATATCACATATAACACATGCATGCAGAGCCCTGCAGTAATACTAACACTGGTTAACTTTAGTGCTCAAACAGTTCTATCTCACACTAACATTTATCTAGAGTCCCGTTAGCAATATGGCACTCAGCAATACTATCAACTCCCAGTCAGGCCTGACTCAGTTAAAGCTCAGTCTTTTAGACAAGGAATCTTTGCATGCAAGATGATCGGTGGTGCACATACAGGAACAATATTTGTAATCCAATAATAGCCTGAGGCAATGTAAGCAACTCCCCGGAGACTATGTAACTCAGTCCCACAACTAGTCTCCTGACAGGAAAAAGGAAAATATAACCCGATGGGCCAAGGCAGTCTATAGGCCTAATAAAGTACTCGGTTATAGTTGTGAGCAGGTGCTCTCTCACCCCTCCGGACTCGATCCCAGCCCGGGACTCCCACCGCTGTGTCCACACACACACAGGATCTGCCACCGCCTGATCTCCGGTTCACTGACGTCCCTGAAGCAGGTAGATGCCTGCAGCCGCACAGGCTCCGCAGCAAGGTGGAAGGCTCTCTGGAAGTGCACAAGGCCCAGGCCTCGGGCCTTGCACTCGCAGCAGGTCCGCACAGGAAGTCCTCTTGCCAGCCGCGCAGTGTCCAAAGAGGCCGAGCTTAGCCTCGCCCTCCTCTTTTATACCCCACCCATGAGTCTCTGCGGCAGCCCAATGCACCCTGGGTGCCAAACGGGGTTCTGGGTAACGTAGTCCATGGGGCCTCAGCGGAGACCCCGCTACACCACTAAATGAAAGCTCTATTTGTGGGAAAAAAGGACATCAATTGTATTGCATCAAAATGGTAGGAAAATCATAAACTTGTTTCTTATATTTATTACCATGTGTAATTTTGAGGTGTTTATATAAGAGTTTATTACAATGAGCATGCAGCCTTTAGTTGTACGTTAATGCATAGAATGCATTAAGATAACAAAACTTCTGCATTTACAACCCCTTTAATGGTTGGCACCACATTCCTGCTCACCAGCTTTCCCCAACAATTAAGTAATCTTTAGTTGCTTGAAAAATGTTCCATTTCATAAAAATATACTTCCTGAGTTACACATCCATATTTTTTATTATTTAAGCATTACTCTAACAGGTTGTATAATATCACAAACAAGTTGAATGTTTATATGGAACATATAAAGTTCTAGTATGTTATAAATGTAGTATTATCATCACTATATCACATATTCAGATAAGTGAATAATAACTTTCTGATGAATAACAACATGTTCTCAAATAAGCTCATCTGTATAGTGTCACTTGTTAAAATATAAGTATTTAAGACTATTTGTACACTGCAACATTAAACTTTAATAAAATATTTTGACAAGGAAAAATGTTCCATTTCTACAGAGGTTCATTAAGACTAATCCCACCTATATCATTAACAGCCCTTAAAGTTGTTCTAAAGGCTCAACATTTTTTACCTTAATGCATTCTATGCATTAAAAGAAAAGTTTTTTTTTTTTTTTTCATACCTAGGTGGATGCTGTATCAGTCTGATGCTGCATCTGTTCCCCATCAGCCCTAAGGCTGAGAACCAAATGTCTAAACACTGCTGATTACTCGGTTCTCAGCCGGCTCCGTTAGCAGTCACCGTCTTTCTTCTCTGCTCCCCTTCCCCCCACGCTCAATGAAGCACTGGGCTGTGGAGGGGGGGGGGGGAGCGACTCGATATGGGCTCTCAGTTGCTCACAGAGAGGCTGAGCTGGGTGCCAGTCCAAGCATCTGGGTGGAATCCCAACCATGTGGTCGTGATCTCACCCCAGTCTGGACTGGCTTTGTGATGTGATTCGACAGCGGGCTTCAACTCGCTGTCTGTTGAAAACGGGTCAAAGAAGTGCAGAATGAACTGACCCAGGTGCCTGCTTGAGTGCCCCATAGCAAGAGGCTTGCTATTGGGGTCACTCTGCAGGGGGGGACCCAAAAAGTAGAGGCTCTGGGATTCTCTGTACTAAACTATTGCACAGAGCAGGTAAGTATAACATGTTTATTATTATTTTTTTTTTTATTCTTTCCTTTAAAATCATGTTAAGGCTCCTATACCTAATCTGTCTATTTCCAATTGGAGTCAAAAGGATGTAAGCCTTGTACAAGATCTCTACAAAGGGGGTACACCCAAAAAACTTGAAGAGCTAATTCAGAAAAATTGCCATTTGCCTATTTTTTATTTAAACATCCGCTTAAAGTGATAACTATCCCTAAATGTATAAATAGCCTACCCCTAGATCAAAGGAGATGACTTTATTCTAGAATATTTTTCAAGACAAACTAATATTCACAAATCTTCACCCTTCGAGAGGTTGGAGACAGATCTCAAAATGTCCCTTAGGCCGGGTTCACACTAGTGCGACAAACGCTCCGACATTGGGAGCTCATGTCGCATGACATGTGAAAATCAATGTTTACCTATGGGAGCCGTCTTAACTGGTTCGACACATGTCGGTCCGACTTTGAAAATGCTCCCACTACTAGTTTGGTCCGACTTTGATCCTACTTCAGCCCATTGAATATCATTGAAGTCGGATCAAAGTCGGAACGCTGTCTTGCAAGATCCGACTTTGGCATGCGACTTGTGCTCTGCTGATCTTGAGGGGGAACTCCACGCCAAATTTTTAATAAAAAACCGGCATGGATTCCCCCTCCAAGAGCATACCAGGCCCTTCAATCTGGTATGGATTTTAAGGGGAACCCCCTACGCCGAAAAAACGGTGTGGGGGTCCCCCCAAAATCCATACCAGACCCTTATCCGAGCATGCAGCCCGGTCGGTCAGGAAAGGGGGTGGGGACAAACAAGCGCCCCCCCTCCTGAACCGTACCAGGCCGCATGCCCTCAACATGGGGGGTGGGTGCTTTGGGGCAGGGGGGCGCACTGCAGGCCCCCCACACCAAAGCACCTTGTTACCATGTTGATGAGGACAAGGGCCTCTTCCCGACAACCCTGGTCGTTTGTTGTCGGGGTCTGCGGGCGGTGGGCTTATCGTAACCTGGGAGCCCCCTTTAATAAGAGGGCACCAGATACCGGCCCCCCAACCCTATGTGAATGAGTATGGGGTACATCGTACCCCTACCCATTCACCTGGGGGGAAAAAAGTGTCAATAAACAAAACAAACTAGACAGGTTTTTAAAGTCATTTATTAGGCAGCTCCGGGGGTCTATACTGACTTCTCCGCTCTCTGGCCTCTTCTCCCGCTCTCCGGCCTCTTCTACCGGTCCTTGGTTCTTCTCCCGCTCTTCGTTGTCTTCTGCTTCTGCTGGGCTTCTCCGCTATCTTCTGCTCTTTTGCCTCTCTTTTGCTAGCATTGGCCCGGTCTTCTCCGTCATCTTATTCCCTCTTCTCTTCTTCCGATGTTGACACAACGCTCTCTCCCGCTGTAATGCCGTGTGCGCGGTGCGCAACAACTTATATAGGCATGGGGCCTGGTCACCGGGTGATGTCACCGGGTGACCCCGCCCCCTTATGACGTCACAGTCCCACCATGCCCCGGGACTGTGACCACGCCCCTTGCCTATATAAGTCATAGCGCACCGCGCACACGGCATTACAGCGGGAGAGAGTGTTGTGTCAACATCGGAAGAAGAGAAAAGGGAAGAAGATGACGGAGAAGACCGGGCCAATGCTAGCAAAAGAGCTGCAAAAGAGCAGAAGATAGCGGAGGAGCCCGGCAGAAGAACTGGAGAGCAGGAGAAGGGGCCGGAGAAGTCAGAAGAAACCCCCTAAGTCGGAAGAAGACCCCCGAAGTCGGAAGAAGACCCCCGGAGCTGCCCAATAAATTACTTTAAAAACCTGTCTAGTGTGTTTTTTTTAATTGACACTTTTATTCCCCCAGGTGAATGGGTAGGGGCACGATGTACCCCATACTCATTCACATAGGGTGGGGGGCCAGGATCTGGGGGTCCCCTTATTAAAGGGGGCTCCCGGATTCCGATAAGCCCCCCGCCCACAGACCCCGACAACCAACGGCCAGGGTTGTCGGGAAGAGGCCCTTGTCTTCATCAACATGGGGACAAGGTGCTTTGGGGTGGGGGGGCCTGCAGTGCGCCCCCCTGCCCCAAAGCACCCACCCCCCATGTTAAGGGCATGTGGCCTGGTACGGTTCAGGAGGGGGGCGCTCGCTTGTCCCCACCCCCTTTCCTGACTGACCGGGCTGCGTGTTCGGATAAGGGTCTGGTATGGATTTTGGGGGGACCCCCACGCTGTTTTTTCGGCGTAATGGGTTCCCCTTAAAATCCATACCAGACCGAAGGGCCTGGTATGCTCTTGGAGGGGGAGCCCATAACGTTTTTTTATTTAAAATTTGGCGTGGAGTTCCCCTTCAAGATTCATACCAAACACAGTGCCTGGTATTGTCGAGAATCCAAGTTGGATCCCCGTTCATTAAAAGTCGGACGTATGTCGGCTTCAAGTTGCAGGACCAAGTCGGATCCAAAGTAGGACGGCTGTCGTGACGTACCAGTGTGAACCCAGCCTTACTCATAAACAATGGACTACAGCCTCACAGTTAAAATCCACAGCTACTAGCTGTGCTAATCCCTGTGAACTAATGCAGAAAAAGTGTGTGTATTTGACTCCCTAGCCCTTGGCTAAGTTCTCTTCCAACCATAGTCCCTGTGTTGGAGATTCGGTCATAAAGGCAACGTATTACATATTTTTTTTTGTAATTCCTTTTTTTTCAAAGAAGTTGCAGGTTACAGATGTGTATAGAGCAAAACATAACCATGTAACAAGGAAAGTCTCACAGTTAAATCAGATGTATAAAGGCATAGTACAACAAGGTTTAGGTGATCATGTACAACACTGCAGACTTTAAATTAGTCATCATATAACAGGGCATGTAAGGCACAAAGAATAGCATCAAGAGAAATCTCCAAAACACACTCATGAGCTTAAAAAGTGCAACTATATATAAAGAAAACAGTGGGACATGAAGACAATAAAAAAATATAGATGATCGGATACCTGCACGGCATGGTGTCCCAGAACTGGGCCAAATATGCGATGTGGGGGGAGAAAAAAAGAGAAAAATAAAGGGGGATAGAAAGGAAAAAGGGAGCAGTCAGAAATGGGGAGAAGGAGGGGACCATGTATCCCGGACACAAGGGGGGACACACAAAAGAAGTAAGAAAGGGAGAGTCTCTCACCTCAGGCACTTAGGATGAGTCCAGGGGGTCAACCAGGTTGTGAAACCCCCTGCAGGTAGGCATCGGTATAGACAAAGTATTGCCAGGGCCTCCAAGTGTCACGAAAGGTCTCCTCCCGGTTGTTCAGGGTAGCCGTGAGAGCCTCCATGTCCCTGAGTTCATTAACTTTAGAAAACCAGAGGGACTTTGCCTGCGCATTCTCAGACCTCCAGCATAAGGGGATGCACGCCTTAGCAGCATTTAAAAGCTGGATTGTAAGAGAGGCCTTACATTTCTTAATAGGTCGCTCCGAGAGATGTAGCAGGGATGCCGCAGGGTTTCCCTCTAAATCAACGCTGGTCAAGTGTTTGATTGTACAGATCACCTCTTGCCAGAAAGGTCTGAGTTAGGGGATATCCCAAAAGATATGCAACATCGTACCTCTTTCAGCGCCACACTGTACTAGGGATCTAGGGATAGAGACGGTGCAGGGTGGTAGAACTTATTATATATTTTATATGGTTCTGTGAAAATATTGGTAGTTATTAGCACAACGTTTTTTTAAATAATTTCTCAAGTAACTGGAAATATAACAATGCCTTGCCCATCCTTGACTATTTGTAATCTGGATATTGATAGAATTCTCATCTGCTTTAGCGTTTTAGTTACACATGTCCTCTAAGTGCCGGTTCACACTACCGCGACTTGGGGGGCGACTTGTCAGACCGCAAGTCGCCCCAAGTCGCTTGACATCAGAAATCACAGCTATGTGAATGAGAGCCGTCTTAATGAACGCGTATGAAGTCGGAGCGACTTCAGAAAGGGTTCCTGCACTACTTCAAGGCGACTTCTAGGCGACTTGTACCCATTGATTTCAATGGAAGTCGCCTCCAAAGTCGGATCAGTGTCTTAACTGAAGCAACTTTACAGGAAGAGAAAATAGTTTTCTCAGGCAAACCCCTCCCTCCCACAGAGCTGATTATTGTTTGATTGGCCACTGGCAAAGTCGCCTGTCCTGGAGGCGACTTGAAGTTGCGTTGTAAGTCGCTCCAAGTCGCACTGAAGTGGCGCTAAAGTCGTCTCCAAGTCGCCTCGCAAAGTCGCGCTGGAAGTCGTGTTGCCCCTGTGTGAACCGGCACTTAGAATAAATAACACTAGATATTGTTAAAAAGATCTCACTACGAATCTATCTTAAGTTATAGAACTCATTCAAACCCACTATACTTATGAGAGAACAATTGCATGGAGAAAGGATAGAATGAATATGTTTGAAAGCTATTGGAAACTGTGGACCCACTGAATTAATACTAGGTGACTATATTACTGTAATTATTTGGCATCTGAATCTCACTAGGCCTTTAAATAACCTTTGTTGAGTACTGCACCAACCTAAACTCTTCTGCCGGAAATTCCGACAAGAAAAGTCCGATGTGAGCTTTTGGTCGGAAATTCAAACCGTGTGTATGCTCCACCGGACTTTTGCTGTCGGAATTTCCGCCAACAAAAGATTGAGAGCTGGTTCTCAAATTTTCAGACGAAAAAAATTCCTATCGGAAAATTACGTTCGTCTGTATGCAATTCCGACGCGCAAAAAACACGCATGCTCTGAATCAAGCAGAAGAGCCAAGCTGCCTATTAAACTTCATTGATCTCGGCTCGCCGTACGTCTTGTACGTCACCTCGTTCTTGACGGTCGGAATTTCAGACAAGATTTTTGTGACCGTGTGTATGCAACACAAGTTTGAGCCAACATTCCGTCAGAAAAAATCCACGGTTTTCTTGTCGGAATTTCCGATCGTGTGTACGGGGCATTCCTCTTTTATCTACTTTTCCATTTTGTATCGTTCACAAGTTTACAATACTTTCCTTTGTGGATACAGTATATCCAACCTACACAGTTTCATGTTAGACCTACTGGATATTCTATACGTATCATTGATGCTTATGCTATATACAAAACTCAAAGACTATAAAAACCAAATAAAAACCATTGGAAAGAAAACAACTTGTCATGGTTATGCAGTAATGTTTGTCTGTCAGCTTACCTCTCCTCCATGTGTCCTGCTTTAGAGGCCAGCCACACTCACCTGGCTGCTTAAGTAATCTCTCCTGTAAGCATGGCTCCACCCCAGGCCCTATCAGGGAACATTAACCTGTGCACTGCAAGCCAGCCGTGCTGATCAACATTGTTTGTTAGCTATTGTGTGTCTGGTTTTCTGCTTGCCGTGTGCTCTACGTCTGTCTCTGTTTTACCGATCTTGACTTTTTCTCGACTATCCCTGCCTGCTTGTGACCCTGATGCCGCGTACACACGATCATTATTCACGGCGGTTAAAAAACCGCCATGAATAATGACAGGAAAAACGAGGGAACCGCTTGGTTCCCTACACACGGTCGTTTTTCCCGTCATTTTTTCTCTTGACGAGAAAAACGACCGTCTGTGGGCTCCGCGGCAGTGTTTCCCTATGGCAAAACTGCCGCGGAAAAAAATGCTGGAAAAAACGTCGAGAAAATTTAGAACATGTTCTAATTTTTCTCGTCGTTTTTTATGCCGTTTTTCTCGACGAGAAAAACGACATAAAGCCCACAGACGATCGTTTTTCTCGGCGAAAAGAAAAAATGCAGTTTTTCTCGTCGAGAAAAGCGGTCAAGTGTACGCGGCATGACCCTTGGCGTGTTCTATGATAATCCTTGTCTGCTAGTCGCCCCGACCTTTGACTTATCCCCTTACTATCTCTTGTTATCCTGGTCTGCTGCTTCCTCTCTATCCGCCTGTAGCATACTGTGAACGTGAGCTGGGAGACTCTGGGGGGCGCGACCTGGAGCCAGTTGCAGCCTAGTCCATCCTCACCACTAGAGGCTCTGGTGAACACCTGCTGGCTCTTAGACTCCGCGCCCTGGGGAATCTTATGCTCTAGCTCCCTGTGGGATCCGTTTTGGTTCGCCAGTAGACCTGCCTTCCTTAACCACCCAGAGTTCCATCCGCAGCAGTCAGCCATAGGGTCCACTACCTTAGCGGTGCACTCCTAAACCCAACGGTGTGCATCTGACACCTGGCCTCAGATGACCTGTCACAACTAAAATAACAAAATATACTGTAAATGAATAGCACAATAAAAAGATAACATAACAAAACCAGCCTTTGCTGCACTATTCACCTTAAATTCAGAGATTGCCCCTGCAGTAATTTTGTTCCTCTGCTAGATGTCATCAATCTGATGGCCAGCATCATTCAACCCTTTTCCTCTGGGACCAGGTCATCCTGAATCCAGCCCAGCCTGTGATTGGGCATTGAAAGGAGAAGGAGCACAGTGTTGAGCTCATCCCTCTGTCACTCAGCCTTCACTTCCTATAGCATACTTCTTGTCAGCACATGAACTGGTTGGCCCCTTGAGCTGCTTCCTCCTTTCACACTCTAGCCCTGCTGTACAGTTACTGCAAGAGGCTGATACCAGGTCACATTCAGGTACTTACACAGCTTGTTGTTAAAAATACATTTACTAGTATATTATTGATTACATAGCTGCATTTATTTTTGTCTTTTTAGTTCAGCTTCATTAATCTAGCACCATTCAGCAAGATGGGACTGTTCTACATCATTAAAACCAAATGTTGGATTGGCTGAGTAGTAGTCATGTTTATATCCTCATTGCTAGATTACTACATTGCCCTTTACCAAGGTTATTCTGAAAGGTACTTGATACAGATGGTACAACACAGAACAGCTGGGAATGCTGGAAAGTATTTTTGACCAATTCTGTTTTGTTCAGAATGTTGTTGTCCCCCCCCCCCCACACTTGAAAAGCAATGAAATCCTAAAGTATACAGTATCTAAACCCAAGAACAAAAATGTAATATATTGTAGGTTATCAGTGCTTATATTTTATTTTGCTTTTTTCAGACTTTTTGCCCTTTTTTTATTTTTTATTTATTTAAGGTACTTATATAGCACCGTCAATTTACGCAGAGCTTTACATATACATTGTACATTCACATCAGTCCCTACCATCAAGGAGCTTACAACCTAAGGTCCCTATAACACATTCATACACATACTAGGGCCAGTTTAGACATGATCCAATTAACTTACCAGCATGTCTTTAGAGTGTGGGAGGAAACCGGAGTACCCAGGGGAAACCCACGCAGGCACAGGGAGAACATGCAAACTCCAGACAGATGGTGTGGTGGTCGGGATTTGAACCAGTGACCTTGCCAGTAACACGCTTACTATCCTAGAGTGACTATACTAACTAATACAATGTATCTATAAAGTTGCAGCATTGTCACCTTAGGCCACTTTCCTGATTTAGGCTTCAAACTCTATCCCCTCTCCCCATCTACATTACATAGGTGAAAGGCGAATCAATACAGGATGCTTTGGAAACCTGATGCCATTGTTATAGAATTTAGTTCAGTGCACAGGATGTTACAATGCACACAGAATTTCTAATAGGATGACAAGATATTTTCTGTACTTAAAAAATGTAGCCCTCTTTTGGGGGGTTATGATAAATGACCCTCCGCAAACAGGATAGGCATGCTAAACCTATAGGTAATTAAAAGAATCAGAACCTTTGCTAAGTGGAAGAATGTGATTGATAATAAAGTTGGCAGTGCCTCCACCCAGGACAGGACCTCTGAGATCAGAGGGCATTCCTTTCCTGGGAAATTAATCAGTAATCTAATCAAAGTAATTTGGAGCAGAAGAGCTACTGCAACCAGCATATAACATTAAGCATATATAAGAAAAAAAGGTTAATAACAGTGCATGCATCAACTGTACAAACAAATATCATGATCAATTGGCCCTATAGAAGTCCTTGTGGAACTGTGCACATACATTTGGGTATATACAGTATAGTTATTAATACAGATACCTCCAGATCAGGGGTCTCAAACTGGTGGCCCTCCAGCTGTTGCGAAACTACAATTCCCATGAGGCATTGCAAGGCTGACAGTTACAAGCATGACTCCCAAGGGCAGAGGCATGATGGGACTTGTAGTTTCGCAACAGCTGGAGGGCCACCAGTTTGAGACCCCTGCTCCAGATGAATGTTGCAGCAAAGTTTAATTGCGGGGGCCCCTGAGGATGATGCGGCGTATGTCTTAGTTTTGGAGACCTGAAGTCAAGATCTGCGGTGATGAAGAGATTTTCCAGCTGTTACCCAACCAGCCTGGAATGCAGTCCTAGTTATCTGGCAATAATCATAATTTCTGATCTGGTATAAGTAACATGGATTGGACACGTGGCTGAGGCTTTTCACTCTCTTTACTTCCTTCTTTCAGGATCTTCTTTTACCAACAACCCCCGAGTCAGGAAGTGACACACATAATTTTACATTACAGTGCGATACTAGCAGCTGACAGTAGAGGGCAGTGGATCCCTGAACATACTTAGCATGAAAAAATAAAACCAATGCAACAACATGTAGACTAATAAGCTGTAATGTATTATGCCGTGTACACACGATCAGTTTTACAGCTGAAAACAGTCCGATGGACTTTTCTCATCGGACAAACCGATCGTGTATGGGCCCCATCGGACTTTTTTCCATCGGTGAGAAAAAATAGAACATGTTTTAAATTTATCCGATGAGAAAAAAAAACGATAGCAAATTCCGATCGTCTGTGTGGAACTCCATCGGACAAAAAACCCACGCATGCTCAGAATCAAGTCGACGCATGCTCAGAAGCATTGAACTTCATTTTTCTCGGCTTGTCGGAGTGTTTTACGTCACAGCGTTTGGGACGGTCGGATTTTTGACTAATGGTGTGTAGGCAAGACTGATGGAAGTCAGCTTCATCGGATTTCCGATGGAAATCTTTTTTTAGAATCCATAGGAAATCCGACCGTGTTTACAGGGCTTTACAGTTTTGTTCTTGAGTTTAGATATGCTGTAAAGAAGTCAGTTCTGGTCAAGGGGAAAGTTGTTTTCCTAAGGTGCTTGGGTGCCATCTGGCAGATTCATTTATTTGTAGACTTAATTTACTTTTGCAGCTGACATTTAAGATCAATAGATCTTCCTTGAGATATGGAAAGGCAGGGATGGTCTTAGGCTGTCTGTGGATATTAGAAATGCATCACCAGATGTAGGCCAGATGTAGGCCAGTAACCGGGAAATGACCATATGTATTTTGATTCATTGTTACCTCTATAATCAAACCCTAGCTATCAGCTTCTGAATGGGGAAAGTAATAAATTAATCCTTATGGAAACATTTTCTTGAATGTCTGCCATTTATGGAAACATTTTCTTGAATGTCTGCCATTTATGGAAACATTTTATTGAATGCTTGCCATTTATAGAAACATTTTATTGAATGCTTGCCATTTATAGAAACATTTTATTGAATGCTTGCCATTTATAGAAACATTTTATTGAATGCTTGCCATTTATAGAAACATTTTATTGAATGCTTGCCATTTTTCGCTATAATAAGGATCCCGCAAGGAGTGTTTGGTAAATATGTTGTCAAAAATATTTTCCATGTTGATTGAAAAATCTTTCATACATAAGATTTTTCACCAGTTGGATGCTATGACAGTATTCACAACTCACAAGTATAGTTTTAGCCATCTGAAGACTGCATCAGTGTTTCTAGGTAGTCCATGTACAACCTCATCCATTGTCCCTGGTGTAGCCTTGCAATAACAGGCTGGTTGAACAATAAGCTCATCCATTAAATACGTAGCATTACAATGTGGTGCCCATACAGCCATAGATAGCCCCATTTTTTTTTTTATCTTTCAAACTTTTATTATTATCAAAAGTTTACTTACAAAACATTGCCAAATGGGCATACCCTAGCTTGTTGTAGATACAAAGAGTTACTAGACTTCAACATTTTGTTAATCAGTTAAAATGTTATAACAAAATTAAGCAAGTAAATATAAAGATAGGGTGTGAGCCCCTATCTTGACCGTGTACATTAGAACTAAGATCCAACTTTGTTAATAGTCGAGGGATTACATGTAACCAAGTGAAAGAAAAAAAAAACCTTTAGAAAGTACAGCGTAAGTTCTTTGTGGGGATTGATGGGTTAGGAAGGGCAAGTCCTGGTAGAGCAACTCAATAAGAGTGGGTGGAAAGCTGGTCCGAGAAGTGAAACTGATGGTGGGGCTTTAGTCCAGTTTTTGTTAGCATCTAGAGGTTGGTTCAGTCTGTGTTCTTTAGAGTAGGGGTGCACTTCTCTGGTCGATGATCCATTTTTCCCAGGAAGTATAAAAAGTTTTTGTGGTTAAATTAGCCTTGGCGAACGAGAATTCCATTTGGAAGTGCAGATTGAGCAGACAAATGTTGTCCTTCAAGACAGGAGGTTGACTTGATTTCCATTTTTTAGCCAAAGCTAGTGGGGCTGCTATCAGTATGTGCGTCACCAAGGTTTGTAGATGCCTAGGCAAAAAGGGGATTGATAGACCCAGAAGTAGGTCTAGTGGGGACATTGGGATGGAAATGTCACATAGAGAGAAGATTAGATTCATTACTTTCTTCCAGTAGATCTTGATGTGTGGAGAGTCCCAGATAGCCCAATTTTTAAGACTACACTCCTATGTCATTTTGTGTGATTATCTCATTTGATGCTGATCAATGCGCTGTTTTTTTATGTTTACTAAGTTAAAAAAAAAGAGCCAAGTTCAGAAATGCCATAACTGGTATTCACACAGCAAGAGCACTTCCTGTAATCTTGATAGCAGCCTTTATTCTCTTCAGGACTGAGCAGATTCTTCATGACAGAAACACCAAACTAAGACCCATTACAATGTTTCCTGACAACAAATCAACCATTCACATGGGATCTTAAGAAACCCACACACCAGTAATGACATATTGGGGCTGATTTACTAATAACAGTGCGCTGCGCTGGTTCTAACCTTAATTGGTGCGCCGGATAACTCCTTCACTTGGCGCAGGAACCAGCGGCGCACAGCGGTGCACTGTTATGGTAAATACAAATGGCAGCGGCGCTCCCTATGGGAGCCCATTGATTTGAATAGAGGTCGCCCGGGAAGTCGGATGAAGTGGATCCTACTCGCGGGGCGACTCGTGTGCCGGCTGACACAGGGACAGCGCGACTTTGCGAGGCAACTTGGACACGACCTGAGCGTGAAGCAGCCGCTCAAGTCGTGTCCTAGAGGCGACTAGCTGGCCGAGAATGTCTCCAGCGCGATGGCATCGCGCTGGTTCTCGGCAGCCTCGCTGTCCCGTGTTTGGTATGAATCATGAAGGGTAACTCCACGCCGAATTTTAATGAAAAAACCAGCATAGGTTCCCCTTCAGGAGCATACCAGGCCCTTAGGTCTGGTATGGATTTTAAGGGGAACCCCCTAAGCCAAAAAAAACGGCGTGGGGGTTCCCCCAAGATCCATACCAGGCCCTTAGGTCTGGTATGGATTTAAAGGGGAACCCCCTAAGCCGAAAAAATGGTGTGGGGGTCCCCCCAAAATCCATACCAGACCCTTAGGTCTGGTATGGATTTAAAGGGAAACCCCCTAAGCCGAAAAAACGGCGTGGGGGTCCCCCCAAAATCCATACCAGACCCTTATCCGAGCACGCAACCTGGCAGGCCGCAGGGGAAGAGGGGGGGATGAGAGCGGCTCCCCTCCCTCCTGAACCGTACCAGGCCGCATGCCCTCAACATGGGGGGGGGGGTGCTTTGGGGCAGGGGGGCGACCTGCGGCCCCTGCACCCCAAAGCACCCTGCCCCCATGTTGATGGGGACAAGGGCCTCTTCCCGACAACCCTGGCCGTTGGTTGTGTCGGGGTCTGCGGGCGGCGGGCTTTTCGGAATCCGGGAGCCCCCTTTAATAAGGGGGCCCCCAGATACCGGCCCCCCACCCTATGTGAATGAGTATGGGGTACATCGTACCCCTATCCATTCACCTGGTGGCAAAAAAGTTAATAAAAAAGACAACACAGGTTTTTAAAGTAATTTATTAGGCAGCTCCGGGGTCTTCCTGCCGGGAGCCCCGCTATCTTCTTCCAGATCTTTTGCTAGCGGGGTCCCGGGCTTCCTCGTCATCTTCGGGGGTCTTCCTGCCGGGCGCCCCGCTATCTTCTTCCAGCTCTTTTGCTAGCGGGGTCCCGGGCTTTGTCGTCGCCTTCTTCCGACTTCGGGGGTCTCTTGTTCTGTTCTCCGGTGTCGTCTCCGCGCTCTCCAGTTCTTCTCCCGCTCTCCGGTGCCTTCTCCACGATCTCCGGTTCTTTCTGCCTTCTGCCGGGCGCCCCGCTATCTTCTTCCAGCTCTTTTGCTAGCGAGGGCCGGTCTTCATCGTCGCCTTCTTCCCTCTTCTCTTCGCCCGATGTTGCCTCGTCGCTGTCCGCCCAATCCACAACTTGGGGCAGGTGACGTGGCAAGTGGACAATCCACAACTTGGGACAGGTGACGTGGCAAGTGGACAATCCACAACTTGGGGCAGCTGACGTGGCAAGTGGACAATCCACAACTTGGGGCAGCTGACGTGGCAAGTGACACGCTAAATACAACTACACTGCTGCTCTCTCAGCTGCTGATACTCACTCTGGTCTCAAAAAATAGCTGAAATCGTTATTAATACTGTTTTTGGAGCTTAGGGTGGCTCCTTATCATGTTTCCTAACTAAACGCATATAGGCGCAAATCTGGTAAAATGCGGCATGCAAACGCCACAAAGCGCGCCTTTCTAAACGCCGCTTTCAATCTTAGTTCTGAACACTTTGCACCAGCAACCCGTGTACATGGGGCCTAAAAACACCTATGCCATTTACAGCTCAAAAAACGCCATGGTGGCCATGAGGCCATAGGCTAACATGGAGAGACGTTTTTAAGCTGCAAAAAACGCTCAAACAAGCGGCTTGAAAAATGTCCGTGTGCATGTAGCCTTATATTAACCACTTGCGCACTGGCCACTTAAACCCCCTTCCTGCCTAGACCAATTTTCACATTTCAGCGCTGATGCACTTTGAATGACAATTGTGCGCTCATACAACACTGTAACCCAATGAAAATGTATTATTTTTTGGCACACAAATAAAGCTTTCTTTTGGTGCTATTTGATCACCTCTGCGTTTTTTTTTCCTATAAATACAAAAGACCGAGTTAAAAAATAAAAAAAATTATATTTTAACCACTTCAGCACTGGGCCTATTCTGGCACTTCCCTCCTTCATGTAAAAATCATACCTTTATGGCTATAAAATTACTTAAAAACCCCAAACATTATATATGTTTTTTTAGCAGACACCCTAGGGAATAAGATGGTGGTCATTGCAAATTTTTATCTCGCTCGGTATTTGCGCAATAAATTTTCAAACGCCTTTTTTTTGGGAAATAAATGGTTTCATGAATGTAAAAAAATTACAAAACAGTAAAGTTAGCCCAATTTTTTGGGATAATGTGAAAGATGTTGTTATGCTGACTAAATAGATACCTAACATGTCACGCTTTAAAATTGTGCACACTCATGGAATAACACCAAACTTCAGTACTTAAAAATCTCCCTAGGCGATGCTTTCATTTTTTTTACACGTTACCATTTTGGCATTACAGAGGAGGTCTAGTGCTAGAATTGTTGCACTCGTTCTAACGCATGCAGCAATACCTCACTTGTGTGGTTTGAACAGCGTTTACATATGTGGGCGGGACTTACGCTTGTGTTCGCTTATGAGCGCGAGCTACCGGGGACATGGGTGTTTTTTCTTTTTTTTAATTATTTTTATTTTTGTTTTTTCCTTTTTTATATTTCTTACTCTTTTTTTACCTTTTTAGTTTTTTGGATCACTTTTTTCCTATTACAAGGAATGTAAACATTCCTTGTAATAGGAATCTATTGTGACAGGTCCTCTTTATGGAGAGATGCAGGGTCAATAAGACCCCACATCTCTCCTCCAGGCTGGAAAGCATGAGATCGGTCAAAATAATTCACCAATCTCATGCTGACAGCCGAGATCACGGCTTGGATTACATACAGGAACCTGGCGTGATGTCATAACGTCGCGCCCTGGCCTCCGACGGTCATAGAGATGACTGGTGACCATCTGGTCCCCATTCATCGCTATTCTTCCCATCCAGCACCGGCCAAATCGTTCTCCGAGCCCAAGATGGCACGGGAGAGCCCGGAGAAGCACCGGATGGCGGCGGGAGGGGAGGGGGACGTCCCCTCCCGCCGCCTATAAGAACAATCAAGCGGTGGAACTGCCGCTATGATTGTTTTTATCGTGCACAGAATCGCCGGCTGAAAAGAATGATATCTGAATGATGCCTGCAACTGCAGGCATCATTCAGATGTCACCGCACAAAGCCAAGGACGTCATTTGACGGTGGGCGGTAGGAAAGTGGTTAATATTTCGAAAATTTAGACAAAAGGTAATTTTCCTTCATTGATGTACACTGATGAGACTGCACTGATGGGCTGCACTGATGGGCACCGATAAGTTGGCAAGGGTGGGCACTGAGAGGTGGCATTGCTAGTTGGCACTGGTGGGCATTGAGAAGTGGCACTGCCAGGTGGCAATGATAGTTGTCAGTGATGGGCACTGATAGGCAGCACTGCTAGGTGGCACTGATTGGCAGCAGTGGTGGGCATTGATAGGTGGCACTGGCAGGGGCTACTGATTGTCACAGATGACGCAGAATTGCCTCTTCCTCTTCGGGCCCGATGTCCCTTGCACATAAGCCGGTGATTGCCTTTTTTTATGCTCACGCTGTCAGCACAAGGAGAAAACAAAAACCATTACCCAGCTTTTGTTTACATCACGTGATCAGCTGTCATTGGCTGACAGCTGATCACATGGTAAAGGGCAGGGATCGGCCCCTTACTTGGATCTGTCATCAGCCGAGTCTCAGTGACTCGGTGACCACAGCGCACGCGTGCGAAGGGGACGACGTTTATTGACGGACTCCCGGCAATTGAGGACCGTTCTGTGGCTGGCGATCAGTTATAGCGCTGATCTCAAGTGATTAAAGAGGGTCTAAATGGGCCATTGACATGCATCACAATTCAACTTAGGAATGTGTCTTTGCAAAGTTAAACTAAATGAAATCCTTTCTTATTTTTGCTTGGGGATAGAGTGCAGAGGCATTACAAGTCTAGACAGTTTTTGGGGATGTCTGCACCCCTGATAGGGTGAAGACAACTCCCAAATTTTGCCACTTTATCCTTCCAAATAATTCACTTCCTGTCACATAGCCACACAGGAAGTGAGGGGAAATCCCTACCCATGTCTTTCCTTGGGGACACACAGGTCAATCTAAATACTTTCCCCATTATGTACATTGCACTCCAGCATTTTGCGGGTTACACCCCAAATTATTATTTTTTTTGGACTTTGGGGTTTATTTAATAAAGGCAAATCTACTTTGCACTACAAGTGCACTTGCTGGATATCCAAAAGGGAAATGCAAGCAAACCAAAAAACACCATCTTTGCTTTTACATGATTGGATGTTACAATCACCAGTGATCCCTCAGATTTTCAGCAGCTACACTTTTACTGCAGAGTGGATTTGTCTTTACTAAACCCCAAACTACCCAATGATTTAGGGTGTACACAACAAAGTCCTAGAGTGCAATTTGCTTAATGGGGACACTAGTTAGATTGATCTGTGTGTCCCCAAGAAAAGACATTGGTAGGGTTTTACCTTCACTTCCTGTTTAGCTGTGTGACAGGAAGTGAAGCCAATTTTACTACAAGGGGACACAAAGCCCAACCTTTAAAAAATAAAATAAAAACACAAGCAGGGGTTCTAACACTTACTTTGTTTCCCTCAAAATGCCCACAATTAGAATTGTATTGCCTTGAGCTATTTTTAAGTGCAGTGCTCTAAATCAGTGCTTCTCAAGTACCCCCAACAGGCCATGTTTGCAGGTTTTCCTTCATCTTGCACATGTTCTTTAAATCACAGTCAATGGATTGGTATTTTGGACAGCAATTCTCCATGAGATAAATTTACAAAACATGTCCTGTTGGGGGTACTTGAGGACTGAGGCTGAGAACCACTGCAGTAAAAAGGAAAATTGAATACTTACCGCTCTGTATTTTTCATTTCCTGGTGATTTTCCATGGCAGCACACAATACATGCATATGCTAGTATGAAGGCACCAGGGTAGACAAATCACACCTGTTGTTTTGACATGCCAATCAGCTGTCACATTTGTTGCAAAGAAAACGCAAAACAAACCTCAAAACTTTGCATCAAATTTTATTGGTCAACAAAACAAAGAATAATAAAAAATAAGAAATCCAAAATTAAAAAACAGGGTCAATTTGAAACAGTTACAGACTCACAACATCTTGATAAAGATTTGGCTAAATAGTGCAGCACAGACAATTAAATCAAAGTGAACAAACGGCAAACATTAACAACATCAAAATTATTTCAGGGGAACATTTCCCCCACACAAAAAAATACAATCCACAAAATAAACCAAACACCTGTTTTGCAAAGACAAACTGTAACAAATAAAATGCATGTGTTACAAACTCGATAAGGACACCAAAATGTACATTTTGCCCCCCACACACACACACTTGCCTCTTTTCAGGGCAAGGGAGGGAATCTTAACTGTGAGCTTTATATAACCTATGTTTGTGAGGTAATGAGGCAATTGAAAATGCATGCACAGTCCATGAAACACCCTAAGCCCTGGTTCACACTGGTGTGATTTGACATGCGATTTGACATGTCAAATCGCATGTCAAATCGGCAAAATTTGCCGCAAATTGCGGGCAATGGCACCGTCCTAATCGGTGCGACGCCGCATCTGCGGCGCTGCACCGATTACAAAAAGTAGTTTCTGTACTACTTTTTGCGATTTCAGCAGCGATTTACATTGACATCTGTTTTAGATGTCTTTGAAATCGTGGCTGAAATCGGGACTGCCAGCAGGAGTGAAATCGTGCGAGTTCAACTGAACTCGCAGGCTTCACTCCCGCAGCCCCAGTGTGAACGTGGGCAAAATGCAAGTTCACACAATGTAGAGACTGAACTTCAAAGTGGCTACACCTGTTAAGGATGTCCTTCAATTACTAACCCATAAAAACAATCTCTGAACATGCCCCGAAATATCCAGGTGCTGTTCACACACAAAAAGCACCAAAAAAAAATCTAACAGGCTGGGCATGCTCAGAAGAACTCAAATGCAGCTAGCAGAAAATAACCCCCCCCCCCCCCGTCCAAAATTAAGCACATCATCCAGCATGCTACAAAATTAGGGATGGGACAATCACCCCCCCCCCCACACTTACCAACAAATACCATTGCAGTCTATGGGAACTGACTTGTTAATTTTGCTAAAATATACTAGTGAAGTTCCCCTGGCCTTCTTTCACTATCCCAGCGCTAAAGATGCTCACAGGTGACTGATAACACACCACAATGAGTATGTTACCATAATCATTAACCCAATAATAGTATAAAAATCGGCAGCCGCTTAAAAACAAAACAAATATTTGCAGTACATATATTAAAAATATATAAAAAAACAATTCAAGTCCCTGGGTTGAGTAATGAAGGTTTTCTACAGCAGCGCACAAATGGTCAGCACATATCCCTGACCACTCTTTCTTAATCTCAGTTCATAAGAGTACATAAAGAAATGGTAATGTAACTGATATCAATGGCTCAGATCTTCCGGTATCTTCCAGAGTAAATGAACAATCCACCTCTAATCATTAGTTGTTTCCCCTTTCGGGTGGGTACTCACCACAACAATGGATTTCGAAGGCACCTCACAGATCCCATACACTGATCATCCGATCGTCCTGATCCTGGTCCTACTGTCTCACTCAGATATCTCCGGAGATCATCCGATATCCACCACCAGATAGTATGGGTGAAAACAAAAAAGCCACCAATAGTGTAATTCCGTAGAGATTTCTTTAATCAGTCAATCATAAAAAAGTTTCCAAAATGAACATACACATTTCTTCCATCATGAGTCACGCCCTGACGTTTCGTCTTACCGACTTCCTCTGAGGGCGACTCTGCGGCTAAACAGGAAGTGACGTCTGTGCATTGCAAGGTAGCTCCGGATACAGGAAGCAGCAGTGAGTATGGTAAACACGATTGGTGCCAGCTGACTCGCTGCGCTTGGTGGGAGCTTGTGGAAAAGCGCGTTTTTTTAGAACTTTTAAGCTGCTACTTCACCGCTAGTTTTTCACATGATGGAAGAAATGTGTATGTTCATTTTGGAAACTTTTTTATGATTGACTGATTAAAAGAAATCTCTACGGAATTACACTATTGGTGGCTTTTTTGTTTTCACCCATACTATCTGGTGGTGGATATCGGATGATCTCCGGAGATATCTGAGTGAGACAGTAGGACCAGGATCAGGACGATCGGATGATCAGTGTATGGGATCTGTGAGGTGCCTTTGAAATCCATTGTTGTGGTGAGTACCCACCCGAAAGGGGAAACAACTAATGATTAGAGGTGGATTGTTCATTTACTCTGGAAGATATTGGAAGATCTGAGCCATTGATATCAGTTACATTACCATTTCTTTATGTACTCTTATGAACTGAGATTAAGAAAGAGTGGTCAGGGATATGTGCTGACCATTTGTGTGCTGCTGTAGAAAACCTTCATTACCCAACCCGGGGACTTGAATTGTTTTTTTATATATTTTTGTTAATTTTGCTAGTCCCCACTTGGCTGGCTTTTCTTCTAGTTATTGGCCTTAAAATGGGGGCCCAGGTCCCACCCTAAGGGACATATATCAATGTCACCAATTTGGACAACACCAAAAACAAAACAAAGAGAAGTGCCTTTAAATATGCCAAATTGCTTAAGGGCCATTTCACACCACATGCAGTCCATTGCGTTTTTATGCATCAAAAATGCATGGAAAGTTGGTTATATGGTTCTAAATGGCAGTGTTTGTTCCAGTGCGTTCCAGTTCCCCCAAAAAAGTAGAACATGCTGCATTTTACCTGCACTGGACTGTACTGGAACGCAGCAAAACGCACCATAAACGCACTGGAACGCACCGGAACACACCTAAATGCACCAAAAACGCACTGGAACACACTTGTCCTTCTCTTTGGTTAATAAAAAAGAGGGGTGAAAAAAAAGCACTGGACTGACTCAAAAACGTAACAAAAATGCACTGGAACGCATCAAAAACGTGCATGCAGAAAAGCACCTGGAACACATCCGGATTGCGTTTCTATGGTGTGAACTGGCCCTAGTTCACACCATAGAAACGCAGTCTGGATGCGTTCCAGGTGCTTTTCTGCATGTGCGTTTTTGACACGTTCCAGTGCATTTTTGTTACGTTTTTGATGCAGTCCAGTGTTTTTTTTTCACCCCTCTTTTTTATTAACCAAAGAGAAGGACAAGTGTGTTCCAGTGCATTTTTGATGCGTTTTTGATGCAGTCCAGTGTTTTTTCCCCCCTCTTTTCACTTAGGACAAGTGTGTTGCAGTGCGTCTTTGGTGCATTTAGGTGCGGTCTGGTGCATTCCAGTGCATTTTTGGTACGTTCCGTTGCGTTTTTGATGTGTTTTACTGCGGTCCAGTACAGTTCTGTACCTAAAAAATGCAGCATGACCATTTTTTTTTTCCTTTATGAAACGCACTGGAACGGACTGCAGTGGTGTGACCTATGCCATTGGCATTAATGTGATCAACTTTCTTTGCGTTTTTCATGCATCAAAAAAACGCACTGCACTGCATCCGGTGTGAACTTGCCCTAAATATCATACCTGGGGGGTGTCTATAGTATACCTGTAAAGTAGTGCATGTTTTCCATGTTTATAACAGTTCGAGAGCAAAATGACATTTCTAAAGTAAAATAATAGTAGTTTAAAAGTCCTCGCGGCTGTAATGAATTGCTGGTTCCCGTCAATACAGATAAAAGTCATTGAAAGTCTTTGATAACACAAAAAAAAAGCGTGGGGGTCCCCCAAATTCAATTACCAGGCCCTTCAGGTCTGGAATAGATATTAAGGGGAACTCTGTCGCAAAAACAAAAAAAATTGCGTGCGGTTCCCCCAAATATCCATACCAGGCCCTTCAGATATGGTATGGATTTTAAGGGGAACTCCACCCCAAATTTAAAAAAAAAATGGCGTGGAGTACCCCCAAAAATCCACACCAGACCCTTATCCGAGCACGCAACCTGGCAGGCCGCAGGAAAAGAGGGGGGGGGGGGCGAGAGAGCGCCCCCCCTCCCTCCTGAACCGTACCAGGCCACATGCCCTCAACATGGGGAGGATGTCCCCATGTTGATGGGGACAAGGGCCTCATCCCCACAACCCTTGCCCGGTGGTTGTGGGGATCTGCGGGCAGGGGGCTTATCAGAATCTGGAAGACCCCTTTAACAAAGGGGACCCCCAGATCCCGCCCCCCCCTGTGTGAAATGGTAATGGGGTACAAATGTACCCCTACCATTTCACAAAGAAAGTGACAAAAATGTAAAAAATGACAAGAGCCGGTTTTTGACAATTCCTTTATTAATGTATTTTCCTTTCTTCCATCTTCTTCTTCCATCTTCTTCTTCCATCTTCTTCTTTTCTCCATTCGGGTTTCTTCCTCCATCTTGTTCTTCATCTTCATCTTCATCTTCCTTCTTCCTTCGGTCTTCTCGTCCGCATCTTGCTCCGGCGTCTTCCCTTCTTCTTTCTTCGGCCGCTCCGTTTGAATTGGAGGTTCCCGCTGTGCGACGCTTCAGTTCTTCAGTTCTCCTCTGGGTCCGCTGCCACCCGGTGACCCCGCCCCCTCTGACGCACATGGATTTCACAGGGACTTTCCCCGTGGTGTCAGAGGGGGGCAGAGCCACCGAGTGGCAGCGGACCAAGAGGAGAACTGAAGCGTCGCACAGCGGGAACCTCCAATTCAAACGGAGCGGCTGAAGAAGAAAGAAGCCGGGGCAAGATGCGAACGAGAAGACCGAAGGAAGAAGGAAGAGGAAGATAAAGATGAAGAGGAAGATGGAGAAAGAAACCTGAATGGAGAAAAGAAGAAGATGGAAGAAGAAGATGGAAGAAGAAGATGGAAGAAGAAGATGGAAGAAGATGGAAGAAAAGAGAAGACATTAATAAAGGAATTGTCTAAAACCGGCTCTTGTCATTTTTTACATTTTGACACTTTCTTTGTGAAATGGTAGGGGTACAATGTACCCCTTACCAATCCACATAGGGGGGGCCGGGATCTGGGGGTCCCCTTTGTTAAAGGGGTCTTCCAGATTCCGATAACCCCCCTGCCCGCAGACCCCCACAACCAACGGGCAAGGGTTGTGGGGATGAGGGCCTTGTCCCCAGCAACATGGGGACATCCTCCCCATGTTGAGGGCATGTGGCCTGGTACAGTTCAGGAGGGGGGGATGCGCTCTCTCGTCCCCCCCTCTTCCCCTGCGGCCGGCCAGGTTACGTGCTCGGATAAAGGGTCTGGTGTGGATTTTTGGGGGGACTCCACGCCATTTTTTTTAAATTTGGGGTGGAGTTCCCCTTAAAATCCACACCAGATCTGAAGGGCCTGGTATGGATACTTGGGGGAACCCCACGCATTTTTAAAAAAAAAATTGCGGCGGAGTTCCCCTTAATATCCATTCCAGACCTGAAGGGCCTGGTAATGGAATTTGGGGGGACCCCCACGCTTTTTTTTTTGTTTTTATCAATGACTTTCAATGACTTGTCTCTATATTGCCGGGAGCCGACAATTCATTACAGCCGCGGGTGCTTTTAAATGCCTTTTTTTCTCCTTTAGAAATGTCATTTTGCAGGCGCACTGGGAAGTTCAGAGCTGTGCCTATTCAACTTATGCAAATTGAGTTACGTGACTTGACATTTACTAAGATTTTGCCGGCGCAGTGTCTTGGCGCAAGAAAACAAGGAAAATTGCCGCGCTAAGCTCAAAAAATCCTCTTGCAGCTGGAATCGTACTTGCCGGCGCAGCTTTTTAAAAAGTTACTTTCTCACTCTATTTTGGGCATATTTGTTACTTGGGCCGGTGTCACTTTACTTCCTCACATCACCCCATGTCACCCCCATTATATTCCCACTTCCAGCTTCTTTATATTTAGAGTTTAACATGCCGTGTGCCAGGTCCATAGTGGCGCACTGAGCGCCTCCTCCCGTCCGCCGACAACACTATAGTAAATGGCAAATAGGGCTGCGCTACCGGCGCTAATGTTTTGTAAATACCAAAACAGCCATTGCGCGCAGATGTGCCGATACTCATGGCGCAAACGTTTTGTAAATCAGCCCCATTGAGTTTAGAAACAATTAAGGACTGTCTGTGATACTTTTTTTATTTGTACTAACATACACTTTTTCAGGACATGTTTTCGGGGGAATTTCCCCTTCTTAAAAGTCCAAGCAGTACTAATACACAAAGTTTTAGCAGAGTGTTAACCACTTCAATACAGGGTACTTTCGCCTCTTTCCTTTCCAGGCCAATTTTCAGCTTTCAGCGCCCTCGCATTTTTAATGACAATTGCGCGGTCATGCAATGCTGTACCCAATTTAAATTTTTATCATTTTGTTCACACAAATAGCGCTTTCTTTTGGTGGTATTTATTCACGATTTGCGATATAAGCGAAAAAAGAATTGTGGAAATTTTGAAAAAAAAAACAACAATATTTTCTACTTTCTATTTTAAAAGAAATCGAATTAAATCTAATTTTATCATAAATTTAAGCCAAATGTATTCTGCTACATGTCTTTGGTAAAAAAAAAATCCAGATAAGTGTATAATAATTGGTAATTGGTTTGTGTGATCACGGACATATGTGCGCAGATGATCATGTACAGATGTGCGCAAGTGATCATGAACATATGTGTGCAGATGATTATTGGGACATATGATTTTACTGTTACATATGTGTGGGACAGGTGTTTTTACTGTGTGGGGACATGTGTGTGCTGACAGTGTTTTGGGGACACTATTTTGGGGACATTGTGTGTTTACATTGTGTGGGGACATGTGTGGGGACACTGGGCCGGTGATCAGTGTGTAAAAAGCTATAAAAAACAGCTCATCAACTGATCACCAGCCGGCTGCAGCGATCCTCTTTCCTTTCCTCACTGACAACATCCGTGTGAGGAGAGGAGAGCCAAATCGCCTAGCAACAGGCACTCTATTTACATCACATGACAGCTGTGACTGGACACAGCTGTCATGTGATCAGGAGGGCCAATCACAGAGCCCTCCTGCCGATTGGAGATGCGCCATGTCCGGGTGACACGAGCGCATCGGGATCGCACCGCTGCACGGGCACACACGCGCGCGATCCCCCTCCTTCTGAGGGATGTTCCTGAACCCACACGGCCGTATATGTGCAGTGGCCGGGTGGGAGCTGGTTATAGTAGGACAATCTCTAAGGGGAAAAAATAAATAAAAAAAACACAAACAATCGTACACAGCAATGATAATTAAACTAGGATAGTTAGTGAGCTAAGACAATGAGAGAGAGAGAGAGAGCAGCTATAGACTGGAACTAAAAATGTTGGATAATGTTTAAAAAAAAAAACAGGTCTAAATTCAGCCCATTATTTTTTGTGTCAAATAGAATTATCATTCTTAGTTCAAAAGCTTTCCTTTCCTGAGTGGTTTTGAAGATCCCTTTTAGAAATAAAACATTCATGTCTTCCATAGTGTGGTCTGGTTGTGAGAAATAATGTTCCACAGGTGTGCAGAAATCATCTTTCTCATGTTCCTTGGTGGTGCAGGTTTACCCTTGTTTGTAACTTCTGTCCTGTTTCACCAACATAAGATCCTTTGCTAAATTTTTTGCATTGGATGAAGTATACAACATTGCTGGAGGTGCAGTTGTATGATCCTGTGTAGGGATGAGCCGAACACCCCCCGGTTCGGTTCGTACCAGAACTTGCGAACGGACCGAAAGTTCGCGCACACTTTAGAACCCTATTAAATACAATGGATGCGAACGTTCGAAATCAAAAGTTATAACGGCTAATATGCAAGTCATTGTCCTAAAAAATGGTTTGGGGATCCGGGTTCTGCCCCAGGGGACATGTATCAATGCAAAAAAAAGTTTTAAAAACGGCCGTTTTTTGGGGAGCAGTCATTTTAATGATGCATAAAGTGAAAAAAAAAAGGTGAAATATTCCTTTAAATATCGTACCTGGGGGGTGTCAAAAGTATGCCTGTGAAGTGCCACGTGTTTTTCGTGTTTAGAACTGTCCCTGCACAAAATGACATTTCTAAAGGAAAAAAATGGTCATTTAAAACTGCTTGCGGCTTTAATGTAATGTCTGGTCCCAGCAATATGGATGAAAATCATTGAGAAAAATGGCATGGGTACCCCCCCACCCCACTACCAGACCCTTTGGGTCTTGTATGGATATTAAGGGGAACCCCGCACCCAAAATTAAAAAAAGGCCCTATATACTCTGAACAGCAGTATACAGGCAGTGCAAACAAGACAGGGACTGTAGGTTTGTTCTTAAGTAGAATCTTTTTCTAATTTGGAACAGGTACATTTTTTTAGGTGTAGCTCTAGCCAAAAAATCTATTTTTAAGCTTTTTGGAGAACATAGGGAAGGGTTATCACCCCTGTAACATTTGTTTTGCCGTCTGTGAACCTGTTCAGAAGATTTCACCTCACTTTCTGTCCCAATGACAAATGTTTTTGGAAAAGTGTTTTTTTTTATTGAAACAAGGATTGGTGATAAAGCATCTCCTTCCGTTTGCAAGTAGGAGTCGTTTGACTCGTCGCTTCCTCCCGTTGTAATGCTGGCTTTTCGCTCCGCAGCGATTTATATAGGCTTCTCATGACGTCACAGTCACATGCTCCGGGTGGCCCCGGAGCATGTGACTGTGACGTCATGGGAGCATGTGACTGTGACATCATGAGAAGCCTATATAAATCGCTGCGGAGCGAACAGCCAACATTACAACGGGAGGAAGCGACGAGTCAACATCGAGGAGGAGAAGAGAGAAGAAGACGCAGATGGCGACGGGAAGACCGGCCCCTCCACTAGCAAAAGAGCTGGAAGAAGATAGTGGAGGGGCCTGCAGAAGAACAACGGTGAGCCGGACGAGACGACGGGAAGACCGGGTCTCTCCACTAGCAAAAGAGCTGGTAGAAGATAGCGGAGGCCCGGCAGAAGGAAGAAAGAACCGGAGAGCGAGAGAAGAATGCGGTGACGGAGAAGAAGAAGGCGACGGAGAAGACCGGGCCCCGCTAGCAAAAGAGCTGGAAGAAGATAGCGGAGGCCCGGCAGAAGGAAGAAAGAACCAGAGAGCGAGAGAAGAACCGGAGAGTGCGGGGACGACACCGGAGACCCCCGAAGTCGGAAGAGACCCCCGGAGTCGGAAGAAGACCCCCGGAGCTGTGTAATAAATTACTTTAAAAAGCTGTGTGTGTTTTTTTATTAATATTTTTTCCCCACCAGGTGAATGGGTAGGGGTACGATGTACCCCATACTCATTCACATAGGGTGGGGGGCCGGCATCTGGGGGCCCCCTTATTAAAGGGGCTCCCGGATTCCAATAAGCCCCCTGCCCGCAGACCCCGACAACCAACGGCCAGGGTTGTCGGGAAGAGGCCCTTGTCCCCATCAACATGGGGACAGGGTGCTTTGGGGTGGTGGGGCCGCAGGTCGCCCCCCTGCCCCAGAGCATCAAACCCCCATGTTGAGGGCATGCGGCCTGGTACGGTTCAGGAGGGAGGGGGGGCCGCTCTCTCTTCCCCCCTTCTTCCCCTGTGGCCTGTCAGGTTGCGTGCTCGGATAAGGGTCTGGTTTGGATTTTGAGGGGGACCCCCACGCCATTTTTTTGGCTTAGGGGATTCCCCTTCAAATCCATACCCGACCAAAGGGCCTGGTATGCTCCTGGAGGGGGAACCCATGCCGGTTTTTTATTTAAAAATTGGCGTGGAGTTCCCGCTCAGGATTCAAACCAAACACAGTGCCTGGTATTGGCGGGAATCCACGTCGGATCTCCGTCTACCGGCAATGCGTGTCGCTCATTGCGAAAGGAAAAAACAATTTTTTTCCTTTCCCGATGACGAGACAGCTCGGCACTGGCTCTCGCGACGGGGCTCGTAGGGTGTCAATCTCGGCGCTAGAAGAGGCGAGATTGACACAATATCGGCGGCACCTACTGTAAGTTGGATGTTTGAAAGTAGGGGCCTGCCGTATATACTCTGCAGAAATTTGCCCCTTAGGTGTCGGTGTTGCCACAACACTGTAAGCCCTTACAGTTACTCTTGGTGGGCACTGGAACGCCCTGCTGTGAACTATTATATCAGGAATTGTAATTACATGCCATTGTTAAACAGTGGTAGGAAAAATTGGGCCTTTGGTGATGGTGCTGGTGCTACAACACTGTCAGCCCTCACAGTTACTCTTGGTGGGCGCATGAATGGGCCCTACTGTAAATTATTAGATCAAGAATTGTAATTGCATGCCCCTGTTGAAGAGGGGCAGAAAAATTGGGCCTTTGGTGGTGGTAGTGGTGGTGGTGTTGCCACAATACTGTAAGCCCTCACAGTTACTCTTAGTGAGAGCGCAGGAATGGGCCCTGCTGTGAATTATTAGACCAAGAATTGTAATTACATGCCCCTGTTGAACAGGGGCAGAAAAATTGGGCCTTAGGCACTGGTGCCACAACACTGAAACCCCTCACAGATACTGTACTTGAAGCACAGAAATGAGCCCTGTTGCAAAGTATTGCATCAAAAATTGTAACTACACGCCCCTGTTAAACAGGGGCAGAAAAATTGGGCCTTAGGCACTGGTGCCACAACACTGCAACCCCTCACAGATACTGTACTTGGAGCACAGCAATGAGCCCTGTTGCAAAGTATTGCATCAAAAATTGTAATTACACGCCCCTGTTAAACAGGGGCTGAAAAATTGGCCCTTAGGCACTGGTGCTGGTGCCACGACACTGCAACCTCTCCCAGATACTCTAGTTGGAGTGCAGGAATGAGCCCTGCTGCAAAGCATTGCATAAAAAATTAAACAGGGGCTGAAAAAATGGGCCTTTTGCCGCGTACACACGATTGTTTTTCACGCCATTAAAAATGCAATTTTTTAAATTGGGCATTAAAAACGATTGTGTGTATGCTCCAGAGCATTTTTAACGACGTGAAAAATGGCCTTTAAAAATTTCAAACATGCTCTATTTTTTCACGTCGTTTTTTTTAACGTCGTGAAAAACGGTAGTGTGTATGCTTTTACGAGGGAAAAAAAACACGCATGCTCAGAATCAAGTATGAGACGGGGGCGCTCGTTCTGGTAAAACTAGCGTTCGTAATGGAGCTAGCACATTCGTTGTAACGGACTGAAAAGCACGAGGCTGAAAAGCGCGAATCGTCGCTCAACAAACTTTACTAACATGAAGGGTGGCGCCATCCGAAGGGAACTTCCCCTTTATAGTGCCGTCGTACGTGTTGTACGTCACTGCGCTTTGCTCGAGCATTTTTTTTTAATGAACGTGTGTATTCAAGACAGGCTTGAGAGGAAACAAGAAAAATCACGTCGAGAAAAACGTCGCTTTTTAAAATGACATTAAAAACGGTCGTGTGGACGCGGCATTAGCCACTGGTGGCGGCACCCAGAAACAAAAATGTTCTTCCAAGCTATCATCATGAATCGGATCATTGAGGAGGGGGATAGTCAGTCAACATAACAGGACAGTCACTCAGCATCAGCATAGGCAGTCTTGAAGGGATGTGACATTTCAAAATAAAATTATTCTGTTATATCAGCTTCAGGTGCTTGGTAGCTGGTGGTGATCCAAGACTGGTTCATCTTTATGAAGGGCAGTCGATCAACCGAGTCGGTGGACAGGCGCACCCTGTGATCCGTGACAAAGCCTCCAGCAGCACTGAATGTGCGTTCCGAAAGAACGCTGGATGCAGGACAGGCCAGTAGCTCAATTGCATACTGTGCAAGCTCTGGCCAGTGATCCATCCTCAAGACCCAGTAAGCCAGAGGATTTTCGGTGGGGAAGGTGTCCAAGTCTGACCTTGCCCCTAGGTATTCCTGCACCATGTATATCAGACGCTGGCGATGGTTGCTGGAACCGATCATACCTTGGGGCTGCGGACTAAAGAATTGTCTGAACGCATCGGTCAGACGGCCACCTTCCCCACCGCTCCTTCTTTGACTGACCGAAGCCTCAGCAACTCGTTGTCCAGGACCAGGAGTTTGTAACCTCCCAGTCTCTGGGAACGCGTTGCACAGACCTTTCTGCAAGGCCTCCCAGAGATGTCTAATCCTCTGCTCCCTCTGGGACGGTAAGATAAGGTCCGCAACCTCACCCTTGTACCGTGGATAAAGGATAGTGGCCAGCCAGTAATGGTCCCTCTCCTTGATCCGAAGAATACGAGGATCCTTCCGCAGACTTCGCAGGATCAGGGAAGCCATGCAGCGTAGGTTAGCTGAGGCATTCGGTCCGGAGTCCTCTGGGTCACTAAGGACGACATGATCCGCAGCCACCTCCTCCCAGCCACGTACAAGTCCACGGGTTTCTTGGGACTGTAAATCATCCCTAAAAGACTGCTGCTGTTGATGTAGAGTGCCAGGCTCCACCTCCATGCTGACACAATCCTCCTCCTCCTCCTCATCCTCTTCCTGTGCGATGGGTGGGACTGAAGGAACACTGTCTGGGTAAAGGGGGCCTTGAGAGGCAAGGAAGTCCTCCTCTTCCTGCCTCTGTTCTGCCTCAAGTGCCCTGTCCATTATTCCACGCAGCGTATGCTCCAATAGGTGGACAAGAGGTACAGTGTCACTGATGCATGCACTGTCACTGCTCACCATCCTCGTGGCCTCCTCAAATGGTGCCAGGACAGTGCATGCATCCCTGATCATGCCCCACTGGCGTGGTGAAAAAAATCCGAGCTCCCCTGACCCTGTCCTGGTGCCGTAGTCGCACAGGTACTCATTGATGGCCCTCTGCTGCATGTGCAGCCGCTGCAGCATGACCAATGTTGAGTTCCACCTGGTGGGCATGTCACATATAAGGCGGTTCTTGGGCAGGTTCAACTCCTTTTGCAGCTCAGCCAGCCGAGCACTGGCATTATATGATCTGCGGAAATGCACACAGACTTTCCTGGCCTGCCTCAGGACATCCTGTAAGCCCGGGTACCTGCCCAAGAACTGCTTCACCACCAGGTTAAGGACGTGAGCCATACAGGGCACATGGGTCAGTTGTCCCTGTCAGAGGGCGGAGAGGAAGTTGGTGCCATTGTCGCAAACCACCATTCCTGGCTTAAGCTGGCGTGGCGCCAACCACCTCTCGGCCTGTCCCTGCAGAGCTCCCAGTGTGTCCCAGTGTGGCTCCTGTCCCCCAAACACACCAGCGCAAGCACGGCATGGCATCTTTTTGCCTGCGTACTTGCGTAGCCCCTTGAACGCCTACGGAGCACCGCTGGTTCCGAGGACAAAGCACAGGAAGAGGCCATGGAGGAAGAAGAAGAGGAGGGGGTGGAGGAGAGAGGTGTGTCACAACCAGTAGTAGCATTTTGGAGGCGTGGTGGCAGAACAACCTCCAACACTACTGCACCTTGTCCTGCATCCTTCCCAGCTGCCAAAAGAGTGACCCAATGGGCCCTGAAAGAAAGGTAACGTCCCTGTTAATGCCTGCTGGACCATGAGTCAGCAGTAATATGCACCTTACCGCTGACCGCCCTGTCCAGCGAGGCATGGACATTGCCTTCCACATACCGGTAGAGAGCTGGAATCGCCTTCTGTGAGAAAAAGTGGCGTTTGGGAACCTACCACTGAGGAACCGCACATTGCACAAACTCACGGAAGGGGGCCGAGTCTACCAACTTAAAAGGCAGTAGTTGAAATGCTAGCAATTTAGCCAAGCTAGCATTCAACCGCTGGGCATGTGGATGGCTGGGAGTGAACTTCTTTCGATGGTCCAGCAGCTGGGGCAGGGAAATTTGCCTGCTATAATCGGACGTCAGTGTACTGCTAGCAGAGTGCCCACAAGTACTTGGCTGTGACACACCTAATTCTACACCTTCATTCCTCTCAGTGCAGGTTTCAGAGAGGACTGAAGGTACAGTGAGGTTAGAGATCCCAGCTGATTAGGAGCAAGGAGAGGTCCACTTTGTTCTTTGGTGTGGGTCTTTAAGGTACGCTTGCCAACGAGCTGCATGGCAGGTCAACATATGTCTGGTCAAGCATGTGGTGCCCAAGCGGCTGATGTTTTGGCCACGCGAGATACGCTTGAGACATATGTTGCAAACAGCAGTGGTGCGATCTGATGCACTCGACTCAAAAAAGGCCCACACCAAAGAACTTTTGGAATAACGGGCAAAGGCAGCGCCCTGCACAGGCGGAGCTCTGCGGTGTGATTCAGTCGGTGCGCTGCCTTTACGCTGGCCCCCGGAGGGCATCCTGCCTCGTTGGAGATATGCCTCCTCCTCATCCTCCTCTCTCCTATGAGGCACCCACATGGAGTCAGTGACCTCATCATCCCCTCCCTCCTCATCACTGGAGCCAATCTGGCAGTATGCTGCAGCTGCTGGAACATGACTGCCAGATTGCTGTCCTTCTTGAGCATCCCCTCTCTCTGCTCTCACGCTACTGCCTTCCTCTAGCTGGGTATCATCTTCAGCCCCTTTGAAACGCTGGGCATCCTCCTGGAGCATGTACCCAACACTGTGCTCAAACAGTTCGGGGGACTCCTCAGGAGGACACGGTGGGTCTAGGGAAGGAGTGACTGATGATGACATTGATACGAGGGAACAGGACGCTTTGGCAGCTGCTTTGCCAGTACCCTGAGCCTGGTCATCCACTCTACCAAGTCTTCGGCATGATGCGGCTCAACACGTCCAGCTGCCAAAAATAAGGACAAGCGTGTCCCATGGCCACGTGCTGATGACGATGCACCGCGTCCATGACCAGCACTGTTGTCTCTAGACACAGAGCCTACTTGCCCTCTTTTATTGGCTCGTGACTGTCTGCCTCTCCTTGTTGGCCTTCCAGACATATTAATGGCCTGCAGGGAGATGGGAAAACCAGCAATTGGGTAGTGTATATTGTGCTGGAGGCATACAACACCCACTAACTCCAGCAGATGCCTTTATTAGAGAACAACAATGATGGGTATATACAGGTGAATACTGTACTAGGGCACACAACACCCACTAACTCCAGCAGATGCCTTTATTAGAGAACAGCAATGACGGGTATATACAGGTGTATACTGTACTAGGGCACACAACACCCACTAACTCCAGCAGATGCCTTTATTAGAGAATAGCAATGACGGGTATATACAGGTGTATACTGTGCTGGGCCACACAACACCCACTAACTGCTGCAGATGCCTGAGAAATGAACACACTGTCCCTGCCTGCCTATCTAGCTTAGAGAACAGCAATGAACAGCAACTCCTGCCTGCAGATGCCTGAGAAAAGAACACTGTCCCTGCCTGCCTATCTAGCTTAGAGAACAGCAATGATGTGTATATACAGGTGTATACTGTGCTGGGCCACACAACACCCACTAACTGCTGCAGATGCCTGAGAAAAGAACACACTGTCCCTGCCTGCCTATCTAGCTTAGAGAACAGCAATGAACAGCAACTCCTGCCTGCAGATGCCTGAGAAAAGAACACTGTCCCTGCCTGCCTATCTAGCTTAGAGAACAGCAATGATGTGTATATACAGGTGTATACTGTGCTGGGCCACACAACACCCACTAACTGCTGAAGATGCCTGAGAAAAGAACACACTGTCCCTGCCTGCCTATCTAGCTTAGAGAACAGCAATGAACAGCAACTCCTGCCTGCAGATGCCTGAGAAAAGAACACTGTCCCTGCCTGCCTATCTAGCTTAGAGAACAGCAATGATGTGTATATACAGGTGTATACTGTGCTGGGCCACACAACACCCACTAACTGCTGCAGATGCCTGAGAAAAGAACACACTGTCCCTGCCTGCCTATCTAGCTTAGAGAACAGCAATGAACAGCAACTCCTGCCTGCAGATGCCTGAGAAAAGAACACTGTCCCTGCCTGCCTATCTAGCTTAGAGAACAGCAATGATGTGTATATACAGGTGTATACTGTGCTGGGCCACACAACACCCACTAACTGCTGCAGATGCCTGAGAAAAGAACACACTGTCCCTGCCTGCCTATCTAGCTTAGAGAACAGCAATGATGGGTTTATACAGGTGTATACTGTGCTGGGCCACACAACACCCACTAACTGCTGCAGATGCCTGAGAAAATAACACACTGTCCCTGCCTGCCTATCTAGCTTAGAGAACAGCAATGAACAGCAACTCCTGCCTGCAGATGCCTGAGAAAATAACACACTGTCCCTGCCTGCCTATCTAGCTTAGAGAACAGCAATGACGGGTATATACAGGTGTATACTGTGCTGGGTCACACAACACCCACTAACTGCTGCAGATGCCTGAGAAAAGAACACACTGTCCCTGCCTGCCTATCTAGCTTAGAGAACAGCAATGAACAGCAACTCCTGCCTGCAGATGCCTGAGAAAAGAACACACTGTCCCTGCCTGCCTATCTAGCTTAGAGAACAGCAATTAACAGCAACTCCTGCCTGCAGATGCCTGAGAAAAGAACACACTGTCCCTGCCTGCCTTTCTAGCTTAGAGAACAGCAATGAACAGCGACCCCTGCCTGCAGATGCCTGAGAAAAGAACACACTGCCCCTGCCTGCCTATCTAGCTTAGAGAACAGCAATGAACAGCAACTCCTGCCTGCAGATGCCTGAGAAAAGAACACACTGTCCCTGCTTGCCTATCTAGCTTAGAGAACAGCAATAAAGGGTAGATACAGGTGTATACTGTGCTGGAGGCACACAACACCCACTAACTCCTGCAGATGCCTGAGAAAAGAACAGACTGTAGAACACACTGTCCCTGCCTATGTATCTCTTTCCTTGCACGCCGGAACACACTACACAAGGTCGCCGCGCTGGCGGCCTTTTATAGTGTGGGGCGTGTACTAAACCCCCCTGAGCTATGATTGGCCACAGGCATCCTGCCTGTGGCCAATTATGGCTCTCCTCGCTGCCGGCGCTGTGATTGGCCAAGCATGCGGGGTCACAGTGCATGCTTGGCCAATCACAGCGCCGGCAGTGCAATGGTGCAGTGCGTTGTGGGCCGTTCGTGTCACACAAATTTGGCGCGAACGGCCCACAAAGTTCTGGTTTCGCCGAACAGGCGAACAGGCGATGTTCGAGTCGAACATGCTTTCGACTCGAACACCGAGCTCATCCCTAATCCTGTGATATTGAAGGTCTCTTTTGCATGTGTGACACTTTTTGATAGACTAATTTGGTTGCACAGTTTATATTGTTTTTTTTTTTTTTGTAGGGCCGAGTTCCTTTATCAGAATGAAGTTTCCTTATTGAGTTTAGAAAATTATAGGCTAGATTAGACAACATTTCTTCATAGGTATCTTTTGAAACTTTTTTATCAAAGCAGCTGACTTGACCCAAATCTAATGCCGCGTACACACGACCGTTTTTAATGTCATTGAATAAAACGGCATTTTTCTCTACGTGATTCTTCTCAAGCCTGCCTTGCCTAAACTCTATCGTTGAAAAAAATGCTTGAGTAAAGCGCAGTGACGTACAACACGTACGACGGCACTATAAAGGGGACGTTCCATTCAGATGGCGCCACCCTTCATGTTAGTAAAGTTTGTTGAGAGACGATTTGCGCTTTTCAGCCTCGTGCTTTTCAGTCCGTTACAGCGTAACGAATGTGCTATCTCCATTACGAACGCTAGTTTTGCCAGAACGAGCGCTCCCGTCTCATACTGTACTTGATTCTGAGCATGCGCATTTTTTTTCACATCATTAAAGCCTACACACGGACGTTTTTCATGACGAGAAAAACGACGAGGTAAAAAACGACGAGAAAAATTAGAGCATGTTCCAATTTTTTCATGGCCATTTTTCACGTTGTGAAAAATGCTATGAAGCCCACACATGATCATTTTTAATGACCATTTTAAAAAATGGCATTTTTCTCGTCATTAAAAACGGTCGTGTGTATGCAACATAAGGCAAGGGTCTTTCAGTCTTCTTTCTACCCTTTTGTCTATCCTCCCTGGCAAACGTCTAATTGTAACCAGGAGGTACACCTGGGAATTACCCAGAGAGAAATGAAACACAATTTGAAAGATTTTTTTTTACAAGAAGCCTTTTATCAGAACATAGAAAACTGTGACAGATATCCGGTATTCTTCCAGCTTTGTATCTTTTAATAAAAGAGTTTAAGATTTTATCATCAGTTAACAACTTCAGCCCCAGACCATTTGGCTGGCAAAACACCAGGCCACTTTTTGCGATTCGGCACTGCGTTGCTTTAACTGACAATTGCGCAGTCGTGCGACGTGGCTCTCAAACAAAATTGACGTCCTTTTTTTTCCACAAATAGAGCTTTCTTTTGGTGGTATTTGATCCCCTCTGCGGTTTTTATTTTTTGCGCTATAAACAAAAATAGAGCGACAATTTTGATTTTTTTTTATATTTTTTACTTTTTGCTATAATAAAGATCCCCCAAAAATATATAAATAAAAAAAAAATTCCTCAGTTTAGGCCGATACGTATTCTTCTACATATTTTTGGTAAAAAAATCGCAATAAGCGTTTATTGATTGGTTTGCGCAAAAGTTATAGCGTCTACAAAATAGGGGATAGTTTTATGACATTTTTATTAATATTTTTTTTTTTTACTAGTAATGGCGGCGATCAGCGATTTTTATCGTACACTTTTGACACCATTTTGGGACCATTGTCATTTTTACAGCGATCAGTGCTATAAAAATGCACTGATTACTATAAAAATGACACTGGCAGTGAAGGGGTTAACCTGTAGGGGGCGCTGAAGGGGTTAAGTGTGTCCTAGGGAGTGATTCTAACTGTTAGGGGGCGTGGCTACGAGTGACATGTCACTGATCGCTGCTCCAGATGAGAGGGAGCATTCTATCAGTGACATGTCACTAGGAAGAACGGGGAGATGTTGTGTTTACACTGACATCTCCCCGTTCTTCAGCTCTATGACCCAATCGCGGGACACCGGCGGACATCGAGTCCGCGGGTCCTGCGGGTACATTCACAGAGCTCGTGACAGGGTCGCGAGGGCGCCGCCGCCGGCACGTGCGACCACATGGCGGCAAATTAAAGGGGACGTATATATACGCCCATTTGCCCAGCCGTGCCATTCTGTCGACGTATAAGTTTGTGCGGTGGTCGGCAAGCGGTTAAAGGAATAATTTATCAGTACACACTCAAGTTTTGAAATACTAGCTAGTGTTCAGAATCGAGGACAAAAGGTGATTCTGTTAGGCTCCACTCAGTTTCCCTCTTACTATTTCCACCAATGTTACATTTTCCCATAATGTGGGACCACACCCAGCAGAAAGATCTTCCCAACAGGCTGGACACCATGCAGATAGGCCTTCCACTAAAACACTGTTTATCCAAATACTTGGATTCTCCCATTCCTCAGCCCATAACAGATGCCAGCAGGATCATCCACAGTACTTATCCTTTCCTGCTCAGTGTGTTCTGTCCCTGACTTCCCACTTATGAACCCCCCTATGATGCAGATTGTGATATATATGGCACACCCACATCCAAAGATGGCTGCTGAAATCTCGCAGGAACTCTGTGTCCCATCAGATCCAAGATTTTCCAAGATTGGAATAGGAATCCTTAGCCCTACTCCTTCTCTGGATTACCCCTAGTGTCATTGTCAAGTGGCTTTCACCTGACCACTTTATTGACATTACTGTATGGGGAAACAGCTAGCAGGGCTACGTTTAAAACAACCCTCCCCTACTCACTGTCAAAAGGCCAATGGGAAAAGTCCAGTGCCCAAAACCCATTTAAATACATACGCTTTAAAACACAATGGGGGTTATTTAAAAAAGGCAAATCCACTTTGCACTACAAGTGCAAACTTCAAGTGCAAAGTGCACTTGAAATTGCACTGAAAGTGCACTTGGAAGTGCAGTCGCTGTAAATCTAAGGGGTAGATCTGAAATGAGGGGAAGCTCTGCTGATTTTATCATCTAATCATGTGCAAGCTAAAATGCTGTTTTTTATTTTCCTTGCATGTCCCCCTCGGATCTACAGCGACTGCACTTCCAAGTGCACTTTCAGTGCACTTTCAAGTGCACTTTGCACTTGTTGTTTACACTTGTAGTGCAAAGTGGATTCGCCTTTCGTAAATAACCCCCAATGTGACTTTTGTAGAAAAAAATTAATGAAAAGGGGAAACCATAACATTCCATTGGGATGGCTTGGTAAAAGTCTGTGTAGCCATGCCCCTGTAGGGGTTGCTGAATGTAATGGTTCACCTGTCACCCTGCCCAGCCAGACATCCATCTCACAGACTCTCAGAGACACAGAACAGTTCATAAGCTTTGTTTTTTTATTGAGGGGATTGAACTTGGATGGGAAATGGGAAATTATGGGATGCCCAGGAAATTCAGTGCAACTTGCTTGGGACTTTTATATACACTCCAGTATATACACTCTGGTCTTCTCTCCAGCACAAACTCTTGCGTAAGACCTCTTATCCTTCACTCCTCCAGTACTTCACTTGCTGCACACCGTTACTCCTCCAGCACTTCACTTGCTGCAGACTGTTACTCCACCAGCACTTCCCTTGCTGCAGACTGTTACTTCACCACCACTTCCCTGTTACTCCTCCAGACTAGCTAGCATGGTTAGGCCTGACAATACTTCAGCCAGGCCTCAGTGAATTGCCTTTTGCGGGCAGGGACGGTGGGCCACTGTGGTGTAGAAATAGTCAAAGTGCTAGTTGTCTATTCAGCTACTACTCCCAGATAGCTCTCTTCAGACCCTGCCAACCAGCCTGGCTGCAAAGACCTCTTTCTTCTCCCCTTCCTACAGTCTTCTCTTCTGGTTCTGCACCCATCTCAAACTGCAATATTCCAGTTCTCTCAGGTGTGCCTCCCCAGTCCTCCCAACTGTGCTCACTCACCAGCCCTCCTGGCTGTGACCAGTTGTCCTCCCTGGAGACTCTTAGCAGTGTTCTCTCCCGCTGTCCCCTCCTTGCTCGCTCATGTGCCTCTCTTCCAGGATCTCGTCTCCCCTTCTGGATGAACCCGAGCCCTAGCCCAGGGTCACTCAAATCCAGACTGGGGAGCTCCCCGTGGGCCCCGACAGCCTCCACACTTTCTTACTCCATATTGCACCTCGTTGGCCTGAGCCGTGTATGCTTTGTGTTTTGGACCTCTCTCACTTCAGCTCTTCTTCCTGACAACTCCTCCTCAGCTGGGCTGACCCATGTATTTGAGAAGGCCTGCCCCCTGCCAATCTAAGTTGGGGATTGGTCAAGGCTCTTCAAGGTACCCCAGGCAGCCCTACCTCTCGTCTCCTCCCTTCCTTCCAGCATCTTCTAGAAAGAAGAGGGAGGCAACAGTGATGCTACCTGTGAGTCACCCAGCCCTGCCCTAGGCCACTCCCAGCCCAGAATGAAAGCAAACAGGCCTAGCCAACAGCTAGGTCTGCCTACATTTTCCTACTCTCCAGAAAAATACCTCACTCTAGCACCCACCTAACTAGAGGGTGCTACATCTGCTTTAGACCAAACCATCACGTGGAGGAATAGAAATCACAAGAAAATACTTGCTGCCCTTCCTTGTATACCTAGAAATTAGAGTCTACTGTGCACCTTTTCTGAAGCACAACAATAACGAGGTAATGACTAAGCACTAACATTTGCGCGAAACGCGTCTACCTCTTTGTCCCCTGCTCTATCTGTCAACCATGAAGAAAAAAAGTTTAGGACTTTGGTGGGCGGACTTTAAAAGGTACCGAAAGGAATTGACCAAAATTTGAAAATATATATAAATTTTAATTTATATTAAAAATAATTACAAAAGTTACATACAATAAAAACATACAGATTATGACTCTTGTGGGAGTCATACGCTAATTAACAATTCCCTGTTGATATATATAACAGACAATTTAAAGTCTGTCAACCACTTGTCATATGAAGCTTCAATAAAAGGATTTTTGGAAGTGCAGCCACCCAGTATTATTTCTTCATGTTACACAGCATGCGAACTGGGCTAGCACCTGACTAGTGGGTGTGGGGATTAAACAGAGAACCACTCACCTGGGGCAGCTTTTCTTTCTTCTTACAACAATAACTTTGTTAGTATAGGTTTACAATTGTAAAGCTGGAGAAATGGGAAGCCAGTTGCAGCTTTGACCATCTTGGCCCACCAGTAGCCTATGCTTCTGTATGGTATGATAAATATTATGAACTGACTATAACTGAAAGCAATTGTAGCATCTGCTGATCTTTTCAGAGTGATATAATGTTCTTCTCTTTTCATATGACATTTACAATAATGTTTGTTTAGAGAAGTATTCTTGAATATGCTGGGAGAACAGTGCCTGACTTGAATACAGTAATTATGGAACCATTGATCACTCTTAACTACTAATTGCTTTGAACAATGTGCTTTTTAAAGTGGATTTGTCTGCTGGAATGTGCATGCCATGCTGTTTTGCTCCCAATAAGTAATTGGGTTTCATTAAGTTATAAGGCAATACAAAGCTGCTTGTAGGCTATGTGCTGTACTAGTGCAGCGCAGAGTGCAATGAAAATAAATATACAGCTAAAGGTTACAAATACAAAGCATTGATAAAGTTTCAAGTGATACATGCTCTAAATTCCTATATCCCTTTTATTTTTTTTAAGGTCTAATATTACCTAATGTAGGAAAAATAAATAAAAAACAGCACAAGGAACATCACTTACCTTCAGTGAGATCTGTTCTTTGTGCTGCTGTGTCCTCTTTTGGCCAAAATCTTCCTCCTCTGATGCCCCCATTTACTGCCACAGTAGTCTTCTGGTGTGAAAGAAGTCAATAGAACTAAGGGGCTGTCACAGGCTCTCATCAGGAGCACCCATAGAATGTGATGAATGGGGGATAGGAAATTAAATGTTTTAAAGGTCCACATCCTCCGTTCATAGATCACACTTAATTCATAGAAGCTTTAGTACTGGCTTCTGTGAATGGAGAAAATGGGAGGAAAGGGTGGGCATAGTTGGGCACTCATGATGAGAGACTGTGACAGCCCCCCTATTAGAAATTCAGTATATAGCCCTACAAAATAGACAGGCTGTGCACAGTCCATAAGGGCTTTGCTGCTTAACTGCAAACATGAATGGGAACTTTATTTCACAGATAAAAAAAAGTTTTACTACAGAGATCAGCTATAAACTTATAAACACTACTGGCTAATGTAGTTGTTGCACAAAATACATGAACAATGTATTCCAACACCCCCTCTGCACCAGAGGGGTGGAGCATTGGAGGAGGAAGATTTCAACAAAAAAGGACACAACAGCACAAGGGACACATCTGACTGTAGGTAAGTAATGTCCCTTGTGTTGATTTTTTTTTTTTTAGGTAAACCTTTAGCCACTCGTCATATAATGGCATTTCGTGATCACGTCCGCCGCGCATACTTCAGGGTGCAAGCAGTACGCTCTGTGATTGCAGTGTTCTCTGGACACTGCTGATCACAGATTGAGGTAAAGAGACAATCAGCGGCTCTTTACCAAGTGATCAGCTGTGTCCAATCACAGCTGATCACAGATGTAAACAGAAGCTGGTTATCGGCACACCTTTCCTCACGCTGACAACGTGAGGAAGGGAGAAGAGAGCCAATAACCAGTCTCTGTTAAAGGGACAGTGTCCTGATTATCAATGCAGTCCCAACAGGGCCCACCAGTGCTGCCAATCAGTGCCCACCAGTACTGTCAATCAGTGCCTCCTGATCTGTTTCACCTCTCATTGCCTCCTACCAGTGGCCATCAGTGCTACCTATTAGTGCCAACTATCAGTGCCAACTATCAGTGCCCATCAGCAGTGGCATTGCTAGGGGGGTGCCACCTGCTACAGGGGTGACACCATCCCGAGGGTGACGAAAGCCCAAGTTCCCTTTGGCAGTTTTTTTTTTCAGCTGGAAACCCACCTCCAGCCCCACGGCCGTGCCTGGCCTGTGTTTTCCTTCTCCTCTGTCTCTCACTACTGCGCTGCTGCCTGGGCCTGTCACAATCTATTCTCCACCTGGGCGGCGTGGGGGGGTTTGTCCTTGGAGGGGTCTGTACTAATGCGGGGTGGTTTGCCCTGTTGAGGCGGTCTGTACTGTTGGAGGGGATGGTTTGTCCTGGGGGGTCTGTACTGATGGAGGGGGGTGTTTTGTCCTGGAGGAGGGGTCTGTACTAATGGAGAGGAGTGCTTTGTCCTAGGAGGGGTCTGTAGTAATGGAGGGGGGCACTTTGTCCTGAGGGGAGGGGTCTGTACTGATGGAGGGGGTGATTTGTCCTGGGGGAGGGGTCTGTACTAATAGAGGGGGTGCTTTGTCCTGGAAGGGGTCTGTACTAATGGAGGGGGGTGCTTTGTCCTGGGAGAGGGGCCTGTACTAATGGGGGGTGGTTTGTCCTGTGGAGGCGGTCTGTACTGATGGAGGGGATGTTTTGTCTTGGGGGGGTCTGTACTGATGGAGGGGGTGTTTTATCCTGGGGGGAGGGGTCTGTACTAATGGAGGGGGTTGCTTTGTCCTGGGGGGGTCTGTAGTAGTGGAGGGGGTGCTTTGTCCTTGGGGAGGGGTCTGTACTAATTAGAGGGGGTGCTTTGTCCTGGAAGGGGTCTGTACTAATGGAGGGGGTGCTTTGTCCTGAGGGGAGGGGTCTATACTGATGGATGGGGTGCTTGGTCCTGGGGGGAGGGGTCTGTACTGATGGAGGGGGGTGCTTTGTCCTGGAGGGAGGGGTCTGTACTGATGTTTTACTGGACCGGGTGACACCAACCCTAGTGACGCCACTGCCCATCAGTGCTGTCTATCAGTGCAGCCTCATCAGTGCCCACTAGTGCCGCCTCATCAGTGCAGCAATCAGTGCCCATCAGTGCAGCCTCATCAGCGCACATCAGTGAAGGAGAAAAATGACCTGTTTGAAAAATGTTATAACAAACTATGAAAACATTTTTTTTTTTAATTGTTGGTATTCATTCGCTTATTTAGCAAAAAATAAAAAACAGAATGAAAGCTCTATTTGTGTGAAAAAAGTGATACAAATTTTGTTTAGGTACAGTGTTGCATGACCGAGCAATTGTCATTCAATATACAACAGCGCTGGAAGCTGAAAATTGGTCTGGCCAGGGAGTTTCCAGTGGGCAAATGGTTAATGAGCAGCTCTAGTGACTTTCTGTGCCCCTACTGAAGTCCACTGACCGTGAAGGCAGTACACATGCAGAAAGTAAGGCTATTGAATGTGAAGGAGCTTCTAACCTAGAGTCCCTCTCTAACATGCTACACATGCTGGGGCCAATTTAGACAGTCAAAAAACCTACCAGCACCATTTTGGAGTTTAGGAAGAAACCTGAGCATCCAAAGGACAACCATACAAGCAAAGGGAGAACATACAAACTCCAGGCAGGTAGTGTGCTGATTGGGATTCAAGCCAAGGACCCCAGTGCTGCAAAGCAGAAGTGCTATTTGTTCAAAAAGTGCAAAAAACTGTTGTTCCTGTAACAAATCTAATGAGATGATGACTTCCTGTTCTATCTCTGTGATGAACGCTTAACAATTATGCCTCGTACACACGGGCGGGTTTTCCAACGGGAAAAAGTCATTCTGGAACCCCGACGGGAAAAAAGAGACCTGGGATTCCCGGGCAAAAGCTCTCATCGCAATTTTCCCATCGGAAAACCCAGCCGTGTGTACGAGGCATTATAGTGTTTCCAGCTCTCCCTCTGGACTACCTTCCCCCTATGTTATAGAGATGAGAAGAGGATGAGGAGATGGGGTGGTGTTATGTGGTCGTAACACACTTCCTATTCTAGCGTGACACTGTTCCTCCATAGATACAGTACAGTGAGTGAGCGTTGTCAACCAAGGACAGGAAGTTACTGGCAGGACCATCAAGTAAAAATAAAAGAAACAAAAAAGCCTAAAAAAGAAGACTAATGAAGTCAACCACATCTGGGGACTGAAGAGCTGCAATATATTACATTTTTGTTCTTAGGTTGAAGTCTGACTATACTGTATATATGTAACACTGACTTCCCGCTGTTGGCTCTTTAGTTTGCTATCTTGTTCTTGTTGAATGTCCATGTGTTGCATAGTCTAAAGCCATGTTGTCAGTGTGAGCTGGCTGTTACAAATGTTTATAATTAGTGCATCTATGAAATCATGCCGTGCATGCTGCTCATTGGAAAAATCCTTGCTTTTTGTCTTTTTACTTGTTTCCTGTTGGTATTTAAAGAATAATTCCAGCAACCTCCGTATTTCAATGAGATGGAGACTTCCGCTTCATTCTCACATCTCAGTACAATGGAAGATGGCTTCCTACCTTATGTCCTGAATTCACTAATTAGGAGATTATATTTTAAATTAACACTGGGTGACGGATCCAAAATATTTCCTTTGAGTTTTAAAATATTAATATTTGTTCTTTTTACTTATTCCATTTCCTGTGTAATTTACTTTTTTTTACTCAGTTTACGTTATTACACATAACTTTAACATAATATTGCTTTAGGAATAATTATAAACGTACATACAGAGAAAACACATCTATGCAGCGTGGCAAATAATTGCATAATTAGAGCTGCATTTCACTTTCAACATATTTATATAAATGGGCATATGGCACGGAGTCAATTGTGATTATTAATTTCAGTTCATTAAACGTTTATTGTAAAAGCACACAGAATGGATTATTTACTGCAAACAAGCGTATTACATTGGTAATTGAATCCAAGTCTTCCATGTGCAGGAATAATTTGTCCTTGGGGATCGTCTTTCTCTAACGCGTAATCCACAAAAGGCATTACCTTTTCACTCCTAATTGAGGACATTTTCTGCTGTTATTGCGGCTGTAGCTCCTAGGTGTGCCTGTAAGTTGTTGGAAAGTTCAGGAAAGAACAGGGACGTGTGGTGAGGTCAGTGGCTGGTGAGGCACTGGCTAATATCAGAGCCAGATACACACAGGTTACATATGGCGCGATCGTTAGAGCGAGAGCAATAATTGTAGCACTAGACCTCCTCTGTAACTCTAAACATGTAACCTGTAAAAAAATAAAAGCATCACCTATGGAGATGTAGCGATACCCCCAAACTAAGAGAGCCGCTGGTTTTGTTTCGGGCCCTGTACACAGCACAGCCAACAATCTACTCGACCCTCCTCTGGCACAGCTAGTCTAGGGGTGGTATATTAGTATAGCTCTATACCTACCTATGAACAATCCCACAATAATCCAAACAGTTGTAAAGTATAGTAATGAACACTAATACCAGAATGATTAACTATAGTAGATTTACTTGGATATAAAAGCTAACGATCAATACAATACAACACATACATGCAGAGCCCTGCAGTAATAATAACATTAGTCAACTATAGTATCTAAAGAGAACACACACACGTGTAGCTATTCTCCCCATGAGCAATATGGCGCTCAACAAAGTTCTACACTCCCAGTCAGGCCTGACTCAGTTAAAGCTCGGTCTTAAAGTGAAGTATCTTCGCATGCAAGATGATCGGTGGTGCACATACAGGAACAATAATTTGTAATCCAATAACGATTTATAGTAATAGAAACAATGGACCGGAGACTATATAACTCAGTTCTGCAACTAGTCTCCTGTCAGGACAGCAAGTATAACACGATGGGCCAAGGGAGTCAATAGGCCTAACAAAAGTACTCGTTATAGTTGTGAGCAGGTGGTCTCTCACCCCTCGGGACTCGATCCCAGTCCGTGACTCCCACCGCTGTGTCTCCACACACAGGGTCTGCGACAGCCGGATTTCCGGTCCAACTGATGTCCGCGAAAGCAAGTAGATATCAGGTACCACACAGGCTCTGCAGTGTGGTGGAAGGCTCTTTGGAAGTGTGCAAGGCCCAGGCCTTGGGCCTTGCACTTGTAGCAGGTCCGCACAGGGAGTCCTCTTGCTAGCAGCGCAGTGTCCAAAGAGGCTGGGCTTAGCCTCGCCCTCCCCTTTTATACCCCACCCATGAGTCTCTGCGGTGGCAAATTGCACCTTGGGTGCCAAATGGGGTTCTGGGTAACGTAGTCCATGGGGTCTTAAAGGAGACCCCGCTACACACTCCCCCCACTTAAACTCTTTGGTCCCCAAAGATAGTTGTCAACATACACTACGCACAACATTAGACAAAGTTGCATATGATGTCGGCAGAGGAAGTTCCCACCAAAAATGAGGGGGCGAACTTCCTTGCCCACAGGTCACACTGTCATAAGTGGCCTGTCTTACTGTGCCAGAGGGTGAGTTTGGGTTGCCCTCCACCAAATGAACAGTGGAGGGATTAGGGTTTTCTGCACTCCTCCTGACGGTTACTACAGTGTCCTCCGAGCTCTCCCCCATTTGTGGGTAAGTCAAGTTTCGGGGAGGCCTTATGGTCCTTTTCATCCTCCGCTCTCTTGGGATTTCTGGTTTGGACACTGTAGGTTCCTCTTCTGGAACAGACATGGCAGCTTCCACTGTTTCTGAAACATTTAACTCAGGCGCAGGAAGATACAAGGAACCTCTTGGATCCTCCTCTGGGAGTGAGTCGAAGGCATCTTCCCATAAGTCTGATAGAGGACTGGACGGGATGAACTCAGTAGCTTCTGCATTCAGTGTACTGTCTATGGTGTCTTTCAAAGGTGGAAGATCTATAGCAGAAGTTACTGGGGCCTGTGAAGGCCATTCTAGCTCTTCCCTCTCATCCTCACTAGGTTCAGAGACATCTGTTTCTTCAGACCGAGATGCCTGGTACTGGGTATTTGGCCTAGGAGTATCCAGGATGGAAGTTGGTTCAGGGGAATCCTTTACAGGGGGTATCTGAACCACTTCGCCAAGTGGGAGTATGTGGTTCCGGTGCCAAGTCTTCAATGGTCCCACCTTTCCCTCCGGCTTCAGTTGGTAGACTGGCAGGCCGGGCAGCTTCTTGCAAATAAGATATGGCTCAGGTCTCCATCTGTCTGCAAGCTTGTGCTTCCGAGGGACTCCTAAGTTCCGTAGCAGCACTCTGTCCCCAGGTTGCAGATCCTGAATCCGGACCTTCAGGTCAAAGTTTCTCTTGTTGCGGGCTCCCCTTTGATTCGAAGCTGCTTGGGCCTGCTCATAGGCCAACTTTAAACTGTGCCTCAGCCTGTCCACATATCCTTTGTGGGAAGTGGCTGAGGAATGGTCTATGGAGGTGCCAAAGGCCAGGTCTACGGGTAGTCTTGCTTCTCTCCCAAACATCAGTTGATAGGGAGAGCACCCTGTAGCGTCACTTGTTGTACTGTTGTAAGCATGCGCAATTGCTGCTTTGTGCTTGCTCCAGTGCTGCTTCTTTTCGCTACTTAATGTCCCCAGCATGTTGAGTAGGGTTCGGTTGAGCCTCTCCGGCTGAGCATCCCCTTGTGGGTGGTAGGGGGTGGTTTGGGCCTTCTTGATCCCTAAGGAGTCCAGGAGCTTCCGGATCAGCTGACTTTCAAAGTCCCTCCCTTGATCCGAGTGGAGACGCTGTGGTAGCCCATAGTGCACAAAGTATTTTTCCATAAGTACTTTGGCCACGGTGGAAGCCTTATGGTCCTTGGTTGGGAAGGCCTGGGCATACTGGGTGAAATGGTCGGTTATCACCAGAACATTTCCTGGTCCACTCAAGTCAGGTTCGAGGCAGAGAAAATCAATGCATACCAAATCCAATGGGCCTTGACTTTGCAGGTGGCCCATTGGGGCAGCTTGATGGGGTAAAGTTTTTCGCTGAATGCAGCATGCGCATGAGTGGCAGTATTCCTCTACTTCAGCCCTCATGCAGGGCCAATAGAACCGACTCCTGACGAGTTGAAAGGTCCTTTCAGCTCCTAAATGACCATGGTTGTCGTGTAAGGCGACCAAGACAGTCTCTTGGTGTTTCTCGGGTAGAAACAGTTGCCATTTGTCTTCCAGGTCATCAGAGGGGCCCCTTCGGTAGACCACCCCTTGATGCACCTGCAGCCTGCCCCACTCCTTCCTCAACAGGAGAGCTTCCTTTGAAGGGTGATGCAAGAGTCTATCTGGATCCTGACTTTCCAGGGCCTCCAGGACCAATTTCCCCAAAGGGTCTTCCAATTGGTCACATCTCAATTCCTTTTTGGACAGCTTTGGTAAGTCATCTTCCTCTATCTGAGTTACTCCACAGTATTGTTTGGGGACCCCCACCGCTGTGACCCCTATCTCTTCCGCTCTGGACCCACCACTGGCCTGAAGTTCAGCCCCTTGAGAGAGAGCCCGCACCCCGTCCGGTGCCACTTGGGTCCAGTCTTCTGTGCTGCTGGTGGGAGCATGCGACCTTCTAGACAGGGCATCTGCATCTCGATTGCCAGCCCCAGGTCTGTATTTCAGGCTGAAATTGAATCCAGACAGTGCAGCCAGCCATCAATGGCCTGTGGCATCCAGCTTTGCTGTGGTGAAAAGATAAGTAAGGGGGTTGTTGTCAGTTTTCACAGTGAATTCTGCCCCATACAGATAGTCTTTAAGTTTATCGACTACAGCCCACTTGAGGGCCAGGAACTCCAACTTTTCAGAGGGGGTCAAACTCCTGCTTACATATGCAACGGGTCACAGCTGCCCTCCATGCTCCTGATAGAGCACTCCTCCCAGACCATCATGACTGGCATCCACATGGAGTTCATAGGGTTTCTTTGGGTCTGCATAGGCCAAGACAGGGGCAGTGGTTAAGCTCTTCTTCAGCATTTGTAAGGCCTCTTCACACTTCCCATTCCACTGATCTTCGACTGACTCCCCCGGCTTCCTGGGACCCGAGTCATCCTCTTCTCCCTCTGTCTTTAACAGTTTATTGAGGGGTCTGGCAATCCGTGCGAACCCCTCTACGGACCTCCTAAAGTAGGAGCAGAACCCCAAAAAGGACCTGAGTTGTGTCACAGTGGTGGGCCGTGGCCAGGAGGTAACTGCCTCCAGCTTCCCGTGGTCTGTGGCTACCCCTTCTGCGGACACTATGTGCCCCAGATAGTTGACTGATGACTGGTAGAACTGGCATTTCTCTGGTGAAAGCTTGAGTCCCTCTTCACTGAGCCTTCTCAAGACTTTTTCCAGTCTCTCTTCATGTTCCTCTAGAGTCTTCCCAAAGACGATGATGTCATCTAGGTACACTAGGACTTCGATGAGGTTCATGTCTCCTACGGTTTTCTCCATGAGGCGTTGAAAGGTGGCAGGGGCTCCAGACAGACCTTGGGGCATCCGGTCAAATTCAAATGAATCCCACAGGGGTTATGAAGGCTGTCTTCTCCTTATATTCCGGATGCATGGGGATCCGCTCTTAAGGTCCATGACACTGAACCGCCTGGCTCCAGACAAACTCTGTAGGGCATCCTCTATCTTCGGGGTGCAATGGTGTCCCTAGGGGGGACCAGAGGGGGCCCTGGCCCCCCCAACATTATGCTGTGCCCCACCATGTGCCCCCCCCCCCGCTCGGGCTGCTGCTGGGGTAACATAGTCTCTCCTGAGAGGGAGAGCATCCCCAGTCAGCTCCTGCGGGGGATTCCTCCCCCTCCCTCTGCTCGCTGACACTGCATAATGCGAGCGCTCACACAACCACAGCCACTCAATCTGCTCCTTTCCCTCCATCCTCATTGGCACGGAGAAGAGCGAGTTGCAGGAAGGACTCCACGAGCACTGTGGGAGGGGGGCCCAAGCCTTCATCTCAGTTACTGAAAAAACAGACTGATTTCTCCCGTCCTTAGGACAGGAGAACCAGCCTGTAAATTCCGATAGTGGTGACTGCAAGCTGAGCCGAGTGTCAGTCTATGACACTCTTTCACAGCCCAGCGAGTCCAGGCACCCCCTCTCACTCTCCTCACATACGAGCAGGGAGGAATACAGCTCCTCCTCCTCCTTCCAGTCCCACCCACACTATCCCAGCGTGCTGTATCTGAAGAGAGGGGATGTGTGGGCGGGAAATATGAAAATTAGCAGCATTCCTGGCTGTGTGTGAATGATGCCTGAGATTCTAGCCTGGACCGTGGGTAAGTGTGTGCACTGCAGACTGCAGTACACTGTAATCACTGAACTGCATTATCTCCATCCCTTCTCTCCCCCATCTGTCTCCCTCCCCCTCTCCTGTTCTTTCAAGACATTCACAATTTACTTTCACTTTCAGTTAGGCAGATAATAGACGGTGCAAATTTCTTTCCTGCATCCACAAATTGCAGAAAAGAAACTTGCATAATTCCCCCATCAACACAGACAGTGCTGACAGGGTAATATCCCTCCTGCCCAGCAATTGTATTCTCCCGACAAACAGTGATTATCACTAGTGGCTATAGCAACCACTAGTGATAATCATAAGAGAATCTGCTCATTAATGGATCAAATCTCAGCCAGTTCCTGCTGAACCAGCTGAGATTTAAACCATCTATGGCGGGTCTTAGCTCTTAGGCAGCCCATACATTGATCACTTTTTTTCATTCAACTATTAGGTTGAATGAAAAAAAAAAAGGAAATGATCCAATTCCCCCATCTACACATTATAGGTGGATGGGGGAATCCTCCCAGTGTGGACCAGTGCTAAAACAACCAGAGTTGCTGTCCTGTCCCGGCTATTCACATCGCTGGTCTCTGTCTCCATGGTAGCGGCGGCAGCACATTGGAACCCAGTGCTGGTTACTTTATGGGGCTGATGTACAGGAGGGCCAGCACAATTTGTTGTTAGAGATGGGCTGGGCATGTTCAAAATTCCACATGCCAGAGCCTGCCAGGAAGCCCACACTGCACAGCGCTAATCACAGGCAGTGAGACATTTCCCGGTCCGCAGCTCCACAGATCAGGAAATGTCTCACTGGCTGTGATTAGCACTGTGGAGTGTCGGCTTCCTGGCGGGATAGGGCATGTGGGATTTCAAACACACCCGAGCCCATCTCTATTGGTTGTAGACAGTTGAGCGCCATGCAGGTTGCTTAGCAGCAGTGGAGCCTTCTCTGACATGCTGATCATGATGCAATCCAGGTGATGCTCCTAGTCAAATCCTAGTATTAAATATCAGTGATTTTATTGATCAAAGCCCACACTTTACAGGCATAGAGCCCACATGGCTGCTGAACATACGGTTGATTATATATATGTGGTTGTACTCTTGATGCTAATAAATACTGTGTTTATTAGATCTGACTGGGAGCATCACTAGGATCACATCCCGATCAACATGTCAACAGAGAAGGTTATACAGCATTACTGCTGCTAGGTGACCAGCTGGGGGCTTGGGTCTCTATAACCAATAGTGCCAGCCTTCCCCTACATGCATGCATAATGTCACCAGCACAAAGTCCTAATAGACTGCCGCCGGTGCCAAGGAGACAGATGCCAGACCAGCGCTGTCAATAACAGGGACAGGACAGCTGGGGAACCCCACAGTGGCAGAACACCAGGGCCCGGTGGCAAGACAACCTTTGCAACCCTGATAGTTCTCCCACTGCTTTGGACCCTTATATTTTCTTGGTGTGCTGGTGACATATATCTCTTGTTTTCTGCCACCCTGGTGGGGCCCCAGTATAGTAGGAAGGGAAATCACTGCAGAACATGTGAAAGGGCCCATTGTGGGATCGTAGTAAAGGGCCCCAGGATATATATATATATATATATTTTCATTTTATAGTTGGCCCCCCTACTTTTGTCCCTGTCCCCCCATGTGCCACCCCTAAATATGAAAGCTGGAGACGCCACTGTCGGGGTGGTATACTGGTCGGGTATCGTTCTCCTCTTGAGAGTCCTGTAGTCTATACATAACCTCAACGACCCATTCTTCTTCCTGACCACCACTATCGGAGAGGCATAGGGGCTTCTAGATTGCCGGATAACACTGGTTCATTTGAGCTCGGCGAGCTGTTCTCTCAGGTCTTCAAGGTCGGCTAGAGGAACTCGCCTGACTCTCTTCCTGAAAGGCTTGTCTTCCTGGAGGCGGATTAGATGGGTGGCACTCTTCGCACACCCTACATCGAACTCATCTTTAGAGAAAATCTTCCTCCATCTGGTCAACTGGGCCTTTGCCCTCTCTTTCCAGGCCCCTGGCAGGTTCGGGTTCTCCATGCAGAGCTTCTCCCAGATAGTCCTTTCTCCCTCTGTCTTCTCCACATCTGATAAGACAATTGGGGCATCAGGGCTCACCTGGCCCAGCAACATCCTGGCGGGGATCTCCATGGGGACACCCGTGGTATTCCTGATGCTCACCGGCACCTTACAGTGTGCCTTCTTCAAAGCTCTTACCGGAACCATTTCTGGGATCACTTCTAAGCCTGAGTATTCTTCCCGGGGGTCTGGTTCCAACATGACAAAGGGGCCCGGTTGCTCCAAAGTAAGCTTCACAGTGGCTCTGAGACAGGTTACCTCACCGGGCTGCAACACTATTCCTTTCTTCCCCAGTCTCCAGACTTTTCCCACCCACTCTTCTGGGGCCTTCTGTTCTAAGACTAGTCGCTGGTAGGCTGTCTTCAACATTGGGTGGATTCTGGTGACTGCAGGATTCTTCCCTCGTGCTAGAGGGACCAGGTCCGTGTTGGTCCCTATTATTAGGGAGTTCTTGTTGGCTCCAGGCGGTCGGGGGCACACCACTGCCAGGGTATCGAACACTTCAGCCTTCCCGGCTACTGAGGGGTCGAAGGTCAGTTTTATGGGCAAGTAACCATCGTAAGGGAAACTCTGTGTTCCGATTCCCCATATCTCCAAATCTTCAATTCTTTGGATGGGTAGATGACTCAGATGTTTATCATAGAAGTCCCGGTATAATAAGGTCACTTGTGCCCCAGTATCCAAGATGGCTCTTGTGTAGACTCCCTCACCTGAATAGGTACTACGGGGGAGGGGCCTACCAGTTTTTCTGGATACGACTTCAATGGGGTCTCTTTCTGTTGACCCCTACACTTTCCCTTGGATATTTCCTTCTTGTATTTGGCTGTTGACTTTAGTCCCTCTTGGGCTCGGTATGCATTGATATCCCCCCTCCTTTTAGGTGTATGTTCCCGCTGAGGGACATTATTCCTCTTTCTAGGTGTATATTCCCACTGAGGAACACTGTTCTTCTTCTGAGGGGGTTTGCCCCCTTTCCTTCTGGACTTCTCATTCCGTTTGGGTCCAATGGAGCTCACTGGAGATGATGGGCACCCGGTTGACTCCTTCACCGGGGCCCTCTGGAGTTTTCCGTCGGCTTGCGATTATTTATCTTCTTTTTCTTGGGACTGGAGCATACTTTCACAATATGGCCAATTCCTCCGCAGTTAAAACAAATCGCATCACCCCAATCTTGTAGGGGAGTGGGCACTGAGGTATCCGGGAACAACTCCTTCTTCTGCCCCTCTTTTTCTACGACACTTGGATCCTTTGCCATCAAAGAGGTCAGCATCTCCAACACCTGAGACATCTGTGACTTCAGGGTATCTACTTCTGAGTCTCTTTCAGGGGTCATGGCTGATCTGACCATTACTGGCGTAGAAGAGGTATGCGTCTTGATCGCTTGCTGATATTTCTGTAGAGCCTCTTCATCTCTGATGATCTTTACCAGATCAGGGTAATTCGGTGACATACCTCCTTCAGAGGTTTTCAGGTGAAGCCCGACTGGATCCGAGCGTAGCGCTCCCTTTAAGATCTGCTTCATTCTTGCCGCATCTATGGCTTGGGGTACCATCCCTTTTTTTAACACGATTTGGCAAAGCATCTTGTTCAGTCTTCTGACGTACTCCGACAGCTTTTCTCCCGGCTGCTGAAAAGTGTGTTCACACTGATACACCAGCTCCGTTACTTTCTCTAACTGACCGAACTCTTCTTGCAGCATTGCTAAGCAGTCAGAAGCCGTGCATGCAGCATTTCCAAACCGGAGACTTTTTACAGCTTCCGCAGCCGCGCCTTTCAGACTTTCCATCACGCGCTGCTTCTTCTGCGCTTCAGGCACCTCCCATGCCTCTACCGCTAATAAGGCCTGTTCGATCCAGGTATCGAAGTCTTCCTACCCCACAGGGACGGGCAGCCTCCCCGAGAATATTCTTAGCTTCCGGTAGCTGGCCTCTATGTGTACCGTGTTAGTTTTCTGACACGAGCAGATCCCCCAAGGCACTTAAAAGCTCTGGCCCTATGGCAGTAATAGATGTCACTGGAGGTGTCGTCCCTTTCCGCTTCTTCTGTGCATGGGGTATCCCTGGCGGTGATCCCGTTGGGGATCGCAGAGGTGACTCCGTCTTTGCGGTCATTGCCTGCGCCAAACCATAAGTCTTGTTATCTGGCGTCTGCACACTTCGGCCTTTAAAGTTCCCCGGTACTCCATCCCACCATTCTATCAGTGCATACTGAAACAAGGTGTCTGGGTCTGATCTCATGTCCATCACCCATGGTGTATGATTTGGGGATAACGACACTACGAGTCGCTCCGCCGCATCTATCGATCATTCTTCTCCTGGGAGACTGATGACCACTGACATGTCTGGGTTTGTTTTATCTGCTTCGCACCACGCTTTCACTTCTAGCGGGTCCATGCCGGTACTTTTGGCATGTTTGCTTGCCGTATACTGGATCCTGGACCCGGATCCCCCAAGTGTAGCGATACCCCCAAACTAAGAGAGCCGCTGGTTTTGTTTCGGGCCCTGTACACAGCACAGCCAACCCCCGGCAATCTACTCGACCCTCCTCTGGCACAGCTAGTCTAGTGGTGGTATATTAGTATAGCTCTATACCTACCCATGAACAATCCCACAATAATCCAAACAGTTGTAAAGTATAGTAATGAACACTAATACCAGAATGATTAACTATAGTAGATTTACTTGGATATAAAAGTTAACGATCAATACAATACAACACATACATGCAGAGCCCTGCAGTAATAATAACATTAGTCAACTATAGTATCTAAAGAGAACACACACACGTGTAGCTATTCTCCCCGTGAGCAATATGGCGCTCAACAAAGTTCTACACTCCCAGTCAGGCCTGACTCAGTTAAAGCTCGGTCTTAAAGTGAAGAATCTTCGCATGCAAGATGATCGGTGGTGCACATACAGGAACAATAATTTGTAATCCAATAACGATTTATAGTAATAGAAACAACGGACCGGAGACTATATAACTCAGTTCTGCAACTATTCTCCTGTAAGGACAGCAAGTATAACACGATGGGCCAAAGGAGTCAATAGGCTTAACAAAAGTACTCGGTTATAGTTGTGAGCAGGTGCTCTCTCACCCCTCGGGACTCGATCCGAGTCCGGGACTCCCACCGCTGTGTCTCCGCACACAGGGTCTGCGACAGCCGGATTTCCGGTCCAACTGATGTCCGCGAAAGCAAGTAGATATCAGGTGCCACACAGGCTCCGCAGTGGGGTGGAAGGCTCTTTGGAAGTGCGCAAGGCCCAGGCCTTGGGCCGAGCACTTGTAGCAGGTCCGCACAGGGAGTCCTCTTGCTAGCAGCGTGGTGTCCAAAGAGGCCGGGCTTAGCCTCACCCTCCCCTTTTATACCCCACCCATGAGTCTCTGCGGTGGCAAATTGCACCTTGGGTGCCCAACGGGGTTCTGGGTAACGTAGTCCATGGGGCCTTAAAGGAGACCCCACTACAGAGATTTTTAAGTAGTGAAGTTTGGCGCCATTCAACGAGTGTGCGCAATTTTAAAGTGTGACATGTTAGGTATCTATTTATTTGCCGTAACATCATCTTTCACATTATGCAAAAAAATCAGGCTATCTTTAGTGTTTTTTTTGTTTTTTTTATATATATTCATGAAACATCCTTTTTTTTTTTAAAACGCATTTGAAATACCGTGTGACAAAAAAAGTTGCAACAGCCACCATTTTATTCCCTAGGGTGTCTGCCAAAACAATATATATGTTTGGGGGTTCTGAGTAATTTTCTAGCAAAAAAATGATGATTATTACATGTAGGAGAGAAGTGTCAGAATTGGCCTGGGTGGCGAGGGGTTAATTACCATAAGTAATATACAAATAATTATTATTTTTTAAGTAATTTACTATTTTTTCAAAATCTGTACTCAAGCGGGTGGCTTAACAGAAAAATTACTGAAGTTTAAAGTTATAGCTTCAAACCAGTAATTTCACAGTAAATAGATAAATAATAAATTATTGTCTTATAACATATAGCACAATAATATATGATTTAGCTTGATTATAACAGTACATTTTCAACAGCAGCAGATTCTCATTCTCCCTCTTAATTGTGTGAGAAAAACATGGGATTGTGGGTAAATCCTATACACATAAACACATGTTTTTTCCTTGTAGATAAGAGGCCTGGGCCGAAAGGGAGCATTTCTCTTTTAGACACATGCCCCTTCTATGACACTGCAGGGAAAGGCGTGCCTCCACTGCAGCATTTTTATTGGACAGCTGGGGGTAATGGTATTTTACCATTTTACCATTGGTCCAAGACTCCAAGCTGTCCATTGTGCTCAGTGCATCTGACAAGAAGTGAGGAGAGGCACTGTGAGCTCATCCTCTCAGTCTGCTGCTAACAGAGTGTGCCAGCTTGTATTTAAACTGGCCGCTCTGTATGTAGCTTCTGACAGGCTGCGCAAGGAGCCCCACATTTTTACCAGTGGTGTGGTAGGACTAAGGCTACCTACCCCCCAGATTTGGGGTCTCTGTGACCTCTGGTCGCTGAGCTACAACCCTCAAAGCCCTTTTTTTTTATGTTCGTGGCAGGTGGCAGGTGCATCTCTTGTCTCATCTCCCCTTCAAGTCCTGAACTGAAAGTCAGTTTTTTTAAAGTTTTCCATATTTATAGTGTCAATGTATTACACGTGTAGCGATACCCCCAGTTAAGAGGGCTGCCTGTATGATTTTGGGCCCTGTAGTGCACCGCTGTCAACCCCTGGCAATCGGCTCTAACCTCCCTTGGCACAGTTAGTAGGGGTTGACAGGACTGTGAGGCCTGTAACTTACAGCGGCACAGTCCTATGACAAGAACACACAGCAATATCTTAAAACTTCCTTTAACTGTCCCTTCAGCAAAGTAAAAGACACAGACACCAATATACTTAACCCTTGTATATTTACTTAGACTAGTGGGTAAGCAATAAAACAGGAATGTACATGTCATGTGCAGAGCCCTGCAATAAACAGTGTTTAAATGAGCAGACAAGTATATAATGCTACACAACTCTAACAGTCCCCTTTGCAGCTATTCCCCCTCATGGACAAAATGGCGCCAGGAAAGTCTACGCTACACAGTCAGGCCTTACTGAACTAAGTGGAAGTTCTGTAGGGAAAATCTTCGCTAGCAACGGTGGTGCACTTGAAGAATAGAATTTGTAATCCACCAAGGTAACAGGGATACTGTGTCTGTCTATGAGCAAGTGCTCTCTCACCCAACGGGACCAGTCTGCATCCATTTCTTCTGCTGCTGTATCTAAGTACACAGATCCCTCGACATCCGGGTCTTCGGTCCTCCTGGCAATGGTGCAGTAACAAAGGAGAGACATCCCTCAGGTTCCTCAGTGCGAGTGGAAGGCTCTTTGGAGAAAGGCCCAGGCTTTCGGCCTAAAGTCACAGGAGCTCAACAGTAGTTCAACCTGCTGGGCGGGCGGTGTCCAAAGAGAAAGACTGGGCTCCGCCTCTCCCTTATAAAGTCCACCCCAGCAGTCCTTGCAGGGGGCAATGCACCCTGGGTGCCTTAAAGTGTACTGGGTAATGTAGTCTCTGAGAGATTAAAGGTTAATACCCCAAAGGCGCATGCGCGGCAGCTCCTAAGATGGCCGCCGGCTTCTAGAGCTCCGCTCCACCACGGCCCTGAAATCGGCACCGGAGCATACAGAGCGCCCCCACAGCACCCACAACGGGATATTCTATCAGGGGAAGCCTCCCGGATCGCCCGGATGTCTGCGGTTCAGGCGCGGAGGGACCTGACAGGCCAGATGACGGCGAGTCCAGGTCCCCTCGGCAATGCCAAGATGGCGGCGGCTGCACGAGGCCCTCAGAGCACGGAGCTCACGGAGGACATTATTGCTGACCTGGAGGCACCACCGCGATCACCTGCAGGTACTGACTTCCCCCCCCTGAACCTGGCCGCATCCCCAGCCTCCACAGAATCGCTGCTAGGCAGTATGATGACAGGCTACCCCACAACCCCTATGAGGGATCCGAGTACAGGCCTCCTATTGACTGCCACTGATAACACAGGCCTGTTTCCTAACCACCCGGATTTATCATCTATGATGGCTGCATTTGCACAAATGCTCTCCACAGGACTTGCTCAGAACGCTGCACAGATCACAGCTTCCATTCATGCTGACCTGCAGCAAATTGGAGTGAGAATGGACACTATTGAACAGAAAGCTGACCAGGCAGTTTCCCGCATTAACCAGAATACCGATAGACTACAAGAGGTACAGGATCAATTAGAAACAGCGTTCGCAAAAATAGATGACCTCGAGAATAGAACCAGACGATATAACTTTAGGGTGCGGGGGATCCCCGAAACTGAAAAAGAGGTACAAAATTCTGTAAAAGCTCTCATTAGAAGCCTCATCCCCGAGATTACAGAGAGTCATCTGGAGCTCGATAGAGCTCACAGAGCCCTCCAACCCCCCCGCTCTGATGGTCTCCCCAGGGACATCATAGTAAAACCGCACTATTATGCAGTCAAGGAAGAGGTGATGAAGAAATCCAGGAGCTCGGATAGCCTCACTTTTCAGGGACACAAGATACAGATTTTTGCTGACTTGTCACCTTTCACTATTCAGAAAAGACGTTCCTTAAAGCCTTTACTACAGGTCCTTACGGGCAAGGAGATCACATACAGGAATAAAAGCTATGGATTCTCCTCTTTGGTGGAGGGAGAACGCCTCCTTCTGCACCTGGGGATCCTCACGCAGGAACCTTCCCCCATGTAGATTTCCAGACACACACCGTCTTCATCTAAAAGACCACCGCCTGCTAGCCCACTGCAACACAACTGGCTGACCCAAAGCTCCAAAAGATCCAAAGAAAATCTGCCACCCTGAAGGAGGACCCCCTCGTCAATGATCAGGGCCCTGATCTGAGAAAAATTTTACCTTCCTGAGTGCCTGAGACTTATACCTCCTCCTCACTACTGGGATCCTAAGCGTGACGAAACTCATCACATTAAGTGAACAGTCAGGTTTAATTTACCCACCGAGACAGAAAGTCACAGGAATACTGTATCTACGGGTTACCTGAACTTGGGGTGGGGAGGGGGGATTAATTTCTCTAGCGCATACAAGAGCTAAACTGTTATATGTTCAGCCTCATTTGTTGGTCCCTTATACCTACAAAAAATGTTATATTTTTTATTTTTTTTGTTATGGCCAGCAGTCTATGGATAGTATGGTTAGTTTGATGTTTTAGGGTGTGGGGGGATGTGCTCCTTCCTCCAGCGGACGGATGGTTTTCCTCCCGCTGGCCGGGGGAGTACGGCCTACTAGACACCAGGGTTCATTACAACCCATTTACTCTTATTTTGCTGGGATTCTGGGTGGGGGGGGTCGGGGCTTGTTGTTATTTGGGTTGGAGGGTGTCTCTCGCCTTGTTCGCTCTACTAATTGGGGCGCTCTGTTTTAGTTAGGATTATGGGCTACCTCTAGCCTTCAGCTTAATGTTTTCACAGGTGCTTGGGCTGTGGTGGACTCAGTGCACCTTCACCGGGAACCGGAGACACTATCAGTACTCCTAGGTTCCATTCTGGAACCCCCATATTTGGGGAATTCCAGACCTCTCTGTGTATAGGGGGGTGGAATGGTTAGACCAACCACCTCCAGGGGGGGAGGGGGGAGGGGGACCCCCCACCTCAGTTTTTGGTTCATTGGTCTTTGAAGTATGATTGTTTAAGTGTATATTGCAAGCTTTTAACCCCTTTCTTCTTCTTTCCCCTTTTTTTCATCCTTTATCTTCTCCTTTCACATGCTCGAGGGACATCTCGCTCGATCCGGGTTTACATGCCTCCTCCCATCTCAGAGAAAGGCCTCTCACGCAGCCTACGTACGCAGCATCCTTGGGTACCATTGGACCAGGGAAAAGGTAAGCACCTGCATTTTTCCGCAGAACCATCCCCTCTGATCCATGCCTAACGCCCACCAGCACATATCTACCCTCAAAATAGTTTCACATAACACCCAGGGCCTCAATTCCCCTGTCAAACGAAGGAAGGTCTTTCAGCAATACCATTCCATGCATGCAGACGTTCTCTTATTACAAGAGACCCATTTCCCGTCCACATTCAAACCTTCTTTTCTGCACCGAAGCTACCCCCAATTTTTCCTGGCTTCAGCGGAAAATAAGACGAAAGGAGTGGCGGTGTGCTTCTCCAAGCACATCAGCCTCTCCCAGCAGGAAACTATTGCAGACCCCATGGGACGTTACGTTTTAGTCTCCGGTCACATAGACGGAGAACTATATACCTTTTTGTCCTATTATGCCCCGAATAAGGGTCAGAAGAATTTTTTTGACTCTCTTTTACGGACGCTGAAACCACATCTCAGGGGGTCTGTCTTCATCGGAGGTGACTCCAATATCGCCTTCGATCTTTCGCTAGATAAACGGGTAGATGGTACTGCTAAACCCAAACGCCCTGCCAAACAGAGCACGCACATAGCTAAAATAATACATGAGGCGGGTCTGGTGGATATTTGGAGGGAGGTCAATCCACGTACAAAAGACTACACACACTTCTCAGCCCCACATAATTCTTATGCAAGGATAGACCATGTATTCACTAATTCCTACCCAATAACACTACTCCGGAGTTCCAAAATTGTAGAATCCCCCCTGTCTGATCATTCAATGGTCACTGTGACCACGCTTAGGTCCTCAGGAGAGAGAAGCACGCCCAGATGGCGATTACAAGAATCCCTCTTGAGCGACCCAATACAATGTTCTTTGGTGGAGGCAGCCATTAAAGAATATTTTCTGATAAACGATACGGAGGAAGTCTCCCCGCAAACAATATGGGCAGCACACAAATCGGTTATTAGGGGGAAATTCATTCAGTTATCCTCAAAGCTCAAAGCTGAACGAAGGGCAGAGACACACAGGCTCACGGAGGAATTTCACTCTCTGGCCAAAGCGCACAAACGTAACCCAACAACAGACTCATTAGCTAACTTGGACAGGGCTAGGTTACTACTTAACCTACACTTAACTACAGCAGCAGAACAACATCTTAGATGGACGGGAGCTAAATTTTATTCACATAAAGACAGGATAGGCTCCAAACTGGCAGTGAAACTCACTCCTAAACACCGCTCACTGGCCTTCCCCAAAATCCGGACAACCGGGGGTGACTTGACTCAGAACCCGGATAAAGTAATGGACACCTTTTTACAATTCTACTTGAACCTATACAAACAGAACCGAAGGGGCCCCTACGGGACAGACGAAGACCTTTTTGCGGACCTACAGTTACCCCTCTTGACGGATGATCATAGAGACATACTAGAAGCCCCATTTACTCAAACGGAAGTCTTGACCACCATTAAGTCACTCAAAGTGGGATCCTCCCCTGGCCCGGATGGCTTTTCCACCGGGTATTATAAAAAATTTGGTCCAATACTGACGCCGCACTTAGCACGGTTCTTTAACTCTCTCAGGGATGGAGCTCAGCTAGGAACAGACCTGAACGTAGCTTATATCTCGGTCATACCCAAACCTGATAAAGACCCGTGTGAGGTGAGCAATTACAGACCAATTTCACTTATTAATAACGATGTCAAAATTATGACTAAGATTATAGCTAATAGAATGTCTGGTTTCATCTCTTCCTACATCCACAAGGACCAGGTGGGCTTCATTCCCGGGAGGCAGGGCCCGGACCAGATCAGAAGATCGATAGACATTATTTCACTTTTACAATCACGATGGGATGGGGGTGGCCAACAAAAAGGTTACTTGCTCTCAATTGATCTACATAAAGCCTTTGATTCCATAGATTGGGATTATCTGTCTGGTACACTGGCGAGGTGGGGATTTGGCCCATTTTTCCTCAACCTTATTAGCTCCCTCTATTCTACTCCCACTGCTCAAATACGTTTGATGGGGAGATACTCAGACTCCTTCCCTGTTAGCAGGGGTACCAGGCAGGGATGCCCCCTATCTCCCCTCCTATTTGCGATAGCAATTGAGACGTTAGCCATCGCGCTCAGATCGAACCCTGACTTTCAGGGAGTCAAATGCGGACCACAAGAACATAAATGCGCATTGTATGCAGATGACCTACTCCTCTTTGTGACATCCCCACTTACGTCTACCCCGGTTATTCTTAAAACACTGAAGGCCTTTAGTGAGGTATCGGGTCTGAAAGTCAATATGAGTAAGTCAACGGCCCTGAATGTCACTGTTCCACAGGAAATGCTTTCCCTATTATCTAACAACTTTGAATTTGTGTGGGCCTCCGGGGCAATACCATACCTAGGCATCAAATTTACTTCTGACATAAGCCACCTCTTTACGGCAAATTACCCCCCCATTATGCACAAATGTAGGACAGAGCTTGAAAAATGGTCGAGAAGCGGCTTATCTTGGATTGGTAGAATCCACGCCATTAAAATGACTCTCCTACCGCGTCTATTGTACTTATTTCGATCCCTCCCTATCCCGATCAACAAACAGATACTGATCAAACTGCAATCGGCCATAGTCCGCTTTGTGTGGGGCAACAAAGGATACAGATGTCCCTCGGGAACGTTATTCCGCCTAAAATCACAGGGAGGTTTAGGCCTCCCGAATTTATGGAATTATTACCTGGCTTCTCAGATAGCACAAATCTCAATGGTATTCACAAGGGGACAGAAACCAGATTGGCTCTCTATAGAAAGACAAGCTGTCCCCTCGAACACCATCGACTATTTGCTGTGTTGTAACCCGAAAATCAGACCTGCAATTCTCTCTCCTACGCTTTCTCACTCGGTCACTTTATGTTCTCGAATATATAGTTATTCATCCCTGACCTCTCCATTGAAACCACTAGCCCATCTGTTCCACAACTCTGCCTTTCCGCCGGGTTTGAATATTAGAGCTTTTAAATGGTGGACAGATAAAGGCTTGTACCGGATTGGACACTTTCTTTCCCCCGCGGGCCCTATAACTTTATCACACTGTACAAAGGATCTGGATATGCCTGACTCAGAACATTTCCGTTTCTCCCAAATCGCTCATTTCATGCACTCCATTTGGTCTAACAAGTCAGTAACACATACGATTACACCCTATGAACGCTGGTGCTCGGACACTATGGATCAGAGGGGTGGTATCTCCCTAATTTACACAGCCCTGTCGACTAGGTCGACCAAACCCTCCTATGCTCGGAGATGGGAGGAGGATGTGGACGGATCCTGGGACACTGAGATTTGGTTTCGAGCTTCGCAACGAGCTTTTAAAGGTATACTCAACGTATCTTTGATAGAAGCTAGTCTGAAAGTCTTAATGCGGTGGTACTACGTTCCCTCCAGGCTGGCCATAATGTATGCAGGCACACCACCAGTTTGCTTTCGGGGTTGTGAACTGGAGGGCACTATGCTCCACACATGGTGGTCCTGTCCGCGCATCAGATCTTTCTGGCGCAAGGTTTTTCGCACACTTAGTTCCCTGACGGGTAAACTGATCTCCCCACGTCACAATATAGCACTTCTGAATCACCCAATCCCCAATTTACCCAAAACCTCCCAGACGCTTTCATTTTATATACTATTGGGAGCCAAACTAACCATAGCTAGGGCCTGGAAGAACCCCACGGTATCGTTTACAGGATTCAGAAGAAAGGTCTCCTGGATCATGGCCCAAGAACAAATAGTCGCTAAACTTACTGATAAGAATGAAAAATTTGTGGCCATCTGGGAACCGTGGGCCACCGCATGCAACGTCTCTCTGATACCCGGTGTACAGCCTGGTTTTCTGAGTGCACACATCCAACCCTCTTAACATGGGACTGTCTACTTCTCTTTCTCTCACACGTTTCTATATCCTCTCCTATTTCTTGCCTCCCTTGGCATCTTTGGGTTATTACAACAAATGTGAACGTGCTACTATCTTATACACTTAATATAGGTCACGCAATTGTATTTGTTTCGTTATAAACTTCTTAATCGCTGTTCGGAGCATAGTCCTCCTGTTCAGTACTTTCTACTTTGAGATTTCATAGTTGACATATCTTAGTTCTTCACATACACATGCATGACAAACTTATGGACACTTCCTAGGCACCGGATTCTCCGATCTCCGGGATGCAGTATGAGCCCTTGGGGGCATCTCGGGAGTCGGGGAGTCGGGGATAGGTTCGTATGTTTTTTTTTTTACTTTTTGGGGTTTGAAGGTCCATTACAGGATAAGGGAGGATACTGCTAGGATAATATTAATCACAGCATAGCACAAGAGTTTTCTGTGTTTAACATGTTGGACCAAATGTTGCTATGATCGCTCACTGTATTACTGTAATGTTCAGACTTAATGTTGGAGATCCTTCTGTATCACCTAAAATCTCAATAAATATATTTGAACTAAAGGGCAATACCCCGCTACACACAGTTATAAAGAAAATACACATAGGAGGAGGAGGGGCGGAGCTGACGGTGTCAGACATGTCCTGCTGAGGCTCCGTTCTTCTCAGGTCTCACGGCTTCCATGGACACCTGAATGACAGGGTAAATAATCAAAAACTACTCCATAATCTACCCTAATGCCCTGGGAATATAATAGGTTTTTGGAGTGACCCGCAGGAAAGCCAAGACAAAAACACACAAGGAAAAACCGCTTAGAGGCTCTGTTGTAATGGCACTGTCTAATTCACCTCACACAGCTAAAGCCCGCGCTGACAGAAAACAGCTGAGTTCTTCACAGGACTCAAATTACACAGAATATGAACAAAGGCGGCAACAGCGGAGGCAACAGAAGTGTGTCGGGTCGGTGGTGGAGACGGTGGTGGAGACGATGTAGAGCGGAGGAGTGAGCCGCATACTCAACACCTGGCGGTAATAGCGGAGACATCGGTGTGTCGGGTCGGCGGCGGTGGGAGAGTGGAGAGCAGGGAGCGGAGGAGCGTGACGCATATCCAATACCTGGCACGGCTTGTAAATCATACAGATCTATGAGGCTTTAGGCAGAGAGAGACAGAGAGAAACAGCTGAAGCCAACGGACCAGGGGGAGATAGCATCAACCAAGAGCTAAAAGATCACGCATTGTTGGAGAGTCCACTGTATGCTGGTTTGTACGCCCCTGGCAAGAAAAGTTTTACAAGGTACTGTGTTTATATTATACTCATGCAACAAGTCTAATAAGTTACGCTCTGAACTTTTTAAAATCCGCAAGCACTCCAGGCTCAATTAACTAATTGGAATAGCACTATAAAAAGTGACTACTGTGACTACTGTGATTATTTCATTTTTTTCCCTTTGGCATATGGAATTAGACTTTCTTTCTTTTGAAATTTAAATAATAAAATTTTGACGGATAAACAGATAAAGACCTGTAGCAGCATAAAAAGACGATATAAGGACTGAAGGACTACGCCCTTTCCTCAACTAGCATAGCTACGAAGCAGGTATTCTTACTTTATTGTATCCAGTTATATGGGAAGGAGGAGGTGAATTGCGGACAGTGGGCAGTTGAATATTGGATCAGTAAAAGGACATAATAGGTGAGGAGGAGGAGGAGAGAGGTGTCTGTTTCATGGTGTGTGGGAATTACCTTTGATCTCACTGAATTAGCTCCTTAACTGCTTCCTAGCTTGCTCCTTGACATTCAGAGTATACTACATATGCTTTCATATATTGGACTATATTGAGGGTACTGGCCGAGGTAGCCGGATACAGTTTTTTTATATTTTCTACTGTGTATATGAGATAATACATGGGATGAACATGGGATGAGCAATACAAAGAGTATAAAAAGCATAAAAAGCTTAAGGAGTAAAGGTGAGGAGAAGCAGGAAGTAAAACAGACCCAGAAGTGCCTTATAAAGCCGCAACCTGTGTAACAGGAGATTTAGGACTTTTTTCCACAAACACGGGCAGCTGTAGCTAGAGCTTCAATAGTAGAGACACCAGGAATTGAATATACAGAAATACCCAGAGCTGCACCTCGAATGAGTCTTTCACAGACCCCAGAAATAAGTGAAGAATATAGATCGGGTGATACCCAGAGAATAGTAATGGATAAAATGTCGGGAGAACCAGATTTAATGTCCATTCTACAAGCTTTACCAACCCGAGATGAGATGGCCATATTACAAACACTTCCAACGAGAGAAGAGATGGAAACATTGATGTCCCGCTTAGAGGAGAATCATCGAAAGGAAATGCAGGCTATCAGAATAGAGGTACAAAATTTGTCAGAAAAGATCTCTTTAGAAGAAAACTGTACAGCAAAACTGGAGGATCGGATCGAACGATTAGAAGGACTGGAAAAGAGGTCTATACAGGAGGGGCAGGACTATTTAATACAGTTAAAATTTGAGTAAATCGAAGATCGGAGTCGGAAGCTGAACTTGAGGTTTAGGGGGATTCCGGAAGAAATCGAGGAAACATCTTTAAATACAATGGTTGTATCAACATGTAAACAATTGGGAGTAGTGACTGCACCAAGAGAAATTGAATTTGATAGATTACATAGAGCTCTAGGGCCCCGGTCTTTGAACCCAGAAAGACCCAGAGATGTTATTGGATGATTCCATCGCTATACTCATAAAGAACAGGTCAGTCGCAAAGCATGGGAAATCGGGACAATAAGATATGAAGGAATGTTAATTAAAATTTTACCCGATCTTTCCCGTGCAACTTTACAACGGAGGGCGATATTGAGACCGATCTTAGAAAAGATAAAATCAGTGGGGGGGTCATATACCTGGGGATACCCAATATCACTCTTTGTAAAGAAGGGATCCCTTTCATTTTTACCCTCTCAACCATCTGAACTACCAGAGCTATTTAATTTTTTGGGAGTAGAGGGATGCGAGGTCTCAGATTGGCTGCATCCAATTGATATAAGGCAACGCAGAGGAGGACCCCAAACAAGAACATTGGATGTCTTAACACAGATAAGGGGTGGACAAGAACAAACTACAGAGGCTTCAGGGAAGGGGTTTGGAGAGTCGTGATTCAAGATGAACTGCCTAAACTACTTTATTTCCGCCTCTTTTGCCCCCTTTGCTATTCTTCCCAATTTTTTCTTTTTTTTGGGGATATGCATATGGCGGTATCGGGGGTAGTTCCGGGGTTTAAATCCCCCTGGGATTGGTTTTTTCCTTCTTTCTTTTTATTTTTTTTCCCTCTCCCCGGGATGCAGATGAACAACGCTACCCATGAAATAAAGAGTACTCTGGATGAATGGAGGATCAATTGAGGATTAATAAATTATGTAATGGCCATTTTTCACTAAAATACTTTGTTGTCCCCTAATGGCCCCTATGATATTTAAATATGGGAATAGAGAGGACTCAAAACATGTTAAATATTGGAAGTGAGAATACCAGAGAGAGAGAATGAATGTTCATGCCCTGTAAGAGCAGTTACTTTGGGGAATATTATAGGGATTTACTTCCTTTTTTTTGTTTTGTGTTTTTTCTCCCTCTGGAACTTGTTTCATCTCCTTCCCTTTTTCCTCACGGGGTACCCCCACGCTTAGAGTGTTTATCTACGGGAGAAGCCTTCTTAGAATTGTATAGACTGTACAGATTATTGTACTGAATCCATGCAATATTTTTTTGGGGTCTCTGCTTGTGTTGTTTTTTTGTGTGTTTTTTTTTTGGATAGGGCTGATCGCCCCTTAATTTTTTTAATTTTTTTTAGCATTTGGGGGGGGGGGGGGGGCTGGGATTTTGGAGTGGGGGGAAGGGAAGACACACAATAATAAGAATACACATATAATACACATATAATATACATATAATGAATAAGACACAAACTATATAAGCTTTTTTTTTAAAATAAAGCTCACATTCTTACACATACCTGGGTGTACATAATGATAAAGGTAAGATAGGAGGGGAGTGGGGTAAAGGGAAGGGGGGGAAGGGGGGGGAAGGGCATACACTATACACATCATAAGGGAAATGGGTGTAAGGAAGGCGTGGATTCAGTGGACAATCTGATATACAAAAAAAAAAAAGGGAAAAAAAGGGGAAGAAGTAGGAGGGAGCCCCTAAGGGGGAGGAGGAGGATAATAATTGGTAGGAAATGAGGAAAGGGGAATGAGAGGAAGGATATGTATATGTAGGAAGGGAAAAGGGCGAATGGGAAATGTTAAATGGTAATATGTAATGTTTTATTTTTTCAATAGAAAAAGAAATAGAGAATATAATATAATATAACTTTTATAATAGAAAAAGACATAGAGAATATAATGTGATAAGGTATGTCATGATTATGTGGAAAATAATATTAATTAAAGAAATACAAATATTCTGAAATTGAATGATAAAAAAGAAAGGGGACAAAGGGGTTGGGTTGGTATCATTAGTAGGAGTGGATCCTGGGGAAAGAGGATATCTGGTTTAGGATTAGTTGAGATTTGAAGTTTATACGGAGTTAATATATATTACTATTCAGAGGGAAGAAAGAGGGAGTGAGAGAGGAAAAGATGAGATGATCATTGAAGAAAGTAGGAAAGGTAGAACCGAAATGAAGAATCCATTTTAGGAAGGGAACCAGCTACAGGGAAGAAGAGGGAGACAGAAAGAGAAGAAGGGAACAGGCTAATGTTTAGAAATAGATAAGGAAGTGAGGGAGGAGGAGACTGGCGATAAAAGATGGGGAACAAATACAGGTTGAGGAGTGACCGGATTACAGGGTCATAAAGGAAAAGAAAAAAGATGGAAAAGGAACAGGAAGAAAGGAGGATGTTAAAGGAGAATATAATAGGCAAAAAAGAAAATGATGGACTGGAAGGGTGAGGAGCGAGCTCAGCCACCCACGCCAAAGCTAGACCAACACCCCCAATTCGGCTACTTACGGGAAAATTGAAGTCCCAAGTAGGAGCCGGGGTTTAATACCTAGACCCATCCTTTCTCCATCCCACCCCTAAAAAAAAAAAATTTTTCTTCTTTCTTCCTCTCCCTCCCATCCCCTCCTCGCCTCCTAGACACGGTAGGAAGAATAGCATAGCTGATATTGCTGAGAATAGAAGATGGATAGAATACGAGTAACCTTAGTTAAATGCTAAAGGGCTTAATATCCCAGAAAAACATAAAATGTTGTTGAATGAATAAAAACATCTAAATACAGATGTAGAATTTATACAAGAGACACATCTCAGGGAAGGGGCTTTTCCATACCTACAAAATAGATATTTCCCTAATGTATACAAAGCTTCCAATCAGGAAGCTAAGACAAAGGGAGTCGCTATTCTGATTTCAAATAAAATACCTTGGACACTTACAGATAAATGCTCAGATCCAGGGGGAAGATACCTTTTTCTTAAGGAGCGATAGGTAAGGAAAAAGTGACCTTGGCCGCTATTTATGCTCCAAATTCACATCAAGATAGCTTTTTGGTTAAACTGTTGTCAAAATTAAGGGATTTTAGTGAAGGAAAACTGATATGTGGAGGAGATTCAAATATCCTATTGGACCCAAGAGTAGATACCTCCAATGGGACGTCAACAGTACCTAACGGAATTAGAAAGGGTATTTTACGAAAATTACATGAATTACAACTAGTAGATGGATGGCGGACTATACACCCAGGGGAGAGAGATTATACTTTTTTTTCAAACCCTCACCATAGTTACTCAAGAATAGATCTTTTTTTAGTCCCTCATCAATTGTTACACTCAATACGTGACATTTCAATAGGAAACATAACATGGACAGATCATGCACCTGTCACGATGGAGTTAACGTTGGTGGGGGGGAGCTATTCATTGGAATGGAGATGGCGGTTAAACGAAAGCCTATTACAAAACCCCCAAATCATGGAAGACTTAATCAAAGAAATTTTCAGATAAATGACAATGGAGAAAGCGACCCGGGAATAGTTTGGGAAGCCCATAAAACGGTAATTAGAGGAATTTTAATTAAACATGGTTCTCGAATAAAAAAGGCCAGAGAAGAACAGTTAAAATATCTATTAGAAAAGTTACAGGGCTTAGAGACACAACATAAGAAGACAACAGAAAGAGAATTGGGAAATGAGGTAGCGCATTTAAGGAGACAAATAGCAGACTTACTTCGATATAAGGCGGAAGCGGTCCTACAATATGGGAAGAAAGAGACGTACAATTCAGGAGACAAATGTGGTAAGCTGTTAGCAAAAAAAATAAAAAAACAATTGATACGGTCTTACATCCCAACTATTAAAGGAAAAGCAGATCTGAAAAAGTCACTTCCAAAAGAGATAGCACAAGAGTTCCGAGAATATTACTCTGCTCTATATAATTTGCCAGAAACAGGAGTTTCTCCTGGGTCTATAAGGAAATATGTGACTTCGGCATGTCTGCCCAGACTATTATCACCAGACCAAAGGAAGTTAGAAGGGCCAATTACCATGGAGGAAGTGCAATCAATAATGAAGACAATTGAACATGGTAAAGCACCAGGCCCAGACGGTTTTACCATACAATATTACAAAAAATGTATTACACAATTAGGGCCATATATGATTAAGGTATTTAATGCAGTTGGACAAACATTGGTGCTACCCCCTGAGTCTGTAGCTGCTCATATTACCTTGATACCAAAAGAGGGGAAAGATCCTGAGGTATGTAGCAGCTATAGACCAATATCTTTAATAAATGTTGATTTAAAAATTTTGACAAAAATTCTAGCACACCGTATACAGCCCTATCTATCGCAACTAGTACATCTGGATCAAGTAGGGTTTATCCCTACAAGAGAAGCAAGGGATAGTACTATTAAAGTACTAAATTTGATACATCAAGCTAATCAAAAAAAGATATCGAGCGTTTTTTTGAATACAGATGCAGAAAAAGCATTCGATAGAGTAAACTGGAAATTTATGTTCGAAGTATTAAAACAAATGGGCATAAGAGAAAAGATGGTACAATGGATAGCGGGAGTGTATGCGAGTCCTCGGGCATTGGTAAAAGTAAATGGGGTTTATTCTAAGCCTCTTATAATTACAAATGGAACACGGCAAGGCTGTCCCCTCTCGCCTCTATTATATGCCTTGACATTAGAACCCTTCTTAAATAAAATTTGACAGAACCCGGATATTAGGGGTATTGAATTTGGGGAAAAGGAATACAAAGTATCGGCTTACGCAGATGATATGCTTTTTTCACTATCAAGACCACAAATTTCTTTACCCAATCTTATGAAAGAAGTAGAATTATATGGGATTATGTCGAATCTTAAAATAAACTATGGTAAATCAGAGGCGATGGGGGTGGCACTGCCAGGTTCCATTAAAAATGTATTAGAACAAAGTTTTAAATTTAAGTGGACGAGGAAAGCTTTAAATTATTTAGGTACACAGATGCCCGCAAACTTAACGAAAACCTTCAAACTCAATTTTGATCCATTAATTAGAACGGTAAGAACGCAACTGGAAAGCTGGAATAAGGTATGCACTCATGGTTCGGGAGATGTAATATCCTTAAAATGAGTGTGATGCCAAAATTCCTTTTTTTATTCCTTGCATTACCGATAAGAATTCCAAAGTCTTTCTTTAGCCAAGCCCAAACTTTGTTTATGAAATTCATCTGGGCCAGTAAAAGGCCAAGAATAGGTAGAAAACTTCTAACCTTACCAAAAAGAGCAGGAGGTATATCTGCACCAGATATATATAAATATTATCAGGCAGTACATCTTGGGAGGTTAGTAGACTGGAGCAGACATAGGGACTATAAATTATGGATAAATATGGAGCAGCAAATAAGTTCAATCCCCTTAAATAGGGCACTATGGTGCTACACAGCCCTACCTCCCTTGGTAAAATCCAATCCCACGATAGGAACGACGCTATGGATAGGAAATAAAAAATGTCAGAAATCTAAACTTACAAATAAAAAATCACCCCTATATCCGATAATAGGAAACCCAGATTTCTTACCTGGGATAGAATTACTAATATTTAAGAAATTGAGGGAATAGGGCATTTTCCAAGCATCGGATTTCGTAGGAGAAAGGGGATGGGTAACAATGGATATGCTTACAAAACAAGGAGGGAAATATGAAATGCCGATATGGCAAGCTTGGCAGATCTGACATTATTTAGAAAACTTGGGACCAGTAGGAACATATAGACGGGCACGGACAAGATTTGAGGATTATTGTGAAGGAGGGGAACCCTTTTCACATGTGATATCTAAAATGTATGCATTGCTGATTGCACCCCCAGATGACTTTAAAATGGAATGCTTGGGTAAATGGGAGAGAAATATAGGTCATGCCTTCTCTCCAGCACAATGTCAGAACATAATAGACCTGGCTATAAAATCATCAAGGTGTATTAAAATACAAGAATCAAATTATAAAATTTTAACACGTTGGTATTATACGCCGGTGGCCCTAAATACATTTTTTCCAGAATTTTCCAACAGGTGCTGGAGGGGATGTGATGAAAGGGGGACAATGATACACCTATTTTGGTCGTGCCCAGTAATTAGACAATTCTGGGAGACAGTACAAAGAATTACACAGACATTTACTGAATATTTAATCCCAAAGGAACCAGATTTCTTTTTGTTACATAATGTACAAATTCCACCTAAAAGATATGCTAATTCAATTTTGTGCCATCTAATAAACGCAGCAAAAAGTTGTATTGCAACAAATTGGAAGGACACAAAAGCCCCGGCGGTTTCGGAGTGGCTTAAGAAAGTTAGGAGGATAGGAATAATGGAGAAATTGTTACCTATAACATTAGATAGAAAGGAACAAATTAAAGAAATCTGGGCTCCATGGGAGGTATATATGCAATCAGAAGAAGCTAAAAGGCTATTAGGAGAGTGAAAAGATAGATAAGTGTCATAATGGAGAGGTTGGGGAGGGAGGGAGAGAGGAGAGGAAGGGGAAAGGATTTCGTAATTTTTTTTTCTTTTTGGGAGGGGAGGAATATGGAGATTGAAGGGAATAGGAAATGGGTATAGGGATATTGGGATGAGTTTGGGATAAGGGGAAGATAACAGGGGAAAATGAGAATATGTAGATAGGAGATTAAGGAATCAATGTAGATTGTAGATAGAAAGTTAGAGTGTATGAGGGAATAAATATGGTCTGGCTGAAGTCTATATATAAACACTAAATTAACATTATTATTATATTACGGAGAATGTACAGATTTAATTTTTGAAAGATGTGATGTGAAGATATAGGCCTGGAATTGAATTTCTTTTTCTTGATTAACCTACAGTTTAAGATGGAGGCGTGTGTGTGTAAACCCTGTTGTTGAAAATAAATAAATAAAGAATTTATAAAAAAAGAATTTGTAATCCACCAAGGTAACAGGGATACTGTGTCTGTCTATGAGCAAGTGCTCTCTCACCGAAACCGGACCAGTCTGCGTCCGTTTCTTTCGCTGCTGTGTCTAAGTACACAGATCCCTCGACATCCGGGTCTTCGGTCCTCCTGGCAATGGTGCAGTAACAAAGGAGAGACGTCCCTCAGGTTCCTCGGTGCGAGCGGAAGGCTCTTTGGAGAAAGGCCCAGGCTTTCGGCCTAAAGTCACAGGAGCTCAACAGTAGTTCAACCTGCTGGGCGAGCGGTGTCCAAAGAGAAAGACTGGGCTCCGCCTCTCCCTTATAAAGTCCACCCCAGCAGTCCTTGTGCGGGACAATGCACCCTGGGTGCCTTAAAGTGTACTGGGTAATGTAGTCTCTGAGAGATTAAAGGGCAATACCCCGCTACGCACAGTTATAAAGAAAATACACATAGGAGGAGGAGGGGCGGAGCTGACGGTGTCAGATATGTCCTGCTGAGGCTCCGTTCTTCTCAGGTCTCACGGCTTCCACGGACACCTGAATGACAGGGTAAATAATCAAAAACTACTCCATATTCTACCCTAATGCCCTGGGAACATAATAGGTTTTTGGAGTGACCCGCAGGAAAGCCAAGACAAAAACACACAAGGAAAAACCGCTTAGAGGCTCTGTTGTATTGGCACTGTCTAATTCACCTCACACAGCTAAAGCCCGCAGGACTCAAATTACACAGAATATGAACAAAGTGCCGGTTCTTTAACACAACAAACTGAGACATTACACCCAAATATTTTTAAACAAATAGATGTAGCGGCCTCACCCCCTTCTCCCTTGTCAGTGAAACGGCTGGCTTGTCTAGGGGTATGTGGGAGGAGGGTGAGGTTCACTACGGCCTATGTCCTCTAATGTGCAGAGGTGAAAGCCAACACTTGTTTTAGCTTCGGGCCTGTGTTCTGGATGGAGCCTCTGCTTCTCCTGTGGAGGTTTGACTGCCAGTAATAGAGCCCCACACCATAAAAAGGCCAACACTCCTTTATTCTTCTTGACAAGTGAACAGCATCAGTTGAACTTTTAAATGAACAGACAGGGTGTGGATACGAGCAGGTCCAGGCACAGTGAACTCTCCTATTCCTTCTAGTGCAAATAGGCTTGGCGCATGGTCTATGCCACCGACCGTGAGGTTGGCCGCTGCCACCGACCGGGTGAACTGTTGAGGCCCCTGCCACAGGCCTGGGAGAAGGTCTCTGCCACCGACCGTGGTTGATGAGGTGGACCGCTGCCACCGGCCATGAAACATGAACTAACTTCCTTTTGTAGTTGGCCCTTGTTAGGGAAAGACATCCATCCGGACGGTCTCCGGAGGCCCACTCGGCACCGGCAATATGCTGCACCAGCTCTACCGGAAGGTCACCTCTCCGGTCCCTTACACCCTGGATTCAGGCACCCGACACCACGGGCACCTTAGGACGATCCCTCCAACCGCGGGACCAAGTGGAAGGTACTGGGACCCAGGCCTTCGGTTAAGTACCTCACCCCAGACTGAAGGTGTCTGGGATGGAACACGAACACCACGTGTCCAGGCCAAAGGCGCCTGTACACCTATCACGGACAGCAGCCCTCAGGCTGAAGGTGCCTGGGACTTGGACCTCGTGGTAAAGATGTCCGCCCCCTTTTATCCCCTCTCCCAGCAAGCACAGCAGGTTCCCCGCCCCGCTGTACAGCTGCTGCGAGCGGTCACAAAAGGTACGGCACTGCAGTGGCGGTTCAACCCCGGCCCAAAGCGACAGCGCCACCTACTGAGCCGCAGGGAACTGAGCACCCCTGATGTCTTCACATGAATGAAAACAGCCCTACTCTACCAATTAGTGCATCTGGGTCATACTACCACCCAGATGCTGCCCCTAAATAGTAGATACCCACTACATAGAGAAGATGCTTCATAAAGTTCTGCAACAGACCTCTGACCAAATAACAGAGAAATTGACTAAAGAGATTGTGACTTATGCCGCGTACACACGACCGCTTTTCTCGACGTGAAAAACGGCATTTTTTTTTTCGCCGAGAAAAACGATCGTCTGTGGGCTTTATGTCGTTTTTCTCGTTGAGAAAAACGGCAGAAAAAACGACGAGAAAAATTAGAACGTGTTCTAAACTTTCACGCCGTTTTTCAGGTCGTCGTTTTTTTCATCATGAAAAATGATCGTGTGTAGGCTTTAACGACGTTAAAAAAGCGCGCATGATCAGAAGAAAGTGAGGAGAAGGGAGAGCTCGTTCTGGTAAAACTACTGTTCGGAATGGAGATGGCACATTCGTCATGCATGAAATTATTACATCGTTTAATGCAGCGCATTCTTTTCTTCGTTCTAATGCTGCAATATTCCAATTCTCTTGCTGCTGATATTCTCCCAGAGTTAGGACAATCTTTGGTCTTTATGATTTATTGTTTTATCATGATTAATCTCTATTTTGGGGAGCCAGATCTCCCTAAATACCCAAAACTTTTAAAATTTATTTTTATAATTTTTTTTTTTTTGCTTTAATTTGTGGTCTTAGATTTTAGACTGTTTTTACATATTATTTGCTATTTTGGAGTGTGTCAAGTTACCACAACATTATTCTTTATTCTAATTTTGCCTCAATGAGGTTAGTGTCCCTTGTTAATTTCTCAATTTTTTATCCACTGTCCCTGCCTACTCACTTACAAACTGGCTATTTAGAAGAAAAACACATGTTAATTTTGTATCTTCAAAAAAAATTCCAATTTATTATGGCCTAATAACAAATTAAAAGGTAAGCCAAAACAAAACCATATGTAAAACTACAAATCAAGAAGCCAGGAAGACAGCACTGGAGACCCTGCTGAAATTAGTGCACACCCAGATCACCACAGCAAACACCAAAGCATCTGAAGACCAAAACTAGCCCCATGTGAGGCACATATCCTGGGTTCATTTTCCTCTTTTTTGTTTGACCTTCCCTGCAGCCTTCCTTGGAAGCTGTGTCTGTGGAGGAGGGACTGGAGCAGGAGCAGGGTCTGGAACAGGAGCAGGGACTGGGACGGGAGCAGGGCCTGGGACAGGAGCATGGAGTGGGGCAGGAGCATGGAGTGGGGCAGGAGCATGGAATGGGCCAGGAACTTGGGCAAAAAAATAGGAAAGGTCCACAACATCTGTGAACTCCTTTAGTTTGTTCAACAGGCCCATATTGACCACCTTCAATATAAGTGTTTCACACTTCAGCCTCTGGTCCAGTCCCATTTGTGGCAGTTTCTCCCCAATAAGGGCAGCAAATCCCTCTGCAGCGGTGGGGGGCTCTCGGAGTGCAGCAGTAGCCTCCCTAATTAGGGCCTGTGTCTCCTCCTCCATTTGAACCAGCCTCCTAGATCTTTTGGCAGGAATCCGCAGCAGAGGGATCTGGGGCCTGGTGTTGTGCTGGGTCCCACTGGGACCTGCCTCTTCCTGGGTCCCAATGGGGCCTGCCTCTTCCTGGGTCCCACTGGGGCCTGCCTCTTCCTGGGTCCCACTGGGGCCTGCCTCTTCCTGGGTCCCACTGGGGCCTGCCTCCTCATCCTGTAAAAAAAAGGTACATCGAGTTAGTTTTGCCTTCATCTTTCACACACATTTGTCACCTCATGACATTTGGTAATTGAATGCTACTAAATATTAAAGTCAATCATTCTGACACCAGTATATATCTTTTTGGTGCCCTTAATTTGTGGCCACTGCTGTCTATTGATATGTCAGACACTTTTTTTAAACTGTTAACATTTTTCACAATTTTTTTGAAACGTTTACAACATTCAACTTTTATTACTCTAAATATTTTGTGAAATATTATACCTGGCTCCAAATATTTAAATCCGGCTCCTCCAGGACTTGAGGTTGTTCCTCCAAAGAGACCTCAACTTGGCTGGAGGCTTGGCTGCATGGAATGCTGGAGGGAAGGCTGGAGGGTTGGCTGGAGGGTTGGCTGGAGGGTTGGCTGGAGGGTTGGCTGGAGGGTTGGCTGCAAGGAAGGCTGGAGGTCGTTCTGGGTGGAAGGCTGGAAAGGGATTCACTGGATTCCAGATGTTCATCAAGGAAACTCAGGTGCTGATAGTACCACAGATTTGGTATGTATCGGTCCTCTGCACCTGCTCCTGACCGCAGGGATTTTTGAACTTTATTCCTTTGAGCCCGGTATGTGCCCCTAATGGTCCCAATTTTGTTCTTCAGATCCTGTAGTGTTGCTGTGGGGATCTGAGTTTTCACAAATTCCAGCAAGGTCTCCAGTGCTCTCTTCCTGGCTTCTTTATTTTTATTTTTAGTCTCCCATAAAATTGGAAGATTTTTCCATCTTTGGAGGAATTCCAGCATAAAATGGGGGTCCTTAAATGCCTTCATTATCTGTGCAATTCAAAACCAAAAACCAAAAAAGGAATGTCAGTCAGGACTACTCCAAATCTTTCTAACCATATATAGGCCACTAACGTAGCAATTGATCAGTCATCATAGAGTTGAGTGGACACCTGGATGTTTGTGTTGAGCTCTTTTTAGCTAACTTGGTAAAAAGCTAGAGTTCGTGACCTGACTTTACCCGAACCCAAACCCCATTTAAGTAAATTAAGCCCTGTAAATAGGGTGAATAAAAGGACTCCCCAAAAATAAAGGAGTACCTCGAACTGTCCCTGCACCAAGTGTCATATTTTATTAAATTTTAATTAACCCTAAATTCACTCCTGGGTATAATTAATTGTTGTCTCCTGTCAATTGCAATACATAGAAAAGTCATTGATACAAACATTGGGAAAGCATTGTGGTTCCCCCAAATATCCATATCAGGTCTGTCAAGGATTTTAAGGGGAACTCCCCCACAAATTCCATTAAAAAATGGCGTGGAGTCCCCCCCCAAATCCATAACAGACCCTTATCCGAGCACGCAACCTGGCCGGCCACAGGGGAAGAGGGGGGGACGAGAGAGCGCCCCCCCTCCCTCCTGAACCGTACCAGGCCACATGCCCTCAACATGGGGAGGATGTCTCCATGTTGATGGGGACAAGGGCCTCATCCCCACAACCCTTGCCCGGTGCTTGTGGGGGTCTGCGGGCGGGGGGCTTATCGGAATCTGGAAGACCCCTTTAACAAAGGGGCCCCCCAGATCCCGCCCCCCCCCTATGTGAAATGGTAATGGGGGACATTGTACCCCTACCATTTCACCTTAAAAAATGGCATTATCTGAAAAATGACACTACACGGTTTTTGACAATTCCTTTATTATTGGTTTTTTTTTTCAACCATCTTCTTCCTTCTTCTTTTCTGCATTGGAGTTTCTTCCTCCATCTTCCTCTTCATCTTCATCTTCCTTCTTGCTTCGGGCTTCTCGTCCGCATCTTGCTTCGGCTTCTTCTTTGTTCTCCCGCTGCTCCGTTTGAATTTGAGTTTCCCGTTGTGTGACGCAAAGTTAGGCAGTTCTCCTCTAGGTCCGCTGCGAGCCGGGGGACCCGCCCCCCTCTGACTGCACGGGGAAAGTACCTGTGAAATCTCTGTGCGTCAGAGGGGGGCGGGGTCGCCGGACCAAGAGGAGAACTGATGAACTGAAGCGTCACACAGCGGGAACCTCCAATTCAAACGGAGCGGCTGGAGAAAGAAGAACCCGGAGCAAGATGCGGACGAGAACACCGAAGGAAGAAGGAAGATGAAGAGGAAGAGGAAGATGGATGAAGAAACACGAAGCGAGAAAAGAAGAAGAAGGAAGAAAGACAAACTAAAAATTAAAGGAATTGTCAAAAACGGACTCTTGTCATTTTTTACATTTTGTACGCTTTCATCGTGAAATGGTAGAGGTACAATGTACCCCTTACCAATTCACATAGGGGGGGGCCGGGATCTAGCGGTCCCCTTTGTTAAAGGGGTCTTCCAGATTCCGATAAGCCCCCCGCCCGCAGACCCCCACAACCACCGGGCAAGGGTTGTGGGGATGAGGCCCTTGTCCCCATCAACATGGGGACATCCTCCCCATGTTGAGGGCATGTGGCCTGGTATGGTTCAGGAGGGAGGGGGGGCCGCACTCGTCCCCCCCTCTTCCCCTGTGGCCGGCCAGGTTGCGTGCTCGGATAAAGGGTCTGTTGTGGATTTTGGGGGGGACTCCACGCCCTTTTTTTCATGATTTGGGGGTGGAGTTCCCCTTAAAATCCTTGACAGACCTGAAGGGCCTGCAACTCGAATTTGGGGGAACCCCACGTTTTTTTATTTCAGGTACAAATCAGTTTTCAAAGTCTTGCCATTTGCCGGGAGGCAAGAATTCATTTAGAGCCGCGATTGACTTTTCAAAGTTTATAGTCCCAATTCAAAAATGACACTTTGTGCACGGCCAGTACTAACAGCACGGGAAGCAAGCACCAAGTTACATGCATATTGGCCAACCCCGGCCCCGAACATACAGTGAATGAATGTTTATAGGTTTAATGCTCTTGGACACAGCCATATCAAGTAAGAAAAATGTTACGTACCCGCGATCTACACGTTCGTCTCCTCCGACCTTCTTCCACTCACTGAACGTCGCTTTCAACGATGTTTTTTGGAGTTATATACAGTGCGCATGCGTGACGCTCCGCACGCTTTCCCGCCCCTGACGTTCGTTACACTACTTTCCCCGCCCCTTCTCGCTACTCCTTAATGACGGAGAGTGTAAACATGTCGGCGAATCACCAACATGATGTGGAAAGTGGGGAAGAAAGCAGGCCCCGACACAGAAGGTATAAAGCCACTAACATGAGCTTTGAGGAGATGGTGGAGATGGTCACCATATTGCTCCGGGATGATTACGACGCCAAACATGGGCCCTACAAAAAGCCAAATCAAGTGAAGTCCAAGATCATGGATAAAGTGGTCAAAGCGCTATGGCAGAAATTTGGTGTTCGCAGGTCGCGGGAACAGATCCGGAAACGATGGTCGGACATTAAGTTGCGTGAGCCGGATCAATATAAAAAGATTAAAAAAGTCATCAAAAAAAGTAAGTAGATTAACATTAAATGTGATTTTGCCTAATAACGTGGTGTTGCATGTGTTTTTTAAATAATGTATGTATTACAGTGAAAAATGTCATGTTTCATGTTTTTGGCCACACGAATCGATCGTATAAATGGTCGTTCAAGCGTTCACTCAATCACAAGCTTTTGCCACGATTCATCACTGTTCGCACGACATTTTATCAATCACAAAATAATAGGCATGTTCGAATGTTTTTAGCAATGTATTCCACCAAAACATCGTTTGGGTGGTATTGAAAGAGGATTTCAACGTTGGATTCTTGTGCCCAAGAACATGAAACAGAACATCATGAAATGTTTATGTGAGAAGTAATTATAAACATGTTTGTGTAGTTGTTGGTAATTATATTTGGCTAATGTAACTAGATTCAGTGTACGTTTACAAGAGTATATGCTCAGCAGCTGCTTACACATCTGGACTCATTAGCACAAGTGTGGGCCACAAGAACAACCTTTTGATGGTGTCACACACAGGTGATCCAGTGGATACCTGGTGTGTTTCCATGTGTGAAACATGACCTAAAGAGATTAATCTACCATCTTGGGAAATGGATACAATCATGTGTTCATCTTCTCCAAAATTATCAGTAATACAATTGTAACACACTTCCCAAGAATGATTAATATTCCTCTTTCACGCCTAAATATATTTAGTTACACAAGTCGACCTTTTGGTTATATCTCCTAGGGCTTCAAAGAGCTAAGAGACACGAGGCTGCAAACCCCGCACCACCAACTCAAGACCCACAACTGCAGGATGTGGCAGAAGAGGGAAATGGCAACTCACCAGGTCAGTGTCATACACCACAGCCTCACGTAATAGATGTTTGCCTGTATATTTAGTAAGACATTTTCTTTTCACAACTTAAAGGGACTTTAATGCCTGCGGCAACAGCAACCTTCACCAGAGCCACTGCCCAGATGTTGCTTAAAGAAGTGAGGGTCTGCTCTCGGGAGGTTGAAACCATCAAACACAACCTGGTCCAGATGTACCAAATAAACAAAATGATGGAGAAAAAATTAATAAAAATTGAGCATATTCTTGGGAGTGTTTAAAACTTGTATATATTTTTTTAAAAAAAAAATTTTTTGGGGGGGGAAATGTTTTATTTCTATAAAGGGATATTGTTCGTGTTGTACAGTTTTGTACTGAGTTGTAAAAAGCAAATATTTTTGAAATTCCTCCAAAAATTGGGGTTATATTTTGATACAAACCTTACCAATTTTATACTCATAAAATTTTTTAAACAGTAAACAATGTGTGGCTTCTTATATCAATGTTGACCCCCCCCCCCCCCCCAACAAAAATGTGTGTGTTTAGACTCTATAAATGCTTGTAATTTACTTGTTAGGAAAAAACATGGGACTACAACTGCACTAGTATAACCAAGGACAGTGATGGTGAACCTTGGCAACCCAGATGGTTTGGAACTACATTTCTAATGTTGCTCAGGCACTCTGCAGTGTAGTTGAGCATCATGGAAAATGGAGCTGAAAAACATCTGGAGTGGCAAGGTTCACCATCACTGACCTAGAAGAAAGAACAAATACAACAAAAGAAAAGCAAACAAGATGTTTTCAAGATATTATTTTTTATTATGAGCAACATTGATTTAAAACTGATCAGGCATTGCAATGGCCCCCCTACCCATAAAATATTCGACATAGCGTTGCCGCACATCACGGCCGCTTTGGGGGGCCAAGCCTGTAGGGCCAGCTAACTGGGCTGGCAATGGTCCATCCAAACCCTGTGTGCCCTGAAGGTCAAGTGTAGCAAGATAATTTGTGGAGTGTTTGATTAAAAAATTGTGCAGTATGCAACAACACATGACCAAATGGTTCCATTTATACTCCGCCATGTTTATTGCAGTCAGAAAAAGCCGGAAGCGACTGGCCATGATGCCAAAGGCGTTTTCCACCACCCTTCGCCCTCTGGCCAGACGATAATTAAACACCCTCCTCTCAGGGGTGAGGGACCTTTGGGGAAAAGGCCTCATCAAATGTGGTCCAAGCGCAAAAGCCTCATCTGCCAGGAACACAAAAGGGAGGCCATGTTCATTATCTTCAGCAGGCGGCAATGCCAGGTCGTCTGAAAGAAGCCGGTCTGCAAACTCGGTCTGGGCGAAAACACCACCGTCAGACATCCGCCCATTTTTCCCAACATCAACAAATAGGAATTCATAGTTCGCAGACACCACTGCCATGAGCACAATACTGTGGAAGCCTTTGTAATTCCAAAAAAAAGACCCAGAATGGGCTGGTGGCACGATGCGGACGTGCTTGCCATCAATGGCTCCTCCACAGTTGGGAAAGTTCCACCGCTGAGAAAAATCAGATGCCACATTCTGCCATTCCTGTGGCGTCGATGGTAACTGTGGAGTCAAAGGAAAAAAAAACAAATATATACTTTACTACCTATACATTGCAAGCATGTTAGCACAAAACACTCTGGGCAAAACATCAGGATAGCATTAATTTGGAAGGAGGATTTTAGAGCGGAGCTACGCAGCCCAAATAATATAAAATAACACAGCAGCTCCAGCTACAGCAGCTGCAGAGGTTTGCTAATTGTACACTTACCTGTCCTGGAGTCCAGCAACGTCCGCAGCAGAGGACGAACAATTGCTCGTCACTCTGCTGCCCCCTCTGCCATCCTTGGTGAGGGAACCAGGAAGAGAAGCCTTGCGGCTTCACTGCCCGGTTCCCAAACGCACATGCACGAGAAGCGCTGCGCAGTTCAGACTGGTCCTCCTGTGTTCTGTGAGACAAGTGTTTCCAAGAACACTACGGGTCTTCTGCGGGAAGTGACTTGGCTCAGGCAGATTTGCCGCAGAGATGACTCCCGGATGTGGGTGAATATACCTGTTTTAAACAGGTATCTTCACCCCCCTCCCCCCTGAAAGGTGTCAATTTTGACACCGGGGGAGGGTTACAATGAGCGGACCCACAAAATTTAGGATGGAGGTGCGCTTGAATAAGATAGAAAAATAAGCAACAAAAACATCACCCACTCTGATGGACCTGAGAAATTCGGAGAGGGTGGAGGGTTTGAGATGAGTTGGGGACATCATATTTAAAATCTATAGTACGATGTAATTTATTTGGGTAGAGTAGACAAACTTAAAAAATTGGGGGGGGGGGGGTGGGAATCAGGCAATCTAAGCACTACAATGGAGCGTACAAAACAAAAATGAGGATTGACTAGGCTAGGTGTGTTTGGGCCCAGGATCTAATGCTGGAGATTGCTTGACCAAAAAATATGCATGTAGCCCAAAAACATAGAACATTCAAAGCTTACAACATGCAGGGGGACAAAGGGGACATTCACAGCATATTCAAATCATGGTAATTAGAGACAGTTCAAAATATACTATACATTATCAAGCATAAAAACACATAGATTGTGATGTTTATAAAGGAGAAAACTTACCTTAAGATAGTCCTCCTGAAGGACCTGGATAATGGCAGAGCAGGTCTCTGGGATAATGACGCCCAGAGCCTGGGGGGAGATGCCTGTCGAGAACTTGAGGTCCTGCAAGCTTCTCCCAGTCGCAAGGTATCGCAACGTGGCGATGAGCCTCTGCTCAGCAGTAATGGCTTCCCGCATAACGGTGTCCTGCCTGGTGATATAGGGGGACACCAAAGCCAAGAGCTGCTGAAAAACGGGGTCAGACATCCTAAGAAAATTCCTGAAATCATCAGGGTTATTCTCCCGGATCTCCCGCAGCAGAGGCATATGACATAATTGGTCCCTCGGGAGCAAACAATTCTTGGTCCATGAACTCCTTCTCACCCTGTTCATGGACCGGATCTGGGACATAGCAACAAGCCCAGCAGCAAGCACAGCACGATCTCGGTGACAAGAACGTACGCGCAACATGGCTTAGAAACGGTCGTCTAATCAGAACGAACTAAAAGAACGCACTGAAGAACAGCAAGGCCTATGAAGAACGAGCTGAAAAACAGTAACGCGCGGACAAGAACGCACTGCAAAAACAGATACGAACTCACTACACGCACTGAAAGCCAGATACGAACCCACAAGCACAAACTGAACTCCCGAAAACGATCTTTAAAGCACGAAGACTGAAAAGCGCGAATCGTCTCTTCCCAAACTTTTACTAACACGCGGAAACACGAAATCAGCAAAAGCAGCCAAAAGGGTGGCGCGAACAGAATGAAACTTCCCCTTTATAGTGCCGTCGTATGTGTTGGACGTCACCGCGCTTTGCTAGATCAGTTTTTTTCACGATCGTGTGTAGGCAAGGCATGCTTCAGAGGAAACAAGAAAAATAACGTTGAGAAAATCGACGTTTTTTTTCTTGACATGAAAAGCGGTCGTGTGTACGCGGCATTAGGCCAACGTACTGCAGACTTAGAATGCACAATGGATGACATTGAAACTAATGTAGTTTCCCATGACAACGAACTTGAGCTACTCAGAGATGAAAATTTCGCTTTGCAAACGCATTTGGAAGACTTTGAAAACAGAGCACGACGGTCAAACCTCCGCATAAGAGGTATACCTGAATCAATCACTGATCTTCAATCGTTCATGACAGCGCTCTTTCAGGAATTGTCCACTTCCATCCCTATTGAGAGACTGGAATTCGATAGAATTGACAAGGCATTAGCACCACGCAAAACAGAAGGACCTCCGCGTGACATAATTATTAAATTCCATTTCTTCCATACTAAGGATCAGCTTTTGGCCGCAGCCAGGATTAAAGAAACCCTAACTTTTCAAGGACATTCTTATCAAATATTTGCAGATTTATCGCCAATAACAATAGCCAAACGGCGTGAGATGAAACCTCTACTTCAAAATCTCCAACACCACCACATCCCTTATCAATGGGGATTCCCATTCACTGTTCGATTCACCCACCAAGGAACCAAATACACAAGTAGATCCACGTAAGAACTACAGACCACACTGCAAAAACTCCAGCTATACAACAAATTATCTACAAGACCTCGCAGGCGCACGCTATCCAGCTCTCCACAAAATTATCAAAACCTGAAACTGACAGAAGCAGACAAGCTACATCCAAAAGAGGTCTCTTAAACTCCCCAGAATTGGATCTTCCAGACTCTATGGACTGAATAATCTCTACATTATACAAACAACTCCCTCAACTTCATGATTGAATTATCCAAACTCTAGTTTGGCCTATGTATTGAACTCAAAACACATCAGTTAAGATTTCCCAATAGCAAAGGTTAAGAATAAGAGTATATGTTCACATACCGTATATACTCGAGTATAAGCCGAGTTTTTCAGCACATTTTTTTGTGCTGAAAATGCCTCCCTCGGCTTATACTCGAGTCACCTTTTTGCACCTGATCTCCCTGAATTTGGGGAGCCGGTACCGGCCGGCCGTAGGTCCCCTGGACCCCATACTTGGCACACATGTAGCCCCACTCTTCATCTACAAGTGTGTAAAGTTTGTTGTCCAGGGGACCTACAGCCAGGGAGCACCGATTTTTCAAAACCGGGCACCCCTTCCATAGACTCCAATGTTAAACGGTCATTTCTCCAGTAAATTTGGGGACCCAGTACTGGCCGGTCATAGGTCCCCTGGACCCAAAACTTGGCACACATGTAGCCCCTCTATAGATGTCCAACGTTTTTTGTCTGGGGAACCTACGGCCGGGGAGCACCGATTTTTCAAAGCTGTGCACCCCTTCCATAGACTCCCATGTTAAACGTCAGTCTAGTCATGGGCACAGTAAGGCATGGGCACAGTGAGCCATGGCCACAGTTAGGCATGGGCACAGTGAGGCATGGACACAGTGAGGCATGCACATGAACACAGTGAGGCAAAGTGAGGCACAGTGAGGCATGCAGATGGACACTCTAGGCTTATACTCGAGTCAATACGTTTTCCCAGTTTTTTGTGGTAAAATTAGGTGCCTCGGCTTATATTCGGGTCGGCTTATACTCGAGTATATACAGTATCCCTTATTTACTTCTAATTCCTCCCTCTTTAATCCCTCTCCCCTTTCCCTACCCCTTATTTCCCCTCCTCACCTCCTCACTTAGCTCCCTAAACCCCCCTCTCCTACTCACCCCCCTCCCCTACACCATCCCCTCTTTTTATTTTTCCCCTTCTCCCTCCCCATTTGTAAATTACAAAACAAAACTATACTCCAAATGCTCCTTCTACTTAATTGAATCATTTCAACAAATACTCTATCTCTCACTAACCTGACTCCAAAAGTATACCCTACCTTTCCCACCTCTGATAACCCTAGGGCAATTGACCTAATACTTCTGAATAGAAGTATACAATAAAACACACATTACTGAACTAAAATAGTAGTACCTACTTTTTATTCAATTATTTTAGTAATTAAATAGAGAATTACCGTGTATACTCGAGTATAAGCCGACCTGAGTATAAGCCGAGGTACCTACTTTTACCACAAAAAACTGGGAAAACGTATTGACTCAAGTATAAGCCTAGGGGGGGAAATGTGCCCATTGCCACCTCACTGTGCCAATTGCCCAACCTTACTGTGCCAATTGCCCAACCTTACTGTGCCCATTGCCACCTCACTGTGCCCATTGCCACCTCACTGTGCCCATTACCCCCTTACTGTGTCCGTTGCAGCCTCCCTGTGCCCAAGTCAGTCAGTACCTGAAAATCTTCTTATTCCGCGGCCGGCGTCCATTGTTTAAATCTCGCGGCTTTCTTCTGGTCCCTTCCGTGATAGGCGTTTCCAGCAAACACTGTGTTGAGTGTTGCGCCTATCACAGAGATCCTCTCATTCTCTGACTCCGTTTCCCAACAGGCACTGTGTTCAGTGTTCCGCCAATCACGGACGTCGGACAAGAGAACGTCCATGATAGGCGCAACACTCAACCCAGTGTTTGCTGGAAATGCCTATCGCGGAAGGGACCAGAAGAAAGCCGCGAGATTTAAACAATGGACGCCGGCCGCGGAATGAGAAGATTTTTAGGTACTGACTCGAGTATAAGCCGAGGGGTATACTTTCAGCCCTAAAAAAAGGGCTGAAAAACTCGGCTTATACTCAAGTATATACAGTATCTATTTTTTGCTCTCATATAAGTTTATATCTAACTATATTACCAAAAAGATTGTCTAAGTTTAACTGTTATATTTTTAGATTTTTGCAGTGAAGAACCTGGGAAGCGGTCACTGCATCCCCTATTTTTCTGTCTTGGGACTCTCCTCCACTTCAGTTGTGGTGAGGGGGGCTCCCCAGACAGACTTTGTGCCTCCAGGTCTGCTAGACATGCACACCTGGTACGCCAACATTTTATTTTTTATCACATATTTAAACTACTACAAGTTGACTATATATATACTTCCTATTTCCTTCTTCTTTCATATTCTGTTTCTATTTCTTTCTTTCCCTCTGTCCTTCTCCGGGGTAAGTCTGATGGTACAAGCTGTACCTGATATGTTTAATTATAACCTACTTAAGACTTATATACGGCTCATTTGAATGTACTTACATTGAATGTACAAGGTCTAAACATTCCCCAAAAGCGAACAAAAGTGTTCAGGTCGTTGTCTTCATCTAAAGCTCACATAGTGTGTCTCCAAGAGACAAACTTTACTGATTCTTCAACACCTAAATACTTTGTTTCAAGTTACCCCCATGTTTTTACTGCCTCAGCCAAATCCAAACACCGAGGTATATTAATAGCTTTCCATCGATCCACACCTTTTTCCTCCTTAGCAGAAATCAAGGATCCAGAAGGCCGTTACCTTATACTCACGGGTCATCTATGTGACATCCCAATTACAGTAGTCTCTTACTACTCTCCAAATAAGAGACTGACATAATTTCTCTCTCATTTACTTCAAGTAATAGACACTCACAAACAAGGTACACTCTTGATATGTAGAGATTCAAACCAAACACTATACCCTTACCTTGATAAATCCCCAACTCCAGCTACGTCTAATTCTCAATCCAAATCTTTCCAAAGACTCCTCCTACAATATTCATTAATAGACTCATGGCGTGAAATTAACCCAACCAGACGTCAATTCTCATTTTACTCCCACCCGCATAGATCATTCTCACGCATTGACCATATATTAATTTCTATGAGTATGTCCCCAGAATTAATAGCCTCATCTATCAAACCGTATACTTGGACTGACCATTGTGCTATTATATCTACTTTTACCTCACTAATCCCCAAAAAAACATGACCCCACCTGTCATATTAATGACTCGTTGTCTCACCCGTCAAATTCCGCTGAATTAGAAATCGGTATAAAAGAATACATTGGCAACAATAAATCTCCAGACACAGCTCCAATAACATTATGGGAAGCACACAAGCCTGTTCTTGGAGGTTATTGTATACGCCAAGCATCAGATATTAAAAAAGAGAAGCAAAAATTACAGCGAGAACTAGAAAATGAGTTTAATAAACGCCATAGTATTTTTCAATCTAACCCTACTCCAACCACAAAGTCACAACTAGATAAAGCTAGCTTAAAACTTGACCTCTTCTTATCAGAATCAGTAGACAAAACACTACGTAAATCTAAACAAAAATTTTATTTTAAAGCAAATAAACCAGGTACCCTCCTTGCCCGAGCACTCAAAAAAACTGAATAACCCTTTTAAACCAATTAGACTAAAAATCTCTCAAGATAGATACACAAGTAATCCTGTAAAAATCTTATATACCTTCCATAAACATCTCACCTCTCTCTTTAAAAAAGAAGGATCTTTTGACCAATCTAACACAGAATCATTTTTCTCACAATTAAGTCTCCCAACTCTATCTCAGACACAATACGACAGTCTTGAAAATCCCATTACCCCTAGTGAAATTGAACTTGCAATCAAATCCCTCAAACCAAAAAAACATCCAGGACCTGATGGGTTCTCAACCCTCTACTACAAAAAATTCTCCCATGTATTAACTCCCATGCTGACAGAAGCTTTCAACTCCCTTCTCAACAATCAATCTTTTAGATCAGAAACCCTTACAGCAATAATAACAATGATCCCTAAACCTCAGTCAGATGACTCAGCCTGTGCAAATTATAGGCCAATATCTTTATTAAATTTAGACATAAAACTACTAGCGAAAGTTATGGCATTTCGGCTGAATAATATAATTGGTTCCCTAATCAACAAAGAAAAAATCAAGTAGGTTTCATCCCCTTGCGCCAAGCTTCAGATAATGTCCGTAGAACAGCCCTATTGATCCAAGCAGCTAAAACTAGACGAATACCTACATGCCTTGTATCACTAGACATCAAAAAAGCTTTTGACACGGTATCATGGTCATATTTCAATTTTTCTCTACAAAAATGGGGTTTTGGCCCCCACTTTCTAAGCTGGGTTTCATCATTATATAATAAACCCAAAGCTTATGCTAAATACGCAGGATACAAATCTGACATGTTTGATATCAATAGAGGTACACGCCAGGGATGTCCTCTCTCCCCACTCCTATTTGCCCTATTAATTGAACCCCTTGCCCAATCCATTAATGCAGATCCCTCAATCAAAGGTATAGAATTAGCAGGTCATCAACATAAGCTTTGCTTATTTGCTGATGACTAGGGATGAGTCGAACACCCCCCAGTTCGGTTCACACCAGAACTTGCGAACAGGCAATAAATTAGTTCGAACATCCGAACATCGTTAAAGTCTATAGGACTCGAACATGAAAAATCTAAAGTGCTAATTTTAAAGGCTTATATACAAGTTATTGTCATAAAAAGTGTTTGGGACCCCCACGCATTTTATCAATACAAAAAAAAGTTTTAAAAACGTCAGTTTTTTCGTGAGCAGTGATTTTAATAATGCTTAAAGCGAAACAATAAAAGTAAAATATTCCTTTAAATTTCATACCTGGGGGGTGTGTATAGTATGCCTGTAAAGCAGCGCTTGTTTCCCATGCTTAGAACTGTCCCTGCACAAAATGTAATTTCTGCACTCGCGGCTATAATGAATTGTCGGCTCCCGGCAATACAGAGAAAAGTAATTGAAAGTCATTGATTAAAAATAAAAAAAATGCGTGCCCCCCCCCCCAAAATCAATTACCAGGCCCTTCAGGTCTGGTGTGGATAGTAAGGGGAACCCTGCGTCAAATAAAAAAAAATTACGTGGGGTTCCCCCAAAAATCCATACCAGACCCTTTATCCGAGCACACAACCTGGCAGGCCACAGGAAAAGAGGGGGGACGAGAGAGCGCCCCCCTCCTGAACCGTTCCAGGCCACATGCCCCAACTGATGTAACGCTTTACACTTTCTTTGTGAAATGGTAGGGATGCAATGTACCCCTTACCTATTCTCCAATGGGGCCAGGATCTGGGGGTTCCCTTTTTTAAAGGGGTCTTCCAGATTCCGATAAGCCCCTCGTCCGCAGACCCCCACAACCACCGGGCAAGGGTTGTGGAGATGAGGCCCTTGTCCCCATCAACATGGGGACATGGTGCTTTGAGAGGTCACAGACCCCCCAAGCATCCTCCCCATGTTGAGGGCATGTGGCCTGGTACGGTTCAGGAGGGGGGCAGCTCTCTTGACCCCCCCCCCTCTTTTCCTGTGGCCTGCCAGGTTGCGTGCTCGAATAAAGGGTCTGGTATGGATTTTTGGGGGGAACTCCACGCCATTTTGTTTTTACATTTGGGGTGGAGTTCCCTTTAAAATCTATACCAGACCTGAAGGGTCTGGTATGGATATTTGGGGGGAACCCCACGTCATTTTTTTTTATTTGACGCAGGGTTCCCCTTAATATCCATACCAGACTTGAAGGGCCTGGTAAATGAATTTGGGGGGACCCCCACGCATTTTTTTTATCAATGACTTTTCTCTGTATTGCCAGGAGCCGACAATTCATTACAGCCGCAAGTACTTTTAAATTACTTTTTTTCCTTCAGAAATGACACTTTGTGCAGGGACAGTTCTAAGCACGGGAAACAAGCGCTGCTTTACAGGCATACTATACATGCCCCCTAGGTATGAAATTTAAAGGAATATTTCACTTTTATTTTTTCACTTTAAGCATTATTAAAATCACTGCTCCCGAAAAAAATGCCATTTTAAAACTTTTTTTTTGCATTGATACATGTCCCCTGGGTCCCCAAACACTTTTTATGACAATAACTTGCATATAAGCCTTTAAAATTAGCACTTTAGATTTCTCCCATAGACTTTTACAGGGTGTTCCGCGGCTTCTCGAATTTGCCGCGAACACCCCAAATTGTTCGGTGTTCGGCGAACGGGCGAACAGGCAATGTTCGAGTCGAACATGAGTTTGACTCGAACTCGAAAGCTCATCCCTACTAATGACATCTTAATTTTTATGACTTCCCCACATATTACTGCTCCTAATCTTATCAACAAATTAGACCAATTTGCCCGAATATCAGGTTTAAAAATAAATTCACAAAAATCTACAGCTCGAAATATTTATTTATCTCCAGATACATTACAGCAAGCGAAAACGTCCCTTACTTTTACTTGGTCATCTACACACCTCACTTATCTAGGTATTACTCTCACTCCTGATCTCACCGACATATTCTCTTCTAACTATCCCCCACTATTATGAAAAATTACTAATTATCTAAAACAATGGTCTACTCTCCCAATATCATGGATAGGCAAAATAAATGTCATAAAAATGACTATACTTGCAAAAATATTATACCTTTTTTGTGTTTTACCCATTCCAATATCCTCATACTTCTTGAGAAATCTTCAACGCAAAACACAAGCATTTATATGGAACTCTCTAAAATCCTGCTTACCCTCACACACTCTATATCTCCCAAAATTGAAAGTTGGACTAGGCTTTCCCAATTTTACCACCTATTTCCATGCCGCACAAATAGCGAATATCCCCAAATATCATACTGTACAAAACATGAAATCCCTCTTTAGGTAGCAATTGAAACAATTGATAGTAACCCAACATCCTTACCTAATCTAATATGGTCTACCTCTTCTGACCATAAAATATGTGAAAATAAAATAACCAAACATACAATTACCATTTGGGATAAATTTCAAATAACCAAAGGTTTGAAAATCTCCACATACACCTTTAATATCATTTATCAAAAACCCCAAATTCTACCCAGCCCACACATACCCTAATACTTTCCAAAAATTGACTTCTGCTGGCCTAACACAATTAGCTGATTTTTTAACATTAACCTCATTAAAAACATTCCCTGAAATATGTGAACATCACAAACTCCCAGCTTCTGAACTCTTTCGCTACTTACAAATCAAACATTTTTTGAACCTTATTTACATGATACTAATCAATTAAGTAATATGTCGCAATTCGAACGTATATGTAAACAGGACCCTCATACCAAAGGTCTTATTTCAATGTTATATAATCATCTGATCACTACTTCTGACTCAAAGCTATCTTCATATGTGGAAAAATGGGAGAAAGAACTTGGAACTAAAATCGACATTTCCGACTGGAATAAAGTCTGGACCAATACAAAAATGTCTTCTCAAAATCTAATTGCTTTGGAAACAAACTATAAAATAATCATGCACTGGTATTTGGTTCCTGTTAAAATTGCAAAATTTGCTCCTCAATGCTCCCCATTCTGTTTTCGTGGCTGTGGTGGTCTGGGAACGCACTTACATACATTCTGGGATTGTCCGATTGCAAAAAAGTTCTGGAATGAAATTTTCCTCATGGTATCTAAAATATTTAAGATAGCTATCATTCCAGACACGACTATTGCACTTTTAAATATAAAACCAGTTCATATTTCTTACACTCAATTTAGGCTCTCTTTCTCCAGATCACCACAGCCGCAAAGCAAACCATTGCCAAAGCTTGGAAAACCAATACATTAATGATTTCTGAAGCTAAAAACAGAATAAACCAAGCAATGATCCTTTCCAAATCAGAAGCCATAACCAACGATACTATACAAAATTTTGAGAAAATATGGAATCCTTGGATGACGTATTTTCTTCCTACGATCCCTGACAATTTCCTATTAGGACCTTGATATACTAAAATACTATAATATTATACAACAACATGAGTGGAAACAAGTACTAAATATGAACATTTATCTCCTGTACTAACTTAATAATATTCTTACAATATAGATGCTCCGGAGAACTTACTTACTCAAAACTCATTTCTCTCTTTCTTACCTTCATTCTTTCCCTTTTACTATTACTCTGTCCTTTTTTTCTATTTCCCTATTATTTGTATTACCATATTGAAATGGTAATGTATTATACATAAATACTATATTTAGTTATTACTTCCAATATGTAAACAGCTATCAGAACACTCCCTATGGTGCCCGGATCCTAGCTCTCAATAGAAAAGGTAGTAATCTGCATTGTAGCTGCTATTATATAATGATAAAATGTATTAAAAAATATGCTTCTTAAAAAATATAAAAAAACATTAACAGCGCTAAAATGAAATAAAAAAATTCCACTGATGAAATTGCAGTATAAAGTCGCATGATTCACTTGTCCATAGCAGCGAGCGTCCTCCCGGGTCTCATAGGAGCAGATAGTTTGCGATGAACCTCTGTCGTAAGTGAGCTGATGCTGAGCTATATGTGACATGCTGTTTTCCATCCACTTTCTTGTAAGCATTACTTGTATGCGGGGGATCTTTTACAATTTAATAAATGGTTTTACACTGTGTAGTGCATCCCTTTGTATTTTTACATGCCCGCACTGCTGCACTCAAACATCTTCTGACCTGTACTGCTGCACGCAACCAGCCTGAAACCAGGATCATCACACATCCAGAGGGAGATTTGTTGCTGTATCCAGAAAGCATTTTACAGGCATCAATCAACTCATCATCTGGTGAGTAGATTACCATAGGGGAGTGCATAAATTGAAGCAGGGACAGGACAGAGAGGATGATCTGTGTGGTTTAGAAGCACCTGCATTCTTCAGTCCTTGATTATATGAACTGTTTAGACTAGAGTGATGTGTAAGAACTGGATGAGCATTTGACCTTTACTCAGCTTCGGAGCAGAGAAAAATTATTGTGATTGTTATTTTTTCCTGGCTTCATACGGCTCATTGTGAAATCTTTCTACAGATTAGAGGAGCACATAAGACTGTTTTATACTGCAATTTATGGAAACATATCATCAGTGGGTTTTTTTATTTCATTTTAGCGCTGTTAATGTTTTTTATATTTTTTAAGAAGCATATTTTTTATTACTTACAATAATTATACATTTTTGAAGTTTTTATTGAATTAGTTGATTTCCAATTAGCTTTCTTTCCACTGTGACTATATATTAATTGAATATGCCTGGAACTAAGTGTATTAGCACATATTTACATATTACATGTTTCAATTGTTTATATTAACTTAACATTTCATTTTCGAGTTGATTACCTGTTTATGTATGTAACACACTGATCCGACTACTACCGCCATCTCCCCTTGCTTGCAGTCGGGCACACCTGCTATTTGCCCGATATCCCCCCTTTTGGTTAAAGAGGAGAGAGCGGTGTTATTGTTTGGGCCTTGCGGTGAGTTACCTCTCTTGAGTGGATCCTTTTTCTTCTTTCTCCGTTGTTTAGGTAAAAGTTCCTCAAAATAACGCCAATGTCCATGCAGGAGTAAAACCTAAGCAGTAAGGTTTTATTCTTTTATCTTTTTCCAATAACTTGAGTAGGGAGTAAGAAGATGAGAGAAGTAGGGGGTAAAGGTTAAGGCACACAACACTTATAGCACAGTGTAAAACTTTTGTCGTCACTCAAGCCTGAGTGAGTATTGCTCACCCGGATAGTTCCTTTGAGAGCGGTCCTAGCAGCCGGAATGGAGCATGAATAAATCTTTCCCTTTCCTGAGTATCTAGGGATACGATCGGGGAATTCTCTGCCACAGAATCTAAGTCCCGAACCTCCCAGCATACAATACTGGATAAGAACCTCTGTGCCAGACCAGCGTATTGCAAGCTTGGTGACTTTGAAGATGGATCCCTCTTTCGGCGAGCTTCCAGGTCTCTTCCCGAGACAGCAGTACCATCGCTAGTCTCCTCCGGGACTGATCCTCCCCTGGCCTCCTTTCCTAAAGTTGGGCCCCCTAGAGGTGGGCAGCCTGGGATCCCTCGCTGAAATGTAGACCCCAGCCAGCAGAGCCGGGCCTACCATGAAACGAAGCAGCCTCGGGCTGAAGGTGCCCGAGGCCCGAACACACTCGCGCACCTCATGCCATACGGGCCACGAGGCACACACCCAGGACCAATGGGTCCCCTGGAACTCTCCTCACCCCCAATGGCGCCTGCCCCTTATGTACCCCCTCCCAGCATGCACAGCAGGCCGACCACGCCCACTGCACGGCTGCCGAGAGAGGACACCCAAGGTGCTGTGATACCCCTCTTGGTTCACCTATGCCGGTGGTGACAGTGCCACCTACAGGCAACAGAGAACACTACAGCCAAGCAGTATCACACCCAGAGCAGAAGCATTAAAGAACTTAACAATTGGTCTGAGCCCTACTACTGGCTCAGACTACCCCTAAATTTCCACCTAGCGTCCCCAAATATTGGGAGGGGCGCTACATGTAAAATATCTAATCTTCAGATATGTATAATTCCATCCAACTTATTATCATATACCTAACTAATATTACCATTTGTTGTAACTATTTATTACTAATTGTAACTGTCTTTATTATTTAATGTTCAATAAACAAAACTGACAAGGAAAAAAATAATACACATGTAGCACACCCCCGTAGGAGCTGCTGGTTTAATATTGGGCCTTGCACGTTATGTCACTGTTCGTTGTCTAGGGAATGAGAGTCTATAGAAAGTTCAATGTCCACACAAGTTATGAATCCTTTTCTTCAGGTTTTATTTCCAAACAACTTGCCTAGGTAGACGGATGGAGGGTTAGGGGAAGGTTCAGACACACACAGCAGATCACTGGGGAAACCTCTAAGTTACAAAAGTCACATTCACCACTCTCCTTCAAGTGGGTATTGCTCACCTGGATAGGCCCCTCTCACCTGACCTAGCAGCCGGAATGATGCACGAACAAATAAGAAATAACAGTCTCTGCCACAGACCTTTAGGATGATTAAGTTGAGCTGTTCAATTATCCTCTGCCATAGGATTTTAGTACCCGGATATCCAGCCTTACAGTCTAAGAGCCTTTAAGCCAACCCGGCAGACTGTAAGGTAACTTTAGCTACGGTGCATCCTCCAATAGGGTCCCCAGGCCTTCCTCAAGATACCATAAAAAACTATAGCTTGAATGCGTTAATGACAATGCACCAGACCTGGGAGAGTTTGTGAGTAGGAGAAAAGATCCAGGTTGTTTAGACTTAAAGGGTTGGGTGGGAGGGGGTAAAAGTAAAGGGGAAAAAACAAATGTCACTGTTGCACTGTAAACTGATAAGGTTTTTATTAAATGGACATGTATTTTAATATGTTTTTGTTTATATTTCAATACGAAAGATTAAATGCACAAATCACATGTATTGATTGAGCAAATCAAAAATAAAGGGATTTAAAAAAAGATACCAGCCTTCCCCGTGGTCCTCTCCAGGACAGGTCCTCCCCTGGTTTCCTCCATTGAGTGGCTTCATCCCGCAGGACGGACAGCACAGGATCACCTTCACAGTGTAGGCCCCAGTCAGGACAACTGGGCCTACCTGGCATAGATGCAGCCTCGAGCCAGCGTAGCTCTGAGGCTGAAATTCCAGTAACACATACCTCGAGCCAGGAGGGCCAAGAGGCGAAGAGAGCCCCGAGAAATGGCGTCTGCCCCTTAAGTACCCTTCCCCAGCATGCTTAGCAGGAAGACCACTCCCACTGAGCTGTTCCCGGGGAAAGACACTTTGGCCTGCTTGTGTTCCAATATTGGCCTGGGGTGGTAACGCCACCTACAGGCGAACAGTGGGAAGTCCTTCCAAACAGCCATAGCCGAAACAGAGGCTAATTTAACCTTCACCATTACAAAGTCTGAGCTAATTACCAGCTCAGACACCCACTAAATTTAACATAGCGCCTGATCATCAGGTGCAGGGCGCTACACACATAATCAGTTTATGTCCCCAAAGCTCACAGTCCAATGGACCTACTAAACTATGAGTCCCTAACCAGGGGTAGACATAATTCTTGGGGGTATGAGAATTAGGTAATGGGGTATTACACTGAATTTTAATAAAGTATTGAACTGCATAATTAATAATTATAGTACTTGTAGCCAGGTGCAGGCTACTATAATATGAATGCAGGGGTCATTACCTTCATTGCTGCAGACTGCACCAGATAACACCTAGTGCTGCACTCAGACTGCTTGCATCACATTTCTGAGCCAAGAAGCAGGGAATGGTGGGACTTGTAGTCCTGTGTTCAGCCATAACTGGACTCCTGAGTCTCACTTAGATTACATCAACCAGCAAGCTTCTAATTTAGAAGGGGATTATGGGAAAGGCTATTTAAAGAAAAATTTCCTCTGGCCCACGCTCTCTTCTCCCTGGGATCTATCAGTGAGCATTAGAGCTGCTGACTGGCTGATGGGACTGTGGCCCACCAGAACCCTGTCAGTCATTATTGTTCCTGCCTGAAAGGGACTGCATCCCTGTGGGACAGCAGAGAATCCTCTGTCCTTCCTGCTGGGAATTTGTGGACCACGCTGCATGTGCCAACCCAGACCACTGAGTTCACATCCAGCTGTCCTATCGCATCTATCCTTACACTAGCTGGGGACAGACCCTGGATCGCCTGCTGTGTGAGCTGACTACCTTCAGGATCTGGTGAGCGGGGTTATGCCTAAATCCCCTTCTTTTCAGTAACATTCATCACAGGGACACTATATGCAGACATCATAACCTGGATTGCAAAAGAACTTGTCACTTTTGCCATAGCCATTATTTGCTTGCGGACTGCTTGACCCTTCACTCCTCTTCTCGACCTGAGAAATTTCCCATTCAAAACATCTTTGAGCTCCAACATGGCAGCAAAGATTGTGTTCAGGCCTTACACTTGGACTACCCGTATCCCATCATCTGCAGGGTGTGAGCTGACCCAACTACTGCTTAACCTCTTTTCCCCCATAAGAGTAGAGTTCCCTGCAGTCCAGTCTCTCCATAGTTATAGTAACCCCCCCCCCCCTCCAACATTGAGCTCTCTAGGCCCATTCAATTATTCAGTGTCTACTGTTTTCAAGTGTTAATATTCATTACAGTCTGCTTTTTTTATTCTGAACATACAGTATCTAACGACCGTGTGTCCAACTCCACCAGTCTTGGGTGATGTCCCAGTGTTTGGCTGATTGACTCTTTTGCACACACTGTTTGTCTTGGTCAATACAGAAGGCTGATTATTTCAGTTTACATTGTGTCTGTGATTCATTTAAAGGTGTATACATCATATCAGAACTTAGAGTGTCAGAAGGGCTGGGAAGTTCCCAGTGTCAGGGCAGCACAAGAGGGCAAGCAATATCCAGCAAGGGTAGCGCTACATACTGAATAGATAATAATTAAAAATGAAACTATTGTTAGGGTAAAACCTTAATTGATATTCCCGACTTATGGAACCTGAAATCATAATGGAGAAATGAACTTGATGTGTCAGAAGACATGTTAGTAAAAATGTTCATAACTCTTCTCAGTTCTTTTGATTGCACAGCAACAATAAAATCCCACTAATTGTAGCTAGCTAGGTTGGCCCCCAAACTAAAGGTTCCTAGTCCTTCACTGGGGTGCATGGCCAATGAAAAGGGTGCTCCTGAGAGTTTCCTAATACGTGTGGTATAGGACCCCAGAGGGGACAACAGGGCCCCCTGCTGTAACTACACTATGAAATGGGATCAAGGCAGATGTGACGACCAACTCATGACAGAGACAGTGTGAACCTAGCAAAGCACCTCATTTAGATAGTAACCAACTTCTTCCATCCTTTTTTTAGTTCACAAACCTAATGAACAATAATTGACTAATTCTCTCCTAGCTAGATAATTTAGGACCCCCTCTCCAACCTCCAAAACTGATCATCATGCAATCTGTAACCCCCCCTCCCCTTTCCATACAGGACACCCTATAGTCTAAGACTCTCCCTCCACCACTCCCAATATGGTTTGGTTCAGCCTTCAATCAGTGACACCCCTTCCATCCCAAAGACATGTTAGTAGCAATGTTCATAACTGTTCTCTGTTCTTTTGATTGCACAGCAACAACAAAAACCCACTAGTTGTAGCTAGCTAGGTTGGCCACTGAGCTAAATGTTCTCAGTCCTCCACTGGGGTGCCTGGCCAATGACGAGGGTGCTTCTTCTGAAAGCTCTCTAATACGTGTAGTTTAGGACCCCAGAGGGGACAAAAAGGCCTCTTGCTGTCACCACACCATGAAATGGTATCAAGGCAGATGTGATAGCCAACTCATGAGAACGACAATGTGAACCCAGCTAAACACCTCATTTGGATAGTAACCCACCTCTTTCATCCCTATTTTTTTAGTATACAAACCTCCTAATGAACAATAAATGACTAATCCTCTCCTAGCTAGATAATTTAGGACCCCGTCTCCATCCCCTAAAACTAATCATCCTGCAATCTGTAACCCCCCTCCTCTCCAGGACCCCTGGACTCCCTGCAGTCTACGACTCTCCCTCCACCACACCCCATATAGTTCAGCCTTGAATCAGTGACACCCATTCCATTCCCGTCATACCAGATAACCTGCCATCTATGGCTTCTCTTCTGTCTTTCTTTAAACAGATTTCCCTGTAATCTGTTACTCATCTTCCACCATCCCATTCTTGACACCCTGCAATCTATGGCTCATTTAACAAGCCACACAAACTCTTATTAAACCACACTCATTTTTACCAAGACTTCTACATACAGTCACTTTGTTTTTGGAGTTTAGGAGTGTTTAGCTGTGCATCAAATTGCATAAAGGCCAGAGGGTAATGTAGCTGATGATTTCTCCTCACTTCTTGTCTCTGTGACAACAGAAGTACAAAGAGAAGGTCAGAGATGCAAAGATGGAAATTATTTGCTTTACAAGCTAACATATTATTTATGAACTTAATGTGAAAATATAGGCTGAATGAATGTCTGGTAAATACATTGGAAAGTTTTGATGAAGGTGTAAAATTTGTCCTTGAATGTATATGATCTATTGATATTGAAAGGACATACATATGTACGTAACAATTCTCACAAAACATTCTGATGGTAAAGTAATGCTTGTCGTTAATGAGAAAGTTTCAAAGATGCAATAATAGTCACCTAATTTATATTTTCAATATGTGGACATTGAAAGAAACATAATGGACCAAGGACAAAACAAGGTGAATAAATCCTACACAGACCTTTGAGCATTAACAGCATAGCCTCACTGCACAGCTAACATAACTCTTTATGGACTCCTATAATATACAATGAATTATTCCATTTTAATTAAATTGCAGAAGGCACAAGTACTTGCTACCAGGAATTATCATTTTATATACACATGAATGTTGTATTCATTGTTGTAGTAAACACTTGCCAATAGTTGTCACTCAACGACTGATATAGGGAGTTTTCATTATGTTCTTTGTATTTTGTTTTGGCTTTACACTGACTCATTAAAATAAATGTATACAATAGACTGTTCCCTGAAAAGAAGACATTCAATACATACAGTATCTCTCCCCTTGCTCGTATCTTCAATAACTGCTGGAGTATAGAGAAGTAAAGATCCTGTGGGTTTCTGACTTCTAGTCCCCCTCTGCATTCAGAGGTGTATATTCCACTGACCCCCTACATCACAACTGTGTCCTGTAGTTCAAAGTGGTAAATGGCTATTGGTGTGCAAAGGGGATTGCAATGCAAAACCAAAACTTCTGCAGATCTCCTTGAGACAACATACTGCTGCACAGGAAAAGGACATTTAAGCCGGTAATTAGCACTCCTATCTTCTAGAAACTCCCAGGAGACTTTGTAGGCAGCATTAGTATTCTTCCCCAGGAGAGTCAACCAGCTCCTCTGGGACTCCATCCTGTGCCCAGTCTTCATCAGGAGAGTCAACCAGTTCCTCTGGGACTCCATCCTGTGCCCAGTCTCCATCAGGAGAGTCAACCATAGGGTGACCAGACATCCCCGGATTCAGGGGACAGTCCCCGGATTGAGGACACTGTCACCGGACCAAGTCTGTCCCCGGTTTTGTCCCCGGATTGGATTTGAACAGAGGCTGGGGCAATTTCAAAGACAGTCAGTGCAGAATTAAAAAGAATTTTCCATTATTTTTGCCCCTTTCTGATGATCATTATGAGCTGTTTGGAGTGGAGGGAATATTTCTTCAGTTTCGGGTGCATGCCCGTTCTGCTCCCACTCGCATGTTCTTCTGCCTTGGCTCAAGTGCCGGCCAGCCGCCTGCCTGCTTATCTACATGCCTTCCCTGGTGGAGTGATCTTCCTCAGCGCCCCACCCAGTAGTAGCCGGGGCCTGGAGAGTAAGACTTGACAGGCTGTGAGGCTGGCGGCGACAGGCAGAGAGTCGCTGATTGCCGCCATTACTAGTAAAAAAATAAAATATGTCCCCGGATTTCATTTAAAAAATCTGGTCACCTTAGTCAACCAGTTCCTCTGGGACTCCATCCTGTGCCCAGTCTTCATCAGGAGAGTCAACCAGCTCCTCTGGGACTCCATCCTGTGCCCAGTCTTCATCAGGAGAGTCAACCAGTTCCTCTGGGACTCCATCCTGTGTCCAGTCTTCTCCAGGAGAGTCAACCAGCCCATTTGGGACTCCATCCTGTACCGAGACAAGGGCATCCACAGGCCTAATCTATAGGCCCAATTACATAAAGGCATCATCAGCCAGGCCTAAAGAGACAGCTCGGCATCACATGCCCCTCTCCAAGTCGCAGCCTTGGGGGAAGAGACCTTGCTCCAACTCATTATAATGTGAATCCTCATTCTAATGCCTGAGGTGACATTGACACCTACTGGTAACAGAGAGAACTAATTGCCAGGCTAGACTTAGAGGAACAGAGCTAAAAAAGACAACAAATAAGCCCAGGCAGATTACTTTTGAGCAGAACTAAATTTACTCGTCACCTCTGCTTACTGCAGTGTGGCTTTAAGTACACAAGGTCCAGCTAATCAGTTAAAATGCTCTGACTTGTGGGTCTGAAGAAACACACAACTTCTTACATTGCCGCCTTGGTCCCCAATCAAACTGCTTGCATGCTCTCTAGTTTGCTTTTCTTTTCTTGTTCAGTATAACAACTGCCTCAGCTCTGCCATGTGAATTTGTGGTTTGTACACAATACAGTGTGTTACTGAATAGAATATTACAACAATAGTTTGTTATATTGCCTCTGCTGCTTCCAATACTTAATTGAAGCTGGCCCTAGATGGGTCAATTATTTTTGGTTCTGCCAGCAGGCAAAAAAATAAAAAAGGAATCTCCCCCCCCCCCCCCCACCCCTGCTGAAACATTTTTTTCTGACAGCGGGGACTCTCCGCTGTCAGAATACGCTGATCAGTGGCTGCAGCCATTAGTGTTGGGCGCACGGTTCGATGCAAGCAAACGTTTGGCTCGAACATTGCCTGTTCACCCGTTCGGTAAACACTTGAATTTGCGGAGTGCTCGACGGGATGTTTGCCTGCTGAGCGCCCCACAATGCACTGGTCAGGTCAAGGCTTTTCCAATTAGGGCACAGAGCACTGTCAGACCCCCGATTGGACAAAGCGATGATGACTTTGTCCAATCAGGGCTTAGTGCTCATAGTCCCACCACACACTATAAAAGGTTTTTTTCCCATAGGAACCTTTTGCAGTATTGTTGGAGTGGTGATAGATAGAGCAGGGCTCAATTTTCTACTAGCGAGTTAGTGTGTTCACTTATTGTGACTCTGAGTGTTAGTGTAGTGTGAGTATAGTGTGTCAGTATAGTGTCAGTAAAGGGTGTCAGTGTAGTGTGTTAGTGTAGTGCAGTGTTTAACACAGCATTACATAACATTTAGTGCTGTATACAATGCTGTATCCCCCTCTTTTTTTTTTTTTTTTGCTGCCTGTTTTTTTTTTGGCCCCTTTTTTTAAAATTGCCAGCAGCAGTTTTTCTGACTGCGACGCTGATGGCCCCCTTTTATATTTTTTTTTAATTTCTGTCAGCGTCAGTCCTCAATTTAAAGCGCACCAAACATCACGTTTCATTCAATAAAGTGCATCCAACCACACATTTCCCAGTTTCTATTAAGTTTGGGTAACACCCCCCCCCCTATCATGTCTGGGAGGCCAACATGGAGAGGCAGACGTTCCCATGCCACTATGAGGAGGCCAGCAGTGTATGTGTCCACAGGCAAAGGTGGATGTGGTCCATTCTCAGGCAAGGCACATTTGTCTCTGTTTAGTGATGATGCTTGTGCTATTTAGCCACAGCATGCAGAGGAGGTTGTGGACTGTGTCAGAAACCATGAATCAGACCGAGACAGAAGTACAGTTAAATAACACTTGTTTAATAATAAAAATAAAAAGGTAAACAGAGTAAGCGTAGTCAAAACATAGCCAGAGTTCAGTAACCGGATCGGGTAGTCGGCCAAGCCAATGTCCAAGAGCCAGCGATAAAGGTAGTAGTACAGCAAGCAGGATCTGTAGCCAGAGGGAACGTCAGACAAGCAGGTCTTCAACTGGAATGCAGGAGAAACTCTCTTGTGATGTTAACACAGCCAAAGGCAAAGAGCAAATGAACTGGAAGTCCTTAAAAGAGAGTTCCACCCTGAATTATTTATTTTTTTTACCAAAAATCTTAAAAAAAAATAGAAAAAAAAAATTTTACTTACCGAAATAGCAGTTGCTATGCGGAAGTTCCTAATCTGCCTCTTCAACCTCCGTGGCTGGTCTTCTTCTTCGTCCTACTCGCGGTGACTTCTGGTGAATGGGGCGCGCTTCCTTATGGGAACTGTGTGTATCCCAGAGAGCAGCCTGGCCATTCACAAAGCAACTTGCGCATGCGCAGTAGGAAACGGGCAGTGAAGCCGCAAGGCTTCACTGCCTGTTTCCCTTAGTGAGGATGGTGGCACGAGGACCTGCCGAGATCGAGCGATCGGCCTTGGGGGGCCAACTTCGCGGGCGCCTAGGACAGGTAAGTGTCCTTTTTAAAAGTCAGCAGCTACAGTTGTTTGTAGCTGCTGACTTTTTAAAAAAAAATTGTGGGTGGAACCCCACTTTAAGTAGGCAGAGCTGACGAGCAGGATCATCAACAGGTGGATACTGTAGAGAGATAGGAGCTGGCAATTAGCTGACAGCTGAGCTGCCAGCACAGAGAAGGAAGGGCTGAACCCAGCCCTGACAGACTTACTAAACCATCCTCATCCTCTTCATCGTCTATGACCCAAACAGACACTTGTGTGCAGTCCATCGCAGCTGCCAGAGCAGCTTATTCTGCCTCCTTGTCCACAGCTACTCCTGCTATAGCTCCGGAATCATGCATGGAGGAGTCAGCTGATATATTTGAACACAGCACCAGCCACTTGCTTCTTGACAATGCACAGCCATTACTTAATTCTGATGTTGGTTTTGAGGTTGAGGAAGGGAGTAACATGAGCCTACAGAGAGGGGAGAACACTGATAAACAACAAATTGGCATTCATGTTCCACCAGAAGCAGCGTATTGCCAAGTTTGCTCCAGTGATGATAAGAATGGAGGGGATGATGATGATGAGGTCACTGACTTTATCTAAAAAGGGATTGTTAATCTTTGCCTGAGTGTACTATAATTTGACTTCTTCACACAAGGCTTGCTCACTGTGGTGCAAATATTTGTTATTTTCATACAAAGTCTGTGAAAGAGACACCAGAATTTATCCAAAAAATCTCTAATCTTGTTCCGAGTGCGTCTAAAAAGTGGCCTCATTATACAGACTGCCTCTTTAGCCACTTAAGCCCCGGACCATTTGGCTGGCCAAAGACCAGGCCACTTTTTGCGATTCGGCGCTGCGACAATTGCGCGGTCGTGCGACGTGGCTCCCAAACAAAATTGACGTCCTTTTTTCCCACAAATAGAGCTTTCTTTTGGTGGTATTTTATCACCTCTGCGGTTTTAATTTTTTGCGCTATAAACAAAAATAGAGCGCCAATTTTGAAAAAAAAATCAATATTTTTTACTTTTTGCTATAATAAATATCCCCCAAAAATATATAAAAAAACATTTTTTTCCTCAGTTTAGGTCGATACATATTCTTCTACATATTTTTGGTAAAAAAAATTGCAATAAGCGTTTACTGATTGGTTTGCGCAAAAGTTATAGCGTCTACATAATAAGGGATAGTTTTGTGGCATTTTTTTTACCAGTAATGAAGGCGATCAGCGATTTTTATCGTGACTGCGACATTATGGCAGACACATCGGACACTTTTGACACCATTTTGGGACCATTGTAATTTTTACAGCGATCAGTGCTATAAAAATGCACTGATTACTGTAAAAAGGACACTGGCAGTGAAGGGGTTAACCTGTAGGGGGTGCTGAAGGGGTTAAGTGTGTCCTAGGGAGTTATTTTAACTGTTAGGGGGTGTGGCTACGAGTGACATGTCACTGATCGCTGTTCCCGATGAGAGGGAACAGACGATCAGTGACATGTCACTAGGAAGAACGGGGCGATGTTGATTTTACACTGACATCTCCCCGTTCTTCAGCTCTGTGACCCGATTGCTGGACACTGACGGAAATCGAGTCTGCAGGTCCCGCGGGCACGGTCACGAAGCTTGCGTCAGGGTCGCGAGTGCGCCGGCGGCGTGCGCGTGACCACACAGCGGCAAATTAAAGGGGACATATATATACGCCCATTTGCACAGCCGTGCCATTCTGTTGAGGTAAAAAGTCGTGCGGCAGTCGGCAAGCTGTTGTTTGCATGGAAAATCTATTTAAATGTCATTTTTTGTCTTTATAGATGTCAGTTTTGCTGCAGCAGGTTCTATACACAGTGCAGATGCACCACTTTGCAGGCAGACAAAGGGAACCCCCCTAGGCACTATATTTAAAGGATTTTTTCAGTTTTATTGTTTCACTTTAAGCATCATTAAAATCACTGCTCCTTTAACCACTTAAGGACCACCTCACGCCGATATACGTCGGCAGAATGGCACGGCTGGGCACATCAACGTACAGGTATGTTGCCCTTTTAGAGCCCAGACCCGGTCCTGAGCTCCGTGACCGCGCCCGCGGGACCCGCGGACCCGATCGCCGCCGGTGTCCTGCGATCGGGTCACAGAGCTAAAGAACAGGGAGAGGTGAGTGTAAACAAACCTTTCTTTCCCCGTTCTTCTCCGTGGCATGTCAGTGATCGTCTGTTCCCTGTCATCGGAACAGACGATCAGTGACATGTAACGTGTAGCCACGCCCCCCTACAGTAAGAATCACTTCTTAGGGTACACTTAACCCCTACAGCGCCACCTAGTGGTTAACCCCTTCACTGCCAGTGTCATTTTCACAGTAACCAGTGCATTTTTATGCGATGTTCGAGAGTTCTGGCACGAACCGAACCGGGGGGCTTTTTGGCCCAACTCTAGCAGCCAATGATTGACAAAAGTTCTCCAACATTCCTGTTTGACAGAAGTTGATCTAACAATTTCTTCCTGTCGAATAGGGGCAGCCACACCAGTTCCTGCTGCCAAATTTTGATCCACCTATGGCTAGCTTAAGTCCAAATTTATTTTGGGGCGGAAATTAATCATATTGGCTTGCTGATGTATGTAAGCCAAACAATTATGTAAACAGAAAGTATATCTGCAATTTATGTGATGCCAATATATTTTGTCACTGACACTGTCCCCGAGTGTCTTAACATTCTGTAATCCCAAGTACAGCTTTAAGACATCCCCTAAGAATGTTATTAAAACGATAAGTTCAGCTTTTGTAACAAGTTACATGTTACACCATATTACAAACATGTTCTCCCCTCCACTCGCTGCTACAATCATAGTCATGTGGGGCTCAGCCCACTCGGCCGTGTCATTAATGGGGGAGGGAGATCAACCCACAGTAGAAAAAGTTCACGGAAATATATCAAGCATGCTTGCTATGTAGAACCGTTCCATTAATTGCTAGTTTTAGAGAAAATTGAGTACTGTCCTTGATACTTTTTTATTTGCACTAACATACAATTTTTCAGGACAAGCTTTCGGGGTATGTCCCCTTCTTCAAGGTCCAAGCAGTACTGCTTGGACCTTGAAGAAGGGGACATACCCCGAAAGCTTGTCCTGAAAAATTGTATGTTAGTGCAAATAAAAAAAGTATCAAGGACAGTACTCAATTTTCTCTGTCACAATTGCACTAATACGGCTACAATTACGTCAAGTTGCTAGTTTTATAAAGCCTCGTGGCTAGAAATGAGACAATTTTATTTGAAAGTTTTCCATCAGCGTTCAAGCAGAATTCCATGTGATAATAATAAAAAACAAAAACGCTTTCTAGCAGTTCTAGCTCAAATCTGGTGATTTTACAGATCGTCTTCTCCTCCAGTAGATGGTGGTCATCTTTCATGCTGAATGATGTCCAGCAAGTCCAAGCTGTCATTGACACAACATCATGCTGGTGTGGTCCTGCAATACTGCAGCACAAAATGGTACTAAGCCATTATGTTAGTGATGGACCCATGCTGTCACTGGACTGGTCAGAGGCCATGGTATATTTTGGGGGAGAATGGGGACAGGCTTTAAAAAAAAGGGACAGGCTTTTTTAAAAAAAAAAGGAAAGATCAGTTGGAACCCAGCGGTCCAAATCAATCTGGCACACTCTTTTAAAGTTTTTCCCTATAAACTGTTTCGCAAACTGACTGAAACCACCATTGTGTCAGTCGAAGGACAAGTTATTGTGTTTTTCCCTTAGCAGAATGCTGAACGTGATATGCAGATAACAAGCGTCCAGGTTTCAGAGTAGAAAGTCGTCAGAATGGAGTCACCAATTGTCACCAAAGATCCTTGTCAATTATAAGCTGGAGACTCTTTTGGCAGTTCTTTCATCTACGGATAACAATGAAGCGATTATGGATATATGATGTTGAAAAGACTGAATAGATATAGAAATAGAAAGACTAATGACACTATTTTTATTTGAGACAATCCCATTGTGAAAGTGTGTTGGTTATAGAGATCTTAATTGTCCTTGATCGACAGAAATAAAAATAAATTACTATTCTGGAGGAAAGTCTATATTGGCAACTGGAAGACAATATTTTAAAAGCATATTACTTTCTTGTATTATCTAAGTTTCTAATTATATAATGTGCACAGTATTTGTAATATACAGTACATTCTTCTGGTATTTGTATTGAAGGTTAAATACCAGTGACAAATATAATAAAGCATGGTTACATTTGCTACAACCAAGAGTGGTGCGAGGCACCTTGGACTTCAAGGCAGAAATCATTTCTGTCCCCCCTTCTATCAAAAAAATCCACTTTTAGATAGCAAAGAATCTATAATTGCATGTGTGAGACACCATTTTGGGGAAGTCTATGGACAGCTGTCTGTGGAGCAGTCTATACAAGACCTGAGCCTCAAGCTGGCCATATACTGAATGAATTTTGGACAGTTCTAATGAACTAGCCAAAATTTGATCAGCAGTTGGCTTTGTCGACACCACTACAACCAGGGCATCCCAGGATACGGTGGGGGGGGGGGGGGGGGGGCCCACGTAATTCTCATCTAGGCGGGAAAGCTTGAAGTGCCGTGGTGTATCACAAGAAAGGTCCAAAAATTAGGAATATTTCTCAATTTTGTAAATGAAAGAAAGAAGGAGGAACAAGGAGAGTTGTTGTTGGATGAAGGTCTGCTATCTTTCCTTCTAGAACTACTGACTGTCATGCGTTTTCTCACAGTATTATGAAATACTGGCCTCGAACACATCCACAGATAAAGAATTATGAATGCTCTTTGACTTTACCAACTACAGGCCTGTTCAAGATCAGTGTCTTATAAGTAGGGATGAGCCGAACACCCCCTGGTTCGGTTTGCATCCAGAACATGCGAACAGACCAAAAGTTCACACGAACTTTCGAACACCGTTAAAGTCTATGGGACTTGAATGTGAGAAATCAAAAGTGCGAATTTTAAAGGCTAATATGCTAATTATTGTCCTAAAAAGTGTTTGGGGACCCGGGTCCTGCCCCAGGGGACACATATCAATGCAAAAAAAAGTTTTAGAAACTGACGTTTTTTCGGGAGCAGTGATTTTAATAATGCTTAAAGTGAAACAATAAAAGTGAAATATTTCTTTAAATTTCATACCTGGGGGGTGTCTATAGTATGCCTGTAAAGTGGCGCGTGTTTCATGTGCTTAGAACGGTCCCTGCACAAAATGAAATTTTTGAAGGAAAAAAAGTCATTTAAAACTACTCGCGACTATTAATGAATAACCCCTGCCGTTTTTTTCAATGACTTTAGTCTGTATTGTCGGGACCCGACAATTCATTAATAGCCGTGAGTAGTTTTAAATGACTTTTTTTCCCTTCAAAAATGACATTTTGTGCAGGGAACCAAAATTAAAAAATAAATAAAAATGCGTGGAGGTCCCCCAAAAATTCCATTACCAGGCCCTTCAGGTCTGGTATGGATATTAAGGGGAACCCTGCACCAAATTTTTAAAAAATGGTGTGAGGGTCCCCCTCAAAATCCATACCAGACCCTTCAGGTCTGGTATGGATTTTAAGGGGAACCCCGCACCAAAAAAAAAAAAATGGCGTATGGTTCCCCCAAAAATCCATACCAGACCTTTATCTGAGCACGCAACCAGGCAGGCCACAGGAAAAGAGGGGGGGACGAGAGAGCGCCCCCCCTCCTGAACCGTACCAGGCCACATGCCCTCAACATGGAGAGGATGCTTTTTGGACAAGGGCCTCATCCCCACAACCCTTGCCCGGTGGTTGTGGGGGTCTGCGGGCGGGGGTCATACCGGAATCTGGAAGCCCACTTTAACAAAGGGGACCCCCAGATCCCACCCCCCCTATGTGAATTGATAACGGGGTACATTGTACCCCTACCATTTCACGAGTCAGGAGTCAAATTGTTAAAAACCACACAGACACAGCTTGGGACTGTCAGGTCACCTACGGCCAGGTGACAGATGCACACCGTAGGGGGACAGGAGTGCACCGCAAGGTAGTGAACCCTATGGCTGACTGCTGCGGATAGGAAACTGGGTGGTTGTGGAAAGCGGGACCAGAGGAGCACAACTGGGATCCTATAGGAAGCTAGAGCCAAGATTCCCCAGGGCGCGGAGTCTAAGACCCAGCAGGTCTTCTCCAGAGCCTCTAGTGGTGAGGATGTTATGCTGCAGGCTGGGTCCAGGTCGCGGCCCCTAGAGTCTCCTAGCTCACGCCCCGTAGGATAAGGGGACAAGAGGGGAAGCAGCAGCACAAGATATAAGAGTAACGAATAACAAGCTGAAAGTCAAGGGCCACAAGCAGACAAGGATAACGAAAGACAAGCCGAAGGTCAAGGGTCACGAGCAGACAGGGATAGTCGGGGACAAGCCAATAACGTAACAGAGAGACAGACGTAGCACACGGCAGGCAGGAACCCAAACACACAATGCCTAACAAACACGTTGATCAGCAAAGCAGGCTTGCAGTGCACAGGTTAATATAGTGTTCTGAGATAGGGCCTGGGGTGGAGTCTGGCTGGGAGGAGATTATAAAGGAAGCCAGGTGAAGGGGGTCTGGTCTCTAAGATGAACACATGAGGAGGAAAGGTAAGATGGCAGACAGACATTAATGCATATCCATGACAGTACCCTCCCTCTTACGAGGCCTCCCCCTTCCCCGCCTGGGCCCAGGTTTGGAGGGAAACTTCAGATGAAACTCCTTTAACAGACGAGGTGCAAAGACCTCAGATGCAGCGATCCAAGACCTCTCCTCAGGAACAAACCCCTTCCAATGAACGAGGTACTGAAGAACGCCTTTACAAAGTCGGGAGTCCAGAATTTGACTGACCTCGTGCTCCTGATTATCCTCAGAGACAGGCGCCACGGTGGGGAGAGGACGAGAGAATTTATTGAGGACTAAAGGCTTCAGAAGGGCAACATGGAAGGAGTTAGTGATTTTAAGGCTCTTAGGAATCTGGAGTTTGAAACAAACTGGATTCAGTTTTGCAGTTACAGTGTATGGACCAATGAATCGTGGAGAAAACTTCAGAGAAGGAACTCGGAGCTTGATGTTCCTGGTGGAGAGCCAGACTTTGTCCCCTGGCTGAAGAGAAGGCAGTTTACGCCTGCGGCGGTCGGTAAAGCCTTTGAATTTTTCAGCAGCTGCCCGGAGGGAATCATGAACGTCACCCTAAACAGAATTGAGAGACTCCTGAACCGAAGCCAAAGCTGGAATGTCTGGAGAACAGGTCATGGGAAGAGGAAGTTGAGGGTGTTTTCCATAAACAGTGAAAAAGGGTGTCTTCTGCGAGCTGGTATTCACATGATTGTTATGTGAGAATTCTGCCCACGGAAGTAGAGAGGACCAATCGTCATGATGAGAAGACACAAAGGTGCAAAGAAAGACCTCTAACTCCTGATTAACCCTCTCAGTCTGTCCATTGGATTGAGGGTGGTAGGAAGAGGAAAAATCCAAGACAATATTGAGGGATTTGCAAAAGGCTCTCCAAAAACGAGACGTAAATTGGACTCCCCTGTCGGAAACAATATGAGAAGGAACCCCATGGAGGCGGAAAATTTCTCGAATAAAAATGGGAACCAAGGCAGGAGCAGAAGGAAGACCAGGAATAGGAACAAAATGAGCCATCTTGGAGAACCGATCGATTACCACCCAAATGACTGTATTATTCTCAGACAGTGGGAGGTCAGTGATAAAATCCATGGCAATATGAGCCCAGGGTTCCTTAGGGATGGGCAAGGGCATGAGGAGACCAGCAGGAGCTTGTGTGGAGGATTTAGACTGAGCACAGACATGACAAGCCTTAACGTAGTCTTTGACATCTGAGCGGAGATTAGGCCACCAGTAGTGACGACTAATGAGTAAGAAGGATCGGAGGAATCCAGAATGACCTGCCACCTTGGAATCATGTCCCCAACGAAGGATCTTAGCTCTTAGCTCAGTGGGGACAAAGGTCTTACCAGGCGGAATCTTAGACTTCAGGGTGGTAGAGTGGGCAGCAATGCACGAGGTTGGAATAATCGGCTCAGGTTCAGGGGCGGACTCCTCGTCAAAAGTGTCAAATGACCTAGAGAGCGCATCAGCCCGACCGTTGCAGGAACCAGGTTTGTAAGTAATCGTGAAATTAAAACGGGCAAAGAAGAGACTCCACTAGGGATGAGCTTCGTGTTCGAGTCGAACATACGTTCGACTCGAACATCGGCTGTTCGATCGTTCGACGAAGATCGAACGATTTGGGCCGTTCGTGCCAAATTCGAGTGACGCGAACGGCCCACAATGCACTACGCCATCGCAGTGTCATCCAGGCGCTGTGATTGGCCAAGCATGCACTGTGACCCCGCATGCTTGGCCAATCACAGCGCCGGCAGCGAGGAGAGCAATGATTGGCCACAGGCAGGATGCCTGTGGCCAATTATTGCTGAGGGGGTTTAGTACACGCCCCACACTATAAAAGGCCGCCAGCGCGGCGGCCTTGTGTAGTGTTCCGGAGCAGGGAAAGAGAAGCATAGGCAGGGACAGTGTCATTTTTTTCCTTTACTAATCCTGGATTCCTTGTGTTTAGGGACAAATAAGGATAGGTTGGGAGAGTGTCAGTGTGTTATTCTGTGCTAAACCTTGTTTGTAGGGACAGAGAGGTACAGTGTGGGAAAGTGTCAGTGTGCTATTCTGTTCTAAACCAATCTTGCTGAACCATATTTGAAATCCTTGAGTTTAGGGACAGAGAGGTACAGTGAGGGAAAGTGTCAGTGTGATATTCTGTGCTAAATCTTGTTTGTAGGGACAGAGTAGGACAGTGAGTGAAACTGACAGTGTGCTATTCTGTTCTAAACCAATCTTGCTGAACCATATTTGAAATCCTTGAGTTTAGGGACTGAGAGGTACAGTGAGGGAAAGTGTCAGTGTGCTATTCTGTGCTAAATCTTGTTTGTAGGGACAGAGTAGGACAGTGAGTGAAACTGACAGTGTGCTATTCTGTTCTAAACCAATCTTGCTGAACCATATTTGAAATCCTTGAGTTTAGGGACAGAGAGGTACAGTGAGGGAAAGTGTCAGTGTGCTATTCTGTGCTAAATCTTGTTTGTAGGGACAGAGTAGGACAGTGAGTGAAACTGACAGTGTGCTATTCTGTTCTAAACCAATCTTGCTGAACCATATTTGAAATCCTTGAGTTTAGGGACAGAGAGGTACAGTGAGGGAAAGTGTCAGTGTGCTATTCTGTGCTAAATCTTGTTTGTAGGGACAGAGTAGGACAGTGAGTGAAACTGACAGTGTGCTATTCTGTTCTAAACCAATCTTGCTGAACCATATTTGAAATCCTTGAGTTTAGGGACAGAGAAGGACACTCGTGGAAACTATCAGTGTGCTATTCTGTGCTAAATCTTGTTTGTAGGGACAGAGTAGGACAGTGAGTGAAACTGACAGTGTGCTATTCTGTTCTAAACCAATCTTGCTGAACCATATTTGAAATCCTTGAGTTTACGGACAGAGAGGTACAGTGAGGGAAAGTGTCAGTGTGCTATTCTGTGCTAAATCTTGTTTGTAGGGACAGAGTAGGACAGTGAGTGAAACTGACAGTGTGCTATTCTGTTCTAAACCAATCTTGCTGAACCATATTTGAAATCCTTGAGTTTAGGGACAGAGAAGGACACTCGTGGAAACTATCAGTGTGCTATTCTGTGCTAAATCTTGTTTGTAGGGACAGAGTAGGACAGTGAGTGAAACTGACAGTGTGCTATTCTGTTCTAAACCAATCTTGCTGAACCATATTTGAAATCCTTGAGTTTAGGGACAGAGAGGTACAGTGAGGGAAAGTGTCAGTGTGCTATTCTGTGCTAAATCTTGTTTGTAGGGACAGAGTAGGACAGTGAGTGAAACTGACAGTGTGCTATTCTGTTCTAAACCAATCTTGCTGAACCATATTTGAAATCCTTGAGTTTAGGGACAGAGAGGTACAGTGAGGGAAAGTGTCAGTGTGCTATTCTGTGCTAAATCTTGTTTGTAGGGACAGAGTAGGACAGTGAGTGAAACTGACAATGTGCTATTCTGTTCTAAACCAATCTTGCTGAACCATATTTGAAATCCTTGAGTTTAGGGACAGAGAAGGACACTCGTGGAAACTATCAGTGTGCTATTCTGTGCTAAATCTTGTTTGTAGGGACAGAGTAGGACAGTGAGTGAAACTGACAGTGTGCTATTCTGTTCTAAACCAATCTTGCTGAACCATATTTGAAATCCTTGAGTTTAGGGACAGAGAGGTACAGTGAGGGAAAGTGTCAGTGTGCTATTCTGTGCTAAATCTTGTTTGTAGGGACAGAGTAGGACAGTGAGTGAAACTGACAGTGTGCTATTCTGTTCTAAACCAATCTTGCTGAACCATATTTGAAATCCTTGAGTTTAGGGACAGAGAAGGACACTCGTGGAAACTCTCAGTGTGCTATTCTGTGCTAAATCTTGTTTGTAGGGACAGAGTAGGACAGTGAGGGAAAGTGTCAGTGTGCTATTCTGTTCTAAACCAATCTTGCTGAACCATATTTGAAATCCTTGAGTTTAGGGACAGAGAAGGACACTCGTGGAAACTATAGGTGTGCTATTCTGTGCTAAATCTTGTTTGTAGGGACAGAGTAGGACAGTGAGTGAAACTGACAGTGTGCTATTCTGTTCTAAACCAATCTTGCTGAACCATATTTGAAATCCTTGAGTTTAGGGACAGAGAGTTACAGTGAGGGAAAGTGTCAGTGTGCTATTCTGTGCTAAATCTTGTTTGTAGGGACAGAGTAGGACAGTGAGTGAAACTGACAGTGTGCTATTCTGTTCTAAACCAATCTTGCTGAACCATATTTGAAATCCTTGAGTTTAGGGACAGAGAGGTACAGTGAGGGAAAGTGTCAGTGTGCTATTCTGTGCTAAATCTTGTTTGTAGGGACAGAGTAGGACAGTGAGTGAAACTGACAGTGTGCTATTCTGTTCTAAACCAATCTTGCTGAACCATATTTGAAATCCTTGAGTTTAGGGACAGAGAAGGACACTCGTGGAAACTATCAGTGTGCTATTCTGTGCTAAATCTTGTTTGTAGGGACAGAGTAGGACAGTGAGTGAAACTGACAGTGTGCTATTCTGTTCTAAACCAATCTTGCTGAACCATATTTGAAATCCTTGAGTTTACGGACAGAGAGGTACAGTGAGGGAAAGTGTCAGTGTGCTATTCTGTGCTAAATCTTGTTTGTAGGGACAGAGTAGGACAGTGAGTGAAACTGACAGTGTGCTATTCTGTTCTAAACCAATCTTGCTGAACCATATTTGAAATCCTTGAGTTTAGGGACAGAGAAGGACACTCGTGGAAACTATCAGTGTGCTATTCTGTGCTAAATCTTGTTTGTAGGGACAGAGTAGGACAGTGAGTGAAACTGACAGTGTGCTATTCTGTTCTAAACCAATCTTGCTGAACCATATTTGAAATCCTTGAGTTTAGGGACAGAGAGGTACAGTGAGGGAAAGTGTCAGTGTGCTATTCTGTGCTAAATCTTGTTTGTAGGGACAGAGTAGGACAGTGAGTGAAACTGACAGTGTGCTATTCTGTTCTAAACCAATCTTGCTGAACCATATTTGAAATCCTTGAGTTTAGGGACAGAGAAGGACACTCGTGGAAACTATCAGTGTGCTATTCTGTGCTAAATCTTGTTTGTAGGGACAGAGTAGGACAGTGAGTGAAACTGACAGTGTGCTATTCTGTTCTAAACCAATCTTGCTGAACCATATTTGAAATCCTTGAGTTTAGGGACAGAGAGGTACAGTGAGGGAAAGTGTCAGTGTGCTATTCTGTGCTAAATCTTGTTTGTAGGGACAGAGTAGGACAGTGAGTGAAACTGACAGTGTGCTATTCTGTTCTAAACCAATCTTGCTGAACCATATTTGAAATCCTTGAGTTTAGGGACAGAGAAGGACACTCGTGGAAACTCTCAGTGTGCTATTCTGTGCTAAATCTTGTTTGTAGGGACAGAGTAGGACAGTGAGGGAAAGTGTCAGTGTGCTATTCTGTTCTAAACCAATCTTGCTGAACACTATTTGAAATCCTTGAGTTTAGGGACAGAGAAGGACACTCGTGGAAACTATAGGTGTGCTATTCTGTGCTAAATCTTGTTTGTAGGGACAGAGTAGGACAGTGAGGGAAAGTGTCAGTGTGCTATTCTGTTCTAAACTAATCTTGCTGAACCATATTTGAAATCCTTGAGTTTAGGGACAGAGAAGAACACTCGTGGAAACTATCAGTGTGCTATTCTGTGCTAAATCTTGTTTGTAGGGACAGAGAGGTACAGTGAGTGAAACTGACAGTGTGCTATTCTGTTCTAAACCAATCTTGCTGAACCATATTTGAAATCCTTGAGTTTAGGGACAGAGAAGGACACTCGTGGAAACTCTCAGTGTGCTATTCTGTGCTAAATCTAGTTTGTAGGGACAGAGTAGGACAGTGAGTGAAACTGACAGTGTGCTATTCTGTGCTAAACCAATCTTGCTGAAGCATATTGCAAATCCTTGTGTTTAGGGACAGAGAAGGATAGGCAGGGGACAGTGTCAATGTCATTGTTGCTAAGCCTCCTGCACAGTATACACCTGAAGGTAGCCCTTATTGCTGTTTTTCCCATCTCCCTGCAGGCCATCCATTAAAATGTCTGGAAGGCAAACAAGGAGAGGCAGACAGTCAGGAGGCAAAAAAAGAGGGCAAGCAGGCTCTGTGTCTGGGGGCAACAGTGCTGGTCGTGGACGCGGTGCATTGTCATCAGCACATGGCCATGGGACACGCTTGTCCTTCTTTTCGGCAGCTGGACATGTTGAGCCACATCATGCCGAAGACTTGGTAGAGTGGATGACCAAGCCCACCTCATCCTCCTCATCCTCTCTCACCCAGGCTCAGGGTACTGGCAAAGCAGCTGCCAAAGCGTCCTCTTCTCTGGTATCATTATCTTCATTAGTCAATCCTTCCCTAGACCCACCATGTCCTCCTCCTGAGGAGTCCCCCGAACTGTTTGAGCACAGTGTTGGGTACATGTTCCAGGAGGATGCCCAGCATTTCGAAGGATCTGATGATGATACCCAGATAGAGGAAGGCAGTAGCGTGAGAGCAGAGAGAGGGGATGCTCAAGAAGGACACCAATCTGGCAGTCATGCTCCAGCAGCTGCAGCATACTGCCAGATTGGCTCCAGTGATGAGGAGGGAGGGGATGATGAGGTCACTGACTCCACGTGGGTGCCTAATAGGAGAGAGGAGGAGGAGGAGGATGAGGAGGAGGCACATCTCCAACGAGGCAGGATGCCCTTGGGTGGCCAGCATATGGGCAGCACACCGACGGAATCACACCGCAGAGCTCCGCCTGTGCAGGGCGCTGCCTCTGCCCTTCATTCAAAAAGTTCTTTGGTGTGGGCCTTTTTTGAGGCGAGTGCATCAGATCGCACAGCTGCTGTTTGCAACATATGTCTCAAGCGTATATCGCGTGGCCAAAACATCAGCCGCTTGGGCACCACATGCTTGATCAGACATATGTTGACCTGCCATGCAGCTCGTTGGCAAGCCTACCTTAAAGACCCACACCAAAGAACAAAGCTGACCTCTTCTTGCACCGCATCAGCTGGGATCTCCAACCCCACTATACCTTCACTCCTCTCTGAAACCTGCTCTGAGAGGAATGAAGGTGTAGAATTAGGTGTGTCACAGCCAAGTACTTGCGGGCACTCTGCTAGCAGTACACCAACGTCCGATTCTAGCAGGCAAATTTCCCTGCCCCAGCTGCTGGACCGTCGAAAGAAGTTCACTCCCAGCCATCCACATGCCCAGCGGTTGAATGCTAGCTTGGCTAAATTGCTAGCGCTTCAACTGCTGCCTTTTCATTTGGTAGACTCGGCCCCCTTCCGTGAGTTTGTGCAATGTGCGGTTCCTCAGTGGCAGGTTCCCAAACGCCACTTTTTCTCACGGAAGGCGATTCCGGCTCTCTACAGGCATGTGGAAGGCAATGTCTTGGCCTCGCTGGACAGGGCGGTCAGCGGTAAGGTGCATATTACCGCTGACTCATGGTCCAGCAGGCATGGACAGGGACGTTACCTTTCTTTCACGGCCCATTGGGTCACTCTTTTGGCAGCTGGGAAGGATGCAGGACAAGGTGCAGTAGTGTTGGAGGTTGTTCCACCGCCACGCCTCCAAAATGCTACTACTGGTTGTGACACACCTCTCTCCTCCACCCCCTCCTCTTCTTCTTCCTCCATGGCCTCTTCCTGTGGTTTGTCCTCGGAACCAGCGGAGCTCCGTAGGCGTTCAAGGGGCTACGTAAGTACGCAGGCAAAAAGATGCCATGCCGTGCTTGCGCTGGTGTGTTTGGGGGACAGGAGCCACACTGGGGCAGAGGTCCTGTCTGCTGTGCAGGGGCAGGCAGAGAGGAGGTTGACGCCACGCCAGCTTAAGCCAGGAATGGTGGTTTGCGACAATGGCACCAACCTCCTCTCCGCCCTCCTACAGGGACAACTGACCCATGTGCCCTGTATGGCTCACGTCCTTAACCTGGTGGTGCAGCGGTTCTTGGGCAGGTACCCGGGCTTACAGGATGTCCTGAGGCAGGCCAGGAAAGTCTGTGTTCATTTCCGCAGATCTTATAATGCCAGTGCTCGCCTGGCTGAGCTGCAAAAGGAGTTGAACCTGCCCAAGAACCGCCTTATATGTAACATGCCCACCAGGTGGAACTCAACGTTGGCCATGCTGCAGCGGCTGCACACGCAGCAGAGGGCCATCAATGAGTACCTGTGCGACTACGGCACCAGGACAGGGTCAGGGGAGCTCGGGTTTTTTTCACCACGCCAGTGGGGCATGATCAGGGATGCATGCACTGTCCTGGCACCATTTGAGGAGGCCACGAGGATGGTGAGCAGTGACAGTGCATGCATCAGTGACACTGTACCTCTTGTCCACCTGTTGGAGCACACGCTGCGTGGAATAATGGACAGGGCACTTGAGGCAGAACAGAGGCAGGAAGAGGAGGACTTCCTTGCCTCTCAAGGCCCCCTTTACCCTGACAGTGTTCCTTCTGTCCCACCCATCGCACAGGAAGAGGAGGAGGAGGAGGAGGATTGTGTCAGCATGGAGGTGGAGGCTGGCACTCAGCATCATCAGCAGCAGTCTTTTAGGGATGATTTACAGTCCCAAGAAACCAGTGGACTTGTACGTGGCTGGGAGGAGGTGGCTGCGGATCATGTCGTCCTTAGTGACCCAGAGGACTCCGGACTGAATGCCTCAGCTAACCTACGCTGCATGGCCTCCCTGATCCTGCAAAGTCTGCGGAAGGATCCTCGTATTCTTCGGATCAAGGAGAGGGACCATTACTGGCTGGCCACTCTCCTTGATCCACGGTACAAGGGTAAGGTTGCGGACCTTATGTTACCGTCGCAGAGGGAGCAGAGGATGAGACAACTCCGGGAGGCCTTGCAGAAAGGTCTGTGCAACGCGTTCCCAGAGACTGGGAGGTTACAAACTCCTGGTCCTGGACAACGAGTTGCTGAGGCTTCGGGCAGTCAAAGAAGGAGCGGTGGGGAAGGTGGCCGTCTGACCGATGCGTTCAGACAATTCTTTAGTCCGCAGCCCCAAAGTATGATCGTTTCCAGCAACCATCGCCAGCGTCTGATATACATGGTGCAGGAATACCTAGGGGCAAGGTCAGACTTGGACACCTTCCCCACCGAAAATCCTCTGGCTTACTGGGTCTTGAGGATGGATCACTGGCCAGAGCTTGCACAGTATGCAATTGAGCTACTGGCCTGTCCTGCATCCAGCGTTCTTTCAGAACGCACATTCAGTGCTGCTGGAGGATTTGTCACGGATCACAGGGTGCGCCTGTCCACCGACTCGGTTGATCGACTGACTTTCATCAAGATGAACCAGTCTTGGATCACCACCAGCTACCACACACCTGATGCTGATATAACAGACTAATTGATTTTAAAATGTCACATCCCTTCAAGACTGATGCTGATGCTGAGTTCCTGTGCTGTTATGTTGACTAGCTATCCTCCTCCTCCTCCTCAATGATCTGATTAATAATGATAGCTTGGAAGATCATTTTGGTTTATGGGTGCCGCCACCAGTGGCTAAGGCCCAATTTTTCAGCCCCTGTTTAACAGGGGCGTGTAATTAAAATTTTTGATGCAATACTTTGCAACAGGCCTCATTGCTGTGCTCCAAGTACAGTATCTGTGAGGGGTTGCAGTGTTGTGCCACCAGTGCCTAAGGCCCAATTTTTCAGCCCCTGTTCAACAGGGGCATGCAATTATAATTATTGATCTAATAATTCACAGCAGGGCCCATTGCTGCGCCCACCAAGAGTAACTGTCAGGCCTTACAGTGTTGTGTCAACACCACCACCACCACCACCACCACCAAAGGCCCAATTTTTCAGCCCCTGTTCAACAGGGGCATGCAATTATAATTATTGATCTAATAATTCACAGCAGGGCCCATTGCTGCGCCCACCAAGAGTAACTGTCAGGCCTTACAGTGTTGTGTCAACACCACCACCACCCCCAAAGGCCCAATTTTTCAGCCCCTGTTCAACAGGGGCATGCAATTATAATTATTGATCTAATAATTCACAGCAGGGCCCATTGCTGCGCCCACCAAGAGTAACTGTCAGGCCTTACAGTGTTGTGGCACCAGAACCACCATCAAAGGCCCAATTTTTACTACCACTGTTCAACAATTATATGTTATTACAATTCCTGATATAATAGTTGACAGCAGGGCGTTCCAGCACCCACCAAGAGTAACTGTGAGTGCTTACAGTGTTGTGCCAACACCAACACCTAAGGGGCCAATTTCTGCAGAGTATATACGGCAGGTCCCTACTTTCAAACATCCAACTTACAAACGACTACTACTTGCAAACGGAAGAAGACAACAGGAAGTGAGAGGAAATCTACCCCTTGGAAGGAAAATTCTCTCCTGTAAGAATTAATATGGGAGAAAGGTGTCTCCTCTCTACTGATGCTTTATCACCAATCCTTGTTTCAATAAAAACACCACATTTCAAAATCAGTTGTCATTGGGACGCAAAGTGAGGTGAAATGTTCTGAACAGGGGCACAGACAGCAAAACAAATGTTACAGGGGTGATAACCCTTCCCTATGTTTTCCAAAAAGCTTAAAAATAGGTATTTGGGCTGGAGCTACACTTAAACAATGTAGCTGTTCAAAATTACAAACAGATTCAACATAAGAACAAACTGTCTTGTATGCACCGCCTGTATACGGCTGTTCAGAGTATATAGGGCCTTTTTTATTTTGTGTGCGGGGTTCCCCTTAATATCCATACAAGACCCAAAGGGGCTGGTAATGGGCTGGGGTAGGGGGGGGGGTGATGGGGTAGCTATGCCATTTTTCTTAAAGATTTTCATCCATATTACCGGGACCAGACATTACATTAAAGCCGCAAGCAGTTTTAAATGGCTTTTTTTTCCTTTAGAAATGTAATTTTGTGCAGGGACAGTTCTAAACACGGGAAACACGTGGCACTTCACAGGCATTCTTTAGACACCCCCCAGGTACAATATTTAAAGGAATATTTGACTTTTTTTTTTTCACTTTATGCATCATTAAAATGACTGCTCCCGGAAAACGTCCGTTTTTAAAACTTCTTTTTGCATTGATACATGTCCCCTGGTGCAGAACCCAAACTCTGTTTAGGACAATAACATGGATAATAGTCGTTATAATTAGCACTTTAGAATCCGAACGTTCGCATCCATTGTATTTAATAGGGTTCTAACGTTCGTGCGAACTTTCGGTCCGTTCGCGGGTTCTGGTGCGAACCGAACCCGGGGGTGTTCGGCTCATCACTAGACTCCACCTGGCCTGTCTAGGATTCAGACGTTTAGCATTCTGTAGATACTGTAAATTCTTGTGGTCAGTAAAGATCGTTATGGAGTGAGGGGAACCCTCCAAGAGATGACGCCACTCCTCTAACGCCAATTTAATCCCGATCACCGATGGCATAATTCCTCTCTGCCTGAGAATTTTTTTTGGAGAAGAACGCACATGGTTGACGTCTCTTCTCAAAGAATTGAAGAAGCACAGCTCCCACCCCCATTGAGGAAGCGTCCACTTCAATAAAAAATGCATCCCCAGGATTTGGTCTCCTCAAGAGAGGTCCAGAAACAAAGGCCTGTTTCAGGTCGTGAAATGCAGAGACAGCTTCGGGAGGCCAGTCTTTGGCATTCGCACCCTTCTTGGTTAAAGCGATAATAGGCGCGGCAATGGAAGAGTAATTCCTTATGAACTGCCTATAATAATTTGTGAAGCCAAGAAAGCGCTGTGTGGCCTTGAGGCTAGCAGGAAGAGGCCAGTTGGTAATAGCCAAGACCTTCGCAGGATCCATACGAAGACCCGAACATGAGACAAAGCACCCCAAAAACAGGACCTCAGAACATTCAAAGGAACATTTCTCCAGCTTGGCATAGAGATTGTTCTCTCTAAGACGCTGAAGTACAGTGCGGACATGGTTTCTGTGGACGAGCAGATTTTCAGAAAAGATCAGATTGTCATCCAGATAGATGACAACAAACTGGTACAGCAGATCTCTGAAGATTTCATTGACGAAGTTTTGAAACACAGCTGGGGCATTACACAAACCAAAAGGCATCACCAGGTATTCGTAATGCCCGTCTCTAGTGTTGAATGCAGTCTTCCATTCGTCACCCTCCCGTATTCGAATGAGATTGTACGCGCCTCTGAGATCCAACTTGGTGAAAATGGAGGCACCCTTCAACCTATCGAATAGTTCAGATATTAAGGGTAAGGGGTATCGATTTTTAATAGTAACCGCGTTTAAACCTCGATAGTCGATACAGGGTCTTAGGGTACCATCCTTTTTGGCAACGAAAAAGAACCCTGCCCCTGCAGGTGATGCGGATTTCCGGATGAAACCTCTCTCCAGATTCTCTGCAACATACCCAGACATGGCCTGGGTCTCTGGGATGGACAGAGGGTAGGTACGACCCCTGGGCAGAGTTGCTCCGGGGACAAGATCAATAGCACAGTCAAAAGACCTGTGGGGAGGAAGCACCTCAGCTGATTTCTTACAGAACACATCCCGGTAATCACTGTATGCAGCGGGAAGGTCAGAAGAAACAGAAGTGGTAGCAACCGGAAGTCTCTCTTTGGGGGCCACCTTGAGAAGACATGACGAGAAACATGAGGGACCCCAAGCCAGGACCTGCCCAGAGGCCCAGTCCACATGTGGAGAGTGGAGCTGCAGCCAAGGAAGGCCCAATACAATGGGGGTAGAGGCCTTGGGTAGAATGAGAAAGGATATCCACTCCTGGTGGAGAATCCCTACCGACATCCTAATGGGTAGCGTCTGGAAGCGAATAGGGCCCCCTGGGAGAACAGTGCCATCAATTGCCGAGACTACCAATGGGGTAGCGAGAGGTGAAAGGGTAAGCTTCATAGAAGAAGCAGTTCCCCAATCCATAAAATTGCCGGCTGCCCCTGAATCCAGATATGCAAGGGTTGATTGAGGAGAAGTGCCTACATGAAGGAACACCGGCAGGAGAAGGCGAGAAGGTGATGTTTCAGGGTCCAATACTCCACCTTCCAAATGTATTAAGCCCGAGCGTTCCCCGGACAGAAGCGAGCAAAAGTCACGAAAATGACCCTTGCCCCCACAATAGAGGCACAAGCCCAGAGTTCTGCGCCTAGCACGTTCTTCGGGGGTTAGTCTGGTCCGGCCCAGCAGGCAGAAGATGCTCCACAGGACGAAGGGAGGGGAGCTCAGACTGGCTAGGACCCAGAGAGTGCTGGCGTCTTTTTTCTAAGGACCTCTCTTGAAAAAGAATGTCGATCTGATTGTATAACGAAATTACATCGTCCAGACCGACGGGAATGGCTCTTCCCGCTAATTCGTCTTTCACTCGGTCAGAGAGGCCATGTAAAAAGGTAGCGACCAGGGCCTCATTATTCCAGCTCAATTCAGCTGTGTGGATACGGAACTGAAGAGCATATTGTCCCACTGAACTAGATTCTTGGCGAAGACGTAAGACAGCACTAGCCGCTGAAGAAGCCCGAGCTGGCTCTTCGAAGATATTACGAAAGAGCTTCAAGAAGTCGGACAGGCTGGAAACCACCGGATCATTCCTCTCCCACAGGGGGGCAGCCCAGGCCAAAGCTTCACCGGAGAGGAGGGAAATGATATAGGCTACCTTAGCCCGGTCAGACAGGAAGTTTTGAGGCTGAAGCTCAAAATGAATCGTGCATTGGCTGAGAAACCCCCTGCAGGCCTTGTAGTCCCCAGAGAAACGGAACGGAGCTGGCAGTGTTAGTGAGTGTGTGGCTGCTGTTATGGATGACATGTTTCTTTAAATGCAACTCTATGGTGCATCTCTGTTGTACTTCTTCCTGTGTTGTGTTTCCTGTTTCCTGCTGGTTCTTTCAGTAAACATGGCTTATGTACAGTAATGGTTTGTGCTGTCTCTCTACATATATCACGACAAACATGGTGTCAGAAGATTTGGATCCATGCTCTTTCTACACATTTGATGCTGAGAGCCTGCCAGCCTTCATGTGAGTGTTCTTGGAACTGATTGTGCCTCCTGACAATTGCAGTCCTGTCCTGGATGCTGAGTGTTTGCAGCAAGGAAAACAGCATCATGGCAGCTAACAGCATTCTACTGCCTGAGGCAATGAGGGTGAGTGGAGATGTTGGCAGTAACTGGGACAATTTCAGGGCTGAGTTTCAGGACTATTCCCTAGCCACAGGGTTAAATGAGAAGTCTGCAGCAGTGCAAGCAGCCACGCTGAGAAGGATAATAGGCAGTGAATGCCTCCATGTTTACAAGCATAATCTGAACCTCACAGAGGAGCAAAAGAGTGACACCAAAACCATTCTGGATGCATTAGAAGCTTTCTTCAGACCTTCTAAAAATGTCATCTATGAAAGATATATATTTGGCTGCTGTAAGCAAGAAGACTGTGAATCAATAGACAGGTTTGTCACACGGCTAAGAGCAAAAGCTGCAAGCTGTGAGTATGGCTCTCTGAGAGATGAACTTATTTGTGATAAAATAGTTTTGGGTATCACCAGTGAAAGCACACGCCGCCACCTATTGAGGAAACATGATTTAGAGCTACAAACAGCAATTGAGGTATGTCGCACTGATGAACTTACTGACAAACATATGAAAGCTATGGAGCAGGATAAACCGATTGACAATATCAATGCAGCCTCTAAACAACAGCAAAACTTCAAAAACCACCAGCATAAGTTTCAGCACAAGGGTCACCTACACAACTCACCTGGGAGGAAGCCTGCATCATGCAAGTATTGCGGCAATGTGCATGTACGAGAGAAAGAAAAGTGTCCTGCATATGGGAAAATCTGTACTGCATGTGGTAAACCAAATCACTTTGCAAGAGTGTGTCTCTCCAGTAAAATGGAAGCAAGAAAGCTGCACACAATTGAGCAAATGTCAGATCCGGAGAATGCACACCTGCTTAGCACTGATATGGTATACTCCTCAGAATGCATTGGTGCTGTAAACACAAAGGGCAAAAAATGGTTTGTAAACCTCAGATTAAACAATATAATCCAACCCTGCCAGCTGGACTCGGGTGCAACGTGTGATGTCATGAGTATAAAGGACAAAATGAAACTGGCACCCAGAGCACCCCTTCAGCCTAGTAGCACCAAACTAAAGTTGTATTCAGGGGAACTAATGGAATCATTGGGGCTATTCCAAACAGAATGCAGCATACGTGATTGTATACACAAACTGAACTTTGAGATTGTTGATGCCGATCAGAAACCGCTATTATCAGGTTCAACATGTGAGCGCCTTGGACTGATGCTGTTCACCATTCCTGCTGAGCTACATAATGTTGATAATCAGCCTGCAAAATCTCTGACTAGGCCACTGATAAAACAGCAAATTCTTCACACCTACAGTGATGTGTTTGAGGGCCCGATAGTCTCTGTTCCAGGAGAGGTTCGTTTTGAACTTGATCCTACCATTCAACCTGTACAATGTGCCCCACGCAATGTGCCTATCGCCATTAAGCCACTGGTTAAAGCTCAACTAGATAAATATGAAGCTGAAGGACATCTAACTTCAGTAACAGAGCCTACAGATTGGATCAGTAACATGGTTGTTATCAGAAAGCCTGAGAAGATCAGAATATGCATTGATCCCAAGTTTCTGAATATGGCCCTGAAACGGCCACACTACTTAATGCCAACACTCGATGATATTTTGCACAAACTACCTAAAGCACGTGTCTTCACACTTGTGGATGCTAGAGATGCCTTTTTACAGTGCAAACTGGATGAAAAGAGTAGCTACATGACCATGTTCTGGACTCCTTGGGGCAGAAAGAGATGGCTCAAACTACCATTTGGAGTCTCTGTAGCACCGGAGGTATACCAGCGAAAGCAGCATGAACTATTAGGTGGTCTTGACGGAATTGAGCCAATAGCTGATGACATTCTTATAGTTGGCTGCGGCAATACAGATGAGGAGGCTGAGCAAGACCATGATGAAAAGTTAATAGCGCTACTGGATCATTGTAGGCAGGTGATGCTGAGGCTTAGTGTGAAGAAATTGCAGTTCAAGGTGGAAGAAGTCCGTTTCCATGGACATATCCTGTCTTCACAAGGCTTAAAAGCTGACCCGGATAAGATTAAAGCCATTGTGGACATGCCACAACCTGCTGATGCCAAAGCGGTACAGAGATTTATTGGCTTTGTTACATACCTAGCAACATTCCTGCCACACTTATCTGAGGTGTGTGAGCCACTAAGACGACTTCTGGACAAAGATGCAGTTTGGCACTGGCTTCCCAAGCATGACCGGGCAGTAGAGGATATAAAAAACACTTGGTCACCTCTGCCCCAGTGTTGAAATACTATGATGTCACAAAGCCTGTTACCATACAAAGTGACTCCAGTAAAAATGGTCTAGGCTGTTGCCTTTTGCAGAAAGGTCAGCCAGTTGCATATGCGTCCAGAGCTCTTTCATCAGCTGAGAAAAATTATGCTCAAATTGACAGGGAATGTTTAAGCATTGTATTTGCTTGCCAGTGTTTCCATCATTATCTTTATGGACAGGATTCAATTACAGCTGAAACTGATCACAAACCTTTGATAGCCATATTCAAAAAGCCCCTTTTGTGTGCTCCCAAGCGTTTGCAGTGCATGATGCTTACATTGCAGCATTACAACCTCAATGTTGTCTACAAGCCAGGATGTGAAATGTATATCAGCGATACCCTGAGCAGAGCTACGTCAGATAATGTGGCACCTGGAGGTGAGCATGAACATCGTACAATTTGTCTGCTGGAACAGGAACAAAATTTATTTGCCGATATCAATCAAGCAGACTATCTTAATGTCACAGATCAACGACTACATCAACTCATACAGCACACTGACAGTGATGCAACTTTACAAGCTTTGAAGTCTATTGTTTTGAGTGGGTGGCCAGATGAAAAAGATGCAGTACCTGGCATTGTAAGGGAATACTGGTCCTTTAGAGATGAGATCATTATACAAAATGGTATCTTGTACAAAGGTCCAAGGGTCATCGTGCCGAAGTCACTGAGAGCAGAGATGTTATTAGTCATACACTCCAGCCATATTGGTGGTGAAGCATGCTACAGGAAAGCTTGTGATACTCTTTACTGGCCCAACATGCATGGTGAAATCAAAGACTTTGTCAGTAATTGGCCCACCTGCAATGAATATGCCCATTTGCAACAGAAAGAAACCATGATGTCACATGAGATACCTACACGTCTGTGGCAGATTATCAGTATGGACTTATTCAACTACGCAGGCAAGGAATACCTGCTTTTAGTCGATCATTATTCAGACTTCTGGGAAATAGACCTTCTTCCCGACTTATCCACTGAAGCTACAATTAAGAGGTGCAAGGCTCAGTTTGCACGTCATGGCCAACCAGATACAGTGATCTCCGACAATGGCCCTCAGTTTGCAAGCCTACAATTCAGAAAATTTGCCACTGAATGGGAGTTTGAGCATGTTACTTCCTCACCACGTCATCCCCAGGCTAATGGCAAAGCTGAATCAGCTGTAAAGATTGTTAAAAATTTATGCAAGAAAGCACAAAGTGATGGTAAAGACCCATGGAAGGCCATTTTACATTGGAGAAACACTCCGACTGAAGGCATGGATAGTAGCCCGGCACAAAGACTGATGTCAAGGAGATTAAAGACCTCCTTACCAGTATCAAATAGGCTGCTTGAACCCTCTGTTATACAAGGTGTTCCAGAAAAGATAAGGATTAAGAGACAAGTGTCAAAGGCACGATATGACACATCGGCCAGAGATTTGTCAGAATTAAATATTGGAGAACGAATCTGTATAAAACAATTACCTGGAGATCGAACAGGCCGTTGGAGAATAGGTACTTGTCTGCAAAAGGTTGCACCACGCTCCTATCTTGTGGACGTTGAAGGAACTCTCTATCGCCGCAATCGAGTGGATTTGAGAGTGACAGAGCAGACTGATTCTCAGTATCCCGTTGATAGATCAGACTCACCTACAACCGCTGGTTGTACTTGAGGTTGCGGATTCGGGGTTCCCAAGGAGGCCTGAAGCTGTTAGAATCGAGAAGCCAGATCCTGGAGGAATCGCATCACCTGAGTCTGATTCGATTCCTGGGTTTCAAGTCTGCGAACTATGCCCTGCAATGGATCATCCGCGGGGAGCGGCATGTCAGCCGGGTTCATGGCTGATCAAACTGTCAGGTCACCTACGGCCAGGTGACAGATGCACACCGTAGGGGGACAGGAGTGCACCGCAAGGTAGTGAACCCTATGGCTGACTGCTGCGGATAGGAAACTGGGTGGTTGTGGAAAGCGGGACCAGAGGAGCACAACCGGGATCTTATAGGAAGCTAGAGCCAAGATTCCCCAGGGCGCGGAGTCTAAGACCCAGCAGGTCTTCTCCAGAGCCTCTAGTGGTGAGGATGTTATGCTGCAGGCTGGGTCCAGGTCGCGGCCCCTAGAGTCTCCTAGCTCACGCCCCGTAGGATAAGGGGACAAGAGGGGAAGCAGCAGCACAAGATATAAGAGTAACGAATAACAAGCTAAAAGTCAAGGGCCACAAGCAGACAAGGATAACGAAAGACAAGCCGAAGGTCAAGGGTCACAAGCAGACAGGGATAGTCGGGGACAAGCCAATAACGTAACAGAGAGACAGACGTAGCACACGGCAGGCAGGAACCCAAACACACAATGCCTAACAAACACGTTGATCAGCAAAGCAGGCTTGCAGTGCACAGGTTAATATAGTGTTCTGAGATAGGGCCTGGGGTGGAGTCTGGCTGGGAGGAGATTATAAAGGAAGCCAGGTGAAGGGGGTCTGGTCTCTAAGATGAACACATGAGGAGGAAAGGTAAGATGGCAGACAGACATTAATGCATATCCAAGACAGGGACAAGTCCTTTATTAAAAAAAAAAAAATGTAAAATAAAAAAAAAAAGATTCCAGCGATGTAATCCACTCTCGATCTCAACTCCAGCGATGTAATCCATTCTCGGTATCCAACGATGGATGATCTCCACTCTCCAGCGATGATATCCAGCGAGGAATACGCACCAGATCCTGACTCCACCGGAGACACCCGGGAATGACGCGGCGCTAGCCTGACAGCTCTTATGTAGCTGAGGGCGGGGGCCACCCGTCACGTGACCCCATCCCCCTCTGACACAAGGGGAAATGCCAGCCTTTTCCAGTGACTTGTATGGGTGACCCCGCCCCCCTCTGATGCAACGGGAAACCGACCGTCCACGTCACTGGGAAAGCCTGGCGTTTCCCCTTACGTCAGAGGGGGCGGGGTCACGTGATGGGTGGCCCCGCCCTCAGCTACATAAGAGCTGTTAGGCTAGCGCCGCGTCATTCCCGGGGTGTCTCCGGTGGAGTCAGGATCGTGTGCGTGTTCCTCGCTGGATATCATCGCTGGAGAGTGGAGATCATCCATCGCTGTATACCGAGAATGGATTACATCGCTGGAGTGGACATCGAGAGTGGATTACATCGCTGGAATCTTTTTTTTTTTTTTTTTTTAATAAAGGACTTGCCCCAAGCTGTGTCTGTGTGGTTTTTAACAAATTGACTCTTTTTTTTGTGAAATTATAGGGGTACAATGTACCCCGTTATCAATTCACATAGGGGGGGCCAGGATCTGGGGGTCCCCTTTGTTAAAGGGGGCTTCCATATTCCGATAAGCCCCCCTCCCACAGACCCCCTCAACCACAGGACAAGGGTTGTGGGGATGAAGCCCTTGTCCCCATCAACATGGGGACAAGGTGCTTTGAGGGTCACAGACCCCCAAAGCATCCTCCCCTTGTTGAGGGCATGTGGCCTGGTATGGTTCAGGAGGGGGGGCGCTCTCTCGTCACCCTTCTTTTTCTGCGGCCTGCCACGTTGCGTGCTCGGATAAGGGTCTGGTATGGACTTTGAGGGGGACCCCCACGCCATTTTTTTTTAAAATTTGGTGCATGGTGCCCCTTAATATCCATACCAGACCTGAAGGGCCTGGTAATGGAATTTTGGGGGGACCCCCACGCATTTTATCAATACAAAAAAAAGTTTTAAAAACGTCAGTTTTTTCGTGAGCAGTGATTTTAATAATGCTTAACGTGAAACAATAAAAGTGAAATATTCCTTTAAATTTCGTACCTGGGGGGTGTCTATAGTATGCCTGTAAAGTGGCACATGTTTCCCGTGCTTAGAACTGTCCCTGCACAAAATTTCATTTTTGAAGGAAAAAAAAGTAATTTAAAACCCGGCTATTAATGAATTGTCGGGTCCCGGCAATACAGATAAAAGTCATTGAAAAAAATGGCAGGGGTTCCCCCCCCAGTCCATTACCAGGCCCTTTGGGTCTGGTATGAATTTTAAGGGGAACCCCAGCCGTTTTTTTATGACTTTTATCTGTATTTCCCGGACCCGACAATTCATTAATAGGGATGAGCCGAACACCCCCCGGTTCGGTTCGCACCAGAACCTGCGAACGGACCGAAAGTTCTCGCAAACTTTAGAACCCTATTAAATACAAAGGACGCAAATGTTCTAAATCAAAAGTGCTAATTATAGCGGCTAATATGCAAGTTATTGTTCTAAAAAGGGTTTGGGGACCTGGGTCCTGTCCCAGGGGACATGTATCAATGCAAAAAGAAGTTTTAAAAATGGCAGTTTTTTCGGGAGCAGTGATTTTAATGATGCATAAAGTGAAAAAAAAAAGTGAAAAAAAAAGTGAAATATTCCTTTAAATATCGTACCTGGGGGGGGGGTGTCTAAAGTATACCTGTGAAGTAGCAGGTGTTTCCCGTGTTTAGAACTGTCCCTGCACAAAATGACATTTCTAAAGGAAAAAAAGCCATTTAAAACTGCTTGCGGCTTTAATGTAATGTCTGGTCCCGGCAATATGGATGAAAATCATTGAGAAAAATGGCATGGGTACCCCCCCCCCCCCCAGCCCACTACCAGCCCCTTTGGGTCTTGTATGGATATGAAGGGGAACCCCGCACCCAAATTAAAAAAAGGCTCTATATACTCTGAACAGCAGTATACAGGCGGTGCAAACAAGGCAGGTACTGTAGGTTTGTTCTTAAGTAGAATCTTTTTGTATATTGGAACAGGTAAATTTTTTAAGTGTAGCTCCAGCCAAAAAATCTATTTTTAAGCTTTTTGGAAAACATAGGGAAGGGCTATCATCACCCCTGTAACATTGGTTTTGCTGTCTGTGCACCTGTTCAGAACATTTCACTGCACTTTCCGTCCCAATGACAAATGTTTTTTGAAAATTTTGGGGTTTGGTGCTGGAACGCCCTGCTGTGAACTATTATATCAAGAATTGTAATTACATGCCATTGTTGAACAGTGGTAGGAAAAATTGGGCCTTTGGTAGTGGTGGTGGTGCTGGTGCCACAACACTGTAAGTCCTCACAGTTACTCTTGGTGGGCGCAGGAATGGACCCAGCTGTGTGAAATATTAGATCAAGAATTGTAATTACATGACATTGTTGAACAGTGGTAGGAAAAATTGGGCCTTTGGTGGTGGTGCTGGTGCCACAACACTGTAAGCCCTCACAGTTACTCTTGGTGGGCGCAGGAATGGGCCCAGCTGTGAAATATTGGATCAAGAATTGTAATCACATGCCCCTATTGAACAGGGGCTGAAAAATTGGGCCTTTGGTGGTGGTGGTGGTGGTGTTGCCACAACACTGTAAGCCCTTACAGTTACTCTTGGTGGGCGCAGGAATGGGCCCTGCTGTGAACTATTAGATCAAGAATTGTAATTACATGCCCCTGTTGAACAGGGGCAGAAAAATTGGGCCTTAGGCACTGGTGCTGGCGCCACAACACTGCAACCCCTCACAGATACTGTACTTGGAGCACAGCAATGAGCCCTGTTGCAAAGTAATGCATCAAAAATTGTAATTAAATGCCCCTGTTAAACAGGGGCAGAAAAATTGGGCCTTAGCCACTGGTGCTGGTGCCACAACACTGCAACCCCTCACAGATACTGTAAACGAGCAGAATGAGGGAGAGGCCACTCATCTTCACGTGTAATGGTACTCACAAACACCCTGGGTGCATGCTCTGCATATACAAGGCAAAAGAAAGGAAGTATCTTCTGGACAGCCGCACACCGAATAAAATGCCTTTTATTTGTAAAATCACCACAGCACTACAAGTCACAGCACACCCAGTCAAACTGATGCGTTTCACACTGTACTAGTGTTTAATCATAGCTAATAAAAAGGCATTTTATTCGGTGTGCGGCTGTCCAGAAGATACTTCCTTTCTTTTGCCTCACAGATACTGTACTTGGAGCGCAGCAATGAGCCCTGCTGCAAAGCATTGCCTCAAAAATTGTAAATACACGCCCCTGTTAAACAGTGGCTGACAAATTGGGCCTTAGGCACTGGTGCTGGTGCCACAACACTGCAACCTCTCACAGATACTGTAGTTGGAGCACAGCAATGAGCCCTGCTGCAAAGCATTGCATCAAAAATTGTAAATACACGCCCCTGTTAAACACGGGCTGAAAAATTGGGCCTTAGACACTGGTGGCGGTGCCCATAACCAAAAATGTTCTTTCAAGCTATCAGCATGATTATTGAGGAGGAAGAGGATAGTCACTCATATCAGCATAGGCAGTCTTGAAGGGATCTGACATTTCCAAAAAAATTATTCGGTTACATCAGCATCAGGTGCTTGGTAGTTGGTGGTGATCCAAGACTGATTAATTTTTATGAAGGTCAGTCGATCGACCGAGTCGGTGGACAGGCACACCCTGTGATCGGTTAAAAAGCCTCCAGCAGCACTGAATGTGCATTCTGAAAGAATGCTGGATGCAGGACAAGCCAGTATCTCAATTGCATACTGTGCAAGCTCTGGCCAGTGATCCATCCTCAAGACCCAGTAACCCAGAGGATTTTCGGTGGGAAAGGTGTCCAAGTCTGATCTTGCCCCTAGATATTCCTGCACCATGTAAACCAGACGCTGGCGATGGTTGCTGGAAGCGATCATACCTTGGGACTGCGTACTAAAATTTGTCTGAACGCATCGGTCAGACGGCCACCTTCTCCACCGCTCCTTCTTTGACTGACCGGAGTCTCAGCAACACGTTGTCCATGACCAGGAATTTGTAACCTCCCAGTCTCTGGGAACGCGTTGCACGGACCCTTCTGCAAGGCCTCCCAAAGATGCTTCATCCTCTGCTCCCTCTGCGACGGCAAGATAAGGTCCGCAACCTTAGCCTTGTAACGTGGGTCAAGGAGGGTTGCCACCTAGTTATGATCCCTCTCCTTGATCGCATGAATACAAGGATCCTTCCGCAGGCTTTGCAGAATCAGGGAGGCCATGCAGCGTAGGTTTGCTGAGGCATTCGGTGCGGAGTCCTCTGGGTCACTGAGGACGACATGATCCGCAGCCACCTCCTCCCAGCCACGTACAAGTCCATGGGTGTCTTGGGACTGTAATTGATCCCTTGAAGACTGCTGCTGATGCTGAGTACTAGGCTCCACCTCCATGCTGACACAATAATCCTCCTCCTCGTCCTCTTCCTGTGTGATAGCCGGGCCAGCAGGAACACTGTCTGGATAAAGGGGGCCTTGAGAGGTAAGAAAGTGCTCCTGTTGCTGCCTCTCTTCTGCCTCAAGTGCCCTGTCCATTATTTCATGCAGCGTGTGCTCCAACAGGTGGACAAGAGGGACAGTGTCCCTGATGCATGCACTGTCACTGCTCACCATCCTCGTGGCCTCCTCAAATGGTGCCAGGACAGTGCATGCATCCCTTATCATGGCCCACTGGCGTGGAGAAAAAAATCCAAGCTCCCCTGACCCTGTCCTGGTGCCATATTGCAACAGATACTCATTGATGGCCCTCTGCTGCGTGTGCAGCCGCTGCAGCATGGCCAATGTAGAGTTCCACCTGGTGGGCATGTCACAGATTAGGCGGTTCTTGGGCAGATTGTAATCCTTTTGCAGGTCAGCCAGCCGAGCACTGGCATTATATGACCGGTGGAAATGCCCACAGAGTTTCCTGGCCTGCTTCAGGACCTCCTGTAAGCCCGGGTACCTGCCCAAGAACCACTGCACCACCAAGTCAAGGACGTGAGCCAAACAGGGCACATGGGTCAGTTGTCCCTGTCGGAGGGCGGAGAGAAGGTTGGTGCAATTGTCGGAAACCACCTTTCCTGGCTTAAGCTGGCGTGGCATAAGCCACCTCTGAGCCTGCCCCTGCAGAGCTGACAGAATATCTGCCCCAGTGTGGCTCCTGTCCCCCAAGCACACCAGCTCAAGCACCGCATGGCATTTTTTGCCTGCGTTCTTGCGTAGCCCCTTGAACGCCTACGGAGCACCTCTGGTTCCGAGGACAAAGCACAGGTAGGGGCCATGGAGGAAGAAGAAAAGGAGGGGGTGGAGGAGAGAGGTGTGTCAGAATCACCAGTAGTAACATTTTGGAGGCGTGGTGGTGGAACAACCCCCAACACTACTGCACCTTGTCCTGCATCCTTCCCAGCTGCCAGCAGAGTCACCCAATGGGCCGTGAAAGAAAGGTAACGTCCCTGTCCATGCCTGCTGGACCATGAGTCAGCGGTAATATGCACCTTACCGCTGACCGCCCTGTCCAGCGAGGCCAAGACATTGCCTTCTACATGCCGGTAGAAAGCCGGAATCGCCTTCCGTGAGAAAAAGTGGTGTTTGGGAACCTGCCACTGAGGAACCGCACATTCCACAAACTCACGGAAGGGGGCAAAGTCTACCAACTGAAAAGGCAGCAGTTGAAGTGCTAGCAATTTAGCCAAGCTAGCATTCAACCACTGGGCATATGGATGGCTGGGAGTGAACTTCTTTCGGCGGTGCAGCAGCTGGGGCAGTTAAATTTACCTGGTACAATCGGACGTCGGTGTACCGATAGCAGATTGTCTGCAAGTACTTGGCTGTGTCACACCTAATTCTACACCTTCATTCCTCTCAGTGCAGGTTTCAGAGGACTGAAGGTATAGTGGGGTTGGAGATCCCAGCTGATGAGGAGCAAGGAGAGGTCCGCTTTGTTCTTTGGTGTGGGTCTTTTAGGTAAGCTTGCCAATGGACTGCATGGCAGGTCGATATATGTCTGGTCAATAGACATGTGCAATTCGTTTAGTTACGAATTCGTTATCCGTCAAAATTCGTTATATTCGTTGATTCGTAAACATACGAATGAACGAACGGTTCGATAACATTACAAACGAACAACGAATAATCTAAACGAACGAATATGGAAAACAAATAAAATACGAATTTAGTAAATTTGAAACAAACAAAAAACGAAAAAGTGAAAAACGAAAACATAAAAACAACGAAAACACAGAAAAAAGATAAAAAATAACGAAAATAAAAATGAACGAAAACGAGATATTACGAATATTCGAAAAACAAAACAACGAATAACGAACAAAGATCCATATTAACGAATATCAAAATGAACGGAAAAAAAATTACGAATCTTCGGAAAACGGAAATGAAAACAACGACAATTCGTAAAAACTTAAATTCTATTTCGTTAGTTCTGAATTAGTTCTGGACTTTGGCCAATGGCCAATAAGCTTGTCCCTTCCCCTGAAGAGGTCGTCTCTTCCCCCAATGAGCTTGTTTCTTATAGACATGTGCTATAATGTGTGTGTATGTGTGTTTTTCTGTGTTAGACTGCAGTGCATTCCATCCAGAGTCCAGATAGGGTGTGGTTGGGTAGGTTGCACTGTTCTGTTGGATTTTGTGAGTAAATTTTTTACTTGGGAGAGAGAAATTCTTTGTTTCTTAAGGATATTAGATTGAGATTCTAGAGTCTACATTCTAATTTATAATTTTATTTATGTAATATCTCTGACATATTGTATTTTTCTTCTTTGTCAGACTACATTCTAGACAGGGTGTGGGTGGTGTTTGATTTGTGAGTCATTCAAAGAGATTGATATAGAAATTATAAATTTCTTACTATTTCTATTACTCCTAGGATTTTCTAAAGTTAGTTTTTTTCCCTTTTCTGGGACTGTGTTTTATTATATTGCTGTCTGTCTGCCCCTACCTATTTTTTTTGTTGTGTTAGCCAGTGCCACTACTAGGCCAGCCCAGGCAGCATATACTACGTATTCATGGTAGGAGAAGTAGATTAGTATATATTTTTTTTTGCATGGACCGGTAAAATAAGAATACTCCAGTCCTCAATCCCTCCACTCTCAGTCACACCAACACCAACTCTCATACCAACACACTCACTAACACCAACATTCTCACTTACAAGACTCACACGTCCATTCTCACTCCCAGACATTCCATAGTTGCCAACATTGCAAAAAAAAAATCCGTGACACTTTTTCGCATGTAGGCGGAGCCTTGGTATAATTAGGGGGTGGGGCATTCATTTGAAGGTGTGTTATACTTTAGGAGAAAAAAGTGGCGCACGAAGCGTGGGCGTGGTTTACGCGGGTAGTGGGAGTGGCTTAAATGAGTGTGGCTCAAAGGGGGTGTGGTTAAAGTCTGAGATGAATGAGGGATGAAGGGAGAAAGAAAGAGGGAGGGAAGGAAAGAGAAGGAAGGATGGAAGGACAGCAGGCCCAGATCCTACACCATAATAGAAATATGTGTATTCCAGAGTTTAACAATCAACAGATAAAGATAATCCAAACATCTGGTGTTAGCTCTTTAATCATCCCGGCACCATGGTTGTTAGGGTGTCAGGATGACTGAAGTGCATTATTTCTCTTATTACATTTTAATATAAAATGAAATCATTCAACTCACCAAAATGCCGAATCAGTGGAAGCCCCGAGTGTGTCACCTGCCACGTCGCCTGCCACCAGATGCCATCAGGTGTCCACAGGGGAGTCCCTCCTTACATCAGGCGTCCCCAGAGGAGTCCCTCCTTACATCAGGCGTACCCAGCGGAGTCCTTCCTTACATCAGGTGTACCCAGAGGAGTCCCCCTTACATCAGGCGTCCCTAGCGGAGTCCCCCCTTACATCAGGCGTCCCCAGCGGAGTCCCCCCTTACATCAGGCGTCCCCATCGGAGTCCCCCCTTACATCAGGCGTCCCCAGCGGAGTCCCCCCTTACATCAGGCGTCCCCATCGGAGTCCCCCCTTACATCAGGCGTCCCCAGCGGAGTCCCCCCTTACATCAGGCGTCCCCAGCGGAGTCCCCCCTTACCTCAGCCGTCCCCAGCGGAGTCCTCCCTTACCACAGGCGTTCCCAGCGGAGTCCCCAGTTACCACAGGCATCCCCAGCGGAGTCCCCCCTTAACCACAGGTGTCTCCTGTCTCGGCCGCCATTATTGTTTCCCCTTCCCCGAAGGGGAACAAAATAGAGGCGGAGCAGACAGTGTGGCTGCAAAAAAAATAAAAAATTAAGCTGTGGCGCTGCCGACCCCCGCCCCTTTCCATTACAGACAGACCTGCAGCGGGGCGGGGCGGGGCGGGGTGGTTATCGGCCGGCCAGCCAAAACACAGATGTAGTACAATAGAAGATAAAGCTGCTGCGGCGCCGCAGCGGCTTTATTTTCTATTGTACTACATCCGTGTTTTGGTCTTCTTGAACATGGCGGCCGGCCGAGACATTGTCTCCGCCAGCCGTGGACCTCTAGCGGCGGCGGCCTGCGGCGTCCAAATTCGGGGAAAACGGGAAAAATCGGATTGGCCGGGACATTGGCCGGGACAAAATAAATCCGGGAAAAGGGTTTGAATCCCGGGAACGTCCCGGCCAATCCGTGACTGTTGGCAACTATGACATTCTAATTGCAATAAAACCACCAAACCACACAAAAACAACTACAAAAACCACAATATCACTCTCTGCACTGCTCTCTGCTCCTCCCTCACCACACCACTTACACCCTCTCAAAATGGCGTACAGGGGCGGAGGCTATAGCCGCTTGTTGAAAACGAAACTAAAATACGAGATTGCGAATGGCCGCGATGTATTTACGGGAGTACGAATGCATTCGAAGCACGTGGACGTATTTTAGTTTAATTTTCAACACGCGGCTATAGCCGCGTGTTGAAAATAAAAATAACTAGTAACGCGAGATTGCGAATGACCGCGCCGAGATGTATTTACGAAAGTATAAAAAAATTACGAATCCATTCGAAGCACGGTAGTAGACACGAATCAAGGAAAACAAAACAATGTTACGAATCAACAGAAACGGCAGAGTAGTGTACAGAAAAACGAAAATTATTATCTAACAAAATTACGAATTACGAATCGTTCAGTATCAACGAAAATCAAACTGTTACGAAAGTACGAAAATAACTTAAACAGAAATACGAATCATTCAATATCAACAAAATTACGAATTTCAAATCAACGAAAATAACTTAGACAGAACTACGAATCATTCAGTATCAACGAAAATTAAACTGTTACGAACATACGAACGAGTCTGAATAGGAAAACTCGCGTCTTACGAAATTACGAATCTTTACGAACATACGGAATGAGACGAAACGAAACGAAACGATAGGAAACTAATTTTTTGGTTGTGCACATGTCTACTGGTCAAGCACGTGGTGCCCAAGCGGCTGATGTTTTGGCCACGCGAGATACGCTTTAGACATATGTTGCAAATGGCAACGGTGCAATCTGCTGCACACGTCTGAAAAAAGGCCCACACTAAAGAACTTTTGAAATAACGCGCAGAGACAGCAGCGCCCTGCACATGCGGAGCTCTGCGGTGTGATGCAGTCTGTGTGCTGCCCTTAAGCTGGCCCCTGGATGGCATCCTGCCTCGTTGGAGATGTGCCTCCTCCTCATCTCTCCTATCAGGCACCCACGTGGATTCAGTGACCTCATCATCCCCTCCCTCCTCATCACTGGAGCAAATCTGGCAGTATGCTGCAGCTGGGGGAACATGACTGCCAGATAGCTGTTCTTGTTGTGCACCCCCTCTCTCTGGACTCACGTTACTATCCCCTCTCTCTGGGCTCACGTTACTGCCTTCCTCCAGCTGGGTTCCATCATCGGAGCCTTCAAAACGCTGGGCATCCTCCAGGAGCATGTACCCAACACTGTGCTCAAACAGTTCGGGGGACTCCTCAAGAGGACATGGTGGGGCTAGGGAAGGAGTGACTGATGCCATTAAACCAAGGAAAGAGGCCGCTTTGGCAGCTGCTTTGCCAGACAAAGTACCCTGAGCCTGGGTGAGAGAGGACGAGGAGGATGAGGACGGCTTGGTCATCCACTCTACCAAGTCTTGGGCATGTTGCGGCTCAACATGGCCAGCTGCCGAAAAGAATGACAAGCGTGTCCCACGGCCACGTGCTGATGAGGATGCACCGTGTCCACAACCAGCAGCACTGTTTCCTCTAGACGCAGAGCCTGCTTGCCCTCTTTTATTGCCTCGTGACTGTCTGCCTCTCCTTGTTTGCCTTCCAGACATACTAATGGCCTGCAGTGAGATGTAGCTGCACAAAGGTGGGATGTGTATATATATATATAAATATATATATATATATGTATATATATATATATATATCTGTACTGATAATGCAGCAGAATCAACTGCCTGCTCTGGTATTAGTATGGGGAAGGCATCAATTGTCTTCAGTTAGTTTTAGGTGAAAACTGTGCAGAGAGAGACACAGTACACTAACTGAAAATACTTGCAGCTCTCTGCCTGTGGTTTAATTATGAGAACACCATTATTAGTCACTAACTGTAAGGTTTAGGTGAACGCTATGCAAAGCACACAGTACACTAAGTGAAACACTGACTGTCTGCAGCTAGCACAATCACCTGCCTGCCTGTCACAGTATAGAGACTAACAGGAACGGATCTAGCGAAACTCAATACAGCAGGGCTCGACAATCCCCGGGCGCCAGGTCGCAAATGCGACTAGAATTAGCGACCTGGCGCCTGGGGCAGCACAGCTGAGGTTTCCTGTATCTCCGTGAGCCCCCCACCCCCCGCGATCATGTGATCTCGTCGGGCCGCGCTTGCCGGTAATTTAGGCCGCGGCTTTGCGGCCTTCTGCAGGCCTAGGTTTCATTCTGTAATCTGGCGCCATCTTGTGGTGGCCGTTGGTATGACAAGACAACCAGCAATGCTTGCCTGTTTCACTGCCCGCCCATCTCCTTCCCTTTACTTAGAAGTTAACCCCCAAACATTATATATATTTTTTATTCTAACACCCTAGAGAATAAAATGGCGGTCGTTGCAATACTTTGTCACACCGTATTTGCGCAGCGGTCTTACAAGCGCACTTTTTTGAGGAAAAAAATACACTTTTTTAAATGAAAAAATAAGACAACAGTAAAGTTAGCCGAATTTTTTTTTATATTGTGTAAGATAATGTTACGCTGAGTAAATTTGATACCCAACATGTCACGCTTCAAAATTGCACCCGCTCGTGGAATGGCGACAAACTTTTACCCTTTAAAATCTCCATAGGCGACATTTAAAAAATTCTACAGGTTGCATGTTTTGAGTTACAGAGGATGTTTAGGGCTAGAATTATTGCTCTCGCTCTACCGATCGCGGTGATACCTCATTTGTGTGGTTTAAACACTGCTTTCATATGCGGGCTCTACTCACGTATGCGTTCGCTTCTGCACGCATTGGTCGTTTAAAAAAAAAACCTGGCTCCTAACTTTTTTAGCTGGCTCCTAGATTCCAAGCAAATTTGTCAAGCCCTGCAATACAGTGTATAAATACATATACAACACCTGGGATGCATATATATCCTCTACACACTGTAACTGCAGCTAACTGACTCGCCTGCCTGCTCTATCTAACTCAATATAAATGCCACTGTCTGTCTCTGTAATCTCTCATCAAACAACTCCAACACACTACACAAGGCCGCCAAGCCGGCGGCCTTATATAGTGTGGGGCGTGTACTAAACCCGCGAGCCATAATTGGCCAAAGCCTCCCTGGCTTTGGCCAATTACGGCTCTCCGTTTTTTCTGCGCTGTGATTGGCCAAAGCATGCGGGTCATAGTGCATGCTTGGTCAATCATCAGCCAGCAATGCACTGCGATGCCGCAGTGAATTATGGGCCGTGTCACTCCACTCGAATTTGGCGCGAACGGCCCATAATTAGTGTTGAGCGAACCCGAACTGTAAAGTTTGGGTCCGTTCCGAACTTTAGCTTTTTCCCGAACCCGAACCCGGACTTTGCGCAAAAGTCCGGGTTCGGGTTCGGGAATCTAATTACGCAGTTAGAAATGCTTCAGGGGCCAGCCAATCACCTTTTGATTAGCTGGTGTGCCCTTAGAAGCCATCATAGCCATGCCTACTAATGGCATGGCTGTGATTGGTCAGTGCAACATGTGACCCAGCTTCTATATAAGCTAGAGGCACACAGCACACACGTCACTCTGCTTCAGAATAGATAGGGAGAGGATCTAGTCTGCTGCTGCTGCTTTTAGGGAGAGATAGAAAAATCCATGAGTAAAGCCGCGTACACACGATCATTTTTCACATCGTGAAAAATGAAATTTTTTGTTTTCAACAAGAAAAACGACCGTGTGTGGTCTTTTTGTCATTTTTCACGACGTGAAAAACGGCATTAAAAACGACGAGAAAAATTAGAACATGTTCTAATTTTTCTCGTCGTTTTTCCTGACATTTCTTCCGCGGCAGTGTTTCCCATAGGGAAACACTGCCGCGGAGCCCATAGACGATCGTTTTTCTCGTCATTTTAAAAAATGACGAGAAAAATTACCGTGTGTGGGAAACAAGCTGTTCCCTCGTTTAAAATGTCATTATTCACGGCGGTTTTTAAACCGCCGTGAATAATGATCGTGTGTACGCGGCATTAGTCCTGATTCTGGAATCTGAGGGAAAAGATAGAGAGACAGTGTAGTGTAGGGCCAGGTTCCTGTTTTTTGCTTTTAGGGAGAGAGATATATTATATAGGAATAGGAGTCCAGATTCAGAGATATAACTCAGCGATCTGCATAGGTTTACCTGTTTGTGTTGCAGTGCAGTCTTTTTACACTGCCATGAGCCCAGTGTCAGAGAAAATCTACCTTTTATCTGCAAGCTCAGTGCACCAGCACTGCATATATTACGTTGAGAGATACACCGTTTCCATACTGTGGGTGTATTCTGCTCTCGGAAAAAGATCCATTTAGGACAAAAAAAAGGCACTTTATTGTGCTCTTTTCCAAAAGACCCATTGGGCAAAAAAAAAAAAAAAAATTCCATTTTATTTTGCTCGTGCAAAAAAAGACCTGTTTAGGGCAAAAAAAATTTGCACTTTAATGTACGCTTGCAAAAAGAGCCATTCAGGGCCACAAAAAATATTTTGCAGTGTGTTATACATATGTGGAGGTGTGTGAAATAAACAATTTCTAAATAGTTTTCTTCTACTGTGCTATACTAAAAAAAAAATTTTTTTTTGAATAGCATTTTCTGCAGTTCTGTAGCTGTGCGATTCAGCGGTTACGTACTGTGGGTGTATTGTGGTCTTCCAAAAAACGCCATTTAGGGCCACCAAAAATATTTTGCAGTGTGTTATACATATGTGGAGGTGTGTGAAATAAACAATTTATATTTACTTTTCTTCTACTGTGCTATACTAAAAAAAAAAAAATTTTTTTAAATAGCATTTTCTGCAGTTCTGTAGCTGTGCGATTCAGCGGTTACGTACTGTGGGTGTATTGTGGTCTTCCAAAAAACGCCATTTAGGGCCACCAAAAATATTTTGCAGTGTGTTATACATATGTGGAGGTGTGTGAAATAAACAATTTATATATACTTTTCTTCTACTGTGCTATACTAAAAAAAAAAACATTTTTTTTGAATAGCATTTTCTGCAGTTCTGTAGCTGTGCGATTCAGCGGTTACATACTGTGGGTGTGTTCTGCTCTTCCAAAAACACCCATTTAGGGCAACATCCTAAATTTGGAAAATATGAGGAGAAGGTCAAAGGGACGTGGTGGCCCCGGTCGTGGTGCTGCTGGTGGAGCTTCTGTTGCAGGGAGAGGACGTGGTGGATCTGTGCCAGATACACGCACAAGTGAAACACCTTCCTCAGGTGCGAGTAGGCGACCGAGCCTGCGGCGGTATTTTGTCGCGCCTAATGAGGCTGTACGAATGTTTAGGCCAGGACAAGTACAGGCGATAGTAGATTGGGTTGCTGAGAGTGCCTCGGGTTCCTTCACATTGTCTCCCACTCACTCTTCTGATGAAAGATCAGAGTTGGCACTAGGCTTGTGCAATTCGTTTCGTAACGAATCAAAATTCGTCCGAATTTAGCAACTTTCGGACATTCGGAAGCATTCGAATTTCCGAACAGAGCAATTACGAATAAAACCGAATCCGAAATAAATTATACCGCAAAATAGCGAATGCCCGAAGGTCTTCGGCATAATTCGTTATGAAAAAAGTTACGAATGTACAAATCCATTCGAAGCACAATAACACTCACTCTGCTCTCTGCTTCTCCCTCACCATGCTGAACTCCCTCTCAAAATGGTGTACAGGGGCGGAGGCTATAGCCGCATGAAAAAACGAAAGTAAAATACGAGATTTCAAATCCATTCGAAGCACAATAACACTCACTCTGCTCTGCTCTCTGCTTCTCCCTCACCGTGCTGAACCCTCTCAAAATGGTGTACAGGGGCGGAGCCTATAGCCGCATGTAAAAAACGAAAGTAAAATACGAGATTTCGAATCGTTACAAATAACCGCTATGTATTTAGAAAAGTACAAATCCATTCGAAGCACATTAGGCATAATAGGCAGCGTCGTTGTGAGAGAGACACGGAAAATTACGAATCAACGAACCCAAAAAAGTTACGAAAGTAGGAGTTGTGTCCAGAATCAACGAAAAACAACGTACTCTACCGAAAGTACGAATTATAAAGCAACAAAAAATTCAACGAAAAATGTCGCTTGCAAAAATACGAATGAGTCCGAACACGAAAAATCCCGTCTAGCAAAATTACGAATGATTACGAATCAACAGGACCGGAAAGAAACGAACCGAAACGGAACGAATTTTTCCGTTGTGCACAAGTCTAGTTGGCACCTGAAACCCATGTCCATCAGTCTTTCACCTCACCCCCTTGCAAATCAGCCAAGCAGTCTGAGCCCCAAATCATGCAGCAGTCTCTTCTGCTTTTCGATGACTCTGTTAGCAGGGTTTCCCAGGGCCATCCACCTAGCCCTGCCCCAGAAGTGGAAGAGATTGAGTGCACCGATGCCCAACCACTTATGTTTCATGATGAGTACATGGGAGGACCATCGCAGCACGTCTCGGATGATGACGAAACACAGGTGCCAACTGCTGCTGCTTTCGCAATTGTGCAGAGAGACAAGGAGGGCAGGGGTGAAGACTGGGTGGAAGATGATGTGGAGGACGATGAGGTCCTCGACCCCACATGGAATGAACATTATGCAGGTACCAGTGTAGTTTGGAGGAAGAGGTGGTGGTCGCACAGAGCCACCAGCACAGCAGAAGAGGGAGCAGGGTGCAAAAGCGGAGCGTCCGTCCCCTAGACAGTATGTCTGCTACTGCCCAACGCAGCAAGGGACCGAGCACACCAAAGCCAGGTTCAAGGAGTTCCCTAGCATGGCAGTTCTTCACACAATGTGCTGATGACAAGACACGAGTGGTTTGCACGCTGTGCAATCAGAGCCTGAAGCGAGGCATAAACGTTCTCAACCTGAGCACAACCTGCATGACCAGGCATCTAAGTGCAAAGCACGAGCTGCAGTGGAGTAGACACCTCAAAAACCAAGAAAGGTCTCTGGCTCCTCCTGCTTCCTCTTCTGCTGCAGTCTCGGCCTCTTCATCCACCTCTGTAGTGACAGTGGCACCTGCCACCCCGCAAACAGAGGATCTGCCAGCAACACTACCACCTGGGTCACCAACCATCTCCACAATGTCCCATGGAAGCGTTCAGCTCTCTATCTCCCAAACATTGGAGCGGAAGAGGAAGTACCCCCCTAGCCACCCGCGATCCCTGGCCCTGAATGCCAGCATTTCAAAACTCCTGGCCTTTGAAATGCTGTCATTCCGTCTGGTGGAGACGCAGAGTTTTAAAAGCCTGATGGCATTGGCTGTCCCACAGTACGTCGTACCCAGCCGCCACTACTTTTCCAGGCGAGCCATCCCTTCCCTGCACTACCAAGTGGGGTCAAAATCAGGTGTGCACTGCGCAACGCCATCTGTGGTAAGGTCAACTTAACTACGGATGCGTGGACCAGTAAGCACGGTCAGGGACGTTATATCTCCATAACAGCACACTGGGTAAATGCAGTTGCGGCTGGGCCTGAGGCAGATAGCAGTTTGGCGCATGTCCTTCCACCACCGAGGATTGCAGGGCGCTTCAGTTTGCCTCCTGTTGCTAACTCCTCCTACTCCGCTTCCTCATCCTCTACTGCCTCCTCATCCGGTCAGCGTAACACCTTCACCACCAACTTCAGCACAGCCAGGGGTAAACGGCAGCAGGCAGTTTTAAAACTTTCCTGTTTGGGGGAAAAACCCCACACCGCGCAGGAGTTGTGGAGGGACATGGAACAACAGACCAATGAGTGGTTGCTGTCAGTGAGCCTCAAGCCCGGCCTGGTGGTGTGCGATAATGGGCGAAATCTCGTAGCAGCTCTGGGCCTAGCCGGTTTGACGCACATCCCTTGCCTGGCGCATGTGCTGAACTTGGTGGTCCAGAGGTTCCTTAAAAATTACCCCAATATGCCAGAGCTGCTGCAGAAAGTGCGGGCTGTGTGTGCACACTTTCGGCGTTCTCACCCTGCTGCTGCTCGCCTGTCAGCGCTGCAGCGTAACTTCGGCCTTCCCGCTCACCGCCTCATATGTGACGTGCCCACAAGGTGGAACTCCACCTTGCACATGCTGGCCAGACTGTGCGAGCAGCAGCAGGCAATAGTGGAGTTTCAGCTGCAGCAATCACGCGTGAGTCGCTCTGCGGAACAGCACCACTTCACCACCAATAACTGGGCCTCCATGCGAGACCTGTGTGCCTTGTTGCGCTGTTTCGAGTCTTCCACCAACATGTCCAGTGCCAATGACGCCGTTCTCAGCGTTACTATCCCAGTTCTATGCCTCCTTGAAAAAACGCTTCGGGCGATGATGGAAGAGGATGTGGCACAGGAGGATGAGGAGGAGGAGGAGGAAGCGGGATCATTTCAAAGGCTTTCAGGGCAGTCTTTCACAAGTAGCTACGAGGGTGGGTTCCTGCACCAACAAATGCCAGGTACACAATTGTCCGGCAGAAAGGGCACAGTTCTGGAGGATGACGAGGTGGAGGAGGAGATGGAGGAAGAGGAGGAGGAGGAGGAAGAGGAGGAGCCATGTTCACAGCAGGGTGGCACCCAGACCAGCTCGTGGCCATCACTGATGCGTGGCTGGGGGGATACAGAGGACACAGACGATACACCTCCCACAGAGGACAGCTTTTCTTTGCCTCTGGGCAGCCTGGCACACTTGAGCGATTACATGCTGCAGTGTTTTCGCAATGACCGCCGAGTTGCCCACATTTTAACTGGTGCTGATTACTGGGTGGCCACCCTGCTGGATCCCCGTTACAAGGACAACGTACCGTCCTTAATTCCCTCACTGGAGCGGGATCGTAAGATGCGCGAGTACAAGCGCACGCTGGTAGACGTGCTGCTGGTGGCATTCCCACCTGACAGCGGGCGTACGGTGGAAGCACAAGGCGAAGGCAGAGGAGGAGGAAGAGGTTGCCAACGCAGCCGGGCACCGGCAGCACCTCAGAAGGCAGGGTTAGCATGGCTGAAATGTGGAAAAGCTTTGTCAGCACGCCACAACAACCAGCACCACCAGCTGAGATGGAATGTCTTAGCAGGAGGCAGCATTTCACCAACATGGTTGAGCAGTATGTGTCCATAGGCCTACACGTACTGGATGACGGGTCTGCCCCCTTTAACTTCTGGGTCTCCAAATTGGGCACATGGCCTGAGCTTGCCCTTTATGCCTTGGAGGTGCTGGCCTGCCCTGCAGCCAGTGTATTATCTGAACATGTATTTAGCACGGCAGGGGGCGTTATCACAGACAAGCGCAGCCGCCTGTCCAGAGCCAATGTGGACAAGCTCACGTTCATTAAAATGAACCAGGCATGGATCCCACAGGACTTGTCCGTACCTTGTGCAGAATAGACATGTATACCGGTGTTGTGACAAAAACTGTCCGGCCATCGGATTGTGTCCGGCCCATACTGCGAAGGCGCAGCGCTTGCGCAGTACAGAGGACAAGGAGATTCACAAAATCTCCGAAGATGAACGGCGCCTGCGCCGTGAGTGCAGGTTCAAGCCCTAATATCCAAGTGGACATACGGTAGCACATAGTAACAGGGCCCCTCACGGGCTCGCTTCGATCGCCACTCTTCGGGCACGGCCTCACCCTGCTCGGCTTGAACCACGAATGGTGTGGCCTTCACTTGAACTCACCACGCAGGCGCCGTTCATCTTGGGAGATTTTCGAAATCCTCTTGTCCTACATACTGAGCAAGCGCAGTACAGGGTGGACACTATTCGATGGGGGACAGAATTCGACACATCACTGGCCTTACCCAGCCATTGTTGTATTTTTGAACCAGTGTTGGCTACCTCGTCCTCCTCCACCGCCGCTTCCACCTACACAGCCTCATCCACCGCCACCTCAACCTCCTACTCCATATGGACCTCGTCCTCCTAGGTCAAGATTATAATTTTTATTTTATTTTTTTGTAGCGCACAGATCCTTTCCCCCTTACCTGCCTTTATGTTGTTGGCTCCTTGCAGGAGGGAGAAAGGCACACCGCACTACCAGCCCGTACCCTCCTATATAGAGAGGTTGAGCGGTGTACTTGACGGGCCGTGTCCACAGCCGGAGTCAAAACTCCTCCAGAGGATGATTCTCACCTCTACTGTAGGTAGAGGCAAGTCCTTTAATTCCCAGTAAAGTCAATGTCCACTCCAGCTGAAATTACAACTCTTATTCTCTCATGGCAAAATAAACTCTACTCGGATAGAAAAGGTTAGAGCTAGTGTTGAGCGAACCCGAACTGTAAAGTTCGGGTCCGTACCGAACTTTAGCTTTTTCCCGAACCCGAACCCGGACTTTGCCCAAAAGTCCGGGTTCGGGTTCGGCAATCTAATTACGCATTTAGAAATGCTTCAGGTGCCAGCCAATCACCTTTTGATTAGCTGGTGTGCCCTTAGAGGCCATCATAGCCATGCCTACTAATGGCATGGCTGTGATTGGTCAGTGCAACATGTGACCCAGCTTCTATATAAGCTAGAGGCACACAGCACACATGTCACTCTGCTTCAGAATAGATAGGGAGAGGATCTAGTCTGCTGCTGCTGCTTTTAGGGAGAGATAGAAAGATAGATGAGGTAGTCCTGATTCTACAATCTGAGGGAAAAGATAGAGAGATAGTGTAGTGTAGGGCCAGGTTCCTGTGTTGGTGCTTTCAGGGAGAGAGAATATTATATAGGAGTCCAGATTCAGAGATTAAAATCAGCGATCTACATAGGTTTACCTATTTGTGTTGCAGTGCAGTCTTTTTACACTGCCATGAGCCCAGTGTCAGAGAAAATCTAACTTTTAGGGGGAAAAAAAAAAGGCACTTCATTGTGCTCTTTTCCAAAAGACCCATAGGGCAAAAAAAAAAAAAGCATTTTATTTTGCTCGTGCAAAAAAAGACCCGTTTAGGGCAAAAAAAAATAAATAAAAAATTTGCACTTTAATGTACGCTTGCAAAAAACGCCGTTTAGGGGCACAAAAAAAAGTTTGCAGTGTGTTATACATATTTTGAGGTGTGTGAAATAAACAATTTCTATATAGTTTTCTCCTACTGTGCTATACTAAAAAAACAAAATTTTTTTTGAATAGCATTTTCTGCAGTTCTGTAGCTGTGCGATTCAGCTGTTACGTACTGTGGGTGTGTTCTGCTCTTCCAAAAAACGCCGTTTAGGGGCACAAAAAAAAGTTTGCAGTGTGTTATACATATTTTGAGGTGTGTGAAATAAACAATTTCTATATAGTTTTCTCCTACTGTGCTATACTAAAAAAACAAAAATTTTTTTGAATAGCATTTTCTGCAGTTCTGTAGCTGTGCGATTCAGCGGTTACGTACTGTGGGTGTGTTCTGCTCTTCCAAAAAACGCAGTTTAGGGGCACAAAAAAAGTTTGCAGTGTGTTATACATATTTTGAGGTGTGTGAAATAAACAATTTCTATATAGTTTTCGCCTACTGTGCTATACTAAAAAAACAACATTTTTTTTTAATAGCATTTTCTGCAGTTCTGTAGCTGTGCGATTTAGCGGTTACGTACTGTGGGTGTGTTCTGCTCTTCCAAAAACACCCATTTAGGGCAAGATCCTAAATTTGGAAAATATGAGGAGAAGGTCAAAGGGACGTGGTGGCCCCGGTCGTGGTGCTGCTGGTGGAGCTCCTCTTGCAGGGAGAGGACGTGGTGGATCTGTGCCAGATACACGCACAAGTGAAACACCTTCCTCAGGTGCGAGTAGGCGACCGAGCCTGCGGCGGTAATTTGACGCGCCTAATGAGGCTGTACGAATGTTTAGGCCAGGACAAGTACAGGCGATAGTAGATTGGGTTGCTGACAGTGCCTCGGGTTCCTTCACATTGTCTTCCACCCACTCTTCTGATGAAAGATCAGAGTTGGCACCTGAAACCCATGTCCATCAGTCTTTCACCTCACCCCCTTGCAAATCAGCCAAGCAGTCTGAGCCCCAAATCATGCAGCAGTCTCTTCTGCTTTTCGATGACTCTGTTAGCCATCCACCTAGCCCTGCCCCAGAAGTGGAAGAGATTGAGTGCACCGATGCCCAACCACTTATGTTTCATGATGAGTACATGGGAGGACCATCACAGTACGTCTCGGATGATGACGAAACACAGGTGCCAACTGCTGCTGCTTTCGCAATTGTGCAGACAGACAAGGAGGGCAGGGGTGAAGACTGGGTGGAAGATGATGTGGAGGACGATGAGGTCCTCGACCCCACATGGAATGAACATTATGCAGGTGACCAGTGTAGTTTGGAGGAAGAGGCGGTGGTCGCACAGAGCCACCAGCACAGCAGAAGAGGGAGCAGGGTGCAAAAGCGGAGCGTCTGTCCGCTAGACAGTATGTCTTCTACTGCCCAACGCAGCAAGGGACCGAGCACACCAAAGCCAGGTCCAAGGAGTTCCCTAGCGTGGCAGTTCTTCACACAATGTGCTGATGACAAGACACGAGTGGTTTGCAGGCTGTGCAATCAGAGGCTGAAGCGAGGCATAAACGTTCTCAACCTGAGCACAACCTGCATGACCAGGCATCTAAGTGCAAAGCACGAGCTGCAGTGGAGTAGACACCTCAAAAACCAAGCAAGGTCTCTGGCTCCTCCTGCTTCCTCTTCTGCTGCAGTCTCGGCCTCTTCATCCACCTCTGTAGTGACAGTGGCACCTGCCACCCCGCAAACAGAGGATCTGCCAGCAACACTACCACCTGGGTCACCAACCATCTCCACAATGTCCCATGGAAGCGTTCAGCTCTCTATCTCCCAAACATTGGAGCGGAAGAGGAAGTACCCCCCTAGCCACCCGCGATCCCTGGCCCTGAATGCCAGCATTTCAAAACTCCTGGCCTTTAAAATGCTGTCATTCCGTCTGGTGGAGACGCAGAGTTTTAAAAGCCTGATGGCATTGGCTGTCCCACAGTACGTCGTGCCCAGCCGCCACTATTTTTCCAGGTGAGCCATCCCTTCCCTGCACAACCAAGTGGGGGACAAAATCAGGTGTGCACTGCGCAACGCCATCTGTGGCAAGGTCCACCTAACTACGGATGCGTGGACCAGTAAGCACGGTCAGGGACGTTATATCTCCCTAACATCACACTGGGTAAATGCAGTGGCGGCTGGGCCTGAGGCAGATAGCAGTTTGGCGCATGTCCTTCCACCACCGAGGATTGCAGGGCGCTTCAGTTTGCCTCCTGTTGCTAACTCCTCCTACTCCGCTTCCTCATCCTCTACCGCCTCCTCATCCGGTCAGCATAACACCTTCACCACCAACTTCAGCACAGCCAGGGGTAAACGACAGCAGGCAGTTTTAAAACTTTCCTGTTTAGGGGAAAAACCCCACACCGCGCAGGAGTTGTGGAGGGACATGGAACAACAGACCAATGAGTGGTTGCTGTCAGTGAGCCTCAAGCCCGGCCTGGTGGTGTGCGATAATGGGCGAAATCTCGTAGCAGCTCTGGGCCTAGCTGGTTTGACGCATATCCCTTGCCTGGCGCATGTGCTGAACTTGGTGGTCCAGAAGTTCCTTAAAAATTACCCCAATATGCCAGAGCTGCTGCAGAAAGTGCGGGCTGTGTGCGCGCACTTTCGGCGTTCTCACCCTGCTGCTGCTCGCCTGTCAGCGCTGCAGCGTAACTTCGGCCTTCCCGCTTACCGCCTCATATGTGACGTGCCCACAAGGTGGAACTCCACCTTGCACATGCTGGCCAGACTGTGCGAGCAGCAGCAGGCGATAGTGGAGTTTCAGCTGCAGCAATCACGCGTGAGTCGCTCTGCGGAACAGCACCACTTCACCACCAATAACTGGGCCTCCATGCGAGACCTGTGTGCCTTGTTGCGCTGTTTCGAGTACTCCACCAACATGTCCAGTGCCAATGACGCCGTTCTTAGCGTTACTATCCCAGTTCTATGCCTCCTTGAAAAAACGCTTCGGGCGATGATGGAAGAGGATGTGGCACAGGAGGATGAGGAGGAGGAGGAGGAGGAGGAGGAAGCGGGATCATTTCAAAGGCTTTCAGGGCAGTCTTTCACAAGTGGCTACGAGGGTGGGTTCCTGCACCAACAAACGCCAGGTACACAATTGTCCGGCAGAAAGGGCACAGTTCTGGAGGATGACGAGGTGGAGGAGGAGATGGAGGAGGAGGAGGAGGAGGCGGAGCCATTTTCACAGCAGGGTGGCACCCAGACCAGCTCGTGGCCATCACTGGTGCGTGGCTGGGGGGATACAGAGGACACAGACGATACACCTCCCACAGAGGACAGCTTTTCTTTGCCTCTGGGCAGCCTGGCACACATGAGCGATTACATGCTGCAGTGTTTCCGCAATGACCGCCGAGTTGCCCACATTTTAACTGGTGCTGATTACTGTGTGGCCACCCTGCTGGATCCCCGTTACAAGGACAACGTACCGTCCTTAATTCCCTCACTGGAGCGGGATCGTAAGATGCGCGAGTACAAGCGCACGCTGGTAGACGCGCTGCTGGTGGCATTCCCACCTGACAGCGGGCGTACGGTGGAAGCACAAGGCGAAGGCAGAGGAGGAGGAAGAGGTCGCCAACGCAACCGGGGCACCGGCAGCACCTCAGAAGGCAGGGTTAGCATGGCTGAAATGTGGAAAAGCTTTGTCAGCACGCCACAACAACCAGCACCACCAGCTGAGATGGAACGTCTTAGCAGGAGGCAGCATTTCACCAACATGGTTGAGCAGTATGTGTCCACAGGCCTACACGTACTGGATGACGGGTCTGCCCCCTTTAACTTCTGGGTCTCCAAATTGGGCACATGGCCTGAGCTTGCCCTTTATGCCTTGGAGGTGCTGGCCTGCCCTGCAGCCAGTGTATTATCTGAACGTGTATTTAGCACGGCAGGGGGCGTTATCACAGACAAGCGCAGCCGCCTGTCCAGAGCCAATGTGGACAAGCTCACGTTCATTAAAATGAACCAGGCATGGATCCCACAGGACTTGTCCGTACCTTGTGCAGAATAGACATGTATACCGGTGTTGTGACAAAAACTGTCCGGCCATCGGATTGTGTCCGGCCCATACTGCGAAGGCGCAGCGCTTGCGCAGTACAGAGGACAAGGAGATTCACAAAATCTCCGAAGATGAACGGCGCCTGCGCTGTGAGTGCAGGTTCAAGCCCCACCATCCAATTGAACATACGGTAGCACATAGTAACAGGGCCCCTCACGGGCTCGGTTCGATCGCCACGCTTCGGGCACGGCCTCACTTGGCTCGGCTTGAACCACGGATGGTGTGGCCTTCACCTGAACTCACCACGCAGGCGCCGTTCGTCTTGGGAGATTTTCGAAATCCCCTTGTCCTACATACTGAGCAAGCGCAGTACAGGGTGGACACTATTTGACGGGGGACAGAATTCGACACATCACTGGCCTTACCCAGTCATTGTTGTATTTTTGAATCAGTGTTGGCTACCTCGTCCTCCTCCACCGCCGCTTCCACCTACACAGCCACATCCACCGCCACCTCAACCTCCTACTCCATATGGACCTCGTCCTCCTAGGTCAAGATTATTATTTTTTATTTTTATTTTTTTATGTTATTTTAAGTTATTTCCCTATCCACATTTGTTTGCAGAGCACTTGCCATGCTCTTAACAACATTTTGCTGCCATTTGCAGCCCTCTAGCCCTTTCCATTACTTTTTTAGAGCCTTTTTAGTCCTTAGAAGTCCGGGTCCCCATTGACTTCAATTGGGTTCGGGTTCGGGTCCGGGTTCGGGTTAAAGTTCGGTCCCGAACCCGAACTTTTTTCCGAAATTCGGCCAAACCCGTCGAACCCGAACATCCAGGTGTCCGCTCAACTCTAGTTAGAGCAAAGAAACAGGACAGCTTAAGGTGTGGAGGAGGTCCAGGCACAAACGTAGCACATTCACTTCACTGCTTAGGTTTCTCAAACAGTTTTAGGTGCACGGTCTCTGCCACAGACCTTGAGGTTGGTCTCTGCCACAGACCGGGTGTACAAGGCCCCTGCCACGGACCTGGAGAACTTTGGTCTCTGCCACAGACCAGGGTGTATAAGGCCCCTGCCACGGGCCGGGTGAATAAGGCCTCTGATACAGTCAAGATGACCTTGAGCTTCTCCTTCTACGAACCTAGCCCATATCAAGGGGAAGACATCTCTCCAGGGAGTCAACAGACCCTTCCTTCACCGTGACTCCCGCATCGGTTCATCAGAATGATCCTCCCTTCCCTGGAACATGGTCCCCTACACGAGGCGGCACCCTAAGACTCCTCGACCCTTAGCGGACTCCAGACAAAGGATCTGGACTCCAGGCTTTACTCCCGCACCTAGGCCTCCATACCCAGGGCTGCAGGAACTCCAGGATAGTACCTCACCCCGGGCTAAAGGTACCCGAGATGGAACAGGAACACATGCACCCAGGCCGAAGGCACCTGGGCGTGGACCCCATTGGACATCAGCCCCCAGGCCAAAGGTCTGCCCCTTTTATATGCTCTCCCGGCATGCACAGCAGGTTCCCCGCCCCGCTGTACTACTGCCAAGAGGGGACACAAAAGGCACAGCACTGTATCGGCGGTTCAACCCTAGCCTACCATGGCAGCGCCACCTGTAGGCCGCAGGGAACTGCACACCAATACTGTCCCCCGAGGACAAAATGGTCCATGAATCCTACAGAATTAGGGTGTTTGAGCCTATTTACCACTCAAACACTTCCCTTAAATTTAGCACCCCGCTACATTTTTATTTCAAAGTATTTTATTTTCCCACTAGCTTATCCATTAAATTGAATAATTTATTCCAGAAAGGGCGTATTCTGGGGCATTCCCACCATATGTGTGGCATCGTGCCGTTGAGTTTCTGAGGTTCTTAATGACTTCCCGTACCTCTTGTGCTGAAAAGGGGGCCTCCAGCATATTTTTTTATTTTTTATTTTTTTTTAAGTTATTTTAAGTTTGTTCCCTATGTAGCGGGGTCCTCAATTTAGTGGGATACACCTGGGGGTAGTGTGACCCAAGTGTGTAATTGTGTTAGGGTTCAGACCCCTTTTTGTTATTCGTGGAGGATTGGGTGGTGTAATATTCTCCTTGACCAGTGGGTGTCAGTGTACCTACTGGCTCAGGGTGGAATCACTACCGAAGTGCTACCCTTCTTTGTCCCTTCCTGGAGATGGTACGGTCGGGGCGGGGAACCCGCCGTGGTATCGACGGGAGGAGATAAAAGGGGGAGACGCCCTCGCCACGAGGTCGTCTTTTTCGGGGGATCATCTCTTCACGCACCCAGGCACCTTAGGCCTGGGTGCGGGCGGTTCAAGGTTCCGGCCTAGGCGCCCTAGGCCTGGCCGGAATGAAGATGGAGTCCATCCCAGGCACCTTCAGCCTGGGGTAACGTACTATTGAGGAGGCCTGGGACCCGGTGACTCCGACTGGGTCCCGCGAGGGTGAAGTTGCTCCAGGGCGCCCCTTGCGAGGGGACCCGCATCTGAGGTGAGGAGGCTGGGGAGGTCACCCGTTCGAAGACCCGGTGTAGTGTCAACCCGGTGACGGATGGGCCTTCGGTAACTCCCTTGGAGGACATCTTTCCCTGATAGGGGCCGCAACGCAACGGAGGTATTCATGTCAAGACTCCTACAACCCTTGGTTATAGCACAGGGAGTGTAGGGACCCAGATCATTATAGTGCCTCGACCTGCTCATCTCACCGTATCATGCCATCGCATTGCCTGTATGTGGAGATACGAAATAAACCAACAGTTGGACTGTGATCGGTGTATGGACTCTGTTAATGGGAGCAAAGGGTGGTTCGGTGGTTTCTGCATGACAGACTCGGTACATGCTCAGGACACACCGGCCCGAGGAAACATCAGGTATTGGCCTTCACCTCACCCGCCGTAATGGGGAGGACATGGGCCGTGGCACACCTCACTCTGTCGCGTGACATACCCCTAGCTGAAGAGGACGGGGTGAGGGGGTGGCTACACGTGGGGGCTCGTCCGGGATTTGTGTGTGTCTTGGCGATGGAACTGAGAACGTCTGTGTTTGAACTTTGCTGCCCGGAGGAGTTCCGAACAGGTCGGCCATGTGATTGGCCAAAGTGCATCCCTGCTCGGAGTTGTGGACATGACCCTAAGTCGGGAAAGGCCCACGCAGAGGAGAGGTCCAGCCATGTGAAGTACTACATGTGGGGACTATTAATGCACTGCGCCACGAGGCACCCCATGACTGTACAATTCGTGGGCGGAGGCTGGCGGAAGCCCGCGAAAACGTACAAGTTGTGGGAGGAGTCTGGCCACGTGTGGAGATACACGTGGAGACTCCGGCGCGTGGTCAGCGCGTGATGGAACAGCAAGTGGTCGGAATGAATTCAAGCTCTCCGTGGATGCCGGTGTCTTACCCTATGAAGATGACTGCATTTGCTGCTCCCCTGACAGACACGGGGATAAGACTTAAGCCCCGAGGACAGTTGGCTCTGTATTCATGCAGAGACACGGAGGCTCTCGGTGTGATCTGTCCCGGATGCTCGGGACTGGTGGTCCAACTAAAGCCATTCGGGCGATGTGAGGCATGCAAGGAGTTCCTTTTTGAGGTTGAACCATACACGGAAAGGCCCCGGGCCCTACGCCTCAACTGCATCACAGGAACCGCCACTCCGGAGGGAGAGATCCAGGCCTCTGCGGAGGTCCCCGTACGCGCTGACCAGGGCGAAGTGACTGCCCAACCAGAGACTGAGAGAGAAAAATCCGAAGACACTGCTTCGGTCACCACAGACTCCCTGCTGCCACCCCCGAAGAGAAAGATAGGCCTAGTGCAGGCATCCTATGGTCGTGGTCGAGCTTCACCCCGCCGCTTGCCTGGGCTGGATGGCGCCGGTAGAGAAGAGAGTCCCGGACATCCCAGTTCTTCAGAAGGTCCAGGTGAGCTAGGGGCTGGGACTGTGGTGTTGGTTGGAGGTGTCGGGAGTTCACAGCCGGTGGAGCCCGAAAGGGAGGGTAGCCTTCCGTCTACTAGAGACTACCTTCCCGCCGAGATGTATGACACCTCCGACCTAGAGTCGTTGTCAGACTGTGGGGATGACGGGGAAATAGACAAGCTGTTTCACCGGAAGGGCTGGGACAGACGCCCGCTACCTGTGCTGAGTAAACCACAGGATTCCCCCATGTCCATAGAAGACAGTACACTCCGGGTGCAAGCCCCGGAGTTCCCGAGGAAATCTAACCCTCCGACCAACCTTCCTCATTCAACTACATCACCCGCTCTGATGGAGGGGATGCAGCGTGCTTCGTTGCGGGCACCAAAGACAAAGCAACCCGAGATGGTGAAGGTACCTCGGCACCCGGAGGCCATCGTACAACCAGGAGAAGGTGAGCGAGATGTGATGCCGCCTCTAGCCAGATTGCAGAGACTTTTCTCCCAGAGAGTCGCCCGTGAATATGGGTGGGAGTACCCCTACTTGCCTCGGGACTTATTGTATGAAGTTGAGGTCCTGCAATCAAGGTGGTATGACGAGTTTGTATGGGAAAAGCTTAAAGTACCCCATGCCAGGCGATATCTGTCATGTTCGCCGCCTGTGTCTAAAAAGTTCAAGGACTGCAGAGCTGATTGGAGACTTGGGCGCCATATTCATGCCGATAAGGTGCTCATCTGTAGGAAAGAAGGAGAGGATGTCGAGTATTCGGTGGAAGTGTTTGACGGGCACCTGAAGCCTCTGTTTCTGCCGGATCCAAGGTTCTACTTATAGGAGAAGTGAGCTCCTATCTTGTTGCTGTTGAAACTTTTCTGGAAGAGACATTCCCAGACGCCTAGAACTGTGCCCTACTTTTGTTTTGATTTGGGCTTTTCTTTTACTCACTGGAGACTTGGGAGCTGTTGTGTTTTTTTTTCCCTCCCTTTTCTTCATGTGCCAACGGCAGAGACTTTTGGGGTAGAGTCAGAGTAGGAAAGCAGGAAGAATGAAGACTTCGGCAAGTGTCATTACCGCAGCTCTGTCACCAGGTGGCAGTGTTGTGCAACGGTTGTTCGAAATGCTACACATGCATTACTTACTTATTGGAGTGAGCGGGTCTCTCGGCTGACGGACCCACTCATGCCAAGTTAACACAGAGTGTTATGCCCCATACACACGATCATTTTTCATGCCATTAAAAATGCCATTAAAAAAAATGGGCATTAAAAATGATCGTGTGTATGCTCCAGAGCATTTTTAACGACGTGAAAAACGGCCATTAAAAATTTCGAACATGCTCTCTTTTTTCACGTCGTTTTTCATGTCGTTTTTTTTAACGACGTGAAAAACGATAGTGTGTATGCTTTAACGACGTGAAAAAAAACGTGCATGCTCAGAATCAAGTATGAGACGGGAGCGCTCGTTCTGGTAAAACTAGCGTTCGTAATGGAGATAGCACATTCGTCACGCTGTAACGGACTGAAAAGCACAAGACTGAAAAGAGCGAATCGTCTCTCCACAAACTTTACTAACATGAAGGGTGGCGAAATTCGAACGGAACTTCCCCTTTATAGTGCCGTCGTACGTGCTGTACGTCACTGCGCTTTGCTTGAACATTTTTTAAAATGATGGTGTGTACGCAAGACAGGCTTGAGAGGAAACAAGAAAAAAAATGACAAGAAAAACGTCAGTTTTAAAAATGACATTAAAAATGATCGTGTGTATGGGGCATTAGGATGTGTTTTCTTTGTGTTGTTTCCCTTCTGCAGGAGATTCATCGGTCAAGACTACTGAGAGTGGGGTGGTTCTTAGACAGCGATGGGAGGGATTGTACATGTGTACAGAATAGATGTCTTATACAAATGTTTATTGTTTTATATTTCCCTTTTCCCTTTTGAGCAGGTCTTGGCACACTTAGAAAGAATTTTGAGGGATAGCCTCTGGGGCCCACTTCATGTCACCACTCTTTGGGAGACATGGGTGTGCACCTGACGCTGGGGACCAGCGTCAAATCACAGGGGGGAGTGTGTAGCGGGGTCCTCAATTTAGTGGGATACACCTGGGGGTAGTGTGACCCAAGTGTGTAATTGTGTTAGGGTTCAGACCCCTTTTTGTTATTCGTGGAGGATTGGGTGGTGTAATATTCTCCTTGACCAGTGGGTGTCAGTGTACCTACTGGCTCAGGGTGGAATCACTACCGAAGTGCTACCCTTCTTTGTCCCTTCCTGGAGATGGTACGGTCGGGGCAGGGAACCCGCCGTGGTATCGACGGGAGGAGATAAAAGGGGGAGACGCCCTCGCCACGAGGTCGTCTTTTTCGGGGGATCATCTCTTCACGCACCCAGGCACCTTAGGCCTGGGTGCGGGCGGTTCAAGGTTCCGGCCTAGGCGCCCTAGGCCTGGCCGGAATGAAGATGGAGTCCATCCCAGGCACCTTCAGCCTGGGGTGAGGTACTATTGAGGAGGCCTGGGTCCCGGTGACTCCGACTGGGTCCCGCGAGGGTGAAGTTGCTCCAGGGCGCCCCTTGCGAGGGGACCCGCATCTGAGGTGAGGAGGCTGGGGAGGTCACCCGTTCGAAGACCCGGTGTAGTGTCAACCCGGTGACGGATGGGCCTTCGGTAACTCCCTTGGAGGACATCTTTCCCTGATAGGGGCCGCAACGCAACGGAGGTATTCATGTCAAGACTCCTACAACCCTTGGTTATAGCATAGGGAGTGTAGGGACCCAGATCATTATAGTGCCTCGACCTGCTCATCTCACCGTATCATGCCATCGCATTGCCTGTATGTGGAGATACGAAATAAACCAACAGTTGGACTGTGATCAGTGTATGGACTCTGTTAATGGGAGCAAAGGGTGGTTCGGTGGTTTCTGCACGACAGACTCGGTACATGCTCAGGACACACCGGCCCGAGGAAACATCAGGTATTGGCCTTCACCTCACCCGCCGTAATGGGGAGGACATGGGCCGTGGCGCACCTCACTCTGTCGCGTGACATACCCCTAGCTGAAGAGGACGGGGTGAGGGGGTGGCTACACCTATCCACATTTGTTTGCAGAGCACTTGCCATGCTCTTAACAACATTTTGCTGCCATTTGCAGACCTCTAGCCCTTTCCATTACTTTTTTAGAGCCTTTTTAGTCCTTAGAAGTCCGGGTCCCCATTGACTTCAATGGGGTTCGGGTTCGGGTTCGGGTTAAAGTTCCGTCCCGAACCCAAACTTTTTTCCGAAGTTCGGCCGAACCCGTCGAACCCGAACATCCAGGTGTCCGCTCAACTCTACCCATAATGTTCACAATTCGGCAAACAGCCGAACAGCCGATGTTCGAGTCGAACATGGGTTCGACTCGAACACGAAGCTCATCTCTATTCATTAATAGCCGCAAGTAGTTTTAAATGACTCTTTTTCCTTCAAAAATTACATTTTGTGCAGGGACAGTTCTTTACAGGCATACTATAGACACCCCCCAGGTACGAAATTTAAAGGAATATTTCACTTTTATTGTTTCACGTTAAGCATTATTAAAATCACTGCTCACTGAAAAACTGACATTTTTAAAACTTTTTTTTTGCATTGATACATGTCCCTTTGGGGCAGGACCCGGGTCCCCAAACACTTTTTAGGACAATAACTTGCATATTAACCTTTACAATTAGCACTTTAGAATTCTCCTATAGACTTTTACAGGGTGTTCTGCGGCTTTTCGAAATTGCCGCGAACACCCCAAATTGTTCGTTGTTCGGCGAACGGGCAAACAGCCAATGTTCGAGTCAAACTCATGTTCGACTCGAACTTAAAGCTCATCCCTACTTATAAGCTATTAAAGCCAGAAAATCAGAATGCCAGCCAGGCAGCTAGCATATTTAGAATGAGAACATCAGACTTTGATGACACATTTCCTTTAAATATAACTTGGTAACCCTGCTATGGGACAACACAAACAGTCCCTTTTTCAGACAGGTAGATAGATGATGCCCACTGTAAACAAATGGAAGCGTTATTTATGTATTTGTAGCAAGGTCACAGGCCTCCTTCAGTCTAATGAGAACCTCCAGGGCCAGAGATTGCTGACATCCTTCTGTATATGGTGGGTTGTGAGGCATGGTGGGTGCAAGTTAATTAAAGTTATTGGGTGCCAGACACTTCTTGAATGCAAAAGAGAGTTTATTTCTCTTAACAAACTTTTTGGGCGAGAGAGGGTTAGGGCCAGGACACCCTTAGGTAGTTGCAAGTTCAATTGGCAGACTCCGAGACTTCAACAGGAGAACAGCCATGCAGGGAAAGGCATCCAGCCAGATGCCACAGCTGCATGTGCAAGAAGGCTGTCTCCTATGGCAACAGTTTGTAACAGTTCCTAACACAAAGTGTAACAGTTCATTCACTTCCACTACAATCACTCCTTGTAGTTCTTCAGCCCACTGAGCTCCCAGTCTCTCACTAGACGATTTACTGCCACTGAATTCTTTGAGCTCCTCCAATCTTCATGGTGGTATCTTCCTTCACCCCCACCTCTTTGCTGGTTCCCTAGCTTGGCACTTAAGATACCTCTCAAGCTTCACCCCACTGGCCTGCTCGGTCCCTGGCTTGACACACAAGGCTGCTCTGCAAGCGTCACCTCCGCTGGCTGGGTCCCTGGCTTGATACCCACTGAAGTTTCCTGATTCTTCACCGTTGCTGCTCCGGTACTTGCTTCAGTTACTCACTGTAGTCCCTGGTAATAAGGTGGATGGTCCCTTACTGGAGACAACTTCCCCTCTACCTCCGACCACATCAGGTTCTCCGGCTGGCAGAACCATCACTTCTGGTTGGACTGCAAGCCGCAATCCCAACCCAGCGCTGCTCTCTCTTGCTTCTGGATAGGCCCTCAGACAGCCTAGCAGCCAGATGTGCCCGGGATAGACCCAAACTCTGGCCTAGCAGCCCAGGCAATATAACACACGTCCATCCAGACAGCCATCCAAGTGGCACAGAACAGTGATCACCTGACTCCACCCAAATATATAGGCTCCCCCAGCAGGCCAAGGGATTTAAGAAAACCCCTGCCCATTGGCTGGGATACCACATATACCCATAATCTGACCTTGCATTGCCCTTCGCGTATCTAATGCCGCCAGGTACCTGGCCACCTTGCGGCAAAAGAGAGAAGTGCAACAATTACAGACTAATGCCGCGTACACACGATCGGACATTCCGACAACAAAACTGTGGATTTTTTCTGATGGATGTTGGGTCAAACTTGTCTTGCATACACACGGTCACACAAATGTTGCCGGAAATTCCGAACGTCAAAAACGTGGTGACGTACAACACTACGACCAGCCGAGAAAAATGAAGTTCAATGATTCTGAGCATGCCTAGAACTTTTGTGCATTGAATTGTGTACACACGGTCGGAATTTCCGACCACAACTTTTGTGGTCGGAAAAATTGAGAACCAGCTCTCAAACATTTGTTGTCGGAAATTCCGACAGCAAATGTCTGATGGAGCATACACACTGTCGGATTTTCCTTCAACAAGCTCACATCGAACATTTGTTGTCAGAAATTTCGACCGTGTGTACGCGGCATTAGAGTGAAATCAATTGATCCCCAACGATAGGCCAAGGTAGCTATACCTGGCAGGAAAATTTAAGAGCAACCTTGCCTAAACACCAGAGTGCTACATCTTTATTTGTCATGATCTTTATTTGTCATGAAACAACTACTGAGAGCCGGTTCACACTGGGGCAACACGACTTCCAGCGCGACTTTACAAGGCAACTTCGAGGCAACTTCAAGTTTCCTCCAGGACAGGCGACTTTGCCAGTGGCCAATCAAACAATAATCAGCTCTGTGGGAGGGAGGGGTTTGCCTGAGAAAACTATCTTCCAGTAAAGTTGCTTCAGTTAAGACACTGATCCGACTTTGGAGGCGACTTCCATTGAAATCAATGGGTACAAGTCGTCTAGAAGTTGTTTTCAAGTAGTACAGGAACCTTTTTTGAAGTCGGAGCGACTTCTGTAGTGTGTATAAAGACGGCTCCATAGACTAACATTACAGCGCGACTTGGGGCGACTTGGGGCGTCTCGGGGTGACCTGAAGTCGGATCCTGAGTCGCCCTGGTGTGAACCGGCTCTAAAAGGCTATATACACAGAAGTGATGTGTTGTGGCAGATGAAATGAATATTGCATCTTCAGAGCAGTCATAGAGGAGGCTGTGTGTGTCTTCCAAACAGCTGAGCCTGACAGTTACATATGCAGCTAATTAGCCTAATTAAGGAACGGCTCAGGGACGACTGGAAGCTCAAGATTAGCCTGCTTGCCAGAAAATCTGTAAAGCAAATGCATTTAAGCTTGCGCCACTCTCTTTGACCAGATGTCTGAAGAAAAAAGAATACCGCTTCTGAATTTGACAAAACTTAAAAGGAAATTCCATCTCTAACTGTTTACAAATAGATGCAAAAACATTGAAAACGACTGCTTATATTGATGTACCAATACAAAAATTCCCAATCCAACTAGTCAGCACAAAAAGCCAAATTAAACTGTTTGAACAGTTCGGTAAAAAACTGTTTTTGGTTGAATACATTTTAAAATGCATGTGAAGGCACACTGCCGCATCAAGGCACCTTTGCACAGTCTAAAGTCTGTTCAAGTGGGTGTACTGCAGCGCACACCTGTGTGATGGCCATGTGTTGCCTGCATGGGATGAACAGTGTATCCACCTGCAGGCAGTCCCATTCATGTCAGTTGGAAATCAGCTTCTGCATTGACACAGCCACTGCTCCCAATTTGATCTGTGTGGGCCCCCAAAAGCACACTGTCTGTGTTTGGAGACCCCCACCCATAAAGATGTCAAATTGGGAGCTGCAGCTGTGTTGTGTAGTCACTGTGTCCCAAATGACATGAATAGGACTGTCTGCAGGGGGATGCACGGAACAGCTGTGCATCCCGGAAAAACAAAACAGGGGCTTCACATGGGTGTACACCTCAATATGCCTGTATGAATAAGGCCTAACTCCAAACTACCTGAGCTTCAAATCTGAGACACATACATCCTATAGCCTGCTATGTAGGTCCAAAGTTGGTTGCAGATATTTTAAGAGAAGGCCCTACAGATTAAATGCTTGACCAGAGAATATTGGAGGTGAAGCGTTTCTAGAGGTGTAATGAGAAGCTCTACAGGAAGGTGCTGGGGGTAGAGGAAGGATTAGAACAAGAAAAAGCTGGAAGTAGAGGAGGGGGCAGTACAGGGAGTAGCTGTTGGTGGAAGAGACGAGCAGTACAGGGAAGAATTGGAGGTGGAGGAGAGGAGCAGTGCAGGGAGGTGCTTGAAGTGTTGGAGAGGAGCAGTGCACGGAGATGCTGGCGGAAGAAGGAGAGCAGTACAAGGAGGTGCTGGAGGTTGAGGAGAGAAGCAGTACAGGGTGGTGCTGAAGATGGAGCAGAAGAGCAGTACAGGGAGGTGCTAAAGGTTCAAGAGAGGAGCAGTACAGGAAAGTTCTGGAAGTGTTGGGGAGGAGTACAAAGAGGTGCTGGAAGTCAAGGAGAGGAGCAGCACAGGGGGTGTTGAAGGTGGAGGAGAGGAGCAGTACAGGGAGGTGCTGAAGATTGAGAAGAGGAGTAGTTCAGGGAGATGAGAGAGGTGGGGGAAAGGTGCAGTACAGGGAGGTGGTGGAGGTGGAGGGAAGGAGCAGTACAGAAAGGTGCTAGGGGTAAAGAAGTGGAGCAGTACAGGGAGGTGGAGAAGAGAGTGTAAATGAAGGGAGACGCTGAAGGTGGAGGCCTGTGCTAGGGGTTGAGGGAGGAGCAATATATTGAGGCACTGAAGGTGGAGGAGAGGAGCAGTACAGGCAGGTGCTGGAGATTCAGGCGAGGTGCAGTACAAGTTGGTGCTGGAGGTAGAGGAGAGGAGCAGTACATGGGGGTGCTGAAGGTTGAGGAGAGGAGCAGTACAGGGAGAAGCTTGAGGTGGAAAAGAGGAGCAGTACAGGGAAGAATTGGAGGTGGAGAAGAGCAGTACAGGGAGGTGTCGGAAGTGTTGGAGAGGGGCAATACACAGAGATGCTGGTGGTGGAAGGGAGCAGTACAAGGAGATGCTGGAGGTTGAGGAGAGGACCAGTACAGGGAGGTGCTAAAGGTGGAGAAAAGCAGTACAGGGAGGTGCTGACGGTGGAAGGGGAGCAGTACAAGGAAGTACTGGAGGTCAAGGAGAGGAGCAGTACAGGGAGGTGCTGAAGGTGGAGGAGAGGAGCAGTACAAGTTGGTGCTGAAGGTAGTAGAGAGGAGCAGTACAGAGATGTGCTGAAGGTTGAGGAGACATATTTTACCAAATGCTCCAAATAACGTAACAACATTGTTCAGAATTTCGGAAATTCGGACTGGAATTCAAATCAAATTTTACAATTCCAGTCTAATTCTCACTACACATATTGCTGAAATGAAAAAAGCTGTGTGTGTTATTAGAGTACCATCTCAAAATAATGCTGTTTTTGTTAAGCCAAAGGTTATTTGAAGAGTCATTGTAATCATTTGATGAAGATTTTTCTTTTGTTTGTTCACTTTGCTGCATTCGAATCGAAAACAATATAACATTTTCATTTCGACCGATTCGAAAATGTATTATTTTGATCGTTTCCAATCTAAAAAAATAATTACAACATCTCTCTGCTGCCTGCCTTCACGCTGGGACACAAGTGAGTATCCTCACCATGTAGCTGTAGCAGGCAAGTGACAATCTGCATCTGGTGGCAAGGTGACCTGGCAAGTGACACAGCAAGTGATAATCTGCATCTGGTGGCAAGGTGACGTGGCAAGTGACACAGCAAGTGATAATCTGCATCTGGTGGCAAGGTGACGTGGCAAGTGACACAGCAAGTGACAATCTGCATCTGGTGGCAAGGTGACGTGGCAAGTGACACAGCAAGTGACAATCTGCATCTTGTGGCAAGGTGACGTGGCAAGTGACACAGCAAGTGACAATCTGCATCTGGTGGCAAGGTGACGTGGCAAGTGACACAGCAAGTGATAATCTGCATCTGGTGGCAAGGTGACGTGGCAAGTGACACAGCAAGTGACAATCTGCATCTGATGGCAAGGTGACGTGGCAAGTGACACAGCAAGTGACAATCTGCAACATATGGTAGGTGACGTGGCAAGTGACAATCCGCAACGTGTGGCAGGTTACGTGGCAAGTGACAATCCGCAATGTGTGGCATGTGACATGGCAAGTGACAATCCACAACGTGTGGCAGGTGACGTGGCAAGTGACGTGGAAAGTGACAATCCGCTGCATGTGGCAGGTGACGTGGCAAGTGACAATCCGCAACGTGTGGCAGGGGACGTGGCAAGTGACAATCCGCAGCATGTGGCAGGTGGCGTGGCAAGTGACAATCCGCAAAGAGTGGCATGTGACGTGGCAAGTGACAATCCACTACATGTAGAAGAGTAAGTTGGCAAATGATGGACTTTATAGGCATAATACAGTTTAATTTTTTTTTTAATGTATTGAAGGAGAAACATACAAATTAATTAAAAACATAGATAACAGAATTGGCCGTTCCTAGAAGGGCCTGAGAACACAGAAATTGATAACACACCACCTATAAACCAGAAAGGTACAGTATATTAAAAAGGAGGACACCAAGGTCACTTCCTACTGGTATACATATAACAGCATGATTTATGGAAGGCGATGTATCATGTACAGCTCAGCTCGACATGTTGCGCGTTATTGAAGGAAACGCTTCTTCAGGAGCTTATGGCGTGTTCTAAAAATAAGAAATTTAGCAAATCACTTTTCTCAAAAAAAAAAACAAATAAACATAAAAACATTTCTTTGCCTCAGTATATTTTGGTATTACTGCAGAGCCTATCACAGCCCACCAAAGATAGCCCCTCCCCTTAACATAGTATGGGATAAAGTGTGTCTTGGCAAAACTAATAGTGTATTATAGCCATAATATGACCCCCATATATATCTAAGAGGAAGTGGGGGAAGGAAAGGGGGAGGGGGGAAATTGGGGAAGAAGGGAACAGGGGGAGAAGGGTTAGTGTGTATCTTGTCTGTAACTTACATTTAAAACGTAGAGCAGTGTTTCTTAACTCCAGTCCTCAAGGCGCACCAACAGGTCATGTTTTCAGGATTTCCCTCAGATGAAACAGCTGTGGTAATTACTAAGGCAGTGAAACTGATTACATCCCCTGTGCAAAATAATGGAAAGCCTGAAAACATGACCTGTTGGGGCGCCTTGAGGACTGGAGTTGAGAAACCCTGACGTAGAGGATAGGAAAACAGGCGGAGAGTATACTCATAATCAGGGACACAAGCAAATTCACAGGAATCAATCCTTTAGTTGCTTCACAAAAAACAATCTGTATATCTTGTTTATCTTGTTTAGCGTGGTAATAATAAACCAACAAAACCAAACAGAAAACAGAAAAAAAGGAAGATTCAGGGTCTGAAACAGAGATAGGTAGGGCCAATACAATGCTAGCCAATAAGTACAAGCTCTAGGAGAGTCCTTAAAGGGGTTGAAAAGGTTCTTTTTTTTATTTTCTAAATAGGATCCTTTAAGCTAGTGCATTGTTGGTTCACTTACCTTTTCCTTTGATTTACCTTCTAAATGTTTTTTTCTTTCTTTTCTTTGTGTGAATTTCTCACTTCCTGTTCCTCCTCAGTAAGCTGTTCAGTAAGCTGTTCTGGCTGACTAAACACCGCTCGGATGATGGTGTGAAGTTTACTGAGGAGAAACAGGAAGTGAGAAATTCAGACAAAAGAAAAAAAAAATTTAGAAGGGAAATCGAAGGAAAAGGTAAGTGAACCAACAATGCATGAGCTTAAAGGAACCTATTTAGAAAATAAAAAACAAACCTTTACAACCCCTTTAATTAGAATAGTGACAGGAACCTTGCACAATAAAATTAAGCCATAAAAGCAACCTGATAAAATTCATGGAGTAGTTAGGGACATTCCCACTAGTTATAGGATTTCATATGTCCAGAAAGGGCCTTTCCAGTAGAGGTATCTATAGTACATAATGGGCATTTAGGAGTTTACTGAACAATATCTAATTAATCAGCCCCCCATCTCAAGGGGATGCTGATATAGCAGACCTCTCAAACAGAGGTGTTAGCCTAGTGTGGGGACCTACCATTCGCAGTGAATTTCCCAGGATTCTCCACCTGTGATGACAGCCTCGGCAGTAGGAGATAGCTGTGCATAATGCCGCCATTCCTTGCTATTTGAACGCTCGTCCCGGCAAATCCGGGAGAGCCGCCGTCAATGACTTCACTGTGAATGCGTGACTTCTCTAGGCTCTCCCGTCGTATCCAGTCAGAGCGACGGGGCGAGCCAAGTGCACGCAGATGACGCATGACAGGGGGCAGAGAAGGCGCCTCCCATGGATACCGGAATAACGTTGCTAGCTGTCTACAAGCAGACACTCGGCAAGGGAATTAGATTAAATGGGTATAAGGAATTGGAAAGTATACTGCAATATTATTGGATAGGACGATTACAACTCAGGGGGGGCATGTGAAAGGCTGTGCAGCAAAACAAAAACGGCAAAGACATTAATATGGTACCTAGCATGTATGCTGCAAAGTATGTAGAAACCACAAATTGCTATAAAATCAATACAGTGAGAGGATATCAAAAGAGATCTCTCAGACTCCATTCACACAGGGGCAACACGACTTCCAGCGTGACTTTACAAGGCAACTTGGACACGACTTGAGTATGAATCACAGCGCGACATGAAGCTACTTACAAGGCAACTTCAAGTTGCCTGCAGGACAGGGGACATTCCAGTGGCCAATAAAACAAGAATCAGCTCTGTGGGAGGGAGGGGGGAGGGAGGGGTTTGCCTAAGAAATGTATGTTCCCTTCCTGGAAAGTTGCTTCTGTTAAGACAGGGAATCCGACTTCTGAGCGACTTCCATTGAAATCAATGGGTACAGGTCGCCTAGCAGTCGCCTAGAAGTCAGATTGAAGTAGTACAGGAACCTTTTTTGAAGTCGGAGCGACTGCAGTCGTGTACATTAAAACGGCTCCATTCACTTCAATTATTTTTAAAAATAGCGCCACTTGGGGCAGCTTGGGGCAACCAGAAGTCGCGTCCGGAGTCGCCCCGGTGTGAACCGGGTCTCAGAACGGTATTGAAATAAAATAAAAGTAACCATTAAGAATGAAAATAATAAGGAGGGGTTTGATGGTAGGATTATAAGTATACAATCATATATACATTTTGGTCACCATATATTATAGGAACTGTTCATATACCTAGATAAGGATGAAGGAAGGAAATTAAATGACAGGAAAAACAACCAGAACCAACTATTAAATTAGAATGTAAAACCACACCAGGATCTTGTACTGTGTAATTTAACATTAGCAAATGAGGGGGGAAAAATTAGGGACCACTAATTGGAAGGTAGCTACAAAAAAAGTTTGTATGAGTGCGCCCCGTTGATGCCTGGAGCGTGAATAGCATTAGGTCTCTCAATCCATAGGGTTTCTTTTTGCAAGATATATTTATCCCAGTTCCCCCCTCGTGGATCCTTAGGAATTACAGCTAATGCAATGAAGGAGACACATGTAGTGTCAAACCTATGGTAAAGGTCCAAGTGTCTGCTGACAGGAGTTAGCATTTTACCATTCCCGGAATAATAAACGTGATCCTTGATGCGCTGCCAGAAATGGTGGGCCGTCTTACCAACATAGAAGACACCGCATACACAGGACATCAAATAGATGACCCCTGTGTATTATAGTATGCTCTGAATTTGGGGCAGAAGCTTTCCCCATTGGGAAGGGTAAATTGGCTACCTGTGTGGACCCAAGGACAGAATTTACATTGACCCCATCTGTGGATACCTTTGCTTTGGACTCCGGAATTGGAAGTTACAGAATAGTGGCTAGACACCAACTTGTCCTGTAAAGAATTGGCCCGTCTGAAAGTCAGTTCAGGTCTAGCACCCACATGTTTTCTAATGATGGGATCTTGATGCAGCACATGCCAGTGGTTTGTCAGTATGTCTCGCAACTCTTGATGTTGAAATGAGAATCGTGTTATAATTCTCAAACTTGGTCTGCATTCAGATGGGGGTTTGGTGTTGTGATACAGCAGATCAATTCTTGACCGTCCCAGTGCCTTGTTATAGGTCTTGCGCAGGAGGGATTTGCTGTATCCTCTAGCTAACAACCGTGTACGTAGCGATTGTGCGTCCATTTTGAAATCAATGAGGTGAGTGCAGTTCCGGAGCAGCCTTATATATTGCGCGTATGGAATACTCCGTATTAATGCTGTCGGTTGCGCACTAGCTGCATGCAGCATGGTGTTACCGGCAGTTTCCTTGCGATAAAGGCTGGTAGCTAGACAGCCATCCTGATCTTTGAAGATGGTTAGATCTAGAAACGTGATTTTGTGCATATCCAAATTGAGTGTAAATTTGAGATTGAATGAATTGTGGTTCAATACATCAATGAAGGCCACAAGCGAATCGCATGTGCCAGTCCAGATCAAAAAAATATTGTCTATGTATCGCATCCAGCACATCGCCTGGTCCGTATACATAGACATTGTTTCATCTGAAAAAATGTGGCGTTCCCACCCCCCAGGTACAGGTTTGCATAGGCCGGTGCGCAGCACGTGCCCATGCCTACTGCCTGCACCTGGAGGTAGTGGGAACCCTTGAATCCAAACCAATTGTGTGTCAAAACAAATCTGAGAAGTGTAAGTATAAATTCATTGTATTTCCACTGGGTGTGTGGCTCTTCATGTAGGAAGGTGCAAACCATTCCGACGCCCTGCTTGTGAGGGATGCTTGAGTACAAGGACTCTACATCCAAGGTCACGAGCAGGGCGGCGGGAGGGACCGCTAGACCTTCAATCTTTTTGAGGAGGTCGAGCGTGTCCTTGGTATAGGATGACAAACTGGTGACATGAGGCAAAAGTGTGGCGTCAATTAATCTACTCGCATTTTCGGTCAATGAACTGATTCCCGATATAATCGTTCTGCCAGGTGGATCTATAGGGTTTTTGTGTACTTTGGGCAATGAATAAAAAAAGTTGTATCTTTAGAGTATTTATTGTTTAGATAGTCATAAGTATCCTGGTCAATTAAGCCCTTCTGGTAGCCATCATTGATGATTACTAGGTATTCAGCTTTGAATGCTGGGATATGCGAGGCAGGGATTTTACGGTACCAATTCTTATTGGTCAGTATGGCGGAGCACATTTTCTCATAGTTTGGTCTGGTCATCAAGACGACATTGCCTCCTTTATCGGACGCCTTGATTATCAGATCTGGATGTTCACTAAGCTTGGAGATAGCTTTACAAGGTGTTTTTTTTTTAAATATGCATATATATATATATATACATACATACATACACTGTACTGTATATACATATTAAAAAAATATATATATATACGTGTAACGGGTATTCCAAATTTAGGGGGTCTCTATGTCTAAATTTAGGGGGGATGACCCTAGCACTAGTATGGTTTCGGGCCTTCTAATTGTGTTGGACTCTGCTTTGTTGCTGTGTGCCTGTGTGGAGTTCCCTGTTCCCTGTGGCCTGCGGGTGGTGCTGCCGTGTTGGGTCAGGGTTGAACCATAGGTTGCATTGGCACTATTGGATGTCCTCTCTCGGCTACCATGCAGTGGGCTGGTTCTGCCTGCTGTGCATGCCGGGAGAGGATATAAAAGAGGCAGACGCCATTTCATTCAGGAAGAGAGACCCGGGGACAAGTACCCGGAGGAGTGTGCCCCCTAAGGAGTCTCAGGCACCTTCGGCACGAGACCGCAACGTTCCGGGTAGGCCCAGTACCTTCAACTGGGTCTACAGGCAGAATTCTGGAGTCCTAGGATGCCCGGTGAGGGTATCCGCTCCGACCAAGAGGAAGCCAGGGGAGTATCGGTCCCATAACAGGAGATGAGTGATAGTTAGATTTCTGTCTCAGGAAAGGCCTGGTGACCTGTCGGAGGGAAGGATCCTATGCTCTGCAGAACTGACCCTGCGGAGTGCTGCTGCTCTTTGAGGACAGACTGAACTTGTCCTTGGAGGATTTAAATTGCTTGTTCGAGCTCCACACCGGCTGCTAGGACCATTGAGGGACTATCCGGGTGAGCTGTACCCACTCGGGACCGAGTGGTGATAAATCTGGGAGTTCTGTGCCTGAATCTGCTCTAGTTCAACTATTATCTCTCACCTACTCTCTCTTATATATCAAGCAAAGATACAAAATAAACTCAACGTTGGAGTTTAAGTGGTTTGGACATTGACTTTATTAAAGAGGGAAAAGTACAGACTCGTCTCTACATTCTGGAGATGGGAACCAGTGGAAGGAGGTAACTCGCTGCGGGACCCAGGTACATATACACCGCCTGACCTCTAAACTAGAGGACACGGGCTTGTGGCATGGGTGCCTCTCCTTTACCCTAAGAGGAGAGGGTAGTGCTACATACATACACACACACAGTGTATATTCAATCCTGTCTTATGTATTTATGTTTCTTGGATTTGAACACAAACTCATTTCACTCTAAACTAGTTTTTAACGCATACTGTTAGACAGGTTAATTTGGTTGTCTGCAAGCTGGTCGGTAAGTGAGCTTGGTAAGTGAGCTTGGAATTTTCCTTGGCTTTTTTCTAACATATGTTGCCCTCCAATGCTCCTTGCTGCAAGGGCCAGTTATAGGTGGCGGCAGTGGCTTACCTTTTTGTACTGTTGATATACTGGTCAGGCAATGCACTGACACCTTTGCAGCCATTGTGCCATGTGCTGGGTGTTTAGTGTGCCCCTGTGCCTATAAGAAGGGGTGGGCTCCCTTCAGTCCATCTGCTCTCTATCTATCCATCAGATTGCATGTGCTTCCACTGTGGAGTCACTCATAAGCTAGTGATAGGACTACAGCTACCAGGGTGCCTTGGCAGGGCCTGTAGCTTATGCATGTATTTGCAAATATGTGCAGACTAAACCCCTGTTTTTAACGCATGCTGTTAAACAGGTTAATTTGATTGTCCGCAAGCTGGTCGGGAGGTGAGCTTGGAATTTTCCTTTGGCTTTTTTCTAACATATGTTGCCCTCCAATATATGACTAATCACCGTGCCTGGTGTGAAACATGTCATCGGCTGTGCAGTTAGTCTGTACCTACCTTTGATGTCTTGATTTGATTTTTTCAATAAAGGTGAATATTTGGAGTGCGGCTATCCAGCTATTTCTTTTTTCCATTATCTCTGTGGCAAACAGAGCCAGCACCCTTCTTGACTGTGGAGACAGCTGACCTTAGGAGAGGTAATTACCCTGGAGCGGTGAACTCCCGCATACTGTATGTTGCCCTTCAATGCTACTTGCTGCAAGGGCCAGTTTTAGGTGGGGGCAGTGGCTTACCTTTTTTCTTCTCTAGAAACTCTCATTAGTCTGATAATGCAGTAGAAATATTAATATCAAGTGCAAATCTCTCTGTTGTGATTCGTAGATGGCTATGAAGTTTCTGTTGTAGCCAGCTATAATACATTTGTATGCAGCTACAAATTGATGTAATGACTTGGGCATCAGTAGCTGCATTCAATTATATGAGTAATTACTGATGCACCAAGGCCTAATGTAAAAGTTCCAACATCACAGTCCAGACTCCATTACTGGTAAGTTCCTTGGCACTGGTGAGCACTGGTTAGAATCTTTCAAAGGCAGTCATATCAGTTGCCTGAATAAAATATTGCAATATTAGCCTTTAGAACCTATAACATAATAAATTGCAAGAAAATCAACCTGTACAATAGAAATTAGGCTTATTTGTCTATAGTTATTTGGTTCGAAAGATCTACCTTTGTGGCATCCCCCATTGTTCAGTGCACACACCCAAAACTTGTTACCAACCTGCAGCATTAAAGATCATGTGCAGCTCCTCATTCCCCAGCTTCAGCTGACAAATGGGCCCAGAGCAAACAACCCACCATTTGCATCTGCTCCATCTTATACATCATCTTTCTTGGACAACACAGAACACAAGTATCATTGGTTGACAAGAAAAAACGTTGCCAACCATCTTGTGCATGTTCAGTAGAGGTAGTGTGTGTTTCAGCATCTCTGCCTCCCAAGCCACTTAGGCAATCTTCTAAGAGTACGCCAAAGTACTTGAGTTGGATTAATTTTTTGGAGGTTTTAAATAATATGCTTCATCCAATCTAAATTTAGCTTTGCTTGGTGCAGTATTTTTTATTAAAACCCAATATTATACACAGTACATGGAACTTTATTACCGCTAGCCAAAAACACATGTTCATAGATGGCGGGACAAAAAAAAAAAAACACCCTAGGGGTGCATATCTGAAATATCGCTGTGCTAGATGGCAACACTGCAACAGTATAAAGCAGACATGTTTATTCCAAAATCCTTATAGGAACTGACAGCAAAACCACTATCCATAATCCCTCATGAAATCTTCTGAGAGTACTCTGAAGTACTTGGGTTAGATTTATTTTTTTGAGGTTTTAAATCATGTGCTTCACCCAATCGATATCAGATGATGGACATTTGGTCTTGCCTTGAGCAGATTCATTAAATTCCTATATGTTTCTGATCTTTTTCATGCTGAAATAACATGAGAATTTCGCTTCTCCTGGGCAGTGCTGGCTATAATACTTATCTACCGGCTTTATCACGTAGTTTGTAAACTTTTCACTGAAGTTGTCTTTTCCAAATGTATCCAATAATTGGAACTCCAATATGAATTGGGTATTGTTGTCAAGGCCAGAATGAAACAAAAAGCACAACGGCTGATAGTATAATTACACTCCTGTGTGAATAAATTATTTATGAAGAGCTGTTTCCAGTGGCTCCAGATGAGCTGACTTCAGCCCTTGGAATGTTTCTGTATTTTAAATGTTGTTCGTTTTTTACATATTCAAGTACATCTTCAAGGTGAACAATTCCGAGATGTTAAATGAATATATGTAACAAAAACTCCAAAGTCAGGACAGAAACATTAGGGCAAGTCCACCTGTTAGTAAAAAAAAGTTTAAATGAGTACCTGTTTAAATGCAAGTCCCTTCAACAAGTGTGCATGGGTGAGTACCCCTTTTAGTGAAGCCCTCCACTAGATGGGTATGGTGAATAAAGTTAGCTTGTCATATACAATTTTCGGAAGAGCCTGGGGCAGAGGACAGAAGGCAGAGAGTGATTGGAAAGAGCTACCCCTGGTATACCAATATGTAAGCCTGTAGCCTGAGGAAGTGGACCCTTTGGAATAGGCCTGTGACAGACTCTGTAGGAGAACCCACCTATGGGAGACCTGTATTTAGGGAGGTGGAAGAGTTAGGAGGAAAAATAATATTGGATATGAACTGTGGCGAATTATTGTTGTTGGTCCTGAAGCTATGGAGGTAGAAGGCATGATGTACAGAACTGCTATTATATTTCTGCTGTAGCGCTACCTCTAAAGGAGCCACTGGTAAGATTGGTCTCCTATTCTTTGCCTCAACCTTCTCAAGGACTTCAGCCACTCTGACACACTAGGTTAAATTGATACTAAAGCTTTGTGTTTTATTTTTTTTAAATAACAAACATGTCATACTTACCTCCACTGTGCAGGTCGTTTTGAACAGAGTGGCCCCGATCCTCCTGTTCTGGGGTCCCACGGTGGCTGTCACGGCTCCTCCCTGCATTAGATAAACCCCTCTGGGAAGCTCTCTCCCAAGGGTGTCACCTTGTGGGCGTGCTCCTAATTGAAACTCTTAAGGTTTGACCTCATATTAGATAGTTTTGGTAAACCTGAAGACAAAAACCTGCTGAAAAACTGTATGGGGCTTTAGAGAATAAGCATACATTGTAGAAGCTAAATACTTAGTATCCAGTTTCCAATAACCTAGTCTTTGCTATATGTCTGCATATAGTACCAGTGCGCCCTCTCACCTGTCTAGGTGCTACAGCTGCAATCTCCCACCTGGTTCTCCTTGTGACAATAGTGGTATCACTAGCACTTCCCGGTCTTACGCTTGCCAACACACTGCCACCAAACACCACTCACAGAACTCAGCCTCTTCTGGTCACTCACCCTGTGGACGGTCTGTGCGCAACGTGACTGATGTGCACATCTCCTTTCTGGCACTGCAAACAGGAAGAGCCTAGCTGAGCAGTCTCAGGAAAGTAGCCTCACTTCTCCTCCTTGCCCCAGTGTGTCTTGGGAATTATAGGGCTAAGGGACCACAAGTTCCACAATATGGCTTACTTCCTGGACTTCAAGACCCATGATCCTCAGTGTTCTGCAGAGGAGTCCATAGGCTTTCCTGGATAGAACATTCCCCCTGACTGGAGGCAAACAGTGCAACAGTATCCAGCATAGCAGTAGAAAGTGAAAGTAAAACTAACTGTAAAGAGGACAATATCTCCTTCTCCATTTTTATATAGTCCAGCACCTGGCTACAATGCCACAGTAAAAATCATTAAAAGGCCTTACCTATGGTCATTCCTTTTTTCTGGAGGTGGGCCTCCCGCCAGGAGAATGTGAGCAATCTAAGATGGTGGAGTTGCTCTCTATTACAGCTATGTACTGTACGTTGTCCATCTCTATCTGGGCATTGGGAGGTGTCTCTGGCCAGCTTGGCAGGAGCTGGCGATGAATCATAGCCTGGCTAACAAACACTGTACAACAAATGTTACTTGACTCCCAAAACCCCAGGTACTCTATTTAGAAAGCTTCATTACATTCTGATGTGTCAAATGGAGGCCCAGACCTGCTTTTCCTGTTGGTCAATGAGGCCAGGAAGGGGTAGTTCAAAATTGTGCATTGTGGTAGATAACAGAGGTTGGCAAGTCAGATCCATAACTTTAGAACATACGCCTTTTACCTGTCCCACTTGCCATAAAAAGTTTACTTGAACATATGTTTAAAGTGGCTAGACGTACCTATTTATGCTGAATATGAACTGTTTAGGATAACGTTGGTTGAGCGAAAAATATCTACTATTTTTTTTCTTAATTCATTGGGTCTGTTTTTGGGTAGTTTGATTTATTTTATTTGGTGTTCTTTGTAATTTTCCTCTATTCTTGTGTTCTATTCTTGTGTGTATTTTATCCATATTTGTGTTCTGCTGGTTTAGATTTTGTTTAACTTTTTTGACAGTTTTTTATTTTTATGAAAAAATAAATAAATAAATAATGAGGTTATGAGAGCCACTGCAACATCATTGGGGAGACATTATTTTTCTCCATTTTCCTGGGACTCTCATACAAACAAATGGTGGAGTGTTGTCATCGGGAGAGGAGGACCCAGATAGCAATAAAATCAATGTTGCAAGTTAAAACCCTTCCTCCGTCCTTCCAGATTTCCTTGTCCTGACAATTAGTAAGGGCAAATCTCCTCAACAAGTGCACAGACAGCAATACAAAATATGACAGATGCTAACCATTTAAGGAAATACAGTATGTAGGCTACTATTACTAAGCTCTTTTTTTTTTTTTACATGCTAGTTGCCTGGCTGTCATGCCAATCCAGTCGATTCATATTGACCCAGAGCCAGGGGCGGATCCAGAGTCTTTTCTTGGGAGGGGCACTGCCAAAAAATGTTTTTTTTGTGGGAAATTTATCGGGGAAATGGCTGGTGTCGGCGCTTCAATCATCTCGGCACCATGGTTGTTATGGTGTCAGGATGATTGAAGCGCATTATTTCTATTATTACATTGTAATATAAAATTAAATAGTTCAATGCAGAATCAGTAGGAGCCCTGAGTGTGTCACTTGCCACCATCGCCTGCAATTAGTGGGAGCCCTGAGCGTGTCACTTGACACACGTTGCGGATTGTCACTTGCCAAATCTTGTGGATTGTCACTAGCCACACCTTGCGGATTGTCACTTGCCACGTCACCTGCCACACCTTGCTGATTGTCACTTGCCTGCCACCAGATGCAGATTGTCATTTGCCACATCACCTGACACAATTTGTGGATTGTCACATGCCACGTCGCCTCCCACACCTTGCGGATTGTCACTAACTTGCCTGCTAAGGTGTAGTTTTGTTTGTCTCTTGCTGTGTCCCAGACTCCCAGAGTCAGGCAGCAGAGAGATAATGTAATCTCTCTGCTGCCTGCACAGTGAGGGCGGAAGTCACTGCAGGAATGCAGGGCAGGCACGGGCGGTGAGAGATGATCTCATCTCTCTGCTCCCCTGCTCCCCTGCTCCCGGCTAGCTGATTGGCCAGCTGCCACACTGAGCCTGCTCTCTCACTCTCACCTGCGCTGCCAACACACTGAGCAGCACGGTCTGCCCACGAACCGTGCCGCCCGCTTTCTTACCCGTCTGTGGAGCCGCACGCTATCGCACCTGCCCGCAGAGCGGCCCGACGTGACTCACTGACGTCACTCATTGCTAGACACCAAGCGGCCCAGGCGTTAGCAACGAGTGCAGGGAAGAGGCTCCACCCACCTCCTCCTCCGCTCCTGGTATCGTGTCAGTGTGCCACGTAACTACATTAGACGAGTCTCTCTCTCGGCGCCGCTGATCAGCTGATGTGAGAAACTGAGAGAGAGACTCAGAGAGGCAGCGGCAGCCGCAGAACAAGTACTGTATATACTCGAGTATAAGCCAACCCGAATATAAGCCGAGGCACCTAATTTTATCCCAAAAAACTGGGAAAACGTATTGAATCGAGTATAAGCCTAGGGTGTCCATCTGCATGCCTCACTTTGCCTCACTGTGCCCATGCTTCACTGTGCCCATGACTAGACTGATGTTTAACATGGGAGTCTATGGAAGGAGTGCCCGGCTTTGAAAAATCGGTTCTCCCCGGCCGTAGGTCTTCCAGACACCAAAATTGTAGAGGAGACATGGGGCTACATGTGTGCCAAGTTTGGGGTCCAGGGGACCTACGACAGGCCGGTACCGGGTCCGCAAAGTCACCAGAGAAATTACCGTTTAACATTGGAGTCTATGGAAGGGGTGCTCAGATTTAAAAAACAGTGCTGACCGGCCGTAGGTCCCCAAGACACCAAACTTTGCACACTTGTAGAGGAGATATGGAGCTACATTTGTGCCATGTTTTGGGGACCTACGGCCAGGTCCCCAAAGTCCGGGAGATCAGGCGCAAAAAAATAAAAAATAACAGAGCAAGCAAGTGAGTGTGACAGATGGTCTCGGGGGGGCAATTGCCCTGTTGCCCCCCCCCCCGGATCCGCCCCTGCCCAGAGCAAGCATAGAAAGCATAAGTTTCCACTTCAGTCTTTTTTCACTTGATACGTATACTGGGTTGGTCGTTAGAGAAATGAAGAGGGGGAGAGAATAGCTACAGACAGTCTGTTTGTTGGATAATATCAATGGCAACAATGATGATTGAACAAGCTATAACCTGTCCAATCACTTTGTCTCCTTAAAAGGTGTTAGTCATCACCCAATAGACATCAGCTCATTGCCCAGTCTAGCCCTTACATCAGGGTCCCAATCAGAGGCCCCCCTTACTCTAGGGTCCCCATCAGAATCCCCCTTTACATCAGAGTCAACTTTGCATTAGAGTCTTTTTACATTGGGTTTCCCCTTACGTCAGATTGCACCCTTACATCGGGGTCAGCATCAGAGGCCCCCTTCACTTTAAGGCCCTTATCAGATTTTTTTTAGTTTCCTGGAGTACGGCTTTAACCACTTAAGCCCCGGACCATTTGGTAGCTAAAGGACCAGAGGTGAATTCAGAATTTTGCACTGCGCTGCTTTAACTGTAAATTGTGCAGACATGCAATGTTGTACCCAAACGAAATTTGCGTCCTTTTCTTCCCACAAATAGAGCTTTCTTTTAATGGTATTTGATTGCCTCTGTGATTTTTATTTTTTGCGATATAAACGGAAAAAGACCGAAAATTTTGAAAAAAAATTATATTTTATACTTTTTGTTATAAGAAAAATCGAATAAACTCAATTTTAGTAATACATTTAGGCCAAAATATATTCAGCCACATGTCTTTAGTAAAAAAAATGTAAATAAGTGTATATTTATTGGTTTGCGCAAAAGTTATAGCGTTTACAAACTAGGGTACATTTTCTGGAATTTACACAGCTTTAAATTTATGACTGCCTATCTCATTTCTTGAGGTGCTAAAATGGCAGGGCAGTACAAAACCCCCCCAAATGACCCCATTTTGGAAAGTAGACACCCCAAGGAAATTGCTGAGAGGCATGTTGAGCCCATTGAATATTTTTTTTTTTGTCCCAAGTGATTGAATAATGACAAAAAAAAAATTACAAAAAGTTGTCACTAAATGATATATTGCTCACACATGCCATGGTTATATGTGGAATTGCACCCCAAAATACATTCTGCTGCTTCTCCTGAGTACGGGGATACCACATGTGTGGGACTTTTTAGGAGCCTAGCCACGTACGAGACCCCGGAAACCAAGCACCGCCTTCAGGATTTCTAAGGGCGCAAATTTTTGATTTCACTCCTCACTACCTATCACAGTTTTGAAGGCCATAAAATGCCAAAATAGCACAAAACCCCCCCAAATGACCCCATTTTGGAAAGTAGACACCCCAAGGAAATTGCTGAGAGGCCTGTTGAGCCCATTGAATATTTTTTTTTTTGTCCCAAGTGATTGAATAATGACAAAAAAAAAAAAAATTACAAAAAGTTGTCACTAAATGATATATTGCTCACACATGCCATGGTTATATGTGGAATTGCACCCCAAAATACATTTTGCTGCTTCTCCTGAGTACGGGGATACCACATGTGTGGGACTTTTTAGGAGCCTAGCCGCGTACGGGACCCCGAAAACCAATCACCGCCTTCAGGATTTCTAGGCACAAATTTTTGATTTGACTCCTTACTACCTATCACAGTTTCGAAGGCCATAAAATGCCAAAATAGCACAAAACCCCCCCAAATGACCCCATTTTGGAAAGAAGACACCCCAAGCTGTTTGCTGAGAGGCATGGTGACTATTTTACAGCTCTCATTTGTTTTTGAAAATGAAGAAAGACATTTTTTTTTTTTTTTTCAATTTTCAAAACTTTGTGACAAAAAGCGAGATCTGCAAAATACTCACAATACCTCTCAGCAAATAGCTTGGGGTGTCTACTTTCCAAAATGGGGTCATTTGGGGGGGTTTTGTGCCATCTGGGCATTCCATGGCCTCCGAAACTGTGATAGGCAGTGAGAAGTGAAATCAAAAATTTACACCCTTAGAAAGCCTGAAGGCGGTGATTGGTTTTTGGGGTCCCGTACGCGGCTAGGCTCCCAAAAAGTCTCACACATGTGGTATCCCCGTACTCAGGAGAAGCAACAGAATGTATTTTGGGGTGTAATTCCACATATGCCCATGGCATGTTTGAGCAATATATCATTTAGTGACAACTTTGTGCAAAAAAAAAAAAAAAATTTTCTTTTTCCCCCAGTCGTCTTCCAAGTCAGCCCTTGAGAGATGGAGCTCCTCCTCACAATCAGGAAACACATTGCCATTAATTTTTCCTCCCCTTAAGAGGCGGTCCCTCAGGTCCCTGGTCAGTCTTAGTGTTTCCTCCGTCCGGAGGAGACATGTTGCCAAAAGGACCTGAGGGGGGCTCCATCTCTCATGGGCTGACCGGGACAGGTGTCTGCGGGTGCAGCAGTGTATGTCAGCAGGGCTGACTGTATGGAGTCCCTGTGCGGCAGGGGGTCAGTGGACCTTACCGGAGCCGCGTCACTGGCATGGAGGAGGACGGATCTTGACCACGGGCAACCCTCCTTAGGCTGAGTGCAGGAGGTGTCCCGGGTTCGAATTTCCTCTGTGCCCAGGTGAGGAGAAAGGCGCCATTGCTGCGTTCCCTTGGCGGCGTCAGGGGGGGGCGTGTACCCACGTCTGAACGCCGCTTGACCCGGAAGACGCGGGGCGTCATTTCCGGGTAGGAATGACGCAATCGGCGTGCGCCGGGGAAGCTGGTCCAATCCCCTTAAAGGCGCGGGAAATTCGAACGGTCGGCTGGTGCTAGTAGCGTGGACGCGGCTGCAGACGACAGTACCGAACGCCACAGCAAGCCAGGATTCTGGAAGAGGATGAGATTCCATCGGCCCAGGCTCTAGGAGGCAAAAGCACCAGCAGGATGCAGGTAGGCACCAGTGGGTGACCTTTGTATCCTTTGTATTGGGACAGCAGCTAGGTGGTGATGGTGCACTAGCAAGCTGGGGCCAGGGGGTTACTAATGTCACTGGGTGTGCACTTTAGTAATGTGTGGTGCAGTGTGTAATTTTTTCTCACCGCCATGGGTCCCCCTGTGTTTATCTTTTGGCAGGTGAAACCACCTAGAGAGCCAAAGCCCACTCCCAAGAAGCGGTGTGCAAAGTGTAATACCAAGATGCTCTTGGAAGACACAGAGCCGCTATGCAAAACATGCATTGACAAACTGGTTGAAAAACAGTCAGATGCAGTTTATGCGAAGATTTTTGGATCCGTAAGAGATGATATGGCTAACACCTTTAAGGATCTCAAAAAGTTTATCGCAGAAGCTAAATCTCCAGCAGTCCCTACTGGTGTTTCCTCTCCCATGGCCTCACCCAGATCAGAAGTCGCCTCAGGGTCGCACGAGTCGGTGAGGGAGCGAGCGGGCAGCAGCACAGCTAGTGTTATGGCTACCGATAGCTCAGATCCAGAGCAGGAAGATGGGAGAGAAGAAAGAAAGGGACCCAAATACAAGTTATCTCTAGAAGATGTGGATGATTTGCTTGGGGCCATTTACGAAACTTTGGAAATTGAGCATGAAAAAGAACTGCCTTCCAAACATGACCTGATGTACCAGGGTCTGAGGAAGAAAAAATCCAAAGTATTCCCAGTTCATCCGGTAATGTCAGATACCGTGACAAACGAATGGGCAGACCCAGAAAGGAAACCTTTTTTTGCGGCCAGTCACAAAAAGCGATTTCCTTTTAGTGAAGATCCAAAAGAGGTTTGGAATAAAAATCCCAAATTGGACGCGCCACTTTCTAAGGTCTCAAAAAATTCTTCATTGGCATTTGAAGACATGGGACACCTAAAAGATGGCATGGATAAAAAGTGTGACGTTATCCTAAAGAGAGCTTGGGAGACTAGTGTCGCTAGTCTGAAGCCAGCCCTAGCCACCACTTGCGTGGCAAGAAACTTAGAGTTTTGGCTCTCACAGCTGCAAGACCATATTAAAAATGGTACGCCTAGGGAGGAGATTCTGAATACACTTCCAGTTCTCTCCAAAGCGGTCGGCTATATTGCGGATGCATCCGCAGAATCCGTCAAGCTGGCAGCAAGGTCAGGTGGACTAGCAGTTGCAGCAAGGCGTGCGATTTGGATGAAGACCTGGACAGGTGATGCTGCATCCAAAACAAGGCTGTGCAATCTCCCATTTACTGGGGATTTGCTTTTTGGTTCCGGCCTGGACGAGGCCTTGGAAAGAACTGCAGATAGGAAGAAAGCCTTTCCTGCTGAAAAACGAAAACCTCCACAAAAACGTTTTTTCGTGGGCGAAGAGATCGTCCCCAGGAAGAAAAGAAAGAGTACCCTAAGAAAAACTGGACAGGTCACAAGGGGAAACCAAAGAGTAATGTCCTCTTTGGCTCTTCTAACCAAGTTTCCAAACAATGACAACAGAGTGCCAGTAGGGGGAAGACTGGCTACCTTCCTACCTCAATGGCAGAAGGCGACAGCCAATCAATTTATTCTGGACATTATCGCAAGGGGCTACTCTCTGGAATTCAATTGTCATCCTCCAGAGAGATTTCTAGTAACAAGACTTCCCAGGGATCCAGAGAAAGCCAGGGCCCTTCCACTGTTACTAGGGGAGATGGTGGACCAGAAGGTCCTTACTCCAGTCCCAGAGAAGGAAAAAAGAAAGGGTTTTTACTCTCACATTTTTGTGATCAAAAAACCTTCCGGGAAGTTTCGGTTAATACTAAACTTAAAACCGTTAAACCAAGCGATTCAGTACAAAAAATTTCGCATGGAGTCCATATTTTCGGTCAAAAACATTTTGCAACCAGAAACCTTCATGGCGACCATGGATCTCAGGGATGCATATCTCCACATTCCCATCCGACAGGAGTCCCAGAAATATCTGAGGTTAGCAGTGGAGATAGAGGGAAAGGAATATCATTTCCAGAGCAGAGCTCTTCCTTTCGGGTTATCCTCGTCCCCAAGGATATTCACCAAAGTGTTAGCAGAAGCTCTGGCCCCTCTAAGGTTAAAAAAGATGACCGTAATACCATACTTGGACGATCTACTATTTTCAGCGCCTTCGAAAGCACAGCTGACAAAAGACCTCACAGAAGCTCAACTGTGGTTAAAGTCACTAGGCTGGATTCTAAACGTAGAAAAGTCCAATCTGTGTCCCACTCAGAACATTCGGTTCCTGGGATATCTGCTCAACTCCATAGAACAGAAGACTTCCCTACCGGAGGAGAAAATCCAAAACCTCATCAAGAGGGTGAGTTTAATACAGAACAACCTCCCAATTTCTATCAGGGAGCTGATGTCGGTTCTGGGTCTGATGACATCATCGATACCAGCAGTCCAGTGGGCAAAATACCATCTAAGGTCACTTCAAGTATTTCTCTTAAAAAACCAAAGAGAAGATCTGGACATGTCAGTTTTACTCCCGACATCCGTAAAAAGGTCGCTGTGGTGGTGGAGGATCCACACGAACCTAAATCAGGGTCTGGCTTGGTCATTTCCGACCTCACAGAAATTGACCACAGACGCAAGCAGTTGGGGTTGGGGAGCTCACCTAGCAGGGCAACCTGCTCAGGGGAGATGGTCCCCAGAAGAAGCCAAGGCATCTTCGAACTGGAGAGAACTTATGGCGATAGCCAAGGCCATGGAGTTTTTCCAAAACCAACTCAGAAGTCGTCACATTCTGATTCTTTCGGACAATGCCACAGCAGTGGCTTATGTGAACAAGCAAGGGGGCACAAGAAGCCCATCCCTAAGCCACATCTCCAACCAAATTTGCAGGTGGGCAGAAGGGAATCTGCTGTCACTAGGAGCAGTCCATCTAAAAGGGGAAGACAACCAAGTAGCGGACTTCCTCAGCCGCCAGGAGATCTCCCAAGAGGAATGGGTATTACACCCGGAGGTGTTCAGGGAAATTACAGCCCGCTGGGGAATGCCAAACATAGACCTGTTTGCCTCTCAGAAGAATGCTCAGGTGAAACATTTCTTCTCGCTAACCCAACAAGATCAGCCTCTTGGGATAGACGCTCTACAAAACCCTTGGAACTTCAAACTATGCTATGCCTTCCCTCCGGTTCATCTGATACCACGGGTGGTAAAGAAGTTTCTACAGGAACAGACAAAACTGATACTGATCGCACCATACTGGCCCAAGAGAGCCTGGTTCTCTCAACTCCTCAGTCTCTCGGCAGCAGAGCCGTGGCTTCTACCTCACAGGGAAGACCTGATGTGTCAGGGACCCCTGACAAGCCTAAAACAAGAGAGTTTCAAATGGGCGGCCTGGTTACTGAGGAGGACCTCTTGAGATCTAAAGGACTCTCAGATAAGGTGGTGACAACGCTTCTGAGCGTTAGGAAACCAAACACCAGAGCCATCTATAGAAAGACCTGGAGAAAATTTAACAGTTGGTGCACTGAAAATAAAAGACTAAAAATGGATACACCCACCATCCTTGAATTTTTACAGCAGGGCGCTGATAAAGGGTTAGCGCTCAGTACTCTGAAAGTACAGATTGCAGCGCTCTCTGTGTATCTAGAAAGGACACTACAAGAGGACCCTTTGGTCTCTCGTTTTTGCAGGGCATTGGCAAAATACAAAAAGCCCAAGACACAAAAATGTCCCACTTGGGATTTGTCAGTGGTCCTCAGGGGAATCATTAAACATCCCTTCGAGCCACTACAAGATGCATCTTTAAGATTACTGACTCTTAAAACAGTTTTCCTAGTAGCCATCACAACGGCACGTAGGATAGGGGAAATACAGGCTCTATCCGTTAGGGAACCTTTTTTGAAGATTCATGACGATTGTATCGTCCTTCAAACAGATCCGGGATTTACTCCAAAAGTGATGTCAACTTTTCACAAATCCCAGGATATAGTCTTGCCTTCATTTTGCAGTTCTCCCAATAACAGCAAAGAGCAGGAACTAAGTCTTCTTGATGTCAGAAGGTGTCTACTTCAATATTTAGAAATCACTAATGAATTTAGAACATCAGATGCCCTATTTGTCTTATACGCAGGCCAACTAAAGGGTAAACAAGCCTCCAAAAGGACAATAGCTAGATGGATCAAGACAGCCATACTAGAGTGCTATAGGGTCATGGAGACTACACCACCTAAAGAACTTAAATCTCATTCAACAAGGGCTTCAGCAGCCTCATGGGCAGAAAGGGCAGGAGCCACTCCAGAACAAATCTGCAGGGCTGCAACCTGGTCAAGATTCTCGACCTTTGTTCAGCATTACAGACTGGATCTGATTTCCAGCCAGGATCAGGCTTTTGGTAGGAAAGTCCTCCAAGCCGTTGTCCCACCCTAGATCTGGTGAGTTCTTGGTTATCCTCTCAAGGGCTGACTTGGAAGACGACTGGGGGAAAAGCAGAGTTAGTTTCTTACCGGTAACTCTGTTTCCAGTAGTCTTCCAAGGCAGCACGATCCCACCCTAAAATGTCTAACCTCGTGGGGTTGTGTTGTGTATTATATTGTTTCAGATTCCGGCCTTCGGTTCTCGGGGATGACTGACCAGGGACCTGAGGGACCGCCTCTTAAGGGGAGGAAAAATTAATGGCAATGTGTTTCCTGATTGTGAGGAGGAGCTCCATCTCTCAAGGGCTGCCTTGGAAGACTACTGGAAACAGAGTTACCGGTAAGAAACTAACTCTGCTTTTTCCGCAACTTGTGTCAACATATAAAATATTCCATGGACTGGACATGCCTCTCAGTATATAGCTTGGGGTGTCTACTTTCCAAAATGGGGTCATTTGGGGGGGTTTTGAACTGTTCTGGCATTTTATAGACAACATTAGGAAGCTTACATCCACTCTTCTAACCACTTGAAGACAAAGCCCTTTTTGACACTTTTTGTTTACATGAAAACATATTTTTTTTTGCAGGAAAATTATGTTGAACCCCCAAACATTATATATATTTTTAAAGCAAAGGCCCTACAGAATAAAATGGTGGGTGTTGCATTTTTTTTTCTACACAGTATTTGCGCAGCGATTTTTCAAACGCATTTGTTGGGGAAAAAATACACTTTTTTTTATTTTAATGCACTAAAACACACTATATTGCCCAAATGTTTGATGAAATAAAAAAGATGATCTTAGGCCGAGTACATAGATACCAAACACGACATGCTTTAAAATTTTGCACAAACGCGCATTGGCGACAAACTACATACATTTTTAAAAGCCTTTAAAAGCCTTTACAGGTTACCCCGTTTGATTTACAGAGGAGGTCTACTGCTAAAATTACTGCCCTCGATCTGACCTTTGCGGTGATACCTCACATGCATGGTGCAATTGCTGTTTACATATGACGCCAGACCGACGCTTGCGTTCGCCATTGGGCAAGAGCAGGGCAGGACAGGGGTGTTTTTTTTTTTTTTTTTTTTTTTTTTAGTATTAATTTTGCTTTTTTATTTTATTTTTAAATTGTTTCTTCCATATTTTTTTTTTTATCATTTTTATTGTTATCTCAGGGAATGTAAATATCCCCTATGATAGCAATAGGTAGTGACAGGCACTCTTTTTTTGAAAAAAACTGGGGTCTAGACCCTAGATCTTTCCTCTGCCCTCAAAGCATCTGACCACACCAAGATCGGTGTGATAAAATTCTTTCCCAATTTCCCAATGGCGCTTTTTATATCCGGGGGGGGACATTCCCTCCCACTGCTTGTAAAAGCAGTCCAGAGGCTAATTAGCCACTAGGATTGCTTTTACATGAAAGCCGGCCGCTGGCTGAAAAGAATGATACCAAGATGATACCTAAACCCGCAGGCATCAATCTGGTATAACCATTCAAAGTCCAGCAACATACCAGTACGTTGCTGGTCCTTGTTGGACATGTATTGTAATCTTTTTTTTTCATGCAGCCAGGTGGCTGAACGAAAAAAGAGATTGATCGGTGGGTATGCCCACCATTAGAATACCGCCCTTCATCCACCCACTTCTAATGATGGGCATACATGCACCATTTATATATGCCGAAGCATGGGGGCATCCTCCCGCAAAAAAGTTATGCCGCACACACATGGTCGGACTTTTCCACGGGCAAGCCTCCGTCGGAATTTCGACCGTATGTACGCGGCATTAGGAGCAAAATCACTCCTCCGCCCCTGCTGCCCCAATGCTTCGGCATATTTCCTTTTTTTTTTAACTGTGGTGGTGAAATCACCTCCTACAGCACTGGAGTCACAGGGATCAGGCCTGTCTCTGCGAACGCTGCAGTTATGTGTGTTGTGTTTTGTAAGTGACAGTGATCGATCGATACTGCACTTGGGTGGCCTGGGCTGGACGGAGGGGCAAAACGCAGGTGCTAGCAGGTATCTGGGCTGATCCCGCTAACACTGCGTTTTTGGGAACCCTAAACTGCTGGGGACGCTAGTATAGATCTGATCAGATCAGATATTGATCTGTTCAGATACTATACCACTAAGGGAGGTGTATGCTTCACGCGTGGGTGTTAGCGTTACTGGTACTAACCTGACAATGCCTGGGGTGTGACGCGGACCCTCTCTGATGCTAAAACCTAATTGATATCACCCGCCGGGCGATCAGGGGGTTAAACCTTTATTGGGTTATATATACGGCGGGTGCCCTGACACTATAAAAAGCAAACTAACTAACTAACCAGCGTCACCCGTAACACTTATATGATGATCACTGGTGAAAGGGTTAACTAGGGGCAATTAGGGGGTTAAAACCTTTATTAGATAATATATGGGGGTACCTGACGCTATAAAAACCTGCAGCGAACCTAAAAAAAAAATACTGGCTACTGATCTGCATCACCGACGCTAAGACAGCGATCAGAAAAATTATTGCTTAGCGACAGCGGTGATAGGGGGTGAAAGGGTTACCTGGGGGGCGATCAAGGGGGTTAAACCTTTATTAGATAATTTATGGGGGTACCTGACGCTATAAAAACCTGTGGCGAACCTAAAAAAAATTACTGGCTACCGATCTGCATCACCGACGCTAAGACAGCGATCAGAAAAATGATCGCTTAGCGACAGTGGTGATAGGGGGTGAAAGGGTTACCTGGGGAGCGATCAAGGGGGTTAAACCTTTATTAGATAATTTATGGGGGTACCCGACGCTATAAAAACCTGCGGCGAACCTAAAAAAAAATACTGGCTACCGATCTGCATCACCGACGCTAAGACATCGATCAGAAAAATGATCGCTTAGCGACAGTGGTGATAGGGGTGAAAGGGTTACCTGGGGGGCGATCAAGGGGGTTAAACCTTTATTAGATAATTTATGGGGGTACCCGACGCTATAAAAACCTGCGGCGAACCTAAAAAAAAAATACTGGCTACCGATCTGCATCACCGACGCTAAGACATCGATCAGAAAAATGATCGCTTAGCGACAGTGGTGATAGGGGGTGAAAGGGTTACCTGGGGGGCGATCAAGGGGGTTAAACCTTTATTAGATGATTTATGGGGGTACCCGACGCTATAAAAACCTGCGGCGAACCTAAAAAAAAAATACTGGCTACCGATCTGCATCACCGACGCTAAGACATCGATCAGAAAAATGACCGCTTAGCGACAGTGGTGATAGGGGGTGAAAGGGTTACCTGGGGGGCGATCAAGGGGATTAAACCTTTATTAGATAATTTATGGGGGTACCCGACGCTATAAAAACCTGCGGCGAACCTAAAAAAAATTACTGGGTACCGATCTGCATCACCGACGCTAAGACAGCGATCAGAAAAATGATCTCTTAGCGACAGCGGTGCTAGGGGGTGAAAGGGTTATCTGGGGGGTGATCAAGGGGTTAAACCTTTATTGGGGGGGGGTTAGGGGGCTACACTGGACCTAAAACTAAATGTAGTGACACTTTTACAGTCACAAATGTCACTGATTGCAGTGATCAGTAAATAAATGGTCACTGCAATCAGTGACACTGTGACTGGGGGCTGGGGGGTGATCTGGGGGGTCCTGGGGGGCGATTTATGTGCCTATGTGTGCTGGTGTTAGTGTAGTGTTTGTGCACTAACCTGTGTGTCTTCTCTTGTACGGCGCTCGGTATATGTGAGCGCCGCACAGGAGATGACATCACTTCCTCCTGCTTTCTCTGTCTGTGTGTACATTCGACAGACAGAGGGGGCATTTCTATTCGCCGGGAGCGATCGTGGGGGGGTGGCCGGAATCGAACGGCCGTCCCCTCATGTCGGATCGCTCCCCAACGAATTCCGACCGCTCACTGTACAGAAGGGGGTCCGATTGGACCCCCCAACTGTACAAAGGCAATCACGTACACTGTACGTGATTGTGTCTGTCGGTGCCATTGTGCCGACGTATATATACAGTGAGCAGTCGTTAAGTGGTTAAATAGTACATTTTTTATAAGTCTTTGCATCAGACCAAAAAGTAGAACAACTGAAAAGGAAAGAGGAACAACTGAGAGGTGTGTCTACTTGAAAAAGGATCACGAAAACATGGCATGAAAAACACACAAAAATAACATAATAATATACTTTATAGAAAACTTTATGTTATATGCTATATTACCAAAGGTTTTGAACGCCTGCCATTACACAAACATGAACTTTAATGGCATCCCAGTCGTAGTCCGTAGGGTTCCATATTGAGTTGGCCCACCCTTTGCAGCTACAACAGCTTCAACTCTTCTGGGAAGGCTGTCCTCAAGGTTCAGGAGTGTGTCTATGGGAGTGTTTGACCTTTCTTCCAGAAGCGCATTTGTGAGGTTAGGCACTGATGTGGATGAAAAGGCTTGGCTCGTAGTCTCTGTTCTAATCCATCTCAAAGGTGTTCTATTGGGTTGAGGTCAGGACTCTGTGCAGGCCAGTCAAATTCCTCCACCCCAAACTTGCTCATCCATGTCTTTATGGACCTAGCTTGACTGGTGATCATGTTGGAACAAGAAGGCCACCCCCAATCTGTTCCCACAAATTTGGGAGCATGAAATTAACCAACATGTCTTGGTATGCTGACACCTTAAAAGTTCCCTTTACTGGAACTAAGGGGCCAACCACAACCCCTGAAAAACAACCCCACACCATAATCCCCCCTCCAAATGATTTGGACCAGTGCACAAAGCAAGGTCCATAAGGACATGGATGAGCGAGTATGGGGTGGAAGAACTTGATCGGCCTGCCCAGAGTCCTGACTTCAACCTAGAGTTGCCACCTCATCCCTTTAAACCCGAACACATATGAATTACACAGGTTCTGAGGTTAATTAAAGGCACCAAGTGAGTTTAATTACCACCTTAATCAGCCACAGAACCTGTGTAATTAATATGTGTTCGGGTTTAAAGGGATGAGGTGGCAACCCTACCTCAACCCCATAGAACACCTTTGGGATGAATTAGAGCTGAGACTGCTAGCCAGGCCTTCTCGTCCACATCAGTGTCTGACCTCACAAATGCGCTTCTGGAAAAATGGTCAAACATTCCCATAGACACTCCTAAACCTGCTGCAATCTGCTCCAGCCTTCCCAGAAGAGTTGAAGCTGTTATAGCTGCAAAGGGTGTGGCTGCACTACTGCTGATCTCCTGAGCTCCAGTGAGGCCTACTGATCCAGGGAGCTTGATTACTCCCTATACCCAGGGTGGATGCAGGAACCTGGGGTGGAGCCAGGGGAGGATCCCCCTGATGGCCAGAGTACTGGTCCTCCCATACCAGTGTTTGAGGACCTGGGAAATGGCCCAGCTAAAGGTGAAAGCCTGGCAACCTACAGAAAGAAAGTTTGTGCTAGGATTGCGAGAGTCGCTAAGGAGGAAGAAGTACTGGCGAAGTTGAAGTTTGACTTCAAGCATAAAAAAATTGCAAGTGACCGGCTTCACAGTTCTAAGAGGAAACAGATGAGTTAATGGCTTTGGAGGCCAAAGTGGAAAAGCAGAGTCTGCTGGTGGCCACATTGAAAGAAACCAGCGGTGCTTTCAAGGAGAAGTATGGCAACGATGATCGCTTCCGTGCAATGCGCAGAGGGGCCATAGAGGCCAGTGGAGGGCAGGCATCATCAGAGTGTGAGAAGCCAAGGTCAGTGCAAAGCAAAAAAGTTTCTGTGGGCTCGGACTGTGTTTCTGGCCAGCACGCTGGAAAATCTTTGCATCCCGAGCCAAGTATCAGTATGCCTGCAGAAAGCAGAGAAAGCTCTGGCATACAGGCTGCGGGTGATCAGCAGTCAGGTGATTTGACTGGCAGTATGTCATCGGGACAAGGAAGTTCTGTGCCCTTACCACCGCAGCAGGAGGCCATGGAGCAAGATGATCCATCTGAGCCTGTGGAGGGAGCAGGTATGCTGAACTTCATATCAGAAATGGAATCACCTTTGCATGGTCGCAAGTTTGCAGTGTCTGGATCATCTGAGGATAAAGAAGAGGATGATGATGTCCCCCCAAAACCTTTGAAACATCGGGTGACATAAAAAGAGGTTTTTGTTCATGACTTGCCTATACAAGGTAATGGAGGTGTAGTTCCTATGGATGGTGCAGTAGAGGGTAGCGGAGAGCAAGCTCATCTCCTGGCTGAGACTTCCACCTGTGTACAGCCAGCCAGTGCAGACTCTGCTGTGAAGAGTGCTGACAAAGACATCTCTACTGCTGGTAACTCTTTAGATACTGGTAATGAAGTAAGAATTACCAAGGGTAATGTAAATGACATTTCTGTGTCAGAAGTCTCTGCTCCATCTGTTAATGACAATAATGTTGTTAATACTTTATCTAAAGAAGAGTCTGTTACTAAAAGTGATGTGCCGGATGTTGCAAGGAGTGCGGTTATTTCCCATGCTGCAGCACTGGCTGCACCTGTCCCCGGGGTGAGTAGGGCCAGTTATTCTGCGGTCACTAGGAGTAATGTGAGTGAAGGTCAGGCCAATCTGACACCATCTGGTAGCTCCTTTAAACGCTGCAATGTGGTCCAATTGAGGTGGACTGGAGAAGGCCCCCCCCCCCAAATAGGAGAGATGTGGTGGACCGTATTTTGGGGATGGGTTTTAAAGCGGAGGAGATTTTTGCCCTTGTCAGCCCAGTTGGGTCATATGAGTATGACCTCTCCTTTGTCAAGGCGGAAGGTTTAGATGTCTTTTGGGAGAGGTATGAGCAAAGATGGAAGGAGTCCCCAAGATGGGCAGGTTTGTCACCTAAAGTAGTCTCCCGCCAGCCATTATACAAGAACGTCACCATTCTAGTGCGTAATGAGTCCATTCCTGTTGGGGAGATATGTGGATGTCCAAGCCCCCTTGAGGAAAGTTGTAGATGACAGGGGGATATGGACAGGAGGATGGACAGTGTTAGTAAAACTGCATGTCACGGGTAATGTTGTTAAGCACATCCCTTCGTCTGCCTTTATAGGTCGTGACAGGATTATTACCTTTTATGCAGGGCAACCAAAGTTGTGTCATCGCTGTGGTGAAAAGGGGCATTTTTCAACCTCATGTTCTGTGCAGAAATTTTCCCTCTGTCAGGGCACGTTGCAAAGGACTGCAATAGTATTCGTTGTAATCTTTGTAACAAGTTAGGTCACCCCTATAGCCTTTGCCCTGAAGCCCTCCATAATCAGCCAGAGGTGGTGGCAGAACTGCTGAGGATGGAGGAGGAGGAACTTGGGGGGCAGCAAGGGGTTGGTGGAGCTGTTTCAGCTAGTCCTGAGGGGCCCTCCCAGGTGTCAGTTTCTCAATCTGAAGGTGTGACCCCTCTTTTGTCTGCTCCCCAGTCTGTGCTCCCTACTGTGTCAGTGTCTACTTCTGCTGTGTGTTCTTCCCCAGTGTTTCAGGTGCCCAGTGTTCCAAATGTAAATAAGTCATCCAGATTGGCTGAGGCTGCCAAAAGGGCAGATTCATGCTGATCTGAGGTGGCAGCTTTGCCTGGGCCTTCCCTGAGGCAACGTAAGACCTCTAGTGGAGGTTCTAAGGGGAAGAAGGGGGAAGTTGCCACTGCTAATGATGTAGATGAGGCCTTTCAGGTAGTCCTGACCTCTGCCTCCTCGGTTTCATCTTTAGAGGTAGATGATCTACCTCTGGGAAACAAGTTTGGGTCCTTATCTGAGGGGGAGGAGGAGTCTTCTAATTCCATGTCTCAGATGGAGGAGGATGAGGTAGAGTGCTCCCTAAAGAGGTCAAGGTCTCCAGTGAAGGGGGAGGGAGCTCAGGCTAAGAAACGCCTACCTCAATCATCCTGATGGCAGTTCCCACTCGGATGCAGGTGGCAACCATTAATGTTGCCAGCATAAAATCTGTAGGGGCTCGTAACATGGCCTTATTTTTGCTCAGCGAGATGGATGCTGATGTTTTATTTTTGCAAGAGACCCGGCTAAATAGCCTTGCCGATGTCCACCTGGCAAAGAGGGAGTGGAGGTGTGGGCCCTCCTTCTGGTCTCTTGCGGCCGAGCCTTACAGCAGAGATGCAGTACTTTTTACTGGCATGGTAACGTGTCGGCGGGTTATCGAGGTAGAGATTGGAAGGTGTATGGTCTTGGACGTCTCTGTGAAGGGGCATGATCTACGTTTAGTAAATATTTATGGACCACAAACTAGATGGGAGAGGAAATGCCTCTTTACAAAGATTAAGCCTTTCCTTTTTACATCTCGGCAAGTTGTCTTTGGAGGTGATTTTAACACCGTTACTAGGCCCAAAGACAGGAAAGGCTCCACTGACAGCCTGAGATATGATAGCGTCTTTCTTAACCACTTCCCTACCCAGCCATAGTCAAATGACTATAAAACTTATAAAAACACAATCAAATCCCTGGGTAGGATAATGAAAGTTTTCTATAGCAGCGCTCAGGTGGTCAATAGACTCCCTTGTCCACTCACTCTTATTTACAGTTCATAAGAGTACATATAGAACTTATGAAAAAAGATTTTGTTGTAAATGACATATAGCTCCAGATGTCTTCTTAATATGATCCACTTTAAATCATCAGTTGTATCCCCTTTCGGGTGGGTACTCACCACACACAGGATTTAAACAGGCACCTCACAGATCCCATCCGATGGTCATCTGATCATCCTAATCCTGGTTCTGATTACTCCTTCTAAAGCCTCCAGAGATCACCCGATAATCACCAGCAGATGTTCAAAGTGAAAAGAAAGAGAAGCCACCAATAGTGTAATCCCGTAGAGTATCTTTTAATCAGTCTATAAAAATTGTTTCCACAACATATCTTCCATATGGTAAAAATCAAGCAGTAAAATAGCAGCAGTGTAATTCAAAACCGCCGTGCTGTTCCCCCAGGCTCCTAACAGGTGCAGTGTATCAGCTGGTACAGCTTGTGTTTAACCAGACTTACTGCCGCTTCCTGTGTTTGGAGCGCACCTGGAACGCACCAACGTCACTTCCTTTCAGCCGCAAAGTCACACCCTGACGTTTCGTCTTCTCGACTTCCTCTGAGGGCGTGACTCTGCAGCACGGCTCACAGGAATATATACACACACAAGTGATTGAAAGACAAGTTTAACCCCTCCTATATGCTAATCAATGGCATTTAATTACTCAAATCGGCAGAACGCATTGTAGTCACAGGGGTCTCGTCATTTTAAATCACTTAACACATTAAATCAACAATAACCTCTTATACATTGATCTTGAAAAGCGTTATTAAGATAATAATAACATAATCGAATAGTTAAAATAAATCAATAAAAGCTGAGTCTCCATAATATTATTCATTATCACAGATAAGCACCCAGCACTAGTGCCATCTTGAGTATGAATACCAAACAGCAGTCTAAATTTCTACAAAAATAGGAATAAATTATATATATATATATATATATATATATATATATATATATATATATATATATATATATCAACACTCAACGTTAAAATACAATATTAAAATTAAATATATAAAATTTACTTCTAAAAAATCCTAAAACATACTACATAAAATGCTAATCGTCAAAATTGTTTCATAATTATGTTATTAATACCTAAAGGTTTATAAATAAATTCCACATATATATAATATAAACCTACTAAACGGTAAAACAAATAATAACACTAAAAGTCACTAATGAAACAATTTATATCTAACTCGACGTTTAACCCTTTGGGGGTGAGGGTATCCAAGGAATAAATCCCAAAAGTTTCTCGTTCGGATAATTCCCTTACCAAATTACTTCCTCTCCATGTAGGTTTAATATGGTCCACCCCCCAAAATTTCAAACCTATAGGGTTTTGATCATGATGTAGCTTAAAATGGAGAGACACATTATGGTCTTTAAACCCCAATTTAATATTCTTAATGTGTTCTCCAATCCTTACTTTAAGGCATCTTTTTGTCCGTCCCACATACATTAACCCACATGGGCATAATAACATGTAGCGGGGTGTTCCCCTTTAATGCAGAGAGACAAGAAGTTCCAGGTGAGAGGTGAGTCAGGAGGAAGTAAAGAGACATTATGGAAGTGAAAGCAGAGGAGAGAGAGACTACATCTCCCAGTACATCTTGCAGCACCCAGGGTGCATTGCTCCAGAACAGAGACTGCTGGGGCAGACTTTATAAAGGGGAGGCGGAGTTTTGGTCGGCCTCTTTGGACACCCCTCTCCTAGCAAGAGGATGTCTGTGCTGAACTGCTGTGTGCACAAGGCCTGAAGCCTGGGCCGTGTGCTCCTTTCCAAAGAGCCCTCTGCCAGCCTAGCAGAGCTTTAGAGACATCTAATCCTCCTTGCTGCAGTACACCAGAAGGATTGAAGACTTGGATGTCGGTGGATTCCTGTTCCTAGACGAATCGATGGAGGGAACGGACTTGGACTTGTCCAGGTGGTGAGAGCTGTTTAAAGACAGATCCTTTATCTTTACTATTCGTTGGGATTACAAAGTTGTTCTTCAAGTGCACCACCGAGAGATTGCTAGCGAATATTGTTTCACTGAACTTCCATTTAGATCAGTCAGGCCTGACTGCATAGGTAGACATTGCTGGGTGTTAGTCTACCCATGAGGGGAAGTAGCTGTAAAAGGGCAGCGCTAGAGTTGCATAGCAATACTTTATTATTCTGATTACTCTGTTTATCTTTATTACTGTTTATTGCAGGGATCTGCAACTTGTTATACTGTTGTTTATTACTTGCCCATTAGCCTCAGTAAAATATCTGGGTAAAGTACATTTGGTGTCAGTTCCGCTTACTTTAATAGGAGTTTTAAAGTATATTCTGTGTATGTTTGTTATAGGACTGCGTCACCAACAGTTGCGATCACGCGGTCCTATCTCTCTATCACCAGCTGTGCCACGGGAGGTTAGAGCCGATTGCCGGGGGTTGACAGCGGTGCACTGCAGGGCCCAAATCAATATCAGCGGCTCTCTTAACTGGGGGTAGCGCTACACGTGGGGGCTCGAGTCCGGGATCCTTGTACGTTGCACGCTGCAATCAAGCCGGTCAGAAGTACCAGCATGGACCCACTGGCAATGTCACAGTGGTGCGCAGCGATTGGCGCCGATCCAACCGCGGCGGTAGTCATTGTACTCCCGGGGGAAAGATGGAAGGAAGAGGAGATAAAACAGCTTGTATTGTTACTGTCTCCGAGCCACAAAGCATGGGTGATGGATTTTAGGCCAGATCCAGTGATCTCGTTTACATACGCACTGGTAGAATGGAAAAACGAAATCCCAGAACATTTTAAAAGTCAGAGTATACAAGCCATAGATAATCAGATCTATCACTTGAGACATACGCTGCCAGTGAAGGAAGAATGGTTTCAGACACCAAAGCCATCACTCCCACAATTATCTCCACCACTATCCCCTAAAGCAGAAAAGCTTAAGGAACTATTAAGCCCGGGATCACCGCTGGCCGCTATAGGGCCTGAATTGTTGAATGCTCTAGGAGACCTTGTAATTAAGTGCCAGAAAAGCAGTACGGTGCATGTGGAGGCCGGTTACCGGAAGCTTAGCACCTTCTCAGGGAAGCTCCCCATCCCTACGGGGGAGGAAGATTTTGACACTTGGATGGAACAGGCATTGCAGGCAGTAGAAGCATGGGAGGTGCCTGAGGCACAGAAGAGACAGCGAGTCTTAGAAAGTCTGAAAGGTGCCGCGGCAGAAGCGGTGAAGAGCTTCCGGTTTGGAAATGAAAACTGTACAGCTCAAGATTGCCTGGCCATGCTGCAGGAAGAGTTTGGTCAGCTGGAGAAGGTGTCAGAGATGATTTATCAAATTGAACACACTCTCCAGCAGCCGAATGAGAAACTGTCAGAATATGTTAGAAGGCTGAACAGGCAGTTATGCAAGATTGTACTGAAGAAGGGAATGCTGCCCAAAGATGCAGATGAAGCACGCATGAAGCAGATCATGAGGGGAGCGCGGCGCTCAGACCCGGTCTGGCTGCACCTGAAAACCTCAGGAGGAGGAATGTCACTAACCTACTCTGATCTAATAAAAATTATTAGGGACGAAGAGGCGCTGCAGGAAGATCAGCAGGTGGCCAAGGCGAATGTCACACCTGTACCAGTGTTGGTCCATTCTGTCAAGAGCCCAGAAAGAGATGCGGAGGTTGACACTCTGAAATCGCAAATGGCCCAAGTGTTGGAGATGCTGACCTCTTTGATGGAGAAAGATCAGAGAAGACGAGAGAAACCAAGCCCAAGAAAGGAGTTGTTCCCGAACACCTCAGCACCGGCCTCCCTACAGGACCGAGAAGAGGTGATTTGCTATAACTGCGGAGGGAGTGGCCACTTTGCTAACGTATGCTCCAGCCCAAAGAAGAAGAGAACAGATAATTGCAAGCCGGCGGGAAACTCCAAAGGGCCCCGGTGAAGGAGTCAACCGGGTGCCCATCATCTTCAGTGCGCTCCAAACTAAAAAAAAAGGCCAAGAATGGAGGAGACAAAACTCCTAGGAGGAGGTATAGTACACCCCCACCAAGATGTACCCCAGAGGGAGGGGGCAAGACCCCTCAGTGGAAGTACAGCACCCCAAAGAAGGAACATCCACCTAAAAGGAACAATAACATCCCTCAGCGGGTTTGTGCCCCCATTGAGAGGGAGAAAGTCAATGCATGCCAGGCTCAGGAAAAATTAAAGTCCAAAAGGAGCAGGGCAAGGGTCGAAAGCCAAAAAAAAGAGGTGACCCCAGTCCGGCCATACCCAAAGGAACTGGTGGGCCCGTCTCCTACTGTGCCCATTCAAGTGGAAGGAGTCTATACTAAAGCTCTTTTGGACACCGGAGCACAGGTGACTTTACTATACCGGGACTTCTATGATAGGCACTTGAGTCATCTGCCTATCCAGAAGATAGAAGAGCTGGAGATATGGGGACTTGGAACCCAGAGTTTCCCTTATGATGGGTACCTGCCCATAAAGATGACTTTCGACCCATCCGTGGCTGGGAAGGCTGAAGTGTTTGACACCCTGGCAGTTGTGTGTCCCCGGCCGCCTGGAGCCAGCAAGATTTCCCTGATCATTGGGACAAACACGGATCTAGTCAGGAGACTCCTGACCCCTCTAGTGAAAGAGAGAAACCATTCAGCCACCAAAATCCATCCCATGCTAAAGACGGCCTACCAACGACTGGTCTTAGAGCAGAAGACCCCGGGAGAGGGGATAGGGAAGGTGTGGAGACTTGGCAGAGAAGGAGTAGTGCTACAGCCCGGAGAAGTAACCTGTCTTAGGGCCACTGTGAAGCTTTCGTGGGAACAACCTGGCCCCTTTGTCATGCTGGAATCAGACCCAAGGGAAGAGTCCTCAGGCCTGGAAGTGATACCAGAAGTGATTCCGTTCAAGGCCCTGAAGAAGGCCCATGGCAGAGTTCTGGTGAGTGTTAGGAACACTACGGGAGGACCCATGGAGATCCCTGCCAGAGTGTTGCTTGGTCAGGTGAGCCCTGCTGCCCCGGTCACTTGGTCCGAAGTCAAGGGGACGGGTGACGGAGGAGATGTTTGGGAGAAACTGTCCGTGGAAAACCCGAACCTACCCAGGGCTTGGAAAGAAAGAGCCAAGGCCCAGCTGACCAGGTGGGAGAAGATCTTTTCCGAAGATGAATTCGATGTGGGGTGTGCAAGAAGTGCCACCCATCGGATCCGCCTCCAAGAAGATAAGCCCTTCCGAGAGAGGGTCAGGCGGGTCCCCCTGGCAGATCTGGAGGATCTGAGGGAACAACTTGTAGAACTAAAGAAGACTGGTGTGATCCGGGAGTCTAGAAGTCCCTATGCCTCCCCAATCGTGGTGGTCAGAAAGAAGAATGGGTCGTTGAGGCTTTGTATCGATTACAGGACTCTCAACAGGAGAACCATCCCTGACCAATACACCACGCCAAGGATAGAAGATGCCCTACAAAGTTTGTCTGGAGCCAAATGGTTCAGTGTGATGGACCTCAAGAGTGGGTACTATCAAATCCCTATGCACCCAGAAGACAGGGAGAAGACAGCCTTCATAACCCCGGTGGGATTCTTCGAATTCAATAGGATGCCTCAGGGTCTGTCTGGAGCTCCTGCTACCTTTCAACGCCTTATGGAGAAGACTGTTGGAGACATGAATCTTATAGAAGTCCTTGTGTACTTGGACGATGTCATTGTCTTTGGAAGAACCTTGGAAGAACATGAAGCCAGGTTGGAGAAAGTATTGAGAAGACTCAGCGAAGAGGGACTTAAGCTTTCCCCCGAGAAGTGTCGGTTCTACCAGTCTTCTGTGAACTATCTGGGGCACATAGTGTCTGAAGAAGGGGTGGCCACAGATCCTGAGAAGTTGGAAGCAGTCACTTCCTGGCCACGACCCACCACAGTAACAGAGCTCAGATCCTTCCTGGGGTTCTGCTCCTATTATAGGAGGTTTGTGGAGGGGTTTGCTCGGATTGCCCGCCCGTTGAATGAATTGCTAAAGGCAGAAGGGGAAGAGGATGACTCAGGGCCCAGGAGGCCTGGTGAGTCAGTTCAAGATCAGTGGAACCCAAGGTGTGAAGAGGCCTTTCATGCTCTGAAGAGGAGCTTAACCACTGCCCCAGTCCTGGCCTACGCCGACCCTACCAGACCTTATGAATTACATGTGGATGCCAGCCATGAGGGTCTAGGTGGTGTACTCTACCAAGAACATGAAGGACAACTGCGACCAGTGGCCTATGTGAGCAGGAGCCTGACCCCCTTAGAAAAGAATTACCCCACTCATAAGCTGGAATTCCTGGCCCTCAAATGGGCGGTAGTAGACAAGCTAAAAGACTACTTGTATGGGGCAGAGTTTACTGTGAAGACAGACAACAACCCCCTGACCTACCTCTTCACCACCGCGAAACTAGATGCCACCGGACACAGGTGGTTGGCCGCATTGTCTGGATTCAACTTCAGTCTGAAGTACAGACCAGGAGCCGGAAATAGGGATGCAGATGCCCTGTCCCGGAGGTCTCATGCCACGACAAATGACTGGGAAGATTGGACCCAAGTGGCACCGGACGGGGTGCGGGCCCTTTGTCAAGGGGCTGAATTTCAAGCCAGAGGAGGCTCCAGAGCAGAAGAAATAGGGGTTACCATGGTAGGAGTCCCCAAACACTATTGTGGGGTAACTCAACTGGAGGAAGACAACCTACCGAGACTGTCCAAGAAGGAGTTGAGGTGTGACCAATTGGAAGACCCCATGGGGAGATTGGTCCTCGAAGCCCTGGAGAATCAGGATCCCAACAAATTCCTACATCACCCCTCAAAGGAGGCTCGCCTGTTGAGGAAGGAATTGGACAGGCTACAGGTACATCAGGGAGTGGTCTACCGAAGGGGCCCCTCTGATGACTCAGAAGATAAGTGGCAGTTATTTCTTCCAGAGAAGCACCGAGAGACTGTACTAATTGCCCTGCATGACCATCATGGTCACCTAGGGGCAGAAAGGACCTTCCAGCTTGTCAGAAATCGGTTCTATTGGCCCTGCATGAGGGCAGAAGTAGAGGAGTATTGCCATTCCTGTGCACGATGCATTCAGAGAAAGACCCTACCCCATCAAGCTGCCCCAATGGGCCACTTACAGAGTCAAGGCCCAATGGATCTGGTATGCATTGACTTTCTCTGCCTCGAACCCGACCTGAGTGGATTGGGGAATGTTCTGGTAATAACCGACCATTTCACCCGCTATGCTCAAGCTTTCCCAACCAAAGACCAGAAGGCATCCACCGTGGCCAAGATACTTATGGAGAAGTATTTTGTCCATTATGGACTACCACAGAGACTCCGCTCAGATCAAGGAAGGGACTTTGAGAGTCGGTTGATCCGAAGACTTTTGGATTCATTAGGAATAAAGAAGACCAGAACCACGCCTTACCACCCACAAGGAGATGCTCAGCCGGAGAGATTTAACCAGACCCTGCTCAACATGTTGGGAACCTTAGAAACAGAGAAGAAGCAACACTGGAGTCAGCACATATCAGCCCTAGTACATGCCTATAACTGTACCACAAGTGACGCCACTGGCTACTCCCCTTATCGACTTATGTTTGGGAGAGAAGCAAGGCTACCTGTGGACCTGGCCTTTGGCACTTCTATAGACAATACCTCAGCTACATCCCACAAGGGATACGTGGACAGACTTAGACGTAGCTTGCAGGTGGCCTATGAACAAGCCCAGGCGGCTTCGGATCAAAGGGGGGCCCGCAACAAGAGAAATTTTGATCTGGAGGTTCGAGTACAAGATCTGCAGCCCGGGGACCGAGTACTGCTACGCAATCTGGGGGTCCCTGGAAAACACAAGCTTGCCGACAGGTGGAGATCTGAGCCCTATGTTGTCTGTAGGAAGTTGCCCGGTTTGCCTGTCTACAAACTAAAGCCAGAAGGAAAGGTGGGTCCACTGAAGACGTGGCATCGGAACCACCTGCTCCCACTTGCTGAGGCAGTCAGAATACCTCCCGTGAGAGACTCCCCTGAACCGGCCTCTATCCTGGATATTCCTAGGCCGAACACTCGGTCCCAGACCTCTCGAGCCAAAGATGGGGAGGCCTCCCAATTGAGTACAGAAGAAGGTGGAGAACTGGACTGGCTGTGGCCTCCCTCGACTCTGGGAACGTCCGCCATAGATCTCCCAAATGGAGGGGATACCCCAGATGCAACGCTGAATCTGGAGGCTACTGAATTCATACCCTTCAGTCCCTCAGCTGATTACTGGGAAGATGTTCCTGACACTTGCGCAGAGGAGGACTCTAGAGATTCCATACGTCAGTCGACTTCTGAATCAGAGGTTCCAGAACCAGCAATGTTACCTGAACTTACTCCTGAAGAAGAGCCTGTGGTGCCAGAGTCAGAAGCACCAAGAGAGCAGAGGGCTCGCAGAGTCATCAGGCCTCCCAAGAAACTAACTTACCCCCAAATGGGGACGAGCTCAGAGGACTCTGTTGTAACGGCTAGGAGAAGTGTTGAACAACCTGATCCTTCCACCGTCCATTTGGTGGAGGGCAACCCCAGCTCACTCTCTGGCACAGTTAGGCAGGCCACTCATGGTAGTGTGACCTGCGGGCAAGAGAGTTCCATCCAAAAGTTTTGGTGGGAATTCCCTATGCCAACATCATGCTCGACATTGTCCAAAATGGTAAACAGTATTTGTTGAAGTTTATCTTTGGGGACCAAAGAGTTCAAGTGGGGGGAGTGTGTAGCGGGGTGTTCCCCTTTAATGCAGAGAGACAAGAAGTTCCAGGTGAGAGGTGAGTCGGGAGGAAGTAAAGAGACATTATGGAAGTGAAAGCAGAGGAGAGAGAGACTACATCTCCCAGTACATCTTGCAGCACCCAGGGTGCATTGCTCCAGAACAGAGACTGCTGGGGCAGACTTTATAAAGGGGAGGCGGAGTTTTGGTCGGCCTCTTTGGACACCCCTCTCCTAGCAAGAGGATGTCTGTGCTGAACTGCTGTGTGCACAAGGCCTGAAGCCTGGGCCGTGTGCTCCTTTCCAAAGAGCCCTCTGCCAGCCTAGCAGAGCTTTAGAGACATCTAATCCTCCTTGCTGCAGTACACCAGAAGGATTGAAGACTTGGATGTCGGTGGATTCCTGTTCCTAGACGAATCGATGGAGGGAACGGACTTGGACTTGTCCAGGTGGTGAGAGCTGTTTAAAGACAGATCCTTTATCTTTACTATTCGTTGGGATTACAAAGTTGTTCTTCAAGTGCACCACCGAGAGATTGCTAGCGAATATTGTTTCACTGAACTTCCATTTAGATCAGTCAGGCCTGACTGCATAGGTAGACATTGCTGGGTGTTAGTCTACCCATGAGGGGAAGTAGCTGTAAAAGGGCAGCGCTAGAGTTGCATAGCAATACTTTATTATTCTGATTACTCTGTTTATCTTTATTACTGTTTATTGCAGGGATCTGCAACTTGTTATACTGTTGTTTATTACTTGCCCATTAGCCTCAGTAAAATATCTGGGTAAAGTACATTTGGTGTCAGTTCCGCTTACTTTAATAGGAGTTTTAAAGTATATTCTGTGTATGTTTGTTATAGGACTGCGTCACCAACAGTTGCGATCACGCGGTCCTATCTCTCTATCACCAGCTGTGCCACGGGAGGTTAGAGCCGATTGCCGGGGGTTGACAGCGGTGCACTGCAGGGCCCAAATCAATATCAGCGGCTCTCTTAACTGGGGGTAGCGCTACAAACACATATACCACATGTGTGATATTACAAGTTATAAACTCTTTGATGGCGAATTCTTTTTTATTTACTGTGGATGTAAAGCAGTCAATACCTCTTATGGGTTCAGCTATTTCTCTACACGCCTTACACTTACGGCAAGCAAAAAACCCTTTTTTGTCCCAAAAGGACAATGGTCTTCTTGGTTGATCCAGCACCTTTTTTACCACCTTGTCTCCTACATTAGGTGCCTTTCTATAAATAAATTTAGGAGCTTCTGGCAACACTGGTTTCAAACTTTTATCTAGACAGAGTACATGCCAATGATTTTTTAACACTGTCTCAACCTCTCTATATTGTGCATGGAATGATGAAATAAAACTCCACTCATGGCAGGTTGAAGTTCGAATCCTCACACCTTCTCCTACTACTTGTTCTCGTGGTATCGCTCTAATCTCCTCTGAGATTCTATCCAATTCTTGGGGTTTATACCCCTTCTCTCTGAATCTGTTTTTCAATATTACAGACTGAGACAGATAATTCTCTTCTGTAGAGCAATTTCGTTTCACCCGCATAAATTGTCCTTTTGGTATATTTTTTAACCAAACCGGGTGGTGGCCACTTTGTATAGGTTGGAAACTATTCCGGTCTGTTGGTTTGAAAAATACTTTTGTGTCTAATTTATCACCATTTCTATAGATGCTGACATCCAAAAAATCTATTTGATCTTTACTCCATGTACTCGTCAATTTAATATTGTTGGAGTTATTATTGAGATATGTTAAAAAATTATTAAGAGATATTTCAGATCCTTCCCATATAAAAATAATATCATCAATGAATCGTCTGTAAAACAGGAGTTCCCGTCTTTTATTCACAAAAATATACTTATCCTCCCACTCCCCCATAAATAAATTTGCAATACTAGGTGCAAATTTTGCGCCCATTGCCACGCCTCTCTTTTGGATAAAAAACTCATTGTTGAACCAAAAATAGTTATGTGACAAACAAAAATCTAAAACCTCTTTTAAAAAAACTTTTTGATGATGGGGAAGATCATCTCTTTGGCTCAAAGCCCAATTGAGGGCGAGTAGGGCGTCGTCATGCTGTATTATTGTATACAGGGAGGATACGTCAGACGTCACAAAAAATACTTCTCCTCGGTCTTCTAAATGTATATTCTGCAGGGATTGTAATAAATCCTTGGTGTCCTTCAAATACGCTTTTGTTGTTTTGACACTACTCTGCAAAAACCGATCCAAGTACTCCCCTATCCTTGAGGTTACAGAGCCAATCCCATTCACAATTGGCCTGGCTGGGGGATTTTGGGAGTCTTTATGTATTTTGGGTAGCGTATAAATTGTAGGAATCCTTGTACTGCTTGGTGTCAAATAACGCTTCTCTTTAACTATTAAAGTATGTCCTTTAAATCCATACTCCACCAAGTGGCCCAATTCTACATTATATTGAGGTGTAGGGTCGTGACTTAATTTTTTATATGTATCAGTGTCAGCCAACATTTCTGTTAATTGGCCAACATAATAATCTTTCGACAAGACCACCACACCTCCTCCTTTATCTGCTGGTCTGACTACTACATCATTTCTTTTCTCCAACATTTCTATGCCATCGCAAATAAATCGAGGATTAACTCCTTTTTTGGGAATAATTTTCTCCATATCTCGTAATACTAAACTTTTAAACACCTCAAGGTGATGAATTGCCGTATTTGGGGGGTTAAATAGAGACTTATTTTTAAGTCCACTATCAACCGCCACTGATGATCCAATGTTTCCACTCACTGGGTTTGACATTTTATTCAAGAAATATTTCTTGATACTGAGTTTCCTCATGTATCTATGAATATCAATATATACATCGAATTTGTTTATCGATCTTTTCAAACCACATTTCAGACCTAATTGTAGGATATTGGTCTCTTTGTGTGTCAAATCAACCCCACTGATGTTATAGATACCAGTTAGTCTTTTTCCAGCCTCCTTTTTTTGCTGGATTCGTGCTCCTGCTCTACATCCTCGTTTTCTGTTCTCCTTAAACTTTGTTGTTGAGTATGATCCCAGTTCTGTTGGTCCCTCCACTGTTGGTCTCTGTACTCGGGTGCATATTGTTGATGTGAGGGTACTTGATAATGCGTGGGTACTTGTTGAGGGTAATACTGTGAGTATTGGGTTGGTGGTCTCCCCCTTTGTGGTGGTTGACCCCTTCCTCTCCACTGAAAAGGACGTGGATGATAGGCCTCATTCCTATCTACTCCATCCCTCAAGGTCTCATATCTATTAGCCACCGGGACATTGTAGGTTTCATTGTGAGCCATATACTGTTGGTTCACACTTGTGTTCCCACGACCCTTTCCTCCTCTCCCTCTCCCTTGATTATCTCTCCTAGGGGTGAGGTGATTGAAGGGTGGGGCAGTGGTATTAGTCCTACTGGGGTTATTCATCCTTTGTGTTTGTCTAGGAGTACTAGGCATGGATGTTCCATTTTGACTAGGAACTGGATCCACTTCAATTTGTATATCATTATTCGCCAAATCATTTGTATGCGTTCCATCTTGCCAGTAATAGATGGTATTATTTTTAAAATCATTTAAATCTCGATAAAATTTCTTAGTTTTTTTCTTTTGAGTATCTTTATCGACTTTCTCAAGTCTCTTTTTAATCCTATTATTGAAATCAATTATCTGCTGTGTATCTTTAATTGGATCCAACTGTGCTTGAAGTTGGTTGATCCTATTCTCCAATTTAATCATTTTCTTCTTTTTTCTTTGCAGAATAAGTTCCTGCAACTGTAAACCCACTCCATTAAAAAACTTTAGCCACTCAGACATTGATTCAGGATCATCCAAAGCGTCTTGAGGTGCTACTTCCCACCTCAGACTGCGAACTATAATTTTTTCTTTCAAATAATGTTCAATAGTACAGATGTCCCACCACGTCCTAACCTGCTTTTCCAAAGCGCTTCCTAGTGCTGTAATAATACCGCTATAATTTTCTTCTAGTCTGACTTGTTCATTAACAGAGAACAAGTTAGCTATATCTAATTGTCTGTTATTCAGAAATCTGATCGCATCCATTGCAAAGCCAGAGATTAAACACAAAGTATACAAAAATTAAAGTGAAGTTCCCCTGGCCTTCTTTCACTATCCCAGCGCTAAAGAAGCTCACAGGTGACTTATAACAGACTACAATGAATACGTGACCGTATTCATTAACCCAAATGTTCACTATATGTATCTATATCAGCAGCCGCTTAAACACAACAAATATTTTGCAGAACATAAAACTATAAAACTTATAAAAACACAATCAAATCCCTGGGTAGGATAATGAAAGTTTTCTATAGCAGCGCTCAGGTGGTCAATAGACTCCCTTGTCCACTCACTCTTATTTACATATATATAATTTAATTTAATGAAGTGATATTTCTCTTGGTGGAAAAAAACTTTTGTTCACATATTATAGGTTGAAGTATGCCTTTATTATTATTATTATTATTATTATTATTATTATTATTAGTCTTGTATACAATATGTTATGCATATAAAAAATATATATATATAAAAGACTTATTTTTGTATAAAACAAAAGTTGGAATGTGTTTCTTGTTTGCAAGATTCTCAAAATAAAAAATTGCCAACTCAATATTGAACCCTATGGACTAAAACTGGGATGCCATTAAAGTTCATGTGTGTCTAAAAGCAGGCATCCTAATACTTTTGGTAATATAGTGTATGTCCAAATGAATATTCAGTGGAAATACATGACCATTCTTCTGTAATTAACGAAAGTGATTAAAGTTTGATATTTGTGTAATGGTGTCCCCCACCCCTAAAGGCCTAATGGTGACCTCCAGAGTCAGGGAGAGCTGACATCCTTCCTCGAAGTGTGAGTTATTAGGCATGGTGGGTGTAATACAAGTTGGAAACATGGGCTCCAGTCCACTTTTTGAATGCAAGAAAAAGAGATTTATTGTCTCTTAAACAGAACTGGTGGAGAGAGGGTTAGGGCCAAGACACCCTTAGGCAGGTGCAATAGCAATTGGCAGACTCCGAGGCAAAAATAATAGTCAGACAACTGAACAGGTGGAGGGCCTTTAAGCTGGATGCAGCAACTGTATTTATAGAACTGCTGTCTCCTATAGCAACTGAGCTTTCAACAGTCAATAGAGATCTGTACACGTAACTCACAGTAACCCATTACAGATCTTCTCTCACATCTCACATTATCCCACTGTAGATCTTCACTCACTGAGCTCCCGGTCTCTCACTAGACTTCAAGATCCCAGTCGTCACTGGATCTCCTGAGCTCTTCCACAGCTAACCCACTGCATACTCCTCAAGCTTCACCCATGCTAACCTGCTGGGTCCCTGGCTTGACACTCTGCTGAAGCTTTCCCACTTCTTCATCGTCCCCGGCTGATAAAAAGGCTGCTCTGGTACTTCTTCAGACTTCCATACACTGGCCTCTGATAACAGGAGTGGTTGTCCCTTGGTGGCGACTGCTTCCCCTTTACCTCTAGCCTTGATCCTCACTTGCCCCTGGCGACATGAGTTGTTGTCCCTTATGGCAACATTTTCTCCCTCACCGCTGGCAACAATTCAGTTCCCCGTCCAGTGGAACCTCTGCAACTGCTTCTCTCAAACCTGGATAGGCCTCTGACAGCCTAGCAGACAGGTGCTCCCAGGATAGGCCTCTGGCTTCTGGCCAAGCAACCCGGAGCCTTGTAACACATGTCCACCCAGACAGCCATCCAGTTGGCACAGAACCCCGATCACCTGACTCCTCCCGAATAAATAGGCTCTCCCTGCAGGCCAAGGAGCCAAAGAAACCCTTGCTAATTGGCTGAGACAACGCATCCTCTCCTAGTCTGAATTCACTATATCCTTGCCATTCTAATGCAACAGGCAACAATGCCACCTAGTGACAGAAGAGAGAGGTCAAGCATCAAATCCAGAGTTTGAGAAAAGTCAGTGGATCCCCCTAAAAATTAGCCAGGCTAGTTACCACCTAGCAAACCCTACAACCAGGGTGTATGTTTGTTGTACTACAAATGACTGCACTGAAGAACATACAGTACCGTTTGGAACATCTTGTTATGATATCTAAAAGGTTAACCCATATCCTCATGTGTCCTATTTCCTTTAATGGTGTTACATAAAGTACATTCATTTCAAGTCATAAGCAAATTGCAGCCTAATTGGTTCAAAATTAATTTTATGAATTTTATGGTGGCTAAAGAGTTTCGAGCTTGCCTAGAAAAATCTTCCCACAGTTCAGCAATGATCTGGAATTCTATTGTCAGGCTATGAAGAATTAAAAAAGCAATTAGTGAAGGGGAATTTGGGTCACCACCAAAAGAATATATAAAGAAGCAACATCAAATCCACATGACCAGGGCTGCTACATATAATTGTGGCTGCTAGTTCCCGGTCAGGGGGATTTGGGGCCCATTTGCATCTTCACATTTTGGTAATGTGTAGTAAAGCATGTGTTTTCTGCACAGTACAACAATATTAGACTCCACACAACAATAGACCCGACACCAACAACAATAGATCCCCCACACAACAATAGAGACCCCCATACAGAAACAAAATTAGTCCCCCAGCAGCAACAGCAGATCTTAATAGATCCTCTAGCAGCCAGCAACTTCAGACCTCTCCCTCAACAGTAGATCCTTACCAACAACATAAGACCCCCCCAGCAACAATAGACCCCCCCAGCAACAATAGATCCCCCCAGCAACAATAGGCCCTCCAGCACACCGCACACCCAGTGGCATCGCTAGGGGGTGACTATTGGGGCTATTGCCCCAAATCTGGGGCCCATAGCTCTGAGTCTCTTGCTGCAGGGTCCCTGTCTAAACAGCATGAGAGAGGCAGATGAGAGGAGAGATGAGAGGAGAGAAGCGAGCTGGCAGACGAGTAGAAATTACATTATTTCTCTTCGCCCACTGCACATCACCGCTCTTCCGCACTCACAGCGGGGCCTCTTCAATGTGGGAGCGAGGTGCAGCGGGGTGCAGAGAGATGACGTCATCTCTCACTGCCCACCACACATCAGCGCTCTTCAGCCCTCACAGCGTGGGCCTCTTCAATGTCTGAGGTGCGGCGGGGAGCAGCGAGATGACCTCATCTCTCACTGCCCGCCCTGCATCACCGCTCTCCTGCCCTCACCAAATGGACCAGTGCTGCCAGCCTGCCACCAATGCAGTGACAATGCACATTTGGTTGAACTGGCTGGCATGGCAAGTGACAATCCACATCAGTTGGCAAGTGACAATCCGCATCAGGTGGCAGGTGACGTGGCCACCTGCATCTTCACAAGCACTTCTCTTTGCAGTTCCTCTAATGGGTCTCACAAACTCCTAAGCCATACTTCTCTTTTGGTGTGGAGACTCAACGGGTAGGCGGTACCCGGGCTGCCTCACACATGGCCCTTACGTGCAGCCGGTCACCAGCTAAGCAGATTCCATAGCACTCCAGTTCCTCAACCCAACCCAATACTGTTCTGTTCACAGATGGTGGCCTGAGGCCTAACTGCCCATCTTCCTCACCCTTGTATGATTAACCCCCTCTTTCCTGGGAGTAATCACACATATATCAACTTTCAGGGCTCAGATGTCCAGGGTTGCTCCAGTACCGCGCATGTCTTGCTTCACTTCCCAGGGGTACTGGACGTCTGTAAAGAAACCACTGCTTCCACTGGGAGAAGACTCTTTTCTATTCAGGCTGGAGCACTTTGTGGAGGAAAATGAACTGTTATGCCGCGTACACACACGATCGGAATTTCCGACAACAAATGTTCGATGTGAGCTTTTGGTCGGAAATTTCCGACCGTGTGTAGGCTCCATCGGACATTTGCTGTCGGAATATCTGACAACAAATGACCGAGAGCTGGTTCTCTATTTTTCCGACAACAAAAGTTCTAGTCGGAAATTCCGTTCGTGTGTAGCCATTTCCGACGCACAAAAGTGTTGCGCATGCTCGGAATCATTGTACTTCATTTTTCTCGGCCCGTCGTAGTGTTGTGCGTCTCCGCGTTCTTGACCATCGGAATTTCCGAGAAAACATTTGTGCGACCGTGTCTATGCAAGACAAGTTTGAGACCACATCCGTCTGAAAAAAAACCCACGGTTTTGTTGTCGGAAATTTCGATCGTGTGTACGCGGTGTTAGACTTTAAACATAATTTGTTCTGATGCATCTGAAACTTATATAGATGATTTTAGCTAGAATTTGAGGGAGATCAAGAACATCTTTATGCCCTTAAGGACCCCTTACATGCACATAGACATTTTATTCAACTGTAAATAGAAAGAATAACGTTTTTGTTTTGTTTATTTATTTTTTTGTTCTCCACACTTATTTTAAACTATACTTGAAAATTACATTGAGTCTTTATTCCACTTCTATTGATTATGGTACAGCGTACTTTGGTAGAGTAAATGTTATTTACTGTTTACATATACTTTCATGTCTTTATCATGAGTGCCTGGGTCCCTGTAGTGAATGTTATCGCAACAAGAATAGTGCAATATGGTAAAATGAAAGCCTATGTGAATACATTTTTGCTTGTCCCGATGTTAACCTGAAGCAAATCGAACCCAGTACCAGAGTACTAGATAATTGCACCTGAACAAGGTCAGTATGAATAGAAATTGTATTTTCCCAGGCACATTTGCTTGTAACACACGGCTATTGAAAATTTACCTCTATCTGATAGTCATTTGTTTACTGGTTTTGAGAGAGAAAATAAAATCACAATGATGCCTTGGGTAAATTGCATTTTTTTTTTTTAATATGATCCCTTGTATATAAAGTCATTTTCACGAACAGGCCTTGTGGGGTTCGAAAGCACTACATTTCGTGACTTTCATACAAGCCAATAAATAAAATCAAAGTCCTTCATTTTTTTATCTTTGTTTTAAAAAAAGTGGGAACGAGTTAAAATCTCCATCAGGTTGTTAGTTCTATCTCGAATCTCTTTCTGGAAATAGTCCCTCACCTACTGTCCCTGTAACATCTGTAGAAAAAAAGGGATATATACAGTAGGTGTCACAAAGACAGAAAGACACAGTCATTTATTATTATTATTATTATTATTATTATTATTATTATACAAGATTTATATAGCGCCAACAGTTTGCGCAGCACTTTACAATATACAGCAACAATATAATTTAAAGTGGATGCAAACCCACTCTCATCCTTTCTAAACTACTGCCATAGTGCTGATCTATAAGGATATACTGTAGATGCCTCCTGCATGTAACCTTATCTGTCAAATGTCTCCCCTCTGTCTGTTATAAGAACTGAAAAACTGCAGATTCTGTGGGTGGATCTGTTGTCTGGAGCTCGGTGGGTGGAGTCGTGATGTCAGTAGACTCTTCGCCCACCTCTACACTCCCCTTGTCAGCATGCATTTTCTCCTGTGTATTCCTTCTGCTATGATCACTAACATCCAGTAAAAATCCAGAAAAGTAACCACATGACTTCAGAAAAGGAGTGGGGGTAGGAATTAAAAAAATAATGCCTGTCTAAAGCTAGTGCACAAGATATGTAAATAACCTGTCACTCAAAGCAAGGGGGCAGAACGAACAAAGGTGTTTCTCTGTTTGTCCGTATTATCTCACTGAACAATAAAAGAGGATTGCTCAGAGCTGGATTAACTCTTTGTGGCAAGACCTGGCACAAATGATAGGAAATCTTATACTCTGTCTACATTGTGACAGCAAAAAAAATCCACTTTAATACAAGAGGGTTAGGAGGGTCCTGCTCTTGCAAGCTTACAATCTAATAGAAAACTGGTTACAGGGGCCTGTCCAAAGGGTAGTGTTAAATAACGTGTACTTCAGACTGGTCTGGAGTGGTAAGAGGGGTACCCCAAGGTTCTGTCTTGGGACCAATTCTGTTTAATTTATTCATAAATGACATAGAGGATGGGATACGTAGCTCAATCTCTTTTTTTGCGGACGATTTAAAAATAAGTGTAGCGGGGTCTCCTTTAAGGCCCTATGGACTACGTTACCCAGAACCCCGTTTGGCACCCAGGGTGCATTTGGCCACCGCAGAGACTCATGGGTGGGGCTATAAAGGGAAGGAGCGGAGCTAAGCTTGGTCTCGTTGGACACCACGCTGCAATCAATAGGACTCCCTGTGCGGATCTGCTGCAGTGCAAGGCCTGAGGCCTGGGCCTTGCGCACCTTCCAAAGAGCCTTCCACCCCACTGCTGAGCCTGGGTGGCACCTGATTTCTTTAGAGTTTGCTGACATCAGTTGGACCGGGGACCCGGCCGTTGCAGACCCTGTGTGTGGAGACACAGTGGTGGAAGTCCCGGACTGGGATCGCGTCCGGAGGGGTGAGCGAGCACCTGCTCACGTCATTAACTTGTACTTTGATTAGGCCTAGTGACTGCCTTGGCCCACCGTGCTATATTTACTGTCCCGCTTTACTGTTTCTTTATTAACCATAATTGGATTACAAATACTGTTCCTGAATGTGCACCACCGTTCATCTTGCATGCAAAGAATTGTTCTCACAGAGACTGAGTTTATCTGGAGCCAGGTGGTTCAGTGTCATGGACCTAAAGAGTGGATACTACCAGATCCCTATGCATCCAGAAGATAAGGAGAAGACCGCCTTCATAACCCCTGTGGGGTTCTTTGAATTTGACCGGATGCCCCAAGGTCTGTCAGGAGCCCCTGCCACCTTTCAACGCCTCATGGAGAAAACAGTAGGAGACATGAACCTAATCAAAGTTCGCGTGTACTTGGACGACGTCATTGTATTCGGGAACCTCCAATTCAAACGGAGCGGCCGGAGAAGAAAGAAGAAGGGAAGACGCCGGGGCAAGATGCGGACGAGAACACCGAAGGAAGATGAAGATGAAGATAAAGATGAAGAGGAAGATGGAGGAAGAAACCCGAATGGAGAAAAGAAGAAGATAGAAGAAGAAGGAAGAAGATGGAAGAAAGGAGAAGACATTAATAAAGGAATTGTCAAAAACCGGCTCTTGTCATTTTTTAAATTTTTGACACTTTCCTTGTGAAATGGTAGGGGTACATTTGTACCCCATTACCATTTCACACAGGGGGGGCGGGATCTGGGGGTCCCCTTTGTTAAAGGGGTCTTCCAGATTACGATAAGCCCCCCACCCGCAGACCCCCACAACCACCGGGCAAGGGTTGTGGGGATGAGGCCCTTGTCCCCATCAACATGGGGACATCCTCCCCATGTTGAGGGCATGTGGCCTGGTACGGTTCAGGAGGGAGAGGGGGCCGCTCTCGTCCCCCCCTTTTCCCCTGCGGCCGGCCAGGTTATGTGCTTGGATAAGGGTCTGGTGTGGATTTTTAGGGGGACTCCACGCCATTTTTTTTCAAATTTGGGGTGGAGTTCCCCTTAAAACCATGCCAGATCTGAAGGACCTGGTATGGATATTTGGGGGGAACCCCACGTCATTTTTTAAAATATTTTGCAGCGGGGTTCCCCTTAATATCCATTCCAGACCTGAAGGGCCTGGTTATGGAATTTGGGGGACCCCCACACATTTTTTTTTTTTGGTTAGCAAAGACTTTCAATGACTTTTATCTGTATTGACGGGAACCAGCAATTCATTACAGCCGCAAGGACTTTTAAATTACTATTATTTTACTTTAGAAATGTCATTTTGCTCTCCAACTGTTATAAACATGGAAAACATGTGCTACTTTACAGGCATACTATAGACACCCCCGGGGATGATATTTAGGGCCAGTTCACACCGGATGCAGTGCAGTGCGTTTTTTTGATGCCTGAAAAACGCAAAGAAAGTTGATCACATTAATGCCAATGGCATAGTTCACACCACTGCAGTCCGTTCCAGTGCATTTCAGAAAGCCAAAAAATAATTGGTCATGTTGCATTTTTTAGGTACAAAACTGTACTGGACCCCAGTAAAACACATCAAAAATGCAACGGAACGTACCAAAAATGCACTGGAATGCACCGCAATGCACCTAAATGCTCCAAAGACGCACTGCAACACACTTGTCCTAAGTGAAAAGAGGGGGAAAAAAACACTGGACTGCATCAAAAACGCCTCAAAAATGCACTGGAATGTGTCAAAAACGCGCATGCAGAAAAGCACCTGGAACGCACCCAGACTGCGTTTCTATAGTGTGAACTAGGGCCAGTTCACACCATAGAAACGCAATCCGGATGCGTTCCAGGTGCTTTTCTGCATGCACGTTTTTCATGCGTTCCAGTGCATTTTTGGTAAGTTTTTGATGCAGTCCAGTGCTTTTTTTTCACCCCTCTTTTTTATTAACCATAGATAAGCACAAATGTGTTCCAGTGCGTTTTTGGTGCATTTAGGTGTGTTCCTGTGCGTTCCAGTGCATTTATGATGCGTTTTGATGCGTTCCAGTACATTCCAGTGCAGGTAAAATGCAGCATGTTCTACTTTTTTGGGGGAACTGGAATGCACTGGAACAAACACTGCCATTTAGAACCATATAACCAACTTTCCATGCATTTTGGATGCATAAAAAACGCAATGCACTGCATGTGGTGTGAAATGGCCCTTAAGCAATTTGGCATATTTAAAGGCACTTCTCCTTGTTTTGTTTTTGGTGTTTTCCAAATTGGTGACATTGATATATGTCCCTTAGGGTGGGACCTGGGCCCCCATTTTAAGGCCATTAACTAGAAGATAAGCCAGCCAAGTGGGGACTAGAAAAATTAACAAGTCAGTTCCCATAGACTGCAATGAGATTTGTTGGTGGGGGGGGGGGGGGTGATTGTCCCATCTCTAATTTTGTAGCATGCTGGATGATGTGCTTAATTTTGGACGGGGGGAGGGGGGGGGGGTTATTTTTTGCTAGCTGCATTGGTGTTGTTCTGCACATGCCCAGCCAGTAATTTTTTTTTTTGGCGTGCTTTTTGTGTGTGAACAGCGCTTGGATATTTCTGGGCATGCTCACTCAGAGAGTGTTTTTATGGGTTAGAAATTGAAGGACATCCTTAACAGGTGTGCCCACTTTTAATTTCAGTCTCTACATTGGGTGAACTTTCATTTTGGGTGTTTCATGGACTTATCGAGTTTGTAACACATGTATTTTATTTTATATGTCTTTGCAAAACAGGTGTTTGGTTTATTTTGTGGATTGTATATTTTTTGTGTGGTGGAAATGTTCCCCTGAAATAATTCTGATGTTGTTAATGTGTGTTGTTTGTTCACTTTGATTTAATTGTCTGTGCTGCATTTTTTTGGCCAAAAATTGCTCAAGATGTTGAGTCTGTAACTGTTTCAAATTGACCATGTTTTTTATTTTGCCTTCCCTTTTGTTTTGTTAAACAATAAAATTAGATGCAAAATTTTGATGTTTGTTTTGTGTTTTCTTTGCAACAAATGTGACAGCTGATTGGCATGTCAAAACAAAACTGGTGTGATTTGTCTAATCTGGTGCCTTCATGCTAGCATATGCATGGATTGTATTGTGTGCTGCCATGGAAAGTCACCAGGAAATGAAAAATGCAGAGCGGTAAGTATTCAATTTTCCTTTTTTTTACTGCAGTGGTTCTCAGCCTCAGTCCTCAAGTACCCCCAACAGGACATGTTTTGTGAATTCTTCTTATCGAGAATTGCTGTCCAAAAATCAAAACCATTGACTGATTTAAAGCACATGTGCAAGATGAAGGAAAACCTGCAAACATGGCCTGTTGGGGGTACTTGAGAAGCACTGATTTGGAGCACTGCACTTAAAAATAGCTCAAGGCCATACAATTCTAATTGTGGGCATTTTGAGGGAAATAAAGTAAGTGTTAGAACCCCTGTGTGTGTGTGTGTGTGTGTGTGTGTGTGTGTGTGTTTTGTTTTTTTGTAGTTTGGCCTTGGTCTCCTTTTCTTAACATTGGCTTCACTTCCTGTCACACAGCTAAACAGGAAGTGAAGGTAAAACCCTACCAATGGCTTTTCTTGGGGACACACTGATCAATCTAACTAGTGTCCCCATTAAGCAAATTGCACTCTAGCACTTTGTTGTGTACACCCCATATCATTGGGTAGTTTGGGGTTTAGTAAAGACAAATCCACTCTGCAGTAAAAGTGTAGCTGCTGAAAATCTCCAGGGAAAGTACTGGTGATTGGATGTTACAATCATGTAAAAGCAAAGATGTTTTTTTTTGGCTTGCATGTCCCCCTCAGATATACAGCAAGTGCACTTTGTAGTGCAAAGTAGATTTGCCTTTAGTAAATAAACCCCACAGTCCAAACTACCTAATAAATTGTGGTGTACCCCGCAATATGCTGGAGTGCAATGTGCATAATGGGGAAAGTATTTAGACTGACCTGTGTGTCCCCAAGGAAAGACATTGTTAGGGATTTTCCCTCACTTCCTGTGTGGCTATGTGACAGGAAGTGAATTATTTGGAAGGATAAAGTGGCCAAATTATTTAGTTTAACTTTTCAAAGACTCATTCCTAAGATGAATTGTGATGCATGTCAATGGCCCATTTAGACCCTCTTTAATCACTTGAGATCAGCGCTATAACTGATCGACGGCCACAGCATGGTCCTCAATTGCCGGGAGTCCATCAATAAACGTCCTCCCCTTTGCGGGCACTGTGGTCACAGAGTCACTGAGACTCAGGTGATGACAGATCCGAGTAAGGGGCCGATCCCTGCCCTTTACCATGTGATCAGCTGTCAGCAAATGACAGCTGATCACGTGATGTAAACAAAATCTGGGTAATGGTTTTTGTTTTCTCCTTGTGCTGACAGCGTGAGCATAAAAAAAAAGGCAATCACCGGCTTATGTGCAAGGGACATGGGGCCCGAAGAGGAAGAGGCAATTCTGCATCATCTGTGACAATTAGTAGCCCCTGCCAGTGCCACCTATCAATGCCCACCACTGGTGCCAATCAGTGGCACCTAGCAGTGCTGCCTATCAATGCCCATCACTGCCAACTATCATTGCCACCTAGCAGTGCCACTTCTCACTGCCCACCAATGCCAAATAGCAATGCCACCTCTCAGTGCCCACCCTTGCCACCTTATCGGTGCCCATCAGTGCAGTCTCAGTGTACATCAATGAAGAAGAAAAATTACCTTTTTTAAAAATATTAACCAGTTTCCTACCGCCCACCGTCAAATGACATCCTTGGCTTTGTGCAGTGACATCTGAATGTTGGGTGCAGTTGCAGGCATCATTCAGATATCATTCTTTTCAGCCGGCGATTCTGTGCACAATAAAAACGATCATAGTGGCAGTTCCGCCGCTTGTTCGTTCTTATAGGCGGGGGGAGGGGACGTTTCCCCCCCCCCCCTTGCCGTCATCCGGTGCTTCTCCGGGCTCTCCCGTGCCATCTGGGGCTCGAAGAACGATTTGGAGATGACTGGTGACCAGATGGTCATCAGTCATCTCTATGATGTTATGACATCACGCCGTGTTCCCGTATGTTAACCAAGCCGTGATCTCGGCTGTCAGCATGAGATTGGTGATTTTTTTGGAACAATATCATGCTTTCCAGCTTGGAGGAGAGATGCGGGGTCTTATTGACCCTGCATCTCTCCATAAAGAGGACCTGTCACTCACATTCCTATTACAAGGGATGTTTACATTCCTTGTAATAGGAATAAAAGTGATCCCCAAAAATGTAAAAAAATAAAAAAAGAGTAAGAAATACAAAAAAGTAAAAAAAAAATAAGAAAAAACACCCATGTCCCCGGTAGCTCGCGCTCAGAAGCGAACACACATATAAGTCCCGCCCACATATGTAAACGCCGTTCAAACCACACATGTGAGTTATTGCTGCGTGCGTTAGAACGAGTGCAACAATTCTAGCACTAGACCTCCTCTGTAATGCCAAAATGGTAACGTGTAAAAATTTTAAAGCATCGCCTAGGGAGATTTTTAATTACTGAAGTTTGGTGTCATGCCATGAGTGTGCGCAATTTTAAAGCGTAACGTGTTAGGTATCTATTTACTCAGCATAACAACATCTTTCACATTATACCAAAAAATTGGCCGTAACTTTACTGTTTTGTAATATTTTTAGCAAACAAAAGGCGTTTGAAAATTTATTGCGCAAATACCGAGCGAGATAAAAATTTGCAATGACCGCCATCCTATTCCCTAGGGTGTCTGCTCCAAAAAAATATATAATGTTTGGTGTTTTGAAGTAATTTTATAGCCATAAATTTATGATTTTTACATGAAGGAGAGAAGTGCCAGAATAGGCCCAGTGCTGAAGTGGGTAAAATATCCTTATTTTTTTTTTTTTAAACTCGGTCTTTTGTATTTATAGAAAAAAACTAAAACTAAAACACAAAGGTGATCAAATAGCACCAAAAGCAAGCTCTATTTGTGTGACAACAAATAAAACATTTTCATTGGGTTACAGTGTTGTATGAGAGCGCAATTGTCATTAAAAGTGCATCAGCGCTGAAATGTGAAACTTGGTCTGGGACACGGACGTTTTTCAAGCCGCTTGTTTGAGCGTTTTTTGCAGCTTAAAAACATCTCTCCATGTTAGCCTATGGCCTCATGGCCACCATGGCGTTTTTGAGCTGTAAATGGCATAGGCGTTTTTAGGCCCCATGTAGACGAGACGCTGGTGCAAAGTGTTCAGAAGTAAGGTTGAAAGTGGCGTTTAGAAAGGCGCGCTTTGTGGCGTTTGCATGCCGTGTTTTACCACATTTGCGTGTATATGATAAGGAGCCGCCCTAAGCTCCAAAAACAATATTATTTACGATTTTAGCTATTTAGTGAGACCAGAGTGATATGAACAGCTGAGATCAGCAGTGTAGTTGTATTTAGCGTGTCACTTGCCACGTCAGCTGCCCCAAGTTGTGGATTGTCCACACTGCAATGGAAGCAATTGCATTTATATATATATATATATATATATATATATATATATATATATATATATTATGGTTTTTCCTCATTTGCCATAAATTTGGAGTTTATCAATGTAAAAAAATAGGTCACCTTTTAAAAACGCTTCTAAACTAAAATGCGGCTAAACGCTGGTACCGCGTCTGAAACGTGGAAATCTTTGGCGTCTGAAGGCATTTTGAGGGTTTGTGAAAAACGATTTTAAACGCAACTGCAGATTTTTTTTGCCAGGTCGAAAACAGTGTTTTGGACGTAATAGAATTCAATGGACCCGCATCCAAAACGCAAGTACCGCAATTTTGCGGCGATTTTTTGTTTGACCTGTTTATAGCTTCAAAAAACAAAACAAAAAAAAAACCAGCGTGGGGTCCCCCCCCCCAGGTCCATACCAGGCCCTTGGGTCTAGTATGGATTCAAAGGGGACCCTCCTCCCCCCAAAAAAATGAAAAAAAATGGCGTGGGGGTCCCCCCAGAATCCATACCAGGCCCTTCAGGTCTGGCATGTATTTTAAGGGGAACCCCGCGCCAAAAAAATAATAATAATTGCGTGTGGTCCCCTTAGAATACACACCAGACCCTTTATCCGAGCACTCCAACCTGGCAGGCCGCAGGGGAAAAGGGGGGGACGAGAGAGCGGCCCCCTCCCTCCTGAACCGTACCAGGCCGCGTGCCCTCAACATGGGGGGTTTGGTGCTTCGGGGCAGGGGGGGCGACCTGCGGCCCTCCCACCCCAAAGCACCCTGCCCCCATGTTGATGGGGACAAGGGCCTCTTCCGGACAACCCTGGCCGTTGGTTGTCGGGGTCTGCGGGCGGGGGGCTTATCGGAATCCGGGAGCCTCCTTTAATAAGGGGGACCCCAGATACCTGCCCCCCACCCTATGTGAATGAGTATAGGGTACATCGTACCCCTACCCATTCACCTGGTGGCAAAATAAGTCAATAAAAAAAGACAACACAGGTTTGAAAAGTAATTTATTGGGCAGCTCCGGGGGTCTTTCTGCCGGGCCCCCGCTATCTTATGCTAGCTCTTTTGCTAGCGGGGGTCCCGGGCTTCCTCGCCGTCTTCTTCCGACTTCGGGGGTCTTTCTGCCGGGCCCCCGCTATCTTCTGCTAGCTCTTTTGCTAGCGGGGGTCCCGGGCTTCCTCGCCGTCTTCTTCCGACTACGGGGGTCTCTTGTTCTGTTCTCCGGTTCTTCTCCCGTTCTCCGACGCCTTCTCCACGATCTTCGTTTCTTTCTGCCGGACGCCCCGCTATCTTGTGCCAGCTCTTTTGCTAGCGGGGGCCGGTCTTGTACGTCGCCTTCTTCCTTCTTCTCTTCGCCTGATGTTGCCTCGTCGCTGTCCACCGCCGCAATGATCTGGCCGAGCAGCGGTGCCACTTTTATTGGCATGGGCGTGGTCACCGGCTTATGCCACCGCTGACCCCGCCCCCGTATGATGTCACAGTCCCGGGGAATGATGGGACTGTGACGTGAAACGGGGGCGGGGTCAGCGGTGGCATCATCCGGTGACCACGCCCCATGCCAATAAAAGTGGCACTGCTGCTTGGACAGATCATTGCGGCGGTGGAGAGCGACGAGTCAACATCAGGCGAAGAGAAGAAGGAAGAAGGCGACGTAGAAGACCGGCCCCCGCTAGCAAAAGAGCTGGCACAAGATAGCGGGGCGTCCGGCAGAAAGAACCGAAGATTGTGGAGAAGGCGTCGGAGAGCAGGAGAAGAACCGGAGAACAGAACAAGAGACCCCCGAAGTCGGAAGAAGACGGTGAGGAAGCCCGGGACCCCCGCTAGCAAAAGAGCTAGCAGAAGATAGCGGGGGCCCGGCAGAAAGACCCCCGAAGTCGGAAGAAGACGGCGAGGAAGCCCGGGACCCCCGCTAGCAAAAGAGCTAGCAGAAGATAGCGGGGACCCGGCAGAAAGACCCCCGGAGCTGCCCAATAAATTACTTTTCAAACCTGTGTTGTCTTTTTTTATTGACTTATTTTGCCACCAGGTGAATGGGTAGGGGTACGATGTACCCCATACTCATTCACATAGGGTGGGGGCCGGCATCTGGGGGGCCCCTTTTTAAAGGGGGCGCCCTGATTCCGAAAAGCCCCCCGCCCACATACCCCGACAACCAACGGCCAGGGTTGTCAGGAAGAGGCCCTTGTCCCCATCAACATGGGGGCAGGGTGCTTTGGGGTGGGGGGCCGCAGGTCGCCCCCCTGCCCCGAAGCACCAAACCCCCCATGTTGAGGGCATGCGGCCTGGTACGGTTCAGGAGGGAGGGGGGGGCGCTCTCGTCCCCCCCTTTTCCCCTGCAGCCTGCCAGGTTGCGTGCTCGGATAAGGGTCTGGTTTGGATTTTGGGGGGACCCCCACGCCGTTTTTCGGCTTAAGGGGGTTCACCCTAAAATCCAGACCAGACCTAAGGGCCTCGTATGCTCCTGAAGGGGAACCCATGCCGGTTTTTTCATAAAAATTTGGCCTGGAGTTCCCCTTCATGATTCATACCAAACATGGGACAGCGAGGCTGCCGAGGACCAGCGCGATGACATCGCGCTGGACACATTCTCGACCGGCTAGTCTCCTCTAGGACACGACTTGAGCGGCTGCTTCACGCGCTCAGGTCGTGTCCAGGTCGCCTGGCAGAGTTGCGCTGTCCCTGTGTCAGCCGGCACACGAGTCGCCCGCAAGTCGGATCCGACTTCCCGGGCGACCTCTATTCAAATCAATGGGCTCCCATAGGGAACCATTCATTTTCAATAGAGCGCCGCTGACATTTCTATTTACTATAACAGTGCGCCGCTGCTTCCTGCGCCCAGTGAAGGAGTTATTAGGCGCACCAATTAAGGTTAGAAGCAGCGCAGCGCAGCACACTGTTATTAGTAAATCAGCCCCATAGTGTCTGAAGAAGGGGTAGCCACAGACCCTGAGAAGCTGGAAGCAGTCACCTCCTGGCCCAGGCCCACCACTGTAACAGAACTCAGGTCCTTTTTGGGATTCTGCTCCTACTATAGGAGGTTCGTGGAGGGGTTCGCACAGATTGCCAGGCCCCTGAATAAACTGTTGAAGACAGAGGGAGAAGAGGATGACTCGGGCCCCAGGAGGCCGGGGGAGTCAGTCGAAGACCAGTGGGATGGGAAGTGTGAAGAGGCCTTCCAGATGTTGAAGAAAAGCTTAACCACTGCCCCTGTTTTGGCCTATGCAGATCCAAAGAAACCCTATGAACTCCATGTAGATGCCAGTCATGACGGTCTGGGAGGAGTGCTCTACCAGGAGCATGGAGGGCAACTGCGACCCGTCGCATATGTGAGCAGAAGTTTGACCCCCTCTGAGAAGAACTACCCACTCACAAGCTGAAGTTCCTGGCTCTCAAGTGGGCCGTAGTTGATAAACTTAAAGACTATTTGTATGGGGCAGAATTTACGGTGAAAACCGACAACAATCCCCTTACTTATCTTTTCACCACAGCAAAGCTGGATGCCACAGGCCATAGATGGCTGGCTGCACTGTCTGGATTCAACTTCAGCCTGAAATACAGACCTGGGGCTGGCAATCGAGATGCAGACGCCCTGTGTAGAAGGTCTCATGCCCCCACCAACAGACCAGAAGACTGGACCCAAGTGACACCCGACGGGGTCCTCTGTCAAGGGGCTGAACTCCAGGCCAGTGGTGGGTCCAGAGCGGAGGAAATAGGGGTCACAGTGGTAGGGGTCCCCAAGCAATACTGTGGGGTAACACAGATAGAGGAAGATGATTTGCCAAAACTGTCAAAAAAAGAGTTGAGATGTGACCAGTTGGAAGACCCAATGGGTAAGTTGGTCCTGGAGGCCCTGGAAAGTCAAGATCCAGACAGACTTTGGCATCACCCTTCAAAGGGAGCTCGCCTGTTGCGGAATGAGTGGGACAGGCTCCAGGTGCATCAAGGGGTGGTCTACCGAAGGGGCCCCTCTGATGACTTGGAAGACAAATGGCAGTTGTTCTTGCCTGAAAAGCACAGAGGGACTGTCTTGGCCGCCTTACACGACTAGGGATGAGCTTCGAGTTCGAATCAAACTCATGTTCGACTCGAACATTGCCTGTTCGCCCGTTCGCCGAACAGCGAACAAATTGGGGTGTTCGCGGCAAATTCGAAAAATCTATGGGAGAAATCTAAAGTGCTAATTATAAAGGCTTATATGCAAGTTATTGTCCTAAAAAGTGTTTGGGGACCCGGGTCCTGCCCCAGGGGACATGTATCAATGCAAAAAAAAGTTTTAAAAAGGGCCGTTTTTTCGGGAGCAGTGATTTTAATAATGCTTAAAGTGAAACAATAAACGTGAAATATTCCTTTAAATTTCGTACCTGGGGGGTGTGTATGATATGCATGTAAAGTGGCGCATGTTTCCCATGCTTAGAACTGTCCCTGCAAAAAATGTAATTTTTGAAAGAAAAAAAGTCATTTAAAACTCACTCGCGGCTATTATTGAATTGTCGGCTCCCAGGAATACATACAAAAGTCATTGATAAAAAAAAAAAAAAAAAAGCGTGGGGGTTCCCCAGAATTCCATTACCAGGCCCTTCAGGTCTGCAATGGATATTAAGGGGAACCCCGCCGCAAATTTAAAAAAAAATTACGTGGGGTTCCCCCAAATATCCATTCCAGGCCCTTCAGATCTGGCATGGATTTTAAGGGGAACTCCACCCCAAATTTAAAAAACAAATGGCGTGGAGTCCACCTAAAAATCCATACCAGACCCCTTATCCGAGCACGCAACCTGGCCGGCCGCAGGGGAAGAGGGGGGGACGAGAGAGCGGCCCCCCCTCCCTCCTGAACCGTACCAGGCCACATGCCCTCAACATGGGGAGGATGTCCCCATGTTGATGGGGACAAGGGCCTCATCCCCACAACCCTTGCCCGGTGGTTGTGGGGGTCTGCGGGCGGGGGGCTTATCGGAATCTGGAAGACCCCTTTAACAAAGGGGACCCCCAGATCCTGCCCCCCCCTATGTGAATTGGTAAGGGGTACATTGTACCCCTACCATTTCACGAAGAAAGCGTAAAAAAATGTTTAAAAAAACACACAAACACCTAGAGTCTATACATGTATTACACAGTGAAGGGAGTTCCCCATCAGGTCCGCCCCCTCGGTATGTAAGACCCCGCCTACGTCATTGGCCTGAGCGGGGAAACTTCCTTCACTGTGTAAATTTAAATTACACAGTGAAGGAAGTTCCCCGCTCAGGCCAATGACGTAGGCGGGTCCGACATACCGAGGGGGCAGACCTGATGGGGAACTTCTCTCACTTTGGTAATACATGTATAGACCCGCCCCTTCTCATGTTCCGCATCTGGTCCGCTGAGGGGACCTGATGGGGAACTTTAGAAGGGGCGGGGTCTATACATTTAAAACACTGAGAGGGAGTTCCCCATCAGGTCCGCTCAGGCACAACCAATGAAGGACAGCGCTGGACATCGGGATCGCCGCGGGACACTGGATTTCACCGCTGGAATGTTTTTTTTTTTTTTTTTAATAAAGGACTTTTTCAAGGTGTTTGTGTGTTTTTTTAAACATTTTTTTACGCTTTCTTCGTGAAATGGTAGGGGTACAATGTACCCCTTACCAATTCACATGGGGGGGGCGGGATCTGGGGGTCCCCTTTGTTAAAGAGGTCTTCCAGATTCCGATAAGCCCCCCACCCGCAGACCCCCACAACCACCGGGCAAGGGTTGTGGGGATGAGGCCCTTGTCCCCATCAACATGGGGACATCCTCCCCATGTTGAGGGCATGTGGCCTGGTACGGTTCAGGAGGGAGGGGGGCCGCTCTCTCGTCCTCCCCTCTTCCCCTGCGGCCGGCCAGGTTGCGTGCTCGGATAAGGGGTCTGGTATGGATTTTTAGGGGGACTCCACGCCATTTTTTTTTAAATTTGGGGTGGAGTTCCCCTTAAAATCCATGCCAGATCTGAAGGGCCTGGAATGGATATTTGGGGGAACCCCACATCATTTTTTTTTAAAATTTGCGGCGGGGTTCCCCTTAATATCCATTCCAGACCTGAAGGGCCTGGTAATTGAATTCTTGGGAACCCCCACGCTTTTTTAAAAAAAATTTTTTATCAATGACTTTTGTATGTATTGCCGGGAGCCGACAATTCATTAATAGCCGCGAGTGAGTTTTAAATGACTTTTTTTCTTTCAAAAATTACATTTTTTGCAGGGACAGTTCTAAGCACGGGAAACATGCGCCACTTTACATGCATATCATACACACCCCCCAGGTACGAAATTTAAAGGAATATTTCACTTTTATTTTTTCATTTTAAGCATTATTAAAATCACCGCTCCCAAAAAACGGCCATTTTTAAAACTTTTTTTTGCATTGATACATGTCCCATGGGGCAGGACCCGGGTCCCAAACACTTTTTAGGACAATAACTTGCATATAAGCCTTTAAAATTAGCACTTTAGATTTCGAACGTTCGAGTCTATTGTATTTAATAGGGTTCTAAAGTTCACACGAACATTTTGTCTGTTCGCAGGTTCTGGTGCGAACCGAACAGGGGGGTGTTCGGCTCATCCCTGTACACGACCAACATGGTCATTTGGGAGCTGAGAGGACCTTCCAACTTGTTAGGAGTTGGTTCTATTGGCCCTGTATGAGGGCTGAAGTGGAGGAATACTGCCATTCATGTGCACGCTGCATCCAGCGGAAGACTCTACCCCATCAAGCTGCCCCTGCAGAGTCAAGGCCCAATGGACTTGGTATGCATTGATTTCCTCTGCCTCAAGCCCGACTTGAGTGGATTAGGAAATGTTCTGGTGGTAACCGATCATTTCACCCAGTATGCCCAGGCCTTCCCAACCAAAGACCAGAAGGCTTCTACAGTGGCCAAGGTACTCATGGAGAAATACTTTGTGCACTATGGGTTACCACAGCGACTACACTCAGATCAAGGGAGGGACTTTGAAAGTCGGCTGATTCGGAAGCTCCTGGATTCTTTAGGGATTAAGAAGACCCAAACCACCCCCTACCATCCACAAGGGGATGCTCAGCTGGAGAGGTTCAATCGAACCCTACTCAACATGCTGGGGACTTTAAGTAGTGAAAAGAAGCAGCACTGGAGCAAGCACATAGCAGCAATTGTGCATGCTTATAACAGCACAACAAGTGATGCTACAGGGTATTCACTTATGTTTGGGAGAGAAGCAAGGCTACCTGTAGACCTGGCCTTTGGCACTTCCATAGACCACTCCTCAGCCACTTCCCACAAAGGATATGTGGATAGGCTGAGGCATAGTTTAAAGTTGGCCTATGAGCAGGCCCAAGCAGCTTCAGATCAAAGGGGAGCACGCAACAAGAGAAACTTTGACCTAAAAGTCCGGATTCAAGATCTACAACCTGGGGACAGAGTGCTGCTGTGGAACTTGGGGATCCCTGGAAAACACAAGCTTGCAGACAGATGGAGACCTGAACCATATGTTATTTGCAAGAAGCTGCCGGGCTTACCTGTTTACAAGCTAAAGCCGGAAGGAAAGGTGGGACCATTGAAGACTTGGCATCGGAACCACATACTCCCACTTGCGGAAGCAGTCCAGGTACCCCCTGTGAGGGATTCCCCTGAGCCAACTTCCATCTTGGATACCCCCAAGCCAAACACTCAGTCCCAAGCCCCTCGGACTGAAGAAAAAGATGTCTCTGAAGTCAGTGAGGATGAGAGAGAAGAACTTGATTGGCTATGGCCTTCCCAGGCCCCAGAAACTTCTGCTATAGATCTTCCGCTTACTGAAGACGCCATAGACAATACACAGAATGCAGAAGCTACTGAGTTCATCCCGTCCAGTCCTTTATCAGATTCTTGGGAGGATGCCTGCGACTCACTCCCAGAGGAGGATCCAAGAGACTCCATGTATCTCCCTGCTCTTGAGTCAAGTGTTTCAAAACCAGCGGAAACTCCCAAGTCTGTTCCAGAAGAGGAATCTACAGTTTCTGAATCAGAAATCCCAAGAGAACGAAGGATGAGAAGGACCATAAGGAAGGCCTCCCCGAAAATTGACTTACCCACAAATGGGGGAGAGCTCGGAAGACACTGTGGTCACTGCCACGAGAAGAATGGAAGACCCTGATCCCTCCACTGTTCATTTAGTGGAGGGCAACCCCAACTCACCCCCTGGCACAGTTAGGCAGGTCGCTTATGACAGTGTGACCTGTGGGCAAGGAAGTTCACCCTCTTGTTTTTGGTGGGAACTTCCTCTGCCGACATCATACGCAGCGTTGTCAAATGTTGTGCGTAGTGTTTGTTGATAAACGCTTTGGTCCCCAAAGATAACTAAGTGGGGGGAGTGTGTAGCAGGGTCTCCTTTAAGGCCCTATGGACTACATTACCCAGAACCCCGTTTGGCACCCAGGGTGCATTTGGCCACCGCAGAGACTCATGGGTGGGGCTATAAAGGGAAGGGGCGAGGCTAAGCTCGGCCTCTTTGGACACCACGCTGCAATCAATAGGACTCCCTGTGCGGATCTGCTGCAGTGCAAGGCCTGAGGCCTGGGCCTTGCGCACCTTCCAAAGAGCCTTCCACCCCACTGCTGAGCCTGGGTGGCACCTGATTTCTTTAGAGTTTGCTGACTTCAGTTGGACCGGGGACCCGGCCGTTGCAGACCCTGTGTGCGGAGACACAGTGGTGGAAGTCCCGGACTGGGATCGGGTCCGGAGGGGTGAGCGAGCACCTGCTCACGTCATTAACTTGTACTTTGATTAGGCCTAGTGACTGCCTTGGCCCACCGTGCTATATTTACTGTCCCGCCGGAGACTAGTGGTGGAACTGAGTTGTGTAGTCTCCGGTGAAGTGTTCTTTCTTTATTAACCATAATTGGATTACAAATACTGTTCCTGAATGTGCACCACCGTTCATCTTGCATGCGAAGAATTGTTCTCACAGAGACTGGGTTTATCTGGGTCAGGCCTGACCAGGGATTAGGATTTTGTTGGTGCGCCACATTGCGCATAGAGAAGATAGCTGCACGTGGCGTGTGATCACTCTGCACTATCGCTGATTAGTATGTTTATTACTGCAGGGCTCTGCATGTATGTTATGTGACAAGTTTATAATTTACCTTTATACCAAAGTAAAACATTTATGGTTTATCACTCCGGTATCAGTGTTCATTATTGCATATATTAACTGCTCATATTACTGTAGATTGTGCATAACCAAATATAGAAAGTTATATTACTAAAACATCCCCTAGACTAACTGTGCCAAAGGAGGGTTGAGTAGATTGCCGGGGGTTGGCGGTGCTGTGTACAGGGCCCAAAACAGAACCAGCGGCTCTCTTAAAGGGGTTGTAAAGGTTTGTTTTTTATTTTCTAAATAGGTTCCTTTAAGCTAGTGCATTGTTGGTTCACTTACCTTTTCCCTAGATTTCCCTTCTAAATATTTTTTTTCTTTATTTTCTTTGTCTGAATTTCTCACTTCCTGTTCCTCCTCAGTAAGCTGTTCAGTAAGCTGTTCTGGCTGACTCAACACCGCTCGGATGATGGTGTGAAGTTTGGTGAGGAGAAACAGGAAGTGAGAAATTCAGACAAAGAAAAAAAACATTTAGAAGGTAAATCAAAGAAAAAGGTAAGTGAACCAAGAATGCACTAGCTTAAAGGAACCTACCGTATTTATCGGCGTATAACACGCACCGGCGTATAACACGCACCCCAAGTTTAGGAGGAAATTTTAGGGAAAAAAACTTTTAGGAGGGAAGTTTAAGGAAAAATAACTTACATTTAAATGCAGCCTTGTCAGTGTCCATTGCAGCCTTGTCACAGTGCAGCCTTGTCAGTGTCCATTGCAGCCTTGTCACAGTGCAGCCTTGTCAGTGTCCATTGCAGCCTTGTCACAGTGCAGCCTTGTCAGTGTCCATTGCAGCCTTGTCACAGTGCAGCCTTGTCACAGTGCAGCCTTGTCAGTGTCCATTGCAGCCTTGCCCCAGAGTCGCCGTGCAGCCTTGCCCCAGAGTCGCCGTGCAGCATTTTAAAATTGCCGCCGAGACTGTGCGGACGCCGCCGAGAACGCAGAGAACGTCGGGGACGCAGGGATGCAGGGACTGGGCGGAGCCGCCGCCGAGATACACATAGCCGAGTGTACTCGGCTATACTCGGCTCCGCTCACAGTCACGCCGAGTCCCGCCCTATGATGGACATAACACAGGTCCAATGGCGGGACTGGGCGTGACTGTGAGCGGAGCCGAGAAAAGCCGAGTATAGCCGAGTACATTCGGCTATGTGTATCTCGCTCCGCTCCGCTCCCAGTCAGCGGAGACAGCTCAGGGATGTGGATATCGGCGTATAACACGCACCCACGATTTTCCCCTGATTTTCAGGGGAAAAAAGTGCGTGTTATACGCCGATAAATACGGTAATTAGAAAATAAAAAACGAACCTGTACAACCCCTTTAACTGGGGGTATCGCTACATAAGCAGGCCAATAACTTCACAGCAGGATATAAAAAATTTACAGAAATACCTGAACAAATTATAATGGAGTGGGCAACTACATGGCAAATGAGGTTTAATGTGGAGAATTGTAAAATAATGCACTTCGGGGCTAAAAAAATAAACACAAACTACTCGATAGGGGGAGAACTGCTGGGAGAATCAAGGATGGAGAAAGATCTTGGGGTCCTAGTGGAAGACAGACTGAGCAATAGCATGCAGTGTCAAGCTGCAGCTACCAAAGCCAGCATAATATTAGCATGCATAAAAAAGGGGATATACTCCAGAGATAAAACTATAATCCTGCCACTTTATAAAACTTTGGCCCGGCCGGATCTGGAGTATCCCGTCTAATTCTGGTCACCAGTCCTCAGAAGGGATGTGCTGGAGAGTGTCCAAAGAAGGGCAACTAAATTAATAAGGGCACTGGAGGGCCTCAAATACGAGGAGCAACTAGAAGCACTAAATTTATTCTCGCTGGAGAAGAGACACTTGAGAGGGGACATGATAGCGATTTACAAATACCTCAATGGTGATCCCAGCGTAGGAAAAAAAACGATTCAGTCTCTGGGGGTGTAAGAGGAAACGTGGCCACACAATGAGATTGAAGGGGAAGCGGTTTAACCTTAAGCTGCTTTGGGGGGTTTTCACTGTCAGGGTGATAAGAATGTGGAACTCTCTTCCACAATTGGTGGTGTCAGCGGGGAGTACTGATTTTTTTTAAAATACTCTTGGATGGGCATCTTAAAGAACACAATATACAGGGATATGGGAAATGATTATCGACACTGACACAAGTACATCTACACCTAAACTGGATGGATTATTGTCTTTATTCAGTCTTACCTACTATGTAACTGTAGCGCTACCCCCAGTTAAGAGAGCCGCTGATATTGATTTGGGCCCTGCAGTGCACCGCTGTCAACCCCCGGCAATCGGCTCTAACCTCCCGTGGCACAGTTGGTGATAGAGAGATAGGACCGCGTGATCGCAACTGTTGGTGACGCAGTCCTATAACAAACATACACAGAATATACTTTAAAACTCCTATTAAAGTAAGCGGAACTGACACCAAATGTACTTTACCCAGATATTTTACTGAGGCTAATGGGCAAGTAATAAACAACAGTATAACAAGTTGCAGATCCCTGCAATAAACAGTAATAAAGATAAACAGAGTAATCAGAATAATAAAGTATTGCTATGCAACTCTAGCGCTGCCCTTTTACAGCTACTTCCCCTCATGGGTAGACTAACACCCAGCAATGTCTACCTATGCAGTCAGGCCTGACTGATCTAAATGGAAGTTCAGTGAAACAATATTCGCTAGCAATCTCTCGGTGGTGCACTTGAAGAACAACTTTGTAATCCCAACGAATAGTAAAGATAAAGTATCTGTCTTTAAACAGCTCTCACCACCTGGACAAGTCCAAGTCCCTTTCCTCCATCGATTCGTCTAGGAACAGGAATCCACCGACATCCAAGTCTTCAATCCTTCTGGTGTACTGCAGCAAGGAGGATTAGATGTCTCTAAGGCTCTGCTAGGCTGGCAGAGGGCTCTTTGGAAAGGAGCACACGGCCCGGGCTTCAGGCCTTGTGCACACAGCAGTTCAGCACAGACATCCTCTTGCTAGGAGAGGGGGGTCCAAAGAGGCCGACCAAAACTCTGCCTCCCCTTTATAAAGTCTGCCCCAGCAGTCTCTGTTCTGGAGCAATGCACCCTGGGTGCTGCAAGATGTACTGGGAGATGTAGTCTCTCTCTCCTCTGCTTTCACTTCCATAATGTCTCTTTACTTCCTCCCGACTCACCTCTCACCTGGAACTTATTTTCTCTCTGCATTAAAGGGGAACACCCCGCTACACACTCCCCCCACTTGAACTCTTTGGTCCCCAAAGATAAACTTCAACAAATACTGTTTACCATTTTGGACAATGTCGAGCATGATGTTGGCATAGGGAATTCCCACCAAAACTTTGGGATGGAACTCTCTTGCCCACAGGTCACACTACCATGAGTGGCCTGCCTAACTGTGCCAGAGAGTGAGCTGGGGTTGCCCTCCACCAAATGGACGGTGGAAGGATCAGGTTGTTCAACACTTCTCCTAGCCGTTACAACAGAGTCCTCTGAGCTCGTCCCCATTTGGGGGTAAGTTAGTTTCTTGGGAGGCCTGATGACTCTGCGAGCCCTCTGCTCTCTTGGTGCTTCTGACTCTGGCACCACAGGCTCTTCTTCAGGAGTAAGTTCAGGTAACATTGCTGGTTCTGGAACCTCTGATTCAGAAGTCGACTGACGTATGGAATCTCTAGAGTCCTCCTCTGCGCAAGTGTCAGGAACATCTTCCCAGTAATCAGCTGAGGGACTGAAGGGTATGAATTCAGTAGCCTCCGGATTCAGCGTTGCATCTGGGGTATCCCCTCCATTTGGGAGATCTATGGCGGACGTTCCCAGAGTCGAGGGAGGCCACAGCCAGTCCAGTTCTCCACCTTCTTCTGTACTCAATTGGGAGGCCTCCCCATCTTTGGCTCGAGAGGTCTGGGACCGAGTGTTCGGCCTAGGAATATCCAGGATAGAGGCCGGTTCAGGGGAGTCTCTCACGGGAGGTATTCTGACTGCCTCAGCAAGTGGGAGCAGGTGGTTCCGATGCCACGTCTTCAGTGGACCCACCTTTCCTTCTGGCTTTAGTTTGTAGACAGGCAAACCGGGCAACTTCCTACAGACAACATAGGGCTCAGATCTCCACCTGTCGGCAAGCTTGTGTTTTCCAGGGACCCCCAGATTGCGTAGCAGTACTCGGTCCCCGGGCTGCAGATCTTGCACTCGAACCTTCAGATCAAAATTTCTCTTGTTGCGGGCCCCCCTTTGATCCGAAGCCGCCTGGGCTTGTTCATAGGCCACCTGCAAGCTACGTCTAAGTCTGTCCACGTATCCCTTGTGGGATGTAGCTGAGGTATTGTCTATAGAAGTGCCAAAGGCCAGGTCCACAGGTAGCCTTGCTTCTCTCCCAAACATAAGTCGATAAGGGGAGTAGCCAGTGGCGTCACTTGTGGTACAGTTATAGGCATGTACTAGGGCTGATATGTGCTGACTCCAGTGTTGCTTCTTCTCTGTTTCTAAGGTTCCCAACATGTTGAGCAGGGTCCGGTTAAATCTCTCCGGCTGAGCATCTCCTTGTGGGTGGTAAGGCGTGGTTCTGGTCTTCTTTATTCCTAATGAATCCAAAAGTCTTCGGATCAACCGACTCTCAAAGTCCCTTCCTTGATCTGAGTGGAGTCTCTGTGGTAGTCCATAATGGACAAAATACTTCTCCATAAGTATCTTGGCCACGGTGGATGCCTTCTGGTCTTTGGTTGGGAAAGCTTGAGCATAGCGGGTGAAATGGTCGGTTATTACCAGAACATTCCCCAATCCACTCAGGTCGGGTTCGAGGCAGAGAAAGTCAATGCATACCAGATCCATTGGGCCTTGACTCTGTAAGTGGCCCATTGGGGCAGCTTGATGGGGTAGGGTCTTTCTCTGAATGCATCGTGCACAGGAATGGCAATACTCCTCTACTTCTGCCCTCATGCAGGGCCAATAGAACCGATTTCTGACAAGCTGGAAGGTCCTTTCTGCCCCTAGGTGACCATGATGGTCATGCAGGGCAATTAGTACAGTCTCTCGGTGCTTCTCTGGAAGAAATAACTGCCACTTATCTTCTGAGTCATCAGAGGGGCCCCTTCGGTAGACCACTCCCTGATGTACCTGTAGCCTGTCCAATTCCTTCCTCAACAGGCAAGCTTCCTTTGAGGGGTGATGTAGGAATTTGTTGGGATCCTGATTCTCCAGGGCTTCGAGGACCAATCTCCCCATGGGGTCTTCCAATTGGTCACACCTCAACTCCTTCTTGGACAGTCTCGGTAGGTTGTCTTCCTCCAGTTGAGTTACCCCACAATAGTTTTTGGGGACTCCTACCATGGTAACCCCTATTTCTTCTGCTCTGGAGCCTCCTCTGGCTTGGAATTCAGCCCCTTGACAAAGGGCCCGCAACCCCGTCCGGTGCCACTTGGGTCCAATCTTCCCAGTCATTTGTCGTGGCATGAGACCTCCGGGACAGGGCATCTGCATCCCTATTTCCGGCTTCTGGTCTGTACTTCAGACTGAAGTTGAATCCAGACAATGCGGCCAACCACCTGTGTCCGGTGGCATCTAGTTTTGCGGTGGTGAAGAGGTAGGTCAGGGGGTTGTTGTCTGTCTTCACAGTAAACTCTGCCCCATACAAGTAGTCTTTTAGCTTGTCTACTACCGCCCATTTGAGGGCCAGGAATTCCAGCTTATGAGTGGGGTAATTCTTTTCTGAGGGGGTCAGGCTCCTGCTCACATAGGCCACTGGTCGCAGTTGTCCTTCATGTTCTTGGTAGAGTACACCACCTAGACCCTCATGGCTGGCATCCACATGTAATTCATAAGGTCTGGTAGGGTCGGCGTAGGCCAGGACTGGGGCAGTGGTTAAGCTCCTCTTCAGAGCATGAAAGGCCTCTTCACACCTTGGGTTCCACTGATCTTGAACTGACTCACCAGGCCTCCTGGGCCCTGAGTCATCCTCTTCCCCTTCTGCCTTTAGCAATTCATTCAACGGGCGGGCAATCCGAGCAAACCCCTCCACAAACCTCCTATAATAGGAGCAGAACCCCAGGAAGGATCTGAGCTCTGTTACTGTGGTGGGTCGTGGCCAGGAAGTGACTGCTTCCAACTTCTCAGGATCTGTGGCCACCCCTTCTTCAGACACTATGTGCCCCAGATAGTTCACAGAAGACTGGTAGAACCGACACTTCTCGGGGGAAAGCTTAAGTCCCTCTTCGCTGAGTCTTCTCAATACTTTCTCCAACCTGGCTTCATGTTCTTCCAAGGTTCTTCCAAAGACAATGACATCGTCCAAGTACACAAGGACTTCTATAAGATTCATGTCTCCAACAGTCTTCTCCATAAGGCGTTGAAAGGTAGCAGGAGCTCCAGACAGACCCTGAGGCATCCTATTGAATTCGAAGAATCCCACCGGGGTTATGAAGGCTGTCTTCTCCCTGTCTTCTGGGTGCATAGGGATTTGATAGTACCCACTCTTGAGGTCCATCACACTGAACCATTTGGCTCCAGACAAACTTTGTAGGGCATCTTCTATCCTTGGCGTGGTGTATTGGTCAGGGATGGTTCTCCTGTTGAGAGTCCTGTAATCGATACAAAGCCTCAACGACCCATTCTTCTTTCTGACCACTACGATTGGGGAGGCATAGGGACTTCTAGACTCCCGGATCACACCAGTCTTCTTTAGTTCTACAAGTTGTTCCCTCAGATCCTCCAGATCTGCCAGGGGGACCCGCCTGACCCTCTCTCGGAAGGGCTTATCTTCTTGGAGGCGGATCCGATGGGTGGCACTTCTTGCACACCCCACATCGAATTCATCTTCGGAAAAGATCTTCTCCCACCTGGTCAGCTGGGCCTTGGCTCTTTCTTTCCAAGCCCTGGGTAGGTTCGGGTTTTCCACGGACAGTTTCTCCCAAACATCTACTCCGTCACCCGTCCCCTTGACTTCGGACCAAGTGACCGGGGCAGCAGGGCTCACCTGACCAAGCAACACTCTGGCAGGGATCTCCATGGGTCCTCCCGTAGTGTTCCTAACACTCACCGGAACTCTGCCATGGGCCTTCTTCAGGGCCTTGAACGGAATCACTTCTGGTATCACTTCCAGGCCTGAGGACTCTTCCCTTGGGTCTGATTCCAGCATGACAAAGGGGCCAGGTTGTTCCCACGAAAGCTTCACAGTGGCCCTAAGACAGGTTACTTCTCCGGGCTGTAGCACTACTCCTTCTCTGCCAAGTCTCCACACCTTCCCTATCCCCTCTCCCGGGGTCTTCTGCTCTAAGACCAGTCGTTGGTAGGCCGTCTTTAGCATGGGATGGATTTTAGTGGCTGAATGGTTTCTCTCTTTCACTAGAGGGGTCAGGAGTCTCCTGACTAGATCCGTGTTTGTCCCAATGATCAGGGAAATCTTGCTGGCTCCAGGCGGCCGGGGACACACAACTGCCAGGGTGTCAAACACTTCAGCCTTCCCAGCCACGGATGGGTCGAAAGTCATCTTTATGGGCAGGTACCCATCATAAGGGAAACTCTGGGTTCCAAGTCCCCATATCTCCAGCTCTTCTATCTTCTGGATAGGCAGATGACTCAAGTGCCTATCATAGAAGTCCCGGTATAGTAAAGTCACCTGTGCTCCGGTGTCCAAAAGAGCTTTAGTATAGACTCCTTCCACTTGAATGGGCACAGTAGGAGACGGGCCCACCAGTTCCTTTGGGTATGGCCGGACTGGGGTCACCTCTTTTTTTTGGCTTTCGACCCTTGCCCTGCTCCTTTTGGACTTTAATTTTTCCTGAGCCTGGCATGCATTGACTTTCTCCCTCTCAATGGGGGCACAAACCCGCTGAGGGATGTTATTGTTCCTTTTAGGTGGATGTTCCTTCTTTGGGGTGCTGTACTTCCACTGAGGGGTCTTGCCCCCTCCCTCTGGGGTACATCTTGGTGGGGGTGTACTATTCCTCCTCCTAGGAGTTTTGTCTCCTCCATTCTTGGCCTTTTTTTTTAGTTTGGAGCGCACTGAAGATGATGGGCACCCGGTTGACTCCTTCACCGGGGCCCTTTGGAGTTTCCCGCCGGCTTGCAATTATCTGTTCTCTTCTTCTTTGGGCTGGAGCATACGTTAGCAAAGTGGCCACTCCCTCCGCAGTTATAGCAAATCACCTCTTCTCGGTCCTGTAGGGAGGCCGGTGCTGAGGTGTTCGGGAACAACTCCTTTCTTGGGCTTGGTTTCTCTCGTCTTCTCTGATCTTTCTCCATCAAAGAGGTCAGCATCTCCAACACTTGGGCCATTTGCGATTTCAGAGTGTCAACCTCCGCATCTCTTTCTGGGCTCTTGACCGAATGGACCAACACTGGTACAGGTGTGACATTCGCCTTGGCCACCTGCTGATCTTCCTCCAGCGCCTCTTCGTCCCTAATAATTTTTATTAGATCAGAGTAGGTTAGTGACATTCCTCCTCCTGAGGTTTTCAGGTGCAGCCAGACCGGGTCTGAGCGCCGCGCTCCCCTCATGATCTGCTTCATGCGTGCTTCATCTGCATCTTTGGGCAGCATTCCCTTCTTCAGTACAATCTTGCATAACTGCCTGTTCAGCCTTCTAACATATTCTGACAGTTTCTCATTCGGCTGCTGGAGAGTGTGTTCAAATTGATAGATCATCTCTGTCACCTTCTCCAGCTGACCAAACTCTTCCTGCAGCATGGCCAGGCAATCTTGAGCTGTACAGTTTTCATTTCCAAACCGGAAGCTCTTCACCGCTTCTGCCGCGGCACCTTTCAGACTTTCTAAGACTCGCTGTCTCTTCTGTGCCTCAGGCACCTCCCATGCTTCTACTGCCTGCAATGCCTGTTCCACCCAAGTGTCAAAATCTTCCTCCCCCGCAGGGACGGGGAGCTTCCCTGAGAAGGTGCTAAGCTTCCGGTAACCGGCCTCCACATGCACCGTACTGCTTTTCTGGCACTTAATTACAAGGTCTCCTAGAGCATTCAACAATTCAGGCCCTATAGCGGCCAGCGGTGATCCCGGGCTTAATAGTTCCTTAAGCTTTTCTGCTTTAGGGGATAGTGGTGGAGATAATTGTGGGAGTGATGGCTTTGGTGTCTGAAACCATTCTTCCTTCACTGGCAGCGTATGTATCAAGTGATAAATCTGATTATCTATGGCTTGTATACTCTGACTTTTAAAATGCTCTGGGATTTCGTTTTTCCATTCTACCAGTGCGTATGTAAACGAGATCACTGGATCTGGCCTAAAATCCATCACCCATGCTTTGTGGCTCGGAGACAGTAACAATACGAGCTGTTTTATCTCCTCTTCCTTCCATCTTTCCCCCGGGAGTACAATGACTACCGCCGCGGTTGGATCGGCGCCAATCGCTGCGCACCACTGTGACATTGCCAGCGGGTCCATGCTGGTACTTCTGACCGGCTTGATTGCAGCGTGCAACGTACAAGGATCCCGGACTCGAGCCCCCACGTGGGCGCTACCCCCAGTTAAGAGAGCCGCTGATATTGATTTGGGCCCTGCAGTGCACCGCTGTCAACCCCCGGCAATCGGCTCTAACCTCCCGTGGCACAGCTGGTGATAGAGAGATAGGACCGCGTGATCGCAACTGTTGGTGACACAGTCCTATAACAAACATACACAGAATATACTTTAAAACTCCTATTAAAGTAAGCGGAACTGACACCAAATGTACTTTACCCAGATATTTTACTGAGGCTAATGGGCAAGTAATAAACAACAGTATAACAAGTTGCAGATCCCTGCAATAAACAGTAATAAAGATAAACAGAGTAATCAGAATAATAAAGTATTGCTATGCAACTCTAGCACTGCCCTTTTACAGCTACTTCCCCTCATGGGTAGACTAACACCCAGCAATGTCTACCTATGCAGTCAGGCCTGACTGATCTAAATGGAAGTTCAGTGAAACAATATTCGCTAGCAATCTCTCGGTGGTGCACTTGAAGAGCAACTTTGTAATCCCAACGAATAGTAAAGATAAAGTATCTGTCTTTAAACAGCTCTCACCACCTGGACAAGTCCAAGTCCCTTTCCTCCATCGATTCGTCTAGGAACAGGAATCCACCGACATCCAAGTCTTCAATCCTTCTGGTGTACTGCAGCAAGGAGGATTAGATGTCTCTAAGGCTCTGCTAGGCTGGCAGAGGGCTCTTTGGAAAGGAGCACACGGCCCGAGCTTCAGGCCTTGTGCACACAGCAGTTCAGCACAGACATCCTCTTGCTAGGAGAGGGGGGTCCAAAGAGGCCGACCAAAACTCCGCCTCCCCTTTATAAAGTCTGCCCCAGCAGTCTCTGTTCTGGAGCAATGCACCCTGGGTGCTGCAAGATGTACTGGGAGATGTAGTCTCTCTCTCCTCTGCTTTCACTTCCATAATGTCTCTTTACTTCCTCCCGACTCACCTCTCACCTGGAACTTCTTTTCTCTCTGCATTAAAGGGGAACACCCCGCTACATAACTATGTAATAGGGACTGGTGAAACAAAAGGTAATAACAGGATGAACTGATAGAAGTAGAGGATTCGGTTGTTAGCTGAAGGCAGGATAGGCTTTCCTGAAGAGATGAGTATTCAGGGATAGCCTAAAAGTGGACAGAGTAGGTGATAGTCGGATAGATTAGGGTAGTGAGTTCCAGAGGATGGGAGAGGCTCTTGAGAAGTCTTGAAAATGAACATGGGAAGAGGAGACAAGGGAGCTAGAGAGCAGGAGGTCTTGGAAGGAGCAGAGAGGACGGTTTGCGTGATATTTGGAGAAAAGATTGGTGATATAGCTTGGGGCAGAGTCCAGCTCTGGGAAAATATTTTTTTTTCCAAAGGTCGCTTTAAAGTGATTGTAAAGTCTCTCTCTTTTTCTTTGTTAAAATAACAACTATGCTATACTTACCTGCTCTGTGTAATGGTTTTACACAAAAGTCCCGATCCTCCTCCTCTGGGTTTACCCACCGATGCTCCTGGCTCCTCCCCCTGCCAAGTGCCCCCCACTACCCCCCACTTCTTGCAATGGGGGCACTCATGCTTGCTCATTCCCGAGCCCTGCTCTGCGTGCCCATAAGACACTTATGCCTCGTACACACGACCAATTTTCTCGTCAAAAAACGACAAGAAAACTGCAGAGAGAGCTTTCTTGCCGAGAAAACCGTTCGTGTATGGTTTTTCGTCGAGAAAACTGCCGGAATCTCGATGAGAAAAATAGAGAACCTGCTCTCTATTTTCTCGTCAGGATTCTCGATTTTTTCGTCGGGTTTCTCGTCGGCCTGTTTTGCGACGAGAAAACCGGTCGTGTTTATGCTTTTCCGAGTCTTAAAAAATCGCGCATGCTCAGAATCAAGTATGAGACGGGAGCGCTTCTTCTGGTAAAACTAGCATTCGTAATGAAGATAGCACATTCGTCACACTAAAACGAACTGAAAGCACGAAGACTGAAAAGCGCGAATCGTCTCTTCCCAAACTTTTACTTCACACGCGGTAAAACAAGATCAGCAAAAGCAGCCCAAGGGGTGGCGCCATTGAAATCAAACTTCCCCTTTATACTGCCGTTGTACATGCTGTACGTGAACGCGCAGAACAACAATGAGATTTGGAATTGACAGTGTGTATGCAAGGAAAGCTTGACAAGAAGCTTGTCAAGCTTGACAAGAATCTCGTCGAAAAAACTTGGTCGTGTGTACGAGGCTTCAGAGTGGGGCTTGGCCCTGCCCCCCGCTCCCTCATCACTGGCTGTTTTTCACAGCAGCAGGAGCCAATGGTTCTCGCTGCTGTATCTGAGCCAATGAGGAGAGAGCTCAGTATTGTGTACTGTGTACACCACCAGAAGTGTAGTAGAAAATGTACACACTGTATTAGATACTGTGTACACCCCCTGCACTGTATTAGCAACTGTACTACGGCTGCACTGTATTGTGTACACCACTAGAACAGTAGTAGAAACTTTACACACTGTATTAGATACTGTGTACACCACCTGAAGTGTATTAGAAAAAGTACACCACTGAATGCACTGTAGATATAGGCTACACTGGATGCAGGGTATAAATATATATATATATATATATATATATATATATATATATATATACACTGCCTGCACTGACTAAATATAGAGTAAACACTGAATATATAGTCTATGCTAAATACAGAGTATATATATATATATTTACTAGACTGACACATATATATATATACACAATGATCCAAATCAAGCTATCTCTCTGTCCACGCCAACAACACTACACACGGCCGCCGTGTAAGCAGCCTTATATAGTGTGGGGTGTGGACTTGGTCCCCCTGAGCTATGATTGGTCAAAGGCACCCTGCCTTTGGCCAATTATGGCTCTCTTAGCAGAGCGCGCTGTGATTGGCCAAAGCATGCAGGTCAGGTGCATGCTTTGGCCAATCATCATACAGCAATGCACTGCGATCTCGCAGTACATTATGGGGCATTCCGCAGCGCTCGAATTTGGCGCAAACGCCCCATAATGTTCGCTCTTCAGCGAACGGGAGAACACCCAATGTTCGAGTCGAACTTATGTTTGACCCGAACATCAAGCTCATCCCTAATGCTCCGCAAGCGTCACCTCTGCTGTCCCACTGAGTCCCTGGCTTGGCACTCACTGAAGCTTTCCCACTTCTTCAACGTCCCCAGCTGATGAGAAGACTGCTCAGAAGACTGCTTCAGATTATTTACAGTGGTCTCCGGTAACAAGGTGGATGGTCCCTTAGTGGTGATAGCTTCCCCTTCTACCTCCAACCACAGCTGGTTCCCCGTCCGGCAGAACTGCTTCTTCTGGTTGGACTTTAGGCCAGCAGTCCCAACTCTACGCTGCTTTCCTGCTTCTGGATGGGCCTCAGACAACCTAGCAGCCAGATGCCCCCGGGATAGGCCTCAGGCTTCCAGCCTAGCAGCCCAGGGCAGTACAACACACGTCCAGGTGGCACAGAACCCCGATCACCTGACTTCACCCAAATAAATAGGCTCTCCCAGCAGGCCAAGGAACTTAAAGATTGCTACCCAGACCCGCCCCCTCTGTCAAATAACCAGTGTAATCAAAGAGCCGGCCAGAGCTGTCAGGTTTTTTTTTCGGTTATCATGCTGGTTGAATGAGAAAAATTGAATAATGTGTACCTAATTCGATTTTCAGTTAAATGTTGGCTTTAATGTCTCCCCACACCAGGGATGGGGCCTTGGCACAGAGCAAAGCATTCACCAGGTGCCTTACAGACAGACAGATGGCAGGAGAGTGCAGGGATGGTGTCAGCAATGGAGGCACTCAGCTGTAGAACTTTGATCTGAATAGATGATGACAGGTTCTCTTTACTGCCAGACACCCCTAGGTGTCTGATCCTCCTCTCAGATCTCCTGTAGGGGGCCCGGAGCCCACACACTGGACAGATCCAATCTACAGAGAGATACAATATCTGCAATGAGAGATCACACCAAAACATACAGAGAGCTGAGGGGGAGGCCAGCCTGACACATCATTTCCCCCACCAGCACAGCATCTAATTAGTACCCAGGGAGTGATATCCTCAGCACTGTACATAGTGATGGCACAATAACAAACATCAGTGCTGCAGACACACAAACCTTCTGAGAAAGCAGCTGACATGCTGGGATCTGTAGTCCCTCCTGTTAATGTCTCAATCAGAGCTCAGCCTCCTCTCACTATACACTCCCCTGCCACTCACGCCAGAAAGGACGGAGGGGTGGGGCTTAGATACAACGTGCTAGAGTGGAGGGGCCGCTGTGCTCTGTGTAAGGGAGGAATGGGGAAGTGTGGTGTGCGGGAAGTGATAAGGAGGGGGAGGAGCACTACATTACACTGGTTGTTTGACAGAGGGGGCGGGTCTGAATAGCAGTCCCGCCCATACCCGACATCACCGCTTGGATCTGACAGGTGAAGTCTTTAATCGGAGCTGCACAGTGCACAGTGCACATCCAGATGGCTTGCTCGTCAATCCCTGGATGTGCTGGATGTTCACACTGCTGCAGGTCCTATTCAGCCACAATTATGCAGGAAAAAGCCTTGCTGCCCCGCAACTCAGGAGCGCCCCCCTGGCGCCAATGATACTTGCCATAGGTGCCATACCCTGGTTACGCCACTGCAGCCAATCACATGGCAGCAACCTAATGCATTTAGGCATCTAGATATTGTAAATGTGACTTGTAGAATTTCAAACTGAGCATCACAATGGGGAAGAAAGGGGAATTAAGTGACTTTGAACGTGGCATGGTTGTTGGTGCCAGACGGGCTGGTCTGAGTGTATCACAACCCCCAAAGGGGTTGCAAATAATAGGCCACAGCCAGGCACACAACAACTTAAGCTTTCATCCGAACACATTGACCAGTCCTTGAGCTTTGTTTTTTTGTTTTATTAGGGAGGTGATAACTTGGATGGGGATAGGAACTATCCCAACTTGATAGCAAAACAAAATCAGGGACAACTTCCTGTCTATGTACACAGCTCCACTTTTTTCTTCTCCTTTATCTTGTACTCTAATTGATTCCTCCTCCTTGGATTGTACAGTTCTGACTGATTAGCTAACAGTCTTTGTTAGATCTGCAACAGTCCCTTACAAGCTAGGAACTCAGTCCATTTAGAAAGTAGCACAATGTGGTATGAACTGCATCCTGGAGTACCTCCACTCCCCTGTAGACACTGGTCCAATCTCTACCAATGCAGGAAATGCAAAAAACAGAGGGCGGTGTCTCAGTGTATGGATATAGAGGTCAGTCCACCCACATCCCTAAATGCGACAAATACAAAGATACACTCCGAAGAGTGTGGTTTCCTCAAGTGGGACTTTGATTTGGGTGACTGTTAAACCTCACAAAAGAGTTTGACTACCAAAGATTCTTAGAAGGTTTTTATTTGAAAAAATATATATGAAAGGCTGCTACTCCAAAAATAACACACACCAAGTGACTGTAAGCAAAAAAAATGGGAACAGGCACAAGTACAATACACTACAAGGATAACATATGACAAAATTGGTCGCAATACAGGACCCAGATCTGTCTAAGGATAAGGCAGAGACCCAATGTTTCGAGGTTGTCCATATGGGTGGAACCTCTTCTTCAGGGGTAGGATACTGCATTACGATGACACTGGTATCATTGATGCATGTATATGCATGTTGGTTGGCCGTAGCAAAGTAGATTCAAATGGATTAAAAACACCTATAGATCCTTATCAGGATAAGGGACAGGACCGTATCTTCGCCTCGTAGTTAGGCCAGTGGGGGGCAGCAAAAACACCAAACCTAGATGGTAATTGACCCAGTCAGTGCTGGTTCACAAGGGGCATAAAAAAGAGAGGCTAAGCCCCGCTGACAATAGTTAGGCAACTGAGTTGCAATGTTGGTGAAAAAGTATAGCCCCCTACCATTAGGTGGTGCCTACCTAGATTAGAGAGAAAAATCTCTCTGAAGCCGCACTTCAGAAAAGCCAGACAAGGACCAGTGGTATGGAGATTCTTGGTTCCTACATATAAGGCTGGGAGAAACATGTATATAGCACCCAAACTGTATCTCCAAAATCAGCAGTGTAAGCAGCATATGCAGTGTCCGGCGTTCAAACTGAGTCCAGTGCTGGGTATGAGTGCGGCTTCCTTGCAGACGAGTGTTGCCTAACTATTTGCCGCACTCAGTTGCCTAACTATTGTCAGCGGGGCTTAGCCTCTCTTTTTTACGCCCCTTGTGAACCAGCACTGACTGGGTCAATTAACATCTGGGTTTGGTGTTTTTGCTGCCCCCCACTGGCCTAACTACGAGGCGAAGATACGGTCCTGTCCCTTATCCTGATCAGGATCTATAGGTGTTTTTAATCCATTTGAATCTACTTTGCTACGGCCAACCAACATGCAAATACATGCATCAATGCTACCAGTGTCATCGTAATGCAGTATCCTACTCCTGAAGAAGAGGTTCCACCCATATGGACAACCTCGAATAGTTGGGTCTCTGCCTTATTCTTAGACAGATCTGGGTCCTGTATTGCGACCAATTTTGTCATATGTTATCCTTGTAGTGTATTGTACTTGTGCCTGTTCCCATTTTTTTGCTTACAGTCACTTGGTGTGTGTTATTTTTGGAGTAGCAGCCTTTCATATATATTTTTTCAAATAAAAACTTTCTAAGAATCTTTTGGTAGTCAAACTCTTTTGTGAGGTTTAACAGTCACCCAAATCAAAGTCTCACTTGAGGAAACCACACTCTTCGGAGTGTATCTTTGTATTTAATGCAGGAAATGCTAGCCCATTTGGCTGCCTCTTCACCAGCCCACGAGCTGCTTCTCTTCACCAGTCTGCCCGACTGACTCTCTGGAGATCCTCCCAGGGCAAGATAGGGAAGATTTAAGCACACCGCTATCTTCCAGAGAGACCGGCTACATGTGGCAGTCTCTCCCCTTGTAAGTCCCTGCATCATGTTGTAGTACTCACACTGTCCTCTCCTTGCTCCCACTGCCTCTCATGAAACCTCTCCTGTAGTAGGATCCTTATCCATATTTAAGGGTTCACTTAGTTCCCTGCCAGGCCCACCGCCTGGGGATTGGCTAAGTTCCCCTAAATATGCAGAGCAACCCTCCTAGCCTCTACCTTCTAGTCTCTAGCATGTTCTGCAGCTTTCTAGCACCAGGGGGAGGCACCAGAGAGCTGTCTGTATGAGTCATGCTGCCCTGAATTCTAATAACCCTGACTCAATTACAGACTCACTGGTTAAGTATGAGTCAGGATATGGTTCACCTACTCTTACACTAGAAGCACATTAGAGGGTGCTACAGGAGTATTTTAAAAACTGCTGATCTACTGGGATTTCCACACACAACCATCTCTAGGGGTTACAGAGAATGGCCTGAAAAAGAGAAAATATCCAGTGAGAGGCAGTTGTGTGGATGAAAATGCCTTGTTGACATCAGAGGTCAGAGGAGAATGTGCAGTTTGGTTTGAGATGATACAAAGGCAATAGTAACTCAAATAACCACTTGTTAGAACCAAGACATGCAGAATACCATCTCTGAACGCACAACACATCGAACCTTGAAGCAGATGGGCTACAGCAGCAGAAGACCACACCGGATGCCACTTCTGTCAGCTAAGAACAGGAAACTTAGGCTACAATTAGCACAGGCTCACCAAAATTGGACAACAAAAGATTGGAAAAACGTTGCCTGGTCTGATGAGTCTTGATTTCAGCTGCGAAATTCAGATGGTAGGGTCAGAATTTGGCTTAAACAACATGAAAGCATGGATCCATCCTGCTTTGTATCAATGGTTCAGGCTGGAGGTGGTGGTGTAATGGTGTAGGGGATATTTTCTTGGCACACTTTGGGCCCCTTAGTACCAATTGAGCATTGTTTAAAAACCACTGTCTACCTGAGCATTGTTGCTGACCATGTCCATCCCTTTATGACTACAGTGTACCCATCTTCTCTAAGAAATGTTTCCAACACCTTGTTGAAACTATGTCACGAAGAATTAAGGCAGATCTGAAGGCAAAAGGGGTCCAACCCGGTATTAGCAAGGTGTACCTAATAAAGTGACCAGGGAGTGTATATATAGACAAAAAAAGGGAAAACTCAATGGACCATTTGATCTTTTCTGCAGTTATTATTCCTATGTTTCTATCAGAGGCAGAAAATGTAAAACGTATTCCAAAGTTATTCTGTTGTTTTAAATAGAGAATGGTTGGAGCCAGACATCAGGTATCCTAGGACATTTTGTACGCGCTCTGCCCCTTATGTGATAATTTAGTAAAAAATGCTGCTAGAATGTGCTCTTACAGACAGTAAGAGGTCTGCTTCATATACTGTATGTAGCACTACTCCAGTAGGAATACTGTCCAGGTCTCTCCCACAAGCTTTGTCCCACAGCCAGGCACACAGACTCATTCACATATTCTTCAATGACCAGTCTAGGGGTGTTGTTTTTGTTTTATTTTTAGAGAACTAGGGTTGAGGGAATTGATTGGGATACTCAAAAAAAAGGAACTTTGTAGAACTTAAGGAATTAGGTTTTCTTTCTAGACAATCTAAATTACAGTCTGTGCTTGTAGCAAACAGTAGCAGCTTTAAGGTAGTAGTAGTAGTTAACTGTAAACTCCTTTCTTAGACTCAGAGTCCCTTTAAGCAGAAGATTAGATGGGCAATGCTCTTCAGGACTTCAGTCGATGTCCCTTTTAACTAGACCCACAGCTCACTCTCTAGCACCAGAGGAGTGGCAACAGCACAAATGTCCCTAAGATCTCTTATGCCCCGTACACACGATCGGAAATTCCGTTAAGAAAACCGTGTATTTTTTTCCGACGGAATGTTGGCTCAAACTTATGTTGCATACACACGGTCACACAAATGTTGTCGGAAATTCCGACCGTCAAGAACGCGGTGATGTACAAGACGTGCAACGAGCCGAGATCAATAAAATTCAATAGGCAGTTCGGCTCTTCTGCTTGATTCTGAGCATGCGTGTTTTTTTGTGCGTCGGAATTGCATACAGAACTTTTCTGTTCGGAAAATTTGAGAACCAGCTCTCAAATTTTTGTTGTCAGAAATTCCGACAGAAAATGTCCAATGGAGCCTACACACGGTCGGAAATTCTGACCAAAAGCTTACATCAAACTTTTCTTGTCGGAATTTCCGATCGTGTGTACGCGGCATAAGAAGCATCTGTACTCACACAATGTTCAAGGACAGCTGGTTGCCTACTTCTAACTTCCATGGGAAACCTTTCTCTGGTGATACCAGATTTAGGTCACCCACCTAAGTGGGTGACCTAATCCTTACTGTAAGAGCGGTAAGGATATAGAATTCTCTTTCACAAGCAGTGGTTTCAGCAGTGAGAATAGATCATTTAAAAAAAACTATTAGAACTATCTGAACATCAATAACATACAGGGATAAACGATATAATACTGACATAAAAGCACACACACAGGTTGAACTTGATGGACTTGTGTCTTTTTTAAACCTCACCAATTATGTAACTATGTAACCTGAGGCCTCACAATAGCAGACAAAATAGCATTGCCTGGAAGGACAGCGTGCCTTCCAGGCTGGACTAATGCTCTCAGAGCCCAGTGTGCTCACAGAATGTATACCGACTCCCAGCATGCTTTTAGAGCCTGCCTCTCTAGGATTGGCCAGGGCTGTATCAATATTTATGCTTCCATCTGCATGACTCCACACCTATGATCCAAAATCTTCTCAAGATTTCTGAAGACTGAAGGACTTATCAGGCTAGCAGCAGCTGAGCACACTGAGCAGACCTAACTAGTGGAACACAGCTACACTGAGTACAGTGAGCAAATTATGCTTTTACCTAACAAACAATCACAGCCACACTGACTACAGGGTAGCAACTAAATTTACCTATCAAACACATACTAATTCTATTTATGTAAGCCTACCTAAGAGGGTACTACATCTATACCAAATACTTAGTACATACTGTATATATCAAATATTTTTTAACTGTACTGTTACTTTATGTTAGGATCAATTTCAGTATTGTCCCAACTGACATTGCCAGGTGTCACAGAGGAAGTTCTCTAGGGGGCCCTATGATCTGTAGTCATGCCCCTGCCCTGCCTAGACAGCAGCCCAGATAGCAAGGATAACTTGCCACAAATTTGTGGCAGTGTTGAATTGTAAGTCTGTTAACCACTTATGGACAGCCCCCCATCATCAGGGATGAGCCGAACACCCCCCTGTTCGGTTCGCACCAGAACCTGCGAACAGACAAAATGTTCGTGTGAACTTTAGAACCCTATTAAATACAATGGACTCGAACGTTCGAAATCTAAAGTGTTAATTATAAAGGCTAATATGCAAGTTATTGTCCTAAAAAGTGTTTGGGGACCTGGGTCCTGCCCCAGGGGACATGTATCAATGCAAAAAGAAGTTTTAAAAACTGCCGTTTTTTCGGGAGCAGTGATTTTAATAATGCTTAAAATGAAAAAATAAAAGTGAAATATTCCTTTAAATTTCGTACCTGGGGGGTGTGTATGATATGCATGTAAAGTGGCGCATGTTTCCCGTGCTTAGAACTGTCCCTGCAAAAAATGTCATTTTTGAAAGAAAAAAAGTCATTTAAAACTGACTCGCGGCTATTAATGAATTGTCGGCTCCCGGCAATACATTCAAAAGTCATTGATAAAAAAAAAAAAAAAAAAAGCGTGGGGGTTCCCCAGAATTCAATTACCAGGCCCTTCAGGTCTGGAATGGATATTAAGGGGAACCCCGCCGCAAATTTAAAAAAAATTGACGTGGGGTTCCCCCAAATATCCATTCCAGGCCCTTCAGATCTGGCATGGATTTTAAGGGGAACTCCACCCCAAATAAAAAAAAAATGGCGTGGAGTCCCCCTAAAAATCCATACCAGACCCCTTATCCAAGCACGCAACCTGGCCGGCCGCAGGGGAAAAGGGGGGGACGAGAGAGCGGCCCCCCCTCCCTCCTGAACCGTACCAGGCCACATGCCCTCAACATGGGGAGGATGTCCCCATGTTGATGGGGACAAGGGCCTCATCCCCACAACCCTTGCCCGGTGGTTGTGGGGGTCTGTGGGCGGGGGGCTTATCGGAATCTGGAAGACCCCTTTAACAAAGGGGACCCCCAGATCCCGGACCCCCCATGTGAATTGGTAAGGGGTACATTGTACCCCTACCATTTCACGAAGAAAGCGTAAAAAAATGTTTAAAAAAACACACAAACACCTTGAAAAAGTCCTTTATTTAAAAAAAAAAAAAAAAAAGAAGAACATTCCAGCGGTGAAATCCAGTGTCCCGCGGCGATCCCAATGTCCAGCGCTGTCCTTCATTGGTTGTGCCTGAGCGGACCTGATGGGGAACTCCCTCTCAGTGTTTTAAATGTATAGACCCGCCCCTTCTAAAGTTCCCCATCAGGTCCGCTCAGCGGACCAGATGCGGAACATGAGAAGGGGCGGGTCTATACATGTATTACCAAAGTGAGAGCAGTTGCCCATCAGGTCCGCCCCCTCGGTATGTCGGACCCGCCTACGTCATTGGCTTGAGCGGGGAACTTCCTTCACTATGTAAATTTAAATTACACAGTGAAGGAAGTTCCCCGCTCAAGCCAATGACGTAGGCCGGTCCGACATACCGAGGGGGCGGACCTGATGGGGAACTGCTCTCACTTTGGTAATACATGTATAGACCCGCCCCTTCTCATGTTCCGCATCTGGTCCGCTGAGCGGACCTGATGGGGAACTTTAGAAGGGGCGGGTCTATACATTTAAAATACTGAGAGGGAGTTCCCCATCAGGTCCGCTCAGGCACAACCAATGAAGGACAGCGCTGGACATCGGGATCGCCGCGGGACACTGGATTTCACCGCTGGAATGTTTTTTTGTTTTTTTTTAAATAAAGGACTTTTTCAAGGTGTTTGTGTGTTTTTTTTAAACATTTTTTTACGCTTTCTTCGTGAAATGGTAGGGGTACAATGTACCCCTTACCAATTCACATAGGGGGGGCCGGGATCTGGGGGTCCCCTTTGTTAAAGGGGTCTTCCAGATTCCGATAAGCCCCCCGCCCGCAGACCCCCACAACCACCGGGCAAGGGTTGTGGGGATGAGGCCCTTGTCCCCATCAACATGGGGACATCCTCCCCATGTTGAGGGCATGTGGCCTGGTACGGTTCAGGAGGGAGGGGGGGCCGCTCTCTCGTCCCCCCCTTTCCCCCTGCGGCCGGCCAGGTTGCGTGCTCGGATAAGGGGTCCGGTATGGATTTTTAGGGGGACTCCACGCCATTTTTTAAAAAATTTGGGGTGGAGTTCCCCTTAAAATCCATGCCAGATCTGAAGGGCCTGGAATGGATATTTGGGGGAACCCCACGTCAATTTATTTTTTAATTTGCGGCGGGGTTCCCCTTAATATCCATTCCAGACCTGAAGGGCCTGGTAATTGAATTCTGGGGAACCCCCACGCTTTTTTTTTTTTTTTATCAATGGCTTTTGTATGTATTGCCGGGAGCCGACAATTCATTAATAGCCGCGAGTCAGTTTTAAATGACTTTTTTTCTTTCAAAAATGAAATTTTTTGCAGGGACAGTTCTAAGCATGGGAAACATGCGCCACTTTACATGCATATCATACACACCCCCCAGGTACAAAATTTAAAGGAATATTTCACTTTTATTTTTTCATTTTAAGCATTATTAAAATCACTGCTCCCGAAAAAACGTCCGTTTTTAAAACTTATTTTTGCATTGATACATGTCCCCTGGGGCAGGACCCGGGTCCCCAAACACTTTTTAGGACAATAACTTGCATATAAGCCTTTATAATTAGCACTTTAGATTTCTCCCATAGATTTTTTGAATTTGCCGCGAACACCCCAATTTGTTCGCTGTTCGGCGAACGGGCGAACAGGCAATGTTCGAGTCGAACATGAGTTCGACTCGAACTCGAAGCTCATCCCTACCCATCATTATACGTTGCTACTTTGAAGAGAAATACCATTGTTATGGTTGCAGCTAGCTACCATAACCCCGGTATCTTCTTCAAGAGCGGGCTGTTTGCTTCAAGATAAAGGTGGTCTCTGTGGCGTGACATCACTTTTATCGATGGCAGGAGAGGCGATCACGTCTGCTCCCTTGTGTGACATGGAGACGAGTGAGTGGAAGATGGCCCCCACCCGTCTCTATATCATTGCAGGTCGGAAGCAATGTCAAAACATCACTTCCGCCCAATGCTCTTAAAGGGACATTTTATTTTTATTTTATTTTTAAATTACATTACATATTTTTTTTATTTTTTTTATTGCATTTTAGTCTAAATAAGTCTTTGACCCCAGATCTCATATTTAAGAGGTCCTGTCATGCTTTTTTCTATTACAAGGGATGTTTACATTCCTTGTAATAGGCATAAAAGTGACCCAATTTTTTTTTTTAAAGAACAGTGTAAAAATGTAAAATAAAATGTAAAATAAATAAGAATTTTTGTTTTTTAAACGTGCCCTGTTCCGCCGAGCTCGCGTGCAGAGCACCACCCACATATGAAAATGGTATTCATACCACACATGTGAGGTATCGCCGCGATCGGTAGAGCGAGAGAAATAATTCTAGCCCTAGACCTCCTCTGTAACTCAAAACATGCAATATGTAAAAAATTTTAAATGTCACCTATGGAGATTTTTAAGGGTAAAAGTTTGTCGCCATTCCAGCGGGCGCCATTTTGAAGTGTGACATGTTGGGTATCAATTTACTCAGCGTAACATTATCTTTCACAATGGAAAAAAATATTGGGCTAACTTTACTGTTGTCTTATTTTTTAATTAAAAAAAGTAAATTTTTTTCCCAAAAAAAGTGCGCTTGTAAGACCGCTGCGCAAATACAGTGTGACAAAAAGTATTGCAATGACTGCTATTTTATTCTCTAGGATGTTAGAAAATAAAATATATAATGTTTGGAGGTTCTAAGTAATTTTCTAGTAAAAAAAACAGTTTTAAAGGGGTTGTAAAGGTAAATGTTTTTTCACCTTAATGCATCCTATGCATTAAGGTGAAAAAACATCCGACAATACCGCCCCCCTCCGAGCCCCCGTTTTACTTACCTGACCCCTTGAAAGCGGGGAGGAGCCGAGACAGCCGCCGAGGGATTGCAGAAGATGTGGATCGGGGCCACTCTGTGCAAAACGAGCTGCACAGCGGAGGTAAGTATAACATGTTTGTTATTTTAAAAAAAAATGCTGCACATTTTCACTGGCAAGTTCTACACTTGTAGAGCAGTTGAAGCACAAGTTCTAGTTGACACTTTTGCAGTAGGGATAAGCTTGGTGTTCGAGTCAAACATACGTTTGACTCGAACATCGGCTATTCGATCGTTCGACGAAGATCGAACTATTTGGGCCGTTCTCGTCAAATTCGAGTTACGCGAACGGCCCACAATACACTGCGCCATCGCAGTGCAATCTCGGCGCTGTGATTGGCCAAGCATGCACTGTGACCCCGCATGCTTGGCCAATCACAGCGCCGGCAGCTAGGAGAGCCATAATTGGCCACAGGCAGGTTGCCTGTGGCCAATTATAGCTCAGGGGGTTTAGCACACGCCCCACACTATAAAAGGCCGCCAGCGCGGCGGCCTTGTGTAGTGTGTTCCGGCGCAGGGAAAGTGAAGGATAGGCAGGGACAGTGTCATTCTGCTATTTTTTGTGCTATTCTTGTGTGTAGGGAGAGAGAAGGATAGGCAGGGAGAGTGACAGTGTCATATTCTTTGCTAAACCTTGTGTGCAGGGAGAGAGAAGGATAGGCAGGGGACAGTGTCAGTGTCATATTCTTTGCTAAACCTTGTGTGCAGGGAGAGAGAAGGATAGGCAGGGAGAGTGTCAGTGTCATATTCTTTGCTAAACCTTGTGTGCAGGGAGAGAGAAGGATAGGCAGGGAGAGTGTCAGTGTCATATTCTTTGATAAACCTTGTGTGCAGAAAGAGAGAAGGATAGGCAGGGACAGTGTCAGTGTCATTGTTGCTAAGCCTCCTGCACAGTATACACCTGAAGCTAGCCTGTATTGCTGTGTTTTCCTGGTGTGTTACACTAACATGCATTTGCAGCACTTACAGCGGACGGAGTGTGCTTCCTGCTAAATATACACCTGAAGCTAGTCTGTATTGCTGTGTTTTCCTGGTGTGTTACACTAACAGGCATTTGCAGCACTTACAGCGGGCGGAGTGTGCTTCCTGCTAAATATACACCTGAAGCTAGCCCGTATTGCTGTGTTTTCCTGGTGTGTTACACTAACAGGCATTTGCAGCACTTACAGCGCGCGGAGTGTGCTTTCTGCTAAATATACACCTGAAGCTAGCCCGTATTGCTGTGTTTTCCTGGTGTGTTACACTAACAGGCATTTGCAGCACTTACAGCGGGCGGAGTGTGCTTCCTGCTAAATATACACCTGAAGCTAGCCCGTATTGCTGTGTTTTCCTGGTGTGTTACACTAACAGGCATTTGGAGCACTTACAGCGCGCGGAGTGTGCTTCCTGCTAAATATACACCTGAAGCTAGCCCGTATTGCTGTGTTTTCCTGGTGTGTTACACTAACAGGCATTTGCAGAACTTACAGCGGGCGGAGTGTGCCTCCTGCACATTATACACCTGAAGCTAGCCCTTATTGCTGGAGCTTTTTTTCTTTTGTGTCACACTAACAGGCATTTGCAGCACTTACAGTGGGCGGAGTGTGCTTCCTGCAAAATAAACACCTGAAGCTAGCCCTTATTGCTGTTTTTTCATGTTGTGTAACACAGGCAGTCATCTGCAGCACTTACAGCGGGCGTAGTGTGCTTCCTGCAAAATATACACCTGAAGCTACCCCTTATTGCTGGTTTTCCCATCTCCCTGCAGGCCATTAGAATGTCTGGAAGGCAAACAAGGAGAGGCAGACAGTCAGGAGCCAATAAAAGAGGGCAAGCAGGCTCTGTGTCTAGAGACAACAGTGCTGGTCGTGGACGCGGTGCATCATCATCAGCACGTGGCCATGGGACACGCTTGTCCTTATTTTCGGCAGCTGGACGTGTTGAGCCGCATCATGCCGAAGACTTGGTAGAGTGGATGACCAAGCCCTCCTCATCCTCCTCATCCTCTCTCACCCAGGCTCAGGGTACTGGCAAAGCAGCTGCCAAAGCGTCCTCTTCCCTGGTATCAATGTCATCATCAGTCACTCCTTCCCTAGACCCACCATGTCCTCCTGAGCAGTCCCCCGAACTGTTTGAGCACAGTGTTGGGTGCATGCTCCAGGAGGATGCCCAGCGTTTCGAAGGGTCTGATGATGATACCCAGCTAGAGGAAGGCAGTAGCGTGAGAGCAGAGAGAGGGGATGCTCAAGAAGGACACCAATCTGGCAGTCATGTTCCAGCAGCTGCAGCATACTGCCAGATTGGCTCCAGTGATGAGGAGGGAGGGGATGATGAGGTCACTGACTCCACGTGGGTGCCTAATAGGAGAGAGGAGGAGGAGGAGGATGAGGAGGAGGCACATCTCCAAGGAGGCAGGATTCCCTCGGGGGGCCAGCGTAAGGGCAGCACACCGACTGAATCACACCGCAGAGCTCCGCCTGTGCAGGGCGCTACCTCTGCCCGTTATTCAAAAAGTTCTTTGGTGTGGGCCTTTTTTGAGTCGAGTGCATCAGATCGCACAGCTGCTGTTTGCAACATATGTCTCAAGCGTATATCGCGTGGCCAAAACATCAGCCGCTTGGGCACCACATGCTTGACCAGACATATGTTGACCTGCCATGCAGCTCGTTGGCAAGCCTACCATAAAGACCCACACCAAAGAACAAAGCGGACCTCTCCTTGCACCGCATCAGCTGGGATCGCCAACCCCACTATACCTTCAGTCCTCTCTGAAACCTGCACTGAGAGGAATGAAGGTGTAGAATTAGGTGTGTCACAGCCAAGTACTTGCGGGCACTCTGCTAGCAGTACACCGAAGTCCGATTCTAGCAGGCAAATTTCCCTGCCCCAGCTGCTGGACCGTCGAAAGAAGTTCACTCCCAGTCATCCACATGCCCAGTGGTTGAATGCTAGCTTGGCTAAATTGCTAGCGCTTCAACTGCTGCCTTTTCAGTTGGTAGACTCGGCCCCCTTCCGTGAGTTTGTGCAATGTGCGGTTCCTCAGTGGCAGGTTCCCAAACGCCACTTTTACTCACGGAAGGCGATTCCGGCTCTCTACCGGCATGTGGAAGGCAATGTCTTGGCCTCGCTGGACAGGGCGGTCAGCGGTAAGGTGCATATTACCGCTGACTCATGGTCCAGCAGGCATGGACAGGGACGTTACCTTTCTTTCACGGCCCATTGGGTCACTCTTTTGGCAGCTGGGAAGGATGCAGGACAAGGTGCAGTAGTGTTGGAGGTTGTTCCGCCGCCACGCCTCCAAAATGCTACTACTGGTTGTGACACACCTCTCTCCTTCACCCCCTCCTCTTCTTCTTCCTCCATGGCCTCTTCCTGTGCTTTGTCCTTGGAACCAGCGGTGCTCCGTAGGCGTTCAAGGGGCTACGCAAGTACGCAGGCAAAAAGATGCCATGCCGTGCTTGCGCTGGTGTGTTTGGGGGACAGGAGCCACACTGGGGCAGAGGTTCTGTCTGCTCTGCAGGGGCAGGCCAAGAGGTGGTTGATGCCACGCCAGCTTAAGCCAGGAATGGTGGTTTGCGATAATGGCACCAACCTCCTCTCCGCCCTCCGACAGGGACAACTGACCCATGTGCCCTGTGTGGCTCACATCCTTAACCTGGTGGTGCAGCGGTTCTTGGGCAGGTACCCGGGCTTACAGGATGTCCTGAGGCAGGCCAGGAAAGTCTGTGTGCATTTCCGCAGATCTTATAATGCCAGTGCTCGCCTGGCTGAGCTGCAAAAGGAGTTGAACCTGCCCAAGAACCGCCTTATATGTGACATGCCCACCAGGTGGAACTCAACGTTGGCCATGCTGCAGCAGCTGCACACGCAGCAGAGGGCCATCAATGAGTACCTGTGCGACTACGGCACCAGGACAGGGTCAGGGGAGCTCGGTTTTTTTTCACCACGCCAGTGGGGCATGATCAGGGATGCATGCACTGTCCTGGCACCATTTGAGGAGGCCACGAGGATGGTGAGCAGTGACAGTGCATGCATCAGTGACACTGTACCTCTTGTCCACCTGTTGGAACATACGCTGCGTGGAATAATGGACAGGGCACTTGAGGCAGAACAGAGGCAGGAAGAGGAGGACTTCCTTGCCTCTCAAGGCCCCCTTTACCCAGACAGTGTTCCTTCTGTCCCACCCATCGCACAGGAAGAGGAGGAGGAGGAGGAGGAGGAGGAGGAGGAGGAGGAGGAGAAGGATTGTGTCAGCATGGAGGTGGAGCCTGGCACTCAGCATCATCGGCAGCAGTCTTTTAGGGATGATTTACAGTCCCAAGAAACCCGTGGACTTGTACGTGGCTGGGAGGAGGTGGCTGCGGATCATGTCGTCCTTAGTGACCCAGAGGACTCCGGACCGAATGCCTCAGCTAACCTACGCTGCATGGCCTCCCTGATCCTGCAAAGTCTGCGGAAAGATCCTCGTATTCTTCGGATCAAGGAGAGGGACCATTACTGGCTGGCCACTCTCCTTGATCCACGGTACAAGGGTAAGGTTGCAGACCTTATCTTACCGTCGCAAAGGGAGCAGAGGATGAGACAACTCCAGGAGGCCTTGCAGAAAGGTCTGTGCAACGTGTTCCCAGAGACTGGGAGGTTACAAACTCCTGGTCCTGGACAACGAGTTGCTGAGGCTTCGGGCAGTCAAAGAAGGAGCGGTGGGGAAGGTGGCCGTCTGACCGATGCGCTTAGACAATTCTTTAGTCCGCAGCCCCAAGGTATGATCGGTTCCAGCAACCATCGCCAGCGTCTGATATACATGGTGCAGGAATACCTAGGGGCAAGGTCAGACTTGGACACCTTCCCCACCGAAAATCCTCTGGCTTACTGGGTCTTGAGGATGGATCACTGGCCAGAGCTTGCACAGTATGCAATTGAGCTACTGGCCTGTCCTGCATCCAGCGTTCTTTCAGAACGCACATTCAGTGCTGCTGGAGGATTTGTTATGGATCACAGGGTGCGCCTGTCCACCGACTCGGTTGATCGACTGACCTTCATAAAGATGAACCAGTCTTGGATCACCACCAGCTACCAAACACCTGAAGCTGATATAACAGACTAATTTATTTTCAAATGTCACATCCCTTCAAGACTGATGCTGATGCTGAGTGACTGTCCTGTTATGTTGACTGACTATCCTCCTCCTCCTCAATGATCCGATTGATGATGATAGCTTGGGCCCAATTTTTCAGCCCCTGTTTAACAGGGGCATGTAATAACATTTTTTTATGCAATGCTTTGCAGCAGGGCTCATTCCTGCACTCCAACTAGAGTATCTGGAAGAGGTTGCAGTGTCGTGGCACCAGCACCAGTGCCTAAGGCCCAGTTTTTCAGCCCCTGTTTAACAGGGGCATGTAATTACAATTTTTTATGCAATGCTTTGCAGCAGGGCTCATTCCTGCACTCCAACTAGAGTATCTGGGAGATGGTTGCAGTGTCGTGGCACCAGCACCAGTGCCTAAGGCCCAATTTTTCAGCCCCTGTTTAACAGGGGCATGTAATTACAATTTTTTATGCAATGCTTTGCAGCAGGGCTCATTCCTGCACTCCAACTAGAGTATCTGGGAGAGGTTGCAGTGTCATGGCACCAGCACCAGTGCCTAAGGCCCAATTTTTCAGCCCCTGTTTAACAGGGGCATGTAATTACAATTTTTTATGCAATTATGCAATGCTTTGCAGCAGGGCTCATTCCTGCACTCCAACTAGAGTATCTGGGAGTGGATGCAGTGTCGTGGCACCAGCACCAGTGCCTAAGGCCCAATTTTTCAGCCCCTGTTTAACAGGGGCGTGTAATTACAATTTTTGATGCAATACTTTGCAACAGGGCTCATTGCTGTGCTCCAAGTACAGTATCTGTGAGGGGTTGCAGTGTTGTGGCACCAGTGCCTAAGGCCCAATTTTTCTACCCCTGTTTAACAGGGGCATGCAATTACAATTCTTGATCTAATAATTCACAGCAGGGCCCATTCATGCGCCCACCAAGAGTAACTGTGAGAGCTTACAGTGTTGTGGCAACACCAACATGTAAGGGGCAAATTTCGGCAGAGTAGTGATGAGCCGAACACCCCCGGGTTCAGTTCGCACCAGAACCCGCGAACGGACCGAAAGTTTGCACGAACATTAGAACCCTATTAAATACAATGGATGCGAACGTTCGAATTCTAAAGTGCTAATTATAACGACTATTATCCATGTTATTGTCCTAAACAGAGCTTGGGAACCCGGGTTCTGCACCAGGGGACATGTATCAATGCAAAAAGAAGTTTTAAAAACGGCCGTTTTTCGGGAGCAGTCATTTTAATGATGCATAAAGTGAAAAAAAAAAGTCAAATATTCCTTTAAATATTGTACCTGGGGGGTGTCTAAAGTATGCCTGTGAAGTGCCACGTGTTTCCCGTGTTTAGAACTGTCCCTGCACAAAATTACATTTCTAAAGGAAAAAAAAGCCATTTAAAACTGCTTGCGGCTTTAATGTAATGTCTGGTCCCGGTAATATGGATGAAAATCTTTAAGAAAAATGGCATAGCTACCCCATCACCCCCCCCTACCCCAGCCCATTACCAGCCCCTTTGGGTCTTGTATGGATATTAAGGGGAACCCCGCACACAAAATAAAAAAGGCCCTATATACTCTGAACAGCCGTATACAGGCGGTGCATACAAGACAGGGACTGTAGGTTTGTTCTTATGTAGAATCTGTTTGTAATTTTGAACAGGTACATTGTTTAAGTGTAGCTCCAGCCAAAAAATCAATTTTTAAGCTTTTTGGAAAACATAGGGAAGGGTTATCACCCCTGTAACATTTGTTTTGCTGTCTGTGCCCCTGTTCAGAACATTTCACCTCACTTTGCGTCCCAATGACAACTGTTTTTGAAATGTGGTGTTTTTATTGAAACAAGGATTGGTGATAAAGCATCAGTAGAGAGGAGACACCTTTCTCCCATATTAATTCTTACAGGAGAGAATTTTCCTTCCAAGGGGTAGATTTCCTCTCACTTCCTGTTGTCTTCTTCCGTTTGCAAGTAGTAGTCGTTTGTAAGTTGGATGTTTGAAAGTAGGGACCTGCCGTATATACTCTGCAGAAATTGGCCCCTTAGGTGTTGGTGTTGGCACAACACTGTAAGCACTCACAGTTACTCTTGGTGGGTGCTGGAACGCCCTGCTGTCAACTATTATATCAGGAATTGTAATAACATATAATTGTTGAACAGTGGTAGTAAAAATTGGGCCTTTGATGGTGGTGCTGGTGCCACAACACTGTAAGGCCTGACAGTTACTCTTGGTGGGCGCAGCAATGGGCCCTGCTGTGAATTATTAGATCAATAATTATAATTGCATGCCCCTGTTGAACAGGGGCTGAAAAATTGGGCCTTTGGTGGTGGTGGTGGTGGTGGTGTTGACACAACACTGTAAGGCCTGACAGTTACTCTTGGTGGGCGCAGCAATGGGCCCTGCTGTGAATTATTAGATCAATAATTATAATTGCATGCCCCTGTTGAACAGGGGCTGAAAAATTGGGCCTTTGGTGGTGGTGGTGGTGGTGGTGTTGACACAACACTGTAAGGCCTGACAGTTACTCTTGGTGGGCGCAGCAATGGGCCCTGCTGTAAATTATTAGATCAATAATTATAATTGCATGCCCCTGTTGAACAGGGGCTGAAATATTGGGCCTTAGGCACTGGTGGCACAACACTGCAACCCCTCACAGATACTGTACTTGGAGCACAGCAATGAGGCCTGTTGCAAAGTATTGCATCAAAAATTGTAATTACACGCCCCTGTTAAACAGGGGCTGAAAAATTGGGCCTTAGCCACTGGTGGCGGCACCCATAAACCAAAATGATCTTCCAAGCTATCATCATTAATCGGATCATTGATGAGGAGGAGGAGGATAGCCAGTCAACATAACAGCACAGGCAATCAGCATCAGTCTTGAAGGGATGTGACATTTTAAAATCAATTAGTCTGTTATATCAGCATCAGGTGTGTGGTAGCTGGTGGTGATCCAAGACTGGTTCATCTTGATGAAAGTCAGTCTATCAACCGAGTCGGTGGACAGGCGCACCCTGTGATCCGTGACAAATCCTCCAGCAGCACTGAATGTGCGTTCTGAAAGAACGCTGGATGCAGGACAGGCCAGTAGCTCAATTGCATACTGTGCAAGCTCTGGCCAGTGATCCATCCTCAAGACCCAGTAAGCCAGAGGATTTTCGGTGGGGAAGGTGTCCAAGTCTGACCTTGCCCCTAGGTATTCCTGCACCATGTATATCAGACGCTGGCGATGGTTGCTGGAACCGATCATACTTTGGGGCTGCGGACTAAAGAATTGTCTGAACGCATCGGTCAGACGGCCACCTTCCCCACCGCTCCTTCTTTGACTGCCCGAAGCCTCAGCAACTCGTTGTCCAGGACCAGGAGTTTGTAACCTCCCAGTCTCTGGGAACGCGTTGCACAGACCTTTCTGCAAGGCCTCCCAGAGTTGTCTCATCCTCTGCTCCCTCTGCGACGGTAACATAAGGTCCGCAACCTTACCCTTGTACCGTGGATCAAGGAGAGTGGCCAGCCAGTAATGGTCCCTCTCCTTGATCCGAAGAATACGAGGATCCTTCCGCAGACTTTGCAGGATCAGGGAGGCCATGCAGCGTAGGTTAGCTGAGGCATTCAGTCCGGAGTCCTCTGGGTCACTAAGGACGACATGATCCGCAGCCACCTCCTCCCAGCCACGTACAAGTCCACTGGTTTCTTGGGACTGTAAATCATCCCTAAAAGACTGCTGCTGATGATGCTGAGTGCCAGCCTCCACCTCCATGCTGACACAATCCTCCTCCTCCTCCTCTTCCTGTGCGATGGGTGGGACAGAAGGAACACTGTCTGGGTAAAGGGGGCCTTGAGAGGCAAGGAAGTCCTCCTCTTCCTGCCTCTGTTCTGCCTCAAGTGCCCTGTCCATTATTCCACGCAGCGTGTGCTCCAACAGGTGGACAAGAGGTACAGTGTCACTGATGCATGCACTGTCACTGCTCACCATCCTCGTGGCCTCCTCAAATGGTGCCAGGACAGTGCATGCATCCCTGATCATGCCCCACTGGCGTGGTGAAAAAAACCCGAGCTCCCCTGACCCTGTCCTGGTGCCGTAGTCGCACAGGTACTCATTGATGGCCCTCTGCTGCGTGTGCAGCCGCTGCAGCATGGTCAACGTTGAGTTCCACCTGGTGGGCATGTCACATATAAGGCGGTTCTTGGGCAGGTTCAACTCCTTTTGCAGCTCAGCCAGGCGAGCACTGGCATTATAAGATCTGCGGAAATGCACACAGACTTTCCTGGCCTGCCTCAGGACATCCTGTAAGCCCGGGTACCTGCCCAAGAACCACTGCACCACCAGGTTAAGGACGTGAGCCATACAGGGCACATGGGTCAGTTGTCCCTGTCGGAGGGCGGAGAGGAGGTTGGTGCCATTGTCGCAAACCACCATTCCTGGCTTAAGCTGGCGTGGCGTCAACCACCTCTCGGCCTGCCCCTGCAGAGCAGGCAGGACCTCTGCCCCAGTGTGGCTCCTGTCCCCCAAACACACCAGCGCAAGCACGGCATGGCATCTTTTTGCCTGCGTACTTGCGTAGCCCCTTGAACGCCTACGGAGCACCGCTGGTTCCGAGGACAAACCACAGGAAGAGGCCATGGAGGAAGAAGAAGAGGAGGGGGTGGAGGAGAGAGGTGTGTCACAACCAGTAGTAGCATTTTGGAGGCGTGGCGGTGGAACAACCTCCAACACTACTGCACCTTGTCCTGCATCCTTCCCAGCTGCCAAAAGAGTGACCCAATGGGCCGTGAAAGAAAAGTAACGTCCCTGTCCATGCCTGCTGGACCATGAGTCAGCGGTAATATGCACCTTACCGCTGACCGCCCTGTCCAGCGAGGCCAAAACATTGCCTTCCACATGCCTGTAGAGAGCCGGAATCGCCTTCCGTGAGAAAAAGTGGCGTTTGGGAACCTGCCACTGAGGAACCGCACATTGCACAAACTCACGGAAGGGGGACGAGTCTACCAACTGAAAAGGCAGCAGTTGAAGCGCTAGCAATTTAGCCAAGCTAGCATTCAACCGCTGGGCATGTGGATGGCTGGGAGTGAACTTCTTTCGACGGTCCAGCAGCTGGGGCAGGGAAATTTGCCTGCTAGAATCGGACGTCGGTGTACTGCTAGCAGAGTGGCCGCAAGTACTTGGCTGTGACACACCTAATTCTACACCTTCATTCCTCAGTGCAGGTTTCAGAGAGGACTGAAGGTATAGTGGGGTTGGAGATCCCAGCTGATGCGGTGCAAGGAGAGGTCCGCTTTGTTCTTTGGTGTGGGTCTTTAAGGTAGGCTTGCCAACGAGCTGCATGGCAGGTCAACATATGTCTGATCAAGCATGTGGTGCCCAAGCGGCTGATGTTTTGGCCACGCGATATACGCTTGAGACATATGTTGCAAACAGCAGCTGTGCGATCTGATGCACTCGCCTCAAAAAAGGCCCACACCAAAGAACTTTTTGAATGACGGGCAGAGGCAGCGCCCTGCACAGGCGGAGCTCTGCGGTGTGATTCCGTCGGTGTGCTGCCCATACGCTGGCCACCCAAGGGCATCCTGCCTCGTTGGAGATGTGCCTCCTCCTCATCCTCCTCCTCCTCCTCTCTCCTATTAGGCACCCACGTGGAGTCAGTGACCTCATCATCCCCTCCCTCCTCATCACTGGAGCCAATCTGGCAGTATGCTGCAGCTGCTGGAGCATGACTGCCAGATTGGTGTCCTTCTTGAGCATCCCCTCTCTCTGCTCTCACGCTACTGCCTTCCTCTAGCTGGGTATCATCATCAGATCCTTCGAAACGCTGGGCATCCTCCTGGAGCATGCACCCAACACTGTGCTCAAACAGTTCGGGGGACTCCTCAGGAGGAGAACATGGTGGGTCTAGGGAAGGAGTGACTAATGATGACATTGATACCAGAGAAGAGGACGCTTTGGCAGCTGCTTTGCCAGTACCCTGAGCCTGGGTGAGAGAGGATGAGGAGGATGAGGTGGGCTTGGTCATCCACTCTACCAAGTCTTCGGCATGATGTGGCTCAACATGTCCAGCTGCCGAAAAGAAGGACAAGCGTGTCCCATGGCCATGTGCTGATGACAATGCACCGCGTCCACGACCAGCACTGTTGCCCCCAGACACAGAGCCTGCTTGCCCTCTTTTTTTGCCTCCTGACTGTCTGCCTCTCCTTGTTTGCCTTCCAGACATTTTAATGGATGGCCTGCAGGGAGATGGGAAAAACAGCAATAAGGGCTACCTTCAGGTGTATACTGTGCAGGAGGCTTAGCAACAAAGACACTGACACTGTCCCCTGCCTATCCTTCTCTGTCCCTAAACACAAGGATTTGCAATATGCTTCAGCAAGATTGGTTTAGCACAGAATAGCACACTGATAGTTTCCCTCACTGTCCTTCTCTGTCCCTACAAACAAGATTTAGCACAGAATAGCACACTGATAGTTTCCACGAGTGTCCTTCTCTGTCCCTAAACTCAAGGATTTCAAATATGGTTCAGCAAGATTGGTTTAGCACAGAATAGCACACTGATAGTTTCCCTCACTGTCCTTCTCTGTCCCTACAAACAAGATTTAGCACAGAATAGCACACTGATAGTTTCCACGAGTGTCCTTCTCTGTCCCTAAACTCAAGGATTTCAAATATGGTTCAGCAAGATTGGTTTAGAACAGAATAGCACACTGACAGTTTCCCCGAGTGTCCTTCTCTGTCCCTAAACTCAAGGATTTCAAATATGGTTCAGCAAGATTGGTTTAGGACAGAATAGCACACTGACACTTTCCCTCACTGTCCTTCTCTGTCCCTACAAACAAGATTTAGCACAGAATAGCACACTGATAGTTTCCACGAGTGTCCTTCTCTGTCCCTAAACTCAAGGATTTCAAATATGGTTCAGCAAGATTGGTTTAGCACAGAATAGCACACTGATAGTTTCCCTCACTGTCCTTCTCTGTCCCTACAAACAAGATTTAGCACAGAATAGCACACTGATAGTTTCCACGAGTGTCCTTCTCTGTCCCTAAACTCAAGGATTTCAAATATGGTTCAGCAAGATTGGTTTAGAACAGAATAGCACACTGATAGTTTCCCCAAGTGTCCTTCTCTGTCCCTAAACTCAAGGATTTCAAATATGGTCCTGCAAGATTGGTTTAGCACAGAATAGCACACTGATAGTTTCCCTCACTGTCCTTCTCTGTCCCTACAAACAAGATTTAGCACAGAATAGCACAATGATAGTTTCCACGAGTGTCCTTCTCTGTCCCTAAACTCAAGGATTTCAACTATGGTTCAGCAAGATTTGTTTAGCACAGAATAGCACACTGATAGTTTCCCTCACTGTCCTTCTCTGTCCCTACAAACAAGATTTAGCACAGAATAGCACACTGATAGTTTCCACGAGTGTCCTTCTCTGTCCCTAAACTCAAGAATTTCAAATATGGTTCAGCAAGATTGGCTTAGAACAGAATAGCACACTGACAGTTTCCCCGAGTGTCCTTCTCTGTCCCTAAACTCAAGGATTTCAAATATGGTTCAGCAAGGTTGGTTTAGGACAGAATAGCACACTGACACTTTCCCTCACTGTCCTTCTCTGTCCCTACAAACAAGATTTAGCACAGAATAGCACACTGATAGTTTCCACGAGTGTCCTTCTCTGTCCCTAAACTCAAGGATTTCAAATATGGTTCAGCAAGATTTGTTTAGCACAGAATAGCACACTGATAGTTTCCCTCACTGTCCTTCTCTGTCCCTACAAACAAGATTTAGCACAGAATAGCACACTGATAGTTTCCACGAGTGTTCTTCTCTGTCCCTAAACTCAAGGATTTCAAATATGGTTCAGCAAGATTGGCTTAGAACAGAATAGCACACTGACAGTTTCCCCGAGTGTCCTTCTCTGTCCCTAAACTCAAGGATTTCAAATATGGTTCAGCAAGGTTGGTTTAGCACAGAATAGCACACTGATAGTTTCCCTCACTGTCCTTCTCTGTCCCTACAAACAAGATTTAGCACAGAATAGCACACTGATAGTTTCCCCGAGTGTCCTTCTCTGTCCCTAAACTCAAGGATTTCAAATATGGTTCAGCAAGATTGGTTTAGGACAGAATAGCACACTGACACTTTCCCTCACTGTCCTTCTCTGTCCCTACAAACAAGATTTAGCACAGAATAGCACACTGATAGTTTCCACGAGTGTCCTTCTCTGTCCCTAAACTCAAGGATTTCAAATATGGTTCAGCAAGATTGGTTTAGCACAGAATAGCACACTGACAGTTTCCCCGAGTGTCCTTCTCTGTCCCTAAACTCAAGGATTTCAAATATGGTTCAGCAAGATTGGTTTAGGACAGAATAGCACACTGACACTTTCCCTCACTGTCCTTCTCTGTCCCTACAAACAAGATTTAGCACAGAATAGCACACTGATAGTTTCCACGAGTGTCCTTCTCTGTCCCTAAACTCAAGGATTTCAAATATGGTTCAGCAAGATTGGTTTAGAACAGAATAGCACACTGACAGTTTCCCCGAGTGTCCTTCTCTGTCCCTAAACTCAAGGATTTCAAATATGGTTCAGCAAGATTGGTTTAGGACAGAATAGCACACTGACACTTTCCCTCACTGTCCTTCTCAGTCCCTACAAACAAGATTTAGCACAGAATAGCACACTGATAGTTTCCACGAGTGTCCTTCTCTGTCCCTAAACTCAAGGATTTCAAATACGGTTCAGCAAGATTGGTTTAGAACAGAATAGCACACTCACAGTTTCCCTCACTGTCCTTCTCTGTCCCTACAAACAAGGATTAGCACAGAATAGCACACTGACACTTTCCCTCACTGTACCTCTCTGTCCCTACAAACAAGGTTTAGCACAGAATAACACACTGACACTCTCCCTACCTATCCTTCTCTGTCCCTAAACACAAGGAATCCAGGATTAGTAAAGGAAAAAAATGACACTGTCCCTGCCTATGCTTCTCTTTCCCTGCTCCGGAACACACGACACTAGGCCGCCGCGCTGGCGGCCTTTTATAGTGTGGGGCGTGTACTAAACCCCCTCAGCAATAATTGGCCACAGGCATCCTGCCTGTGGCCAATCATTGCTCTCCTCGCTGCCGGCGCTGTGATTGGCCAAGCATGCGGGGTCACAGTGCATGCTTGGCCAATCACAGCGCCTGGATGACACTGCGATGGCGTAGTGCATTGTGGGCCGTTCGCGTCACTCGAATTTGGCGCGAACGGCCCAAATCGTTCGATCTTCGTCGAACGATCGAACAGCCGATGTTCGAGTCAAACGTATGTTCGACTCGAACACGAAGCTCATCCCTACAGCAGAGTATATACGGCAGACCCCTACTTTCAAACATCCAACTTACAAACGACTCCTACTTGCAAACGAAAGGAGACAACAGGAAGTGAGAGGAAATCTACCCCTAGAAGGGATATTCTCTCCTGTAAGAGTTAATATGGTGTGACAGCAGGAAGGTAAAGTCACCTGGTTGCATCCAGGGGGGTAGATATATTTCGCCCAGATTCAGGCTTTACGCCGACTTATACAACTAGGTGGAGAGTTGTATAAGCCCAGCTGAGGCTAGTGGGCTCATGGATGACTCATACCTCTAGGGAGAGTGTGGGGCGTCGTGCAGACAGGGAGTTGATGAGACCAGCTGAAGCTTGTCAGCTCATTTAGGCCTCTATAAGAACTCCCAGATTCATTAGGTGTTTGCTCATGCCTGGAACCAGACCTGTGTGGACTGTCTAGGGAGAGTGAACCCCTGTGCGGTGAGACAAAGCCTGTGTGGCTATTTGCTTGGACATTTAAAACCAGGGACTTAGGGACTAGGACAGCACTAGGCTGATCCCAGTTGTTAGTTAGGAAACCTGTATGTTTAGTCAGAGGTCAAGTTGACCAGGATTTATTTTGTTTATGTTTCTTTTGCTTTGCTGTGTTTTGTCACTGTAAATAGAAAATAAACCGCACCTTTTTGATTTTGAAAACCACAACCTCCGTTTGCTGGGCCTGTTTTGTGTGGGGAGCCCATCCCGGGGGTCACACACACCCGCTGCCGAGCTAACCCCCTCACAGTTGGTGGAGAACCAGTGGCAGTTTTTTTTAAGCCAGCATGGAGGAGATACTGAAACAGCTGGCTCTAGCAAATGCCAATCAACAGCAGACAAATGCAGGTTTGCAAAGGAGCCTTGCAGCCCAGCAGCAAGCTCATCAACAGAGCCTTGCAGCCCAGCAGCAAGCTCACCAACAGAGTCTGGAAGCTCAGCAACAAGCCCAGCAGCAATCTGAGGCCCGCTTCATAGACCTGTTACAGAAGCAAGAGCAGAGACTACAACAAATGGAAGCAGTAATGCAGCAACGTCCGCAGACCAGTGAGGAAAGCCGTCCCACTAATACCGCGTCCTTTGGGGTGAGTCGTTTATTGACAAAAATGACTGGAGAGGATGATCCAGAGGTATTTTTGACCACATTTGAAAGGACCGCTGAAAGAGAAAAGTGGCCTGAGGAGCAGTGGGCTGGACTGGTGGCTCCTCTGTTAACTGGTGAATCGCAGAAAGCTTACTATGACCTAGAGCCTAACCAAGCAAAAGACTATGTGATGCTAAAAGCTGAAATTTTGGCAAGGCTGGGTGTCACCCAGGCTGTCCGGGCTCAGCGTGTGCATAACTGGACTTTCCAGCTTGGAAAACCCCCCAGGTCTCAAATGTATGATCTCATTCACCTGAGCAGAAAGTGGCTACAGCCAGAGACTTTGTCCGCACCAAAGATTGTGGAACGTGTTGTAATGGATCGGTTTTTGAGAGCTCTTCCTACTGCCATCCAAAAGTGGGTAAGCCATGGAGACCCAGAGACGGCCGATGGTCTTGTGGATCGTGTGGAGAAATACTTGGCTACAGAGAACCTGACGGCCTCTTCCAGAGACACTCGGACTTTCCACCCTAAGACCAGACCATCCCCAGGGGCGGATAAGAGGATTCCAAGGGGTGAGGGTGGAGAGAGTGAGAGGGTGAGAGCTCTACCCCAAGTTTGGCGAGAACAGCCTGGGAAATCAGCGGCTCAAGAGGCGGCAAGAAGGATCGTTTGCTACCGCTGCCGGCAAGCGGGGCATATTGCAGCCAATTGCCCGGTTGTGGAGGAACCCATGCAGTGTGACTTTCTGACGGGCAGACGTCAGTCGCTGTGTGCGACAGTCGCATGCACTGCCATTCGAGGAACTGAGAAACATTTATGCAAAATGTGTGTTAATGGTAGAAATGTTGTGGTATTGCTGGATTCAGGTAGCCTTGTGACCCTGATAAAGGCTGAGTTAGTTAAAACAGAGGTCTTTGGGAATAGCAAGGTAGCTGTTATTTGTGTGCATGGGGACACCCGAGAGTATCCAGTGACTACAGTGTGTTTCGAGACCCCCAAAGGTACCCTCTCTCATCCAGTGGGCTTAGTATCTCAGTTACCGCATGACGCCATTGTGGGAAGGGATTTTCCGAAGTTCTGGGAACTGTGGGATGATCCTGAGCCCCCCACTGGTGCCCCTATGTACCAGGAATGTGATAGCCAGAACTCCCCTGAGAGTGGTGAGGACTCTCCGGAATTTCCCTTATCAGTATTGGCAGGGGAGACTCAAGAAACTGGAGAGGAGCCCACCTCCTCAGACGAAAACCTACCGTCTGTGGAGTTTTCTGATCTTGAGGTTCACAGGGAAAACTTTGCCACAGAACAGTTGAAAGACCCCGCCCTAATAAAGGCACGGGAAAACGTAGTGAAAATAGATGGCGAGTTAGTGAACCCAGATAATACCTGCACTTACCCATACTTCAGCGTAGAGAAGGACCTACTGTATCGGGTGGCAAAAAGGGCAGAAGAAACCGTTGAGCAGCTTGTGGTGCCCAAACCTTACAGGAAGTTGGTGTTGGAGTTGGCCCATGGGCACATTCTTGGAGGTCATCTGGGGACAGAGAAAACCCGAGAGAGGGTATTACAGAGATTCTATTGGCCGGGGGTGATGAAGGACATAGAAAATTATTGTTCCTCCTGCCCTGTGTGTCAGAGGTCGGCCCCGATGCCACATTTCCGTAGCCCGCTGGTCCCTCTACCCATCATTGAGGTCCCGTTTGAGAGGATCGCCATGGATTTGGTAGGGCCTATAATCAAGTCCGCTAGGGGGCACCAGTACATATTAGTTATAATGGACTATGCCACCCGTTATCCAGAAGCGATCCCTCTCCGAAATACCTCGGCCAAAACCATAGCCAAAGAGCTATCTCTTGTGTTTAGCCGGGTGGGTATTTGTAAAGAACTGCTTACGGACCAAGGTACACCCTTTATGTCCCGGGTTATGAAGGAGCTGTGTAAATTGTTCAAAGTGACGCAATTACGTACATCTGTGTATCACCCCCAAACCGATGGGCTGGTTGAAAGATTCAACAAAACCCTAAAACAAATGTTGAAGAAAGTGGTGGATAGAGATGGAAAGGATTGGGACTGTCTACTTCCTTATCTGATGTTTGCTATTAGGGAGGTGCCCCAATCCTCTACGGGATTCTCCCCCTTTGAGTTACTGTATGGGAGACACCCAAGAGGGCTGTTGGATATTGCCAAGGAAACTTGGGAAAGTGAGAGTTCTCCCCACAGGAGTGTGATTGAGCATGTCGCCCTGATGCAAGACCGAATTGCACAGGTAATGCCCATCGTGAAGGAACATTTGGCCCAAGCGCAGTTAGCACAGCAGAGAGTGTACAACCGTGGAGCCAAGACCCGTACCTTTTCCCCGGGGGATAGGATACTGGTACTTGTCCCTACGGTTGAAAGTAAATTCCTTGCCAAATGGCAAGGCCCCTATGAGATAATGGAAAAAGTGAGCGAAGTGAATTACAAGGTCAGACAACCAGGAAGGCGAAAGCCCGAACAGATCTATCACGTTAATCTGTTGAAAGCCTGGAGGGATAGAGAGTCCCTAGTCGCAGACACTTGGTCACCAGCTCAAACTGGTTGCGTGATTCCTGAGGTTGGAATAGCAGCCACCTTGTCACAACCCCAACAACAGGAGGTTAAGGAGTTTGTGCTTCGCAACAAGGAGGTATTCTCTGAGCTGCCGGGACAAACATCTGGGGTAGAGCATGACATCATTACCCCGCCCAGTGAAAGGGTGAAGTTAAAACCCTATCGGATCCCAGAGGCCCGACGGGAGGCAATACGGGAGGAAGTACAGAAAATGCTGAACTTAGGGGAGATAGAGGAGTCCCAAAGTGATTGGTCTAGTCCCATTGTGTTGGTGCCTAAACCGGATGGGAGCTGGCGATTTTGTAACGATTTTCGTCAGTTGAACAAAGTTACAAAATTTGACACCTACCTCATGCCACGTATAGATGAGTTGATCGACCAGCTGGGAACAGCCCGATACATGACGACTCTTGACCTCACAAAAGGGTATTGGCAAATCCCCCTGGCCAAGTCGGCCAAAGAGAAAACCGCATTTGTAACCCCAGACGGGGCGTTCCAATATAAAAGAATGCCGTTCGGGTTACAGAATGCGCCGGCCACATTCCAGCGGAAAATGGACCAGATGCTGAGGCCCCATCGGAAGTATGCTGCGGCTTACCTGGATGACGTAATTGTCCATAGCACAGATTGGGCCTCACATCTGCCAAAAGTGCAAGCAGTCCTGGACTCTGTTCGGGAAGCGGGGTTTACGGCTAACCCCAAGAAGTGTACCATTGGGCAGGAGGAGGCCAAATATCTTGGGTACACCATTGGGAGGGGAGTAATAAAACCCCAACTCAACAAAGTCGAGGCCATCCAGAGTTGGCCACGTCCCAACAGCAAGAAGCAGGTACGAGCCTTTCTGGGAATCGCTGGGTATTATCGGCGATTCATTCCCCACTTTGCTTCTAAGGCTGTGCCCCTAACCAACCTGACGAAGGGGAAAGGGTCGGTCATGATTAAATGGACCCCCGAGGCTGAGGCAGCATTCCAATTCTTGAAACAAGCCTTATGTAGCCAGCCAGTGTTGTACTCACCCGACTTCTCTAAAGACTTTGTCGTACAAAGTGATGCATCAGATGTGGGGTTAGGAGCAGTATTGTCCCAGGTCTGGAACGGGGAAGAGCACCCAGTCATTTACCTCAGCAGGAAGTTGAAGTCCCATGAGGTAAATTACGCCACCGTTGAAAAGGAGTGTTTAGCGGTGAAGTGGGCTCTAGATTCCCTTCGGTACTACCTGCTAGGTAGGCACTTTGACATGGTTACGGATCACGCTCCGTTAAAATGGATGGCTCAAAACAAGGAAACAAATAGAAGAGTGAATAGGTGGTTCCTGGCCCTCCAGGAATTCAACTTCACAGTAAAGCATCGCCCTGGCGTTCAAATGGGGAATGTAGATGCTTTGTCTCGAGTACATGAATGCCTGATTGCTGGTGTTCCAACCCCGAGGTTAAAACAAGAGGGGGGGGTATGTGACAGCAGGAAGGTAAAGTCACCTGGTTGCATCCAGGGGGGTAGATATATTTCGCCCAGATTCAGGCTTTACGCCGACTTATACAACTAGGTGGAGAGTTGTATAAGCCCAGCTGAGGCTAGTGGGCTCATGGATGACTCATACCTCTAGGGAGAGTGCTGGGCGTCGTGCAGACAGGGAGTTGATGAGACCAGCTGAAGCTTGTCAGCTCATTTAGGCCTCTATAAGAACTCCCAGATTCATTAGGTGTTTGCTCATGCCTGGAACCAGACCTGTGTGGACTGTCTAGGGAGAGTGAACCCCTGTGCGGTGAGACAAAGCCTGTGTGGCTATTTGCTTGGACATTTAAAACCAGGGACTTAGGGACTAGGACAGCACTAGGCTGATCCCAGTTGTTAGTTAGGAAACCTGTATGTTTAGTCAGAGGTCAAGTTGACCAGGATTTATTTTGTTTATGTTTCTTTTGCTTTGCTGTGTTTTGTCACTGTAAATAGAAAATAAACCGCACCTTTTTGATTTTGAAAACCACAACCTCCGTTTGCTGGGCCTGTTTTGTGTGGGGAGCCCATCCCGGGGGTCACACACACCCGCTGCCGAGCTAACCCCCTCACAATGGGAAAAAGGTGTCTCCTCTCTACTGATGCTTTATCACCAATCCTTGTTTCAATAAAAACCCCACTTTTCAAAAACATTTGTCATTGGGACGGAAAGTGAGGTGAAATGTTCTGAACAGGGGCACAGACAGCAAAACAAATGTTACAGGGGTGATAACCCTTCCCTATGTTTTCCAAAAAGCTTAAAAATTGATTTTTTTGGCTGGAGCTACACTTAAACAATGTACCTGTTCAAAATTACAAACAGATTCTACATAAGAACAAACCTACAGTCCCTGTCTTGTATGCACCGCCTGTATACGGCTGTTCAGAGTATATAGGGCCTTTTTTATTTTGTGTGCGGGGTTCCCCTTAATATCCATACAAGACCCAAAGGGGCTGGTAGTGGGCTGGGGTAGGGGGGGGGGTGTGATGGGGTAGCTATGCCATTTTTCTCAAAGATTTTCATCCATATTACCGGGACCAGACATTACATTAAAGCCGCAAGCAGTTTTAAATGGCTTTTTTTTCCTTTAGAAATGTCATTTTGTGCAGGGACAGTTCTAAACACGGGAAACACGTGGCACTTCACAGGCATACTTTAGACACTTCATGCATCATTAAAATGATTGCTCCCGAAAAACGTCTGTTTTTAAAACTTCTTTTTGCATTGATACATGTCCCCTGGTGCAGAACCCGGGTTCCCAAACCCTTTTTAGGACAATAACATGCATATTAGTCGTTATAATTAGCACTTTCGATTTCGAACGTTCGCATCCATTGTATTTAATAGGGTTCTAACGTTCGTGCGAACTTTCGGTCCGTTCGCGGGTTCTGGTGCGAACCGAACCCGGGGGTGTTCGGCTCATCCCTATTTTGCAGTTTGTAGAAAATTTGCATGGTAAGTTTCTAGCAAGTGCAAAGTTGCAGTGGTGTGTCTATGGCAAGAGCTCTGTAAGTCTACACTCTACAGCATGAAAATTCAGCCACAGTGACCCCTGTGGTGGGATGACTATTGCACAACATAACTGAACCAGAACTTGCAGCAGACTTGCAGAATGTTTTCAAAGAAAGTTATTCTGGAGTCATGCAATGTGGATTGCTGCAATTGTGCAATAAACTTTTTATGCCTGACAAGTCTAGAAATAGCTTAGCAAGTCATTTACAAACTTGCAGCTCAATTGCTTGTTATCTGGAAGTAAATAAACAAAAATAAAGTTTGACTAGAATTTCACATTAAGGAGGACTTTGCCTACATGAGTCTAGTAATCTTGGCTTAGCTTGTTAAAGCCTGCCAGACCTTGTTAAGTACAATGCGATTTAAAGCAACTTCTGAATTAACCGTGTCTTGATTTCAGGGAATGTGAGTGCAATAATATATATTGTCACACCAGGGACTCAGACAAAAGCCATTAGGTACAGCAATTATGTTCACATGGCCTTGAATTGAAAGCCGGTGATGAGCTGAAACAGCAGGTATTAGTCAAACACAATCAGAATGTGTCTGATAAAATGAAGCTTGTATGCACCAGCGTGTGGAACAAGGGCAAGATCAAACATAAAAGTCATGAAAATAAAAAAAAATTAAATTCCAGGCATAGAAAAGCATTTGGATATGATTGTACTTACATGTACTCATATAAAGATAATGGTGACTGCGCTGTGAAAGAAAGTGATAAGAGGGAGACAGGGTAAGAATCTAAAGTCTTACTCCCACAGAACAAAACAGTGTATATAATATAAAAACAATACTGCATCAAGCAGTATAGAAACACATGTGGTAAATAGGGTGACCACGTGTCCCGGATTTCCCGGGACAGTCCTGGATTTTGCAGGTCTGTCCCGGGCACCTTCATTCCAGGACATCACAGTGTCCCGGAATGAAACTGACACAGCCACTCCCCGGGCCAATCTGATGCCCCCAAAAAAGGCCGCCACATCACTGCTTTACTCACTGACAGTACTTGCCCTGGCCGGGAATGCCTGGAGGAGCACAATCCCTGCCCCCTGCTTGGGATTGGAGAAATAATAAATCCCGCCTCTTGTGTCCAAACACTGTGCTGTGATTTGTTACAGCACAAGCTGATTTTTGGGAAGGGGGGGGGGTGTCCCTGAATGGTAGTTTGGAAATGTGGTCACCCTAGTGGTAAATCACATGATAAGGTCCTCCTATGAATCCAGTGATAAACAGTGATGCATGTGATTACATCAAACAATATGAAAACACATATAGTGCATACCAAAATGGGATAAGATACTCCTGTGAATCCAGTGATAGGCAATCCCAAAATAAGTGATATAGAAGAAATCAAAAAAATATATAAATCAAAAATATATCCAGTTTGATGTAACACAAAAAAATATAAAATAATGGTCTGGTGTCTAATAAGTCCCGTCACCAAAATGTAACATGAAGTGCTGGGCAGAACCTGCAGTGTGAGACACCTCTGTGCTTGCAAGCAGCTCACCTCACTGCTGTCGGATAGACAGCATACGTATGCCCCAAAAATGTCCTCTCAGTATTAAGCATTACCTTGGACTCACTAGCCCCACCTGCTGCCAGCTGTGGACAGCCCATAAAAAGGAAGTGATGCTATCTCTCAGCGCCCGTTTGTGTGGAATAGCTCCCTGGGTGTTGTGACTGCTTTTTGATCCTGATTTTCGTGTTAAACTTCTGCCTGAATTCCTGACTAGGGATGAGCTTCGAGTTCGAGTCAAACTCATGTTCGACTCGAACATTGCCTGTTCGCCCGTTCGCCGAACAGCGAACAAATTGGGGTGTTCGCGGCAAATTCGAAAAGTCTATGGGAGAAATCTAAAGTGCTAATTATAAAGGCTTATATGCAAATTATTGTCCTAAAACGTGTTTGGGGACCTGGGTCCTGCCCCAAGGGACATGTATCAATGCAAAAATAAGTTTTAAAAACGGCCGTTTTTTCGGGAGCAGTGATTTTAATAATGCTTAAAGTGAAACAATAAAAGTGAAATATTCCTTTAAATTTCGTACCTGGGGGGTGTGTATAATATGCATGTAAAGTGGCGCATGTTTCCCGTGCTTAGAACTGTCCCTGCAAAAAAATTCATTTTTGAAAGAAAAAATGTCATTTAAAACTCACTCGCGGCTATTAATGAGTCATTGATAAAAAAAAAAAAAAAGCGTGGGGGTCCCCCAGAATTCAATTACCAGGCCCTTCAGGTCTGGAATGTATATTAAGGGGAACCCCGCCGCAAATAAAAAAAAAAATGATGTGGGGTTCCCCCAAATATCCATACCAGGCCCTTCAGATCTGGCATGGATTTTAAGGGGAACTCCACCCCAAATTTAAAAAAAAATGGCGTGGAGTCCCCCTAAAAATCTATACCAGACCCTTATCCGAGCACGCAACCTGGCCGGCCGCAGGGGAAGAGGGGGGGATGAGAGAGCGGCCCCCCCTCCCTCCTGAACCGTACCAGGCCACATGCCCTCAACATGGGGAGGATGTCCCCATGTTGATGGGGACAAGGGCCTCATCCCCACAACCCTTGCCCGGTGGTTGTGGGGGTCTGCGGGCAGGGGGCTTATCGGAATCTGGAAGACCCCTTTAACAAAGGGGACCCCCAGATCCCGGCCCCCCCTATGTGAATTGGTAAGGGGTACATTGTACCCCTACCATTTCACGAAGAAAGCGTAATTTTTTTAAAAACAAAACACACAAACACCTTGAAAAAGTCCTTTATTAAAAAAAAAAAAAAAAATTATAAAAAAAAAACATTCCAGCGGTGAAATCCAGTGTCCCGCGGCGATCCCGATGTCCAGCGCTGTCCGTCATTGGTTGTTCCTGAGCGGACCTGATGGGGAACTTCCTCCTCAGTGTTTTAAATGTATAGACCCGCCCCTTCTAAAGTTCCCCATCAGGTCCGCTCAGCGGACCAGATGCAGAACATGACAAGGGGCGGGTCTATACATGTATTACCAAAGTGAGAGAAGTTCCCCATCAGGTCCGCCCCCTCGGTATGTCGGACCCGCCTACGTCATTGGCCTGAGCGGGGAACTTCCTTCACTGTGTAATTTAAATTTACACAGTGAAGGAAGTTTCCCGCTCAGGCCAATGACGTAGGCGGGGTCTGACATACCGAGGGGGTGGACCTGATGGGGAACTTCTCTCACTTTGTAATACATGTATAGACCCGCCCCTTGTCATGTTCCGCATCAGGTCCTCAGCCTTACACCGAGTCATTGGCTAAACGGACCTGATGGGGAACTTTAGAAGGGGCGGGTCTATACATTTAAAACACTAAGGAGGAAGTTCCCCATCAGGTCCGCTCAGGAACAACCAATGACGGACAGCGCTGGACATCGGGATCGCCGCGGGACACTGGATTTCACCGCTGGAATGTTTTTTTTTTGTTTTTTTTTTATTTTTTTTAATAAAGGACTTTTTCAAGGTGTTTGTGTGGTTTTTTTAAACATTTTTTTACGCTTTCTTCGTGAAATGGTAGGGGTACAATGTACCCCTTACCAATTCACATAGGGGGGGCGGGATCTGGGGGTCCCCTTTGTTAAAGGGGTCTTCCAGATTCCGATAAGCCCCCCGCCCGCAGACCCCCACAACCACCGGGCAAGGGTTGTGGGGATGAGGCCCTTGTCCCCATCAACATGGGGACATCCTCCCCATGTTGAGGGCATGTGGCCTGGTACGGTTCAGGAGGGAGGGGGGCCGCTCTCTCGTCCCCCCCTCTTCCCCTGTGGCCGGCCAGGTTGCGTGCTCGGATAAGGGTCTGGTATGAATTTTTAGGGGGACTCCACGCCATTTTTTTTTAAATTTGGGGTGGAGTTCCCCTTAAAATCCATGCCAGATCTGAAGGGCCTGGTATGGATATTTGGGGGAACCCCACGTAATTTTTTTTTTAATTTGCGGCGGGGTTCCCCTTAATTTCCATTCCAGACCTGAAGGGCCTGGTAATTGAATTCTGGGGAACCCCCACGCTTTTTTTTTTTTTTTTTTTTTTATCAATGACTTTTGTATGTATTGCCGGGAGCCGACAATTCATTAATAGCCGCGAGTGAGTTTTAAATGACTTTTTTTCTTTCAAAAATGAAATTTTTTGCAGGGACAGTTCTAAGCACGGGAAACATGCGCCACTTTACATGCATATCATACACACCCCCCAGGTACGAAATTTAAAGGAATATTTCACTTTTATTGTTTCACTTTGAGCATTATTAAAATCACTGCTCCCGAAAAAACGTCCGTTTTTAAAACTTCTTTTTGCATTGATACATGTCCCCTGGGGCAGGACCCGGGTCCCCAAACACTTTTTAGGACAATAACTTGCATATAAGCCTTTATAATTAGCACTTTAGATTTCGAACGTTCGAGTCTATTGTATTTAATAGGGTTCTAAAGTTCACACGAACATTTTGTCTGTTCGCAGGTTCTGGTGCGAACCGAACAGGGGGGTGTTCGGCTCATCCCTGTTCCTGACTACTCTCTAGCCTGCTGATTTTGTACTTCACTGCCAGCTTGTGTATGACCTTTGCCTGCCTGACCACTCTCTGAAATTCGATCGTGTACCGTTTTGCCTGATCTGTTGCCAACCTAATCTGCTTGACTACGTTTTCGCCTGAATCCTCAGCATACAAGTTCCACTTCGGACACTACCTATTACAGGTACCTTACATTACAAACGGGCCAGTGGACCCTGCTGAGATTGTTAATGCGATTTCACGTCAGGGACAATTGATTGGAGCTCATGAACAGCATCTTTCTTCCTTGGACACCAAGTTAGATGAACTTTGTACTATGCTTAAATCTTGTTTGCCTGCTTCCTCTGCAACGGTCCAGACTCCGGATCCTACTCCTGCTACGATCCAACCTGCCTCTTCTGTACCACCCAAACTTCTCTTGCCTGACAAATTTGGTGGTGATACTGAGGACTGCAGAGGCTTTTTAAATGTTTTCCGTTTTCATTTCCGCAACAACCCTGGGACCTTTAGCACTTCGTCTGCCAAAGTGACTTTTGTAATTTCTTTGTTAAAGGGGAAGGCGCTGGCCTGGGTCTCTCCTTATCTGGAACGCAATGATCCTGTGCTGCAAGATGCTGACAAATTTCTGGCTTCTCTCCAGACTGTATTTGACAAGCCAGATAGAGCTTCTGCAGCTGAGTACTCACTCTTGGACATGCAACAAGGCACCAGGTCTGTGGCACAATATGCTATTGAGTTTCGTACCCTTGCTGCTGAGACTACTTGGGACTCAAGGGCATTACGTGCAGCCTTCCGAAAAGGTCTTGCAGATCGCATCAAAGACGAATTAGTTTATAGGGATTCCCCAGAAGACCTAGAGAAATTCATAGAGCTCTGTGTTCGTCTGGATGTCCGGTATCATGAACGTTGCCAAGAGAGACTTAGAGCTCGCAAGTTTCCTAGGCCAGTTTACCGTTTGGCCCCTAACTTCCAAGCACCACCTCAGCCAGAACCTGAAATCTCAGTTGAACCCCAGGCACCTGTGGAACCCATGGATGTAAGCTGTCTCCACCTAACTGAGTCTGAGAAACAAAGGAGGCGTGCATTGGGCCTATGCCTATACTGTGGACTTAAAGGACATTTATTATCTGTCTGCCCTTCCCGTCCAATAAAAGGGCAGGGTCTAACCAGTGTTGGAGGAGCTGGCTTAGACCATACAGGTATATCCTCCAAGACCAAGATTACCATTCCTGCAATTATCCATTTACCCTCTAAACTTGTCTCCTGTGAGGCTTTTGTGGATTCTGGAGCTGCTGGCATATTCTTGGACTACACTTTTGCTAAAAAAAATAATATCCCATCTGTTCCAAAATCTAGACCCCTGAACATTACCACCGTGAATGGACAACCCTTGGGAGATGGCATTGTAAAATTTGAGACTATGACAATCACCCTTCAGGTAGGCGTACTCCACAAAGAGGAAGTTGTCTTGTCTCTTATTGATTCTCCACTTCTGCCTGTTATCCTTGGTTACCCATGGTTACAACAACATAACCCTTCTTTCGATTGGGAAAATGGAGAACTAACCTCTTGGGGGTCGTTCTGTCATTCAAACTGTTTGTCCCAACCCAAAAGACTTTCTGCTTGTATGTTGGCTTCCGTGGCCGTCCCACCTACCTTGCCTCATGAATACCATGCGTTTGCAGACGTATTTTGCAAGCAAAAAGCAGAGGTTTTACCTCCACATCGTTCTTTTGACTGTGCAATTAAATTGATTCCTGGAGCACCTCTTCCCAAAGGAAGGACCTATCTTTGCCTGAACAAAAATCCACGGAGGAATACGTAAAAGACAACTTGGAAAAAGGTTTTATCCGACCCTCTTCTTCTCCAGTAGGGGCAGGTTTTTTCTTTGTTGAAAAAAAAGATGGGGGTCTTCGACCATGCATAGACTATCGAGGGTTAAATCAAATCACTGTAAAAGACTCCTACCCTTTACCTCTCATTCTTGAACTGTTTGATGTACTTAAGGGGGCTGTTATCTTCTCCAAGCTAGACCTACGAGGGGCTTATAATCTGATTCGAATTAAAGACAGGGACTAGTGGAAGACAGCATTCAACACTCGTAATGGACATTTTGAATATCTGGTTATGCCATTTGGGTTGTGTAACGCCCCTGCTGTCTTCCAACGTTTCATGAATGACATTTTTCATGATTTCAGCAACAGTTTTGTGATCATCTACTTGGACGACATTTTAATCTTTTCCAAGACTCATCTAGAGCACATCTCGCATGTAAAGCAGGTATTGCAATGACTGAGAGAAAACCATCTTTACGCGAAGATTGAGAAATGCAGTTTCCATCAAAGCCGTATTCCTTTCCTTGGATACATTATAAGTGCTGTCGGTTTCCAAATGGACCCTCAAAAACTTTCCGCTCTCTTGCAATGGCCCCAACCGACCACTTTAAGAGGGCTCCAAAGCTTTCTAGGGTTCGCAAATTACTACAGACGCTTCATCAAAGGTTTTTCCTCCATTGCGGCCCCCCTTACTGCTATGACTAAGAAAGGTACAAATTGCAAGGTATCGGCTTTCCAGCAATTAAAAGACATGTTCAGCAAAGCTCCAATTCTTCAGCATCCAAATCCCGATCTCCAGTACATAGTTGAGGTTGATGCCTCTGAGGTAGGAGCAGGTGCCGTGCTCTCCCAGAGACAGCCTAAGTCCGGTAGAATCCATCCAGTAGCATTTTTTTCTAGAAAGTTTTCTCCAGCGGAGATGAATTACGATGTTGGGAATCGAGAACTACTGGCCATCAAATTGGCATTGTCTGAATGGTGACATCTTCTGGAAGGGGCTCCCAAACCTTTTTCTATCCTCACTGACCATAAAAACCTACTGTATCTTCAGACTGCAAGACGTTTGAACTCACGTCAGGCTCGATGGGCTCTGTTTTTCTCCCGTTTTAATTTTGTTCTTTCTTATGTTCCTGGGCATAAAAACAAGAAAGCCGATGCTCTTTTCAGACAGTTCGCTACCTCTGAAGAAGACCAACCTACCAAGCAGTATATAATCCCACCTCACAAAATTGTCGCACAGATCTCTACGGCTCTTTCCCAACAGTTACAAGAAACTCAGAATCGTGTTCCCCAAGGCTTGAAGATACCACCAGGTCGCCTGTTCGTAGCCCCTAGCCTCAGAAAACCTGTACTCCTCTGGGCACATGATGGTGTGTTATCTGGTCATCCTGGTGTCACCATCACTCTTAAGACCTTGCAGCGTCATGTCTGGTGGCCTCATATGAAAAGGGATGTTACTGACTATGTGGCTGTCTGTCCAACTTGTGCTGCTAATAAAGTACCCCGTACATTGCCTACTGGACTGTTACAACCACTATGTGAGACTGAAACAACCTTCTACCAAATTGGGCCCTCGATTCATTGGTTCTTACAGAATTATTGCTTGAGTCGGGCCAGTCTCCTATCGGTTGAAATTACCCTCCTCTCTCCGGATTCATCCTGTGTTCCACGTTTCCCTCCTCAAAAAAGCAATTTTCAATCGCTACTCCAGAACGCAACAGCTACCTCCTCCTGTTCTTGTTGATGGACAAAACGAGTTTGAAGTCTCCAAGATTCTTGATTCTAGAAGACAGGGTCGTGGCCTTCGGTATCTGGTTCATTGGAAGGGATATCCTGTCACAGACCGTTCCTGGGTTCCAGCCAAAGATCTGCATGCCCCTTCTCTTATTCGAGACTTCCATGCCTCCTTTCCCACTAAGCCCCGCTAGGCCCCCAGAGGGGTCCACTGGGGAGGGGGCCTTGTCATGTACCTGGGTGTATTTGAACCGGGATCTTCCTGGTCCCACAGCTGCAGCCTTACCTGTTGTGCTACGGAGCAGATCTAGACTTTTGGAAATGTCCTCTCAGTATTAAGCATTACCTTGGACTCACTAGCCCCACCTGCTGCCAGCTGTGGACAATTTTCAATCAAAGCAGCCCATAAAAAGGAAATTATGCTATCTCTCAGCGCCCGTTTGTGTGGAATAGCTCCCTGGGTGTTGTGACTGCTTTTTGATCCTGATTTTCGTGTTGAACTTCTGCCTGAATTCCTGACTACTCTCTAGCCTGCTGATTTTGTACTTCACTGCCAGCTTGTGTATGACCTTTGCCTGACCACTCTCTGTATTTCGATCGTGTACCGTTTTGCCTGATCTGTTGCTAACCTAATCTGCCTGACTACGTTTTCGCCTGAATCCTCAGCATACAAGTTCCACTTCGGACACTACATATCACAGGTACCTTACAGTTTAATAGCACAATCAATAACAGTAAAAAACTCACATTTGGCAGAAACTGCAAAGAAATAGTATCCACGAGCTCCGAGCTCGTCTCCTGCCGTCAGGCTGTTGGTGTACCTAGTGCTCCAATCCCGACGCGTGTCATCACGTCACGTGACTTCATCAGGGGATGACACTAGGTAAGGTACATGGACTTAAATAGTCTTCATAATAGAACGTCCGTCTGCCATTTTGTTGAAGCCCGCCATTGTATTGAATAGCATTGGCTTGGCAATGGTCCGTCCACCATTATGCGTGAAACCAAGCCATACAGTTAGTGTGGCTGGTAGCAAGCACTGCATGAGCTGGGCGGTCAGACAAACAGGGGGATGGGCTGTGCATAGAAAAATACCAGATACTGACTGGCGACACTGTGTACTTCAAAGGCAGTTACAAGGCTCGCCCGAAGATATAAACAAATACATAGGGTGCACAGTCCCATAAACCATAGCAATCTGATACCGCTAGGCAGTGATGGTAAAAATGGAGAGGATCTGTAACTCAGCAAGCCATATAAAGGGACTGGCAAAAATATAGAAAGCTGGAGGATGCTGTATGGACTCTAAAGGCGAGTAAATATAGAACTAGGAATAAAAAGGAATATTCAATATATTAAAATATAGTGAAAAAATATAAAAATGAATATATATAAAAAAATACTATATATTTAAAAAAATCCATATATAGAAAAAAGTAAAAAATAAAGTAAAAAATCGAGGAGCCTCAGGAAAACCACAGATGACTGAAAGGATATACGGCTCATGGGTCATACATACAGAACCCCAATAGCATAAATAACATACTGGCAGAAAATTGAAAAAAAATTATGAAAACATGTAGAAAATACAAAATACACATGGTGACTGGTAAAAGAGATCAAGAGAAGGAGCTACTAGAGCATGGGCTAGAAGTCACTTAGGAAGCAATTGAGATCAAAATCTATGTTAAGTCCTTTCATTACAAAAGTCTCCATAGAGAAAATCCAATTGAATTCAAGTTGGCTGAGGGTTCTCACTTTATGACCACCCCGCCAAGGTCTACTGTATGGCACAATCCCCCAAAATGTAAGGTGAGAGGGGTCTCTATTATGAACTTCTGCAAAGTGCCTAGACACACTATGTTTCACAAAGCCATATTGGATATTTTGGACATGTTCTTTTATACAGATTCTTAATAATCTTTTGGTGCGACCCACATACTGTAGGCCACAACTACACTCAAGGACATGTACTGCTCCCTCCGTTTTACACCCAATGAACTCCTTAATATCATATTTGGTACCATTACTGGTAGACTGGAAAGAACTTTTCTTTTCGTTTGGGCGTTTCATGCGAGTGCACGCATAACACCTTTTACAAGGGTAAAAACCCTTGTCGGTGAAAAAGATGAACTGTTTCTTAGGAGGATCAATGACACTTTTGACAAGCTGGTCACGAAGAGTTGGAGCTCGTCTGTAAATAAATTTAGGCCTCTCAGGAAGCACAACCCTTAGACTCTTATCAGATCTCAGAATGTGCCAGTGACGTCTGAGGATACTTTCAATTTTCTTGTACTGCATGTTGTACTCCAAAGTCACCGGAACTACATCTTGTCTGGGTACTGGTTCTCTATTTTCAAGTAAGGCTTCTCTTTGTATGTGCGTCACTTCTTACATTTTTTCCTTAATTAAGTTTTCCTCGTACCTCTTTTGTATAAATCTTTCTCCAATCAAATTAGCCTGTATATGGAAGTCTCCGACGTTGGTACAATTGCGTCTGAGTCGCATCATCTGACCCTTGGGGATGTTAAATAGCCAATTTTTGCGATGACAACTTTTAATTGCCAGATAGCTGTTACGATCAACGTTCTTGAAGAAGGTTTTCGTTACGAATTTATCGTTCACTCAAGATATCTCAAGATCAAGGAACGGAAAAGTGGATTCTTCTATCTGCCATGTTAGTACAATATTCTTGTAATTATTATTGAGTTTCTCAAAGAAAGACACTAAATGATTTTGATCGCCCTTCCAAATCACGAAAATGTCATCAATATATCACCTATACAGTACAAGGTCATCAAGCGGGTCGGAGAACACGGATTCCTCTTCCCATTTAGACATAAAAAGTCCTGCGAAGCTAGGGGAAAATTTGGCCCCCATAGCTACCCCTGTCTTCTGTTGATAGTACTGTATGCAGTACCAGAAGTGGCTATGATTAAGGCAAAAGTCTAATCTCTTTACTATAAATTTCCTTTGTATACATGGAAGTTTTGTATACTTTCTAAGTCCCCATTTCGTCGCTTCACAGGCCAAGTAGTGGGGTATAATAATGTGTAGCGATGACACATCCGCCGTCACCATAAGCAACGGTCCAGTGTAATTTCTTTCTTCCAACAGTTGTAACATTTCCTTTGTGTCTTTGAGATATGCCCTGGTCTTTTGTACGGCTGGTTGGAGGTATCGGTCTATGTATTGTCCCATCCTAGCTGTTATCGATTCAATTCCATTCACAATGGGTCTTAGGGGAGGATCCATTTTATCCTTATGGATTTTAGGTAGTGCATAAATAATAGGGGTCCTGCAGGCCTCCGGTATCAAATATTTGGCTTTTTTTTGTCTAGCACTCCTTTCTTCAATCCTAAGTGCACCACTTGTTCAAGCTCTTTCCACCATTTGAATGTGGGATTACTTAATAGTTTACAATAGGTGTTTGGATCCTCCAATAATTTTGTCATTCCTTTATGATATTGTTCAGTTGTTTGGATAACGATCCCACCTCCTTTATCCGAGGGCCTAATCACCAGATCTTTTATTTTTATAAGTTTCCGAATACCAGTTTTAATAGCTCTTGGTTCCTCCATTTTCTTCACTGTCAGATTCTTCAATTCTTCCGTCACCATGTGTTTAAAAACCTCTATATGTTTATTATCTTTGAGTTTGGGGTTGAAGGTAGATTTGTTCCTCAAATTACTATGTACCACTGCGTTTTCTTCTCGTATCTTTGCACTTATTGGATTCTCTGTCATGTATTTTTTAATATTCAGCTTCCTTATATATTTCTGGATACTAATGTAAGTCTGAAATTTATCTAGATTCTTCCCAGGTGCATATTTGAGGCCCCTATCCAGTGCTATCAATTCTTCTTGAGTGAGTGGTATATCAGTCAGATTGAAGATGCCTTCACCTATTGTACCTTTCTTTATTTGTTTACCCTTTCCTGCTCTACACCCTCTTTTCTTAAAGGGGTTGTAAAGGTTAGTTTTTTATTTTCTAAATAGGTTCCTTTAAGCTAGTGCAATGTTGGTTCACTTACCTTTTCCTTCAATTTCCCTTCTAAATGTTTTTTTTCTTTGTCTGAATTTCTCACTTCCTGTTTCTCCTCAGTAAACTTCACACCATCATTCGAGTGGTGTTTAGTCAGCCAGAACAGCTTACTGAGGAGGAACAGGAAGTGAGAAATTCAGACAAAGAAAACAAAGAAAAAAAAACATTTAGAAGGGAAATCGAAGGAAAAGGTAAGTGAACCAACAATGCACTAGCTTAAAGGAACCTATTTAGAAAATAAAAGGCTTCCTCTCTTTGACTCTTAACGTCTCCTTGGAGGGTGGTGTTCCGCTCCTCTCTCTAAAAAAGATTTGTTATAACCCTGTTCGTGTCGGTATTCCTGTTGTTGTCTACCATCTCTATCTATATCACAGAGATATTTCAATGGAGCATAGTGATTCTGGGTATATACAGGGCTCCTGTCTCGGTCTCTGAGATACAAAAGGTGGGCCTCGTCCATCTCCTGGTCCATACTGATAGTTAGGACCTGGGCTTCTTTCTTGATGTCTGAATTCCTCATAGTATCCATTTCTATTACCTCTCCATCCATAGTTGGTTTTAGGATGGGCTGGACTTCTGTCTTGTCTATAATGTTCGTGAGGCGGACCTCTTGTATCCCTTGGTCCCTGGTTGGGCCTTGTTCCATAGTTGTTGTGTGTTTTTTTTATTTTTCCAGGGATTGGGTGATTGGGTTTTTTCCACCCTTGTTGCGTGGTCCGTTCTAGCGGAGGGGGGGGGGGGTTCTCCATGTGTTATGTGGAGTATTATTGCTATGTTGTCGCTGCCTTCCTTCATTCTTTTCCTGCCTTGGGGAATCATTTCATAAAATTGGACTTAACATAGATTTTGATCTCAATTGCTTCCTAAGTGACTTAGTATGTGGATCACACCAAAAGATTGTTAAGAATCTGTATAAAAGAACATGTCCAAAATATCCAATATGGCTTTGTGAAACATAGTGTGTCTAGGCACTTTGCAGAAGTTCATAATAGAGACCCCTCTCACCCAGTGGCGTCACTAGGGTTGGTGTCACCTGGTGCTGTAAAATATGGTGTCACCCCACCCCCCCGTCACTGAGCATGAGCAATCCAGGGCACTGAGCAGGCTAGCGCATCAGCACAGCTCTGCCCCCTGTGTAATCCCCTAATGTTACCGCCTCGTGCAATCTACCTAATGTAACCCCCCCTGTGCAATCCCCCTAATGTTACCCCCTGCAATCCCCCTAATGTAACGCCCCCCCCTGTGCAATTCTCCTAATGTAACGCCCCCCCTGTGTAATCCCTGTAATGTAACCCCCCCCTGTGTAATCCCCTAATGTAATGCCCCCCCTGTGTAATCCCCCTAATGTAACGTCCCCCTGTGTAATCCCCTAATGTAATGCCCCCCCTGTGTAATCCCCCTAATGTAACGTCCCCCTGTGTAATCCCCCAATGTAATCCCCCAATGTAACCCCCCTGTGCAATCCCCCCAATGTAACCCCCCCTGCAATCCCCCTAATGCTACCCCCCTGCAATCCCCCTAAAGTGACGTGCCCCCTGTGTAATCCCCCTAACGTTACCCCCCTGCAATCCCCCCAATGTAACCCCCCCTGCAATCCCCCTAATGTAACCCCCCCTGTGTAATCCCCCTAATGCTTCCCCCCTGCAATCTCCCTAAAGTAACGCGCCCCCTGTGGAATCCCCCTAATGTTACCCCCCCTGCAATCCCCCTTAATGTAACCCCCCTGTGTAATCCCCCTAATGCTACCCCCCTGCAATCCCCCTAAAGTAAGCCCCCCCTGTGTAATCCCCCTAATGTTATCCCCCCAATGCAACCCCCCTGTGTAATGCCCCTAATGCTACCCCCCTGTAATCCCCCTAATGTAACACCCCCCTGTGTAATTCCCCTAATGTTACCCCCCCTGCAATCCCCCCAATGCAACCCCCCTGTCTAATGCCCCTAATGCTACCCCCCTGTAATCCCCCTAATGTAACACCCCCCTGTGTAATCCCCCTAATGTTAACCCCCCTGCAATCCCCCAAATGTTAACCCCCTGTAATCCCCCAAAGTAACACCCCCCTGTGTAATCCCCCTAATGTTAACCCCCCCTGCAATCCCCCTAATGTAATGCCCCCCCTGTATACCTCCCCTTCCAACATTTACAGACCTCAGATCAGCGCTGCTCTGTGCACACGAATGTCCCTCTTCCTAGGCTCCTCCTCCTGTTGTGGATATACTGTCAGTGTGGAGTGGAGGAGGAGCCTAGGCATCGACGTCGGTCTGAAGACTGCAATTGTGATAGGACACTGGCACCGTGACCTCTCCCCACCTGCCTGTCACAAGTGCCGTTGTAGATCGCAGTGCCGGTTCCCGGAGGACATGCGGGCGCCGGGCGCAGGGGAAGGAGGAAGAGGAGAGAGCCGCGGCCAGCGCGGCGCCTCTCAATGCAGTGCTGTGCCAGGTGTCACCCCTCTGGTGGGTGTCACCTGGGTGCAGCCCGCACTCCCCGCACCCCCCTTACAACGCCTCTGCTCTCACCTTAAATTTTGGGGGATTATGCCATACAATAGACCTTGGCGGGGTGGTCATAAAGTGGGAAACCTCAGCCAACTTGAATCCAATTGGATTTTCTCTATGGAGACTTTTGTAACGAAAGGACTTAACATAGATTTTGATCTCAATTGCTTCCTAAGTGACTTCTAGCCCATGCTCTAGTACAGGGATATGCAATTAGCGGACCTCCAGCTGTTGCCAAACTACAAGTCCCATGAGGCATAGCGAGACTCTGACAGCAGCAAGCATGACACCCAGAGGCAGAGGCATGATGGGACTTGTAGTTTTGCAACAGCTGGAGGTCCGCTAATTGCATATTCCTGCTCTAGTAGCTCCTTCTCTTGATCTCTATTACCATTCACCATGTGTATTTTGTATTTTCTATATGTTTTCATAATTTATTTCCATTTTCTGCCAGTATGTTATTTATGCTATTGGGGTTCTGTATGTATGACCCATGAGCCGTACATCCTTTCAGTCATCTGTGGTGTTCCTGAGGCTCCTTGATTTTTTACTTTACAGCATCCTCCAGCTTTCTATATTTCTATAGCTTTCTATATGTAGCGGCCCCCTCTCTCTCCTCTCAATTCTTCTTGCTCTGGCTCTTGTCTAGGGGTACCTCTGAGGAGAGAGTGCGAGGTCATCACGCCAAGTTCCCACTGCAGGTGTGCGTGTGTGCAGTGGGAGACAATTCTCTTTTACCTTCGGGTCGGTGTTCTGCATCTGGAGACTTCCTCCTGGTGGTTTCTTGAACAATGTCTGCCAGAAAATGAGCCCCACACCAATAAAGTCCAACACTCCTTTATTCTTCCGATAACAGAGTAATGCACAGACAGTTGGACTCCCTCAATGAGTAGAACAGACAGAGGGGTGTGGATAACACACATAAACCCTGACACATGTATTTGTGTGAGAATGAAAAAACTTCTCCGCAGAGAAATCCTTTCCTTCTTAAAAGTGTGTGTGTGAACAGTGATATCAATGCGCAACACTGCCACCTGGTGACAGCATCGCGGTAACTGCACTCGTGGAACTTTCCTTCTTCTTTGAGCCCTATCTACCCCAGAGTCCATGATTGCTTGCTGGAAAATTGAAGAACAAACAGGAACAGTCCTTCAACTCCTCTGGGTAACAAGAACAACAACCCCGGAAAGTTCAGCAATGCAAAGAACAAAAACGGAGTCTCTCTTCTCTTATAGATAGAATCGAGGGTGCGGCAGGACAAGTGGCTTCAAGTGCTGATCCATGGTCTCCAGATGGTACTCGACATCTTCCCCTTCCTTGCGTCAGATCAGCACCTTGTCCGCGTGGATATGTCGTCCCAGCATCCATTCTGCTTTGCAGTCTTTAAAGCGCTGAGAGGCCTTGGGGGAACACGCAAGGTACCTGCGGGCATGTGGAACCTGAATGTGGGTCCACACAAAGTCATTGTACCAGCGCTCCCGGCAAACTTCCACTTCATACAATAACTCCTTGGACAAGTATGGGTACTCCCACCCATACTCAGCAGCAACCTTCTGGCAAAATAGGCGTTGTAGTCTCGCCAGAGGAGGCATAGTGGCTTTCTCTCCTTCGCCAGGCAAAACTATTGAGTCCGGGTGGCGAGGGACCTTAATCACATCTGGTCTGGGCATAGGTGCCCGCAACAACAGTCTATTTTCCCCGGTACTGGGTGTAGGTGGTACCAGGGATGTAAGGGCAGGCTGGGGACGGGACCCCTCCTCAGGTGCTGGTGCCTCCACCTGGGGTGTACTATCCCCTGTAGACATGGGTGGGTCCCTGGTTCTGCGGGATGAGTCGAGAGGTACCTTATCCCAGCCCTTTTGCACAAAGAGTTTGTCTATGGCGACATCGTCTCCCAGATCGGAGAGCGACTCCAGGTCGGAGGTGTCACACTCCTCCGCGGGCAGGTAGCCTGTAGTGGAGACTGAATTTCCACCTCCGCCCACACACCAAGTCTCTCCGCCCGGCTTACCTTGGCCTTTACTTGAGAAGGAATGTCCGTAACTTTTCTCAACGGTACCATCCGGGCCGGGCGTAGGCGGGCGGGATGGTCCACCACAACCACTGGTCTGGGCTACCATGCCGGTCTTTCTCTTCGGTGGCGGACGCTGTGAGACAGTGGTGACCGAGTCAGCATCCTCGGATTTCTCCCGTTGAGTACTCGCGACCTCCTCCGCGGTCGCTGCAGTGCGTACAGGGATGGCTGTCAAAGCAGTGATTCCTCCTCTCTGAGTGGTGTTGCCTGCAGCACGGCCGGGGTAGATGGTCCTTGGCTTCTCAATGACTGTATCCACCTCGAATAAGAACTCCCCACAGGCCTCGCATCGCCCGAATGGCTTCAGATGACACACCAGTCCCAAGCAGCCGGGACAATTCACACCCAGGGCCTCAACGTCCATGCATGAATACAGGGCGAATCGTCCCCTTGGCTTTAGCCAAATCCCTGTATCGGTCACCGGAGCAGCAGCAATCAAATACGTGGTGGAAGGGTGAAGTGGAACCCACGCTGTATGTCTGAACATGGTGACTTGCTGCTGGTCCATTGCGCACTGCAAGTTTTTGCGCCAATGTCCCACGTGTAGTCCTTTACACGTATTGGACTCCTCCCCTCTGCACTCTAGTTCGCGGGCTTTTCTTCTTCTTCTTTCCTGAGTCACGCCCACGAACTAAGCAGGGAGGGTGTGCCTGATGGCGCAGTGCAAATAGAAGCCCCCACGTGTAGTCCCTCACACGGCTGAGCTCCCCCCTCTTCTCGCTCTTCTGCGTGGACCTTTCCCTTTACTGGGCCATGTCCGCGACTTCGAGCAGGGATGCACTTTGGCCAATAATATGTCCGACCTACTCGGAACTCCTCCGGGCAGACACGTTCAAACTCCGTAGTAGCACGAACACCATCCCGGACCCGAGCCCCCACGTGTAGCGGCCCCCTCTCTCTCCTCTCAATTCTTCTTGCTCTAGCTCTTGTCTAGGGGTACCTCTGAGGACAGAGTGCGAGGTCACCACGCCAAGTTCCCACTGCAGGTGTGCGTGTGTGAAGTGGGAGACTATTCTCTTTTACCTTCGGGTCGGTGTTCTGCATCTGGAGACCTCCTCCTGGTGGTTTCTTGAACAATGTCTGCCAGAAAATGAGCCCCACACCAATAAAGTCCAACACTCCTTTATTCTTCCGATAACAGAGTAATGCACAGACAGTTGGACTCCCTCAACGAGTAGAACAGACAGAGGGGTGTGGATACGAGTAGGCCCAGAAACAATGAACTCTCCACTTTCCTTCCTGAAAGTGGGTTGCGGTCTCAAATCAAGGGGGAATATCCTTCCAGGCGGTCTCCGGTGGAGGCTCACCCGTCACTGGCGATATGCTGCACCAGGTCTTTAAGCAAGTACCCCCTCCCGGTCCATTACGCCTCTGGATTCGGGTACCCACTCCCGGGGTCCCCTAGGATCTCCTTCCCTCGCAGAACTCCCCGCCCCACCATACCACTGCCGAGGGAGGACAAAAAGGGGTACGGCACACAGCAATGGTTCAACCCCAGCCCAAGGCGACAGCGCCACCCGCTGAGCTGCAGGTAACTGCACATTACTGGTGTCTCTGCCAGTTTTAAATACACAGGGAAAGTGCATGCCCGCTACATATATTTTTGCCAGTCCCTTTATATGGCTTGCTGAGTTACAGATCCTCTCCATTTTTACCATCACCGCCTAGCGGTATCAGATTGCTATGGTTTATGGGACTGTGCACCCTATGTATTTGTTTATATCTTCGGGCGAGTCTTGTAACTGCCTTTGAAGTACACAGTGTTGCCAGTCAGTATCTGGTATTTTACTATGCACAGCCCATCCCCCTGTTTGTCTGACCGCCCAGCTCACGCAGTGCTTGCTACCAGCCACACTAACTGTATGGCTTGGTCCCACGCGTAATGGTGGACGGACCATTGCGAAGCCAATGCCATTCAATACAATGGCGGGCATCAACAAAATGGCCGACGGACGTTCTATTATGAAGACTATTTAGATCCATGTACCTTACCTAGTGTCATCCCCTGATGAAGTCACGTGACGTGACGACACGTGTCAGGATTGGAGAACTAGGTTCACCAACAGCCTGACAGGAGGAGACAAGCTCGGCTCTCGTGGATACAATTTCTTTGCAGTTTCTGCCAAATGTGAGTTTTTCACTGTTATTGATTGTGCTATTAAACACGTTTTTATACGGATTTATGCTATGAGCATTCCCTATTCTTTTCATTAACACCGCTGCCCAACGTAATTCTATACCCAGGATTTCAGAGTGGACCAAGGCATACAGCTGGGCCTGGCGAACTTGGCGTTCATGGATTGACGCCCACGTTCCTCTTATTAAGAGTGAGTGCAAAATTGTATGATTAGGCGTTGCTCCACTGTGAATTCCCATAGAGTTATGCGATGAACATTCTCTTTTATACTTTATTTTTTATGTATGCTACACATCTGCCTTTGAGAACATTGTAACCACTGTAAGGAGACCTCCACATTGCTGCAACTACTCCTTCCATTCATATTTAGGGCATACTTATGCTGTCTATCCGACAGCAGTGAGGTGAGCTGCTTGCAAGCACAGAGGTGTCTCACATTGCAGGTTCTGCCCAGCACTTCATGTTACATTTTGGTGACGGGACTTATTAGACACCAGACCATTATTTTATATTTTTTGTGTTACATCAAACTGGATATATTTTTCATTTATATATTTTTTTTGATTTCTTTTATATCACTTATTTTGGGATTGCCTATCACTGGATTCACAGAAGTATTTTATCCCATTTTGGCATGCACTATATGGGTTTTCATATTGTTTGATCACATGCATCACTGTTTATCACTGGATTCATAGGAAGACCTTATCTTGTAATTTTCCACATGTGTTTCTGTACTGCTTGATGCAGTATTGTTTTTATATTATATACACTGTTTTGTTCTGTGGGGGTAAGACTTTAGATTCTTACCCTGTCTCCCTCTTATTACTTTCTTTCACAGCGCAGTCACTATTATCTTTATATTTGTCACTTGTCTTTTAGGCCCCTTTCACACTGGGGCGGGCAGGTGCGGTGGCGGTATAGCGGCGCGATTTTCAGCGCCGCTATACCGTCATTATTACCGTGGTATGTGGCCGCTAGCGGGGTGAATTTAACCCCTGCTAGTTACCCTGCTATTGCCGCGGTTTGCGGGCGGTATTACCGCGGTGTCCCATTGATTTCAATGGGCAGCCGCGGTAAAGGAGCGGTGAACACACCGCTCCTTCACCGCTGTAGAGATGCGGCTAGCAGGACTTTTGGAGCGGTCCTGCTAGCGCACCGCTTCAATGTGAAAGCCCTCGGGCTTTCACACTAAAGACTGCAGGGCACGATTTTTTCAGGCGGTATAACAGCGCTATTATTAGCGCTAAACCGCCTGAAAAACATGCCAGTGTGAAAGAGGCCTTAGGATTAGACCCACAGGTGTCTGCAGCAGTGTCCCTTAGCTTAGTCCCTTAAAGTAGGCCCACAGACAGCGCAGGAGTTTTCTTTCTTTATACATGTACTCATACCGCGCTAATAGGATGTATGGATTGCTTTCCAGGAAATATATGCAAAGGTGTTAAATAAATACAATACAATAGATGGAATGGAACAAGATTTAAAAAAAAAACTCAGTGTACCTGATTCAAGTCCTTAACACAAATAAAGGGATTTTTATAACAGCTTACCTGTAAAATCCTTTTCTTGGAGTACATCACGGGACACAGAGCGACTTAGTCATTACTAATGGGTTATATAGTTTACCTTCAGGTGCTGGCACTGGCAACTTCCAAACCGGAAGTACCCTCCCCTATATAAGCCCCTCCCATCCGGGAGCACCTCAGTTTTGTAGCAAAGCAATAAGTGTCCCAAAAAGAGGGGTGGGAGCTCTGTGTCCCGTGATGTACTCCAAGAAAAGGATTTTACAGGTAAGCTGTTATAAAAATCCCTTTTTCTTTTTCGTACCTCACGGGACACAGAGCGACTTAGTCATTACTAATGGGATGTCCCAAAGCAATGCCAAATGAGGGGAGGGATACATAAGCTGGGCGCCATCAGGCATGAGGATCTTTTGCGGCCTGCAACACACTGCGCCCAAAGGCGACATCCTCCTGACTTCTAACGTCTACCTGGTAGAATCTAGTAAACGTGTGTACTGAAGACCATGTTGCGGCCTTACAGACTTGAGCTAGGGAGGCCTGGTGATGCACTGCCCATGAAGTTCCAACTGCTCTTGTGGAGTGCGCCCTAACTTTGAACGGAGGCGGTCTCTTTCTCAAGCCATAGGCTTGTATTATGACCTGTCGAATCCACTTGGCTAAAGTAGATTTTGATGCTGCCTGACCCTTTCTAGGGCCTTCCGGCAGAATAAACAAAGTATCCGTTCTGCGAATCTGAGCAGTGGCTTTTAGATAAGCTTTAACTGCTCTTACTACATCCAAAGAATGTAATAACTTTTCCTCTACCGAGCTAGGTTTGGGGAAAAAAGAAGGAAGAACCACATCTTGGTTCAAATGAAACCTCGATACCACCTTAGGAAGAAAGGCTGGATGAGGACGTAATACTACTCTGTCCTTATGGACAACCAGATATGGCTCCTTACAGGACAAGGCGGCTAATTCCGATACTCTTTTAGCCGAACAAATGGCTACTAAGAAAATCAATTTCCTGGTGAGAAGAACCAAGGAAATGTGTTGCAATGGTTCAAACGGTTGTTTCTGTAGAACCGACAGAACCAGGTTTAAGTCCCATGGACATATGGGAATACTAACCGGAGGGCTAATACGCATCACTCCTTGTATGAAAGCTTTGACTAGTGAATGCGAAGCCAAGGGCCTTTGAAAAAATATTGACAAGGCCGAAATCTGACCCTTGATAGTACTCAAGGCCAGCTTCCTATCTACAGCCCACTGTAGGAAGTCCAAAATCCTACCTATCACGTACTTACGTGGATGCCATTTCTTGGCCTCACACCACGTAATGTATGCCTTCCAGATCGTATAATAGATCTGCCTGGATACCGGCTTCCTGGCATTGATCATGGTAGATACCACAGAATTAGAGAGCCCTCTCTCTTTCAGAATGTGGGCTTCAATAGCCAGGCCGTCAAACCTAGGGCTGGTAAGGAAGGGTGGTATATCGGTCCTTGCGACAGCAGGTCCGGACGATGTGGGAGGGTCCAAGGACTCCTCACTGACATTTTTACAATCTCCGCGTACCATGCCCTTCGGGGCCACGCTGGAGCCACCAGAATCTCTGGTTTCTTTTCTACCCTGATTCTGCGGATTAATCGCGGTAACAATTGTGGCGGTGGGAATGCATATATCAGCTTGAACTGATCCCAAGGGAACACTAGAGCATCCGAGCCGCAAGCTAGGGGATCCCTTGTGCGAGACACAAATCTGTCCACCTTTGCGTTGAATCTGGATGCTAGCAGATCTACATCCGGTGTTCCCCACCGCTGGCATATTGCCTGGAAAACCTCGGGGTGAAGAGACCATTCCCCCGGGCATAATTGTTGGCGACTTAAAAAGTCCGCTCTCCAATTTTCCACTCCTGGGATGAAAACCGCGGATATGGCTGGGACATATCTTTCTGCCCACTCCAGGATTCAATTTGCTTCCCTCTGGGCTGCACGACTCCTGGTGCCACCCTGGTGATTGATATATGCCACTGCTGTGGCATTGTCTGATTGAATTCTGACAGGGGACCCTTGGAGTTTGGATGTCCATGCTACTAGGGCATACCGGGCTGCTCGTATCTCTAAGAGATTGATGGGCAGGGCCTTTTCTGCTTCTGACCACTTGCCCTGGAGAGACCATTGCTCCAGTACTGCCCCCCAGCCTATGAGGCTGGCATCTGTAGTGACCACCTTCCAAGAAACCGAACTGAAGGGTTTCCCTTTTTCCAGATTCTGGGGCACCAACCACCAATGGAGGCTCTTGCGAACGGAAGGGGACAGGGACATTGGTAAGTCTAAAGCCTGAACTTTTTTGTTCCAGGCTGACAGTATGGCCCTTTGCAAATTCCTTGAATGGAATTGACCGTAGGGTACTGCTTCGAATGAAGCCACCATTTTTCCCAGCAGCCTCATGCACAGGCGTATGGATGGTTTTCTTTTTGTACCCACTAAGTGGGTCAAATCTTTTAAAGACGACACCTTCTCTGGAGGTAAGAAAATCTTTCTCTGATTTGAATCCAGCCTTAGCCCTAAGTATTCCAGACTTTTGACTGATCTTAGAGCTGACTTGTCCCGGTTGATAATCCAACCGTGATATTCCAGATACTTGATTGTCTTGTGAATAGCTACTTCCAGCTTTTCCACTGAGTGGTCTATTAGTAGCAGGTCGTCTAGATATGCCATTATCGTTACACCTTGTGTTCTTAGATTGGCCAATAGTGGGGCCAGAACCTTTGTGAACACTCGTGGTGCTGTGGCCAGACCGAAAGGTAAGGCTCTGAACTGAAAATGGCGCCCTTCTACTGCAAAGCGTAGAAATTTCTGGTGGGCCGGAAAGATGGGAATATGCAGATAAGCATCCCTTATGTCGATCGAGGCTAACCATTCCTGCCCTTGTAGGGCGGTGGCCACCGATCGGATCGACTCCATCCGAAAAGTCCTGATATTTAGGAACTTGTTTAGCCCTTTTAGATTTAATATGGGCCTCACGTCCCCATTTGGTTTGGGGACTGTGAAAAGGTTCGAGTAAAACCCGAATCCGCTTTCTTCCAGGGGAACCTTCATGATTACACCTTGGAGCAATAGTTGTTCTAGTGCCAGAAGGAGGGATCCTCTCTTCTGGGGATCTCTTGGCACGTTTGACCTCATAAATTGGGCAGGAGGAGTGCCTTTTAACTCCAGCTTGTATCCCAGACTTACTGCGGAGAGCACCCATCTGTCTCTGATGGTGTCCCGCCAGGTCTCTGTGAACAACTGAAGCCTTCCCCCCACCCGATTGAGTGGGGGCAACGCTTCATGACTTGGGGGGAGGTTTTGTACCTCTCTTGATCCAGGGCTTCTTGTTACCCTGTGATTGCCCCTGATTTCTGCCCCCTGAATTTGACCGCGGAGGCCGTCGGAACTGTTTCACAGCCGATGTGCCCGGGACTGGAGAAGTAGGCCTCTTAAAAGAAGGACTTCTACTCTTGTTCTTAACCGGTAAGAGTGAACTTTTACCGGCAGAAATTTTCTGGATATATTTGTCCAGATCTTCTCCAAATAAGCGTTCTCCATGAAATGGGAAGCTAACCAGAAGTTTCTTACAGGGAGCTTCAGCAGACCAGTTTTTGAGCCACAGAAGCCTACGCATATGTACTACAGACAGCGTAAAGCGGGAGGCCTGTTGGATTGTATCCTTTATGGCATCCACCGCAAAACACAAGGCTCTAGGCAGGTCAGCTAGGGCAAGAGCCTGCTGATCTGGTAAGTCCCTTAAGACTTGTTTCAACTGATCTTTCACTGCTTGGCAGACTCCAATCGCTGCTACCGCAGGTTGTGTCACCATGCTTGCTGTAGAGAAAGCAGATTTTAGTAAAGACTCCAATTTTTTATCTATTGGGTCTTTGAACATTGGAACATTATCTACTGGACATGTCAGTGATTTGTTCACAGAAGAGATGGCTGCGTCCACTGTAGGGACCCTCCATTTTTTTATGAACTTATCCTCCATGGGATAGATCACCGGAAATCTCTTGGGGGGAGCAGATATTTTATCAGGATGCTCCCAATCCTGGTAAATAAGCCCTTCTAATAAAGGGTGGATTGGGAAGGAACAGACAGCCTGGCGAGCTTTTAGCGACCCCAGCGAGGAAACCGTAGTGGTTGATGGTTCCGCTAGAGGCATTTTAAATGCTGATCGGACCATGTTAGTCAGAGACTGAACCCATAATCTTTCAGCCTGAGATGCTGAGAAAGGTTCTTCCACTGTTGATTCCTCCATAACTGAATCAACCTCATCCTGATCCCCTTCAGGTAGGTCGATCTCTGTGTGGGGCTGTTCCTCCACTAACAGGCACTCTGAAGGAGGAGACGGAGATCGGACGCGCTTTCCCTGTGACAGGGAAGCAGCGATCAATGCTGTTAATCTCTCTTCCAATCCTCCCAGAGTTGAGGATAAAACCTCCTCTGTTATATATACAGGAGCAGGTGGACTGGGGACAGCCGCAGCACCAGGCACTCCTGCGGGGTTTCTACGGCTACTGACCTCTGAATTCTCAGGGGAGATTGGTGCAGTACAAGCATGCCCAATATCCTCAGAGCCCGATGGAGACCCCTTTGGCTTCCTGGAAGACTTATTTCCGGAGCGTCTGGACGACATATCCTTTAAGCACAAAGCTGAGGTATTCCCGTCGTCATACACCAATTTTGCTGGTAATAGTCTAACACAGTTGCTGCTATATACCAGCTGGTGTCCACTAAAGTGCCTTTCTATGGGGATGCCTGCATCAACCGCCTCTGTGTGCCACTGTTTGTTGCTAGCTCTGTTTGCATCCAACTGACACTTGTACTGTGTCTTTATACAAGCTGGGACGCCTGCACATGCGCAGAAGCGCCGTGGCGCGCATCGAGCGTCATCCACCCGCCCCGCCCCTTTTTTTTCATAGGAGGCGCGTGCACGCGCCCGCGCGCACGCCCGTGCGCCATTGGCGCCCTTTTCGAAAACCAAACAGGGACTAGGAGCCAGGGCCCTTTTTGCCGGAGGGCCTGTGCGGTGGATGAGCGCAGCAACAGGGCAGAGGAAGTGGATTCCCACAGAGAAACTTACCAACTGCCTGGATCTTTTGACTTGAGAAAACCAAAGATCCACATGACAAGAAAAATGGACCACAGCGGCCTCTAGTGGTTTAACACAGGTACCGCGGTCCTCTTTTTTTTTTTTTTTCTTGACTACTATTACATTTTTACATTTTCAGTAGTTACAGGCATACACAGATATTAGCGGGAATACCGTTAGGTAACAGACAGAAAGACAAATTAGGCTTGGGGGTCCCCCAATAGAACCAAGTTCCTGGGGGCCCCCACTTACCTGTTCCCCGCCACAGGACTCTGTTTGGTCCACAGAAGCCCAAACTTCACCTATCATGGCAGGCATTGTAATTAAACCTTCAGGGACCGGGTTCCCAAGGATTCCACTCCCCTGGACCTGTATAGCACCCTGCACAGACAACATCTTGGTCGTGGGTATGACCAGAGCTCTGGATCCCAGGGTCCAGCCCTCCTAAGAGAGGCATTACAGGCAAAACCTTGCTCTTCTGCTGCAAGGCCCGGGTACCGACCGTTTAGCTATGAAGCTTTTTTGGTGGGATCCGGAACAGCTTACTAAGGCCCGTAAAAGAACCTGTACGCAAGCCCAGTGAAAACACATGTTACTCTTTGGCCAACACCTTAGACACTGGCAAAAAACTGAGGTGCTCCCGGATGGGAGGGGCTTATATAGGGGAGGGTACTTCCGGTTTGGAAGTTGCCAGTGCCAGCACCTGAAGGTAAACTATATAACCCATTAGTAATGACTAAGTCGCTCTGTGTCCCGTGATGTACGAAAAAGAAAGGAATAGAACAATGCAGATCAAAGCCATTAGGTACAGTGATTATGTTCCCAATGCCTTAAATCAAAAGCCGGCGAAGAGCTGAAAGAGCAGGTATTAGTCAAACACAATCAGAACGTGTCTGTTAAAATGAAGCTTGTATGCACCAGCGCCTGGAACCGGGGAAAAATCAAACATAGAAGTCACAAAATAAAATTTACAGCCACGTATTCTGATATAATTGTACTTGTAGGGCGCCAAAGGATAAAGTCTATGAATTGCTTTCCAGGAAATATATGCAAAGGCGTTAAATAAATACAATAGTTAGAATAGAATGAGAATTAAGAAACTCAGTGTACCTGATCGGAGTCCTTAACAGAAACAGGAAAATAGTGTTCCAATAAGTCTGGTAGAATCATGCTACGTGGGAGCAAACTAGAGTAGACTATATGCACAATTGATAGACTCCTAGAAAGAAAAAAACAGCTTTTGTCTGCTGAGACTGGGCTGCGTAGGCGTTAACAGCTTAAGTTGGATGTGAAAAACTTGGCACAGCTGTTTCCTTTGCCAGTGTTTATTGACATGTGAACTGTTCAGCTTTATAGACAATTCGCTATTGCATAATCAGTAAACAAAAACTGTTTCAATCTGTCCCCAAAAACTCCCCCAGTGGATGCTGCTTTCTTACCTTGCGCAGGCCATAGAGGTGAAGCCAGGCTGGCGATAACAGTTTGCACGTTGAAGACTCCTCTGCACTCAGTCACTGGACACTGCTTTTCTCAGAGAATAGGTGCAGGTATTCCCCTTCCTAGTCACCCCTTGTTTCCTCCCCCCACCCACCTCCAAACACCATACCTTGGTTTTACACCCTAACCATCTCCCAATACCTTTTAGAGAGTTCAGAACCAAGTATCATTTTGTGTGAAGTAAAATGTGTGCAACCTGTTAATGATTACAAGCAAAACAGGTAAAATAGATCCCCTGCGGCCAGCACAATAGCCCCTTAAAAACATTAGCTCCCCCCAGCAACAATTGATTCCTACAGCAAAAGTAGATCTCCCAATAAGTTTAAAAGGCTAAAAATAAAACCAATGTGGCTCGCGGCCAAAGTTAAAAAAGCTATAAATAATAAGAAAAGAGCTTTTAAAAAATATAAAAATGGAGGAACACTATCATCGTTTAAATGTTACAAAGAATATAACAGAATATGTAAAAAGGAAATAAAGGACACAAAAATTCAAAACGAGGGGGCGTGGCTTGGCACGCAACGGGTATGGACGCTTGCTGAGTGAGCTCTGAGACACACACGGCCTGCACCTGCTTAAACATCCGACTCAGCGATCTCAGATGCCGGGCAAGCGGCTATATAACACCCCACACCCGCGTACGAGGAGAGGATCCACTGCTGCCTCCTCGGGGAATATAGCTGACCTCTTTAATCCTAAATCCGGAAGCCGCGGTAGCGGGGAGAAATCCAAGATGGCGCCGTTACACCATGAGGAGGAATACAGTGAGGACTCCCAGTCTGCCCCGGAGGACTCAGGTAAGGGGAAAGACAGAGCTGACCATCCCCTTACATTTGCGGACATGTCGGTGATAGCGGCGGACATTAAATCCACGTTTTCCACCGCCATTACGGACCTAAAATCTAATCTGCTGGCCCTTAATGAAAAGATGGCGGTGACAGAGGCAGCGGGCAGGAATAGGGATAAAGCCATCCGCAGACTAGAGACTGCTAGTATGTCGCATAACAGCCACTTTATTGAAGTGAATCGACGTCTGGAAGATTTGGATAACAGGGGGAGGAGGAATAATATACGTGTGAGGGGTATCCCTGAGTCGGTCGAGCCCATCCAGATCATCCCGGCCCTGAGGAGGCTGTTTAATACCCTGCTTGAGAGACAGGAGGATATGGAGATAGAATTCGTCAGGGCTCACAGAGCACTCAGACCGAAGGGACCCGACAATGCACCCCCACGGGACATTATATGCTGCCTTCAGAGCTTCCCTCTCAAGGAAGACATTATGCGCAGAGCAAGGGGAAACGATCAGATTGTTTTCAATGGAGCTATCATTATGCTCTTTCAGGATCTCTCCCAAATTACTTTGAAGAATCGCAGAGCCTTGCGCCCCTTGCTGGACAAACTAAGGGAAAGGGAGCTGCGATACACCTGGAGATTTCCCTTTGCGCTGACAGTGACACACAATGGACGCCAGCATGTATTGCGTGAACCTGATGATCTTCCAGACTTCTGTGATGCCCTAGACCTTGAGCGTGTTCTTGTCCCGGATTGGTACGCAGAATTCCAAGACCCACCGAGAGATGGATCACCTCCGAATTCCCCTTTCTCCACTCCTGATAAACGACCCTCCAAGAAGCAAAAGCCATACCGCGCAGGAGGTTCAAAAGTGGGAACACCACGATCCGCCAGAGATGACCGCAGAGGATCAGCTGCAGATTGACATGGATCTAAATAGACCGGCTAAGATGCTGACTTTACTGTTAACTTTTTTTTTTTTTTTTTTTTTTTTTTTTTTTTTTTTTTTTACCTGTTGGGTCCGATCAGTTTCGGTCTGGCTATGCGATAGGTTTGACAGGATCTTTGGGGCCATATCGGTCCAACTCTGATGTGAACCGGGGTTATCCATGTTCGCTGCTACACAACCCCCCCTTCCCCCCCCTTCCACACCCCTTCCCCCTACTCCCCCAATCCCCTACCTTTTCTCTCCCCCCCCTACTTTCATGTACTCCCCTCCACCTTTCCCATTCCACCTCCCTATCCTCTCTCATCCCCCCCCCACCTTCTTGTCTTGCCTCCCCCTCCCTTCCCACTCCCCCCTTCCTTTCCCCCCCCTCCCTTTCTCCCCCCCGCCCTAATGATCTAAAGGAGGCTTCTATGACCCTAGATGAGAGATCCACTCTCCTCAGCTCTCCTCCACATCCTTCCACTTTTTTTTTTTTTTTGTTGATTAGCTTTTCAAAATGTGCCTCTTAGCTCTCAACAGCATTGGACAGTGGAAGCATTGGGGATCGTGAACGGAAGTGGGCTACAAATCCCACCATGAGAATGGACTCTAAATGAGAGACATGCTATCATGAGATGTTAATATGAGAGGCTGGGAACATGCGCTGGTTGGAGGATGTTCCTCCCGTACCTCCTAAACAGGGATCTGGAAGGGAAGGGGGATACCCTTCCTGTAGAAGAAAAGGTCATGTCTATCATAGTAATTGTACATCAGGGGCCTACTTACGAGTTAATATGAGTTAGGATGTTTATCTGTTCAGATTACATAAGCTTCCGAGTGCAGGCTGTGTGTGTGTTGTGTTGCACTTCACTACTAATTACATTTGGAAGAGGCTAGTGACTATCTGTTTATCGGTTGTTAGTCGCCTCCCTCTACCCCCACAGATTAGTGCATCTGTCCCTGTTCATTGGGGGTGGATGCACGGAACTACTCCTTAACCAGGATACATAGTTGTACCTGGTGAGGGATTTCTATTGTTGTCTCCGATATCTTTTCCTCTTTATCTTTACCTATCCTTTTCTCTTTATAATCTTGAGTGCCCTCCTGTGGTTGTAAACGATTTGATTCTCACGTCCTTTGCACAGTTTTGTTTTATAGGTGCCCTCTGGATTATCTCGCTCTGGGTCCTTATCATGGCTTATTCAGACCTCGGCCGGGGTCCCTCCGTGATCTCCCATAATGTCAGGGGTTTGAACGTACCTGAAAGACGCTCAACGTTGTTGAGAGAATTAAAAAAAGGTAGGCCGCACTTTGTGTTCCTACAGGAAACCCACTTTAAGACACACCATGTGCCTAAGCTGACAGACGCCTTCTTTACAGAGGCCCATCATGCAACCTGTGATGATTCCAGAGCTAGGGGGGTGTCCACTTTAATCAGCAAAGAAGCTCCTTTTGCTCTGCAGGAGAAGCTTTTAGATCCTAAAGGCAGATTTGTTTTTCTGAAAGGCATCTACCATAATACCCCACTGACAGTGGCCAACGTCTACTTTCCCAATAGAGCCCACATATCTTTCTGCCAACGTATGACGCAGGAATTAATGGGTTTCACGTCAGGTTGCCTGATCCTTGGGGGAGACTTCAACGTACCCCTAAACCCCATAGCTGATATGTCTAATGGGAAGACTTGCCTGTCATATAGGATACTGAAAAAACTTAAATCCATGTTCCACTCCCTGCAAGTGATAGATACATGGCGGTTCAAACATCCTGAGGACCGAGACTATACTTTCTTCTCACCTCCACATAATAGGCACTCCCGCATTGATTATCTATTTATCTCGCAACGAGACCTGACGTTTGTTACTGAGGCTCACATAGGCATACAATCCTTCTCGGACCACGCCCCGATCTCCCTATCCCTGAAGGTTGCCCCTCCTAGATCTTACACTGGATCATGGAGACTGAATGCGTCACTCCTGACTGATCCCCTGCTGTTGCCCACCTTGACCTCCTTCCTGACCGATTTCTTTCATCGTAACACGACCCCAGATGTAGACCCTATGGCAATTTGGGAGGCACATAAATGTACATTGAGGGGAGAACTTATCAGACTGGGTGCCCATCGCAAGAGGGAAAGGAACAAAAATATTAAAAACCTTTCGGAACGAATAAGATACCTAGAAAACCTACATAAACAATCCCTCAGCGTTCAAACGGCAACCGAACTTATAGAAAAAAGGAAGGCCCTTCAACAGCTCTTTGAGGATAAATCAAGGAGGCTTTTGTTTTTTAAGAAAAGGATTTATTATGAATCCGGCAATAAGACTGGTAAACTACTAGCCAGGGCCCTGAAGGAACAGTCGGCAAAAAATTTTATTCATGGCGTCAGGGGGGCGGATGGCAAAATGGAGGTCTCGGTAGAGGCAATTTCTAAACATTTCCATGAATTTTACACGAAACTCTATAACCTTCCACCCCGTCACAAGTCGGCGGATATGGGAGGTGAGAGGTCACAGATCATACGGGACTACCTTAACAGAAGCGGCTTGCCTGCCCTGCTGGACTCAGACGCTTCGCTTCTGGAGGAACCGTTGACTAGTGCAGAAATTAAATTGGCCATTAAACAACTTAAATCTGGGAAGAGTCCAGGCCCCGATGGGTATACCTCTATCTATTATAAGACATTTGCCCACATTCTGGCAGACCCCCTCAGAGCTGCATTGGATTCCATGTCAGTACCCAGGAAGGTCACCCCAGACTTTCTGTCTGCTCATATTACAGTAATACACAAAGCGGGAAAAGACCCCGCTGATTGCGCCAGTTATCGCCCCATCTCCCTATTGAACCTGGACGCCAAGATCTATGCTAAGATACTGGCGTCCAGATTGAGTCCCTTGTTGTCGGCCCTGATCGGACCAGACCAGGTAGGTTTTATGCCGGGTCGTGAAGCTAAGGATAATGTCATAAAGGCCTTGTTACTGACTCAGGCGGCTGGTGTGGGGAACTTGGAAGGCCTTCTCCTCTCCACGGATGCGGAGAAGGCCTTCGACAGGGTGGCATGGGACTACATGATGGCTGTCTGCGCTAAGGTGGGATTGGGGCCGCACATGTTGGCCAGGATATCCGCACTATACCAGTCACCCACAGCGAACCTTAAGATTAATGGTACGCTATCGGAAAAGGTCCTGATAGCCAATGGCACGAGACAGGGATGTCCACTGTCCCCCCTCCTGTTCATCCTGTCCCTAGAGCCCTTCATTAGGATTGTCAAGGCGAACACGGACATTCGGGGCTTCATGGTTTCAAACAAGGAATACAAAGTTGCTGCTTATGCAGATGACTTACTCTTTTTCCTGACTAACCCAATTATCTCATTACCCAACCTGATGAGGGAATTTGACCTTTATGGTTATATGTCTAACCTAAAGATAAACTACACCAAGTCGGAAGCCCTGAATGTCTCTTTGCCGGAGACACTTCTTGACCAGGTCAAGGTGACCACTTCATTTAGATGGGAGCCTAAGGCCTTAACGTACCTGGGAGTTTGGCTCACTCCGAGACTTTCAGATATATTCGCTTGCAACTTTCCCAGATTCCTCGCGACTGCCAGGGAGGACCTGGCCAGATGGCGTTCAGGCTATTTTTCCTGGTTTGGTCGAGCAGCCATAATCAAAATGACACTTCTACCTAGATTGCTCTATCTACTACATGCTCTTCCCATTAAAATCCCTGCATCCTTTTTCACTACGCTCAAATCAATCCTACTTAAGTTCCTTTGGAACGAACAAAAACCCAGGATTAGATATTCCCTCTTGATGAAGCCCAAGGAACTAGGAGGTATGGGGATACCAGACTTTAAAGCCTATTATCAAGCTACCCACCTGACCAGAATAGTGGACTGGCACTGCCATGGCACAGCGAAAGACTGGGTCTTTCTAGAGGAAGCTATGAGCCCAATCCCCCTGAGGTTTGCCCCCTGGATTCCGTGGGGGAGTCACCCACCCAGTCTTAGACGGCAACACATAACTGGGTGTACGCTAGAAATCTTCCACAAACTCTCAAGGTCCACAAATATCTCTTCCCAACCAGGCCCTCTGACGCCATTGAGGGACAACCCGGACTTTACACCCGGTATGCGTAAACGTAGCCTTCAATCTGGGAATCACCCGGGCCCGCTTCTGGTGAGAGACTGTTTCTCTGATGGGAGGGTAATGGAATGGTCTACTCTCAGGAACCAAATTAACGATTTGCACTTACCCTTTTGGACCTACTTCCAAATACGCAGCTATCTGGGGAGACAGACTGATAGGAACAACCTTCACAGACCCCTCACGGCTCTGGAATCTATTTGTTTGGAGGGCACGCGTTGTCTTAAAACCACCTCCTTGGCTTATGGGTGGCTGCAGGGCTCTGGGGGTCGGGAATCGGATGGACTCAGAGTGAGGTGGTCCGAGGGGCTACAGATGGAGATCACCACTAAACAATGGAGACAGGCATGTATCCTGGCACATAAATGCTCTATAAGCACTAAAACTCAGGAAACGGCCTACAAACTCATGACACATTGGTACAATACCCCGGCCAAGATACACGGATGGAACCCCTCGATACCTGACACTTGCTGGCGATGCCAGGGAGATGGGGGCACTCTACTCCACATTTGGTGGCAGTGCCCACTAATTATTGGATTTTGGGACAAAGTGGTCTCTCTGATTAAACACATCACTGACACCAGAATCACCCTGAATGCTGCTGCCTGCCTGCTCCACATCACTGATGTCTCGATGGGGACCTATAAGGGATCCTTGACGAGACATCTACTGAATGCGGCCAAGTCCCTTATCCCGCTACACTGGAGGTCCCAGAGGGTTCCGTCCGTGGCGGATTGGCTGAACAGGGTCTCAGAAATGCATAAAATGGAAGAGACCCTGACTCAAACGAATGACATAGTGGACAAATTCCACAAAACATGGCAACCTTGGATACTTTTTAAGTACTCAGCTGCCTTTACAGACATAGTACCTTAGAGATCATCCTTCGATATAATGGGAGGCTAGGGCGCGAGCAGCCACGGATTGGGCACCTTCTATTGCTGCTTTCTCTTCTCTTTTCTCTTTTTTTTAGAACTTCACTCTAATTTTCCAGATATCTAGACTGTTCTTTTTCTTTGTCATTATCTATATTCTACTTATTCTTCACAGTTCTATTTACAGTTGCAAGTCGCCACTATGTATTTAGTAATTTCACGTAGCGGGTCACCCTTAGGGGGATGACAGTAAAGAATTGATGTAATCAATGTGTACTACCACAGGGCAGAAAAGTGCTTCCAGCGGAATAGACTGCACCGTTTATATATATATATATTTTTTTTTTTTTTTTTTTTTTTTTGTTTTGTGCGGTTGGAAGCTGATGGCCCGATTTAAACGTTCTAGTTTGCTAAAATACCTGTTATGTGATACTTTGTATGAGTTACTATGTTACTTACATCTGCAGTTGCACCTACATATGATGGCTCACACTTGTCAACTTTATGATGTGTTTCAATAAACGTGAAATGTTAAAAAAAAATCAAAACGAATGATAGATTGCAAAAGCAATCCCCCAAAAATTCTTCAAATATATTAATAGTAAAAAGGTCAGGTCTGAGCATATAGGCCCTTTACAAAATAATCTAGAGTGGGTGACTGGGGACAAAGAGAAGGCAAATGTATTAAATACTTTCTTCAGCTCTGTGTATACAAAGGAGCATTGTGGAGCTCATGTCCATCATGGGGATGTTATTGACACAGCCCCAAATTATCCACAATGGCTCAAAATTGATATGGTCCAGAAATATTTAGACAGAATGAAGGTGGATAAAGCACTTGGACCAGATGGCATACACCCACAGTTCCTAAAAGAATTAAGCTCTGTCATTTTAAAGTGGTTGTAAACCCACTTTGTAAACAAACACCTACAGGTAAGCCTAGATTAAGGCTTACCTGTAGGTGCATGAAATATCTCCTTAACCTACACGGTTAAGGAGATATTTGCATTTAAAACCGGCGCCGCTGACGTCATGCGCATGGGGTTAATCCCATTCACAAATTCGGCTAGGTCGCAGCATTCGACGACGTAGCCGAATTCGACGGCTCCTGCGCGCATGCGCGGAGTCACGTCTTCGCCGCTCCGGCCAATCACAGCGCAGGAGCGGTGCTGTGATTGGCTGGTGCGGCGATACCCGGAAGTAACATTCCGGCTATCGCCGCAGCGATGGCTGCATCTGGAGAGAGGGACGCGGACTGCTTCGGGGGCCCCGATCTAAGGTAAGTGGTACATAATGAGCTAGTATGCTAGTCATACTAGCTCATTATGCCTTTCTCTTGCAGGTTGCCTCAAAAAAAAAAAGGATTAGTGGGTTTACAACCACTTTAAAGCCATGGTTTCAAATTTTTAGGGACTTGTTAATGACTGGAAAAGTACCACTGGATTGGCATAGGGCCAATGTGGTGCCTATATTTAAAAAGGGATCAAAGTCTTTAACAAGTAAATATAGACCTGTTAGTTCTATAGTGGGGAAGATACTGGAGAGTTTAATAAAAGACCACATAGATGAGTTCTTGCTGGAAAAAAATATTTTAAGCAACTGATAGCATGGATTCCTAAAACTTTGGACAGAGGGGTAACTGTGGATGGGGTATCCTTTAATTTTGCAAAAGCGTTTGACACAGTTCCCCACACACGGCTAATGTGTAAAGTAAAGTCTACAGGCTTGGAAAGATCAGTTTGTAAATGGATAGAAAACTGGCTAAAAGACCAAATTCAGAGAGTAGTGGTAAATGATTCTTACTCTGAATGGTCTAAGAATATTATTGATGTACCCCAAGGTTCAGTGTTGGGACCATTACTTTTTAATATCTTTACGCATGATATAGGGTCTGGGATTAAAAGTACCATTTCAGTCTTTTCAGATGACACCAAGCTATGGAGTGGAATAACATCCTTACATGATGGCTCCAATTTACAAGCCGACCTCAATGCACTGTTTAATTGGGAGAACTATGTAGCAAATGAGATTTAATGTTGATAAATGTAAAGTAATGCACTTGGGGGCTAAGAATATGCATACATCATACATACTAGGGGGAGTACAACTGGGGGAATCCATAGTGGAGAAGGATCTCAGTGTTCTGGTAGATCATAATCTTAATAATAGCATGGAATGCCAAGCTGCTGTTTCCAAAGCAAGGAAAATCCTTTCTTGTATTAAGAGAGGTATGGCAGAGAGACATATCATTTTGCCCCTGTACAAATCATTAGTAAGACCTCATCTGGAATTTGGCCGGGTATAACAACATTAATCAGAGAAGCGGCCAAGAGGCCCATGGTGACTCTGGAGGAGCTGCAGAGATCCACAGCTCAGGTAGGAGACCCTGTCCATAGGACAACTATTAGTCGTACACTCCACATATCTGGCCTTTATGGAAGAGTGGCAAGAAGAAAGCCATTGTTAAAAAAAAAACATAAGAAGTCCTGTTTGCAGTTTGCGAGAAGCCATGTGGGGGACACAGCAAACATGTGGAAAAAGGTGCTCTGGTCAGATGAGACCAAAATTGAACTTTTTGGCCTAAAAGCAAAACACTATGTGTGTCAGAAAACTAACACTGCACATCACCCTTGAGACACCATCCCCACTGTGAAACATGGTGGTGGCAGCATCATGATGTAGGAATGCTTTTCTTCAGCAGGGACATGGAAGCTGGTCAGAGTTGATGGGAAGATGAATGGAGCCAAATACAGGGCGATCTTAGGGAAAAAAAACTGTCAAGCCCTGTACACACGGGCGGGAATCCCGTCGGAAAAAAAAAAACGTTGGTTTTCTCGACGGGATTCCTGGCAAGCTTGTCTTGCCAAGCACTGTGTACACAACACAACCATTCAAAAGAACCACCGTTCTTTTTAAATGCAAGGACGCAGTGACATCATCGACTACGACGAGCCAGAGCTCGTCACATTCAATGCCGTCGCTGCCATCTTGCTACACCCCACACTAACCTTGTATGCTACCACGCATGCGTCGCAGTCTTTTCGAGCATGCACGGGATTCCCTTGGATAGGTAAGCATGCACATGACCGGTTTTCTTGGCAGGAAAACTCTGCTGAGAATCCCGATGAGAAAAATAGAAAGCAGGTTCTCCTGTCGAGAAACCATACACACGAACGGTTTTCTCAGAAAAAAGCTCTCCCAGCAGTTTTCTTGCCGGGAAAACCAGTCGTGTGTACGAGGCTTTAGAGTCTGCAAAAGACTTGAGACTGGAGCGGAGGTTCACCTTCCACAGGACAATGACCCTAAACATACAGCCAGGGCTACAATGGAATGGTTTAGATCAAAGCATATTCATGTGTTAGAATGGCACAGTCAAAGTCCAGACCTAAATCCAATTGAGAATATGTGACAAGACTTGAAAATTGCTGTTCACAGATGCTCTGCATCCAATCCGACAGAGCTTGAGCTATTTTGCAAAGAAGAATGGGCAAAAATTTCACTCTCTAATATTATTAATATACAGTGTTTATATAGCGCCAACAGTTTGCGCAGCACTCTAGATGTGCAAAGCTGGTAGCGACATTCCCCAAATAAGTTGCAGCTGTAATTGCAGCGAAAGGTGGTTCTACTAAGTATTGACTCAGGGGGGCTGAATACAAATGCATGCCACACTTTTCACATATTTTATTGTAAAAAAAATTGAAAAACATTAATCATTTTCCTCCCACTTCACAATTATGTGACACTTTGTGTTTGTCTATCAAATAAAATCCCAATTAAATACATTTATATTTTTGGTTGTAACATGACAAAATGTGGAAAATTGTAAGGGGTATCCATACTTTTTCAAGCCACTGTAGGCCTCCTTCACCCATGCATATACATGCCTGCAATGGATTATAGCTGAAAGATTTTTTGAAGCTGGGATCACAATGAAACTTTATTTGTGTCTGTGTGTGGGCAGGTGGAAATTATTAGTTAGGTGATGTCCTGGCTGGAAGGGAAGTTAATGCCTATCCCGGTTGTTTGGTCTTTTTGGCAGGTTCTTCTCTGAGTCCGGCCCACTGGTCCTGGGTGCTATAAAAAGTGACAGTGGTCCGGTACAGGAGAGTTCAACCTGAGGAGAGTTTCCCCTTGCAAAAGAGAAAGATCGAGCACCCTTAAGGAAGGAAGACAGAGAATGACACCCGTGAAGAGCAGAAGGGGCCATCCATCAACACCAGAATGTAAAGTCATCTGAACCTGGGGTTTGCCCTGAAGACACCAGCACTGGAGTATGACTCAGAAGGACTTGGACCTACATGGAGATGCCTGTAAAGGACTTATCTATGCTTCGACTAAACCTTAGCAAGTATGCCGAACAGCACTCAAGCCTGTTATTAGAGTTAGGAAACTGGGAAAAAATAATGCCGTTATCTGTTGGACTATGAGATGTCTATTTTGCACTTTTCTAAGTAAAGTATTGAAATGTTGTCCTTTGCCTGGTCTGAAGTTATTGAAAGGGGTGTAATGTAAGTAATCGCCACTCATGGTTCACCAAGTGGATCTTGAACAAATTGGGGTATAAAGATATTGGTGTAGAGTGAAGTAGTGTAAAGACACCAATGTATACCTGGGGTAATAGAAATTTAACAAGCAGCATATTGATAGCATGTACCTGTTTACAGGTGGAATGGCCTCCAGGAGCGAGGCAGATGTTGTCGACACTCCTTCCACCAGCGGTCTGTCCCCCAATGGAATGGAAATGGATTACACCGCAAAGGTTCCTATCCTGTACAGATGTATGGAAGTTCAGGAGTCAAGTTAAATGCACGGCAGGACAGGTGGATGTGGACAAGGCTCAGCATGTCCCTTCTAAATGCAGATTACAGAGAAGGTGTACTGTACATTGTCACGGGGACCCAAGAGTTAAATGAAGAAAAGTTGCAGTGCAATTGTACATGGTGTATGTTTATCTCTAATAGTAGAGGTCCCCCTTAAGGTTGAGTATTCCCCTATGGCAACCTTAGCCTTGTCCCAGGGCATTGATGAAGATGGCACAAAACAAAGGTATCCCATGTGTAGTAAAGTGACTCTGTAACAAAGTGCCCAACATAGCCCAGAAGAACCCATGCGGGTTAGGCCTTCCATGTGACCCAGGACTTGGCGCCCAGCAAGTTAGTGGGCAAGCATGGAGGACACAACAAACCACCCCTGTAGGCCCCACCTGCTCACCCGAGGCTTACATGTGTCACAGTTATGGATATTCACTTTCTCTATAGTCCTGGTAGCCATTGCCACTGGGACAGAAAATGATGGCAAAAGGGCAGAGGCAAAATCTTCTAATAGGGACACCTGTTCCAGTGAAAACTGTGTAAGAACAGATTCTCACTTTGGAGAGATTTTCTCCAGATGCATCTCTGAGACAGGAAGGGAAATCTCTCTATTTTAACAAACTTTGTTGCAGATTCCTACCTTTTGTGGTTCTAAAGAAATTGCTGTTTGTTTGTCTATGTCCATGTGCTATTTATCTGTATGGAAGTGATTTTATATACAGTAATACCTTGGATTACGAGCATAATTCTTTCCAGAAGCATGCTTGTAATTCAAAGCACTTGTATATCAAAGCGAGTTTCCCCATGGGAAATAATGGAAACTCACATAATCCAGGGGCGCCGGACACACTTAGAGACACTCTGAGACTCTTGGAGACACTCGGGAACGGAGTGTCTCCAAGCGTCTCCGAGCATCTCCGACTCTTCTGGTAATATCTCCTGCCTGACGCCCTGGGACAAAACCCACCTGATCTTTATGGATCAAAGAGGGGAGGACCTCATTTAAACGAAAGGACAGTAGTTTTGTGAAAATGTTCAAATCTGAATTTAGTAAAGCTATAGGTCTATAATTCCCACATAGTGTTTGATCTTTATCAGGTTTGGGTATTAGCGTTAGATAGGAGGTCTGCATGTCCCTCGGGATTGCATACCTGCACATGAATCCATTAAATAAACGGGTCATGTGCGGGAGTAAGATAGTCAGAAAAGTCTTGTAATATTCATAAGGAAGGCCATCAGGGCCTGGGGCCTTGCTTTTTCACAAGAGCTTCAAAGTCTTGAAAACCTACTGTAGTGCTACCCCCAGTTAAGAGAGCCGCTGATATTGATTTGGGCCCTGTAGTGCACTGCTGTCAACCCCTGGCAATCGGCTCTAACCTCCCGTGGCACAGCTGGTGATAGAGGGATAGGACCGTGTGACCGCAACTGTTGGTGACGCAGTCCTATAACAAACATACACAGAATATACTTTAAAACTCCTATTAAAGTAAGCGGAACTGACACCAAATGTACTTTACCCAGATATTTTACTGAGGCTAATGGGCAAGTAATGAACAACAGTATAACAAGTTGCAGATCCCTGCAATAAACAGTAATAAAGATAAACAGAGTAATCAGAATAATAAAGTATTGCTATGCAACTCTAGCGCTGCCCTTTTACAGCTACTTCCCCTCATGGGTAGACTAACACCCAGCAATGTCTACCTATGCAGTCAGGCCTGACTGATCTAAATGGAAGTTCAGTGAAACAATATTCGCTAGCAATCTTTTCGGTGGTGCACTTGAAGAACAACTTTGTAATCCCAACGAATAGTAAAGATAAAGTATCTGTCTTTAAACAGCTCTCACCACCCGGGCAAGTCAAAGTCCGTTTCCTCCATTGATTCGTCTAGGAACAGGAATCCACCGACATCCAAGTCTTCAATCCTTCTGGTGTACTGCAGCAAGGAGGATTAGATGTCTCTAAGGCTCTGCTAGGCTGGCAGAGGGCTCTTTGGAAAGGAGCACACGGCCCGGGCTTCAGGCCTTGTGCACACAGCAGTTCAGCACAGACATCCTCTTGCTAGGAGAGGGGGGGTCCAAAGAGACCGACCAAAACTCCGCCTCCCCTTTATAAAGTCTCCCCCAGCAGTCTCTGTTCTGGAGCAATGCACCCTGGGTGCTGCAAGATGTACTGGGAGATGTAGTCTCTCTCTCCTCTGCTTTCACTTCCATAATGTCTCTTTACTTCCTCCCGACTCACCTCTCACCTGGAACTTCTTGTCTCTCTGCATTAAAGGGGAACACCCCGCTACACACTCCCCCCACTTGAACTCTTTGGTCCCCAAAGATAAACTTCAACAAATACTGTTTACCATTTTGGACAATGTCGAGCATGATGTTGGCATAGGGAATTCCCACCAAAACTTTGGGATGGAACTCTCTTGCCCACAGGTCACACTACCATGAGTGGCCTGCCTAACTGTGCCAGAGAGTGAGCTGGGGTTGCCCTCCACCAAATGGACGGTGGAAGGATCAGGTTGTTCAACACTTCTCCTAGCCGTTACAACAGAGTCCTCTGAGCTCGTCCCCATTTGGGGGTAAGTTAGTTTCTTGGGAGGCCTGATGACTCTGCGAGCCCTCGGCTCTCTTGGTGCTTCTGACTCTGGCACCACAGGCTCTTCTTCAGGAGTAAGTTCAGGTAACATTGCTGGTTCTGGAACCTCTGATTCAGAAGTCGACTGACGTATGGAATCTCTAGAGTCCTCCTCTGCGCAAGTGTCAGGAACATCTTCCCAGTAATCAGCTGAGGGACTGAAGGGTATGAATTCAGTAGCCTCCGGATTCAGCGTTGCATCTGGGGTATCCCCTCCATTTGGGAGATCTATGGTGGACGTTCTCAGAGTCGAGGGAGGCCACAGCCAGTCCAGTTCTCCACCTTCTTCTGTACTCAATTGGGAGGCCTCCCCATCTTTGGCTCGAGAGATCTGGGACCGAGTGTTCGGCCTAGGAATATCCAGGATAGAGGCCGGTTCAGGGGAGTCTCTCACGGGAGGTATTCTGACTGCCTCAGCAAGTGGGAGCAGGTGGTTCCGATGCCACGTCTTCAGTGGACCCACCTTTCCTTCTGGCTTTAGTTTGTAGACAGGAAAACCGGGCAACTTCCTACAGACAACATAGGGCTCAGATCTCCACCTGTCGGCAAGCTTGTGTTTTCCAGGGACCTCCAGATTGCGTAGCAGTACTCGGTCCCCGGGCTGCAGATCTTGCACTCGAACCTTCAGATCAAAATTTCTCTTGTTGCGGGCCCCCCTTTGATCCGAAGCCGCCTGGGCTTGTTCATAGGCCACCTGCAAGCTACGTCTAAGTCTGTCCACGTATCCCTTGTGGGATGTAGCTGAGGTATTGTCTATAGAAGTGCCAAAGGCCAGGTCCACAGGTAGCCTTGCTTCTCTCCCAAACATAAGTCGATAAGGGGAGTAGCCAGTGGCGTCACTTGTGGTACAGTTATAGGCATGTACTAGGGCTGATATGTGCTGACTCCAGTGTTGCTTCTTCTCTGTTTCTAAGGTTCCCAACATGTTGATCAGGGTCCGGTTAAATCTCTCCGGCTGAGCATCTCCTTGTGGGTGGTAAGGCGTGGTTCTGGTCTTCTTTATTCCTAATGAATCCAAAAGTCTTCGGATCAACCGACTCTCAAAGTCCCTTCCTTGATCTGAGTGGAGTCTCTGTGGTAGTCCGTAATGGACAAAATACTTCTCCATAAGTATCTTGGCCACGGTGGATGCCTTCTGGTCTTTGGTTGGGAAAGCTTGAGCATAGCGGGTGAAATGGTCGGTTATTACCAGAACATTCCCCAATCCACTCAGGTCGGGTTCGAGGCAGAGAAAGTCAATGCATACCAGATCCATTGGGCCTTGACTCTGTAAGTGGCCCATTGAGGCAGCTTGATGGGGTAGGGTCTTTCTCTGAATGCATCGTGCACAGGAATGGCAATACTCCTCTACTTCTGCCCTCATGCAGGGCCAATAGAACCGATTTCTGACGAGCTGGAAGGTCCTTTCTGCCCCTAGGTGACCATGATGGTCATGCAGGGCAATTAGTACAGTCTCTCGGTGCTTCTCTGGAAGAAATAACTGCCACTTATCTTCTGAGTCATCAGAGGGGCCCCTTCGGTAGACCACTCCCTGATGTACCTGTAGCCTGTCCAATTCCTTCCTCAACAGGCGAGCCTCCTTTGAGGGGTGATGTAGGAATTTGTTGGGATCCTGATTCTCCAGGGCTTCGAGGACCAATCTCCCCATGGGGTCTTCCAATTGGTCACACCTCAACTCCTTCTTGGACAGTCTCGGTAGGTTGTCTTCCTCCAGTTGAGTTACCCCACAATAGTGTTTGGGGACTCCTACCATGGTAACCCCTATTTCTTCTGCTCTGGAGCCTCCTCTGGCTTGGAATTCAGCCCCTTGACAAAGGGCCCGCACCCCGTCCGGTGCCACTTGGGTCCAATCTTCCCAGTCATTTGTCGTGGCATGAGACCTCCGGGACAGGGCATCTGCATCCCTATTTCCGGCTCCTGGTCTGTACTTCAGACTGAAGTTGAATCCAGACAATGCGGCCAACCACCTGTGTCCGGTCCGGCATCTAGTTTTGCGGTGGTGAAGAGGTAGGTCAGGGGGTTGTTGTCTGTCTTCACAGTAAACTCTGCCCCATACAAGTAGTCTTTTAGCTTGTCTACTACCGCCCATTTGAGGGCCAGGAATTCCAGCTTATGAGTGGGGTAATTCTTTTCTGAGGTGGTCAGGCTCCTGCTCACATAGGCCACTGGTCGCAGTTGTCCTTCATGTTCTTGGTAGAGTACACCACCTAGACCCTCATGGCTGGCATCCACATGTAATTCATAAGGTCTGGTAGGGTCGGCGTAGGCCAGGACTGGGGCAGTGGTTAAGCTCATCTTCAGAGCATGAAAGGCCTCTTCACACCTTGGGTTCCACTGATCTTGAACTGACTCACCAGGCCTCCTGGGCCCTGAGTCATCCTCTTCCCCTTCTGCCTTTAGCAATTCATTCAACGGGCGGGCAATCCGAGCAAACCCCTCCACAACTCTCCTATAATAGGAGCAGAACCCCAGGAAGGATCTGAGCTCTGTTACTGTGGTGGGTCGTGGCCAGAAAGTGACTGCTTCCAACTTCTCAGGATCTGTGGCCACCCCTTCTTCAGACACTATGTGCCCCAGATAGTTCACAGAAGACTGGTAGAACCGACACTTCTCGGGGGAAAGCTTAAGTCCCTCTTCGCTGAGTCTTCTCAATACTTTCTCCAACCTGGCTTCATGTTCTTCCAAGGTTCTTCCAAAGACAATGACATCGTCCAAGTACACAAGGACTTCTATAAGATTCATGTCTCCAACAGTCTTCTCCATAAGGCGTTGAAAGGTAGCAGGAGCTCCAGACAGACCCTGAGGCATCCTATTGAATTCGAAGAATCCCACCGGGGTTATGAAGGCTGTCTTCTCCCTGTCTTCTGGGTGCATAGGGATTTGATAGTACCCACTCTTGAGGTCCATCACACTGAACCATTTGGCTCCAGACAAACTTTGTAGGGCATCTTCTATCCTTGGCGTGGTGTATTGGTCAGGGATGGTTCTCCTGTTGAGAGTCCTGTAATCGATACAAAGCCTCAACGACCCATTCTTCTTTCTGACCACCACGATTGGGGAGGCATAGGGACTTCTAGACTCACGGATAACACCAGTCTTCTTTAGTTCTACAAGTTGTTCCCTCAGATCCTCCAGATCTGCCAGGGGGACCCGCCTGACCCTCTCTCGGAAGGGCTTATCTTCTTGGAGGCGGATCCGATGGGTGGCACTTCTTGCACACCCCACATCGAATTCATCTTCGGAAAAGATCTTCTCCCACCTGGTCAGCTGGGCCTTGGCTCTTTCTTTCCAAGCCCTGGGTAGGTTCGGGTTTTCCACGGACAGTTTCTCCCAAACATCTCCTCCGTCACCCGTCCCCTTGACTTCGGACCAAGTGACCGGGGCAGCAGGGCTCACCTGACCAAGCAACACTCTGGCAGGGATCTCCATGGGTCCTCCCGTAGTGTTCCTAACACTCACCGGAACTCTGCCATGGGCCTTCTTTAGGGCCTTGAACGGAATCACTTCTGGTATCACTTCCAGGCCTGAGGACTCTTCCCTTGGGTCTGATTCCAGCATGACAAAGGGGCCAGGTTGTTCCCACGAAAGCTTCACAGTGGCCCTAAGACAGGTTACTTCTCCGGGCTGTAGCACTACTCCTTCTCTGCCAAGTCTCCACACCTTCCCTATCCCCTCTCCCGGGGTCTTCTGCTCTAAGACCAGTCGTTGGTAGGCCGTCTTTAGCATGGGATGGATTTTGGTGGCTGAATGGTTTCTCTCTTTCACTAGAGGGGTCAGGAGTCTCCTGACTAGATCCGTGTTTGTCCCAATGATCAGGGAAATCTTGCTGGCTCCAGGCGGCCGGGGACACACAACTGCCAGGGTGTCAAACACTTCAGCCTTCCCAGCCACGGATGGGTCGAAAGTCATCTTTATGGGCAGGTACCCATCATAAGGGAAACTCTGGGTTCCAAGTCCCCATATCTCCAGCTCTTCTATCTTCTGGATAGGCAGATGACTCAAGTGCCTATCATAGAAGTCCCGGTATAGTAAAGTCACCTGTGCTCCGGTGTCCAAAAGAGCTTTAGTATAGACTCCTTCCACTTGAATGGGCACAGTAGGAGACGGGCCCACCAGTTCCTTTGGGTATGGCCGGACTGGGGTCACCTCTTTTTTTTTGCTTTCGACCCTTGCCCTGCTCCTTTTGGACTTTAATTTTTCCTGAGCCTGGCATGCATTGACTTTCTCCCTCTCAATGGGGGCACAAACCCGCTGAGGGATGTTATTGTTCCTTTTAGGTGGATGTTCCTTGTTTGGGGTGCTGTACTTCCACTGAGGGGTCTTGCCCCCTCCCTCTGGGGTACATCTTGGTGGGGGTGTACTATACCTCCTCCTAGGAGTTTTGTCTCCTCCATTCTTGGCCTTTTTTTTTAGTTTGGAGCGCACTGAAGATGATGGGCACCCGGTTGACTCCTTCACCGGGGCCCCTTTGGAGTTTCCCGCCGGCTTGCAATTATCTGTTCTCTTCTTCTTTGGGCTGGAGCATACGTTAGCAATGTGGCCACTCCCTCCGCAGTTATAGCAAATCACCTCTTCTCGGTCCTGTAGGGAGGCCGGTGCTGAGGTGTTCGGGAACAACTCCTTTCTTGGGCTTGGTTTCTCTCGTCTTCTCTGATCTTTCTCCATCAAAGAGGTCAGCATCTCCAACACTTGGGCCATTTGCGATTTCAGAGTGTCAACCTCCGCATCTCTTTCTGGGCTCTTGACCGAATGGACCAACACTGGTACAGGTGTGACATTCGCCTTGGCCACCTGCTGATCTTCCTCCAGCGCCTCTTCGTCCCTAATAATTTTTATTAGATCAGAGTAGGTTAGTGACATTCCTCCTCCTGAGGTTTTCAGGTGCAGCCAGACCGGGTCTGAGCGCCGCGCTCCCCTCATGATCTGCTTCATGCGTGCTTCATCTGCATCTTTGGGCAGCATTCCCTTCTTCAGTACAATCTTGCATAACTGCCTGTTCAGCCTTCTAACATATTCTGACAGTTTCTCATTCGGCTGCTGGAGAGTGTGTTCAATTTGATAAATCATCTCTGACACCTTCTCCAGCTGACCAAACTCTTCCTGCAGCATGGCCAGGCAATCTTGAGCTGTACAGTTTTCATTTCCAAACCGGAAGCTCTTCACAGCTTCTGCCGCGGCACCTTTCAGACTTTCTAAGACTCGCTGTCTCTTCTGTGCCTCAGGCACCTCCCATGCTTCTACTGCCTGCAATGCCTGTTCCACCCAAGTGTCAAAATCTTCCTCCCCCGCAGGGACGGGGAGCTTCCCTGAGAAGGTGCTAAGCTTCCGGTAACCGGCCTCCACATGCACCGTACTGCTTTTCTGGCACTTAATTACAAGGTCTCCTAGAGCATTCAACAATTCAGGCCCTATAGCGGCCAGCGGTGATCCCGGGCTTAATAGTTCCTTAAGCTTTTCTGCTTTAGGGGATAGTGGTGGAGATAATTGTGGGAGTGATGGCTTTGGTGTCTGAAACCATTCTTCCTTCACTGGCAGTGTATGTATCAAGTGATAGATCTGATTATCTATGGCTTGTATACTCTGACTTTTAAAATGCTCTGGGATTTCGTTTTTCCATTCTACCAGTGCGTATGTAAACGAGATCACTGGATCTGGCCTAAAATCCATCACCCATGCTTTGTGGCTCGGAGACAGTAACAATACGAGCTGTTTTATCTCCTCTTCCTTCCATCTTTCCCCCGGGAGTACAATGACTACCGCCGCGGTTGGATCGGCGCCAATCGCTGCGCACCACTGTGACATTGCCAGCGGGTCCATGCTGGTACTTCTGACCGGCTTGATTGCAGCGTGCAACGTACAAGGATCCCGGACTCGAGCCCCCACGTGTAGCGCTACCCCCAGTTAAGAGAGCCGCTGATATTGATTTGGGCCCTGTAGTGCACTGCTGTCAACCCCTGGCAATCGGCTCTAACCTCCCGTGGCACAGCTGGTGATAGAGGGATAGGACCGCATGACCGCAACTGTTGGTGACGCAGTCCTATAACAAACATACACAGAATATACTTTAAAACTCCTATTAAAGTAAGCGGAACTGACACCAAATGTACTTTACCCAGATATTTTACTGAGGCTAATGGGCAAGTAATGAACAACAGTATAACAAGTTGCAGATCCCTGCAATAAACAGTAATAAAGATAAACAGAGTAATCAGAATAATAAAGTATTGCTATGCAACTCTAGCGCTGCCCTTTTACAGCTACTTCCCCTCATGGGTAGACTAACACCCAGCAATGTCTACCTATGCAGTCAGGCCTGACTGATCTAAATGGAAGTTCAGTGAAACAATATTCGCTAGCAATCTTTTCGGTGGTGCACTTGAAGAACAACTTTGTAATCCCAACGAATAGTAAAGATAAAGTATCTGTCTTTAAACAGCTCTCACCACCCGGGCAAGTCAAAGTCAGTTTCCTCCATCGATTCGTCTAGGAACAGGAATCCACCGACATCCAAGTCTTCAATCCTTCTGGTGTACTGCAGCAAGGAGGATTAGATGTCTCTAAGGCTCTGCTAGGCTGGCAGAGGGCTCTTTGGAAAGGAGCACACGACCCGGGCTTCAGGCCTTGTGCACACAGCAGTTCAGCACAGACATCCTCTTGCTAGGAGAGGGGGGGTCCAAAGAGACCGACCAAAACTCCGCCTCCCCTTTATAAAGTCTCCCCCAGCAGTCTCTGTTCTGGAGCAATGCACCCTGGGTGCTGCAAGATGTACTGGGAGATGTAGTCTCTCTCTCCTCTGCTTTCACTTCCATAATGTCTCTTTACTTCCTCCCGACTCACCTCTCACCTGGAACTTCTTGTCTCTCTGCATTAAAGGGGAACACCCCGCTACACAACTCTTCAGTTATTGGAGAGTTAAGAGACTGTAAAGCATCCGCCAGTAAAGTGGCCACTCCACTGCTCGTGAGGTAAGCACGCACGCGGTGATTACAATTTTCTCGGTTTGGTAAATGCGGTATTGGAAAGGCTATTGTAAAGATCCGAGAAGTTATCGTGGAAAAAATGGGCAATACAGTCGGGGTGGGAGTGGAGGGGCTTAGTAGGGTTTTGTATGGCCTTAGTGGCCGAGGCATGAGTTTGTTCACAAAGTTTACGCGCTAACAAACTATGGGCTTTGTTGCCCTTATCATAATATAGCTGATGCAATTTTTGAAGGGATTTTTCGACCTTGCCTATGTCTATGCTTTTCAGAACAGCCCGTAGGCGTATAATTCCTCTTAAGAGACGGATTGACGACGAAGAAGTAAGTCTAGATTCTAAGTCCCGAAGTCTCAGTACGGTCTGCTGTCTCAATTGCTTGGTGTTTTTCTTCCAGGCAGTTGAAACAGCTATACATTGTCCCCAAATTACTGTCTTGTGAGCCTCCCAGAGAATTCCCGCGGAATTCTCTGGGGTACTATTCTCCACACAGTATAGTTTTAAGGCAGTTTCTAGCTCCGTCCTAGTTACATCTTTCAGAAGGAAATCTTTAAGCTGTCAATGGCATCGTTTGATCCTGGAGGCTTCTAATTTCAGCTTCAAAAAGATCGGGGCATGATCTGACCAGGACATAGGAAGTATGTCTAATTTAGCAAGTGCCCACAGGGGAGGAACATTTATTTATAAAAAAGTAATCTAACCATGCATGCGTACGAAATGGGTGTTAATAATGGAAATATTGTCGCTCTGTTGGGTGTGCTACACGCTATGCATCAAACAGAGCAAACTTACGAGTGATCTGACGAAACAGCAGGGATTGTCTGGAAAGGCGTGGAGAAGAGATTTGTTTTAGAGAGGGATGTCCTATCCAATTTCAGGGAAAACGGGAGGTTGAAATCCCCTCCCACCACTAAAAAGGAATGTGCAGTTCTAAATAGGCGGTTGTACACCCTAGTTACAAAAGACATTTGATTCACATTCGAAGCATAAATATTACAAAAAGTTTTTTCAGATTGTTGCCATTTGTCATTATGGATTAAAAATCGGCCCTGAGGATCAGAATAGGAGGATGTGGGCGTGAATGGGGATTCTTTTTTAATCAAAATAGCTACTCCTGCCTTCTTTTTAGGGTTGGAAGCTAAGAACCCCCGAAGGAGAAAATCTAGATGCAAATGCCAGAGTGCCCCTTTTATCGAAGTGTGTTTCTTGTGAAAATTTCACCTCCGCCCCAGAGTCTCTGAAAATCCTCAGTGCCAACTGCCTTCTAAAATTCTAGTTAAGACCATTAACATTATGTGAGTAAACCTGTACCATGATGAGGTCGGGGAATGAACAAGGAACAATGTGAGGTTGTGTATTGGGGAGTACAATACTTATCTAAGCCAGGAACCCAGAAAGGCCAGTCTTGAAACAGGAGGCGGTAGCCTTCGAATGTGGATAGAACCGAGAGTCCAGGAGTGAGGAGCCAAAAAAAAGAAAAGAAAAACGTAAAAAAACAAATCACAGTTCTCAGAACAAGTATTTAAGGTCCAACAGTAGACCAGTAGTTCCATATTACCACCATCGTCCAACAAGGGTGACAGGGTAAGAAGCAACAATTAAGGAACTTTAAATCACTATGCAAACTAAGTGGAGGTAATGTCAGAAACCAAGTGACAACTGTTACCTTAGATCAGGTGTGTCCAAACTTTTTTCAACGAAGGCCAGATTTGATGAAGTGAAAATGCATGAGGGCTGAACATTTTGCCTGACATTCTTCGAACCATTAAAATTCAATCTAAGTGTGTTCGTCCAAGCACTAATACACTGCCCAACAAGAATTCTCCTGCCTTTGTGGCTGTGTGTGGTGAAGAGATGAGCTTGGGCGTGTTATTTGGATATACTGTATTTTTGAGCGTATAACACGCACCTTCACTTTCAGAGGGAAGTTTCAGGAAAAAAACGTACATTTTAAATAAAGAACTGTGAAGAAAAATAAGGGTCAGTGCCCATCAATGCAGCCTAATCAGTGCCCATCTGCAGCCTCACAAGTGCCATGAATGCAGCCTCACAACAAGTGCCATGAATGCAGCCCCACCATTGCCATGAATGCAGCCCCACTATTGCCATGCATGCAGCCTCACCATTGCCATGAATGCAGACTCCCCATTGCCATGAATGCAGCCCCACCACTGCCATGAATGCAGCCCCGCCATTGCCATGAATGCAGACTCCCCATTGCCATGAATGCAGCACCCCCATTTCCATGAATTTTCATGAATGCAGCCCCACCATTGCTATGAATGCAGCCCCTCCATTGCCATGAATGCAGCCCCACCATTGCCATGAATGCAGCCCCACCATTGCCATGAATGCAGACTCCCCATTGCTATGAATGTAGACTCCCTATTGCCATGAATGCAGCAGCCCCACCATTGCCATGAATGCAGCCCCATCATTGCCATGAATGCTGCACCTCCATTGCCATCAATGCAGCACACCATTGCCATCAGTGCAGCCTGATCCATGCCCATCTGCAGCCTCGGAGGGTACAGGGAGGGGGCGGGACGAGTGCCAACACATTACATACAGGAGAATCTGTTTTCTTAGCGGCCTCTTTAATACAAAGTCCCGCCTCCTATGATGGACAGACAGTCGTCCAATGGCAGCACAGGAGACGGGACCCTATTACAGAGGCCACTCTGTAAACAGGAAATTCTCCTGTATGTACGGCACTCGTCCCACAACCTCCCTGTCCCGTCCAGGGCAGCCAGCATATATATCTTTTGTGGCCCCTGTCGCTCGGTGATTCATTGGGGGCCACAAAAATTTAACATGTCCAAATTACCAGGCAGGCCATTCGAAACTGGAACGCAGGCCACAATTGGCCCGTGGGCCGGACTTTGGACATACCTGCCTTATATCATGGACCCGCTAAGCAAGCTGTAAGAAGCTAGGGGACAATTCTAGTCAAATTTAGAACATTATACACATAATTAGTAACTTGCATGTTGAAAGTCATAGTTGTGGGAATGCCGGCACCCGGACCAAGCGTCCAAGGGAATATCCTCCTGGACCACATGGCCAAGGCCTCAGCAGACCCACAATGAAACAGACAACCCAGGAGAGGTGAGGGCCATCCCCTGCAGAGTAGGAACTTCAACCGGGGGAAAAAGATAGTACAAACTATGCAATTAAGGGTTTCAATTTTAGTTACAGCTAAGAAAAAAAAGAGTTCTCCCGCGGATAGGCGTGTAAATTGTAGAAAAAAAAGAAAGCAAAGAGGACATTATCATCCCCAAAAGATTCTCAGGCTAACCGCTGCTTAGGACTCGTGGGAGGAATCAGGAGGCCGTCCACTCTGCTTCGTGTGAACCCTTTGCCAACCTGTAGATGGAGGAGGAGGAGGGGGGGATGATTTCCCAATCTGGAAGGTCTGGAATGGGGATGTTCAGAGTTTTACAAAACACATGAATATCCTCAGGAACCCGAAGAGTCGGTGTCTTTCCATTATGCGTAGTGGAGAAGCTGAAGGGGAAGTCCCAACGGTAAATGATGGCACTGTCCTGCAAGGTATGGAGGAGCGGTTGAAGTAGCCTGTGCTTCTGGAGGGTGATCCAAGATAAATTAGGAAATAGTTGAATTGGGGTGCCATCAACAAGGATAGGTTTAATCATAGTTACATAGTTACATAGTAGGGGAGGTCAAAAAGACACAAGTCCATCAAGTCCAACCTATGAGTTTGATTATTGGTCAGTATTATATTGTATATCGCTGTATGTTGCGGTCGTTCAAGTGCTTATTTAATGCCCCGTACACACGAGCGTTTTTAATGTCATTTTTTAAACCGACGTTTTTCTCCTCGTTTTTTTTCATGTTTCCTCTCAAGCCTGCCTTGCGTACACACCATCATTAAAAAAAACGATCAAGCAAAGCGCAGTGACGTTCAACACGTACGACGGCACTATAAAGGGGAAGTTCCGTTCGAATGACGCCACCCTTTGGGACGCTTTTGCTAATTCCGTGTTACCGCGTGTTAGTAAAAGTTTGGTGAGAGACGATTCGCGCTTTTCAGTCTTCGTGCTTTGAAGATCGTTTTCGGGAGTTCAGTTTGCGCCTGTGGGTTCGTATCTGTTTAGCACTGCTTGTAGTCAGTTCGTATCTGTTTATTCAGTGCGGCCTGCTCTGCACGTTCGTGTTTTTCAGCTTGTTCTTCATAGGCCTTGCTGTTCTTCCGTGCGTTCTTCTAGTTCGTTCTGTTCAGCCGACCGTTATCTAGCCATGTTGCGGCTACGTACTCGTCGTAGAGTTCGTGCTGTAGTTGGTGCAGGGGTTCATGCTGTATCCCGACTCCATGCCATGAGCAGGGTCAGGAGGAGTTCATGGACCAAGAATTGGTTGCTCCAGCGGCACCAATTCTGTCACATGCCTTTGTTGCGGGAGATCAGGGAGAACAATCCTGATGATTTCAGGAATTTTCTCAGGATGTCTGACCCCGTATTTCAGCAGCTGTTGGTTTTGGTGTCCCCCTATATTACCAGGCAGGACACCGTTATGCGGGAAGCCATCAGTGCTGAGCATCGGCTCATCGCCACGTTGCGATACCTGGCTACTGGGAGAAGCCTGCAGGACCTTAAGTTCTCCACAGGCATATCCCCCCAGGCTCTGGGGATCATTATACCAGAGACTTGTTCTGCCATCCTTCAAGTTTTGCAGGAGGACTATATTAAGGTAAGTGTTCTTCTTCAAAAATTCACATTGTATGGTTTTTATTTTTGGATATTTTTAATTTGCTTTATTTGCAGTCCCTAATTCACATGATTCTTAGCTGCAGGGAATGTCCCCTTTCTCCCCATGTTTTATTATTTAAAGTTTGGGGTTTGAGGCCTACCTGTAAATTTGGCTTACCTAACCTCTCCAGCATGCTATCCTGGGGCCATACCTACCTTGCCTAGTCATTTCCATGTATTTTATTCTATGCTCCATCGTAGTGCTTTACCCAAAACGCACCCTAAATTTTGCCTAGGAATGTTTCATTTTTGTTAACTTCAATACAGAGTGCTACAGCCTTCATGTGTGATATTCCCAACTCATCTTCAACCCCCCCCCCCCATAATTTTTTGGTTTGTTTGTTTTTTGTTGCTTCCAATTTTTTATGTTTTGAACAGTTTCTACCAATGTTGGCCATGAATGTGTGTATGAAATCAGCTTTCAATGTTTCTGGCTCCAAGTATTAATTTATTATTTCTTTAATTCCACAGTTCCCTTCTTCGCCACATGAATGGCAGAATGTGGCTTCCGAGTTTGCCCAGCGATGGAACTTTCCGAACTGTGGAGGAGCCATCGACGGCAAACATGTTCGGGTCGTCCCACCACCCCATTCGGGATCCTTTTATTATAATTATAAGGGGTTCCACAGCGTCGTGATGATGGCAGTGGTGTCGGCCACCTACGAGTTCCTCTATGTGGACGTTGGCAAGAATGGCAGGATGTCTGATGGAGGAGTTTTTGCCCAGACGGAGTTTGGGGAACGGCTCCTTTTGGATCTGCTGGCCTTGCCACCAGCGGAGCAGAATGTGGAGGGACTACCTTTTGTCTTTGTGGCGGATGAGGCGTTTGGCCTGGGACCACATTTGATGAGGCCATTCCCGCAACGCACCCTCACCCCTGAGAGGAGGGTGTTCAATTATCGGCTGGCCAGAGCCAGAAGGGTGGTGGAAAATGCGTTTGGGATCATGGCCAGCCGATTTCGCCTCTTCCTTACCTCCATCCACCTTGCCCCATACAAATGGAACCATGTGGTTATGACGTGCTGTGTGCTGCATAATTTCCTAAGGGTGCATTCAACTAGTTATATATCTTTGAGTGGGCCTGAGGCCTCTTTAATCAATGCCAAAACTTTGGTGGCCCTGGAACCTGGCTGTCCTGGCTTGGCCCCCCCAACCGGACGTGAGGTCCGTAACCAATATGTGGACTATTTTATGGGTAGGGGGGCCATTGAAATGCCAGACAATCTCTAATAATTTTAGACCAAAAAAATAAAACTTTAAAAAAAAGTAAAGATTGGTTTGTCATTTTTATTGTATAATGTTTGATGTTTCTGGTAGGTTTACCTAGTGCATTTGTTTTGCCATGTGGATTAAAAAATCTTTTAATTAGCCTTCATTGTCAGTGTAAACACCAAACATTGATTAGTTCACTCAGCACCACATTTACATAATGAAGCCACAATGATTTGTTATGTAAAAATACCTTTATTTTTTTTGTTTAGGTGGGCAACTTCCATAGAAATGTGGATGTTCCCTTAATTTCAGGTGTATTAAAACGCATGACCAGCCATGCATAAACAAACTATAGTTCTCCAAATTTTGAAAAAGCTAAACATGTGCTAGTCATTAAAGGGTAAAATAACCAAAAAAAAATAGAAATCTCTGCAAGTAAAACGTTATTTGGTGTAAAAACAATAGACACGCCCAAGCACAGCCATGATATTTTGGAGCCTTTCCTCCACCCGCTTTGTATTTGCCCTGATCTCTAGCAAATCTCCCTTAATTTTTTCGAGGTCACGACAGCAGACCATCAGGTATTGGATCAGGATCTGGGCACTGTGATGTGACAACTTATTGGGGTCTTCGGCCAGAACTGCACCTAAATGTAAAAAGAAATATGTAGGATAGAATATGTAGGCCTACATCTATTTAACATGCATGTGTCTGGTTTCTCTCTGACCTGTGGTGGTGCCACTTTCAACTTCCACAACATCACATTCCTCTCCATCCTGGGGTTCTGGGGGGATTGTTGTAGGTATTGCAATTCTCGTCTCATCTGAGGTAGCTTTTCGAATCCCTAGGGAGATTGAAATAAAAGGAATAGTTTCATTAGTAGTGACTCAATTTTGCTAAAATAAGAAACATGAAAAAATACTTTGTAATCATTCTTTTGAAGCATGCTCCATTTTAAATTTTACCCCCTGTGCCAACCGGGACAAATGATTGGATACATAGCCAAAACCAGAGCATATACATTTTGAACACAAATTTGACACATTGTAACACCCCAAAGTATCTACACAGGATCACCTGTGTGTGACACCCTCAAGCTTTTTGGCTTTAGGCCCACACTTGTACTACTGCGTTCAGATGTTTCATCAGCTGCTGAGCATTCACTCCCTTAACATTACCATGCATATCGTTTTTTCTAACGAACAAATGTCCTTTGGATTAGCACCCAAAAAATAAGTGAGGCCCAAATTTACTCCCCCAAATAAACCAAAATACATGGGTGTTCACACTGGATGATCCTAAAACATTGTTTGAGGAACTGTACGGAGAAAGAGGTTTAATACGTCCGTTTACTGTGCGGACGAACCTGAAAGATGGTATCTTTCAGTGTACTATATGAAAGTTAAAAATACACGACAGAATACAAGAAAATAATATGTACCATGGAAACTAAAAAAAAATTACTTACTTTTTACTATAACTTTCTTGATTCTTTTATATTGGTCGGCCTCCCGCAACTTCAGATCTGACCATCGTTTTCTGAGCTGTTCCTTCGTTCTGCACACCCCAAATTTTTTGTGAAGACTTTTGACCACTTTGCCCATAATTCTGGACTTGACCAGATTAGGCCTTTTATACGGACCATGCTTGGCATCATAATCCTCCTTCTTTAAAATGGCGACCATCTCCACCATTTCCTCGAATGACATGTTGGATGCCTTATATCTCCTGGGTCTAGATTTGGGCTCCTCTGGAATTTCATCCTCTGTAGAGGTAATCTCAGCCACTTGTGTCTCCGCCATGTTTTGTTCAGCACTACGAGCGAGAAGGGGCGGGGAAAGTACAATATCGAACGTCAGGGGCGGGGAAAGCGTGCGTAGTTTCACGCATGCGCTGTGTATATCGAGTGAAGATCCATGTCTGGGAAATACGTTCATTTGTCGGGAGAGGGAGTTAGCAACGAACGTCGTGACGAAGGTACCTAACAATTTTACTTTTTGAGGTTCATCAGACGAGGAGATTTGTGTGCTCAAAATATTTAGACAATGCACAGTTGAGGAATGTTGCCTGAAATATATATTTTTTTTGGTTTCTCGCTTTTACAGATATCATGAATACTTTTAAAAACCCAGACTTCATGGGGGAGTTCATTGACAAATGGCAAGAGCTCCCTATATTATGGCAAACAAAAAGTGGCGCTAATAAAAATAAAGACGCCAGGAAAGCAGCACTGGAGAGCCTGCTTGCATTTGTGCAAACAAAGATACCCACAACAACTTTCCAAGATGTCAAAACCAAAATTGCGACCATCAGAGGGACATACAGGACCCAGAGGACTATGGTCCTGAGGTCCCAGAGGTCAGGTGCACCAGCAGATAAGGTTTATAAACCCAGTCTGTGGTACTACAGTAAGCTTGCTTTTCTGCATGACCAGCTGGAAGTGCGGGAATCTCTCTCCACCCTTCCCCCCAGAGGTCAATCCAGCCTTCCTTGTACCCAACCCTCCAGCCTTCCCTGCAGCCAGTCCTCCAGCCTTCCTGTCAACCCTGCTCTGGCTTCCTCTGAGGATCAAGATCAGGGCCTTGAGGAGGCAGATTTGGAGATATGGAGCCAGGTAAAGTATTGATATCTATATTTATATCTTACAAAATTGTAGAATTTAAATAGATGTTAGTATAGTTAAAGGTATGTACACTTCTACCAATAAAGTTTGTGAAGAGCAAGATACAGTAGTGGCCTAATTTTATGTGCACAAGACAACAAAACCAGGATGCGGAATCAATGAAAATGACATAACTTTTGGCATTGATTTCAACAATGTCTAGAGGTGAACAATGTCTGTGAATGATGATGTGGCAAAATAAATAATGTCCCTTTCTTTTTTTACAGCCAGAGCAGAGCCAGGAAGAGGGTGATGTTGGGGTACAGGAGGAGGCAGGGCCCAGTGGCACCCAGGAGGAGGCTGGGCCCAGTGGCACCCAGGAGGAGGCTTGGCCCAGCACAAGAGCCCAGATGCCTCCCCTGGTAGTTAAACCACGAGGGCCAAGGAGAGGTAGGCAGGTGGAGGAGGAAACCAGGGCCTTCCTCAGAGAGGCAACAGCGGCCCTCAGAGAGGCACCCTCTGTTGATGAGGGATTTACAGTGAGACCCTGCTATTGAAAGTCATCAATAAGGACATGCTGGGTGAACTCACTAGGTACACGGACATAACGGAGGTTGTCCCTACTCCTCCACCTCCTCCTCCTCCTCCTACTACTCCTCCTGCCACAACATCTCCTCCTGATCCTCAGCCTCCAAGGAAGAAACCAACCAAGGCTGCAGAGAAGGCTGGAGAGAAGGCTACAAGGAAGAGGAGAAAAGAATGCCTGCTGTAGTACCACAGACTGGGGACATATAGGACTTATCTGCTGTGGCTCCTGACCTCTGGGAGCTCAAGACAAGATTGGGCTCCTTTTTTGGGGGGATCTAATCTCTATTTTGGTTTTGACATCTTGGATGGTTGTTGTGGGGTCAAAGGGATGCACAAATGCAAGCAGGCTTTCCAGTGCTGCCTTCCACTTTAATTTGTTAATGTTCTGAAATAAAAAAAAAATTAGTGCCCTTAAAAAACTTGACTATGTGATTTGTATTTCAAAAGAGAGCTTGCTAGGGGCAGGCAGGGACATCTCAAATTATATTATTGTTATTATCAGGGGACACAAACCTCCCTGAGGCCAAATGAGACACATTTGGAAGGTTGTTGTGGTAACTTTACACAAGAATAATTTAAGCCAAAATAATAAAAAAAAGGCCACAAAAAAAAAAAAACACAATAGTAAAATATAATTTAAAGAAAAAAGGAGAATTACATTATTTTATTATTATTAGTATTATTTAGGAGGGAGGTGCGGCTTATAAATAATATTTTACAATCATTAGAGCAATTTGGAATTACTTTAGAAACAAGTTTGGCATAACTCTCAATGTCATTATCAAAAGAGGGTAATTTTAAAGCATTATCAAAAGAAGAACGGAATGCGCAGCATTAAAACGATGCTATTAATTCCACCGTGACGAATGTGCCATCTCCATTTCCAACATTAGCTTTACCAAAACGAGCGCTCCCGTCTCATAGTTGCTTCTGAGCATGCACGTTTTTTTTCACGTCGTGAAAGCATACACACTATCGTTTTTCACGTCGTTAAAAAAAACGACATGAAAAACGACATGAAAAAAGAGAGCATGTCCGGAATTTTTAATGGCCGTTTTTCACGTCGTTAAAAATGCTCTGGAGCATACACATGATCATTTTTCAGGGCCATTTTTTAAAATGGCAGTTTTAACGGCATGAAAAACGATCGTGTGTACGGGGCATAATAGTTTTTTTAAACTATCGATGCCCCCCCCGCTGAAACCACCGCCTGCGGAAGGGAATTCCACATCCTTGCCGCTCTTACAGTAAAGAACCCTCTACGCCAGTGGTCATCAACCCTGTCCTCAGGGCCCACTAACAGGCCAGATTTAATGTATTAGCTTTGGGAGATGAAGACGGGAATACTGCAATAACTGAGCAGCAAATGATATCACCTGTGAAGTATTTCAGTTATCTTGCAAACCTGGCCTGTTAGTGTGCCCTGAGAACAGGGTTGACGACCACTCCTCTACGCAGTTTAAGGTTAAACCTCTTTTCTTCCAAATTTAGTGAGTGGCCACATGTCTTATTAAACTCCCTTCTGCAAAAAAGTTATATTTCTATTGTGGGGTCACCTGTATGGTATTTGTAAATTGAAATCATATCCCCTCTCAAGCGTCTCTTCCCCAGAGAGAATAAGTTTAGTGCTCGCAACCTTTCTTCATAACTAATATCCTTCAGACCCTTTATTAGCTTTGATGCTCCTTCTTTATACTCACTCCATTTCCAGTACATCCTTCCTGAGGACTTGTGCCCAGAACTGGACAGTATACTCCAGGCGAGGCTGGACCATAGTCTTGTAGAGCGGGAGAATTATCGCTTTATCCCTGGAGTAAATCCCCTTTTTAATGCTTGTCAATATTCGGTTTGCTTTGTTAGCAGCAGCTTGGCATTGCATGCTATTGCTGAGCCTATCATCTACTAGGATCCCCAGGTCGTTTTTCAATCCTAGATTCCCCCAGAGGTTCACCCCTTAGTGAGTAGATTGCATTCATGTTTTTGCCACCCAAATGCATTATTTAAATTTTTTCTACATTAAGCCTCATTTGCCATGTAGTTGACCACCCCATTATTCCTCGAGTGATTATTATAATCACTCAAGCTTTGCGCATAATGTCCTCCATTAAAGTAAACAAGTGCACTCTGCAGATGACATCTCTAGGTTTGGACACTTGGTCTTTAGGTTTTAAAGCTCTGTGGGCCCTGTCCATTTCAATGTGTGTGGAGGCAGGTTCTCCAGGTCATTGGACCCTGATATTGTTGCAATGGTTGCGATTATCTAGGTCCTCTAAATGGTGTTGCATATTACTAGTGTTGAGCGAACCCGAACTGTAAAGTTCGGGTCCGTACCGAACTTTAGCTTTTTCCCGAACCCGGACTTTGCCCAAAAGTCCAGGTTCGGGTTCGGCAATCTAATTACGCATTTAGAAATGCTTCAGGGGCCAGCCAATCACCTTTTGATTAGCTGGTGTGCCCTTAGAGGCCATCATAGCCATGCCTACTAATGGCATGGCTGTGATTGGTCAGTGCAACATGTGACCCAGCTTCTATATAAGCTAGAGGCACACAGCACACACGTCACTCTGCTTCAGAATAGATAGGGAGAGGATCTAGTCTGCTGCTGCTGCTTTTAGGGAGAGATAGAAAAATAGATGAGGTAGTCCTGATTCTACAATCTGAGGGAAAAGATAGAGAGAAAGTGTAGTGTAGGGCCAGGTTCCTGTTGGTGCTTTCAGGGAGAGAGAATATTATATAGGAGTCCAGATTCAGAGATTAAAATCAGCGATCTGCATAGGCTTACCTATTTGTGTTGCAGTGCAGTCTTTTTACACTGCCATGAGCCCAGTGTCAGAGAAAATCTAACTTTTAGGGGAAAAAAAAAGGCACTTTATTGTGCTCTTTTCCAAAAGACCCGTAGGGCAAAAAAAAAAAAGCATTTTATTTTGATCGTGCAAAAAAGACCCGTTTAGGGCAAAAAAAAAAAATTGCACTTTAATGTACGCTTGCAAAAAGAGCCATTCAGGGGCACAAACAATTGTTTGCAGTGTGTTATACATATGTGGAGGTGTGTGAAATAAACAATTTCTATATAGTTTTCTCCTACTGTGCTATACTAAAAAAAAAACATTTTTTTTTAATAGCATTTTCTGCAGTTCTGTAGCTGTGCGATTCAGCGGTTACGTACTGTGGGTGTGTTCTGCTCTTCCAAAAAACGCCGTTTAGGGGCACAAAAAATAATTTGCAGTGTGTTATACATACTTGGAGGTGTGTGAAATAAACAATTTCTAAATAGTTTTCTTCTACTGTGCTATACTAAAAAAAACAAAAAATTTTTGAATAGCATTTTCTGCAGTTCTGTAGCTGTGCGATTCAGCGGTTACGTACTGTGGGTGTGTTCTGCTCTTCCAAAAAACGCCGTTTAGGGGCACAAAAAATTGTTTGCAGTGTGTTATACATATTTGGAGGTGTGTGAAATAAACAATTTCTAAATAGTTTTCTTCTACTGTGCTATACTAAAAAAACAAACATTTTTTTGAATAGCATTTTCTGCAGTTCTGTAGCTGTGCGATTCAGCGGTTACGTACTGTGGGTGTGTTCTGCTCTTCCAAAAAACGCCGTTTAGGGGCATAAAAAATAGTTTGCAGTGTGTTATACATATTTGGAGGTGTGTGAAATAAACAATTTCTAAATAGTTTTCTTCTACTGTGCTATACTAAAAAAAAAACATTTTTTTTGAATAGCATTTTCTGCAGTTCTGTAGCTGTGCGATTCAGCGGTTACGTACTGTGGGTGTGTTCTGCTCTTCCAAAAAACGCCGTTTAGGGGCACAAATAATAATTTGCAGTGTGTTATACATATTTGGAGGTGTGTGAAATAAACAATTTCTAAATAGTTTTCTTCTACTGTGCTATACTAAAAAAACAAAAACATTTTTGAATAGCATTTTCTGCAGTTCTGTAGCTGTGCGATTCAGCGGTTACGTACTGTGGGTGTGTTCTGCTCTTCCAAAAAACGCCGTTTAGGGGCACAAAAAATAGTTTGCAGTGTGTTATACATATTTGGAGGTGTGTGAAATAAACAATTTCTAAATAGTTTTCTTCTACTGTGCTATACTAAAAAAACAAACATTTTTTTGAATAGCATTTTCTGCAGTTCTGTAGCTGTGCGATTCAGCGGTTACGTACTGTGGGTGTGTTCTGCTCTTCCAAAAAACGCCGTTTAGGGGCATAAAAAATAGTTTGCAGTGTGTTATACATATTTGGAGGTGTGTGAAATAAACAATTTCTAAATAGTTTTCTTCTACTGTGCTATACTAAAAAAAAAACATTTTTTTTGAATAGCATTTTCTGCAGTTCTGTAGCTGTGCGATTCAGCGGTTACGTACTGTGGGTGTGTTCTGCTCTTCCAAAAACACCCATTTAGGGCAAGATCCTAAATTTGGAAAATATGAGGAGAAGGTCAAAGGGACGTGGTGGCCCCGGTCGTGGTGCTGCTGGTGGAGCTCCTGTTGCAGGGAGAGGACGTGGTGGATCTGTGCCAGATACACGCAAAAGTGAAACACCTTCCTCAGGTGCGAGTAGGCGACCGAGCCTGCGGCGGTATTTTGTCGCGCCTAATGAGGCTGTACGAATGTTTAGGCCAGGACAAGTACAGGCGATAGTAGATTGGGTTGCTGACAGTGCCTCGGGTTCCTTCACATTGTCTCCCACCCACTCTTCTGATGAAAGAACAGAGTTGGCACCTGAAACCCATGTCCATCAGTCTTTCACCTCACCCCCTTGCAAATCAGCCAAGCAGTCTGAGCCCCAAATCATGCAGCAGTCTCTTCTGCTTTTCGATGACTCTGTTAGCAGGGTTTCCCAGGGCCATCCACCTAGCCCTGCCCCAGAAGTGGAAGAGATTGAGTGCACTGATGCCCAACCACTTATGTTTCATGATGAGTAGATGGGAGGACCATCGCAGTACGTCTCGGATGATGACGAAACACAGGTGCCAACTGCTGCTGCTTTCGCAATTGTGCAGACAGACAAGGAGGGCAGGGGTGAAGACTGGGTGGAAGATGATGTGGAGGACGATGAGGTCCTCGACCCCACATGGAATGAACGTTATGCAGGTGACCAGTGTAGTTTGGAGGAAGAGGCGGTGGTCGCACAGAGCCACCAGCACAGCAGAAGAGGGAGCAGGGTGCAAAAGCGGAGCGTCCGTCCCCTAGACAGTATGTCTGCTACTGCCCAACGCAGCAAGGGACCGAGCACACCAAAGCCAGGTCCAAGGAGTTCCCTAGCGTGGCAGTTCTTCACACAATGTGCTGATGACAAGACACGAGTGGTTTGCAGGCTGTGCAATCAGAGGCTGAAGCGAGGCATAAACGTTCTCAACCTGAGCACAACCTGCATGACCAGGCATCTAAGTGCAAAGCACGAGCTGCAGTGGAGTAGACACCTCAAAAACCAAGAAAGGTCTCTGGCTCCTCCTGCTTCCTCTTCTGCTGCAGTCTCGGCCTCTTCATCCACCTCTGTAGTGACAGTGGCACCTGCCACCCCGCAAACAGAGGATCTGCCAGCAACACTACCACCTGGGTCACCAACCATCTCCACAATGTCCCATGGAAGCGTTCAGCTCTCTATCTCCCAAACATTGGAGCGGAAGAGGAAGTACCCCCCCTAGCCACCCGCGATCCCTGGCCCTGAATGCCAGCATTTCAAAACTCCTGGCCTTTGAAATGCTGTCATTCCGTCTGGTGGAGACGCAGAGTTTTAAAAGCCTGATGGCATTGGCTGTCCCACAGTACGTCGTGCCCAGCCGCCACTATTTTTCCAGGCGTTCCATCCCTTCCCTGCACAACCAAGTGGGGGATAAAATCAGGTGTGCACTGTGCAACGCCATCTGTGGCAAGGTCCACCTAACTACGGATGCGTGGACCAGTAAGCACGGTCAGGGACGTTATATCTCCCTAACAGCACACTGGGTAAATGCAGTGGCGGCTGGGCCTGAGGCAGATAGCAGTTTGGCGCATGTCCTTCCACCACCGAGGATTGCAGGGCGCTTCAGCTTGCCTCCTGTTGCTAACTCCTCCTACTCCGCTTCCTCATCCTCTACCGCCTCCTCATCCGGTCAGCGTAACACCTTCACCACCAACTTCAGCACAGCCAGGGGTAAACGACAGCAGGCAGTTTTAAAACTTTCCTGTTTGGGGGAAAAACCCCACACTGCGCAGAAGTTGTGGAGGGACATGGAACAACAGACCAATGAGTGGTTGCTGTCAGTGAGCCTCAAGCCCGGCCTGGTGGTGTGCGATAATGGGCGAAATCTCGTAGCAGCTCTGGGCCTAGCCGGTTTGACGCACATCCCTTGCCTGGCGCATGTGCTGAACTTGGTGGTCCAGAGGTTCCTTAAAAATTACCCCAATATGCCAGAGCTGCTGCAGAAAGTGCGGGCTGTGTGTTTCGGCGTTCTCACCCTGCTGCTGCTCGCCTGTCAGCGCTGCAGCGTAACTTCGGCCTTCCCGCTCACCGCCTCATATGTGACGTGCCCACAAGGTGGAACTCCACCTTTCACATGCTGGCCAGACTGTGCGAGCAGCAGCAGGCGATAGTGGAGTTTCAGCTGCAGCAATCACGCGTGAGTCGCTCTGCGGAACAGCACCACTTCACTACCAATAACTGGGCCTCCATGCGAGACCTGTGTGCCTTGTTGCGCTGTTTCGAGTACTCCACCAACATGTCCAGTGCCAATGACGCCGTTCTTAGCGTTACTATCCCAGTTCTATGCCTCCTTGAAAAAACGCTTCGGGCGATGATGGAAGAGGATGTGGCACAGGAGGATGAGGAGGAGGAGGAGGAAGCGGGATCATTTCAAAGGCTTTCAGGGCAGTCTTTCACAAGTGGCTACGAGGGTGGGTTCCTGCACCAACAAACGCCAGGTACACAATTGTCCGGCAGAAAGGGCACAGTTCTGGAGGATGACGAGGTGGAGGAGGAGATGGAGGAGGAGGAGGAGGAGGAGCCATTTTCACAGCAGGGTGGCACCCAGACCAGCTCGTGGCCATCACTGGTGCGTGGCTGGGGGGATACAGAGGACACAGACGATACACCTCCCACAGAGGACAGCTTTTCTTTGCCTCTGGGCAGCCTGGCACACATGAGCGATTACATGCTGCAGTGTTTCCGCAATGACCGCCGAGTTGCCCACATTTTAACTGGTGCTGATTACTGGGTGGCCACCCTGCTGGATCCCCGTTACAAGGACAACGTACCGTACTTAATTCCCTCACTGGAGCGGGATCGTAAGATGCGCGAGTACAAGTGCACGCTGGTAGACGCGCTGCTGGTGGCATTCCCACCTGACAGCGGGCGTACGGTGGAAGCAAAAGGCGAAGGCAGAGGAGGAGGAAGAGGTCGCCAACGCAGCCGGGGCACCGGCAGCACCTCAGAAGGCAGGGTTAGCATGGCTGAAATGTGGAAAAGCTTTGTCAGCACGCCACAACAACCAGCACCACCAGCTGAGATGGAACGTCTTAGCAGGAGGCAGCATTTCACCAACATGGTTGAGCAGTATGTGTCCACAGGCCTACACATACTGGATGATGGGTCTGCCCCCTTTAACTTCTGGGTCTCCAAATTGGGCACATGGCCTGAGCTTGCCCTTTATGCCTTGGAGGTGCTGGCCTGCCCTGCAGCCAGTGTATTATCTGAACGTGTATTTAGCACGGCAGGGGGCGTTATCACAGACAAGCGCAGCCGCCTGTCCAGAGCCAATGTGGACAAGCTCACGTTCATTAAAATGAACCAGGCATGGATCCCACAGGACTTGTCCGTACCTTGTGCAGAATAGACATGTATACCGGTGTTGTGACAAAAACTGTCCGGCCATCGGATTGTGTCCGACCCATACTGCGAAGGCGCAGCGCTTGCGCAGTACAGAGGACAAGGAGATTCACAAAATCTCCGAAGATGAACGGCGCCTGCGCTGTGAGTGCAGGTTCAAGCCCCACCATCCAAGTGGACATACGGTAGCACATAGTAACAGGGCCCCTCATGGGCTCGGTTCGATCGCCACGCTTCGGGCACGGCCTCACTTGGCTCGGCTTGAACCACGGATGGTGTGGCCTTCACCTGAACTCACCACGCAGGCGCCGTTCGTCTTGGGAGATTTTCGAAATCCCCTTGTCCTACATACTGAGCAAGCGCAGTACAGGGTGGACACTATTTGACGGGGGACAGAATTCGACACATCACCGGCCTTACCCAGCCATTGTTGTATTTTTGAATCAGTGTTGGCTACCTCGTCCTCCTCCACCGCCGCTTCCACCTACACAGCCACATCCACCGCCACCTCAACCTCCTACTCCATATGGACCTCGTCCTCCTAGGTCAAGATTATTATTTTTTATTTTTATTTTTTTAATGTTATTTTAAGTTATTTCCCTATCCACATTTGTTTGCAGAGCACTTGGCATGCTCTTAACAACATTTTGCTGCCATTTGCAGCCATCTAGCCCTTTCCATTACTTTTTTAGAGCCTTTTTAGTCCTTAGAAGTCCGGGTCCCCATTAACTTCAATGGGGTTCGGGTTTGGGTCCGGGTTCGGGTTAAAGTTCGGTCCCGAACCCGAACTTTTTTCCGAAGTTCGGCCGAACCCGTCGAACCCGAACATCCAGGTGTCCGCTCAACTCGGTAGGACGTGTTCTCCCAGAGTTCCGGCTTATCTCCGGTCTATTCTCCTGATAGCGGCTGACCGTACGCTCTGACAACCGCTGCACCTACTACCAGACCTGGGGGAACAGACGAGGCACGTAATTATGCCGTCCTCGGCTTCCAAGAAGTTCCTGAAACTCCTTAACCAGCCACAGATGGAGCAGAGACAGCTCCGCTCTCAGACCAGCATGGCGGCTGACTCCGCCCACTCCTTCTTGCTTCCTGCGGTTTCGCGCGCTGCTTCCAAGATGGCGCAGGCGGCTGATGCGGCTCCGCGGGTCTCTGGGGCCCCTTCACTCCTCACGCCCGAGATCGAGGTGGACGCGGCGGCTATAACAGGCCCGATTCTCGAGGCCATAGCGGCGTCCAAGGCGGAACTTGTGACCCGTATTGACTGCCTGGCCTCGGAATGTAGTCTCATCCGACATGATCTGGATAAGATCAGAGGCCGTCTGACTACTGCGGAAGATTGCATATCGGGGGTGGAAGATGTGACACACACCCAGGGCTCACAGCTGTCAGAGCTGGACAGCATGGTCCGGATGCTGCAACACAGAGCGGACGATGCAGAGGACCGCCAAAGGAGGAATAACGTAAGAGTGGTGGGATTACCTGAGGGAGCTGAAGGGGTTGCCACAACTACTTTTGCTGAACAGTTTTTCAAAACTCTATTAGGCCTGGGTGACCTCCCCCCCACTTATGTAGCTGAACGGGCTCACAGGGTGCCCACTGGAGCTTGGAAAGCGGGCGCCCCACCGCGTCCCTTCCTGGTCAGGTTCCTAAACTATAGGGACCGTGACATGCTGCTGGCTGAAGCAAGGAAGCATCCAGACCTGAAGTATGAGAACGCCCGCATCATGCTGTTTCCGGACTTCTCGGCGGAGACTCAGAGGAGGCGTCGCTCATTCACAGACGTGAAAAAGAGGCTCCGTGAGAGGGAGCTGAAATACAGTATGCTGTACCCCAGCCGTCTCCGTGTGCAATACAAGGGATCCGTGAAGTTTTTTGATACTCCGCACGATGCTTGTGAGTGGCTTGATCGTGCCCAGTGATGTTGCTGTACACGAAAAATCTTTCTTTCACAGTGGTTCCTGAAGGTTGCCGGGTGGATCTGATTGACCCATTTATGGTGTTGCTTCTTGTTTTTGTACTTTATTTTGTCCTCTCTTACTATGGAATAGCCTCAAATTTTTCAGTACTATCCGGACTGGGGTTCTCCCTTGGAGTGATATCCTTTTGTTTGAAACTTGTTTTTTCCTTTTGGGGAGTAACTCGCTGTTTCAATGGACTATTAACTCTGAATTGGTGCAGTGGTAACTAGTAATATAGTGCACTCCTTGTTTTGGGTTATCACGGTATGTGGTTCCCAATGCAAGGTTAGCTGCACGCATCCTGTCATAGAAAGGTCGGGAATCTGGTGTGACGGACACGGTCAACTTTGTGCTTTTACTTTTTTATTTTTTCTCTTCTTCTTTTTTTCGAATACCGGACTATCGACACGTCAGGCTGAACCTCTACGGGGTTGTTCGTTTCAGGGATCAAGCTGCATACTGGACAAGTTGTTGTTTTTTTGAATTTTTAGTTTTTGTGCTCCAGTTTTTTAATAGTTTAGTGGTTTCTGGTATGACAGCAGGGGAGTTTTTTTGTTTTCTTGACCAAGGCCATGGGGGTTATATTTGTTCTGTACCACCACTGGATATACTGTTACTATTGAAATATGTGCTAACCCCGCCTACCCCTCCTCCGGTACTTATAATTGTATGGGTTTCCTATTTTTTTGTTTTCTACAATGGATAGCAAACTTAAAATACTTTCCTGGAATGTCAGGGGTTTAAATAACAAATTTAAGAGGGCGGCTGTATTTCAGTACCTCAAGCAGGTCAAACCACATATCGTCCTCCTGCAAGAGACACATTTAGAGGGGAGTAAAATATTGTCCTTGCGCAGGCCCTGGATACAAAGGGCAATGCATTCTACGTACTCTACGTACGCTAGAGGGGTATCCATTCTAATAAGCAAATCAATCCCATGCAACATTCACAAAGTATTTACAGACCCGGGAGGTCGATATGTGGCAGTCCTCTTGGATATATATTCTCATAAATTGCTGCTGGTCAATGTGTATTTACCCCCTCCTTTCAAGGTGACCTTACTGTGTGATTTGTTGGTTAGACTGGCGCCCCATCTTCATCTCCCAATGGTTCTCCTGGGGGATTACAATGCCATTTTAGACTCGGTGCTGGATTCCTCCAACGCTGGTAGGTCGGCGTCGGTGGACCTCAGCTCCTGGGCGTCGCTGGCGGGCCTGACTGAGCTTTGGAGATGGAAGCACCCGGATACTGTGTCGTACTCTCATTTGTCTTCTACTCACAGATCTTCAGCTAGGATCGATTTGGCGTTTGGTAATTCTCTGATCCTTCCGTTGGTATCTGAGTCTGATTACTTACCTGGGGGAGCGTCGGATCATAATCCACTTCTAGTCACCTTAGCCTTTCCTGCAGGGGGTAGGAAGGGAGGTTGGAAATTAGCGCCGGGGTGGTTGCTGGAGGACCAGGTGATTGCACAGATGCAAACGTTAATGTCCGCTTACTGGGACGATAATGAGGGCTCGGCCGAGCCCCCGGTGGTATGGGATGCTTTTAAAGCAGTGGCGAGGGGGGAGTGCATCTCTGCCATTAAGGCGGTCCGAAAGGAGCATGGACAGGAGAGTGAGCTTCTCATGGCCCATGAACGAGAGAGGGCAAAGAGGCAGGCAGACTCGCCCTCGGAGGTCAATTATGCTTCCTTATTGGAGGCTCAACGTTCGGTGGCATTGCACTTTACAAACTTGGCACACACTGAGATACGGCAAAGGTCGGAGGTGGTGTTTGCGGAGGGGGATAAAAATGGTAAGTTGCTGGCTAACCTTGCTGCTGATTATAAGACACCGGTCTGTATACCGGTGGTGAGGACTAAGGGGGGATCCTTAGTCACTGACCCCAAGGAGATACTGGAGGAATTTGTACAGTTCTATTCAATACTATACTCGCCCATTCCACCTTACAACCCTTTAGAATTGGAGGAATTGTTGCGGTCCTTGTCTATGCCAAAATTGTCGGATACTGATATGGCAGCTTTAGATGAACCTATTTCTGCCCTGGAGATTGAAGCAGCCATGCTCTCTTTCCCTCCACAGAAGGCGCCGGGGCCTGATGGATTCCCGGCGGACTTCTACAGGGCTTTTAGGTCTCGTTTGGCCCCTAGGCTCAATGTTCTCTTCCGGCACTGCTGGGAGCATGGGGCCTTACCGGCCTCGATGATGGAGGCTTACATGGTCCTCCTCTTGAAGCCGGGGAAGGATCCCCTGGAATGCTCATCATATCGCCCCATAGCACTTTTGAATGCGGATCTGAAGATCCTTGCAAAGGTGCTGGCGTCAAGGTTGGCCGAGGTTATTTCAACTCTGGTCGACATTGACCAAACAGGTTTTATCCCGGGCATGTCCACAGACACCAATCTGAGGAGATTGTTTACGCATTTCCAAATTGATGCAACGGATGCCCCTGCCAAAGTAATTGTTACGATCGATATAGAAAAGGCTTTCGACTCCGTGGATTGGGACTATATGCATAGGGTGTTGGAGGTAATGGGGTTCGGACCTGGTTTCCGTCGGTGGATCACTATGCTTTACGGGGATCCTCGGACGGCGATTCGGCTGGGTGCAACAGTCTCCGAGTTTTTTCCCTTGGGCAGGGGTACCAGACAGGGGTGTCCGCTATCACCGTTTATTTTTGCGCTGATGATGGAGCCCATTGCTAGAGCTCTTAAACAATCCAATGGAGTGGGGGGTATACAGGTCGGCTCCATTAGGGAATGTGTGGCCCTCTACGCAGATGACTTGCTACTGTTCCTCAGGGACCCGGGACCTTCTCTCAAATCCGCCTTACAAATTATGAATCAATTTGCCTCCTTTTCGGGCCTACGGGTGAATTGGGGCAAGTCCTCCGTCCTGCCGCTGTGTCCGGAAGCTCAGTCATTAAGGGATAATGAGTTGCCATTGCAGTGGGTGACCTCTATCACTTATTTAGGTGTCAGGGTCACAGCAGAAATTAATGATTACATGACCCTTAACCTTCTTCCACTGGTGTCAAGTCTCAAACAAAAGACACAGGTATGGCGGAAGCTCCCTCTCTCGTTGATTGGACGAATTAGTCTTAATAAAATGAAATTTCTCCCAGTGATTCTATATTTCCTGCGTCACTCCCCAGTTTGGATCCCCAAGCATTTTTTTACTACATTAAATGGAATAGTAGGATCCTTTTTGTGGTCCCCGCAATCACCTCGTATCAGTATAGCGGTCCTGCAGGAGCCATGGGGGCAGGGTGGGTTGGCACTTCCAGACTGGCAGAAATATTATATGGCAGGCCAGATGGTGTTTGCCAGGCGCTGGCTGTTGGCGGACGAGGGAGATGCTGCCACAGTATTGGAGGCGGCACATCTGGGATCATATGAGAGCTTGAGGTTGGCTCTCTATAGGGGTCCTAGGTCTAGTCTACCTCTAACAGTCTCAATGAAGGCCACGGTTAGGGCATGGGGGGCTACTACCCTCCTAATGTCCCCGTCATATACAGGAGTGTCGCCCTCGGCCCCATTGTGGCTGAACCCGAACCTTCCAGACTTTTGCTCGCTTCCCGACCCTATGATATGGGCATGCAGGGGGGTTAAATTACTGGAGGATGTTACTAGGGAAGGTGAACTTATTTCATTTGACCAATTAAAGGATAGACATGACCTGCCAAATTCCTTCTTCTTCCGCTATTTACAACTGCGTCATGCTTTTCAGGCGCAGTTCGATGGCCGGAGAATTGAGTTACTTCCGTCAGCGCTAGAGACCCTTCTAAAAGATGAGGACCTGATCAAACCTCTATCAACGGTGTATAAATCCTTGTTTACTAAATCGCCCCTGGGGGTCATTAGATGTAGAGAGAGGTGGGGAAGAGAAATTCCGGGAATACAAGGGGAGGATTGGGAAAAGATGTGGGACCATCCTTTTAGGCACTTGGTCTCGGCTAGGGACCGTCTAATTCAATTCAAATTCTTACATAGAGTGTACCTCACCCCGGCTAGACTTACTCGTATATATCCGTCCTCTAGTGGTCAATGCTGGCGGTGTCCGCACACTCCGGCGGACTCGGAGCACATTTTTTGGACCTGCCCTTTGGTTCAGGTTTTCTGGGCTGGGTTGGTGGGATGCCTGTCGGAGGTGCTCGGTGTCCCGGTTCCTCTATCACCTAGGGTTTGTCTCCTGGGGCTGGTGGAGGAGGTGGTTCCGTCTTTGGCTCTCCGAACTTTGCTGAATATTGGGTTATTTTATGGTAGGAAGGCCATTTTATTAAAGTGGAAGAACCCTGGCGCCCCTACTATCTCATTCTGGAAAGGCCTGGTCAATTCCGTTATCCATTTATATAAAGCCGCTTACAAAACTAGGGGTTGTGCAAAAAAGTTTATGAGGATCTGGCGGGCCTGGTTAGACTCATCGGCAACGGTGGGATGATTAATGATATAGGTTAGTGGGTTGTATGGAGTTCTTTATAATTACGTTTTCACAATTGGCCGAAAGTACTGCATAAGACATAATTGTGAGTATTACTGATTAATATGTCAATGTCAACTGCTAATGTGTAATGGGTATGGTGGGGGGATAAAGCATATTTTGATATTTGTTGAAATGAGTGGAACGTGGTACAGATACTGGCTATTCTTTTATAAACTTTTATTTTATTTCTAAGGTTTAATGCTTAAACTGCTCGACGGCCGGGCTTTGGTCAAGACGGGAGGGGGGTGGGGGGGGTTATAGATACTGATTTAGGAAGATTAGGAAGACTATGTTAGTCTGAGTAAGTAAAGCCAAGCATGGCACATGCCGGGTGGGTAAGTGGCCTACCCGGATATTTTTTTCTATGTAAGATGTGTGTCTTTGTATGTAGTTACATTGTACTGTATTGTATTAAAAACTAATAAAAAGAATTTAAAAAAAAAAAAAACTCTACATATTACGAAGCATAAAACGATCATTTGTCTGTTGGGATTGAACCCGATGTACAGTAAGCTTGGTAGATTGCAGATATTCCTCCATGTCCTCTACCTGAGTGGCCAATTGATGGAAGTCTGCTTGCAAGGTTTTAATCTTGCTACAACCGGCTTCTTTGACCTCAGAGATTAGCAGGCAGGTAGGTCATCCTTGGTAGGTGGTGAATGGAGTTACTCCCACCAGGAGACTAATTAGTCTGCAGTAAGGATTGAGGGTATTCTAGGCAGAGCCTGATGGTGGGGAATGTCCTGTGAAGGGGAGGCCCACAGTTCAAACCATTCTCTTTGCTTATCCATTTGCTTAGACAGCACGGGGAGCAAGCAGGATTCCTTTGAGGGAGCAGGAGAGGGTGCTAGCACCGCATCCAGGCAGGTGATTCTGGGTTCCCGGGAGCAGAGTGGCCTCTGTGGCTTCGGAGAACCCGGAATGGAGGATGGAGGATGGAGAATGGAATCTGGGTAGTAGGGGAGATAGGCCGCAGCCTAGGGATTGTGAGCGGCCAGCCTGGGAAGAAGGGGGGGTCCCCAATGCTGGAATGCTGGTGGAGTACCCCGGAGGGAGGGAGATTCTTGTGCAGGGCCTTTAGAGAGTGCAGGAGAGGGACTCACCTGCGGGAATAATGGAGCCGTCCTGACATTCTCCCAACAGGATGGTGGAGTCTGCTCCACGTGGAGTGAAGGAAGCGAGCCGCGCAGGACAGACAGGGCTGTAATGCTCGCAGCGGATCTGCTGCGGGTTGACACGCCACTGAGAGGACCCACATTGAAGCCTCAGGAGGAGAAGGGGGAGATAGCTATGAAGCACGTAGCCGCGCCATATTGTCCGCTTCCCAAATTGGCGGCCCCCGGGAGCTTTGTGAAGTAGGACTGGATTGGGAGACCCGACATGTGAAGCTGTCCTGAGGTTCCCCCATGTTTCTGCGAGTGGGTGGTGCGGTTTCTACCCATCAAACTATAACTGTGTCCCCATACAGAGCTTAGGAAGAGCAGGTCCACGGAGAGCAGGGAGATCAGACGTCCATCGTGCTCAACATCTAGCCACGCCCCGGAAAGGTAATTTTTAATAACATTCAATTAACATATGACTTGTGTTGCAATATGCTATACTATGCTTTTTATTTGCTATTTTATTCCCATGAAAGTGGAGCTACCCTTTAAACTTCTTCATATTCTTTCAAAACTTAAAATGTTGCATAGCTATACAAAACCCTTTTTTAAAGAAGAACTAAAATTCTCTCAATCAACATTAACTATTTGTAATCCGTATCCTGCTAGCATTAGTAAATACTGTAGGTAGGAAAGTGTTGGAATACATTGTTCATGTATTTTTGTGCAGCAACTACAGATGTATTCTTCAGCCAGTAGATGGCAGTGTTTATATTTGTAGCTACACCTATGGTACTGTATACTCTATTGTCTTTTCTATGATAATAAAGATTCAGTTTCCTATCTGCAGGGAAGCGGCAGATAAACCACATGTGGACTGTGCACTGTTTGTTCTGTAGGGCTATATACAGAATTTCTAACAGGTTATGGGCCCAGACATAGCCAAGACACCCAACCAGACACCAACAAATGTATATTACGTTTACTTCTTTTAAACTTTTACATGTCTGCAGTTGCTTGCTGGTTTCTGGCCTAGGCCAATATGATGTCACACATCCCAAGAGGCTTCATTGGAATCTGGAGGAGAGGAGGACCTAATGCCGTGTACACACGATCGATTTTCTCGACGGTGAAAACACAGTCGAGAAAATCGACGGGAAAAACGAGGAACGGCTTGGTTCCCTACACACGGCCGGTTTTCATGCCATTTTTTCTCTTGGTCGTGAAAAACGACCGTGTGTAGGCTCCCTGGCAGTGTTTCCCTATGGGAAAACTGCAGTGGAAAAAAATGCTGTGAATCACAACGAGAAAAATTAGAGCATGTTCTAATTTTTCTCGTCGTGATTCTTGCCGTTTTTCTCGTCGGGAAAAATGCAGGAAAGCCCACACACGGTCGTTTTTCTCGTCAAAGAGAAAAAAATGTAATTTTTCCAGACGAGAAAAATGGTCGTGTGTACGCGGCATAAGGGTAGATGGAATCCAGAAAGTAAATGCTACATGATTTATCTGCCCTATTGAGCCATGGTTTGAAATGATTGGGGGGGGGGGGGGTGTAGGAGATTTTTATTAACAATATAAATCACGGAGATATGGATGGATGGGGGAATTTGCTTTGAATATTAAAAATAAATGACATAGCGTTTTGAGTTTTTGGTGCTCAGATACAGTTCAGTTCCACGTTAAATAATAACCCTTGTACACGTTGCAGTCTTATTGCAAAGCTCTGTAAGTCTGTGGACATTCCAAGGCTCCTGGGGAGGCATAGATGAATAATAATGAATGCTTGTTAAGAGATGCATACAGATTCTTGTAGAAGGATAGATAGCAAATGCACCCAATTTTCCAGTTCACAAGGCAACGCTGATGAAACATTGATCAATTATTGTTTTCCTGAGGACACACCTGCACTGACACAGATTATTGACAACGTGTATGAATTTGTGATTTGTGGTTTTTAAAGCGAGTGTCCTGCGTTGCCCTTATCTCCTCGCAGTCTCTTCATTTTATGCAGTTAGTCATGCACATGTGTCACGTACCAAGTGATGGGGCCCGAATTGCAGGGTGAAGCATCTCTTAAGGCTCCCACTCGTGAACCCTGGTAAAGTAACAGGGGGCACCGGAGTGAGGAGTGATTTGTGGTTTTTATAGCGAGTGTCCTGTGTTGCCCTTATCTCCCCGCAGTCTCTTAATTTTATGCAGTTTGTCATGCACATGTGTCACGTACCTAGTGATGGAGCCCGAATTGCAGGGAGAGGCATCTCTTAAGGCTCCCACTCGTGACCCCTGGTAATGTAACAGGGGGCACCGGAGTGAGGAGTGGCACAAGCATCTGGCAGGATAAACAGTGGAGGAAGTAGTCAAGACGTCCAGGAATTCCTTGCAGGAGCTGGGAGGCCAGAACTGGAACAACTGACAAGCTGGTGGGCTGGAGCAGGACAGGAACCAGGAGCAGACTGGAACAGGTGACAGGTTTAGCAGACAGGAACTGGAGTACTGGACTGGAACAGCTTAGCAGACTGGAACCGCTTAGCAGACTGGAACAGCTTAGCAGACTAGAACAGCTTAGCAGACTGGAACAGCTGACAGGTTTAGCAGACAGGAACTGGCGTACTGGACTGGAACAGCTTAGCAGACTGGAACCGCTTAGCAGACTGGAACAGCTTAGCAGACTGGAACTGCTTAGCAGACTGGAACAGCTTAGCAGACTGGAACCCGCTTAGCAGACTGGAACAGCTTAGCAGACTGGAACAGCTTAGCAGACAGGAACAGCTGACAGGTTTAGCAGACAGGAACTGGAGTACTGGGCTGGAACAGCTTAGCAGATTGGAACCTCTTAGCAGACTGGAACAGCTTAGCAGACTGGAACAGGAACAAACAGGAACACACAAGAGTAGTCAGGCAGGCCAGGTCGGATGTCAGGTGGGCAGCAGAGGTACAGAGGTGCAGGCAGAGGAGTAGTCAAAGACAGGCCAAGGATCAGGTGCAGGCGGATGGCTGGATGGTCACAGGTAAGCCGGGTATACACAGGTATAAGTCTCAGATCCGGTTTAAGGCACACAGAATGCTGAAGAGCAGACAGCGGGGACTGTATGTGACAGGCAGGCTTAAATAGCCCGCCTGGCGCCAACAGAGGTGCGAGCTTGCGCATGCGCGGTTGCACCCGCGATCGGGAACCAGAGAGTCTGAGGTGCCTGTTTCTGGCAGGATCTTCATGACATTGCCCCCCCCCCCCAAGGGGCAGCCTCCGGATGCCCATCCGTGCCAACTTCTCAGGGTGGACTCTCTTAAAGGATTGAATCAGACTATTAGCGTGGATGTTCCCCTCGGGTTCCCAAGAGTTTTCTTCAGGCCCACCCCCCTTCCATTTAATCAGGAATTGGGTCTGGTTGTTTCCTTTCTGCAATCCAGAATTGACTCTACCTCAAACTCCTCCTCTCCGTCTACAATAACAGGGTGGGGGGTATCCGAACTTCGACCAGGGAAGGGATTGGGGACAGAAGGTTTCAGTAGAGACACATAAAACACAGGGTGGATTCTCAGTGAATCCGGGAGTTCCAGTTCATAAGCCACCTCCTTGATTTTCCTTTTAACAGGGAACGGGCCAATAAACTTAGGACCCAGCTTCTTTGAAGGGCATGCCATCTTCAAGTTTACTGTGGACAACCACACCAGATCACTGGGTGCCAATATTAATTCGCCTTGTCTCCTCTTGTCGAAAGCTTCCTTGTTGTGCTCCTGAGTCCTGGACATGGTCTCCTGCAAAAGCTGGTTATTGGAGGAGAAAAAATGTATGGTTTTCTGGACTGCTGGCACTGTACATTCTGGAAGGGAATTGGGCAGAAATGAAGGATGGAAGCCGTAGTTAGCAAAAAATAGAGTTTGCTTAGTAGCGGAGTGAGTGGAATTGTTATAGGCGAATTCGGCCAAAGGAAGCAGGGAGATCCAGTTGTCTTAGGCAAATGAAGAAAAGCAACGTAGGTATTGCTCGAGGGTTTGATTAGTCTTCTCCATTTGCCCATTGGTTTGAGGGTGATAAGCGGAGGAAAAAGACAACTCAATATCCAGCGCCTTGCACAAGGACTTCCAGAACAGGGAAGTAAATTGTACTCCCCGATCTGAGACGATGTTGGCTGGTACTCCGTGGAGTTTGACAATTTGCTTGACAAACACCTGTGCCGTTTCGGGTGCTGAGGGAGTGCCCTTCATTGGGATAAAGTGTGCCATTTTTGACAGCCGATCTACCACTACAAAAATAGTGGTGTGGCCCTCTGTCGTGGGTAGCTCGACAATGAAATCTATGGATAACATCTTCCATGGTCTGTCTGGGACGGACAAAGGTTTTAGTAGCCCCCAGGCCTTAGTTCTACAATTCTTGTTCCTAATGCAGGTTGTACAGGATTCTACTAACTTCTTGCAGTCTTCACACACTTGAGGCCACCAGAAGGTGCGCTGTACCAGATCAGTGGTTCTAGTTATGCCAAAATGCCTAGCCAAAGCATGATCATGACAAAGTTCCAATACCGAAACTCGTATTGAATGCATTGGGTAACTTTTCCCAGTAGCAACCCAGGGGGCGTGGTGAACCCGCTGTGCATGCTGGGAGGGGGTACTTAAGTGACAGATGCCATTAGGAGGGAGATTGGAGAGTTGGGGGTCGTTCGCTGGTGGTGGGCACCACCCGCCCGATCCCGACCTGAGGGCCCTCATGGCCTCAGGGAAGTGCTGGCAGTTTCCGCCTCAGGGCCACATTGGCCTGAGGCTCCGTTACTGAAATGTAGGCCCAGCAGTTACTGGGGGCCTACTGATCCAGGGATGGTCCGGTGTCACCTTACCAAGCAATTGAGGACTCAATTGGGGGATGCATCCGGATCATAATCTACCTCACAGTGCTGCCGGAATGGCTGGAAGATCCTGGCACTGAGAGATGTGTTCTTTATTCAGAAGGTAACCCAGGGAAGGGTTACATCAAGTCTGTGGCAGAGACTGTTCTATTTACACCAAGTCTGTGGCAGAGACTGTTCTATTTACACCAAGTCTGTGGCAGAGACTGTTCTATTTACACCAAGTCTGTGGCAGAGACTAAATGTGATCGAACTGTACATCGGCTGCTAGGCCAGTGAGATTGGGCCTATCCGGTGTTTGCGTGGACAGTTGTTCCTCTGGACCTAGGAAGATTCTTGTGATCCGCAACTAAGGTACCTGAGTCCTCCCCATCCCTTCAACCCCCTCTGTTGAAACTTTATTCAATAAAACCCTTGAAAGAGACTTTGTGTTGGTGCAAACTTCTTCTGGACAACTCTTCAAGGAGAACCCCTGAGACAAGCATACGGAACAGTAAGGTAACGGCAGGCCCAAATTTAAACCAGCAGCTCCTACGGGGGGTAGTGCTACATTTGTTATTTGTTTGAATAAAATGTTCTCCTTTACAATCACAGCAGTTGAAACTGTGAAGGACTCGTGCTGTTGCTCCCTCCTTTTCCTGTCCCCTCACTCATTCACAAAACTCTTGAAATTCATCTCCCAGAATGCATGGCATTATATAAATTGAGTATTTCCCCTGTCCAGTCACAGAACATCTTGCTGTTTGTTCCCTTCTGTTCTATTGAAAACCAATCCCCCTATTTCTTGTATGAGCGTTCCAGGGACAAGACGTAAAGGAAAATCTCCCCAAAGGTTTATAGACAGAACAGAAAATGTAACTCTATCAAAAACTGAAGAAAAAAAAACAATTTGGCTGGAGTTAGGTGATAAATGCTTTAAATAAAATAACTTGACTCTACCTGTCATAGACAACAATAAAAACCTGATAAATGTTCTAACTCCTTACCCTAAAATTGGCTGGAGTTCCACTTTAAAAATGTCAGCATAATTATTTCTCTGTGAGTTGCTTGTTAAAGCTGATCCAGTCAGAGTGCAATCAATTGTCCCGTCAGTTATTTCCACCGCATACATATGCAGCTTGCTACTAGCCTTGTAGTGACTAGTTAAACTGACAGTTGTTGCTTCAATGAGCTGCATTCATATCTTTGTGGTGCAATTAAGAGCTGACCTGCTCTTGTGCGGCTTGATTGTACATAACCCTTAAAAGAGGTTTTCAGCTTGTAGCGGGGCCCTTTTGTTATGCTGAGAGATGTGGGTCACTGCCTTGGATCTCTGCTTCTCAGTGCTTTCAGAGGCCCATTGAGAGCAGTTCCAAAGCTACTTGGCAGTTTTCCTTCAAAGCAGCTCTAACCTCTGAAAAATGTATTGAAATCGAAGTCCTGCTTAGCAGCCTGTTTATATAACAGTTCTGGATGGTCAGGCATTAGAAAAGCCACTGGTGTTTTGCACAGCAGAGTGGTGTATGGAAAAATTGTTACTTTAGAACACATTTTTCATCCAATCATGGGTCTGGTTTACACTGGCAGCATAGGGGCAAATAAAAGCAAGGATCAACTGTCAATTTTTAGCACCCCTTTGCCGCCCATGTAAATTAGGTCTACAGTGGCTAGAGATACTGCCAAGCCGCAAGCTAACACAGCCAACAGCCATGTTAGCACACATTGCCGTGGGCAACATGTTATATTTGGCAGGCAAATGTGACCCATTTAACCGAATAAGAGTGCTCTGCCACCATGTGTAATGCATAAGGTAGTGGCGCAGTGCGGTGAGCTTTCAGTGGTTAAATCAGGTGTTCAAGAGGTGACATATCACCTTTAAGCTACCTGTCAACTGGCTCTAAAAAGTGTTGCACCGCAGTCTGCTTTTCAGAAGGGTGGTAAACTCTACTGCATGTGCTAACAAGGCCATGCTCAAGCTGTTGAAAAAAAGACTCAAACTTTGTACACAAAGACAAGTACACATTGCTTGCATTTGGCTGGGTCTAATTTCCTAAGGCCAGTTCAGGCATTGAGAAATTATAACATTGCTTCCATTTTGGCATTGCTGTTATTATCCTCTCCACTTGGCTTGTTCATAATCCTGTCTCAATCCCAATGACGTTTGGAAATTTCCAAGGTATACAAATGATGCAGTGAAGTGTGACAAACCGCCAAGATACAGCTTCCTTCACTCTGGAACCAGGAACCAGATATTATAGCTAAGCATTGCACCCAAGAACTAGATGACACTAGCTTAGGTGCAAACAGGAACTGACTTTACTGTAAATTCACACAGAATATATACGGCAAAAAAACAGGTAAGAGCTTAATAACATTATCCTAAACAATGCAAACTGTAAACAGTAATATCAGTACATCTAATGAACATCTAACAAACATAAACAGTAAGCTAATCAACAGCTAGCAACTAATAGCTAAGGGTGATCTAATCAAACCGTAATCTAATTAACATCTACATATAAGCCTCCCACAATAGTTTGGTAACGAGGTGAAGTGGACACACTAGTAGCAGACAGACAGAAACAAAAGGTGACTCAGTTAAGAATGGGGATTCACACATACGAGACACAGAATGCGGAATTATACAATGAGAGAAGGACACCTTAAAGTGGATGTAAACTCTCACATATACCCAGTGAAGTGAAAAGCCTCCGATGATACACAGGGATGAAACAAATCTCCCTACATAAGTATAGCGGCCTCACCCCCTACTCCCTTGATATAAAATGGCTGGCTTGTCTAGGGGTTTGAGGGAGGAGGGTGAGAAACACTAATACCAGCTCTTACCTCATGTGTGTGTGAGGTTTGAGCTAAGTTCAAGTTTATCTTCGGGTCTGCTTTCCGTACGGAGCCTCTGTTTCTCCTGTGGAGGTTGATTTGCCACCACTAGAGATAGGGCACTTTGCTGCCAGTAATAGAGTTCCACACCATGAACAGTCCAACACTTATTTATTTATCTTGTAGCAATGAACAGTACCGGTTGAACTTGACACAGACAGGGTGTGGGTATGAGTAGGTCCAGGCACAAGCTCTCTCCTATTCCAAAGAGTGCAAATAGGCTTGGCGCACAATCGCTGCCACGATTGTGAATTTGGTTCCTGCCACAAACCTTGGTGAACGTTGAGGCCTCTGCCACAGACCTGAGTGTAGGTCTCTGCCAACAACCTGGGTTTAGTTGGGTCGCTGCCACCAACCATAAGCATGTGAACTACCTTCCTTAAGAGAATGGCCCCTGTCAGGGAAGACATCCATCCGGACGGTCTCCAGAGGCCCACCTGTCACCGACAATATGCTGCACCGGATCTTCGGCAGGGACACATCTCCGGTCTCTTACGCCCTGGATTCAGGCACCCATACCTTGGGCACCTTAGGTATGTTCCATCCCTCGCGGGACCCAGTGGAAGGTACTGGGCCCCAGGTCTTCTGTAAAGTACCTCACCCCAGACTTAAGGTGTCTGGGATGGAACTCGAACTCCACATGTCCAGGCCAAGGGTGCCTGGACACCGACTGCGGACAGCAGCCAACAGGCTGAAGGTGCCTGGGACTTCCACCTCGTGTGCAAGATGTCCGCCCCCTTTATACCCTCTCCCAGCAAGCACAGCGGGTTCCCCGCCCCGCTGTACAACTGCTGCAAGAGGTCACAAATGGTACGGCACTGCAGTGGTGGTTCAACCCCGGCCCAAGGCGACAGCGCCACCCACTGGGCCACAGGGAACTGACACCACTGATATCTTCACACAAATAAATAGCATTACTCTAACAATCAGTGCATCTGGGTCATGCTAACACCCAGATGCTGCCCCTAAATGTATATACCCACTTTTAAAAAGGATCTGAATGCACTCCTAGACAGAGCAGTGACAGCGGGCATCTTTTCTCCAAGTGAGAGAGAGATGTTCATCCCTGATGCCCCTATTATGCCCATTTTTCATCATCTACCTAAGTTACATAAGGGGTATCATCCATTGTCAGGTAGACCCATAGTGGCAGGCATTGGGTCATTAAATGAGCGATTGGGTGAATGGGTCGACCATCAGATACAGCCGCTGGTGTCTGCTTTACCCGGTTTCCTTAGGGACACCAAGCAACTTTTATCATATGTCCAGTGCCTTAAATGGGACCCAGATTATGTCTGGGTCAACTGCGATGTAGCTAGTCTATACTCCTCCATCCCCCACTCCTTAGGACTTCAGGCCAGTGGTGTAGCGTGGGGGGACCAGGGGGGCGGTTGCCCTGGGTGCAAAATTTAGAGGGGCGCAGCGGCAAGCGGCAGGTTACCTGCAGCTCTTCTCCTGCGCTGTGCAGTCTAGGAGACTGTGAGCTCTTCCGCTTCGCTATGAGGAAGAACTTGCGGTGAAGTCCCCGCACACTGACACAGCAGTGAGTAAATGAACACTGAAGACCATCCATGATTATACCCAGGGATTGTGACCGTGCGGAGACTGGGGGGAAGGAGGAGGGCGTCCTGCCTGTGCATGTCAGTGGCTGCTACGTGGCCCCGGAACTCTGACCCTGCACCGACCACCCCAGGACTGGAGGAAACAGGGGCCAGGAGGAAGAGGATGAGGCATCAGCCACACAGACAGAAGCCCCTCCTCACCGCCAGCTGCACGGACATTGTGAGTACTCCTCTACAGAGGAAAGCTCTGTATGGGATGATGGCAGCCGGAGGGGGGCTGGTGCTGAGCTCTGAACTGGAATCTGTGGGAACGAGAGCTTTGTATTTGGGGGGGAGATGTACACAGCGCACCCCCCTCAACCCTGCACGCCTCACCAAACGCACCCCCCTCAACCCTGCAAGCCACACACAGCGCACCCCCTCAACCCTGCATGCCACACACAGCGCACCCCCCTCAACCCTCCACTCCATACACAGCGCACCTCTAAACCCTGCATTCAGTACACAGCACACCTCTCAACCCTGCACTCCATACACAGCGCACCTCTCAACCCTGCATGCCATACAAAGCGCATCCCTCAGCCTTGCACTCCATACACAGCGCACCCCTCAACCCTCATTGCTAATAATTAGTTCCGTTTCTTCTTTTCTGTCTATTGGTCGGTCCCGTCACTGCCGCAGTCTGTAGTATGCATCCAGTGAGATGATGTGCTGTAACCTTAAGCAACAAATCAGTGGGTTGTAATGATGTGCTGTAACTTCTAGCAACCAATCAGTGAGTCATAGTGATGTGCTGCAATGTCTAACAAGCAATTTGAGAGCATGAATAATGTGCAGTGACCTCCAGCAATCAGTGATCAATAATAATTTGCAATAACCTCTAGCAACAAATCAGTTTGTAGTAATGATGTGCAGTGACCTCTAGCAAACAATAGGTAAGCGGTAATTATGTGCAGTATCGTCTAGCAACCAATCAGTGAGCAATAATAATGTGTGTAGTAGACAGTGTAGGAATCAGGTGGGTCAGTGTAGTGGTCAGTATAGGAATCAGGTAGGTCAGTGTAGTGTTCAGTATAGGAATCAGGTAGGTCAGTGTAGTGGTCAGTATAGGAATCAGGTAGGTCAGTGTAGTGGTCAGTATAGCAATCAGATAGGTCAGTTTAGTGGTCAGTGTAGGAATCAAGCAGATCAGTATAGGAATCAGGTAGGTTAGTATAGTGGTCAAGTAGGTCAGTGTAGGAATCAGGTTGGTCAGTACTACTGTACTAGTTGAAGGGACTCAGAGTGCTAAAAATCCGCGGGTTAGGGGGCGCAAATCTCTTGCCCTGCCCTGGGCACTGACAACCCACTCTACGCCACTGCTTCAGGCTGTTGCCTTTTTTCTGAAACATCATAGTCACTGCTCCTTGGTACATCAAGAGTTTGTTTTATGCTGTTTAGAGTACTTATTAACCCACAATTTTTTTATGTTCGATGGGGACCACTACCTCCAGAAATGCGGGGCCTCGATGGGCGCCAAATTTTCCCCCTCCCTTGCCACTCTATACATGGGATGGTGGGAGAGGTTCCGCATTTTTGGCACTGGTTGTCCCCATCATTCAAGGGTTATGTTTTTCCATCGTTTCATAGACGATTTGATCTTCATATGTACCAAGGATGTGGGTGACATAGATGAGTGGCTCCTGTACCTTAATGACAACGGTCTTAATCTCAAATTTACAGGTGTTATGGACCATAGACAAATATAATTTTTGGATGTTTTTTTAACAGGTGAAGGGGATAGCATCTCCTCTAAGCTTTTCAGGAAACCATCAGCTGGCAATTCCCTGTTGAGGGCAGACTCAGGTCACCCTAAGCACACCATTAAAGGTATCCCAGTGGGTCAATTTTTAAGGCTGAGACGTGTGTGTAGTGATGAGTCATCTTTCTTGAAAGAAGCTTCTGCCATGAAGACACGGTTCATGGAGAGGGGATACACAGCCTCTGTCCTTGATAAGGCGTTTAATATAGCCCATAAGACTGAAAGAAGTCACCTCCTTCATGACAATATCAACAGGCATAAAAGTAGAGACGGAGGGAGACATAGACTGGACAAGTCCATTAATGTTCTTGTTTTCTCCACCCCCTATAGTCTAGAGTTCAATAAAATCAGAAGTACAATAGAAAAATATCTGCCAATCTTGTATAATGACCCTATATACTGTATGTTCAAATTTTGTCTAAGGGTATTAAATCTGTGTCACGCAGAGCCCCCACCATTGGTGGGGCATTGTCCCCTAGCCTTTACACAAGTAGGTCCCAATGTTCACATTGGCTCCAGTTTAAAGGATCATTTCGATGTGGAGGTAATTGTTACTCATGAAGCCCCCACATTTTACGGGTTGATATCATTCACTCCAGATCCTTAGATAAAGATTTTAAGGCGTCATCTTTCATCAATTGTAACACTAGGTATGTAGTGTATGTAGTCACTTGTGAACAATGTTCTGTCCAATACGTTGGGCGCACGACCCGCAGGTTAAGGGATAGGCTATATGACCATCTTTATGATATATCCAGAAACCATTCCACTAACATAGCGAGGCATTGGAATTTATGTCATGATAAAGATGTTCGTAGCCTACGGATCCAGGGGGTTGAAAAAATCATGTTATCAAAAAGGGGAGGTGATAAGTTTAGGTTACTCTGTAAGAGAGAGGTTTATTGGATATTCCATCTCAATACCAGGCAGCTTACCGGCCTTAACTTTGAGTGGGTTATCTCATACTTTTATGAGTGATTTTTCATGATTTTTTTCATATCAATCCCACACCACTCCTACACCCCCTCACTGGACTTTGTACATTTTTTACACTTCACATCCGATATGCCAGTATTGATAGCATATTTTGTTTGAGATATACATGGGATTTCCCCATCGCAGAATAGTTACTTATTTTTACTTCTATCTTTATGATTTTTCTTGATGGGGTACCATGGTTGTTCGCTGTGTGCCAATACATTCCATCTCAGTTCTGCTTGGCTCATATATTCTTTTCTTTTTCTGCTATGTTCCCCCTTTTCTTAAATTTGGTTACCATATGATTACATGGATATGAATTAATATTGAGGAGGGACTGTATCATCTTTCAGCGGATTAGATTATTTGAGCTACACGCACCAGCATTGATGCACACGGGGGGTAAACGTTTGTTTTTCTTCCCTTTTTGCGTATTTGTTGGTGCATGAGAGTTTTTATTACATATGGTATTATTTTATGTGTTATGTCTTTTCTCTCTTTTTTTTTTTTTTTCTAGGTTGCACCGGTGCCTCTCTTCCTAAACATGAGATTGTTCTTTTTTATTATTATATGTTTTTGATATGTGGAATCTCCAGCAGGGGGGTTGTTCTCTATATGCTTAATGGTTACACTTTGGATTGTAGATGCTCATAGGTGCTTTCTATTACATTACTTACGACATACATGTGTTTTACATTTGTCTAATTACTTAGGTGTATATATGTACCTGTATGTATATTCAGCACTTTAGCTATGATTAAGCACCGTGTCTGGTGTGAAACATGTCAGCGGCAGTGCAGTTAGTCTGTACCAACTTTTGATGCCTTGATTTTAACTTTACAATAAAAGGTGAATATTTGGAGTGCGGCTATACAGCTATTTCTTTTTCAATCATCTCTGTTGCAAACAGAGCCAGCACCCTGTTTAACTGCGGAGACAGCTGATCGTAGGAGAGGTAATTTTAAAGGCTTATATGCATGGTATTGTCATAAAAAGTGTTTGGGGACCTGGGTCCTGCCCTAGGGGACATGTATCAATGCGAAAAAAAGTTTTAAAAACTGCAGTTTTTTCTGGAGAAGTGATTTTAATAATGCTTAAAATGAAACAATAAAAATGAAATATTCCTTTAAATATTGTGCCTGGGATGTGTCTATAGTATGCATGTAAAGTGGCGCATTTTTCCCATTTTTAGAACAGTCCCACAGCAAAATTACATTTCTAAAGAAAGAAAAGTAATTTAAAACTGATTGCGGCTGTAATGAATTGTCGGGTCTCGGCAATACAGATAAAACTCATTGAAAAAAATGGCATGGGTTCCCCCCCAGTCCATTACCAGGCCCTTCAGGTCTGGTATGGATATTAAGGGGAACCCTGTGCCAAATAAAAAAAAAATGGCATGGGGTCCCCCCAAACTCCATACCAGACCCTTATCCGAGCATGCAACCTGGCAGGCTGCAGAAAAAGAGGGGGGACAAGAGAGCGCCCCCTTCTGAATCGTACCAGGCCACATGCCCTCAACGTGGGGGGGGATGGGTGCTTTGGGGCAGGAGGGGCTCTGCACCCTCCCCCCAAAGCACCTTGCCCCCATGTTGATGGGAACAAGGGCCTCATCCCAACAACCCTTGCCCGGTGGTTGTGGGGGTCTTATAGGAATCTGGAAGCCCCCTTTAACAAGGGGAACCCCAGATCCCAGCCCCCCATGTGAATCGGTAACGGGTACATTGTACCCCTACCATTTCACAAAAAAAAAGTGTCAAATATAGTAAAAAAATACAGGAGACACTTAGGGACACATCCTTTATTAAAAAATAAATATGTCACGCGATGTCCATTCATCTTCTATCACGCCGCCCGACGAGTTGAAAAAACAAAAACGCAACAGCTCCGCCTCCATGGGAGGCTCCCGCCGAGTGATGCTTCTTCTCAATGGAAGCTGTTAAATAGCTAAGGGTGGGGCCACACCGGTGAGGTAAACGGGTGACCCCCTCTGACGCCACATGATGTCAGAGGAAGGCAGGGTCACCCGTTTACGTCACCAGGTGTCCCGGCCCTCAGCTATATAAGAGCTGGATCAGCATCTTAACTTGTGACATGTGCTCAGGGGCAATGTTGGCAATGCAAAATTTATTGAAAAAAAATGGCGTTGGGTCCCCCCCAAAATCCATACCAGACCCTTATCCAAGCCCACAGTCTGGCAAGCCAGGAAATGGCGGGACGAGCAAGTGCCCCCCCCCCTCTTGAACCATACCAGGCCACATACCCTTAACATGGGGGGGTGCTTTGGGGCAAGGGGGGGCTCTTTTTCCCGCAACCCCAGGCTCTGGTTGTGCGGGCTATGTGGGCAGGGGGCTTATTGGAAAATGGAAGCTCCCTTTAAGAAAGGGGGCCCCCAGATCCCGGTCCCCTATGTGAATGAGTATGGTGTACACAGTACCCCTATCCATTCACCCCCAAAAAACTGTGTACTGTAAGAAAAACCAGGAGGAAGTTTTGGACAAGTCCTTTATTGAAAAATGAATAATGTCCCCAGTGGTAGTTCCAACATCAATCACGGCCACCCGATAAAAAAAAAAAGAAGCTCTTGCCCCGACGAAGATGCCTGCCGTTCTGTCAGCTCCGGTGTCTGACAGTTCTTATATGACCATGGGGCGTGGCTTTGTGGTGACATCACATGGAGACCCTGTCCCCTTGTGACATCACAGACCCATCATGCCTGGTGCGGTGTAGATTAGGCCTTAATGAGGAGAAAAAATATAAATACAGCTATGTGAAATTAAGAAAATAATTCCTGTTCTGAATGCTATCGTTACATAAAATAACCACATAAAGTTATTAGATTTCAATATTTTTTTCTGACAGTGGTCCTTCAAATGTCCTTTTCTTGATTTACATGCTTTACGATAATTATAGAACAATTTACTGTGTATATAATTGCAAATAATAAATTAAAATAGTTTGCCTGAATGCATCATGTTGTACAGTTACGTCGCTATATTGAATAATGAACACATCAAAGCCTTGCCAGTATCGACAGAGAATTATCCGTGCTGGAGGGTGACTCTATAAGCTTCTTATGGATAGAGAATTAAATCCCGGTTCATAGAGAAACTGTAATATATTTATATAACCCTCTCCTGACATATTCGCCAGTCCCATTGGAGGGTTCTGGAAATGGCAGAAGAGCCAACGATGTGTACTGCAAATATAGCCAATTCTCTGCATTAGTGGAATTTTATTACATTGTTTAAATAGCTAAAATCCATGTGCTTGCTGTGTAAACTGTAAACTCTTTGCATAGAAACAGTTTATTTAAATCCCAACTTCGGGATTTTTTAAATCTCCCAGCAGGGTTTCAAACAAAATTGTCCTTAGGCTAGGTTCACACTATTGCAGGTATGGGAAAGCATGTAATTTGCATGTCTTCCAGCACCCGCAGCAAAAATATGCTGCTTAATTCTTAATGGCACCCCATGCAAAAATGTGGCGGTGTTTACCATGAGCAGCTTTGGCAAAATGCGGTTTCCTTGCGGCCGTGTTTTAAGAAAAGGTCAGGGACATTATCACACAAAGTTGACCAAAAAAATTGACCCCTCTTTGCCGGCTACATGCTGGTGGTGTTGTTGATACAAAACTTGGCAGGTTTATGTTGTTAGGAGCAGTTTAGGAGTGGATATGGTCGCAACCTTGTGTATGTACCCGGAACATATGTAACCACTTTACTGTCTACAACTTCTTTTGTATTCTTGAAAACCTAATGAAGAGAGATTAACATAAATGCTAATTGGATACTGGATAAGCTTTGGGCATGTGCCAATGGCATCAGTTGGACATTGGTTACAAAGCTTCTGAGATCATTTAGAATTAATTGATAGGTGTATTGTGTGATGGACGCGATGTCAGACCTTGGCCATCTTCACCAACTTGTGACAAATGGCTGGTCAAACTCACACCAGGATGACTCACCGTGCACAAACATAAGATGTTCCAGCTCGGAGTGCCACAATCAAGTGCCAGCAGACTGAGAGCAATTGTTTCTGGGTTTGGTTAACTAAGCAATTTATCCTTTATACCCCAAATCAATTTATCCTTTATACCCCAAATCAATAACTACCACCAGATATTTTTATTGTAAACTATCAAACATTCACACTGACAATTAGGACTTATAATAAATGTCCATACTACCCATAGTCACCACAGACAGGATTATCAAGAGATTTACCATTTAGTAGTGCTTTTCAAAGACACAAGGATTCTTTAAGTTCTGTTTTGGTGACAATATTAATGATTTTGAAATGTCGTTTGATAAACAACAAGGTCTGTTGGCATGGACCATAGGGTGAGTACATGGATTGAAACCTGGCTACAAGGGCGAGTTCAGAGGGTGGGGATAAGTGGGGAATACTCTAATGGTCAGGGGTGGGTAGTGGGGTCCCACAGGATTCTGTGCTGGGACCAATAGTATTTAATTTGTTCATAAATTACCTGGAGGATTGGGCAAACAGTTCAAGCTCTGTATTTGCAGATGATACTAAACTAAGCAGGGCAATAATGTCTCTGCAGGAAGTGGAAACCTTGCAAGAAGATCTGAACAAATTAATGGGGTGGGCAACTACATGGAAAATCAGGTTTAATGTGTAAAAATGTAAAAAAATGCATTTGGGTGGCAAAAATATGAATGCAATCTATACACTAGGGGGAGAACCTCTGGGGGAATCTAGGATAGAAAAGGACCTGGGGGTCCTAGTAGACAATAATGCATCAGGAAAAACAAAAGGGTTCAAATGTGAAAACACTTAACAAATACAAAACACAATATATTAAAGCGTTAGCTCTGTGCCATTCCCATTAAAATAAGCTAAAATAAAGCTAAAATTAGATCAATAAAAAAGGTCCATATTCCCGAAGGTATGGGAATAAATGTGTAAAAGTCTGGCTAACACAAATGGATGCTTGCAGGCTGCCTTTTAAAAATGGTGTTGGGGATTCACAATCTGTAATATAAGAGGGCAGGGAAAAGAAGCGCCAAGCAGGCATAGTGTAGAATAGTTTAATTAGGGTTAAAATAAAACATGATGGCTGACAAAGGAGGCGTGGCTAGCCTCCAAAACGTGTTCCTATTGGTCCGCACAAGGGACGTGGTGACAGCTCTGGAGAGTAACACACTCTGGAAAGTACCGGTATACCCGACAACTTATCCCAGCCTTAGAGGGCAGCCTGACGCTGGCTCTTCCGTGATGGTTCCTTGGCTCATCCCGCTCCCTCCTTGCAGCTTTTTCACATCATTTTGGATAGAGACTCCAGTGCCAGGCTCATACTCGGACCTTCCTCCCTTGCTATCTGTCATCCCTTCTCCTACCCGCTTGTGAGTGCATATACACATGTTTTATTTTAACCTTAATTAAACTGTGCTACACTATGCCTGCTTGGCCCTTCGTTTCCCTGCCCTCAAACACTTAACAAAGTCTGTTGAATGAGTTCAGCAAAGTCCAATCAATGAGCAAGATGGATCAAAGAATTTGGCTAATGTTCCTTGTTTGATGTTAAAAAGAGAGCTCTAGACTGCTGATTAAAATCAAAAACGTGTAGCGCTGTCAAACCATGACCTTAATGATTAAAGTGAAACAAAATAATCTAATATAATTCAATAAAGTTGAAAAAGGGAAAAATTAAAAAAGGGAAAAATAAAAATGATTATTAATAGTCCAAATGTCCCAATTCCACATCCATAAAGACAACTCAAAATGTGTGCTGATCCAATGTTTAAATTGTGAAGACATCCAGTGCTCCCCACAGGATAGACAGGGTAAGTATATCTGCTTACCAGATTTTAAGACCCTCCAGGGTCTATCTGCGCATTAGTGAGCTTTCACCTCTCACCATGGGCTCAACCGCATTCACTACCCAGCCTACTTAATTGTATTCCATAGGTGTATATTCCACAGTTATCATCAGTTGAGGTAACTTCTGAAGTTCTGATTCCCTGGGACGAGATAAACAGAAAGACTATATTCAGGCCCGGATTTACTCCCTTTGCCGCCCCAAGGCCAGGTCCTTCCTGTATACCAATCTCCTCCACACAGCCCCCTTCCCTCTATAACAGTCTTCTCCACACAGCCCCCTCCCTGTATACCAATCTCCTCCACAGCTGCCCCCTCCCTTTATACCAATCTCGTCCACAGCCCCCCTACCTGTATACCAATCTCCTCCACAGCCCCCCTCCCTGTATACCAGTCTCCTCCACACAGCTCCCTCCCTGTACACCAATCTCCTCCACACAGCCCCCTTTCCTGTATACCAATGTCGTCCACGCAACCCCCTTCCCTATATAACAGTCTCCTTCACACAGCCCCTTTCCCTGTATAACAGTCTCCTCCACACAGCCCCCCTCCCTGTATACCAATCTCCTCCACAACTGCCCCCCTCACTTTATACCAATCTCCTCCACAGCACCCTCCCTGTATAGCATTCTCCTCCACAGCCCCCTTCCCTGTATGCCAATCTCTTCCACAGCCCCCTACCTGTATAGCAGTCTCCTCCACAGCCCCCCTCACTGTATACCAATCTCCTCCACAGCCCCCTCCCTGTATAGCAGTCTCCTCCACAGCCCCCCTCTCCCTTACCTCACAGCAGGAAGAAGACATAGGATGCGGCATATCCGAGCAGAGGGCGGGAGATGTTAAACTTTCCAATTAACAGACAGACAATTTGTTGCTATGACTGCCCCTAACAACCAATAACAGGCTTTTTAACTTGAAAAGTTGGACAGCTCCTACCTTCTGCTCAGACATTCTGTCTTCTACCTGCTGGATGAGAGCGGCGGCAGGGGAAGGAGGAATCACACAGGAGAGGAGAAGAGAGGACACCCAGGCAGGCTGAACTACATGTTCACTGTCTCCTGCACATGCACATGCACTCCTCCCCCACCCCACTCTCTCTAGCAGCGATACTCTGCAGCCAGCACTGGACCTTGCAGTGCAGGTAGCTTAGTCTGCACTGCAGCACCACCACCTTGTATACCTGAGCAGAAGAAGGTGGGCGCAGTCATCTTGGAAGTGGCAGCACAAATGAAACACCTCACTGCTCACCACCGTATGTAGCCAGCATAGCTGCGGCACCGCCCCTGCACCCACTGCCGCCCCGGGGCCTTGCCTGGAATCCGGCCCTGGCCCTGAAATTACTTCAGCTAAACTATTCACTAGAGGTGGGTATCCAGGACAGTTATCTGGTTAAGATTAGTAATTACTTCAGCCTTGATTTGACAGTTTTATGACTGATATCAGAGCAAGACTAGGATGTGGATTGTCCTGTTAATAGGAAGCAGATAGGCTAAATCAAAAGGTTATCTGGTTGCCCTGCATTGTTTTGATGTTAGGGCTGTGACAGCAGGAAGGTAAAGTCACCTGGTTGCATCCAGGGGGGTAGATATATTTCGCCCAGATTCAGGCTTTACGCCGACTTATACAACTAGGGAGTTGATGAAGCCCAGCTGAGGCTAGTGGGCTCATGGATGACTCATACCTCTAGGGAGAGGGCTGGGCGTCGTGCAGGCAGGGAGTTGATGAGACCAGCTGAAGCTTGTCAGCTCATTTAAAGGCCTCTATAAAAACTCCCAGCTTCATTAGATGTTAGCTCATGCCTGGAACCAGACCTGTGTGGACTGTCTAGGGAGAGTGAACCCCTGTGCGGTGAGGCAAAGCCTGTGTGGCTATTTATTTGGACTTTTACTAAACCAGGGACTTAGGGACTAGGACAGCACCAGGCTGATCCCAGTTGTTAGTTTAGGAAACCTGCATGTTTAGTCAGAGGTCAAACTGACCAGGATTTATTTTGTTCATGTTTCTTGTTGGCTTTGCTGTGTTTTTGTCACTGTACATAGAGAAATAAACCGCACCTTTTGATTTTGAAAACCACAACCTCCGTCTGCTGGCCCTGTTTTTGTGTGGGGAGCCGAACCAGGGGGTCACACACACCCGCTACCGAGTTAACCCCCTCACAGTTGGTGGAGAATGCGGGCAGTTTTTTTTAAGCCAGCATGGAGGAGATACTGAAACAGCTGGCTCTAGCAAATGCCAATCAACAGCAGACAAATGCAGGTTTGCAAAGGAGCCTTGCAGCCCAGCAGCAAGCTCATCAACAAGCCCAGCAGCAATCTGAGGCCCGCTTCATAGACCTGTTACAGAAGCAAGAGCAGAGACTACAACAAATGGAAGCAGTAATGCAGCAACGTCCGCAGACCAGTGAGGAAAGCCGTCCCCACTAATACCGCGTCCTTTGGGGTGAGTCGTTTATTGACAAAAATGACTGGAGAGGATGATCCAGAGGTATTTTTGACCACATTTGAAAGGACTGCTGAAAGAGAAAAGTGGCCTGAGGAGCAGTGGGCTGGACTGGTGGCTCCTCTGTTAACTGGTGAATCGCAGAAGGCTTACTATGACCTAGAGCCTGACCAAGCAAAAGACTATGTGATGCTAAAAGCTGAAATATTGGCAAGGCTGGGTGTCACCCTGGCTGTCCGGGCTCAGCGTGTGCATAACTGGACTTTCCAGCTTGGAAAACCCCCCAGGTCTCAAATGTATGATCTCATTCACCTGAGCAGGAAGTGGCTACAGCCAGAGACTTTGTCCGCACCAGAGATTGTGGAACGTGTTGTAATGGATCGGTTTTTGAGAGCTCTTCCTACTGCCATCCAAAAGTGGGTAAGCCATGGAGACCCAGAGACGGCCGGTGGTCTTGTGGATCGTGTAGAGAAATACTTGGCTACAGAGAACCTGACGGCCTCTTCCAGAGACTCTCGGACTTTCCACCCTAAGACCAGACCATCCCCAGGGGCGGATAAGAGGATTCCAAGGGGTGAGGGTGGAGAGAGTGAGAGGGTGGGAGCTCTGCCCAAAGTTTGGCGAGAACAGCCTGGGAAGTCAGGGGCTCAAGAGGCAGCCAAAAGGATTGTTTGCTACCGCTGCCGGCAAGCGGGACATATTGCAGCAAATTGCCCGGTTGTGGAGGAACCCATGCAATGTGACTTTCTGACGGACAGACGTCAGTCGCTGTGTGCGACAGTCGCATGCACTGCCATTCGGGGAACTGAGAAACATTTATGCAAAATGTGTATTAATGGTAGAAATGTTGTGGTATTGCTGGATTCAGGTAGCCTTGTGACCCTGATAAAGGCTGAATTAGTTAAAACAGAGGTCTCTGGGAATAGCAAGGTAGCTGTTATTTGTGTGCATGGGGACACCCGAGAGTATCCAGTGACTACAGTGTGTTTCGAGACCCCCAAAGGTACCCTCTCTCATCCAGTGGGGTTAGTATCTCAATTACCGCATGATGCCATTGTGGGAAGGGATTTTCCGAAGTTCTGGGAACTGTGGGATGATCCTGAGCCCCCCACTGGTGCCCCTATGTACCAGGAATGTGATAGCCAGAACTCCTCTGAGAGTGGTGAGGACTCTCCAGAATTTCCCTTGTCAGTATTGGCAGGGGAGACTCAAGAAACTGGAGAGGAGCCCACCTCCTCAGACGAAAACCTACCGTCTGTGGAGTTTTCTGATCTGGAGGTTCACAGGGAAAATTTTGCCACAGAACAGTTAAAAGACCCAGCCCTAATAAAGGCACGGGAAAACGTAGTGGAAATAGATGGCGAGTTAGTGAACCCAGATAATACCTGCACTTACCCATACTTCAGCGTAGAGAAGGACCTACTGTATCCGGTGGCAAAAAGGGCAGAAGAAACCGTTGAGCAGCTTGTGGTGCCCAAACCTTACAGGAAGTTGGTGTTGGAGTTGGCCCATGGGCACATTCTTGGAGGTCATCTGGGGACAGAGAAAACCCGAGAGAGGGTATTACAGAGATTCTATTGGCCTGGGGTGATGAAGGACATAGAAAATTATTGTTCCTCCTGCCCTGTGTGTCAGAGGTCGGCCCCGATGCCACATTTCCGTAGCCCGCTGGTCCCTCTACCCATCATTGAGGTCCCGTTTGAGAGAATCGCAATGGATTTGGTAGGTCCTATAATCAAGTCCGCTAGGGGGCACCAGTACATATTGGTTATAATGGACTATGCCACCCGTTATCCAGAAGCGATCCCTCTCAGAAATACCTCGGCCAAAACCATAGCCAAAGAGCTATCTCTTGTTTTTAGCCGGGTGGGTATTTGTAAAGAACTGCTTACGGACCAAGGTACACCCTTTATGTCCCGGGTTATGAAAGAGCTGTGTAAATTGCTCAAAGTGACGCAATTGCGTACATCTGTGTATCACCCCCAAACCGATGGGCTGGTTGAAAGATTCAACAAAACCCTAAAACAAATGTTGAAGAAAGTGGTGGATAGAGATGGAAAGGATTGGGACTGTCTACTTCCTTATTTGATGTTTGCTATTAGGGAGGTGCCCCAATCCTCTACGGGATTCTCCCCCTTTGAGTTACTGTATGGGAGACACCCAAGAGGGCTGTTGGATATTGCCAAGGAAACTTGGGAAAGTGAGAGTTCTCCCCACAGGAGTGTGATTGAGCATGTCGCCCTGATGCAAGATCGAATTGCACAGGTAATGCCCATCATGAAGGAACATTTGGCCCAAGCGCAGTTGGCTCAGCAGAGAGTGTACAACCGTGGAGCAAAGACCCGTACCTTTTCCCCGGGGGATAGGATATTGGTACTTGTCCCTACGGTTGAAAGTAAATTCCTTGCCAAATGGCAAGGCCCCTACGAGATAATGGAAAAAGTGAGCGAAGTGAATTACAAGGTCAGACAACCAGGAAGGCGAAAGCCCGAACAGATATATCACGTTAATCTGTTGAAAGCCTGGAGGGATAGAGAGTCCCTAGTCGCAGAAACTTGGTCACCAGCTCAAACTGGTTGCGTGATTCCGGAGGTTGGAATAGCAGCCACCTTGTCACAACCCCAACAACAGGAGGTTAAGGAGTTTGTGCTTCGCAACAAGGAGGTGTTCTCTGAGCTGCCGGGACAAACATCTGGGGTAGAGCATGATATTATTACCCCGCCCGGTGAAAGGGTGAAGTTAAAACCCTATCGGATCCCAGAGGCCCGACGGGAGGCAATACGGGAGGAAGTACAGAAAATGCTGAACTTAGGGGTGATAGAGGAGTCCCAAAGTGATTGGTCTAGTCCCATTGTGTTGGTGCCTAAACCGGATGGGAGCTGGCGATTTTGTAACGATTTTCGTCAGTTGAACAAAGTTACAAAATTTGACACCTACCCCATGCCACGTATAGATGAGTTGATCGACCGGCTGGGAACAGCCCGATACATGACGACTCTTGACCTCACAAAAGGGTATTGGCAAATTCCCCTGGCCAAGTCGGCCAAAGAGAAAACCGCATTTGTAACCCCAGACGGGGCGTTCCAATATAAGAGAATGCCGTTCGGGTTACAGAATGCGCCGGCCACATTCCAGCGGAAAATGGACCAGATACTGAGGCCCCATCGGAAGTATGCTGCGGCTTACCTGGATGACGTAATTGTCCATAGCACAGATTGGGCCTCACATCTGCCAAAAGTGCAAGCAGTCCTAGACTCTATCCGGGAAGCGGGGTTTACGGCTAACCCCAAGAAGTGTACCATTGGGCAGGAGGAGGCCAAATATCTTGGGTACACCATTGGCAGGGGAGTGATAAAACCCCAACTCAACAAAGTCGAGGCCATCCAGAGTTGGCCACGTCCCAACAGCAAGAAGCAGGTACGGGCCTTTCTGGGAATCGCGGGTTATTATCGGCGCTTCATTCCCCACTTTGCTTCTAAGGCTGTGCCCCTAACCAACCTGACGAAAGGGAAAGGGTCGGTCATGATTAAATGGACCCCCGAGGCTGAGGCAGCATTCCAATTCTTGAAACAAGCCTTATGTAGCCAGCCAGTGTTGTACTCACCCGACTTCTCTAAAGACTTTGTCGTACAAAGTGATGCGTCAGATGTGGGGTTAGGAGCAGTATTGTCCCAGGTCTGGAACGGGGAAGAGCACCCAGTCATTTACCTCAGCAGGAAGTTGAAGTCCCATGAGGTAAATTACGCCACGGTTGAAAAGGAGTGTTTAGCGGTGAAGTGGGCTCTAGATTCCCTTCGGTACTATCTGCTAGGTAGGCACTTTGACATGGTTACGGATCACGCTCCGTTAAAGTGGATGGCTCAAAACAAGGAAACAAATAGAAGAGTGAATAGGTGATTCCTGGCCCTCCAGGAATTCAACTTCACAGTAAAGCATCGCCCTGGCGTTCAAATGGGGAATGTGGATGCTTTGTCTCGAGTACATGAATGCCTGATTGCTGGTGTTCCAACCCCGAGGTTAAAACAAGAGGGGGGGGTATGTGACAGCAGGAAGGTAAAGTCACCTGGTTGCATCCAGGGGGGTAGATATATTTCGCCCAGATTCAGGCTTTACGCCGACTTATACAACTAGGGAGTTGATGAAGCCCAGCTGAGGCTAGTGGGCTCATGGATGACTCATACCTCTAGGGAGAGGGCTGGGCGTCGTGCAGGCAGGGAGTTGATGAGACCAGCTGAAGCTTGTCAGCTCATTTAAAGGCCTCTATAAAAACTCCCAGCTTCATTAGATGTTAGCTCATGCCTGGAACCAGACCTGTGTGGACTGTCTAGGGAGAGTGAACCCCTGTGCGGTGAGGCAAAGCCTGTGTGGCTATTTGTTTGGACTTTTACTAAACCAGGGACTTAGGGACTAGGACAGCACCAGGCTGATCCCAGTTGTTAGTTTAGGAAACCTGCATGTTTAGTCAGAGGTCAAACTGACCAGGATTTATTTTGTTCATGTTTCTTGTTGGCTTTGCTGTGTTTTTGTCACTGTACATAGAGAAATAAACCGCACCTTTTGATTTTGAAAACCACAACCTCCGTCTGCTGGCCCTGTTTTTGTGTGGGGAGCCCAACCAGGGGGTCACACACACCCGCTACCGAGTTAACCCCCTCACAGGCCCATACGCATACTTAGAATATCGTAATAAAAGCTCCGCTTTCGAAACGTACACAGCTTTCGTCCAAAATTTTCCGAACAGACAAACACAATTTTTTTTTCATATAATACCAGTTAATCAGTACAGTTTTCATCTGAAAATACGATGCAGATACAATACAAAACATTACATCACTTTTGAATCTTTTTTCTGTTGCGGTCGCTGCAGTGCGCACAGGGATGGCTGTAAAAGCAGCGATTCCTCCTTCTTGAGTGGTGTGGCCTGTTGCGCAGTTGAGATGGATGGTTCTGGGTTTCTCAATGGGTGGCTCCACCTCAAATAGGAACTCTCCGCAGGCCTCGCAGTGCCCCGAACGGCTTCAGCTGACACACCAGTCCTGAACAGCCGGGACAAATCAAACCCAGAGCCTCAACGTCCATGCATGAGTACAGGGCGAATCGTCCCCGGGGCTTTAGCCGAATCCCCATATCCGTTATCGGAGCAGCAGTAGTCAGACTCGTGGCAGTAGGATGAATGGGAATCCACGATGCATTGGTGAACATGGCGACTCTCTGCTGATCCATTGCGCACTGCATTGTTGGCGCCAAAGTCCCCACGTGTAGTCCTTCACACGATTGGACTCCTCCCCTCTTGCACTCCAGTTCGCAGGCTTTCTCCTTCCCTGGGTCACGCCCACGAACTGAGCAGGGAGGGTGTGCCTCATGGCGCAGTGGCCAACATGTCTGACCTACTCGGAACTCTTTCGGGCAGACACTTTCAAATTCCAACAACTCCAGCTCCATTGTAGCACGAACACATCGCGTAGTAGCGGACCCTCACTCCCCCTCTCGCCTATTGTGAATTACTTGTGTCTAGGGGTATCTGAGAGAGGAGAGTGCAGGAACACTACGCCAAGCTCTCCCCTCGTATGTGTATGAGGGTTGAGCAGAGTTACTTGAATTAACTCCGGGTCTGTTCACTGCATACGAAGCCTTAGTTGTTCTGTGGAGATGTGTCTGCCAATAACATAGAGCCCCACACCAATCGAAAGTCCAACACTCCTTTATTTATTTTCTTGCAGGGTGAACACAATCAGTTGAACTTTCAGCAATGAACAAACAGGGGTGTGGATACGAGTAGGCCCAGGCACAACTGAACTCTCCTATTCCTTTGCTAGCGAATAGGCTTGGCGCACAGTCTTTGCCACCGACCGTGAATTTTGGTCGCTGCCACCGACCGGATGAACCATTGAGGCCCCTGCCACAGGCCTAATAGCAGGCCTCTGCCGCTGACCTGAGTTGAATAGCTGAACCGCTGCCACTGGTCATAGAACATGAACCACCTTCCTCTCTGAACTTGGCCCCTGTTTGGGGAGATATCCCTCCGGGCGGTCTCCAGAGGTTCATCCGGCACTGGCAATCTGCTGCACCAGGTCTTCGGATGAGTCCCTCCTCCGGTCCCTTACGCCACTGGATTCGGATGCCCCAATAACTCGGGCCCCCTAGGAAATCCCTCCTTAGCGGGACCCAGCGGAAGGTACTGGGCCCCAGGCCTCCGGCTGAGTACCTCACCCCAGGCTGAAGGTGTCTGGGATGGAACACGAACTCCCGGTGTCCAGGCCTAGGCCGCCTGGACCCCCGACCGCGAACAGCAGCCCTCAGGCTGAAGGTGCCTGTGACTCGAAACTCGTGGCGAAGATGTCCGCCCCCTTTATACCCTCTCCCAGGATGCACGGCGGGTTCCCCGCCCCGCCCCGCCATACAACCACTGCGAGAGGCCACAAAGGGTACGGCACTGCAGCGATGGTTCAACCCTGGCCCAAAGTGACAGCGCCACCTGCTGGGCCGCAGGGAACTATACATCACTGGTGTCTTCACCAGAATTTAAAAGTATATACCCGCTACACTTATGATATATTATGTATAATATAAATAATATATAATACATGAGGTAAGCAAAAAGAGACATAATAAATATAATAATAATCATAATAACATATTTAACCACTACAGCCCCGGACCATTTTGGCTGGTTAAAGACCAGGCCCCTTTTTGCGATTCGGCACTGCGTCGCTTTAACTAACAATTGCGCGGTCGTGCGACGTGGCTCCCAAAAAAAATTGATGTGCTTTTTTTCCCACAAATAGAGCTTTCTTTTGGTGGTATTTGATCACCTCTGCGCTTTTTATTTTTTGCGCTATAAACAAAAATAGAGCGCCAATTTTGAAAAAAATTCAATATTTTTTACTTTTTGCTATAATAATTATCCCCAAAAAATATCTAAAAAAAATGTTTTTCCTCAGTTTAGGTCGATATGTAGTCTTCCATTCTTCCACATATTTTTGGTAAAAAAAATCGCAATAAGCGTTTATTGATTGGTTTGCGCAATGGAATTAATTTTTATTAATATTTTTTTTTTTACTAGTAATGGCGGCGATCAGCGATTTTTATTGTGACTGCGACATTATGGCGGACACATCGGACACTTTTGACACATTTTTGTGACCATTGTCATTCTTACAGCGATCAGTGCTATAAAAATGCACTGATTACTGTGAAAATGACACTTGCAGTGAAGGGTTTAACCACTAGGTGGCACTGTAGGGGTTAAGTGTGACCTAATGAGTGATTCTAACTGAAGGGGGGCGTGGCTTGGCGCGTGACATCACTGATCGTCGTTCCCTATGACAGGGAACAGACGATCAGTGAGACTGCCACTAGGAAGAACGGGGAAAGGTTTGTTTACACTTACCTCTCCCCGTTCATCAGCTCTGTGACCCGATCGAGTCCCCGGGTCCCGCGGGCATGGAGCTTCGGACCGGGTCACGAACACGCTGCCGGCGGCGCGTGCGCGACCCACGGACAGGTTCTTAAAGGGGACGTACCTGTACGCACTTGTGCCTGTCCGTGCAATTCTGTCGACGTACATCGTCGTGCGGCGGTCCTTAAGTGGTTAAAGCAGAGTTCCACCCAAAAATTGAACTTTCGCTTTTTGGAACCCTCCCCCCCTCCGGTGTCACATTTGCCACCTTTCAGGGGGGGGGGGAGATACCTGTCTAAGACAGGTATTTGCACCACTTCTGGGTATTGACTCCCGCGGGAGTCACGCCCCTTCGCATCACCCCCCGCTGTCTTCTGGGAAACACATTGTTCCCAGGAGAGAGCGGGGACCAGTGATGGCGCATGCATGCGCAGTAGGGAACCGGGCAGTGAAGCCTCAAGGCTTCACTTTCTGATTCCCTCAACGAGAATGGCGGCGGCAGCATCCGAGGACCTAGCGACTGCTCAACCTCGTCTGCCGACATCGCGGGCGTACTGGACAGGTAAGTGTCCATTTTTTAAAAGTCAGCAGCTGCAGTATTTGTAGCTGCTGGCTTTTAAAAAAAAAATTGGCGGAACCTCCGCTTTAATATCAATGATAAATAGACAGGATTGGTACAAACAAGCTATAAATTAACTGAACATACAAATCAAATAGACATAATAATCATGATAAATGCAAACAATAAATACTATTAACAGAATTCATGATTTTGGGCAAACTTGACTTGGCACCCTTGAGTGAAGACTCAACGCGTTTCATGGCATTTACAGCCGATCATCAGGAGTAGGATGCATGAATTTGGCTACAAATAAATAGATAAATAAGTAAATGGAATGATATAGAAATAGAGATGGTGTGCCATGCTTTCTAAAAGAGAGCAGGAGCTAGCAGTTTATACATTACCTATGGAGCAGCCCATAGGTATGACTTAGCAGTTCCCATGATGGAATAGGACAGTGGCCTTGAATGAGCTTTCTCTCCTGGGATTGAGGCGGGACATCCCTCCCACTCCCCAATAAACAAAGAAAGCTGGAGAGAGGACCATGGGGAACAGCAGCCATAGGGCAGGTCAAGCAACCATGACACCGTTCCAAGATATGAGGTGTGTACACATAGGACACAGGATACCCAGCTCTGTGGATAAATGTGAAAAAATGGGTGAAAGTGATGGGTGCCGCCATCCCCGTGAGTCGGACCGCGGGTCCCGCGGACTTGATTGCCGCGGGGATCCCCGCGATCGTCTCACGGAGGTATAGAGCAGGGAGATGCTTGTGTAAACAAGCTCTCCCTGCTCTGCCTAGTGACAATGACACGGATCTCGGCTCCGTGCACTCGGAGCGGAGATCGGTGTCATGTGACACAGAGCCCAACCCCCCCTCAGTTAGAAACACAATGCAAGGAACACTTAACCCCTACAGCGCCGCCTAGTGATTAACCCCTTCACTGCCAGTGTAATTTTCACAGTAACCAGTGCATTTTTATAGCACTGATCGCTGTGAAAATGACAATGGTCCCAAAAATGTGTCAAAAGTGTCCGATGTGTCCGCCATAATGTCACTGTCATGAATAAAATCACTGATCGCTGCCATTACTAGTAAAAAAAATAAAAAAATATAAAAATGCCATAAAACTATCCCCTATTTTGTAAACGCTATAACTTTTGCGCAAACCAATCAATAAACGCAGATTGCGATTTTTTTTACCAAAAATATGTGGAAGACTACGTATCGGCCTAAACTGAGAAAAATAAATGTTTTTTTATATATTTTTTGGGGATATTTAGTATAGCAAAAATTAAAAAATATTGAATTTTTTTCAAAATTGTCGCTCTATTTTTGTTTATAGCGCAAAAAATAAAAACCGCAGAGGTGATCAAATACCACCAAAAGAGAGCTCTATTTGTGGGGAAAAAAGGACGTCAATTCTGTTTGGGAGCCATGTCGCACGACCGCGCAATTGTCAGTTAAAGCGACGCAGTGCCGAATCGCAAAAAGGGGCCTGGGCTTTAACCGGCCAAAATGGTCAGGGGCTTAAGTGGTTAAATATATATGTAGCACACCAATCCTTTTTCCCCCGCTTACCTTCACCTGCGGGGGTAGGACACACCATGCCACAAGCCCGTGTCCTCCTTATCAGAGGTCAGGCGGTGTTCACAGATTTGGGTCCTGCAGCGAGTTACCTCTTTCCACTGGTTCTCGTCCCTAGATTATAGGGAAAAGTCTACATTCTTCCCCAAGAAGGCCAATGTCCACACGACTTTAACTCCAACAAAGAGTTTATTTTCCTTTGCTGCAGTTAACAGGAAATTGAAAAGAGAAAGAAGCTAGCGAAGATAGGAGGTAGATCCAGGCACACAACACCCACTCACTCGTCGCCACTCGATCCCAAGTGGGTTTAGCTCACCCGGACAGATCCCTCTCACAGTCTAGCAGCCGGAGTGAAGCTCGAACAGTACTATCACTTTGTCCCCACCAGGGATGGGTTCAGGAGATCCTCTATAGCAGCAGAATCCTGGTATTCCTGAATCCAGAACTTCCCTTAACCCTCTGTAGAATTCAGAGAACAGACTATGCCAATGGGCACTCTACAGGTCACCAGGCCTTTCCCGAGACAGCAACCTACTATCACTCGTCTCCTCTGTGGGACCGATCCTCCCATGGCTTCCTCTCGGTCAGAGCGGGTACCCTCACCTGGGCACCCTGGGACTCCAATGTGCTGATTGTAGACCCAGTTGAAGGTACTGGGCCTACCTGGAACGCTGTAGCCTCGGGCCAAAGGTGCTCGAGACTTCTCGGCCAGTCCACGCACCCCCATGGGGCACACTCCCCCGGGTACTCCTCTCCCCGGGCACTCCTCCCTAAAACATGACGCCTGCCCTTAAATACCCTCTCCCAGCATGCACAGCAGGCGAAACCCCGCCCACCACATGGCAGCCGAGAGAGGACATCTAATCACGCCACTGTGTGACCTGAGGTTCGACCCTAGGCCCGGGCAACAGTGCCACCCACAGGCCAAAGTGGAACTGCACACCAGACAACACCACAGCAGAGCAGAGTCCAGCATTAAATTAGAAAGCCTGGTCCAAACTATTGCCCAGGCTGTCCCTTAAATTTGGTCATAGCGACCCCCTAATTTTAGGGGTCCGCTACATATATCAATTTTTTTCCCACAAATACAGCTTTTTTTTGGTAGTATTTGATCACCTCTGCGGTATTAATTTTTTGTGCTATAAACAAAAAAAGAGCAAAAATTTTGAATAAAACACAATATTTTGTACTTTTTGCTATAATAAATATCCCATTTAAAAAAAAAAAAAAGAAGAAAACATTTTTTTCCCTCAGTTTAGACCAATAGATGATCTTCTACATATTTTTGTTAAAAAAAACCGCAATAAGCGTATATTGATTGGTTTGCGCAAAAGTTATAGCGTCTACAAAATAGGAGATAGATTTATGGCATTTTTGTAAAACAAATTTTCTAGTAATGGGGACTGCGACATTATGGTGGACAGATCGGACACTTTTGACCCTTTTTTGGGACCATTGACATTTATACAGCGATCAGAGCTAAAAAAATAGCCACTGATTACTGTATAAAGGTCACTGGCAGGAAAGGGGTTAACACTAGGGGGCGGTGAAGGGGTTAACTGTGTTCCCTAGGTGTGTTCTAACTGTGGGGGGATGGGACTGACTAGGGGAGGGGACCGATCGGTGTTCCTACTTAGTAAGAGCACACAATCTGTCTCCTCTCCCCTGAGAGAACCGGGATTTGTGTGTTTACACACACAGATCCCGGTTCTCGCTCTATCACGACCGATCGCTGGTGCCCGGCGGTCATTGCGCCCACCGGGCACGCGCATCAGCTCCAGGGACACACACGCGCCTGCTAAAGCATCTTAAAGAGCCGACGTACAGCTACGACGGCTCGTGCAGCAGTGCCATCCTGCCGCAATATAACTGCGGCGGATGGTCCGGAAGCGGTTAATGCAACATTAAAAAGAAATAGAATCAATTTGAATCATTCATTTTGTTATTATGTTATTTCGGATCTAAATGAAACAAATAAATTTGTTGTTTTGTTATATTCTATTTTTAATTTGTTGAAATTTGTTACTATTTATTGATTTGGAGATCCGCATACCTCCGAATAACGAAAGTTTTGTCCAAATTTCGATTCATAAAAGAATGAATCACACATGTCTAGTATTTAGTGTTTTTAAAAGCTCCTTGAGAAATGCCAGTAAGCGAATATAATATGTTATAGCCACTTGATTTTTGTTTTTGTTTTTATGGGAGCATCAGTGGTTTAAAGGGTCAGTTTATTTGAAAGTGATAGCCAGGGCCGGACCTACCATGGGACCCAATGGGACCATGGTACCAGGCGGCATTTAGGAGGGGGCGGCAGTCTGGCCGGCAACATATTTTTAGCAGACTTACTTCAGTCGGGCAGAGAGCAGAGCGGAGGCTGAGCGGATGCTGGTCGGCGGTGCGCTGTGCCTGTGCGGTGCCGCTGTCTCCTGCTCTGGTTGCTAAAATTGCCTGCCGAGTCCCGATCGTCGCCTAGCAACCAGGGACGTCAGGAGGCCGCGGCCGCCCCAGCATTCACAGCGCTCAGCCTCCGCGCCAATCAATTGTTATTGCTCCGCCCACACACCTCATCCATCTTCCATCTCCTGCGTGAGGGTTGGATTTCAGTGTGGGTCTGAGGAAATCTGCCTGTGCGGCTGTGGCTGTGCCCTGGACAGTGACAGTGTGAGCTGAGCCTGGGCAGCCTCTCTGCCTATCTGGAAAAACGGGTGAGTTAGGTGGGATTTTTAATGTGGGTGGCTGATGATGATCTTTGTCTTGTACCCATGTTTTCCCTGTAATTTAAAGCAAAACTTTATTCTTTTAACCACTTTGCGCCCGCGCTATAGACAAAATACATCTACAGCGTGGGCCGCGTGGTGCTCAATTGCCGGGAGGGCGTCCATGGACGTCCTCCTGTTTACTTCCGCGATGCGGGGAAAAGCTGTGCCCGCCGTGTCACGCGGGTGCCGATGCGCTTGCCTGGCGGCCGCGATGTCTGCCAGGTACCCGTGAACGGCAGTCACAGAGCAGGGATGTGGATCTCTGTGTGTAAACACAAAGATCCACGTCCTGTCAGGGAGAGGAGACCGATGCTGTGTCCCTTGTACATAGGGACAACCATCGGTCACCTCCCCCAGTCAGTCCCCTCCCCCCACAGTAAGAATCACCTAGCAGGGAACATATTTAACCCCTTCCTGCCAGTCACATTTATACAGTAATCAGTGCATATTTATAGCACGGATCGCTGTATAAGTGTGAATGGTCCCAAAAATGTGTCAAAAGTGTCCGCCATAATGTTGCAGTCATAATAAAAATCGCAGATCGCCGTCATTACTAGGAAAAAAAAATAATAAAAAAAATGTCATTCTATACCCTATTTTGTAGGCGCTATAACTTTTTAAATGACATTTAATCATCATGATATAAAATAATGAATGTGGGGGCGTTTTGGTTTGCGTGATTTTTTTTTTGGGGGGGGGGGCAGCATTTCATTCTTGGTCCCAGGCAACACCATGTCTTGGGCCGGTGCTGGTGATAGCTTAGTAATAGGTGGGCTGTGCTGGGCTGAGTCAGCTACTGCCATCTTATAGAAAAGAAAGATAAGCTAATAACTGCTGGTTTCTTTGATATATTATGTAATTTTTACCAGTCTGCTAAAAAAAAACAAAAAAACACTTGACTAATCAAGCGCAATGTAGCTATATCCACTTCACCTTCATTAGTGGGCAATAAAGCCACTTAAAAAAATGGGACAGCTCCTCGATACTTTCTTGGAGAACATTAAATGGTTCCTGGCAGTAGTCATATTTCCGTAATACACATAAAATATATGTACACTCTTAGTTCAATCAATTAGCCGGCCATTTGTCAGTTATGAGGACATCAGGGATTGCACTTGTGGTTAGAAAAAATTACTCAACCATATCTTGTTCTTTAGTCCATTTAGCTGCTGACAAGCAATGGTAATATTTTAACCACTTCAGCCCTGGAAGATTCTGCCCCTTACAGTGCCTTGAAAAAGTATTCTTACTCCTTGAAATTTTCCACATTTTGTCATGTTACAATCAAAAACGTAAATGTATTTTATTGGGATTTTATGTGATAGACCATCAGAAAGTGGCACATAATTGTGAAGTGGAAGGAAAACGATAAATGGTTTTCAATTGTTTTTACAAATAAATATCTGAAAAGTGTGGCGTGCATTTGTATTCAGCCCCCTTTACTCTAATACCCCTAACTAAGATCTAGTGAAAACAATTGCCTTTATCTAGTCAACCATTGCCTTAAATTAGTCCTCTAATTAGTAATTACAGTCCACCTGTGTGTAATTTAATCTCAGTATAAATACAGCTGTTCTGTGAAGCCCTCAGAGGTTTTTTAGAGAACCTTAGTGAACAAACAGCATCATGAAGGCCAAGGAACACACCTGACAGGTCAGGGATAAAGTTGTGGAGAAGTTTAAAGCAGGGTTAGGTTTTAAAAAAATATCCCAAGCTTTAAACATCTTACGGAGCACTGTTCAATCCATCAGCTGAAAATGGAAAGAGTATGGCACAACTGCAAACCTACCAAGACCCGCTGATCGTTCCCGAGAGAATTAGAATGGTGGTCTGCCTACGTAAACAAGGCAGATCACCATTCTATGAGAAGGGAAGGCTGTGATCCTGTGTTTCCACTAAGCCTTCTCATAGTATAAGCACCTCCCACACAGTTAGCAAGCATTCCCTAGGAACACGTTTAACCCTTTGATCACCCTTGATGTTATCCCCTTCCCTGCCAGTGTCATTAGTACAGTGACAGTGCAGATTTTTACCACAAATCACTGTAATAGTGGTCCCCCAAAAAGTGTCACTTAGTGTCCGATTTGTCCGCCGCAATGTCACAGTCCCGATATAAGTCGCTGATCGCCGACAATACTAGTAAAAAAAATTAAAAATTCCATAAATCTATCCCATAGTTTGTAGACACTATAATGTTTGCACAAACCAATTAATATACACTTATTGGGAATTTTTTCCTTGTCAATTTTGTTTATTGAATATTAAATAATAAAGACAGTTACAATTAGTAATAAATAGTTACAACAAATGGTAATATTAGTTAAGTATATAATAATAAATTGGATGGAATTATACATATCTGAAGATTAGATATTTTACATAAACAGGTAATCAACTCGAAAATGAAATGTTAAGTTAATATAAATAATTGAAAAATGTAATATGCAAATATGTGCTAATACACTTAGTTCCAGGCATATTCAATTAATTGTGTATGGCACCCTCTGTCTGCGGCTTGCAGGTTGTGGATCGGATACAACACTGTGATAGACGGCCATCTTGCTGCACCATAGTGCCCATTATTCAGACTTTTCTCATTTAACAAGTTATCCCTGGAAGCCTAGGTGCTTTGGCCGGCCAGGCTATGGCCCCTAAACCAGATAGCTATATATACTAACTTTTGCTATGTACTGAACTTACAGCCCTGGGGGGCAACTACACAGAGTCGGGGATAATGACAGCTTGATCTCCCCGCTCTGCGCCGTCGGACCGCTCAGTCTCGGCGAATAAGACACATCCTGAATCCCTGACGCCACCGCGCATGCTCCCTGAGTGACGGACATCGTCTAACATTATCTATGCACAATACTTCCCGAAACCGACAGCGCTACCGCTCCCAGCAGAAGGCCTCTCCCACCGTGGGGAAGGGGAAGGGGAGGAGCAGAATGGCACCCGAGCCTCCGGAACCGGATGACACCACTCAGCATTCTGAGGACAGCTTGCTTCAGTTCCCCTCCAACCTGGAGGGCCCCACTGACGCTGGCTCGGATGCCATGCTCCAGAAGTTCCGCAGTATAGTACGGGATGAAATAAACGTTGCCTCCCGTAAGCTCTCAGCAGAACTGGTGAGGGGTCTCAAGGAGATAGGCCACCGCACCAACCAACTGGAACAGCGGATGGATCTAACAACAACGGTCCTAGAGGGTCATGAGGACGAAGTTGAAAGGCTGAATGCTGAACTGTTGAGCCTACAGGATAAATTAGAGGACTCTGAGAATAGGGCTCGCAGGGATAACCTCCGCATCCGTGGGCTCCCAGAGGCCATAACCGACCTGCAGGGGACGGCCACGGCTTTCTTTCAGGAGCTGGCGCCTGATGTCCCTTTGGAGCGCTTGGAATTCGATCGCATACACAGGTCCCTCGCTCTCAGGCCGACCGAGGGTCCCCCTAGGGACGTTATAATTAAATTTCACTTTTATAAGACCAAGGAGCGACTCCTGCAGGCTGCACGGGATGTCCCGGACCTCTCTTACCGGGGTAGTCCCCTCCAGCTATTTGCGGACCTCTCTCCGGTCACCATAGCCAAACGGCGGAGTCTGAAGCCTTATTTGCAGATTCTACAAGCTCGGGGCATTCGTTATAGATGGGGGTTCCCCTTCAAGCTCTCCTTCTATCACCTCAGCCGCCAGTTTCATGCCTCCTCCCAGCCTGACTTACGGCGACATTTTCAGGATCTGCAGTTTGAGCTCCCTCCCTCCCAACCGGAGTCTTCTTCGGCCCAGCCACGATCATCCAGGCCACCCCACGGTTCCTCACAAATGTCTCAGCAGGGGTCCCAGGCGCTTCGATCACTGCAAGCACAGCGATTCCAGGATGTCCCTAAAGGATGATAGCACCGATTCTCATTTGTCACTCTGAGGAGCTAACCTGCCAGCACCCTGTTGTTCTGAACTGTCAGCAGTATCTCGCCTTGAACTATAACTTTAAATCTAAATTTCGCCTTTAGACTTCCCATTCTGGGGACCCAATTACAGTACATGAACATTTCTGCCTTTCAACCAAAATGATATCTGGACTGTTTTTTTATTTTTTTATTTTTTTCCTGGGCCCGGTGGCCCCATTGTGTTCCCTCCTTCCCTGCCCCTGGAGGCCTTGTCATGTGGCTGACCCCTTGCTCGATGTTGCCCCAATTGAGGGGCAGCGACATTGGGCCTCTGTGCTGTGGCTACGTTCGCATGGTCATTTGGCCCACCTGGATTCTTGTCCCCTGTCCCCCCCCTTTTTTTTTTTTTTCCCCTCAGGCGAGGGCTTTTGATCTGTCGCTTGAGGGGAATGTCCTTGCACTGTGCTGCACTACCCCATTACAGTTGTGGGTGTGCCCTGCCCATCACGGTCCACGGTTTGGGGCCTTCGCAGTTTTTGCTGTAGTATGTGCATGTTATTGTCCTTGTGTTTGCGGTGGGTCGGCTTCGTGTCCTGGACTCCCCGTACCTTGGTTGGGGACTCCGGGACGCGAGGATGACCACGGCCCACAATAATTTGTTCACAATTTTAAGTTGATATGTTACATAATTTTGATTGAGACTGCTTTAATCCTTATTTAGGTGGTGTCTATTGAACATGTTTTTTTCTGTTTACCTTATGCTGATGTCGATCTGATCTCATTGTTCAGAATACTTTAAAAATATGCCGAGCGGTGTCCGACGGACCATTGCTCCCCCTTGGCTTGGAACTTGGCCCGAACAAAAGTTTTGGCCAACTTCCGACCTTTTAGTGGGATTCCAGCCCCACTACCAATTGCAACCTAGATGACTGGAATGTTTTTACTCCGAGTTTTACTCGGTCTGTTTGTTTTCCTTTATCTGTTTTCTTTCACTGTCTCCCTACCTGACTCTCTGGTCTTTCACCTTTTTCTTCCCTCTACGAGGTCCGCGGGGTGTGTGCTTGGGGACATGATCTTCTGCCGATTGCTAGTCTTGATATGACGCTTAATTGGCTGTCCCTGAATGTTCAGGGTATGAATTCTCCTCAGAAAAGGGTGAAGATTTTTAAGTATCTTAGGAAGCAGCGGATTGACATCGCCTGCTTACAGGAAACCCATTTTTCGGCGTCTTCCTGCCCTAAATACTTTGATGCTCAGTTTCCCCAGGTATTTTTGGCCACGGCTCCAACCAAGCAAAAGGGGGTGCTCATAGCTTTCCGCAAGTCGGTTTCATTTAGTTGCACTAGACAGATCGCAGACCCAGATGGCAGATATCTATTGCTACAAGGCACTATCCAAGGAAAGGAGGTTACCATCATGACTTATTATGCGCCAAATTCCAACCCAGGACCCTTCTTGACTCACGTCTGCGCCCTGCTAGCATCCCATCACAGGGGTACTCTCTTTCTTTCGGGAGATTCGAATTTAGTTTTGAATCCCTCACTGGATAAATACCCCTCGGAGCGTATCGCTCCCTCGCCTGGCGCTAAAAAATTTGCTCGCTCTTTACAACTACATGATTTGGTCGATCTTTGGACGGAATGCCATCCTCAGAGTAAGGACTTTACACATTATTCCCACCCTCATCACTCTCACTCCAGAATTGATCATATGTTCATGCTACGACTCCACCTTCCCATGGTGGTCAGGGCCTCTATCCTGGCTGTTCCATGGTCTGATCATGACCCTGTTTTGGTGGTCTGCCACTCCGTTTTGGACAGACCCCAATTCTCACCCTGGGCGATGAATGATTCGCTCTTATCGCTTAAAGAGGTCCGGGAAGATATTTTTAAGGCCTCAGAGGACTACTTCCGTGAAAATCAGGGGTCGGTTACGTCGCCGGTAACGCTTTGGGAGGCTTATAAGGCGGTACTCCGTGGCCACATTATTCGGATAGCGTCAGCCCGTAAGCGGGAAAGGGGTTTGAAACAAAAAGCCCTGGAGTCCCGTCTGGAGGCATTATCTGCGGTTTTTAAACAATCCCCCACCTCTGGCAACCGTAAACTCTTGGAACAGGTTCGTTCGGAGTTGGATCTTTGTCTCACCGAGGGGGCTGAACGCGTCTTACGTTGGTCCCGCCAGAGGTGGTATACCAGGGCGAATAAACCTAATCGAATGTTAGCCAACAGACTCCGGACTTTCGCTCCTAAATTCACCCCCATCACTCTGCGCAACCGACACAATGTACTTACGGGTAATCCGTTGCGTATATTGGAGGAGTTTCGATTCCGCCTTACTAAATTGTACTCTGATCCAGAGCAGTTTAACGCCCAGGACACTGCTGATTTCCTCGGCCGTCTCCCTCTCCCGACCCTGATGGAGGCGCATGTTACTCTTATGGACCGGGATATACAAATTTCAGAGGTCCTCCAAGGTATAAAAGATCTTAAGGTGGGAAAGCGTCCGGGGCCGGATGGCTTTACGGCGCTTTACTATAGGAAACTGGCAGTTATGGTAGCTCCGCATCTAACGGCAATGTATAACTCTGTTAAAAATGGATGCTCCTTTACCCCGGACCTTTTGACGGCAAACATAGTGATGATCCCTAAACCGGATCGCGATCATTCCTCCTGGGCTAATTTTAGGCCTATCTCCCTAATTAACGTTGACATGAAAATTTTGACCAAAATTCTGGCTAATCGCTTAAATTCTTTTCTTCCTCGATTAATTGGGAAGGACCAGGTCGGCTTTATACCTCAGAGACAGGCCGGTGATGCTATTCGGCGTATATTGCAACTCCAACACATAGCTCATACTCGCTCGCTAGAATCTATGCTCTTGTCTCTGGACATAAACAAGGCCTTTGACACTTTGTCATGGCCTTACCTCATGTCTGTTCTTCGACATTATGGCTTCGGGTCTTCTTTTATGCACTGGATATCTGTTTTATATGATTCCCCCCGGGCAAAAATTAAGTATTATGGATTCGAGTCTCCCCTCTTTAATATTAAGAGGGGCACCCGTCAGGGGTGCCCCCTATCACCTCGGCATTCTCCTTTCAGTGGGTTACAGTCGGCATTCTCCTTTCAGTGGGTTTCCTCGCTGCCCTATCTGGGAATCCACCTTACCCCCACATACTCCGGATTGTACCAGGCCAACTTTCCACCATTGTTCAAGAGACTAACAGATATGCTGTTGTCTTGGTCTCATTTGCCTTTGTCTTGGTTCGGCAGGATAACGGCTGTTCGTATGTCCTATCTCCCGAAACTATTATATTTTTTCCGTGTCTTGCCGGTTCAGGTTTCTTCGCATATCCTCCGCATACATCAGCGAAAAATTATGCAATTTATATGGGGTTCGTCCCGCCCTCGAATCGCCAAACAGGTCTTGTTTGCTAAGCGAGTCAATGGGGGCCTTTCGGTTCCTAATTTACAAGCCTACTACATAGCTGCTAACATAGCCCCACTTTCGTGCCTTCATGAAACCTATCAGCTCCCGCTCTGGGCTATGCTTGACCTGGTTGACATCGACCCTATTCCTATCTCCTCATTACCCTGGCTCCCACCTGTGCATCGTCCGGCGGTCATGGGGCCTTGTTTGGCCCACTCCTTGCGACTATGGGACTCGGTAAAATACTCTGCAGGGCTGATCTCCCCACATCTCCCACTCTTACGACTCTTACACTGCCCGCTGTTCCCTCCAGGTTGTGATAATCCCTCCCAATTTCTATGGTGGACCATGAACGGATTCACAGATGTTCACTCAATGCTACGGCCTACCAGGATTTTGGCATTTGACGCTTTGCGCTCTTCTCATGGTATTCCCTTGCGTGAGCACTATCGCTATTTACAAATTCGCCACTTTCTTCAGAGCCTTATTAGGTTTCAATCTACCCCTTATACCTTGACCCCCTTTGAGAGCCTTTGCAGAGCCAGGCCCCATTCTCCGGGTCTAATATCACTGATATACTCGGCGGAGATTTCAATAAAGAGACCCCCATTGAGGCCTTATCACCTTCAATGGGAGAAAGAGCTGGGGAGGCAGTTAGACCCTGAGGATTGGCAGGCGATGACACTAACTCTGTCCAAATGCTCACGTAATGTGTCAATTTTGGAAAATGCCTATAAAGTATTGTATAGGTGGTACTACACACCGGCAAGATTGGCTCGCTTTATCCCAAATTATTCTCCACTTTGTTATAGGGGGTGTTCCCAGGAAGGCACCATGGCACATATTTGGTGGTCATGCCCGCGGGCGTGCAGACTATGGATTAGGGTATATACTCTCCTCCGCAATCTTTTTTCAGATTAATGTCAAAAGAGACCCCTATGTAGCTCTCCTTGGTAAGCCCATCGTGGAACTTCTGCGTCCAGAACGGCAACTAGCCCAACATCTTTTTACTGTAACTAGATTGACAATTGCGAGAGCATGGAAAACCCCTACATTGAGCTTTGAGGCAGTCAAGAACCGCCTGAACGATATCATGGTCAACGAGAAACTAACAGCTATTCTTTCTGATACGCATGACAAGTTTCTCAGAGTCTGGCAACCTTGGATCACATACTACCACCCTTCTAGATTCGACACTGCTTTGCTGTCACTGTAGGACCCCTCTTGCGCGCACCCCGTGGACCTCCTACTTCCCTCTTCTCTTTCTCCCTCTTCTCCTTCTCCTCTTCTTCTCGTCCTGCCTCCTTTTTTTCTTTTTCTCTTTTCTCTTTCTCTCTTTTTCTCCAATTTTTTATTTTTATATATTTTTTTTCTTCTTAGGCTCTTACTTGAGGCTTAACTGTTCTATCTTTTCTAGTGGATGCCAACTTTCAGGTTTTATTGTTGTGTATTATACACCCATTCTACAGGTTTACACCCTTCTGGGCATGGCCCAGGTTCTGGACCATCGGGTCCTGAGGACTTTTTCATTTATTTTTTATTTTTATCTTGAATATAACATCAGATCACGGCCCATGCTTCCTTCCTGTTGTTGAGGGCTTTCGAGTCCAGATCTACTTTGTATACTGAATGCTGTAACATTCTAGTGCAAACCTGTACTGTTGATTTAAATGACAATAATTTATTTATTTTTTTTGTAAAAAAAAAAAAAAAAAGTTCAAAAAAGTGAAGGTTGCATCCAAACAATTTGTGAAGTTCCACCACCAATCAGCAGGAATTCCTCCTTACCAGCTAGTCATGATCCCCCATGACAGAGGATCAATGAATGCATTAATCAGGCAGCTCTCTCCGCAAATTAGCACAAACACATTGGTTTTCTTAAGACACCAGCTTCCGACAGTCATCAATGGATGCACATAATATGGAAGAGATAACACACACTCCCCATAGTGCATTAAACGTTAAAAATATTTATTATAATAAAAAGTATTGCACTTACAATTATGCAGTAATAGTAATGCCTTTTAAAGTCTGGTGTGCCGGCCGCTGCACATACATCAGACACTCGTCCTTCTGTGAAGCGTTCGAGGTGACATCAGCACGTCGCTCCGTCCTCACAGCTACTCTCGGTGGGCACTGGAACGGGCCGTGCTGTGAAATATTATATCAAGAATTGTAATTACATGCACCTGTTAAATTGGGCCTTAGGCACTGGTGCCACAACACTGCAACGCCTCACAGATACTGTACTTGGAGCGCAGCAATGAGCCCTGCTGCAAAGTATTGCATCAAAAATTGTAATTACACGCCCCTGTTAAACAGGGGCAGAAAAATTGGGCCTTAGGCACTGGTGCCACAACACTGCAACCCCTCACAGATACTGTACTTGGAGTGCAGCAATAAGCCCTGCTGCAAAGTATTGCATCAAAAATTTTAATTACACGCCCCTGTTAAACAGGGGCTGAAAAATTGGGCCTTGGCCACTGGTGGCGATGCCCAGAACCAAAAATGTTCTTACAAGCTATCAGCATGATCCTTGAGGAGGAAGAGGCTAGTCACTCAGCATAACAGGATAGTCACTCAGCATCAGCATAGGCAGTCTTGAAAGGATCTGACAAAAAAAAAAAATATTTGGTTACATCAGCATCAGGTGCTTGGTAGCTGGTGGTGATCCAAGACTGATTCATTTTTATGAAGGTCAGTCGATCGACCGAGACGGTGGACAGGCGCACCCTGTGATCAGTTACAAAGCCTCCAGCAGCACCGAATGTGCGTTCCTGGATACAGAACAGGCCAGTAGCTCAATTGCATACTGTGCAAGCTCTGGCCAGTGATCCATCCTCAAGACCCAGTAACCCAGAGGATTTTCGGTGGGAAAGGAGTCCAAGTCTGATCTTGCCCCTAGGAATTCCTGCACCATGTAAACCAGACGCTGGCGATGGCTGCTGGAACTGATCATATTTCGGGGCTGCGTACTAAAAAATTGTCTGAACGCATCTTCTTTGACTGACTGAAGCCTCAGCAACACGTTGTCCAGGACCAGGAATTTGTAACCGCCCAGTCTCTGGGAACGCAATGCACAGACCTTTCTGCAAGGCCTCCCGAAGATGCTTCATCCTCTGCTCCCTCTGCGACGGCAAGATAAGGTCCGCAACCTTACCCTTGTAACGTGGATCAAGGAGGGCTGCCAGCCAGTAATGATCCCTCGCCTTGATCGCACGAATACGAGGATCCCTCCGCAGGCTTTGTAGGATCAGGGAGGCCATGCAGCGTAGGTTTGCTGAGGCATTTGGTCCGGAGTCCTCTGGGTCACTCAGGATGACATGATCCGCAGCCACCTCCTCCCAGCCCCGTACAAGTTCTTGGGTGTCTTGGGACTGTAATTGATCCCATGAAGACTGCTGCTGATGCTGAGTGCTAGGCTCCACCTCAATGCTGACACAATCCTCCTCCTCCTCCTCTTCCTGTGTGATAGCCAGGCCAGCAGGAACACTGTCTGGATAAAGGGGGCCTTGAGAGGTAAGGAAGTCCTCCTCTTCCTGCCTCTGTTCTGCCTCAAGTGCCCTGTCCATTATTCCACGCAGCGTGTGCTCCAACAGGTGGACAAGAGGGTCAGTGTAACTGATACATGCACTGTCACTGCTCACCATCCTCGTGGCCTCCTCAAATGGTGCCAGGACAGTGCATGCATCCCTGATCATGGCCCACTGGCGTTGGGAAAAAAATCCAAGCTCCCCTGACCCTGTCCTTGTGCCATATTGCAACAGATACTCCTTGATGGTCCTCTGCTGTGTGTGCAGCTGCTGCAGCATGGCCAACGTAGCGTTCCACCTGGTGGGCATGTCACAGATTAGGCGGTTCTTGGGCAGGTTGTAATCCTTTTGCAGGTCAGCCAGCCGAGCACTGGCATTATATGACCGGCGGAAATGCCCACAGAGTTTCCTGGCCTGCTTCAGGACCTCCTCTAAGCCCGGGTACCTGCCCAAGAACCGCTGCACCACCAAGTTAAGGACATGAGCCAAACAGGGCACATGGGTCAGTTGTCCCTGTCGGAGGGCGGAGAGGAGGTTGGTGCCATTGTCGCAAACCACCTTTCCTGGCTTAAGCTGGCGTGGCGTCAACCACCTCTGAGCCTGCCCCTGCAGAGCTGACAGAATCTCTGCCCCAGTGTGGCTCCTGTCCTCCAAGCACACCAGCTCAAGCACCGCATGGCATCTTTTTGCCTGCGTACTTGCGTAGCCCCTTGAACGCCTACGGAGCACCGCTGGCTCCGAGGGCAAAGCACAGGTAGAGGCCATGGAGGAAGAAGAAGAGGGGGTAGAGGAGAGAGGTGTGTCAGAATCACCAGTAGTATTATTTTGGAGGCGTGGTGGCAGAACAACCTCCAACACTACTGCACCTTGTCCTGAATCCTTCCCAGCTGCCAGCAGAGTCACCCAATGCGCCTTGAAAGATAGATAACGTCCCTGGACCATGAGTCAGCGGTACTATGCACCTTACATTGCCTTCCACATGCCGGTAGAGAGCCGGAATCGCCTTCCGTGAGAAAAAGTGGCGTTTGGGAACCTGTCACTAAGGAACCGCACATTCAACAAACTCACGGAAGGGGGCAGAGTCTACCAACTGAAAAGGCAGCAATTGAAGTGCTAGCAATTTAGCCAAGCTAGCATTCAACCGCTGGGCATGTGGATGGCTGGGAGCGAACTTCTTTCGGTGGTGCAGCAGCTGGGGCAGGGAAATTTGCCTGGTACAATCGGACATCGGTGTACAAATAGCAGATTGCCCGCAAGTACTTGGCTGGGACACACCTAATTCTACACCTTCATTCCTCTCAGTGCAGGTTTCAGAGAGGACTGAAGGTATAGTGGGGTTGGAGATCCCAGCTGATGAGGAGCAAGGAGAGGTCCGCTTTGGTGTGGGTCTTTTAGGTACGCTTGCCAATGAACTGCAAGGCAGGTCGACATATGTCTGGTCAAGCACGTGGTGCCCAAGCGGCTGATGTTTTGGCCATGCGAGATACGCTTCAGACATATGTTGCAAATGGCAATGGTGCGATCTGCTGCACACGTCTGAAAAAAGGCCCACATCAAAGAACTTTTGGAATAATGCGCAGAGACAGCAGCGCCCTGCACATGCGGAGCTCTGCGGTGTGAAGTAGTCATTGTGCTGCCCTTAAGCTTGCCCCTGGAGGGCATCCTGCCTCGTTGGAGATGTGCCTCCTCCTCCTCCTCTCTCCTATCAGGCACCCACGTGGAGTCAGTGACCTCATCATCCCCTCCCTCCTCATCACTGGAGCAAATCTGGCAGTATGCTGCAGCTGGGGGAACACTACTGCCAGATAGCTTTCCTCGTTGGGCACCCCCTCTCTCTGGGCTCACGTTACTACCCCCTCTCTCTGGGCTCATGTTACTTCCTTCCTCTAGCTGGGTTCCATCATCGGAGCCTTCAAAATGCTGGGCATCCTCCTGGAGCATGTACCCAACACTGTGGTCAAACAGTTCGGTGGGGCTAGGGAAGGAGTGACTGATGCCATTGAGCCGAGGGAAGAGGCCGCTTTGGCAGCTGCTTTGCCAGACAAAGTACCCTAAGTCTGGGTGAGAGAGGATGAGGAGGATGAGGACAGCTTGGTCATTCACTCTACCAAGTCTTGGGCATGTTGCGGCTCAACATGTCCAGCTGCCGAAAAGAAGGACAAGCGTGTCCCACGGCCACGTGCTGATGAGGATGCACCGTGTCCACGACCAGCACTGTTGCCTCAAAACACAGAGCCTGCTTGCCCTCTTTTATTGCCTCGTGACTGTCTGCCTCTACGTGTTTGCCTTCCAGACATACTAATGGCCTGCAGTGAGATGTAGCTGCACAAAGGTGGGATGTATATATATTTATATTGTAAGATTGGGGGTTGTTAGCTCTCGTGGCGGATGCGTTTTTCCAGTGATTCAGGCCAGTCAGGAACTCTGTTTAAGGGCATGGTAGCCCATTTTTATTTAAAAGCACAAAAGTTCACAAATACATCCGTAGCATTTCACAGGGGGGTTCCACCATTCCTGTATCTTGCATACTTAACAGTTTAGCCTCCTAGCTTTACCTTCTTGCTATACGGCTGTTTCAGGCCTTTAGCCTAGGCCTTAGGTCTGCTCCTCAGACCCAAAGAGTTTCAAAGAGATAAGCTCACTCCTCGCTTACACCCGGTCAGCAGCTGGTTGCTTACTTCACCAATGACATCTGCCTCCTGCAGACATGCCTATTCTGGCTGCACCCATGCAGCGTAGATCGCCTCTGACTCCACTTCAGAGGGATGGGAGAGTCCACCTGACTCTCCAAGCACAGACTTCCTGTCTGTTGGGTGGAGCCCTGATCCATAGTCATGTCAGAACTAAATAGCCCAACACACAGCTGTTCAATCAGCATGTCTTTCTTTAACAAATCTGGCGTAAACCAACACCCTTTAAGGACGCACCGGGTCTCCCCATCACAATATATATGTATATATATATATATATATCTGTACTGATTGTAATGCAGCTATCAGAATCAACTGCCTGCTGTGGTATTAGTATGAGAAAAGCAGAAATTGTCTTCAGTTAGTTTTAGGTGAACACTGTGCAGAGGACACACTACACTAACTGAAAATACTTGCAGCTCTCTGCCTGTGGTTTTATTATGAGAACACCACTAATTGTATTCAGGTAAGCTTTAGGTGAACACTATGCAAAGGACAGAGTACACTAAGTGAAACACTGCAACTAGCACAATCACCTGCCTGCCTGTCACAGTATAGAGAATAACAGGAACGGATCTAGCTAAACTGAATACAGTGTATAAATATATATACAACACCTAGGATGCATATACAGGTCCTTCTCAAAAAATTAGCATATTGTGATAAAGTTCATTATTTTCTGTAATGTACTGATAAACATTAGACTTTCATATATTTTAGATTCATTACACACAACTGAAGTAGTTCAAGCCTTTTCTTGTTTTAATATTGATGATTTTGGCATACAGCTCATGACAACCCAAAATTCCTATCTCAAAAAATTAGCATATTTCATCCGACCAATAAAAGAAAAGTGTTTTTAATACAAAAAAAGTCAACCTTCAAATAATTATGTTCAGTTATGCACTCAATACTTGGTCGGGAATCCTTTTGCAGAAACGACTGCTTCAATGCGGCGTGGCATGGAGGCAACCAGCCTGTGGCACTGCTGAGGTGTTATGGAGGCCCAGGATGCTTCGATAGCGGCCTTAAGCTCATCCAGAGTGTTGGGTCTTGCGTCTCTCAACTTTCTCTTCCCAATATCCCACAGATTCTCTATGGGGTTAATGTCAGGAGAGTTGGCAGGCCAATTGAGCACAGTAATACCATGGTCAGTAAACCATTTACCAGTGGTTTTGGCACTGTGAGCAGGTGCCAGGTCGTGCTGAAAAATGAAATCTTCATCTCCATAAAGCTTTTCAGCAGATGGAAGCATGAAGTGCTCCAAAATCTCCTGATAGCTAGCTGCATTGACCCTGCCCTTGATAAAACACAGTGGACCAACACCAGCAGCTGACATGGCACCCCAGACCATCACTGACTGTGGGTACTTGACACTGGACTTCAGGCATTTTGGCATTTCCCTCTCCCCAGTCTTCCTCCAGACTCTGGCACCTTGATTTCCGAATGACATACAAAATTTGCTTTCATCCGAAAAAAGTACTTTGGACCACTGAGCAACAGTCCAGTGCTGCTTCTCTGTAGCCCAGGTCAGGCGCTTCTGCCGCTGTTTCTGGTTCAAAAGTGGCTTGACCTGGGGAATGCGGCACCTGTAGCCCATTTCCTGCACACGGCTCTGGATGTTTCTACTCCAGACTCAGTCCACTGCTTCCGCAGGTCCTCCAAGGTCTGGAATCGGTCCTTCTCCACAATCTTCTTCAGGGTCCGGTCACCTCTTCTCAATGTGCAGCGTTTTCTGCCACACTTTTTCCTTCCCACAGACTTCCCACTGAGGTGCCTTGATACAGCACTCTGGGAACAGCCTATTCGTTCAGAAATTTCTTTCTGTGTCTTACCCTCTTGCTTGAGGGCGTCAATGATGGCCATCTGGACAGCAGTCAGGTCGGCAGTCTTACCCATGATTGCGGTTTTGAGTAATGAACCAGGCTGGGAGTTTTTAAAAGCCTCAGGAATCTTTTGCAGGTGTTTAGAGTTAATTAGTTGATTCAGATGATTAGGTTAATAGCTCGTTTAGAGAACCTTTTCATGATATGCTAATTTTTTGAGATAGGAATTTTGGGTTGTCATGAGCTGTATGCCAAAATCATCAATATTAAAACAAGAAAAGGCTTGAACTACTTCAGTTGTGTGTAATGAATCTAAAATATATGAAAGTCTAATGTTTATCAGTACATTACAGAAAATAATGAACTTTATCACAATATGCTAATTTTTTGAGAAGGACCTGTATATCCTCTACACACTTTAACTGTAGCTAACTGACTCGCCTGCCTGCTCTATCTAACTCAAATCAAAATACACTGTCTCTCTCCGTCTGTATTTTTTTTTTTATGAGATAAATGTTTTATTGCGCCAAAAAGAAAATATAGAACACAAGTTACATACCATAGTTCAAAGAACAAAACAGAATTAGTTACATCATTGAAGCACGTGTACATTGGATAAACAGTGGCACCAAAAGTATTACCTAGTCACCAGTAACGGGAAAAGAAAAGGTAGACAGCACCGGGCGGGCAAGTGCGACCCCACCCCCCAATACGGCCAAACTGAAGGCCAACGGGCCACATCCTGAACTCTACGTCCCACAGTCTGCCTATAGCTTTGAACCCGTACCCACCGTAAAACCAAAAACTGGTACCCAAATTGCAGTACCCATTTGATGTGTATTCCAAATAGAGTGAAATCTCCACCATGAATAGAAGTGCCTTTTAAACTTGTAGCAACCGAGTCAAAATCAAGCGTGGGGGCGCTAACCCAGGGGTCTCCAGCCAGGGCTGCCATATGGAATAACATTTCTGGGCAGCATTCCTATGCTGATATGTAAGGTGCTCCCGTATAAGGATGAGATTAACCTGCTCAATCCATTGTTTTCTGGTTGGGACACGTGGAGAGATCCAAAGCCTAGCCACCAACTTACGCGCTAAATATAATAGTCTGATCACTGCAATGTTAGTTGGATGGGGGTATATTTCTTCATCGACTGCACCCAGTATGCAGATTAGGGGGTCCAAAGGGACCCTAACCTGATAAACCGAGGAAATAACTTCCGTAACATCACCCCAATACCGGTGTAACTTGGGACAGCGCCACATCAGATGAATGAGCGATCCCTCCCCCCGCATTGTTTAGGGCATAGAGAAGAGTCTCTTCTTCCCCAACGAAACAATTGTATGGGCGTGCGGTAGGCCCTATGCAGTAAAAACAAGTGAGACAGTCTGTGCGACTGTGAAACCGACGTGAGCGGACCTGCTTGTAAGCATGTGTCCCAAGTTTCACTATCGATGACCCCCAGGTCTTCTGTCCAGCCCCTTCTACACGGTAAAGTTGCTGAGTCTTGTACGGTCGACAGTAGACTTGAATAAATATGGGATATTAAGCCTTTTTTTTCCTGACCAAAAAAGACGTCATTAATCAGGGAGTGACTGGAAAGTAGGAGGACAGAAATCTGACCCTGGGCCTGCAAAGCATGGCGGACCTGGAGGTATCTATAAAATTGGTGTCTAGATTAAATTCAATCTGTAAGTCCTGAAATGATTTAAGAACGTTTAAAGAGTACAGTTGAGCAATATTGCAAATACCAAGATTGGAAGCCGTCCAGTTTGAATACTTCCGCCAAATTGGGATTATCCCAAATTGGCGTGTCAGCAAGAAATCCCGAAATACGCAGGCTAGACCTTACCGCAGACCAGAGTTTTTTCAGGAGGACTACAGTAGGCGCCGCCTGTGGCAGGTGAGGAAATCCCACCTCCAAGTTCGCCAGCACTGAAGTACTCTGTGTCCCTGTCCTCAACAGGCTTTCAATAGAATCAGATTCACTCACTTGGCCCATCCCACCCAGGTGCTGCAGCTGGGAAGCCAGAAAATATAATTTGGGGTTAGGAACCGCCGCTCCTCCTCGATCCTTACAATATTGTAACGTAGAGAGACTAATCCTAGCCACTCTCTTTTTCCAAATTAGGGACCTAAATAGGGTATCTATATGAGTAAACCACCTACGGGGTATCCACTGAGGGGAATTATGCATTATATACAATAGCTGGGGGCACCACACCATCTTAATTAGGTTTATCCTGCCTATGACTGACAGAGGGAGCTTGCGCCAAGTATTACACATCATTTGCAGTCTTTTAAAAAGAGGCAGTAGGTTTTCCTCCAGATACGTCAATGGGCTAGCCGACACCTGCACCCCTAGATATTTAAACGAGGAGACTATCTTGAGGGACCTTGCAGCAACCGGCAATGAAGTTATAGGGTTGTCTACAGGCAAGAGGACAGACTTACTCCAATTTATGGAGAATCATGACAAGGAGCCAAAATGTTGAATCAACTCCATAGCCATGGTAAGGGATGTATCCACATCCCCTAAATACAGCAGCGTATCATCCGTGTAAAGGTAAACCTTCTCCACACTCACACCCCTGTTAAAGCCAATGATTGACGGTGAGGACCGTATCAGAGCTGCAAGTGGTTCAAGAGCTAGCGCAAACAACAGGAGCGACAATGGACACCCCTTTCTCGTGCCCCAAAAAAGAGGAAAAGAGTCTGAGAGGTCCCCATTCACGCAGGTCCTAGCCGTGGGGGTTGCATACAACAACCCCACCCATTTGATGAAAGTGTCACCTAGGCCAAAGCGTCTCAAAACTTCCCATAAATAAGGCCATTCGACACTGTCAAAAGCTTTGGCAGCGTCCAAGGAGAGAATCGCCCTCTGTCCTGTGTTGTCAGCAGGTATTTGGAGATTAAGAAACAGGCGTCTAATATTAAGGGCCGTTGACCGGGAAGGGATGAATCCCGATTGGTCTTTGTGAATTAGTTTGTGTATAACTGTAGCCGGTCTGGTAGTTAATACCCTCGCCAGTAACTTCACGTCAGTCGTTAGCAATGAAATGGGCCTATAAGAATCCGGGGAATGGGCCTCCTTACCAGGTTTCAACAACAGGACAATTATCGCTTCATTCATGGACTGAGGCAAGCTTCCCTTCTCCAATGCATCCACAAATAGTTCTCGCAAATGTGGTATCAGTATATCTGAGTAGCGCCGATACACCTCCGCCGGCAAGCCATCCGATCCCGGAGACTTACCAGAAGAAGAAAGCGCCAAGGCCTCCAGCATCTCGTCAGCCGTGAGAGGGGCATTCAAGTGCTCCACATCCAGGGCCAAAAGACATGGGAGTTGGCACTGATCCAAAAAGGAGGCAAGCTCTTCCACAGTAGGCGATACCCTAGAGCAGGGGTCCTCAAACTTTTTAAACAGGGGGCCAGTTCACGGTCCCTCAGACTGTTGGGGGGCCGGACTATAGTTTAAAAAAAATATGAACCTATGCACACATCTTATTTGAAGTGCAAAAAAACTGGAAAAAACAATACAATATTTAAAATAAAGAACAATTTTAATCAACATAAACTTTTCTAGTATTTCACAGACTCCCATCATGACAGAACCCCTCCCCAACACAAATCCCCCCCATCACAGAACCCCCTCCCTATCACAGACCACCCTCATCACAGAACCCCCCCATAACAGATTCCTCTCCATTACAGATCCCCCATCAAAGATCCCCCCCGTATTAGGTCCCCCCATCACAAAGCCCCCCAACACAAACTTCTCTCCATTACAAAGCCCCCAATAACAGATCCTCCCATCACACAGACCCCCAACACAAAGGGAGGGGAGGGGAGAGGACACAGAAGGAGCAGTCAAGTGGAGCGTAGGACAGAGTGGGAGCAGCCAGATGAATGGAAGGACAGGGTGGATGCAGCCAGGTGGAGGGGAGGACAGAGTGGGAGCAGCCAGGTGGAGGGGAGGACAGAGTGGCAGCAGCCAGGTGGAGGGGAGGACAGAGAGGGTGCAGCCAAGTGGAGGGGAGGACAGAGTGGGTGCAGCCAGGTGAAAGGAAGGACAGGGTGAATGCAGCCAGATGGAGGGGAGGACAGGGTGGGAGCAGCCAGGTGGAGGGGAGGACAGAGTGGGAGCAGTCAGGTGGAGGGGAGGACAGAGTGGGAGCAGCCAGGTTGAGGGGAGGACAGAGTGGGAGCAGCCAGGTTGAGGGGAGGACAGAGTGGGAGCAGCCAGGTGGAGGGGAGGACAGAGTGGGAGCAGCCAGGTGGAGGGGAGGACAGAGTGGGAGCAGCCAGGTGGAGGGGAGGACAGAGTGGGAGCAGCCAGGTGGAGGGTAGAACAGAGTTGGAGCAGCCAGGTGGAGGGTAGAACAGAGTGGGAGCAGCCAGGTGGAGGGTAGAATAGAGTGGGAGCAGCCAGGTGGAGGGTAGAACAGAGTGGCAGCCCCAACACAAACTTCTCTCCGTTACAAAGCCCCCAATAACAGATCCCCCCATAACACAGACCCCCAACACAAAGGGAGGGGAGGGGAGAGGACCCAGAAGGAGCAGTCAGGTGGAGCGTAGGACAGAGTGGGAGCAGCCAGATGAAGGGAAGGACAGGGTGGATGCAGCCAGGTAGAGGGGAGGACAGAGTGGGAGCAGCCAGGTGGAGGGGAGGACAGAGTGGGAGCAGCCAGGTGGAGGGGAGGACAGAGTGGGAGCAGCCAGGTGGAGGGGAGGACAGAGTTGGAGCAGCCAGGTAGAGGGTAGAACAGTGGGAGCAGCCAGATAGATGGGAGGTAAGTTCTTACCTTGGACTGAGGGTAATAAAAGAATCACTGGCTCCCTCCACTCGACAGCCTCATGGTATTTCTTCTCCTGTCTTCCTATTCCCCCTCCCACTCAGCACGTTGGGGGCTGAACTCCTCTCAGTTCCATCATAGGGCCTGCTGGTATCCAGAACTACAATTCCCATAATGCTCTTGTTTCCCAGCTATTGGCTCTGAATGTAGCCAATAGGAGCAGGCATTGCCAGGTGAATGCTCTGCTCAAGGAGAGGGAGGGGTGGAATTCCCCCACAGCTGCGGCTCTGCCTATGTCCCTTCACAGAGCCTGTCAGTTTCGGCGCCGCTGCCCTGTCCTGATGGGGGGTCGGTATCAGCTAAGCCTGCTAGCTAGTTTCAGTCCACGGGCTGGGTAAATCACACTGGCGGGCCAGATCCAGCCCATGGGCCGTAGTTTGAGGACCCCTGCCCTAGTGGAATACACATCAGCATAGAAATCTCTAAAGGTAGATAAAATTTCAGCATGAGAGGAGACCAGGTCCCCTGAAGAATTATTAATTGCCTCTATGTGGGCAAAATCCCTCTGTGACCTTACCATCATGGCCAACATGTGGCCCGTGCCCTCCCCCTCCTCAAAATATTTCTGTTGGAGAAAAAAACTTTTATTTTCCGCTTTCGTCAACACCATATGTTTAGCAATATTCTGAGCCAAGCTCTCTCGGTCTGTTCAGAGGGGGAGCCAACAAAAGCAGACTCCGCCCTCTCAACCTACCGGAGAACAGATTGCTCCCATGACCTGGTCCCTGTCTTTATAGCATTAATAGACCTAATAAACTGACCCCTTAAATAGGCCTTCAGTGTGTCCCAGAAAACCCTGAGCTCAACAGACTGCTTATTGAAACAAACAAATGTTATCAGATTATCATGGATGGGGTCAGGGTTAGGGAGGAGCGACAACCAAAATGGGTTGAGCTTCCAGCAAACCCGCTTGGAAATTCCAGACGTTATAACTGCAATACATAAGGGGGAATTATCTGAGACAGTTCTTGCCTCATAACGTGCAGATGATACCAGGGAGAGCATCCCATCATTGCCCAAACCAAGGTCAATTCTGGAAAGGCCTCTATGTGTAGCAGAATGACATGAGTAACATTTCTCCTGTGGATGGCTAAGCCTCCAAACATCCCTCAACCCCAGCTCTAGCAGTAGCCGAGCGAAGGGTGTTGGGCCCCCTCTCAGGTTAGCCGCCGATGCCCCAGGAGAAAATTCATCAAGATCCGCATTCAGGTAGTTGTTGAAGTCCCCAACAACAAGAGCAGGAATACCCGGGTGGTGTGATAAAAAAGTAGCCAGAGTTTTAAGGACCTCCACCGAAAAAGGGGGTGGAATATACACATTCGCAATAATGCACTGCAAGTTATCCAAAGAGCATAATAAAAAAATAAACCGACCATAAGGATCAATGAGCAAGGCTGTAAGAGCAAACGGAACATTTGTACCAAGTAATACACTAACCCCTCTAGCATAGGACGGGAAGGCAGAGTGAAACTGGGTGCCAAACACCCTTGAGGAGAACGGTGACACCTGACCCGGTAGCATATGGGTCTCCTGCAGGCAAACCACAGATGAGCCCAAACGTTTAAGCATGTGCACCACCGCCAGCCGTTTCACCCTGTCTCCCAGACCCCTCACATTCCAACTAGTCACAACACATTGCGCAGCCATAGGGTAATATGAGCAACATAATCTAAGCAAAAAGGTTGAAGGTTAGAAGGGGAAGGCACAACAATATTAAAGCATTGACTAAAAGGGTACTTTGTCTGAGTAAGTGGGCATGTCCTGTAAAAGAAAAAGTTAGTTAGACTGTGGGCGGAAGGTCCAACGGGACCCCATTCAAAACAAGAAAACAAAAAGAAGAAAAAAAAGAAATACTCAAATAATCGTAATGTCCACGAGGGACTCTCCTCCGGGGGGCTAAGTTCAGTAGCCGGCTTTGAAGAGCCAATAGGCAACAGGCCTTGCATAGTATCTAAGAGTATGGGTGATGCTGACACATCTTGTGAAAACAGTTTTCCGCCTTGTCAGGAATTTGAGAATCTAACCACTCCGTTCTTGCAAACAAATAAAAAGAGAAAAATTTTGTGTTCGTTCCAAAGTAAATGGCGCTGTAGGCAATGTTCAGGGGGCTCTCCTTCTTCTCCCTAAATCCTCACGCAGGGAACGCTCATCTCTATCCAGCCATTGCATAGCCAATGCAGGTTTGTCAAAGAAATGGACTTTATCCCTGGCCACCACACGCAGGCGGGCAGGGAAGAGCATAGCATACTGTAACTCCAGTGAGCGAAGCCTCTTTTTGACATCATTAAACTGGGCACGTTGTTTTTGTACCTCCGCTGAAAAATCCGGGAACAAGGATATTTTAGAATTATCCATTACCAGAGTGTCCCCTAACGAGCGCGCCTTAGAAAGGATGACATCTCTATCTTAAAAGTTGAGCAGTTTAAACAGAAATGCTCTGGGGGGATTACCCAGGGCAGAGGTCTAAGAGGGACACAGTGCGCACGCTCCACGGCAAACATCGGTGAAAACTACTCTTTCCCAAATTTCTCCAGCAGCCATTGCTCTATAAAAGTAACTGAATTCTTCCCTTCCATCCTCTCCGGGATACCAATAGCTCTAACATTATTGCGACGCAGTCTATTTTCGAGGTCGTCGAGTTTCGCTGCATGTTTAGCCACCATTAATTGTTGGGCATGTGACTCCCTTTGCATGGGGGCCCAGTCATCCTTCAAAGTGCTAATGCGCCCTTCCACATCAGATGTGCGGTCCCGCAGCTTTTGCATATCTTGGCGCATAAATGACATTTCAGCCTTCACCCCCTTAAGCTCTGATGCCAAAGCAGTAATAGAAACATTACAGGACGTGATTGCGGCAAAAATGTCTCTCAATGTGGGCTCAGGCCCATCCGAGCCTGAGGCCGTGGCCCCCCTCAGTGTACGGGACTCTGTGTAGTACTCACTGCGTCCCATGGTAACACTGGCGCCGTCGGATCTTCCAGGGGCACGGTGTCGTCCGCATCAGACTGTAAAACCCCTGTGGTCCTCTGCTCCATCACCAGGGATCTCCTGCAGGTTACGAGCGCCATTTGGGGAAAACAGCTTCAGAGCAGCTGCCTTGTATTTCTCTTTAGCAGCCTTGGAGGCCTCGCCGCCATCTTGGATCATGGTGTCTGGAGCAGAGCGGGCCACTGCACCGCGTTTAGACATCATCTCAGGCCGAGATAACCCCCACAATGGTCGGCCAGGGAATCTGAGAGCACCGTAGCGTGTAAGGGCACCGGGAACGAGCAGTCAGGAGCTGATATCAGGATAAGAAGACGGATAGTCGGCGGAGCTCACAAGATGTGCGACTGACTACATCCGCTGCCAAGCCACGCCCCTCTTCCGTCTGTATTTTAACCAACACCGCAACACACTACACAAGGCCGACTTCCATGCCGCCTTATATAGTGTGGGGCGTGTACTAAATCCCCTGAGGCATAATTGGCCAAAGCCACCCTGGCTTTGGCCAATTATGGCTCTCCGTTTTTTGCACGCTGTGATTGGCCAAAGCATGCGGGTCATAGTGCATGCTTGGCCAATCATCAGCCAGCAATGCACTGCGATGCCGCAGTGAATTATGGCCCGTGACGCGCCACTCAAATTTGGTGCGAACGGCCCATAATGTTCGCAATTCGTCAAACAGCCGAACGGCCGACGAAGCTCGTCACTATTGATGACCTGCTAATTATTTACCTTTGATTGAGGGATCTGCACAAATGGATTGGGCAAGGGGTTCAATTAATAGGGCAAATAGGAGTGGAGAGAGAGGACATCCCTGGCGTGTACCTCTATTGATATCAAACATGTGAGATTTGTATCCTGCGTATTTAGCATAAGCTTTGGGTTTATTATATAATGATGAAACCCAGCTTAGAAAGTGGGAGCCAAAACCCCATTTTTGTAGAGCGAAATGTAAATATGACCATGATACCGTGTCAAAAGCTTTTTTGATGTCTAGTGATACAAGGCATGTAGGTATTCATCTAGTTTTAGCTGCTTGGATCAATAGGGCTGTTCTACTGACATTATCTGAAGCTTGGCGCAAGGGGATGAAACCCACTTGATCTTTGTTGATTAGGGAACCAATTATATTATTCAGCCGAAATGCCATAACTTTCGCTAGTAGTTTTATGTCTAAATTTAATAAAGATATTGGCCTATAATTTGCAGGGATCATTGTTATTATTGCTGTAAGGGTTTCTGATCTAAAAGATTGATTGTTGAGAAGGGAGTTGAATGCTTCTGTCAGCATGGGAGTTAATACATGGGAGAATTTTTTGTAGTAGAGGGCTGAGAACCCATCAGGTCCTGGACGTTTGTTTGGTTTGAGGGATTTGATTGCCAGTTCAATTTCACTAGGGGTAATGGGATTTTCAAGACTGTCGTATTGTGTCTGAGATAGGGTTGGGAGACTTAATTGTGAGAAAAATGATTCTGCGTTGCATTGGTCAAAAGATCCTTCTTTTTTATAGAGAGAGGTGAGATGTTTATGGAAGGCGTATAAGATTTTTACAGGATTACTTGTGTATCTATCTTGAGAGATTTTTAGTCTAATTAGCTTAAAAGGGTTATTTTATTTTTTGAGTGCTCGGGCAAGGAGGGTACCTGGTTTATTTGCTTTAAAATACATTTTTTGTTTAGATTTACGTAGTGTTTTGTCTACTGATTCTGATAAGAAGAGATCAAGTTTTAAGCTAGCTTTATCTAGTTGTGACTTTGTGGTTGGAGTTGGGTTAGATTGAAAAATACTATGGCATTTATTAAACTCATTTTCTAGTTCTCGCTGTAATTTTTGCTTCTCTTTTTTAATATCTGATGCTTAGCGTATACAATAACCTCTAAGAACAGGCTTGTGTGCTTCCCATAATGTTATTGGAGATGTGTCTGGAGATTTATTGTTGCCAATGTATTCTTTTATAGCGTTTTTTAATTCAGCGGAATTTGACGGGTGAGACAACAATGAGTCATTAATATGCCAGGTGGGGTCATGTTTTTTGGGGATTAGTGAGGTAAAAGTAGATATAATAGCACAATGGTCAGTCCAAGTATATGGTTTAATAGATGAGGCTATTAATTCTGGGGACATACTCATAGAAATTAATATATGGTCAATGCGTGAGAATGATCTATGCGGGTGGGAGTAAAATGAGAATTGACGTCTGGTTGGGTTAATTTCACGCCATGAGTCTATTAATGAATATTGTAGGAGTCTTTGGAAAGATTTGGATTGAGAATTAGACGTAGCTGGAGTTGGGGATTTATCAAGGTAAGGGTATAGTGTTTGGTTTGAATCTCCACATATCAAGAGTGTACCTTGTTTGTGAGTGCCTATTACTTGAAGTAAATGGGAGAGAAATTATGTCGGTCTCTTATTTGGAGCGTAGTAAGAGACTACTGTAATTGGGATGTCACATAGATGACCTGTGAGTATAAAGTAACGGCCTTCTGGATCCTTGATTTCTGCTAAGGAGGAAAAAGGTGTGGATCGATGGAAAGCTATTAATACACCTCAGTGTTTGGATTTGGCTGAGGCAGTAAAAACATGGGGGTAACTTGAACCAAAGTATTTAGGTGTTGAAGAATCAGTAAAGTGTGTCTCTTGGAGACACACTATGTGAGCTTTAGATGAAGACAACAACCTGAACTCTTTCGTTCACTTTTGGGGAATGTTTAGACCTTGTACATTCAATGTAAGTACATTTAAAGAAGCCATAAATAAATCTTAAGTAGGTTATAATTAAACATATCAGGTATAGCTTGTACCATCAGACTTACCCTGGAGAAGGACATGGAGAAAGAAAGAAATAGAAACAGAATATGAAAGAAGAAGGAAATAGGAAGTATATATATAGTCAACTTGTAGTAGTTTAAATATGTAATAAAAAATAAAATGTTGGCGTACCAGGTGTGCATGTCTAGCAGACATGGAGGCACAAAGTCTGTCTGGGGAGCCCCCCTCACCACAACTGAAGTGGAGTAGAGTCCCAAGACAGAAAAATAGGGGATGCAGTGACCGCTTCCCAGGTTCTTCACGGCAAAAATCTAAAAATATAACAGTTAAACTTAGACAACCTTTTTGGTAATATAGTTAGATATAAACTTATATGAGAGCAAAAAAATGGTAATTCTCTATTTAATTACTAAAATAATTACCGTATTTTTCGCACCATAAGACGCACTTTTACCCCCCCAAAAAATAGGGAAAAGTGTCCCTGCGTCTTATGGAGCGAATACTGAGCAGGCTCCGCCCCCCCCATCGCCGCCGCCATGTCAGAATACAGACACTCGGCTTCTCTGTGGAGGAGAGATGACAGGATGTGAGGCATATCCTTGCTGGGGCATACCAAGGGGGAGCGGGGGGAGGCGGTCTGCCCCAGGTGCCAAAACATGGGGGTTGTCAGTGTTGTTGCTATAATGGTGCACTCCGCACCCAGGTAAGTTGACACCCGCCAGATGTGACCCCATCCTGCAAACGACAAGAGCCCTGGATGGCTTTTTTTTTTCAGCTGGAACACCCCCGGCGCCTTGGTCTGGTCCAGTCTCACTTCCTGCCTCTCTCGACTTGCCGCTGCTGCTGCTGCAAATTATGTCCTCAGTCCTCCTTCCTAGCTGCTGCCCGGGTGTATCTGATGCTGAGAGCCAGCCAGAGGGGGTTGTGGATTGTATTGGCAGTGTCCTCCACTGCCTGAGGTGAGTGATAAGGGGGTGGGAGGTGTGGGATGGTATCCAATGTTCATCATTTGAGCTGTTGTTATATGAGAGGCTGAGGGGGTGTTTGTGTCTGCCCTGCCACCCTGAGCTGATCTGGGAAGGGGGGGGGGTTGCTGTGTGTCCACCACCACCCAGGTATAGTGTAGCTGAGCTTATTTGATAGGGGGGCTGATATTGCTGTGTGTCCACCACCCACCTATAGTAGTAATATAATATTAAATATTTTAGTACATCATTTGGTTCAGAATATTTTTTTTCTTGTTTTTCTCCTGTAAAACCTGGGTGCGTCTTATGGTCAGGTGCGTCTTACGGAGCGAAAAATACGGTAAATAAAAATAGGTTCTACTATTTTAGTTCAGTAATGTGTGTTTTATTGTATACTTCTATTTAGAAGTATTAGGTTAATTGCCCTAGGGTTATCAGAGGTGGGAAAGGTAGGGTATACTTTTGGAGTCAGATTAGTGAGAGATAGAGTATTTGTTGAAATTATTCAATTAAGTAGATGGAGCATTTGGAGTATAGTTTAGTTTTGTAGTTTACAAATAGGGAGGGAGAAGGGGAAAAATAAAAATAAAAAGAGGGGATGGGGTAGGGGAGGGGGGAGTAGGAGGGGAGGGGAGAGGGTTTAGGGAGCTAAGTGACGAGGGGGAATAAGGGGTAGGGAAAGGGGAGAGGGAATAAAGAGGGAGGAATTAGAAGTAAATAAGGGATATGTGAACATATACTCTTATACTTAACCTTTGTGATTAGGAAATCTTAACTGATGTGTTTTGAGTTCAATACATAGGCCAAACTAGAGTTTGGATAATTCAATCATGAAGTTGAGGGAGTTCTTTGTATAATGTAGAGATTATTCAGCCCATAGAGTCTGGAAGATCCAATTCTGGGGAGTTGAAGCAACCTCTTCTGGATGTAGCTTGTCTGCTTCTGTCAGTTTCAGGTTTTGATGAATTTTGTGGAGAGCTGAATAGTGTGCGCCGGCAGGACTTGTAGATGATTTGTTGTATAGCTGGAGTTTTTGCAGTGTGGTCTGTAGCTCTTCTGTGGATCTACTTGTGTATTTGGTTCCTTGGTGGGTGAATCGAGCAGCGAATGGGAATCCCCATTGATAAGGGATGTGGTGGTGTTGGAGATTTTGAAGTAGAGGTTTCATCTCACGCCTTTGGCTATTGTTATTGGCGATAATTTCTGCGAATATTTGATAAGAATTTCATTGAAAAGTTATGGTTTCTTTAATCCTGGCTGCGGCCAAAAGCTGATCCTTAGTACGGAAGAAATATCACATGGAGGTCCTTCTGTTTTGCGTGGTGCTAATGCCCTGTGAATTCTATCGAATTCCAGTCTCTCAATAGGGATGGAAGGGGACAATTCCTGAAAGAGCGCTGTCATGGACGATTGAAGATCAGTGATTGATTCAGGTATACCTCTTATGCGGAGGTTTGACCTTCGTGCTCTGTTTTTGAAGTCTTCCAAACGCGTTTGCATAGTCAAATTTTCATCTCTGAGTAGCTCAAGTTTGTTGTCATGGGAAACTACATTGGTTTCAATGTCATCCATTCTGCATTCTAAGTCTACAGTACGTTGGCCTAAGTCACAAATCTCTTTAGTCAATTTCTCTGTTATTTGGTCATAGGTCTGTTGCAGAGCTTTATGAAGCATCTTCTCTATTTGTTTAAAAATATTTGGGTGTAATGTCTCAGTTTGTTGTGTTAAAGAACCGGCACTTTGTTCATATTCTGTGTAATTTGAGTCCTGTGAAGAACTCAGCTGTTTTCTGTCAGTGCGGGCTTTAGCTGTGTGAGGTGAATTAGACAGTGCCATTACAACAGAGCCTCTAAGCAGTTTTTCCTTGTGTGTTTTTGTCTTGGCTTTCCTGTGGGTCTCTCCAAAAACCATACTATTATGTTCCCAGGGCATTAGGGAAGATTATGGAGTAGTTTTTGATTATTTACCCTGTCATTCAGGTGTCCGTGGAAGCCATGAAGACCTGAGAAGAACGGAGCGTCAGCAGGACATGTCTGACGCCGTCAGCTCCGCCCCTCCTCCCCCATTGGGATTTTTTTGGACCAAAAACATGTAGCAGAATACACATTGGCCTAAATTGATGAAGAAATTCGATTTTTTTTCTATTTTTTATTGGATATATTTTATAGCAGAAAGTAAAAATTATATATATATTTTTTTAAATTGTCTTTCTTTATTTTTATTTATAACGCAAACATACAAACCGTAGAGGTGATCAAATACCACCAAAAGAAAGCTCTATTTGTGGGAAAAAAGGATATACATTTTATTTGGGTACAGCATTGCGCGAGCGCGCAATTGCTAGTTAAAGTAACGCGGTGTCGTATCAAAAAAATGGCCTGGTCATGAAGGGGGGGGTAAATCTTCCAGAGCTGAAGTGGTTAATATTGATCCATATTTTCCTTTACTTTTGTACATTATAGACAGAGAACCACCGCTTAGCCAATAACTCTGATGAAGAAAGTATGCAGGTGTCATTGGATACCCAAACAATAAACCAATCGCAAAAAATGTACAGTAAATCCACATTTATGTTGGCCAATCATTTGCTATATAGCATTCTGGAAGTCGGAAACACTGACTGTAATACTGATATGTCTATTATCTATGAGTGTTCATTTACTAAAGGTAAATAGGCTGTTAACTTTGCAAGGGAAAATGTACTTTGCATGGGAATTTTCCCCAGAGTTTAGTGAATAAGGCAACGCTCTGCTCACTTCCATCATCAAGTCATGTGCAAGGAAAAATGGCAAGGTGTCACTTTTGCACGTAGCTTACGGACTACAGTTTGTGCCTATCAGGAATCTAGCTCCCTCCAGTGTACGTCTTATGCTAGGCTACTAACGTTGTTTGGTTCAGTCATTGGATAAAGCATTGTGGGTATTGTGGCGTCAGAGACAAAGACTCTATTGGCGTGGATAGAACTGAGACTACTGTAGCGGGTATGTACTTTCCTGGGTGTAATTTGAATTTGGCAGAGACATCAGTGATGTGTAATTCCCTGCAGCCCAGCAGGTGGCGCTGTCGCCCTGGGCTGGGGTTGAATCATTGCTGTGTGCCGTGCCTCCTTTTTGTCCTTCCTCGGCAGCAGTATGGTGGGGCGGGGAACCCGCCGTGCTTGCTGGGAGAGGGTATAAAGGGGCCGGCCATCTTTGTCACGGGGTCGAGTCCCAGGCACCTTCAGCCTGTGGGCGGTGGTTCGTGTCGGTCCTCTAGGCAGCCTAGGCCTAGAGGACAGTCGGAGGTTGTGTTCCATCCCAGGCACCTTTAGCCTGGGGTGAGGTACTCGGATGGAGGTCTGGAGCTCAGTGCCCAACACTGAATTCCGCGAGGGAAGGAGATCCTAGGGTACCCAGGGATTGGGTACCCGAATCCGGAAGGCGTAATGGACCGGGGAGAGCTCCTCACTCGAAGACCTGGTGCAGCATATTGCCAGTGACGGGTGAGCCTCTCATCGGAGACCGCCTGGAAGGAAATCCTCCCCCGCTCGGAGACCGCAACTCACTTTCAGGGAGGAAAGTGGAGAACACATTGTGTCTGGGCCTACTCGCATCCACACCTCAGTTCAACTGATTGTGTTCATTCGAGAGGAATAAAGGAGTGTTGAACTTTAATGGTGTGGGGCTCATTTCCTGACAGACATTGTTCAAGGTAACTCTCGGTGGAGGCTCCAGGTGCACAGCACTGACCCGAAGGTAAAAGAACTTTGCTTACACCACACTGACACCTGTGGTGAAGGCCAGGCGTGGTGTCCCCGCTCCCTTCCCCTCTGAAGGTACCCCTAGACAAGAGACAGACGAGCTGAAGAAAAAGAGGGGAGTGAGGAGGGCGTTACACTACATTTCCCAAAAGACCACTGTCCTACCAAAAGTGCATGGCGCCACGCACGGCCTGCTGGGAGAACTTATTTAAGGCAAGGTGGGGCTTTTGTTCCCTCTCTGGGGGTGCCATCTTCAAGCTGGGAGGAGGCCTATGTTGAGGCCTGGAGCGAGCGTGCTTAGTCCGGAGAAGCCTGGGCCTAAAAGTACGGAGACCGGATCGCCTGACGGAGGGATTTCTGTCACAGCCCTGCTGCTTGGACCAGGAAGAGGGACCTCTCTACACTCCACAGCATCTAGAGACACCGACCCATCGGCACCTCGTGAGCGACTGTGCAGAGGACCAGGGACCACGACCTGCAGGGAGGCTGAGAACCAAGACGGGTCCAGACAGAGCATATCGGCGAGGCAAGGCCTCATTTGGTGAGTGGGCACCTGCCCACCAACATAACTAACTGGGTTGAGAGAAGGTGACCTCCATAGTTTCACTTGTACTCGTGGGCAACTGCAGTTTTGTAAGTGGAGACACATTACACCCGGGAGTGATATAGCTCTTTGGGAGGATCAGCGTTCTCTTGCCGTTGTACTGCATACTTCAAGTGTTCATTCTTTCTTCACCTTATTTGTTGGATTACAAATACTCAAGTGCACCAACAAAGCTGCTAGGAACACTCATCAGTTCAGATCCTTGCTTAGTTTAATACGACGGGACACGCACCAGTTGAGCTGCCCACTAGGGGGAGCCAAATCGTTTATTGAACTCACATGTGTAAGCTAACTGTTTGCATTCATTTTTATTATCATTGTGCTATTTCAGTGAGCTGGGTGGGACTTGGTGGGGAAGTACCCCATTGCTGTCATCATTGCGTTGGGAGATTCCGCCACTGTGTGTTTCCTCAGGTCTGACCCTAAGTTGTGTTAATTGGGTTCCTCTTATATAGCGAAACCCTGAAATTGTTATGCATATGTATGTCAGCTGATTCTCACAGGGACCTGTTTGAGTCAAATGTTACTTGTGTAACTCTATTCTATTTTCTCTATCAAGTAAACGTATTACCTTTTGGTTGAACTGCATCTTGTGTGGGACTCTGTCTTTTGCAGCTGTGTGGCAGGTAAACCAAAGGTACAATATTTAACTACATTTATTGTTGTGTGGTATCATTGTGGCCCTCTATAGCCTTTTAGGGGCCCACAATCACATTGTTGTCCAGTTGTGCCAAGGGGGAACCAAGCCAAATTATAGGGCTTGATAGGCAGAGTACAGGCCAAAACTTAAATCAGCAGCTCCTACGGGGGTAGTGCTACAAAAAAATAGCAACTTTTTTTGCACAAGATTGGATGATGGAGGTCAGCAGAGTTTCACCTCATTCATTTTCAAGTTCTGGGGCAAATTCCCTTGCAAAGTACAACTTCTCTTGCAAAGTGAACAGCCTTCTTGTCTTTAGTAAATCAACCCCATGGTGTTTCTGGTGTATTTGGCATATACTCCACAAGCCATACACTCTTATGTGCTCAGACAAACATACCAGAATTCACATAATGGAGGGGAGGTAATGGAAAATATAGAAAGTATGCAGTTAGTATCTCTTATAAGAGAATACTCAATTTTGTAGAGCACTGTCAATAAAGTAGGCTTGTGCCAATTGTTTTTTAAGTACAAAAATACAGTTTTCCTCGACTTTGGTCACGTTTACTCTCCCTGCATTATGCACATCTTTTAGATATTTTGTACAAACCTCTAGTGTTGGCTGAACTTTCCAGTTTTATGAGGTTCTAATTCACTGTGTGATGGCAAAGCTGCCATCAGTTTTTCTTCTACTGACCTCTGTACACTGCTCTACATACTACTGACCTCTGTACACTGCCCTACATACTACTGACCTCTGTACATTGCCCTACATCCCACTGCCCTATAAATTACTAAACTGCACACTGTGATACATCCTACCGAACTCTGTACACTGATCTACATACTACTGACCTCTGTACACTGCTCTATATACTACTGATCTCTGTACACTACCCTACATACTACTTACCTCTGTACATTGCCCTACATCCCACTGCCCTATAAATTACTGAACTCTGTACACTGCAATACATCCTACTGAACTCTGTACACCACACTACCTACTACTGACCTCTGTACACTGCCCTACATACTACTGACATCCTACTGGCCTCGATTGATCGAGGTGTCCTTACCTACTACTGACCTACTACACTGCCCTACTATCGAGCTTGAAACTAGTTGAGCAAATCAGTCTGCAGAACCACTTGTTCTGCCATCCAGATGAACTCCTGTATCAGACTTCTGGGGATTACCAATTACTGATTACTCTCCAAATATGAAAAAATTGTAAATTAAAGTGAATGAGTTTTTTTATTGAAGCTATCTTTTAAGGTAGGCTAAGTTTACGTTTTTACAGTGACATTTGTTTTAATATGTTTTTCCTTGTTTCATCCTTACTATTTAGTGTGACAATGCTAATTAATTTATTTAAAAAGAAAAATGTCACGAACCCTGGAGATCATTGATCTCTTTCATGTGGTTCAGAGAGATCCCCACCTCTCAAATGTTGCCTGCTTTAAGGCGAGTTGCCTACACGTCACTGTAGGGTCCGAGGAAGATACTGTCTTCCACCAGGGATCTACTGGCAACAAATAGGGTTTATCATGGCGCTAGACACATGATTAACCTTTTTATTGCTAGAAGATCCTTGCTGGCCTGGTGGTTGGACATAATTAACTATTTCTTAGCTGTCAGACCCCTGATGGAAGCACATGATTAACCCTTTCTTTGATAGCAGACCCCAGGGGAAATGCATGATTAACCCTTTAAGCTAGCCATTAAAGTGGTAAATGTGCATTTCCACCAGGGATCTGCTAGCAATGAAATGGTTAATGATCACAAATTCCAACACACAGATCTTCTAGCAAACAAAGGGTTAATTACACATTTCCAACTCATCTTCCAGCAACAAAAGGGTGAATGTCCAGTCCCCAGGGATCATCTTCTAGGGATGAATGGACACAGCACTGCCTCCAATGCCCCCCAGCAAAACACTGTTTAAAATGTGCCCCCTTTCCCTCATCACAACTCTGTGGCCAAACACCTCATCTCTATTATTTGTGCAGTTACCTTCACACCATCTTCTTCCACATTCCATTATGCTGGCAGGAGTACAGTGCGTGCTAAGGACAGACCGAGACCTGGAGTGTTTCAGTGTTGCAAAGTACGATTGATAGGTGCAGCGGAGTCAATTCAGATCAGACGTTGTGGAGTAACAGGAACTGGCTTCTTTATTGGAACATAACCACACTAGCAAAGATGTCACCTCACATGGTAAGAAGAACACAGACAGGAAAAAAAAAACAACAAGTACATCACTATGTACAGGATATACAACACATCATAGAAAAATACATAGCATAGCATATCACTGAGCATTAGCGACATCTTGTGTCCTTTTTCTGAACTGCAGTCAATAGGCTAAGCTGAAGGTTTGTTGTATCTCCAACATTCAGCTGCCCACATGTGCATAGGCTCTCCTTCTATTCAGAACTGGAAGCCGATGCCTGCTTAGTAGAAATGCCCCCCTTCTGTATAGTGGCTACTAAGGGAGAGGAGAGGTACTGGAAGCCTATATTAAGAGAATGTCAGGCTGAGCTGCTGTGTGCTCAGCTGGGATCGGCTCACACATAAGCAAGACTATATTTCCGGGACAACGGCCAGGACAAAGATGAGGTGGGACATTGAGCTAATTTTCGGGACTGTCCTGGCAAATTCATGAGTGTTGGCAAGTATGAGAGGAGCGAGTGTGCTTTTGTCTTCCACACCCACACATTTGCAGTGTCTTACTCTCAAACACAGGATGTTACACCTCAAATATGCCCCATCTAATGTACCTGCACTACTCAGATGAGCCCCAATTCTTACTACCTTAGACCTCAGATCAGCCCCAATTCCTGCACCTTCACACTTCAGATCAGCCCTAGTTCCTGCACCTTCACATCTCAGATCACCCCCAATTCTCGGACCTTCATCACTCAGATCAATCCCAATTCTTGGACCTTTACAACTCAGATCAACCCCAATTCCTGCACCTTCACATTGGAGATCGGTAACAATTCCTCTATCTTCACACCTCAGCTCAGCCTTAATTCCTGCACCTTCAGACCTCAGATCATCCCCAATTCCTGCACCTTCACACCTAAGATCAGCCCCAATTCTTGCACTTTCAGATCTCCGACCAGCCTCATTTCCTGCACTTTTTTCAGATCTTAGGTCAGCCTCATACCCTTTACCTTTAGAAATGTCTGGGTTTTACATACCTGCTGCAGGTTTAAACAAGAGGAAGAAGTGTGCAGGCAGGTTTTTTCTACACATTGATTTCTTGCAGGCCTAGGCCAATGGCAATGGGCACCAGACAGATAGGCAGAGGAAGAGCGAGCATGAGTCTTGTCCAAGGACTAGAAATTTGCAAATAATGAGATTTCTTGTCCTTCTCCACTCAGAGAACACTTTCAAAATATTTTAGCTTGTATTACATTTATATTGGGTTAAGGTTCATATAATATTAGGGAGGTTAGCTGCTGTGAAGTAGGAATGTTGTACTGATAGTCTGTCGCTCCTAGATTTGTAAATGCAATTTGTTTCTAAATATACTCATTAGCCTACTCACTGCAGGCTTTCTGCTTTCTTATATGTAGCACTATCCCCGTAGAAGCTGCTGGTTAGTTTTGGGTTTTGCACGTTACCTCTTCAGCTTCGTTGTCCATGTAGGAAAGTCTGTAGTAATGCAATGTCCACACAGATGTAAAACCTCAAACAGTTAGGCTTTATTTTCTTATGCAGAGAACATTGAGAAGTAGAAGGTATAGAAGAGTAGGGTAAGGTTCAGGCACTCAGCGTTACTGGCCAAAAAATATCAGCTCACAGTCACTTACCACTCTCAGTGTTTAGAGTGGGTATTGGTCACCCGGATAGTCCCCTCTCACATGGCCTAGCAGCCGGGATGACACACGAATCAGCAATGGGGTAGTCTCTGCCACAGACTGCCCAAGATGAAATGGGTCCCTGCTCAGACCTCTTGAAAGGAAATGGGTCTCTGCCACAGACCTCTTGAAGTGAAATGGGTCTCTGCCACAGACCTTTTAAAGTTGAATGAAAGGATAGTCCAGGAATCCTCTACCACAGGATTTCAAAGTCCCAAACTTCCAGCCGTACAGTGAAAGAGCCTTTAAGCCAATCCGGCGAACTGTAGGGCTTGTAGTACAGTGGATCCCTCCTTGATAAAGTCACCAGGCCTCACCCGAGACGGCAGCACTTTGCCAGTCCCCTCCAGGACAGGTCCTCCCCTGGTCTCCTTCACCAAGATAGCTTCCTCCCCATTCGGATTGACAGCTTGGGATCCCCTCTCAGAATGTAGGCCCCAGCCAGACTAACTGGGCCTACTGGATAGCGATGCAGCCTCGGGCCAACGTGGCCCCGAGACCAGAACCACACACACATACCTCACGACCGGAGGGCTGCGGGGCGGGAACGGGCCCCGATCAATGGCGTCTGTCCCTTAAGTATCCCCTCCCAGCAGGCACAGCGGGTTCACCACTCCCACCGTACCACTGCCGAGAAGGGCCACTCAATGCACCATGGTTTGTCCGTGTTCCAACAGGTGCCTGAGGTGGTAACGCCACCTACAGGCAAAAAGGGAAATTACTATCAGGCAATCCACAGCTAGAACAGAGGCGAATTTTATTGTAATTCAACTGCCTGAGCCCAACTACTGGCTCAGACATCCCCCTATATTTTAGATAGCATCCCAACCTTTTGGGGAGGGCGCTACATATATATAAAACTTTTTTTAAGTTACAAATAGTGAACATTTTAAGTGTAAGCATATTATGTTAAAACATTACACAGCTGGTAATCATAGCAGATTGTAATCTGTTTTATTCACGCACAAACATTTCTCAGATTGGTTTGCCAAAGGAACTTTTATATAAATTACACATTAATAGAACATTTGTTTCAATTTTCCAGATAATTCAAGCTTTTCAGAGGCCTCTTCTAGCATTTTGTCTCCTTCTCGCTGCGGTGATTCCTTGCATTTCATTCAGCATAATTCATTTTCAGGTGCTCCACAATGGCAGAGGTTTCCTATGAATTCACTTTTTTGCCAGACGGGAGCAGAAAATTGTTAAGAGGCAGAATTGAATATTTACATTTTACAGAACAGCAATGCAAGCCCTATTTAACACAAAGCAATTACTCTTCCCCATTTTTTATCATTTTCTCATTCTTCTGGACATCTGTGGATCAATGTGTGGGTAATTCAACACCAGTAACCTTAAAGAACAAATGTTATACCCTCAGTTCTCCACCTACCTGGGTGACCCCCTGCTGTATTTTTTAAAATAATTAGCCCTTTTCCAGATGTTTTTAGAGGTCACATGATGTCACTTCCTTTTGTTCGATCTTCTCCAGAGGTGACTAATGCTTGTATGTGTGTGTATTTGATGAGGAATGAGAGCCCCCGAAGAGTCGAGGCTCTCGTGCACATCGCTGGATCAAGATGGGGCTCAGGTGAGTATTAGGGGGGGTGCTGCACACAGAAGGTTCTTACCTTCATGCACAAAATGCATGAAGGCAAAAAAACACAGAGCCTTTAGAACCCCTTGAAGGGGGGCGAAAAGAGACAGTTGGAATACTCAGGGATTTTCCCCCATGCAGGGTGAGGGGTTCTGTTGTGATCCAATAAAAGGGGGCAAAAATTACTTTCAGTTTTCCCAGAACTACTAAGTACTCATATGGGTCCCAAAATTCCAGAGGCTCTGAGACTTTCAGGTGAGAATCAACAACCCTGGCTACTGGTACTTTGGTCCTGAAATGGTTAGCCCACCTGCAAGAGAGGGCTGAAAAGGGCAGGAAGCAGCCAGCAGGTGTCCATGAGTTGTGATGTGGAACAGCACACAATTGTGAGAGGACTAAGGGTTGTTTATCATATGAGACACTAATGGCCTTCTTTGACCATTTTATGGACCCCTGGGACTTTAAAACCTGTGTTGCGGGCCAGGTTTATGCTGGCGGTGAGCCATATTTTTGTGTTATACCAAAAGTCTATGGACTGTTTTTGTTCAGTATGCTGAAGAAAAGCTATTTTTGTTTGAAAAAAATAAAAATAAAAAAAAAATATATATATATATATATATATATATATATATATATATATATATGTAGCAGGGTGTTCAATTTAGGGGAGTATCTGAGTGGTAGTTAGGCTCAGACACATTATTGTTAGGGTTAATGGACCACCATTTCTGTGCCATGGGAGCTAGTATTGGTGTATAGTTCCATGGGGCCTACAGGTGGCGCTGTCGCCATAGGTCTGGGTTGAACCACAGTACAAGGTTGTGCCTTTTCTTGTCCCCTCTTGGCAGCAGTATGGCAGGGCGTGCCTGTCGGGAGAGGGAGAGGGTATAAAAAGGGGCGGCCATCTTCCATGCGGGGTTCGTCCGTGCCCAGGCACCTTCGGCCTGGGTGCGTGTGTGTGTCATCTCCGGGTGCCCTAGGCCCGGAGGCCTGGTTCCTGTTCCATCCCAGACACCTTCAGCCTGGGGTGAGGTACTAATTTGGAGGCCCGGAGCCCAGCACCTTTGGCTGGGTTCTGCCGGTGATCGAGGACTCCCAGGGTGCCGCCCCTATTCACCCAGTTAGTGGCAGTGACTCTATTCACCTGGTCAGTGGCAGTGACCTGTTCTCCAAGTCAGTGGCAGTGACTTCTTATTCACCCGGTCTCTGGCAGAGACCAACCTCACGGTCTGTGGCAGAGATTGTGCGCCAAAGCTGTTTGTGAAGCCTAAACAGTCAAAAAACCTGATTCAAGTTTGTGCCTGGACCTCCTCCCACCTAAGCTGTCCTGTGTCTTGTTCCAACCTGTCTGCTGTCAAAGAGGCATATTTATTATCCGTGTGAAATAAATATAGAAGTTGGACTTTCAGTTGGTGTGGACAGTTACATTACTGGGGGAAACATAAGGACTTGCATCTACCTAAGGTAGAGGTGAGAATCATCCTCGGGAGGAATCAACTCCAGCCGCAGGCAGGCCCGAAAACTAACACCGCTCAACCTCCTTACTCAAGAGGGTACGGGCTTGTGGTGCGGTGTGCCTCTCCCCTCCCTGCGAGGAGCTGAAAACACACAAAAAGGCAGGTAGGGGGAGAGGTGAGGGCGCTATATATATATATATATATATATATATATTTATATACAGTATAAACCACTGTTGGCTGCAGTGTCTCTGGGTGAACCATGTGAGACACAAATGAGAGAGGTTTTAACCAAGTCAGGGAAGATAAATAAGGTTTTTCTTTACTTTATGAGGTTTGTGCATCACATAGTAAAATAGTAACTGGTTTTGGTACTTTGTGAGAATACACCTCTCCAGGATGATTACCCCTCCTGAGGTCAGCTGTCTCCGTCTTTAATGAAGCAGGGTTCTGGCTCTGTTAGCCATGATTAAGCACCGTGTCTGGTGTGAAACATGTCAGCGGCAGTGCAGTTCGTCTGTACCTACCCTTGATGCCTTGATTTTATACTTTTGAATAAAGGTGAATATTTGGAGTGTGACTATCCAGCTATTTTCTTTTCATGGTTTTGGTACTTGTTTAGACTTTAGAGATGAATTCCAGATATTAATATTTTATACATAGTTACATTGGTCCAGCTTGGACCAATGTAACTATGTATATACCATACTGTACCTGGCCGATGTCCCTGTAAGCTGGAAATCACAGAAGCAGGCACCGTTACTCCAGTGATCTCCACTTGCTTCCCGGTGCCATGCTGAGCAGCTTCCCAGCTGCATTATGAACACAGGAGGTTGACCGCTCAGCAAGAGCATAGTTGCATAGTTACATAGTAGGTGAGGTTGAAAAAAGATACAAGTCCATCAAGTTCAACCTTTGTGTGCGATTATATGTCAGTATTACATTGTATATCCCTGTATGTTGTGGTCATTAAGGTGCTTATCTAATAGTTTTTTGAAACTATCGATGCTCCCCGCTGAGACCACCGCCTGTGGAAGGGAATTCCACATCCTTGGCGCTCTTACAGTAAAGAACCCTGTACGTACTTTAAGGTTAAACCTCTTTTCTTCAAATTTTTGTAGCACACAGACCCTTTTTCTCCTGCTTACCTCCACTTGTAGAGATAGAGTTGGGTAGGGAGGTAAGTTCAGGCAAGCGGGACCCATTTACCCTATTCTCCACTCAAGCCTGAGTGGGTATTGCTCACCCGGATAGATCCCTCTCACAGTTCTAGCAGCCGGAGTGAAGAACGAACAGTTACTTTAGATTTCGTTCCCTTCAAAGACAAGTTCAGGAGATCCTCTGCCACAAAATCCTTTAGTTCCTGAATCTAGAACTCTCTAGCGCCCACAACTTTTAGAAAGAAACCATAAGTGCCAAGGGGCACATCACAGGAGCTATTGTACAACTCACGGAATCCTTCCCTCTGATAGGCAACCAGGCCTCTCCTGAGACAGTGACTTCCTTCACCGATCCTCCGGACAGGTCCTCCCCTGGTTTCCTCTCTTTCAGAGTGGGCCACCCTCCCTCGGGTACCCTGGGACTCCGATGGTTTGGTTGTAGACCCAGTTGAAGGTACTGGGCCTACCTGGAACACTATAACCTCTGGCTGAAGGTGCCCGAGACTTCTCGACCAATTCACGCATCCCTGGCCAGCAGGGCGTGACTCTCGCCACCAGGGGTCCCCCTTGGAATCCCCCGGCCCATCTCCCCACCTCATGGCATCTGCCCCTTGTGTACCCTCTCCCGGCATGCACAGCAGGTAGACCACGCCCACTGTATGGCTGCCAAGAGAGGACACCCAATCACGCTACAATGCCACCTGTGGTTCGACCCAAGGCCTGGGCAACAGCGCCACCTGCAGGTCAAGGAGAACTATACACCCAGGTAACACCACAGCAGAGCAGAGTCCAATCTAGAGAATCAGAAAACCTGAGCCAAACTATTGCCCAGGCTGCCCTTAAATTTAAGGCACAGTGACCCCAATTTTGGGGGTCCACTACATTTTATTGAGTGGCCACGTGTCTTGTTAAACTCCCTTCCACAAAAAACTTTTATCCCTATTCATCATTCAGAGAAAGCTTTGCTCTGATTAAACAAGGGACGTCAGTCAGGTATGATATATACATATTTACATTGGTCCAGGCTGGGTCAATGTATGTAATGTCAATGTATAAAATATCCATACCTGTTATTGATGTTTAAAGCGGAAGTAAACCCATTGATTTAACAGTTTCAAAAAGCAGTTACATTCCCGGCATGCCAGGAATGCCAACTGTCACATTGGTTGTGCTCTCAACCAAACTGTCAAACCATCCAATGGCAGGTGTCAAAACTGATCACATGTGCAGCATCATGGTAGTTGAAGATTAAACAGAGGCCAAGATGGCAGCTTCCTTGCCTGAAAGTTATAGGAGGGTTTACTTCCACTTTAAATAGTATTATTCTGTTCAAATTTGTTTATTGAATTTTATCAAATTACAGAGAAATAATAACAAAACAATAAAAAAATAAAAAAAAATAAAGCAACAATCACAGTAATCACTACAATAGGTTCAAAATTAACATATGAAATCATATATACATATGGATCAAGAGATAATTGCTTCACTCAATAATCAGAGTTAGTTACTTCACTTAGTCCAAATAAAGTGTAGACTCAGAATGAGAATTACAATTGAAGCCTTAAAGGTAAACACCTAAGGAGGATAAAGAAATGTATTAAAGCCTCAAAAGGTATGAGACAGAACGATCTCTACTATATAACTCTTAAAAATCAAGTATCTGTGCCTAAAAAAATTGAGAGGAACATATGTAGGTATACTTGTTGAACCTATATACTGTATTTATCGGCGTATAACACGCGCCGGCGTATAACACGCACCCCAAGTTTAGGAGGGAATTTTAAAGGAAAAAAACTTTTAGGAGGGAAATTCAAGGAAAAAAAACTTACATTTAAATGCAGCATGCAGCCTTGCCCAGTGTCCATCTGCAGCCTTGCCCAGTGTCCATCTGTCCATCTGCAGCCTTGCCCAGTGTCCATCTGCAGCCTTGCCCAGTGTACATCTGTCCATCTGCAGCCTTGCCCAGTGTCCATCTGTCCATCTGCAGCCTTGCCCAGTGCCTTTGCAATCTTGTCAGTCTCAGCGTTTTTTTAAATTTGGCGCCGATTTCTGTGGAGAGGAGCGAGCGGGGCCAAGTGTACTTCGGCTAGACTCGGCTCCTCTCGCAGTCCCGCCCATCTCCACTGACTGCGCCGCTGACAGAGAAAGCCGAGTGTACTTCGGCTAGACTCGGCTCTGCTCACAGTCAGGGGCAGGACTGCGAGAGGAGCCGAGACTAGCCGAAGTACACTCGGCTTTCTCTATGTCAGCGGTGCAGTCAGAGATGGGCGGGACTGCGAGAGGAGCCGAGTAAAGCCGAGTGTACTTCGGCTTCGGCTCCGCTCGCTCCTCTCGCTCGTTTCAGCAGGGGAATTCGACGGAGTATCGGCGTATAACACGCACCCACGATTTTCCCCTGATTTTAAGGGGAAAAAAGTGTGTGTTATACGCCGATAAATACGGTATATATATGAAAAATAAAAAATAAAATTAAAAACACAAAAAAAAACCATATAAAACAAGTTGAGAAAAAGAGAAGGGGAAGAGCAGGAAGAAGAGAAGAAGAGAAGGAGAAGAGGAAGTGACGGGAAGAATCCCCGGGGATAAATGCATCAATAGCCATTTGCTTATAGATAGTTACTATGAGAGAGTGTAAAACATCAAGGCATCAACAAGGTGTCATCAAAGTTTGGTGGCAAAAACTGAGTTATCCATGGTTGCCAAATATTTTTCAAGGAATTTATTTTATCTTGATTTATGGCTTCCATTTTGGCATGGACCATAGCTTGGTTAATTCTATGCTTGGTTTCATTTAATACCAAATTGTCAGTTCTCCAGGCTTTAGCTATGGTCTGTTTCGCGGCTGTTGTGATCTGCAATAAAAGTTTAAATTGTTTATAGGTGAGTGTTGCCGGTTTGAGATTTAAGAGTGCTATTGAAGGTACTGGAGGGATGGATTTTGCAAACAAGGCTGAGAGTATGAGAAATATATCACTCCAGAACTTTTGAACTACCGGACAATCCCACCAAGTATGTAGATAGGAGCCAAGATCACCACAGCCACGAAAGCATAATGAGGAGTAATTGGGGGCAAATTTTGCAACTCTGGAAGGGACCAAATACCAGCGGGTGAGTACTTTGTAATTAGTTTCCAAAGCTGTTATGTTTTGTGAGGAAGATTTTGTATTATTCCAGATTGCAGCCCAATCAGATATTTCAAGAGTAAGATTGAGATCTGCCTCCCATTTAGCTACATAAGAAGGAGGGTCAGAAACAGGTTTAGTGATGAGTTGAGCATAGAGGTTAGAGATCAGTCCAATTGCATGGGGATCATTTTTACATTTGGTTTTGAAGTGTGATAATTTATTAAGTTTGGTTCTGCTTTGGATACAGGGTGTAAAAAAGTTTTTGATCTGCAGATATGTAAAAAGCTCAGAGTTTGGAAGACCATGTTTTTCACATAAATCTGGGAACGGTATAAAAGTAGTCTGGGACGTCAGGTCATGAAGATGGATTAATTTAGAGTTAGTCCAGGCTTTAAAAGATTTGGGGAATTTCCAGGCAGGATAAAAAAGGGGATTTTTAATAAATGATAAAAGTGGAGTGTGAGGAGATTGTAACTCATTTGTTATTTTAAATCTGTTCGAAATAGTTAATGAGTTTTTGGTAACTGGGTTAGTGATTCTTTTATGATAAGAAGGTCTCAGCCATAAAAGATTGGAGATAGAATAAGGATCACAATCTATTGATTCTAGAGTTAACAAAAGAGGAATTTCTGAGGTTGCATGGTATTTGGTTAATTGTGCTAGTTGGGCCACGTAGTAGTAGGTAGATAAATTAGGAAATCCCAGACCACCTTTACATTTAGAGAGGTAAAGAGTATGCTTAGGTAAACGGGGTTTAGATGTACTCCAAACATATTTTGTTATTCTACTTTGTAGTATTCTTAAGAAGTATGCCGGTAGAGAGATGGGTAAAACTCGAAAAAAGTACAGAATTTTGGGAAGTATAGACATTTTAATAATATTCATTTTACCTATCCACGATATAGGAAGAGAAGACCAATGTGTTAACAAAGAGGTGATATGGTGTAATATAGGTGGGTAATTGGCTGAGAAGAGTCCTGTAATATGAGACGTGAGGTTGATTCCCAGGTAGGGTAGACGCGTAGTGGACCAGGAAAAGGGAACGGATACCTGTGCTTGTTGCAATTCTGAGGAAGATAAGGAGATATTGAGTGCTGAGTATTTTTGCAGATTGACGTGCAAACCTGAAATACGGGCAAATTGTTCTAACTTCTGTATTAAGTTAGGAGCAGAGATATGGGGAGAGGACAAAAAAAGTAAAATGTCGTCAGCAAATAAGCAAATTTTATGCTGCTGTCCAGCTATCTCAAGGCCTTTAATAGATGGATCAGAACGGATAGATTGAGCTAAGGGTTCAATGAGAAGGGCAAATAGAATTGGGGAAAGAGGACAACCTTGACGGGTTCCTCGAAGGATGTGAAATAGGTTGGATTTATAACCTGCATATTTCACATAGGCTTTGGGGTGGTTATACAGTGACGAGATCCAACTAAGGAAGTGGGGGCCAAATCCCCAGCGTTGTAGCACAAATTGGAGGTAGGGCCATGATACAGTATCAAAAGCCTTTTTGATGTCTAGGGATAACAGGCAAAGAGGTATCCGTCTTTTTTGGGCAATATGGGTAAGTAAGGCCACTCTACGTACCGCATCACCAGATTGGCGTTTTGGGATAAAGCCTACTTGGTCCTTGTGGATTAAAGATCCTATTATAATATTTAAACGTGTTGCTAAAACTTTCGCTAAAAGCTTTATGTCCAAATTAAGTAGATAGATGGGTCTGTAATTGGAGAGATCTGATTCATCTGAATTTGGTTTAGGGATCATGGAAATAATAGCTGTCAGTGTTTCAGGTCGGAAGGAATGCCCGGAGAGTATAGAATTGAAGGCTTCAGTCAATAGTGGGGTTAATATATGTGCAAATTTCTTATGATACATGGCTGAAAAACCGTCTGGGCCTGGACGTTTATTTAGCTTAAGAGATTTTATTGTCATGTTAATTTCATCAGTGGTTATAGGGCTTTCAAGGCTATCCCAGTTGACCAAATGAGAAGATGGAAGTGTGATGTGGGAAAAAAGGAATCTGCAGAGGCCTGATTTAGGGGTTCTTCTTGATTGTTGTCAGGGTCACCTGTGGCCAGGTGACAGATGCACACCGTAGGGGGACAGGAGTGCACCGCGAGGTAGTGAACCCTATGGCTGGCTTCTGTGGATAGGAAACTGGGTGGTTGTGGAAAGCGGGACCAGAGGAGCACAACCGGGATCCCAACGGAAGCGAGAGCCAAGATTCCCCAGGGCGCGGAGTCTAAGACCCAGCTGGTCTTCTCCAGGGCCTCTAGTGGTGAGGATGTTACGCTGCAGGCTGGGACCAGGTCGCGGCCCCTGGAGTTTCCTAGCTCACGCCCCGTAGGATAAGGGGAAGCAGCAGCACACGATAGAGAGAACCGAATAACAAGCCGAAGGTCAGGGGCCACAAGCAGACAAGGATAACGAAGAACGAGCCGAAGGTCAAGGGTCACGAGCAGACAGGGATGGTCGGGGACAAGCCAATAACGTAACAGAGAGACAGACGTAGCACACGGCAGGCAGGAACCCAAACACACAATGCCTAACAAACACGTTGATCAGCAAAGCAGGCTTGCAGTGCACAGGTTAATATAGTGTTCAGTGATAGGGCCTGGGGTGGAGTCAGGCTGGGAGGAGATTATAAAGGAAGCCAGGTGAAGGAGGTCTGGTCTCTAGATGAACACATGAGGAGGAAGGTAAGATGGCAGACAGACATTAATGCATATCCATGACAGTACCCTCCCTCTTACGAGGCCTCCCCCTTCCCCGCCTGGGCCCAGGTTTAGAGGGAAACTTCAGATGAAACTCCTTTAACAGACGAGGTGCAAAGACCTCAGATGCAGTGATCCAAGACCTCTCCTCAGGACCAAACCCTTTCCAATGAACGAGGTACTGAAGAACGCCTTTACAGAGTCGGGAGTCCAGAATTTGACTGATCTCGTACTCCTGATTATCCTCAGAGACAGGCGCCACGGTAGGAAGAGGACGAGAGAATTTATTGAGGACTAAAGGCTTTAGAAGAGCAACATGAAAGGAGTTAGTGATTTTAAGGCTCTTAGGAATCTGGAGTTTGAAACAAACCGGATTCAGTTTAGCAGTTACCGTGTATGGACCGATGAATCGTGGAGCAAACTTCAGAGAAGGAACTCGGAGCTTGATGTTCCTGGTAGAGAGCCAGACTTTGTCCCCTGGCTGAAGAGAAGGCGGTTTACGCCTGCGGCGGTCGGCAAAGCCTTTGAATTTTTCAGCAGCTGCCCGGAGGGAATCATGAACGTGACCCCAAACGGAATTGAGAGACTCCTGAACCGAAGCCAAAGCTGGAATGTCTGGAGAACAGATCATAGGAAGAGGAAGTTGAGGGTGTTTTCCATAAACTGTGAAAAAGGGTGTCTTCTGCGAACTGGTATTCACATGATTGTTATGGGAGAATTCTGCCCACGGGAGTAGAGAGGACCAATCGTCATGGTGAGAAGACACAAAGGTGCGAAGAAAGACCTCTAACTCCTGATTAACCCTCTCAGTCTGTCCATTGGATTGGGGATGGTAAGAAGAAGAAAAATCCAAGACAATATTGAGGGATTTGCAAAAGGCTCTCCAAAAACGAGACGTGAATTGGACTCCCCTGTCGGAAACAATATGAGAAGGGACCCCATGTAGGCGGAGAATTTCTCGAATGAAAATGGGAACCAAGGCAGGGGCAGAAGGAAGACCAGGAAGAGGAACAAAATGAGCCATCTTGGAGAATCGATCGATTACCACCCAAATGACTGTATTATTCTCAGACAGTGGGAGATCGGTGATAAAATCCATGGCAATATGGGCCCAGGGTTCCTTAGGAATAGGCAAGGGCATGAGGAGACCAGCAGGAGCTTGTGTGGAGGATTTGGACTGAGCACAGACATGACAAGCTTTAACGTAGTCTTTGACGTCTGAGCGGAGATTAGGCCACCAGTAGTGACGACTGATGAGTAGGAAGGATCGGAGGAATCCAGAATGCCCTGCCACCTTGGAATCATGTCCCCAACGAAGGATCTTAGCTCTTAGCTCAGTGGGGACAAAGGTCTTACTAGGCGGAATTTTAGACTTCAGGGTGGTAGAGTGGGCAACAATGCATGAGGTGGGAATGATCGGCTCAGGTTCAGGGGCGGACTCCTCGTCCAAAGTGTCAAATGACCTAGAGAGCGCATCAGCCCGACCGTTGCAGGAACCAGGTTTGTAGGTAATCGTGAAATTAAAACGGGCAAAGAAGAGACTCCACCTGGCCTGTCTAGGATTCAGACGTTTAGCATTCTGTAGATACTGTAAATTCTTGTGATCGGTAAAGATCGTTATGGAGTGAGGGGAACCCTCCAAGAGATGACGCCACTCCTCTAACGCCAATTTAATTGCGAGAAGTTCCCGATCACCGATGGCATAATTCCTCTCTGCCTGAGAATTTTTTTTGGAGAAGAACGCACATGGTTGGCGTCTCTTCTCAAAGATTTGAAGAAGCACAGCTCCCACCCCCATTGAGGAAGCGTCCACTTCAATAAAAAATGCATTCCCAGGATTTGGTCTCCTCAAGAGGGGGCCAGAAACAAAGGCCTGTTTCAGGTTGTGAAATGCAGAGACAGCTTCGGGAGGCCAGTCTCTGGCATTCACACCCTTCTTGGTCAAAGCGATAATAGGCGCGGCAATGGAAGAGTAATTCCTTATGAACTGCCTATAATAATTAGTGAAGCCAAGAAAGCGCTGTGTGGCCTTGAGGCTAGCAGGAAGAGGCCAGTTGGTGATAGCCAAGACCTTCCCAGGGTCCATACGAAGCCCCGAACATGAGACAAAGCACCCCAAAAACAGGACCTCAGAACATTCAAAGGAACATTTCTCCAGCTTGGCATAGAGATTGTTCTCTCTAAGACGTTGAAGTACAGTGCGGACATGGTTTCTGTGGACGAGCAGATTTTCAGAAAAGATCAGAATGTCATCCAGATAGATGACAACAAACTGGTACAGCAGATCTCTGAAGATTTCATTGACAAAGTTTTGAAACACGGCTGGAGCATTACACAGACCAAAAGGCATCACCAGATATTCGTAATGCCCGTCTCTAGTGTTAAATGCAGTCTTCCATTCGTCACCCTCCCGTATTCGAATGAGATTGTACGCGCCTCTGAGATCCAACTTGGTGAAAATGGAGGCACCCTTCAACCTATCGAATAGCTCAGATATTAAGGGTAAGGGGTATCGATTTTTAATAGTAACCGCATTTAAACCCCGATAATCGATGCAGGGTCTTAAGGTACCATCCTTTTTGGCAACAAAAAAGAACCCTGCCCCTGCAGGCGATGAGGATTTCCGGATGAACCCTCTCTCCAGATTCTCTGCTACATACTCCGACATGGCCTGGGTCTCTGGGATGGACAGAGGGTAGGTACGACCCCTGGGTAGAGTTGCTCCGGGGACAAGATCAATAGCACAGTCAAAAGACCTGTGGGGAGGAAGCACCTCAGCTGATTTTTTACAGAACACATCCCGGTAATCGCTGTATGCGGCGGGAAGATCAGAAGAAACAGAAGTGGCAGCAACCGGAAGACTCTCCTTGGGGGTCACCTTGAGAAGACACGACGAGAAACATGAGGAACCCCAGGCCAGGATCTGCCCAGAGACCCAGTCCACATGTGGAGAGTGGAGCTGTAGCCAAGGGAGGCCCAATACAACTGGGGTAGAGGCCTTGGGTAGAATAAGAAAGGATATCCACTCCTGGTGGAGAATCCCTACCGACATCCTAATGGGTAGCGTCTGGAAGCGAATAGGGCCCCCTGGGAGAACAGTGCCATCAATTGCCGAGACTACCAATGGGGTAGTGAGAGGTGAAAGGGTAAGCTTCATAGAAGAAGCAGTTCTCCAATCCATGAAATTGCCGGCAGCCCCGGAATCCAGGTATGCAAGGGTTGACTGAGGAGAAGTGCCTACATGAAGGGACACCGGCAAGAGCAGGCGAGAAGGTGATGTTTCTGGGTCCAATACTCCACCTTCCAAATGTATTAGACCCGAGCGTTTCCCGGACGAAGCGAGCAGGAGTCACGAAAATGACCCTTGCCCCCACAATAGAGGCACAAGCCCAGAGTTCTGCGCCTAGCACGTTCTTCGGGGGTTAGTCTGGTCCGGCCCAGCTGCATAGGTTCTTCAGCAGGTAGAGGATGCTCCACGGAATGAAGGGAGGGGAGCTCAGACTGGCTAGGACCCAGAGAGTGCTGGCGTCTTTTTTCTAAGGACCTCTCTTGAAAACGAATGTCGATCTGGTTGCATAATGAAATTACATCGTCCAGACCGACGGGAATGGCTCTTCCCGCTAATTCGTCTTTCACTCGGTCAGAGAGGCCATGTAAAAAGGTAGTGACCAGGGCCTCATTATTCCAGCTCAATTCAGCTGTGTGGATACGGAACTGAAGAGCATATTGCCCCACTGAACTAGATTCTTGGCGAAGACGTAAGACAGCACTAGCCGCTGAAGAAGCCCGAGCCGGCTCTTCGAAGATATTACGAAAGAGCTTCAAGAATTCGGACAGACTGGAAACCACCGGATCGTTCCTCTCCCACAGGGGGGCAGCCCAGGCCAAAGCTTCACCGGAGAGGAGGGAAATGATATAGGCTACCTTAGCCCGGTCAGATAGGAAGCTTTGAGGCTGAAGCTCAAAATGAATAGTGCATTGGCTGAGAAACCCCCTGCAGGCCTTGGAGTCCCCAGAGAAACGGAACGGAGCTGGCAATCTTAGTGAGTGTGAGGCTGCGACTGGTGCGATAGGTACAGCCGCTGGTTGTACTTGGGGTTGCGGATTCGGGGTTCCCAAGGAGACCTGAAGCTGCTCGAATCGAGAAGCCAGATCCTGGAGGAATCGCATCACCTGGGTCTGATTTGATTCCTGGGTCTCAAGTCTGCGAACTATGCCCTGCAATGGATCATCCGCGGGAAGCGGGATGTCAGCCGGGTTCATGGCTGATCAAACTGTCAGGGTCACCTGTGGCCAGGTGACAGATGCACACCGTAGGGGGACAGGAGTGCACCGCGAGGTAGTGAACCCTATGGCTGGCTTCTGTGGATAGGAAACTGGGTGGTTGTGGAAAGCGGGACCAGAGGAGCACAACCGGGATCCCAACGGAAGCGAGAGCCAAGATTCCCCAGGGCGCGGAGTCTAAGACCCAGCTGGTCTTCTCCAGGGCCTCTAGTGGTGAGGATGTTACGCTGCAGGCTGGGACCAGGTCGCGGCCCCTGGAGTTTCCTAGCTCACGCCCCGTAGGATAAGGGGAAGCAGCAGCACACGATAGAGAGAACCGAATAACAAGCCGAAGGTCAGGGGCCACAAGCAGACAAGGATAACGAAGAACGAGCCGAAGGTCAAGGGTCACGAGCAGACAGGGATGGTCGGGGACAAGCCAATAACGTAACAGAGAGACAGACGTAGCACACGGCAGGCAGGAACCCAAACACACAATGCCTAACAAACACGTTGATCAGCAAAGCAGGCTTGCAGTGCACAGGTTAATATAGTGTTCAGTGATAGGGCCTGGGGTGGAGTCAGGCTGGGAGGAGATTATAAAGGAAGCCAGGTGAAGGAGGTCTGGTCTCTAGATGAACACATGAGGAGGAAGGTAAGATGGCAGACAGACATTAATGCATATCCATGACAATTGTATAATGTGGCAAGATGTTTTTGGAAAGTGTGAAGAATTTTTACTGGGTTACTGGTGTAGGTGTCGTGGGACAATTTTAGACGTATCGGTTTGGAGGAGTGTATTGATTTTTTTAGGGCCCGGGCAAGGAGTGTCATAGGTTTATTGGCTTTGAGATAGAATAAATGCCTATATTTACTTAGCGTTTTAACAGCAGAGTTTGAGAGAAAAAGGTCAAGGTCTAGACGTGCTCTATCCAGGTGTGATTTCGTAGTAGGATTAGGGTTTGCCTGAAAGAGTACATGGGTTGAATTAAATTCTGCCTCTAGTTTATGTTGGAGCAGCCTTTTTTCCTTTTTGAGGTATGAGGCTTTTTGAATACATGCTCCACGGAGCACTGATTTATGAGCCTCCCACAATGTCAGAGGAGAGATATCAGAGTTTTTTTTTAAATAAATATAATCTTTTAAGGCTGTCTCTAAATCTGCATAGTGGGATGGGTGGGATAGCATGAAGTTATTTATCTGCCAAGTGGGGTCTTGTGCTTTTGGAATTGCAGAGGTGAATGAGGTTAACACTGCACTATGATCAGTCCATGTGAAGGGTATAATGGAGGAAGAGAGAAGTTCAGGGGCCATAGGTACATTTATAAGTATGTGGTCTATTCGGGAGAGTGAATTGTGAGGATGTGAGTAGAAAGTAAATTGTCGCTTAGCTGGGTTTGCTTCTCGCCAGTTATCTAATAAGTGATGTTGCTGGAGTAATTGTTGAAATTTGTTTTTACGAGAGATAGGTGTGATAGGAATAGGGGATTTGTCTAAAAATGGATAAAGGACTTGATTCGAAACTCCACAAATTAGTAGCGTGCCAGTTTTATGAGTTTCAACTACCTGTAACAAGTGAGAGAGGAAGGATGAAGGGGTTTTATTTAGGGCATAGTATGACATCACAGTAACTGGAGAGTCAGTTATATGCCCAGAAAGTATGAGATACCGCCCTTCAGGATCTTTGATCTCTGTCTGAAGTGAGAAGGGAGTTGTGCGATGAAAAGCTATCAGTACACCACGCTGCTTTGTGTCAGCCGAAGCTGTAAAAACCTGAGGGTACAAAGAGCCAAAATATTTAGGAGTGGAATTTTTAGTAAAGTGGGTCTCTTGGAGACAGATTACATGTGTCTTTGTTGAAGCTAGTGAGCGAAATGCTTTCGTGCGCTTTTGAGGTATGTTGAGGCCTTGCACATTCAAAGATAAGACATTTAAGGGGGCCATTCACATATCAGGAAATCAATATAAACATACAATATATATGCAAAATATTTAAATATACTTACCCCGGGGAGGAGCTGAGTTCTAGGGTGAAAAGATAGAAGAGATGGAAAAAGAAAAGATAGGAAGAAGAATCATATAAGCATTTAATGATAAATCAAGTATGCAAAGAATAATTAAAAATACGGCGTACTGGGCGAGTAGAAAATACAAACCCAGAGGCCAAAAATCTATCCAAGGAAGCCCCTCCAAAAACAGATAGGAGGAGAAACCCAGGGCAGAGTAGTGGGGAGAGCAGTAACTAGCTCTCAGAACCGCAACAGCCACTTAATCATTTATTGAAAAAAAGAAAAATGAAAAAAAAACTTTTAGCACCCGTCTATAAATATATTTTTTTATATATGTGGTGTAGGGTAGATTCAAGAGGAAAAAAAAATAATGCAACAGCGAGCTTGCTTAAATAGGGATGAACTATAAGTAATAGTGCTGATAATGGCCGATAGGCCTTCACAAAAAAGGGGGGGGGGAAGGAAAATTGAGCAATCTCAGAGCTCCCGTGGAGAGAAGTTCCAAAATAAAACATGAAAAAGCTGTTTCTCAGTCCATAGTGTCTGCAGGATTCCTGTCAGGCGAGTTGAAGCGAAAGCGTTTAGTAGGACTGTGATGATTTCCATTGCTTTTGGAGTTAGAAGTTTAATTTGCTTTGTAGGATGCAGTTTGCTTGTGTAAAGTATCTGACAAGGAGAATGATCTGTCCAATAGGTGAAGGTCCTGTAGTACCTTTTGCAATTCGTCAGCAGATTTACATCTATATTTTGAACTTAGATGTGTAAACCGTATGTGTGACAGGGGTCACTTTGGGCACAGGGTGAGCCAGAAAATAATGGACATTAAGAATATGCCTTGGATTGCTTTAAAATGGGACAGTGATATTTTTCCACAATATTCCCCAGGATATCTGTAAAGAATTATTTACTGTTTGATTATGAACTCAACAGGTTAACTGAAAAGTGACTCCTTCATGATGTTGGGACACATACTGTTAGATGCTAATGTCACCACATCCAGCCCCCACCTGTGTCTGCTAAGATTTCAGATGTGTATTGGGAGACAGTGAGGCTAGCCTAAAGGTCATGTGTTTGAGTCATCACGGTAGTTAATTAGCTCATGTAAATTAGGTCTGGTCAAAGGTGTATTGTCTGAGGAGAATGTAAGAACCTCCTCTCTGTGTGTATAAAACTGGGAGTTTGTCATTAAAGATTGTCAGACCTGCTGGAAACTTCATACAGAGTGTTTGTCTTGTATGTTTGGAAGGATTAATCCTATGGGAAGCGGTCGCCTGACTGTGGAGGATCGGCAGTGGATGTGTGTCCGGAGAGAGGGAATATCCTAAACGGCGTTAACCCCTTTCATACTTGGGGTGCCGTTACATTGGTTGGCAGCGGTGGGATTTTCCCTCCAGTTACTGGGACACTCCAAACCACCACAGTGAATGACCAGCTATGCAGCCTGCAGGAAAGCCACGCTGAAAGACTTACTTGAGAGCCGTGGAGGGACCGGTGGGACAAAGTAAAGGCCACCTTGATCAGGGAGCTAGCCGAGATGGATCAGAGGGATGGTGATGCAGGACCCCGGTCAGTTGAAGACTTGTTTCAGCAACGAGTTCGACAGCGGTTGGCATTATATGGTGCTAACCCATCAGAGACCGCCATACAGAAAGCCATTAGAGACATCCAGCTGCAGGATGAGCGACAAGAGAGAGAACTGGAGCGACAAGAGAGAGAACTAGAGCGGCAACATGAGCGGAGAATGGCGGAAATACAGCAATCGGAGACAACGCCTAAAGATGCAGCGCCTGTCCGTAAGTTGCCCTTTCGGGCGTTCAAACTATTTAAGGAAGGAGAGGAGGAAATTAAAGCGTTCCTGCAGAACTTTGAGAGACTATGTCAGATACATGAAGTACGGCCCCAAGAGCGGGTCGCCTTACTGGCGAGTAATTTAACTGGCAGAGCGGCGGATGCGTATCGGGCCCTGGAGGATGAGGACGCTAAAGACTATGACTGGGTAAAAGAAGCTCTGCTAGCCCGATTTGCCATTACACCCGAAGCCAGCCGGATTAAGTTTCGAGAATCCCGGAAACAAACCCACATAACATACGTGGAGTGGGCACATCGTCTGCAGCGAGACCTTAAGGGCTGGTTCCAGGGAAGCCACGCTAATACCATAGAGGACATCACCCAGCTAGTACTCTTAGAACAGTTCTTTAACCACACCCCTCTGGTATTACGGGATTGGGTGCGAGATAAGCGAACACGGACTGTACAGCAAGCGGCTACTTTGGCCGATGAATATATGGACTCTCGAAGGTCAGGCGAAAGCGAGCGCTATCCACTATTTCGGCCCAGTTTACCAGCCTCTAACCCAACTTCAGCGCCACCTCCAGCAGCCACTTATCCTCAGCAGCCCAGGTTCAACTCCCAGGACTACTCACAACCCATCAGGTGTTTTTGGTGTAAACAGCTAGGGCACAAAAAGCCAGACTTTCCGTTGAATCCAGCCAGACAGTCCCAGTCATGGAGACAGCCAGCAAGGGGGAGCCCCCGCACATCCATGCCTGCGGCCCACTGCGATGAGGAGGAAGAACATTGGGGCGTCCTTGCACAAGGCTGATCCAATAAAAGCAGCTAACCGGGACAATAGGCAGCAACACAGGCAGACTGTCTGGGTCAATGGAAAGGTAGCCAATGGCCTACGTGATACTGGTGCCACCATGACCCTACTACAGAAGAACCTCATTCCAGAGAGCCAACATACCGGAGACACGGTAGTCGTAAGAGTAGCGGGAGGTACCATCTTCCGGCTACCCGTTGCCCGTGTTCACCTGGATTGGGGGGTTGGTTCGGGACACGTGAATGTGGGGGTGATGAAGGATTTGCCAGGGGATGTACTACTGGGGAATGATTTGGCCCCCCTCATTTCTGCTTACGCCCCGATGGGCCCCGCTGAAGCCAACCCAGTGACTACCTGTGCCCAGACCCATGCTGCTGGAACCGGCCCGCTTGCGGCTGAGAACTGGGTAAGACTATCTTCCCCGACATGTACCTTAGATCAGGGAAAATATCACAGTCTAGAATTGGAATGTGACAAGTTGGCCAGGGAGTAATCGGAGATGCAACGACACTACGTCATGTAGTATGAGATGTCCCATGGCTTGAACATTGAAATGCACAAACAGGCTGAAATTGTCAAAAGGTTAAATGGGATTTGTGCCCAGGTTTTGCCTTACCTCTCCCAAAAGCATCAGCAACAAGGTTTGGGAGCCATTGAGAGAGCAAAGCAAGTGACTGTTCCAGAACTGAATTCCATTATTCGCCCTGCAACCTTACAATGTCACCATCAGCTACTGACCCGGTAAGCAAAATGGCAATGCTGATGGGTTGTCCAGGCATTAGACGAATAGAAATATGGACTAACTTCGGAGTCAACCCACCTGGGGTCTCCTCCTGTGTTAGTCTCCGGCCGAAAGGGGAGATGTGTGACAGGGGTCACTTTGGGCACAGGGTGAGCCAGAAAATAATGGACATTAATGGGACAGTGATATTTTTCCACAATATTCCCCAGGATATCTGTAAAGAACTATTTACTGTTTGATTATGAACTCAACAGGTTAACTGAAAAGTGACTCCTTCATGATGTTGGGACACATACTGTTAGATGCTAATGTCACCACTTCCAGCCCCCACCTGTGTCTGCTAAGATGTCAGATGTGTATTGGGAGACAGTGAGGCTAGCCTAAAGGTCATGTGTCTGAGTCATCACTGTAGTTAATTAGCTCATGTAAATTAGGTCTGGTCAAAGGTGTATTGTCTGAGGAGAATGTAAGAACCTCCTCTCTGTGTATATAAAACTGGGAGTTTGTCATTAAAGATTGTCAGACCTGCTGGAAACTAGACATGTGCAAAAGGAAAAAATTTGTTTTGTTTCGTTTTAATTCGTTAATTAATTAATTTTGTTTAGTTAGATTCGTTAAATTTGTTAAATTCGTTTTCGGATTTTGTTTCATTTTAGACCGAATTCGAAAATCGGTCGCATTCGAAAATATTTCAACCGAATTCGAAAATATTTCTACCGGATTCGAAATTATTTCAACATGATTCGAAATTATTTCAACCGCATTTGAAACTATTTCAACCGGATTCGAAAATATTTTGCGACCCGACTTTGGGTCCACGTATCTCAGGGTCACTTAGTGATAGAAACCCCAAATTTGGAGATGTTGTAGTGCTAGTTCTACTCTGTTTGCATACCAAATGTGGGGTTTTTAGCTACAAGTGGCCCCGAGATATGTGGCCCCAAAGTCGGGTCGCAAAATGTCATTCTCTGCTGCAGAAAAGTGCTTGACATTTTGCGACCCGACTTTGGGTCCACGTATCTCGGGGTCACTTAGGGATAGAAACCCCAAAATTGGTATGCAAACACAGGAGAACTAGCATTACAACATCTCCAAATTTGGGGTTTCTATCACCAAGTAACCCAGAGATAGTGGACCCAAATTCGGGTCGCAAAATATTTTCGAATCCGGTTGAAATAGTTTCAAATGCAGTTGAAATAATTTTGAATCATGTTGATACTATTTCAACCGGATTCGAAAATATTTTGCGACCCGAATTGGGTCCATGTATCTCGGGGTTACTTGGTGATAGAAACCCCAAAATTGGTGCTAGGAACCCCATAACTTGTGGCAGGTGACAGTGGCAAGTGGACAAATAACCATCTTCCAAAATTTATAATTCAAATAGAAAAGATTAGAACAGAATAGAAAAAATATATAATTTAATAGAATAAAATAGAAAGAATATACAACCATCTTCTGAAATTCGAATAGAATAAATTCGAATTTTGAATAGTATGAATTCAAATTTTTTAATTAATTAATTTTAAGTTTGGATAGAAAAGATTATAATAAAATAAAAAATAGACTAGAAAAACAATAACCCCAAATTTGGGGTTTCTATCACCAAGTAACCCAGAGATACGTGGACCCAAATTCGGGTCGCAAAATATTTTCAAATCCGGTTGAAATAGTTTCAAATGCAGTTGAAATAATTTCCAATCATGTTGATAGTATTTCAACCGGATTCGAAAATATTTTGCGACCCGACTTTGGGTCCATGTATCTCTGGGTTACTTGGTGACAGAAACCCCAAATTTGGAGATGTTGTAGTGCTAGTGTTACTGTGTTTGCATACCAAATTTGGGGTTTTTAGCTATAAGTGGACCCAAGATACGTGGCCCCAAATTCGGGTCACAAAATGTCATTCTCTGCTGCAGAAAAGTACTTGACATATCGCCCATATCTGGGGGTCACTTGGGGTTAGGAACCCCATAACTTGTGGCAGGTGACGTGGCAAGTGGACAAATAACCATCTTCCAAAATGTATAATTCAAATAAAAAAGATTAGAACAGAATAGAAAAAAAATATAATTTAATAGAATAAAATAGAAAGAATATACAAGCATCTTCTGAAATTCGAATTTCGAATAGTAGGAATTAAAAAAAAAAAAATATTAATTAATTTTAACTTTGGATAGAAAAGATTATAATAAAATAGAAAATAGACTAGAAAAACAATAGAACAGAATAGAATATATTATATTTTATTCTATTCTGTTCTATTGTTTTTATAGTCTATTCTTTTATATTCTATTAAAATCTTTTCTATTAAAATCGAAATCATTATATACTAAATTCGAATTTCGGAAGATGGTTATATATATTTTTTTTCCGACATTCGAATTTCGTATAGAATGAATTCAAATTCGAATCGAAAAGATTATAATAGAATAGAAAATATTGGAAAGAATCGAATAGAAAAACAATAGAACAGAATAGAATAAAATACATATATATATATATATATATATATATATATATATATATATATATATATATATATATATTATATTTATTCTATTCTGTTCTATTGTTTTTCTAGTCTATATTATATTTATATTCTAATCTTTTCTAATTGGAATTCGAATTCATTCTATACAAAATTCGAGTGTTGGAACATGGTTTTATATATATATATATATATATATATATATTTTATTGTTCTATTGTTTTTTTTATGATATTTTTTTCTATTATTTTAGAATATTTTCTATTCAAATTCGATTTTATTCTATATGAAATTCGAATTTAGAAAAATGGTTATTTATATGTATGTATATATATGTATATATATAACCATCTTCCGAAATTCGAATTTAGTATAGAATAAATTCAAATTCGAATAGAAAAGATTAGAATAGAAAAACAATAGAATATAATAAAATATAATATAATATATATATATATATATATATATATATATATATAATTATATTTTATTCTATTGTTTTTCTAGTCTTTTTTCTATTTCTATTCTAATCTTTTCTATTTGAATTCGAATTCATTCTATACGAAATATTTATACATATAACTATCTTCTGAAATTCGAAATTCATACAGAATGAATTCAAATTCGAATAGAAAAGATTAGAATATAATAACTATAGAAAAGAATAGAATAAAAAATATATAGACGGTCATATTATATTGTATTTTATTACATTCTATTCAATTCTGTTCTATTCTCTACTATTCTTTTATTTCTATTCTATTGTTTTTTATTTTTATATTCTATTTTATTGTATTCTTTTTTTAAAAACGATTTATATTTTTTCTAATTTGGTTCAAATTTATTTTCGAATTCGAGTAGAAAATATTTTGAATTCGATTCGAAAATATTTCGAATTCGATTCGAATTTCGTCCGCGATTTTTCGATTCGAAAAAATTCAGATTCGGTTAAATTCGTTAGTATTGTAATTCGGTAATTCGGATGCATCCGAATGTCCGAATAATGAAAAATTTGTCAGAAATTCGATTCGGAACGAAACGAAATGCACATGTCTACTGGAAACTTCATACAGAGTGTTTGTCTTGTACGTTTGGAAGGATTAATCCTATGGGAAGCGGTCGCCTGACTGTGGAGGATTGGCAGTGGATGTGTGTCCAGAGAGAGGGAATATCCTAAACGGCGTTAACCCCTTTCATACTTGGGGTGCCGTTACAGTATGGAAAATGGAAAACCCCATTGATATATTATTTGGTTTTGCTGTAGGATCTGAAGGAGGGGTTTCAGTGCCCGTCTTTTTAGCAACCGTAGTTGGAGACAAGTCAGTAAAAATTTGATATGGATTGCCCTGGAATATAAGAGAGTCTTTTATACGGGCTGCGGCAAGAAGCTGTTCTTTTGTACGGAAATAGTGAAGTTTCACTATAATGTCGCGCGGTGGTCCTGTAGCTTTGAGAGGAATCAGAGCCCTATGAATTCTGTCTATCTCCAGGCGGTCAATAGTGATTGATGGCTGCAGCTCCTGAAATAGGGCAGTTACTGTGGACTGGAGATCAATAATTGCCTCAGGAATTCCACGAATGCGCAAGTTTAAACGACGGGCCCTATTCTCAAAGTCTTCTAAACGCGAGTTTAGGATGAGATTTTCTGATTTTAAATCCTCTAGTTCATGCAGGTGGGACTGTACATCAATTTCCATGTCATCTACCCTATCTTCTAGGTCAGAAGTGCGCTGACCTAATTCCCTAATTTCCTTTGACAAACTGCTTGCGATGTGGTCTAAAGTTTTCTTAAGTGCCTTCTGAAGCATCTTTTCAAACTGCTTTAATATGTTTGGGTTAATGGTATCTGTGTTGGTGACCTGTAGTGGGTCAGTATATTCATAATCATTATCATTATCTGTGTCATTCTCCACAAGAGCAGCCTGGGATTGCTGCTTCTGCTGTTTCTGCTGTCTTTGTTTAGCAGCTCGTGAGGTGCTTGTGTGAGGAGAAGGGGGAGGTGCAACATAAATAGACTCTTTTGTCTCATCAGCTGTTCCCACACCTGGTTCCATCGGGAACCGAGCAGAACGGGCGCTTTATTCGGCTTTATTCGGCTGTGGAGTCCTGAGAGTCACGGAGCTTCAGCAGGGCATGTCTGTCTCCGCTGGCGCCGCCTTGCCCCCCCTTAATAGTATTATTCTAACATCAAGTTATCCCCAGAAGCAAGTGTTGTGCAATGCCTACGAGTGCCACCACGGCTTGCCTACGGGAACCCTACAAGAACATTAGCATCTTTCTCTTAAAGGCTGGCTGACAGCATAGTGTCTCCCCAAATTCTGGCTTATGAGCATCATGTAATAATTGCAACACCTCCTCCTAAGCCGCATCTTTTAAAAAGTGAAGATTTTTAATACAACTTTCATTGGTTTCTTTTTACTGAGTGATGCATTCATTCAGGTGCCTTGTGATTTAGTTGTAAGCCTTTCCTATCTCTACATTATCTACATATGTTGCTATAGTGAAAATAGAGTATAAAAATGTATCCTGCACAAGCTGAAAAGTATAACAGAATTATTATGCAACTATACTATGAGATAGACAATAAATAATGAAACCAAGGTTTGTTTAAGGAGACCGATTAAAAAAAAAAACCCAAGGGATTGTTTGATGTTAGATTAATACAATTTAAAGCGTTATAAATTTTTGAAGATTATGCCTATTAGATTATCCCTAGATCTTCATTGATTAGTAATAATGATAACATGAACTATGCCATGCTATTTAATTGGATGGCTAGTATATGTGATTAGCACTTGACAAAGGCCTGTATTTGGCCAAAGCTTGTGTAAAATCATTCTTGCAATAAAACTGAAGAAGGAAAGTCTTATGGAATGCTTGCCTGGATATATGTATTCTGATAAATACAGGTATGAAAAGCCTACTACATTTTCTTTGAGGGTCAACATAATGAAATTTTGTATATGTTCTTGTCAGGCTCCTTTCACATCAGCGTTGTCTGGTCTGTACAGAAGGGAATCAGTGAACAGGTCCCACACTGAATCTGAAGCCTCGTACACACGGTCGGACTTCCATCTGACTTTTCCGTGGATGTTTGTCCGAACGGAGTTGGTTGGGAACACCCATAGCATACACACACTCTGACTTTTCTGCAAACTTTCTTAAAACTTCTTACAACATCACGTGTTTTTTCTGCTCTTTTCTGATCTTTACTGCCACTCTTTGGTCAACTTCTGCTATTGTTGGTTGATTTTAACATTAGTTGTTTTGTCCATCGGACTAAAGTCCGATGGTTATCTGTACACACGGTCGGACTTTGCCCCATCGGACTTTTGTTGGGCAAAAGTTTGTCCGTTTGCAGACCCAACTTTTGTCCGATGAAATACAAATCCAAACGAAAAAAGTTTGTCCGATGGAGCGTACACACGGTCGGATTGTTGGTCCAACTTGCTTAAAACGAAGTTTGTTGGGCAATAGTCCGACCGTGTGTACGGGGCTTTAGCAGAATGAGGTGGATGTCCATGATTTTTTTTTTTGGGGGGGGGGAGTCTAATAAAAACTTTTTTATGCAAGAACAGAATGGATGCCATTTTCCTGACATCCATGTCATTTCAGTTTTAGGCGCTATTCAAAAACCAGAGCTTTCCAGACCTATATTCGATTTATGGGTGGACAAATCTAAACTGGCATGCATCTGTTTGCACCAGACTACCTCTGATACCTCTGATAAAAACAGAAAATGATGCAGACCTTTTCAATTTGTTTCCAGACTTCGACAAACGCCAAGGTACCTGGATGTAAACGGACACAAGTCTACCTGCCCATAGCATAGCTCCCAACTGTCCCTGATTTTGAGGGACTGTCCCTGATTTGGAGCAATGTCCCTCTGTCCCTCTTTCCTCCTCATTTGTCCCTCATTTTGGTCTGATCTATATAGTTGTATATAAAATGTACTTTTTATCTTTCAAAAAGTGTTTCACAGTGCTAAACCTTTCATCCAATTTCTAAATTGCTGCATTTGTACATTTTAAAAGCCAATAAAAAGGAATAGAAGTGGTAAAAAAAACACTTGTGGATTTAATTAACCTTTTTTTCGGGTTAATTCTCCTTTAAGGGGGTGTGGCAGGGGGTGTGCCCCCTGCCTACATACGTTTGTTAGTAGGTGTCCCTCATTCCTATCTCAAAATGCTGGGAGGTATGCCATAGCCTTACATGGAGCTTCCTATCAGGTCCACATTAAAAACTGACAGGTGGTCTTGCTTGAAAAGCCCATACAAGGGGCCTAAATGCTATGAGATATGCAGGGTGTTTTTTTTTTTTTACAGCAGGAACATGGGGGAACACATTTTGGCATCTTCAGCACTGAATGTGTGTAATGACAAGAGGTGGTGAGGTGTGATGGAGGGACTATTGTTGCTGTCTGCTGGTAGATAGCTTGTCACTACGAGGTTCTATCGTTGCCTGGAGGTCTAATGTTGCTGAGGATGTCTATTGTTGCTGGTGGAGGATCTATTGTGACTGGAGGGTCAATTGCTGCTGGGAGGGATCTACTGTTGAGGGGGGGTTCTATTCTTGTTTGCTGCTAGAGGGTCTATTGATTCTGGCTGCTGGGAGATCTATTTTTGCTGGCGGGGGCATTTTATTTTGTTGCAGGGGGGTTTATTGTTGCTGGGGTGTATCTGTTGTTGCTAGGGGAACCAAGGGACAGTGCTCGGAAGTGGGTAGGGTAGAAGGGGTGACCTGCACTATTCTCTTAGAAAAAAAAGCTCTGGGGGTATGTAATATAAGAATGATAAATAATAAATGATTTTAACAATGGTTGCGGCAAACCAAACTCCAAGACTTGGCAAAAACAGAATTGTCATTTCAGGTCATTTGACAGCCTTCAAGATTACTCTGTTACCTAAACTGCTTTATTTGTTCAGAACGCTGCCCATCCCTGTACCTGCATCCTTTTTTAGGACTGCAAAATCCTTAAGCTGGCCAAACACGGTTCAAATTTCGAAATAATTTTCTTTCGGAAATCGTATCAAAGAATTTTCGTACGGATTTCGCACCGTTAGTGGGCTGCAGCAACAGCCGATTTTCGGGCGGCAATCAAATTTGAGGAATCGGACATGTTGGAAATTTTTTGGAAAAACAAACGATTTTCTAATCAATGATGGGAGAATCGTGCGAGAAATGTAATAGAAAAAAAAATGCGCATGTGCAAGAAAAGAAAATTCCCGGACAGAAAATAATATTCCCGGAGAGAAAAGAATGTTCCCGGAGAGAAAAGAATATTCCCGGCCGAATTTCGAAAATCAATGGTGGCATCAACGGATCACAAAAAAAAAAAGCTTTTTGGTTTTGAAACCAAAATTAGTTCGAAATTCGACCGTGTATGGCCTGCTTAAGTCAAACACTACAAATGGCAGGGTTAAGAAGGCCAGGTGTGCATTCAGAAAACTCATAACTATGAGACGAGCAGGGAAGGTCAAACATGTCTTACTCAGGGATTACTACCTAGTATCACTCCTTACTCAACTAAAGGCATGGGACCAACTGGACAGCCATGAAGTCTCATGCCGCGTACACACGATCTGAATTTCCGACAACAAAACCGTGTTTTTTTTCCAGACGGATGTTGGCTCAAACTTGTCTTGGATACACACGGTCATACAAATGTTACTCGGAAATTCCAATGGTCAAGAACGCGGAGACGTACAATACTACGATGAGCCGAGAAAAATTAGGTACAATGATTCCGAGCATACCTCAAATTGGTTCCGAGCATGCACAGTACTTTTTTGCGTCGGAATTGGATACACACGATTGGAATTTCCGACAAGAACTTTAGTTGTCAGAAAAATTGAGAACCTGCTCTCAAACATTTGTTATCGGAAATTCCGACAGCAAATGTCCGATGGAGCCTACACACGGTCGGAATATCCGACCAAAGATCAAATCGAACATTTGTTGTCGGAAATTCCGATCGTGTGTAGGCGGCATCAGGTAACAATCTATACCACTATTTACTAGATAGCCATTTTGCCCATAGAACGATCACCACAGTGTCTCCCACTATTAAAGCTGCATTACAAGCGTGGCATACACTACTAAATGAATCAATCAGATCTACAATCCACCTTCCTATTCCAAGTTTACCCTCCATTATCCCCAACCTATCTGTCACCCATTGGGAATCTAAGGGGATTCAGTTGGTTTATGACCTTCAGGTGGGACCAGCCATTACATTTTTTAGAGCTCTCAAAATTAAATATGGGTTATCTTCTCATGATTACTATGTAGCGGGGTCTCCTTTAAGGCCCCAGGACTACGTTACCCAGAACCCCGTTCGGCACCCAGAGTGCAATTGGCCACCGCAGAGACTCATGGGAGGGGCTATTTAAGAAGGAGGCGAGGCGGAGCTTGGCCTCTTTGGACACCACGCTGCAAGCAACAGTTTCTTCCTGTGCGGATCTGCTGCAGTGCAAGGCCTGAAGCCTGGGGCCTTGCGCAACTTCCAAAGAGCCTTCCACCCCACTGCGGAGCCTGGGTGGCACCAGACTTGTTGAGTGAGGACATCAGTTGGATCAGGGACCCGATTGTTGCAGACGCTGTGTGCGGAGACACAGCAGGTGGAAGTCCCGGACTGGGATCGCGTCCGGAGTGGTGAGCGAGCACTTGCTCAAGCCAATAGACTGTACCGTGTTTAGGCCTATAGACTGCCTTGGCCCACCTATCGTTGTTTGTTGTTCCATTAGGAGACCAGTAGCAGGACAGAGTTAAAGGGTCTCCAGTATAGTGTTCCTTGGGACTGCCTACTTGTGGATTACAAATACTGTTTCATCAAGTGCACCACCGAAAGTTTGCATGCGAAGAAATACTAAGTGAAAAGACTGAGATTTCTTCTATGTCAGGCCTAACCAGGGAGGGGAGATAGAATATTGTTTAGTGCGCCACAGGGCGCGTACACCATAATAGCTGCGCGCGGTGGGTTACCGCGCTGGGCCATTGTTGTGTGCTATACCAAATGCTGCAGGGCTCTGTAAGCAAGTTGCATGTGTTCTGTTCTACCTATGCCTTTTGATATAAAAGTAAAACTATTATATTTGATCTCTCGCCTCAGTGTGTTGTCTTACTGCAAAGAGATTACTCCTTGCAATACTGTTGATTGTGATAAGTATAATCCCTAGACTAGCTGTGCCAGAGTGGGTCAAGTAAGATTGCCGGGGGTTGGTGGTGCTGTACTCAGGGCCCGAAATCAAACCAGTGGCTCTCTTAACTGGGGGTAGCGCTACAACTATATGTACCTACAAATTGCACATTTTTTACGCTCTAACTTACTGTATCTACTAATATTTCCCTGCCATGACGGGTAGTACAGTTTTACACCTTACCCCTTACCTTGTCTGCTGTACACTCTATTGAACCATGGTCCAGATCTCCAACATGCTTCCAGCACAGGGCATTGCTCCCCTTGCTGCAGCACAATAGGAAAGAAAACAAAGACACCCTTGTTTACTTTTTTTTTTTAAGTATACTGTATATATATACTGTATATAGTCACACAAATAGGTTGGACTTGATGGAATTGTGTCCTTTTTCAACCTCACCTATATGTAATATGTAACTATGTATGTATGTTTGTCAAATTGAGTGACAGATAAAAGCTTTAATCAGCTTACATTTTTTTTTTTTAATGCAAGTTCATGTACTTGAATTTGAACTGGTAGGGGATCCTTGCATTGCCTGTGCAACAGAGCTCAGACTGGAGAGGAAGCAACACCAGGAGAGCGATAAGCTTATCAGTCATCTGCTTTTCCTTCACTGTAAATTTGAAGTGTAAAGGCCCATACACACAATCAGACTTTGTGACAACAAATGTCCGACTGACCTGTTTTAGCGGACAATCCGACCGTGTGTACGCTCCATCAGACAAACTTTTTCGCCTTTTCATCGGATAAATGTTCACTGTGAGAACAGACAAACTTTCCGGCAACAAATGTCCTACGTCGGCTAATCCGATCGTATGTACACAAATCCATCGGACTAAAGTCCAAAGTAAAAACACGCATGCTCAGAACCAATGCTAAAGATCAAACAACAATAGCAGAAGTTGCCCACAGGGTGACAGTAAAGAGCTGAAAAACCACTTGATTTGGTGAAAGTTGGCTGAAAAAGTCCTGCCGTGTGTATGCATACCAAGTTCACGGACAACGCCCGTCGGACCAAAATCCACGGAAAAGTCTGATGGAAGTCCGATCGTGTGTATGAGGCTTTAGTGTTAATGAGCTACAGTAGAAAAGAAATCAGGTCTTCTACCTTGCCAGACAGGTTTTTTCTGTGTGACAGAGCTGTGTAAATCTCAGAACTGGATAAACAGAATTACAAATCCTCCTGTGTTGTTCAGGTTTGGAAGGGTTGCTGTTGATGGTGACTTTAACACCCTGTCAAGTCTCCAGGCTTGAAGAAGTTGACAACAGGCACATGGGAGGAGTCAACATCACTAGTCAAAGATGTGTAGTAAGGAGCTCTCTGTTTTACATAGCAGGAGTAGCTGTCAAAATGCAGTTTCTGCTAAGTAAAGTGAAACTTGTAGGCAATCTGTAAGTGTCATTGAATAAATATAATGTAACAATAGTTAAATTCTATTAACTATTTTGTTCATATGTAGATCAAAAATGTGATTTTTGATCTGCATATGATATCTGTTAAAACAATCTTTACACAAAAAAAAAAATGTTTAACCATTTGCCGCCCACCATATAGCAAAATGATGGCGAAAAAGTGGTTGTGTTATCCTGATCGGACGTCATATGGTGTGATCAGAATAACAAGCCGCCACGTGCCCCAAGGAGCACGCATCGCTGCAATGGTTGTTGCGGCGTGTCAGTCTGACACACCGCAACTCCTATACGAAACAAAACTAATTTTTTCCGTTCTGCACATGCCTGCTCTATGTCATATTATCAATAATTGTGAGTTTATCTTCATCTGTGTCTTGATTATATCCTGTTTGCTCTTAACCATCATATCTGTATAATTGTCTTTAAAATATAATAAATATTATACTTAAAAAAATAAATTACAGTGGAACCTTGGATTATGAGCATAATCCGTTCCAGGAGAATGCTTGTAATCCAAAGGACTCGCATATCAAAGCGAGTTTCCCCATTGAAGTCAATGGAAACGAAAATAATTAGTTCCGCATTGACTTCAATGGTATGCAATACCACATGCGGCCAGAGGCGGGGGGCGCCAGAGAGCCTTGGAAAAGACTTCCTTTCCGAGGTTTGCCGAGGTCAGCCGAACTGTCCTCTGGCCTTTCCGGCTGTTTGCGAACGCCGCCGATCGGCGCCATTTGGCTCCGGCACCCCCCACCTCAGGTCAAACGCAGTACTGCACCCGCTTTGGCCTGAATCCTGCTCGTTTTGCGAGACAACACTCGCAAACCGAATTAGGATTTTAGCAAATACAGTGCTCGTACTGCGAAGCGGTCGTTAACCGCGTTACTCGCAATCCGAGGTTCCACTGTAAATAAAATAGGAGTGGTTCATAAGCTGCCATAAAGCTGCAGAGTAGGCCAATTATTAGAGATCCCAAAAGCCAAGTGCAGCAAAAGAGGGCATAGAGCTGATGGATCCATCAAACCTTTGATGTCTGTCATAGTTACATAGGTACATAGTTAGTCAGGTTGACACAAGTCCATCTAGTTCATCCATAAAAAAAATAAAAAAAATAACAGAAAAGCTCCATGTACACAATCCTACACCCATAGTTACACCTCTGCACAAGAATACAGTGCCTTGAAAAGTATTCACCCCCCTTGGCTTTTCACCTATTTTGTTACATTACAGCCTTCAGTTCAATGTTTTTTTAATCTGAATTATATGTGATGGATCAGAACACAATCAGGGGAGGGCTGGCAGCCTTAGGCCTGGGGGGCAAGTCCAGTCAAGTGGCCCATTGAACCATTGAATCGGCTCACCATCCATCTACACCACATTCTCCGCACAGAGAGAGAGGGAGGGAAACTGCTCCACATTGCCACAGAGAGAGAGAGAGAGACCGCTTGACACTGCCTGCACAGAGAGAGAGAGAGAGACCGATTGACACTGCATGCACAGAGAGGTGGTCACTTTCTGTGGGGGCAGTGTGAAGCTGTCACTCTCTGTGGGGGCAATCATTGTGGAGCAGTCTCTCAGAGAGAGACTGCATGATTACCCCCAGAGAGACTGAGAAAAAGAGCTTGCACATTCCCCACACCCAGTACACAGACCAATAAGGCTGCAGAAAGATGAAGACTAAAAACTGTGCTGCCACACTAAGCGCTACCTGTGGAGTCTGGAGCTTCTCTGGTGAGTGAGCACCACACCAAGCCAAGCAGAGTAGCCGAGAGTCACAGTAAGCGCAGCAGGCTAAACACGCAAGTCCTGCTGTCTCCCCGACATGACCACCAGATTCCCCAGGCTGCAGGCTCCTCCTGTGTCAATTGCAGGTAGTGAGAAAAGCACATTCAGGCGCATGCTGGTGCCCTGGCCAGTTTAAGGGCATTGTGGGCCTGCAATGGACCAGGTTTAGGAGTGGCAGGGATATGAGGTAAGTAATGTCATATCCCAGCTCTCCTCTTAATGGCCACCCTCCTGTGTTTCCAGGAGCCTGTGCTGGCTTGTGCCCAGGCTTGGCCACAGCCCCACAGGTGTAATGCTAGGGAAGCCTGGCATTTGATTTACCAAGCTTCCGTAAGAGCCGTGTGTCGGTGTGTGTCGGTGTGTGCTCTTAGATTAAAGTTTGTAAGTCATCAGAATACAGTGATCACTGCTGGCAGCTATAGCAGCAGTGATCGCCAAAAAAAGAGACACGCTGGTTGTACTGAAGTCAGTTGATAGATCGAATTCTGTACAACCAGTCTGCACGTACAGTAGATTGAAATTTCTGCTGAATTTCAATCTGTCTTTGGTGGCCTAAGTTCACCAGTCTCTGGGTTTAATAATATCTTCAAATCTTCTGAAAGGGGTGCTCCACCTAGGTGTAGAAATCCACTTTGAACTCCATCTTATTTCCAGAACTCTCTTTAGGGTACTTTCACACTGAAGGCCCTTTACAGGCGTTTTAGCGCTAAAAATAGTGCCTGTAAACTGCCTCTCATGCCACTCCAGTGTGAGAGCCTGAGTGCTTTCACATTGGAGCGGTGCGCTTGCAGGACATTCTGAAAAGTCCTACAAGCAGCATCTTTGTGGCGGTTTGGGATCGCTGTATACACCACTCCCAAACCGTCCTGCCCATTGAAATAAATGCAGCACGGGCGGTTTTAACCCGACGGTAAAGTGTTGCTAAAACTACCATCGCTTTACCGCTACCACCCCAGTGTGAAAGTACCCTTAGGTATTAGATAAAAATAAGGTGAGAGCACATCTAATACCTACAGAGAGTAATGGAACTATGGAGTTCAAAGTGAACCGTGCCATTACCTGGAGGGATTGGCATTTGGGGGGTAGAGACCCCTTTCACACTGAGCCGCCCATAGCGTCGGCAGTAAAACGCCGCTATTGTTACAGCCGATGCTATGGGCGGATTTGCGGCGCATTTCGACCACTAGCGGGGAGCTTTTAACCCCCGCTAGCAGCCGAGAAAGGGTTAAAACCGCCCGCAATGAATTGATTTCAATGGGCAGGAGCGGTGGAGGAGCGGTATACACACCGCTCCTTCACCGCTCCAAAGATGCGGCTAGCATGACTTTATTTACCATCCTGCTGCCGCAACGCTCCAGTGTGAAAGCCAGAGTAACAGCTGTTTAGGGTCGGTTTGCAGGAGCTATTTTTAACGCTATAGCGCCTGCAAAACGCTCCAGTGTGAAAGGGGTCTAAAACAGGCAGGAAGGAAATGTACCGTTATATCAACTCACTGCCTGTCAAATGCCTCTGAAAAGTGATCTGAGCATAGATCACTTTTCAGAGGAGTGGCAGTGCCTTCTGCAAGTGAATACAAGCCTTTGGGCTCACACTGGTGTGCTGCGGTTTGGCTACAGTGCTGGTGTACTGGTGGATTTTCTTAGCCGCAGTCCCTCAGACTTTTAGGTTGCACATTTTTGCTGCATTTTCTGAAAGTGCACCAAAGATGCAGCATGCAGGACATTTTGTGCACTTTCAGAACATGCAGTAAAAATGTGTAACCTCTATGGGACCAGGGGCAACATGCAGGAAGACCCAGTACACCACCACTGAAGCCAAACAGCAGCATGCCAGTGTGAGCCCACATTATAACACCTAGGAGAGCAAGGTAGTGTCACAGGCTGCTAGAAAAAAAATCTTTAGCTACAGAGAGGGGAAGGGAGGAGAAGTTCACTTACTTGTATGGTCCCAGCCTCCAGGAGACTCACTGCATTCGAGCTGACTGTTCAGATTGAACTTTCCCACCCACACATCTTCTTCTCAGACAGCAAGCAGGCATGGGCGTCCGCTGAAATTTTTTCAGGGGGGGTGCTTCGGCAGCGGCGATACACAGTCGCATTTTACCCTTTCTTCGACTGCTAGCGGGGGGTTAAAAGCGACCCCCCCACGTTAAAATGTAAAAACACCCCACTGTGCCCCCTGAATCTTTCAATATCTCTTTGCCACTACTACCCCCTCTGCACAACTGCACCTCTGCTCCCCTTTACATTACACAGCACCCCACAGCTCTGGACCACTTTACATTACACAGCACCCTGCATCACTGGCCCCCTTTACATTACACAGCACCATTGCGCCTCTGGACTCCTTTACACAGCATCCTGCACCCCCTGCATGTTACATAGACTGTGACAGCCCCCTCCCCCTTCCTACCTTAATCATGCAGCAAGAGGGAGAGACACAGCAGCGCAGGAACTGCTGAAGTTATTTTCATATTACCTAGTGTAATGGGAGCGCCCGGGGAACCCAGAATCTCTTGGACAGTATGGGATACCCTTGCTTCAGCTTCCCCAATGCCTCTTATGTTAGGGGCACAGGGTGAATGAAAACCCCCACTATAATCTGTGATTGTGTGACAGGGGGTCACTTTGGACACAGGGTGAGCCAGGAAATAATGGACATTAAGAATATGGCTTGGATTGCTTGAAATTGAAATGGTAATATTAATCCCCAAAATGTACTGGTGTTCGACTGAACTGAACAGGTTAATTGAGAGATGCTCATGTGTCACCTATCTGCTTGTGTAATGCTAATGAACCTCACCTATGCTACAGGTCCTTTCATTGTGATGATGTGGATTGGAGCTTAGTAGACCGTCTGACTGCCTATTATTATGGGATGTTTAAGTGTCTTCTGTGAGGAGGGGGGGAATCACCCCTCCTGCTAAGACTGGTTATCAAAGGAGAAGTTTGAACACACCTGACCTGTATCACCATTGTCATTGGACAGTTTAACCCGCCCTGTTCCCCCAAGGATGGGAGGGAAGGGTTTTGAAGAGAAATGTGTTACCATGTGTTTTGAAAATAAAGTCATTCCCTGTTGTGGAACTTGAAATACAGAGCGTTGTCTCGTATCTCTGGAAGGATTAATCCTATGGGAAGTGGTCGCCTGGCTGTGGAGGGTCAATAGTGGTTGTGTGTTCAGAGAGGGAATATTCTAAACGGCGTTAACCCCTTTCATATTGGGGGGTGTCGTTACATTGGTTGGCAGCGGTGGGATCTTCCCTCCAGTTACTGGGACACTCCAAACCACCGCAGTGAATGACCAGCTATGCAGCCTGCAGGAGAGCCACGCTGAAAGACTTACTTGAGAGCTGTGGAGGCACCGGTGGGACAAAGAACAAGGCCACCTTGATCAGGGAACTAGCGGAGATGGATCAGAGGGATGGTGATGCAGGACACCGGTCAGTTGAAGACTTGTTTCAACAACGAGTTCGACAGCGGTTGGCATTAAATGGTGCTAGCCCATCAGAGACCGCCATACGGGAAGCCATTAGAGACATCCAGCGGCCGGATGAGCGGCAACATGAGCAGAGAATGGCGGAAATACGGCAATCGGAGACAAAACCTAAAGAAGCAGCACCAACTGAAAGGAGAGGAGAGATACAGATACCAGCCGCCATGGAAGAGGAATTTAGAAGGAGGTTGCGAGAGATGCAGATACAGCATAGAGGACCAGTATCAGAGGAGGTCCTGCTGGGATGGTCTGATTCGATCCGCTGCGAACTCTGGAAGAAAGCGCTAGCTCTCGAGCAGCAACACCAGGGAAAGGTTCTCCCCTCCATCCATGTAAGGTACTGGTCGCAGTATGAAGTACGAATGCTGTTATTGGGAGAACAACCGAAGCAGGAGTGGACAGCTGAGTTAAGCAGGCTGATCCGGGCAGAGATGCGGTTGGACGAGAGCTACAGAGCCCTCCGGTGGTATGTAGTCCAAGAGTGCCCATGGTCAGCGGATGACAGCCCCACGGAAGGCTTTGACTATGATGGCCTGGGATTGTTGTATTGGAGGCTGTCCAGTGACACTGACTTTGGGAGTGATCATGAGTGGCGTTTGGAGGAAATAATGGAGCACAGAGAGCGAAAACTGAATGTCTCGGAAGGGCACTGGGCAGAGGAAGATTTGGAGTTTCTGGCCATTCAGGAATGGGAGCTGGAGATCGCCTACAGACAGCTTCTAGAATCTGCTCAGCAGCAGCGTGGTGCTACCTTTGCCTGGGACTATCAGGAAATACCAGTTGGCAACTATGAAATCCTGGCTGAAGAATCGGCAGTGGAAAATCTGAAGATTGCCATCCCTAAAGCCGAAGTGGATGATGTGGAGTTCCAGGGAGCTAGGGCAGTTGGCTCATCTCCCCAGCCCCAGATTACAGCAGGTATGGACTTAATGGGCTGTTCAGAGGGTGTTATGGATTATACATCACCCGCTCAAGTACTGGCAGCAGGACTAAGTACTGCAGACCCTGCTCTACACCCGTGGCAGTTTTGGAGGCCCGAGTTGAGAAGGTGATGGTTCCTCTTTCTGAGTGGATTTAAGAGATGCAGGGAGGAGAAGCAGCCATTTTCCCTCCCCAACAGTTAGCCAGAGCAGATGGTGTGGAGTCCCCAGCAGAAGTGCTGGCAAAAGGGCAGAGTGCTAGCAACCTCTGCCCAGCACCGGAAACAGCCGTGGAGTTTCAGGGAGTCGGGGCAGTTGGCCCCTCTCTCCAGCAACAAGCTGAGGTAGTAAATCTTTTAACCCCAACTGAATCACTGGCAGTAGGGCAGAATGCTATTGGCCTCTGCACACAATGGCAGCTTGAGCTGATATTGGTGGATGGGACTGCGGTCTCCACTCATAGCAACCCAGCAGAAGAGCTGGCAACAGAGCAGAGTGCCGCGGGCCTCTGCTCTCAACTAACAGAAGAGGGAGTTCCTGTGGTACTGGATGGGACTTCGGTCTTCACTGACCCAACCCCAGAAAATGATGTGACACTGAGACCGGAGGATGTCAGCCTTGCTTTGCAAACACTGGGGGATTTTCACCTACTACAAGTGAATGGGACTTCAGTCTCCACTTGTATACTCCAGGGAGGCTGGGCAGTCGGCCCAGATCCCCAACAGCATGACAGACTGAGCCCAGTCACCCTGTCTTCTCCCCAGCGGCGGGTATGTTCTCTGAGAGAGGCAGAGGTTGGCTGGGTAAGTAATGCTCTGCTTGGAGCAATTGATTTGGGGTACTGTGGGGATACTGGCATTAGAAGAATGGAACTATGGACTAACTTCGGAGTCAACCCGTCTGGGGTCCCCTCCTGTGTTCGTCCCCTGCCGAAAGGGGAGAGATGTAACGGGAGCGCCCGGGGAACCCAGAATCTCTTGGACAGTATAGGATACCCTTGCTTCAGCTTCCCCAATGCCTCTTATGTGTCAACCACCCTGTGTCTCCCTTAGGGGCACAGGGTGAATGAAAACCCCCACTATAATCTGTGATTGTGAGACAGGGGGTCACTTTGGACACAGGGTGAGCCAGGAAATAATGGACATTAAGAATATGGCTTGGATTGCTTGAAATTGAAATGGTAATATTAATCCCCAAAATGTACTGGTGTTCGACTCTGAACTGAACAGGTTAATTGAGAGATGCTGATGTGTCACCTATCTGCTTGTGTAATGCTAATGAACCTCACCTATGCTACAGGTCCTTTCATTGTGATGATGTGGATTGGAGCTTAGTAGACCGTCTGGCTGCCTATTATTATGGGATGTTTAAGTGTCTTCTGTGAGGAGGGGGGGGGGAATCACCCCTCCTGCTAAGACTGGTTATCAAAGGAGGAGTTTGAACACACCTGACCTATATCACCATTGTCATTAGACAGTTTAACCCGCCCTGTTCCCCCAAGGATGGGAGGGAAGGGTTTTGAAGAGAAATGTGTTACCATGTGCTTTGAAAATAAAGTCATTCCCTGTTGTGGAACTTGAAATACAGAGCGTTGTCTCGTATCTCTGGAAGGATTAATCCTATTGGAAGTGGTCGCCTGGCTGTGGAGGGTCGATAGTGGTTGTGTGTTCAGAGAGGGAATATTCTAAACGGCGTTAACCCCTTTCATATTGGGCGGTGTCGTTACACCTAGAGACAGAACAGGTTAGATGCTGGTAACTGTGAAGGGGGTGCTCAGGGCGTGCGCTCTCGGCACAGCGCTACTGATCACAATTAATGCAAATATGTGACCTCTCTGTGCCAAGGACCAGGCACCGAAAAGCCGCATATTTGTGTGTGGCTGGTGCCAAGGGGTTAATGACTACCCTAATGCAGGTACCAAATGCAGTGTTTGCCTGCACCAGAATGTATGATCAGCAGTACCATGCGATCCAGTTGCTGTGCGTTTTGTAAAATAGCGCATGCACAGCTCTTGGTGCAGACCGACACGGTTTCAGCCCATTCAAATGAAAGGGCTGAAATTGCACAGCACCTGGAAGGCATGTGAATTGCAAAGGAACGCACAGCATGTTCCTATGTGATTTGTGGTGTGAACCAGCCCTGAGTCTTGGAGCCCATTGCTGAAAAAAAAGGTCAGGCACTTGGCTTCACTAACTTGCCTGACAGGGGGGCACTGGCACCTGGAGCAATTGCCCTGAATCTCTAGCAAAGTTCCCAGGATTCCAGACGGTACAATTGTCCCCTAATAGCAGCCAGTTTGTCTTTGAAGATGGGGAAGGGGGCAAGTTGTCAAAGAAGAATACTTGCAGTGATTTGGGGGGATAATAGCATATTGTATGTGCTGGGGGGGCACACTTTGGGAGGGGAGAGAATAAAAAACAATTTCTCTCCCCTCCTAAAGTGTGCCCCCCCCCCTAGCACATACAGCATGCTCTTATCCCCCCAAATCACTGTAAGTATTCTTTTTTTGACAACTTTCCCCCTGTCTCTGTGTCTCCTTCTCTTGCAAGTGCCAAGCATTAATATTGTGTACTAACCTCAGATCAGCGTGTCCCATCCTGTTGAGTGCTGTGTCCATTCTCCTCCCCCTCCTTCTCCTGTCTGTGACATCTGAGCCAAGGAAAAGGGGGAGGGGACTTCAGTCCGTGTGTTAGTGTGAGGTGGGCAGGAGGGGGGAGGAAGGGGGAGGAAGGGAGAGGGAGAGATGCCTAGCAGGCAGCAGGGTCAGCGTGTGGGAACAACAAACACCCCACAGAAGCAGCAAGCCAGTTACTGGAGGAGCCAAGTGCAGAAGTGAAAGAACCAGCAGTGACTCCCCAGCAGCACTAGCGCGGAGGAGGAGGAAGTGAAATCCTCCTCCGCTTTCAATGCTGGGCAGTGACGTCACTGGTTGCCAGACGCCAAGCGGCTATAGCAACCAGTGATCAGGAGGAGGTGGAGGCGGAGCCAGAGCCAGCGCTATGGCGGCTCGGTCCGCCCCTGTTCCCAGACTGTCAGTGTCATTGCGGGACACTGTATGCGTGGTCACCCTACCCCGCAGTGTGTGGCACACCTCCAGGGGGGGCGAGCCACCCCCTTGCCCTATGGAGCAGACGCCCATGCACACAGGCTGCCTGGAGTGTGGGCGGGGAAACAGAGCAGGTCCAGCTTCTGCCAGCTTCTGCCAGCCATTCGTGTGGAGGAGGGAGGGGCTGGGTGGGGCTGTGCTGTGCTCTGTAAAGCAGACTGTCAGCTCAGCTCAGCCCTCTGATAAAGACATCGCTGGCTCACAGTACTTGCATGTGCGGTTCCTAGCTGGTGATACAGCGGCCTTTGCACAGCCTATCAGAGCAGCCCAGGGGGCAAATGCATGCCTGCCCCCCGTCCCAGCCCGCCCCTGAACACAATAGTCTAAGTTGGAAAGAAAGTCTAACCAAATGGAAAGAACATGGCACAACAGCAAACCTGCCAAGAGACGGCCGCACACCAAAACTCACGCACCGGCAAGGAGGGCATTAATCAGAAAGGCAACACAGAGACCTAAGGTAACCCTGGAGGAGCTGCAGAGTTCCACAGCAGAGACTGGAGTATCTGTACATAAGAGGATAATAAGCCATACGCTCCATAAAGTTGGGCTTTATGGCAGAGTGGCCAGAAGAAAGCCATTACTTTCAGCAAAAAAAAATGGCACGTTTTGAGTTTGCGAAAAGGCAAGTGGGAGACTCCCAAAATGTATGGAGAAAGGTGTTCTGGTCTGAGACTAAAATTGTACTTTTTGTCCATCAAAGAAAGCGCTATGTCTGGCGCAAACCCAACACATCACCCAAAGAACACCATCCCCACAGTGAAACATGGTGGTGGCAGCATCATGCTGTGGGGATGTTTTTCAGCAGTCGGGACTGGGAAACTGGTCAGAGTTGAGGGAAAGATGGATAGTGCTAAATACAGGGATATTCTTGAGCAAAACCTGTACCACTCTGTGTGTGATTTGAGGCTAGGGCGGAGGTTCATCTTTCAGCAGGACAATGACCCCAAACACACTGCTAAAGCAACACTTGAGTGGTTTAAGGGAAAACATGTAAATGTGTTGGATAGGCCTAGTCAAAGCCCAGACCTCAATCCAATAGAAAATCTGTGGTCAGACTTAAAGATTGCTGTTTACAAGCGCAAACCATCCAACTTGAAGGAGCTGGAGCAATTTTGCAAAAATCCCAGTGGTAAGATGTGGCAAGCTCATAGAGACTTATCCAAAATGACTTAGAGCTGTGATAGCCGCAAAAGGTGGCTCTACAAAGTATTGACTTTAGGAGGGTGAATAGTTATGCACATTGACTTTTTCTGTTATTTTATCCTATTTGTTGTTTGCTTCACAATAAAAAATAAATAAAAAATCTTAAAAGTTTTGGGCATGTTCTGTAAATTAAATGATGCAAATCCTTAAACAATCCATGTTAATTCCAGGTTGTGAGGCAACAAAACACAAAAAATGCCAAGGGGGGTGAATACTTTTTGCAAGGCACTTTATGCAGCCAATTGTGCCTTGTACACACGATCAGAATTTCATTCTGGATAAGTTCTGACGGATTTTTCCGACAGAATTCCATTCAATCTGTCTTGCATACACACTGTCACACCAAATTCCGACCGTCGAGAATGAGGTGACATACAACACTACGACGAGCCGAGAAAAATGAAGTTCAATGCTTCCGAACATGCGTTGACTTGATTCTAAGCATGCGTGTTTTTTTCTCTGTCGGAGTTCCATACAGACTATTAGAATTTCAGATCGGAATTTTTTTCGTCTGAGAAAAAGAGAACATGTTCTCTTTCTAAATTCCGACGGAAAAAAGTCCGATAGGGCACACACACGGTCGGAATACCTGACGAAAAAAATCTGTCTGACTTTTTCCATCGGAAATTCCGATCTTGTGTACAAGGCATAAGGCACACTTATTAGTATAAGCACCTTTGGATGAAGACAAAGACAACAAACATGCTTTTTATGAAATTTCCCTTTTACTATGATTGATTGGGAATCTACACACACATCGCTGTCCTAAAATTTGCGAGTCAATTATTTATATGCATACTTTATCTGAGCACAATAGCTCTCCGGGTAATTAGACAGACTTAAATTCTTCTCTATATAGAGTCACACGCTAAAACTTTTCATCTTCACTCTATGCAAATCCAATCTTCAATCAAGTCACATATTTCTTTATCAATCGATATACAACACAGGCTTCCTACTAAATTATTCATCCTCATTATAACTATTATAAACTGAAGATGCTAACTCCCATAATGCAATTCTCCCTCTAGGTCTGCCAGAAAATATTCCTCTGCTGGGTCCCAGAAATATAGCAGCATTGCTGCATGTCTACACTCTTAAAAAAAAACGTCTGTTCTCTTGGGAGTAAAAAAACACTCATATAGAGCATTTTTTGTACAAAGTCTAGATGAGTTTAGGAGAGTTTTAATTTTTTTTCTGCCAGTGAGCTCCAATCAGAAACGTGAATCAGAAGTTTTTTTTTTTTTTTTTTTTCCTGCTTCTAAACGTTGGGCTCAAAATATGCCTCTAATCGTCCTAATGTCACATACATAGTTACCGTATATACTCGAGTATAAGCCGACCCGAGTATAAGCCGAGGTACCTAATTTTACCACAAAAAAATGGGAAAACGTACTGACTCGAGTATAAGCCGAGGGTCAACAATGCCTCACTGTTCCCATCCTTACTGTTCCCATCCTTACTGTTCCCATCCTTACTGTGCCCATCCTCACTGTTCCTCACTGTTCCCATCCTCACTGTTCCCATCCTCACTGTTCCCATCCTCACTGTTCCCATCCTCACTGTTCCCATCCTCACTGTTCCCATCCTCACTGTTCCCTAGCTCACTGTTCCCATCCTCACTGTTCCCTAGCTCACTGTTCCCTAGCTCACTGTTTCCTAGCTCACTGTTTCCTATCCTCACTGTTTAAATTTAACATTGTAAATAGTACCTGAAAAAAAGTTGAGAGGCTGCGGCGTCCGTCGTTTAAATCCTGCGGTCTCTTCCTCTTCCCTTCCGTGATAGGCGATTCTCAGCAGACACTCTCCACCTATCACGAACGTTCTCTCATCCTCACCCATCCCAGCAGACACTGTGTTCGGTGTTCCGCCAATAACAGACGTCTGCTGGGAAACTGAGGATGAGAGAACGTTTGTGATAGGTGGAGAGTGTCTGCTGAGAATCGCCTATCACGGAAGGGACCAGGAAGAGACCGCGGGATTTAAACGATGGACGCCGCAGCCTCTCAACTTTTTTTCAGGTACTATTTACAATGTAAAATTTTGCTGACTCGAGTATAAGCCGAGGGGGGGGGGGGGGGGGGGCGGGGGACTTTCAACCCAAAAAAAAGGGCTGAAAATCTCGGCTTATACTCGAGTATATACGGTACATAGTAGGTGAGGTTGAAAAAAAAAGAAACAAGTCCATCAAGTCCAACCTATGTGTGTGATTATATGTCAGTATTACATTGTATATCCCTGTATTTTGTGGTCGTTCAGGTGCTTATCTAATAGTTTTTTTAAACTATCGATGCCCCCACTGAGACCACCGCCTGTGAAAGGGAATTCCACATCCTTGCCGCTCCTATGCCGCATACACACGGCCGCTTTTAATGTCATTGAAAAAAACTACGATTTTCTTGACGTGATTTTTCATGTTTCCTCTCAAGCCTGCCTTGCCTACACACTATCGTGAAAGGAAATGCGCAAGAAAAGCGCGGTGACGTACAACACATATGACGGCACTATAAAGGGGAAGTTCTATTCGGATGGCGCCACCCTTTGGGACGCTTTTGCTGATCCTCGTGTTATTAAAGTTTGGTGAGAGCCGATTCGCGCTTTTCAGCCTCGTGCTTTTCAGTCGGTTACAGCGTGACGAATGTGCTATCTCCATTATGAAAGTTAGTTTTACCAGAAGGAGCGCTCCCGTCTCATACTTGATTCTGAGCATGCGCATTTTTTTTCCCCCTCGTAAAAGCATACACACTACCCTTTTTCACGACATTAAAAAGAACGACGTGAAAAAATAGAGCAGGTTCTAATATTTTTTAGGCCATTTTTCACGTCGTTAAAAATGCTCTGGAGCCTACACACGATCGTTTTTAATGACCAATTTAAAAAATGGCATTTTTCACGCCATGAAAAACGGTCGTGTGTACGCGGCATAACAGTAAAGAACCCTCTACGTAGTTTAAGGTTAAACCTCTTTTCTTCCAATTTTAATGAGTGACCACATGTCTTGTTAAACTCTTCTGTGAAAAAGTTTTATCCCTATTGTGGGGTCACCAGTAGGCTTGTGCACAACGGAAAAATTCGTTCCGTTTCGGTTCGTTTCTTTCCGGTCCTGTTGATTCGTAATCATTCGTAATTTTGCTAGACGGGATTTTTCGTGTTCGGACTCATTCGTATTTTTGCAAGCGACATTTTTCGTTGAATTTTTTGTTGCTTTATAATTCGTACTTTCGGTAGAGTACGTTGTTTTTCGTTGATTCTGGACACAACTCCTACTTTCGTAACTTTTTTTGGGTTCGTTGATTCGTAATTTTCTGTGTCTCTCTCACGACGACGCTGCCTATTATGCCTAATGTGCTTCGAATGGATTTGTACTTTTCTAAATACATAGCGGTTATTTGTAACGATTCGAAATCTCGTATTTTACTTTCGTTTTTTACATGCGGCTATAGCCTCCGCCCCTGTACACCATTTTGAGAGGGTTCAGCACGGTGAGGGAGAAGCAGAGAGCAGAGCAGAGTGTTATTGTGCTTCGAATGGATTAGAAATCTCGTATTTTACTTTCGTTTTTTACATGCGGCTATAGCCTCCGCCCCTGTACACCATTTTGAGAGGGAGTTCAGCACGGTGAGGGAGAAGCAGAGAGCAGAGCAGAGTGAGTGTTATTGTGTTTCCAATGGATTTGTACATTCATAAGTTTTTTCATAACGAATTATGCCGAAGACATTCGGGCATTCGCTATTTTGCGGTATAATTTATTTCGGATTCGGTTTTATTCGTAATTGCTTTGTTCGGAAATTCGAATGCTTCCGAATGTCCGAAAGTTGCTAAATTCGGACGAATTTCGATTCGTTACGAAACGAATTGCACAAGCCTAGTCACCAGTATGGTATTTGTAAATTGAAATCATATCCCCTCTCAAGCGTCTCTTCTCCAGAGAGAATAAGTTCAGTGCTCACAACCTTTCCTGATAACTAATATCCTCCAAACCCTTTATTAGCTTTGTTGCCCTTCTTTGTACTCGCTCCATTTCCAGTACATCCTTCCTGAGGACTGGTGCCCAGAACTGGACAGCATACTATAGGTGCGGCCAGACTAGAGTCTTTTAGAGTGGGAGAATGTGCATGGACACATAGGATAACATTGAGCTGCTTCTACAGGCAGAACACAAAACTCCTGTAGAAGCAGTGTTTTTTATGCCAGTGTGCATGGAGCCTTATGCCGCGTACACACAGACGTTTTTAATGTTATTGAAATAAACAACGTTTTTCTCTACGTGATTCTTCTCAAGCCTGCCTTGCCTACACACTATCGTGAAAAAAAATGCTCGAGCAAAGCGCGGTGACGTACAACACGTTCCACAACACGTACGACGGCACTATAAAGGGGAAGTTCCATTCGGATGGCGGCACCCTCGTGTTAGTAAAGTTTGGTGAGATATGTTTCACGCTTTTCAGCCTCGTGCTCTTCAGTCCGTTACAGTGTGACGAATGTAGTTTATATAGTGAAGCAGCGCTAAATGTCAATAGAAAGTGCTAATATTAAAAGTGCTATTAATAAAGTCTAACTTCTCATAAATTAAATAAATGGGGTGACAAAATCAACAATAATAAAATAAAATTAAAACGTCCAAACAGTGACTATGTAAATAAAGTGCTAAATAGCCAAAATGGCAGTCCAAATAGCAACAGCTAATTGCAGGGAGAGAAGCAAGGATGGGTGTGGGAATACACCTTGTCTCATCAGAAACACACTGGATCAGATGAACAAATGATGCATAAATAATCCTCCCCCATAGACACCAGCCTCTCACCTCTCTGGTGGACCCCACGGGGTCAGTAATAACCACAAAGATCTCCACTGCTCACAATGAGAACTTCCAGTCCTTTTGCGTGACCCGAAACCACTGTAGGGATCTCCACAGCTTACCAGTGTTCTTCCTTAAAGCAAATCTTCCTGATGGACCCCACAAGGTCAATAATGGCCACAAAGATCTCCACTGCTCACAATGAGAACTTCCAGTCCTTTTGAGTGACCCGGAACCACTGTAAGAATCTCCACAGCTTACCAATGTTCTTCCTTAAAACGAATCTTACTCCATAATATTCAGAAAAAAAACAAAAAGGGACTCCATAGTGAAGCATGTAAAGGAAAGCCCCAAGAAAAGGCGTTTATTCAAATAAAAACAGCTAAAAAACACGTTAAAAACCAAGGGGTAAAAAACGCCAAACAAAATGTTCATAAAATACTAACTTCCGGTTTACGGCCGCAAACTCCCAAGAGGGGAGACACCATGAGACCTATGAATATAACTCCCAGCGTTTTTTAGAAGAGCGCTACCCAAGACCCCCAAGAAATCCAGATGGAGGAAACGGAGGAAGGAGATCACCAAGAAGATCCCCAAGACCAGAAACAAGGAGGAAATAAGACAGAAAAGAATGAGAGGATGTAGAGGAGGTTTGAAGAAACAGTTGAGAAAAAAGAGGAAAGAAAGACCTATAGGAGAGGGCATTATTAACATTAGCGGCATTACGTTAACTCAGGAAGAACTAAGAACCTTGGATAAAGGATTGAAATTTGCGCCAAAGAAGAATCTCAATAAATTTAGTGCGTATGTTGATGTGCAGAAATTCACCAGGAAATTAAACATAAAAAAATATATGCTATCAAAACCTGGAGAGTTATCAAGGAATGTGATTAAACCTGACCGATATGCACACAGCACTTTGAAAAATAAATCGCTTTTCAATCCACCCCCTGGAAATGAAGGTCACATAGATGTCTTTAAAAGAATGGTGATACAAGATCTCCATAAACTACAAGTCAAGAAAGCATGGGATCCGATTGAAATAAGAAAGGGAATAAAGCAATTGGAAGAAAGAAAAAATATCGTAATAAGACCGGCAGATAAAGGTGGGGCTATAGTTATTTTATCTAAGGATTTATACGAACAGGAAATGGAGAGACAGCTTGAGGATGGAGAGACGTACCTGAAATTACTCAGTAATCCTACTTTACAATATAAAAAGGATTTGGAGAAATTGGTAGAAAAAGGAAAAGAGAAAAAACTTTTGAAAGAAAAAGAAGCACTATACCTGGTTCCAAACACATGCCGGATACCAGTGATATATATTCTGCCAAAAGTGCATAAAAATAAGGAAAATCCTCCCGGTAGACCTATTCTAAATGGGATTAATTCAGTGGGAGCAAGATTGGGAGAATATTTGGACTTTTTCCTACAACCAGTAGTAAAAGAAACTCAAGCATATTTAAAAGACACTAAGCACCTTATCCAACTACTTGAAGCCACTACCCTGGATGATGAACAGATTTTTTTCGCTACGGCGGATGTAGCTTCGCTATACACCAACATTAGTCATGAAGACGCTTTAGCAGCTACTAGATGGGCTTTGAGGAAGTCCAGTAGTTTGAAGTGTAAACAGAGAAAATTTATTTTGGAATGCTTAGATTATTGTCTTAATCATAATTATTTCTGGTATGACTCCCATTACTATAAACAAACTAAAGGGGTGGCCATGGGGGCCAAATTTGCCCCCAGTGTCGTTAACCTTCATATGGCATTATGGGAAGATGATGCGATTTATAAGAATAGTCCCTCCCAATTGATTATGTATAAGCGGTTTATCGACGATATATTCCTTATCTGGAAAGGAGAAAAAGAGAGCCTGATAGAGTTCAGCCAGGAACTTGAAGAAAATGATAAAAATATCAGGCTGAGCTGGAATATAGATGAAGTAAAAATTAATTTTTTGGACTTGGAAATTTGGAAAGAAGACACAACCATTAAAACCAGAACCTTCTTCAAAACAGTTGACAGGAATAGTTACCTCCCCACTGATAGCTGTCATCATGCTCCTTGGCTAATGAATATTCCTAAGGGACAGCTAGTGAGGTTGAGAAGGAATTGCACTATTGAGTCTGAGTTTAGACAGCAAGCCGAATTCATTGGGGAACGTTTTCGTGATAAAGGATATGATCAGGGGTTCCTCCAAAAGAAGATCGACGAAGTAGGTAGCTTGGAACGAATTAATCTCCTTAGAGACAGAGAAAAAGAAAATGTCAACTATGTAGAGGTTCCATTGATCCTCGATTACAATATGCAGTTCAAAAAATTAGAATCCATCATCCGGAAACATTGGAATGTCTTAAAAGCAGACCGCCACTTGTCTCAAGTATTACCTCCATTTCCTAAATTCATTTATAGAAGGGCTCCTACCCTTCGCAATATACTAGCCAAGAATGTTTTGGATCCTCCAACTAAGAAGCCTTTTTCCTTTTTTGAAGGAAAGGGCTTCTACCCGTGCAAGTATTGTTATGCGTGTAGGCATACTAAGTTTAAGAAGTCCAAAAAAGATGATTTTGTAGCCACCTCCACAGGAAAAAATTATGTTATCAAAGAGTTTATTTCCTGTAGGACTGAAGGGGCTGTCTACGTACTGGAGTGCTCATGCAAACTCCAGTATGTGGGCAGAACGAAAAGGCCCCTCTGGAAACGGTTGAGGGAACATGAAATATTAAATCTGGCTTTCCCAAGCATAGTGTATCTAGGCACTTTGCTGAAGTTCATGGGAAAGATCCCAGTTCCCTTTCCTTTTGGGGTATTGAAAAGTATAGACCCCATTGGAGAGGAAGTAACAAGGTCATCACTCTCAGTCAAGCTGAGTCTCGTTGGATTTTTGAGTTACAGTCACTTACCCCCTCTAGGTTTAAATATTGAGTTTGATCTTAATTGTTTTATTTCCAATTATTAGATGTGTATTTTAGTAGTTACGTCAATTTTTTTTTTTTTTTTTTTTTATTTATTTATTTATTTTTATTTTAATTTTAACTTTAAATTTTTTTATTTTTATTAATTTTTTTTTTTGTTTGTTTGTTCAATATTTAGTTTTAATGTTTTGACGTTAGCAACTTTAATGTATATCTTTTTATCTATTTACTAGTTTATCTAGTTTGTATTTATACCTTGTTCTGGGCAGTAGTTGTCAAGGTCATGGAGACCAAGAATGACCTGACTGATCTCCCAGAATCCATTGCTTGGTATTAATTTGCATATGATGATCAGAAGTGTATATAAGCTCCTATTAGTCACTTGGCCCCTATGCCCTTGATGAAGTCACGTGTGTAGTGACGCAACGCGTCGGGAGGAGGAGCCTAAGTGACGTCCACTTCCGGTTTGCGGCCGTAAACCGGAAGTTAGTATTTTATGAACATTTTGTTTGGCGTTTTTTACCCCTTGGTTTTTAACGTGTTTTTTAGCTGTTTTTATTTGAATAAACGCCTTTTCTTGGGGCTTTCCTTTACATGCTTCACTATGGAGTCCCTTTTTGTTTTTTTCTGAATATTATGGAGTAAGATTCGTTTTAAGGAAGAACATTGGTAAGCTGTGGAGATTCTTACAGTGGTTCCGGGTCACTCAAAAGGACTGGAAGTTCTCATTGTGAGCAGTGGAGATCTTTGTGGTTATTACTGACCCCGTGGGGTCCACCAGAGAGGTGAGAGGCTGGTGTCTATGGGGGAGGATTATTTATGCATCATTTGTTCATCTGATCCAGTGTGTTTCTGATGAGACAAGGTGTATTCCCACACCCATCCTTGCTTCTCTCCCTGCAATTAGCTGTTGCTATTTGGACTGCCATTTTGGCTATTTAGCACTTTATTTACATAGTCACTGTTTGGACGTTTTAATTTTATTTTATTATTGTTGATTTTGTCACCCCATTTATTTAATTTATGAGAAGTTAGACTTTATTAATAGCACTTTTAATATTAGCACTTTCTATTGACATTTAGCGCTGCTTCACTATATAAACTATTTTATTGTATGTTGGTCACATTATAGAAGTTAGCTGCTAGTTGTCTCTTAATATTTAATTTGTTCAGCAATATTTGCACTTTAGTGTTTCTATTTTTACTGAGTGGTAAGCGCACAAGCACCTTTTTTTCTATAAGTGTGACGAATGTGCTATCTCCATTCTGAATGCTAGTTTTACCAGAACAAGCGCTCCCGTCTCATAACTTGCTTCTGAGCATGTGCGTTTTTTTCCCGTCATTAAAGCGTACACACGGCCGTTTTTCACGACAAGAAAAACGACGACGTGAAAAACGACAAGAAAAATAGAGCATGTTCCAAATTTTTAATGCCCATTTTTCTCATCGAGAAAAAATCTCTGGAGCCTACACACGATCGTTTTTAATGACCAATTTAAAAAATGTAATTTTTCTCGTCATGAAAACCGGTCGTGTGTACGTGGCATTATTGTTCTTCATTTTAACAATTTTTTATCTAGTTGAATATGAAGTAAGGTTACCTAAAAGTTTGCCCTTTTTACACCTTCTACCTGTGATGCCTCGTACACACGACCGGTTTTCCCATCGGAAAAACTGCGATGAGAGCTTTTGGCCAGAAATTCCGACCGTGTGTATGCTCCATCGCAGTTTTTCCGACGGGAAAACTGCCGGGAAAAAAAAGAGAGCAGGATCTCTTTTTTCCTGTCAGGAAAAAATCCTAGTGGGAAAACCGTTCGTCTGTATGCTTTTCCGATGGGAAATAAACGTGCATGCTCTGAAACAATTTGACGCATGCTCAGAAGCATAGAACTTAATTTTGTCGGCTCGGCGTAGTCTTTTACGTCACCACGTTCTTGGCAGTCAAAAGTTCACCGGACTTTTGTGTGACCGTGTGTATGCAAAGCAGGCTTGAGAGGAATTCCGTCGGGAAAACCATTGTATTTTTTTCCGACTGGAAAACCGGTCATGTGTACAGGGCATGACAGGTTTTTGTTTTTTTCACGCAAAAAAATATCTTTGTTTAGTACATACAACATGGTTCGCAGAATACTATTTTCCATTTGGTGCTCCTATCAGGTCAGTCTACCTAGGCCTAACTTTCAGGTTTTTTCAAATGGTGAAAATGAAAAGCACAACTGCGGTATGCCCATCCACCACCCCCCACCCACATACACACATTTAGGTAAGGAAGAATACTATATTCCATTTGGTGCTGTTATAGGGTCAGTCTACTCAAACCTAGCTTTCAGGTTTTTGCAAAATATGAACATTCAAAGCACAACTGCGGAAAACCCACCACCACCTCCCACCCGCACACACATGTAGTTAAGGAATCTTTGCTTTTTTAAATAATAAATACTTATCTAAAAGCATATCTGAACCAAGATATTAAAATGTCATATATTTTAGATGATCAATCCTTAGGTTAGGTAGCTGCACTGAATTTCTGTTAACAGCTGTAACCAGGATTGTGAAAGATTTGGGGCACCTCTAAGCACCCTGGGGAAAGTAATAAAGTGGGGCATGTAGCATACTGCCACAAAATGGTAGATGTGGCCTAATTGCACTACAAAAAAAAGGTAAGCATAAGGGAGACTACTTACCTTCAGTGTGATGTGTTCCTTGTGCTACTGTCTGCTAGTTCGGTAGAAATCTTCCAACATCTGATGACCCCCCCCAGGGGTTAAAGTGAAACTAAACCCTCCTATCATTTTTAGCCAAGGAAGCTGCCATCTTAGCCTCTGTTTTCCCATCGTCCAAAAGAAATACAGGAGCTTATTTTGGGTGACGGGCATCCCACGATTCTATTTGCGTATTTTTACCGCGATTGTCGCCCCCATATGCAGAGATTTGAACGAAGCCTTAAGAGTGCCGGACTATGCCCATACAAGCATTGCATTTAGCCAAGCAGATTTTCTGTTTCAAACTTAAAGTGGTTGTTAAGCTGCTCTAACAAGTATGCATCATCCATGCTGTCTCCTTATGCTAAATTGCTCTTTCAGGTTTAGAAGGGGCTGTGGAATGACCAAGTATTTCCACACTGCTTGGCTATAAATCTCCAGGCACTGTGTCAGAAACCATGAATCAGACTGAGACAGAAGTACAGTTAAATCACACTTGTTTAATAATAATAATAATAAAAAGGTAAACAGAGTAAGGGTAGTCAAAACATAGCCAGAGTTCAGTAACCGGATCGGGTAGTCGGCCAAGCCAATGTCAGAGAGCCAGAGATAAATGTAGTAGTTCAACAAGCAGGATCAGGAGCCAGAAGGAACGTCCTCCAAGCAAGTCCACAACAGGAACGCAGGAGAAAGTCTCTGTGATGTTGACATAGGCGAAGGCCGAGAGGAAGTGAGCTGGAAGGCTTTAAGTAGGCAGGACTGACGAGCAGATCATCAACAGATGTGTCACTGGGGAGAGAAAGGAGCTAGCAATTAGCCGACAGCTGAGCGGCCAGCTCAGAGAAGGAAGGGCTGAGCACAGCCCTGACTAGGGATGAGCTCGGTGTTCGAGTCGAACATACGTTCGACTCGAACATCGGCTGTTCGATCGTTCGACGAAGATCGAACGATTTGGGCCGTTCGCGCCTAATTCGAGTGACGCGAACGGCCCACAATGCACTACGCCATCGCAGTGTCATCCAGGCGCTGTGATTGGCCAAGCATGCACTGTGACCCCGCATGCTTGGCCAATCACAGCGCCGGCAGCGAGGAGAGCAATGATTGGCCACAGGCAGGATGCCTGTGGCCAATTATTGCTGAGGGTGTTTAGTACACGCCCCACACTATAAAAGGCCGCCAGCACGGCGGCCTAGTGTAGTGTGTTCCGGAGCAGGGAAAGAGAAGCATAGGCAGGGACAGTGACATTTATTTTTTCTTGCTTAACCTGGATTCCTTTAGTTTAGGGAAAGAGAAGGATAGGTAGGGAGAGTGTCAGTGTGTTTTACTGTGTGAATCCTTGTTTCTAGGGACAGGGAAGGACAGTGAGGGAAATTCTCCTTGTGCTATAGTGTGCTTTAAAAAAACATTTTTTCTAGGGACAGAAAACTATAGGTAGGGAGAGTGTCAGTGTGTTTTACTGTGCGAATCCTTGTTTCTAGGGACAGGGAAGGACAGTGAGGGAAATTCTCCTTGTGCTATAGTGTGCTTTAAAAAAACATTTTTTCTAGGGACAGAAAACTATAGGTAGGGAGAGTGTCAGTGTGTTTTACTGTGCGAATCCTTGTTTCTAGGGACAGGGAAGGACAGTGAGGGAAATTCTCCTTGTGCTATAGTGTGCTTTAAAAAAAATTTTTTTCTAGGGACAGAAAACTATAGGTAGGGAGAGTGTCAGTGTGTTTTACTGTGCGAATCCTTGTTTCTAGGGACAGGGAAGGACAGTGAGGGAAATTCTCCTTGTGCTATAGTGTGCTTTAAAAAAACATTTTTTCTAGGGACAGAAAACTATAGGTAGGGAGAGTGTCAGTGTGTTTTACTGTGCGAATCCTTGTTTCTAGGGACAGGGAAGGACAGTGAGGGAAATTCTCCTTGTGCTATAGTGTGCTTTAAAAAAACATTTTTTCTAGGGACAGAAAACTATAGGTAGGGAGAGTGTCAGTGTGTTTTACTGTGCGAATCCTTGTTTCTAGGGACAGGGAAGGACAGTGAGGGAAATTCTCCTTGTGCTATAGTGTGCTTTAAAAAAAAAAAATTTCTAGGGACAGAAAACTATAGGTAGGGAGAGTGTCAGTGTGTTTTACTGTGCGAATCCTTGTTTCTAGGGACAGGGAAGGACAGTGAGGGAAATTCTCCTTGTGCTATAGTGTGCTTTAAAAAAACATTTTTTCTAGGGACAGAAAACTATAGGTAGGGAGAGTGTCAGTGTGTTTTACTGTGCGAATCCTTGTTTCTAGGGACAGGGAAGGACAGTGAGGGAAATTCTCCTTGTGCTATAGTGTGCTTTAAAAAAACATTTTTTCTAGGGACAGAAAACTATAGGTAGGGAGAGTGTCAGTGTGTTTTACTGTACGAATCCTTGTTTCTAGGGACAGGGAAGGACAGTGAGGGAAATTCTCCTTGTGCTATAGTGTGCTTTAAAAAAACATTTTTTCTAGGGACAGAAAACTATAGGTAGGGAGAGTGTCAGTGTGTTTTACTGTGTGAATCCTTGTTTCTAGGGACAGGGAAGGACAGTGAGGGAAATTCTCCTTGTGCTATAGTGTGCTTTAAAAAAACATTTTTTCTAGGGACAGAAAACTATAGGTAGGAAGAGTGTCAGTTTCTTTCACTGTGATAATCCTTGTTTCTAGGGACAGGGAAGGACAGTGAGGGAAATTCTCCTTGTGCTATAGTGTGCTTTAAAAAAACATTTTTTCTAGGGACAGAAAACTATAGGTAGGGAGAGTGTCAGTGTGTTTTACTGTGCGAATCCTTGTTTCTAGGGACAGGGAAGGACAGTGAGGGAAATTCTCCTTGTGCTATAGTGTGCTTTAAAAAAACATTTTTTCTAGGGACAGAAAACTATAGGTAGGGAGAGTGTCAGTGTGTTTTACTGTGCGAATCCTTGTTTCTAGGGACAGGGAAGGACAGTGAGGGAAATTCTCCTTGTGCTATAGTGTGCTTTAAAAAAACATTTTTTCTAGGGACAGAAAACTATAGGTAGGGAGAGTGTCAGTGTGTTTTACTGTGCGAATCCTTGTTTCTAGGGACAGGGAAGGACAGTGAGGGAAATTCTCCTTGTGCTATAGTGTGCTTTAAAAAAACATTTTTTCTAGGGACAGAAAACTATAGGTAGGGAGAGTGTCAGTGTGTTTTACTGTACAAATCCTTGTTTCTAGGGACAGGGAAGGACAGTGAGGGAAATTCTCCTTGTGCTATAGTGTGCTTTAAAAAAACATTTTTTCTAGGGACAGAAAACTATAGGTAGGGAGAGTGTCAGTGTGTTTTACTGTGCGAATCCTTGTTTCTAGGGACAGGGAAGGACAGTGAGGGAAATTCTCCTTGTGCTATAGTGTGCTTTAAAAAAACATTTTTTCTAGGGACAGAAAACTATAGGTAGGGAGAGTGTCAGTGTGTTTTACTGTGCGAATCCTTGTTTCTAGGGACAGGGAAGGACAGTGAGGGAAATTCTCCTTGTGCTATAGTGTGCTTTAAAAAAACATTTTTTCTAGGGACAGAAAACTATAGGTAGGGAGAGTGTCAGTGTGTTTTACTGTGCTAATCCTTGTTTCTAGGGACAGGGAAGGACAGTGAGGGAAATTCTCCTTGTGCTATAGTGTGCTTTAAAAAAACATTTTTTCTAGGGACAGAAAACTATAGGTAGGGAGAGTGTCAGTGTGTTTTACTGTACGAATCCTTGTTTCTAGGGACAGGGAAGGACAGTGAGGGAAATTCTCCTTGTGCTATAGTGTGCTTTAAAAAAACATTTTTTCTAGGGACAGAAAACTATAGGTAGGGAGAGTGTCAGTGTGTTTTACTGTGCGAATCCTTGTTTCTAGGGACAGGGAAGGACAGTGAGGGAAATTCTCCTTGTGCTATAGTGTGCTTTAAAAAAACATTTTTTCTAGGGACAGAAAACTATAGGTAGGAAGAGTGTCAGTTTCTTTCACTGTGATAATCCTTGTTTCTAGGGACAGGGAAGGACAGTGAGGGAAATTCTCCTTGTGCTATAGTGTGCTTTAAAAAAACATTTTTTCTAGGGACAGAAAACTATAGGTAGGGAGAGTGTCAGTGTGTTTTACTGTGCGAATCCTTGTTTCTAGGGACACGGAAGGACAGTGAGGGAAATTCTCCTTGTGCTATAGTGTGCTTTAAAAAAACATTTTTTCTAGGGACAGAAAACTATAGGTAGGGAGAGTGTCAGTGTGTTTTACTGTGCGAATCCTTGTTTCTAGGGACAGGGAAGGACAGTGAGGGAAATTCTCCTTGTGCTATAGTGTGCTTTAAAAAAACATTTTTTCTAGGGACAGAAAACTATAGGTAGGGAGAGTGTCAGTGTGTTTTACTGTGCGAATCCTTGTTTCTAGGGACAGGGAAGGACAGTGAGGGAAATTCTCCTTGTGCTATAGTGTGCTTTAAAAAAACATTTTTTCTAGGGACAGAAAACTATAGGTAGGGAGAGTGTCAGTGTGTTTTACTGTACAAATCCTTGTTTCTAGGGACAGGGAAGGACAGTGAGGGAAATTCTCCTTGTGCTATAGTGTGCTTTAAAAAAACATTTTTTCTAGGGACAGAAAACTATAGGTAGGGAGAGTGTCAGTGTGTTTTACTGTGCGAATCCTTGTTTCTAGGGACAGGGAAGGACAGTGAGGGAAATTCTCCTTGTGCTATAGTGTGCTTTAAAAAAACATTTTTTCTAGGGACAGAAAACTATAGGTAGGGAGAGTGTCAGTGTGTTTTACTGTGCGAATCCTTGTTTCTAGGGACAGGGAAGGACAGTGAGGGAAATTCTCCTTGTGCTATAGTGTGCTTTAAAAAAACATTTTTTCTAGGGACAGAAAACTATAGGTAGGGAGAGTGTCAGTGTGTTTTACTGTGCTAATCCTTGTTTCTAGGGACAGGGAAGGACAGTGAGGGAAATTCTCCTTGTGCTATAGTGTGCTTTAAAAAAACATTTTTTCTAGGGACAGAAAACTATAGGTAGGGAGAGTGTCAGTGTGTTTTACTGTACGAATCCTTGTTTCTAGGGACAGGGAAGGACAGTGAGGGAAATTCTCCTTGTGCTATAGTGTGCTTTAAAAAAACATTTTTTCTAGGGACAGAAAACTATAGGTAGGGAGAGTGTCAGTGTGTTTTACTGTGCGAATCCTTGTTTCTAGGGACAGGGAAGGACAGTGAGGGAAATTCTCCTTGTGCTATAGTGTGCTTTAAAAAAACATTTTTTCTAGGGACAGAAAACTATAGGTAGGAAGAGTGTCAGTTTCTTTCACTGTGATAATCCTTGTTTCTAGGGACAGGGAAGGACAGTGAGGGAAATTCTCCTTGTGCTATAGTGTGCTTTAAAAAAACATTTTTTCTAGGGACAGAAAACTATAGGTAGGGAGAGTGTCAGTGTGTTTTACTGTGCGAATCCTTGTTTCTAGGGACACGGAAGGACAGTGAGGGAAATTCTCCTTGTGCTATAGTGTGCTTTAAAAAAACATTTTTTCTAGGGACAGAAAACTATAGGTAGGGAGAGTGTCAGTGTGTTTTACTGTGCGAATCCTTGTTTCTAGGGACAGGGAAGGACAGTGAGGGAAATTCTCCTTGTGCTATAGTGTGCTTTAAAAAAACATTTTTTCTAGGGACAGAAAACTATAGGTAGGGAGAGTGTCAGTGTGTTTTACTGTGCGAATCCTTGTTTCTAGGGACAGGGAAGGACAGTGAGGGAAATTCTCCTTGTGCTATAGTGTGCTTTAAAAAAACATTTTTTCTAGGGACAGAAAACTATAGGTAGGGAGAGTGTCAGTGGGTTTTACTGTGCGAATCCTTGTTTCTAGGGACAGGGAAGGACAGTGAGGGAAATTCTCCTTGTGCTATAGTGTGCTTTAAAAAAACATTTTTTCTAGGGACAGAAAACTATAGGTAGGGAGAGTGTCAGTGTGTTTTACTGTACGAATCCTTGTTTCTAGGGACAGGGAAGGACAGTGAGGGAAATTCTCCTTGTGCTATAGTGTGCTTTAAAAAAACATTTTTTCTAGGGACAGAAAACTATAGGTAGGGAGAGTGTCAGTGTGTTTTACTGTGCGAATCCTTGTTTCTAGGGACAGGGAAGGACAGTGAGGGAAATTCTCCTTGTGCTATAGTGTGCTTTAAAAAAACATTTTTTCTAGGGACAGAAAACTATAGGTAGGAAGAGTGTCAGTTTCTTTCACTGTGATAATCCTTGTTTCTAGGGACAGGGAAGGACAGTGAGGGAAATTCTCCTTGTGCTATAGTGTGCTTTAAAAAAACATTTTTTCTAGGGACAGAAAACTATAGGTAGGGAGAGTGTCAGTGTGTTTTACTGTGCGAATCCTTGTTTCTAGGGACAGGCAAGGACAGTGAGGGAAATTCTCCTTGTGCTATAGTGTGCTTTAAAAAAACATTTTTTCTAGGGACAGAAAACTATACGTAGGAAGAGTGTCAGTTTCTTTCACTGTGATAATCCTTGTTTCTAGGGACAGGGAAGGACAGTGAGGGAAATTCTCCTTGTGCTATAGTGTGCTAAAGCATTCCTCATCAACCATCTTTGAAATCCTTGTTTTTTGGACAGTCAGGGAAATTGTCGTTGTGCTATTCTGTGCAAAAGCAATCATCCTCAACCATATTTAGAAATCCTTAAGTAAAGGGACAGAGAAGGACACCTGAAGGTAGCCCTTATTGCTTTTTTCCCATCTCCCTGCAGGCCATCTATTAGAATGTCTGGAAGGCAAACAAGGAGAGGCAGACAGTCAGGAGGCAATAAAAGAGGGCAAGCAGGCTCTGTGTCTGGGGACAACAGTGCTGGTCGTGGACGCGGTGCATTGTCATCAGCACATGGCCATGGGACACGCTTGTCCTTCTTTTCGGCAGCTGGACATGTTGAGCCACATCATGCCGAAGACTTGGTAGAGTGGATGACCAAGCCCTCCTCCTCCTCCTCCTCATCCTCTCTCACCCAGGCTCAGGGTACTGGCAAAGCAGCTGCCAAAGCGTCCTCTTCCCTGGTATCAATGTCAGACTCATCATCAGTCACTCCTTCCCTAGACCCACCATGTCCTCCTCCTGAGGAGTCCCCCGAACTGTTTGAGCACAGTGTTGGGTACATGCTCCAGGAGGATGCCCAGCGTTTCGAAGGGTCTGATGATGAAACCCAGCTACAGGAAGGCAGTAGCGTGAGAGCAGACAGAGGGGATGCTCAAGAAGGACACCAATCTGGCAGTCATGTTCCAGCAGCTGCAGCATACTGCCAGATTGGCTCCAGTGATGAGGAGGGAGGGGATGATGAGGTCACTGACTCCACGTGGGTGCCTAATAGGAGAGAGGAGGAGGAGGAGGATGAGGAGGAGGCACATCTCCAACGAGGCAGGATGCCCTTTGGTGGCCAGCGTAAGGGCAGTACACCAACGGAATCACACCGCAGAGCTCCGCCTGTGCAGGGCGCTGCCTCTGCCCGTCATTCAAAAAGTTCTTTGGTGTGGGCCTTTTTTGAGGCTAGTGCATCAGATCGCACAGCTGCTGTTTGCAACATATGTCTCAAGCGTATATCGCGTGGCCAAAACATCAGCCGCTTGGGTACCACATGCCTGACCAGACATATGTTGACCTGCCATGCAGCTCGTTGGCAAGCCTACCTCAAAGACCCACACCAAAGAACAAAGCGGACCTCTCCTTGCACCGCATCAGCTGGGATCTCCAACCCCACTATAACTTCAGTCCTCTCTGAAACATGCACTGAGAGGAATGAAGGTGTAGAATTAGGTGTGTCACAGCTAAGTACTTGCGGCCACTCTGCTAGCAGTACACCGACGTCCGATTCTAGCAGGCAAATTTCCCTGCCCCAGCTGCTGGACCGTCGAAAGAAGTTCACTCCCAGCCATCCACATGCCCAGCGGTTGAATGCTAGCTTGGCTAAATTGCTAGCGCTTCAACTGCTTCCTTTTCAGTTGGTAGACTCGGCCCCCTTCTGTGAGTTTGTGCAATGTGCGGTTCCTCAGTGGCAGGTTCCCAAACGCCACTTTTTCTCACGGAAGGCTATTCCGGCTCTCTACCGGCATGTGGAAGGCAATGTCTTGGCCTCGCTGGACAGGGCGGTCAGCGGTAAGGTGCATATTACCGCTGACTCATGGTCCAGCAGGCATGGACAGGGACGTTACCTTTCTTTCACGGCCCATTGGGTCACTCTTTTGGCAGCTGGGAAGGATGCAGGACAAGGTGCAGTAGTGTTGGAGGTTGTTCCACCGCCACGCCTCCAAAATGCTACTACTGGTTGTGACACACCTCTCTCCTCCACCCCCTCCTCTTCTTCTTCCTCCATGGCCTCTTCCTGTGGTTTGTCCTCTGAACCAGCGGTGCTCCGTAGCCGTTCAAGGGGCTACGCAAGTACGCAGGCAAAAAGATGCCATGCCGTGCTTGCGCTGGTGTGTTTGGGGGACAGAAGCCACACTGGGGCAGAGGTCCTGTCTGCTCTGCAGGGCCAGGCCGAGAGGTGGTTGACGCCACGCCAGCTTAAGCCAGGAATGGTGGTTTGCGACAATGGCACCAACCTCCTCTCCGCCCTCCGACAGGGACAACTGACCCATGTGCCCTGTGTGGCTCACGTCCTTAACCTGGTGGTGCAGCGGTTCTTGGGCAGGTACCCGGGCTTACAGGATGTCCTGAGGCAGGCCAGGAAAGTCTGTGTGCATTTCCACAGATCTTATAATGCCAGTGCTCGCCTGGCTGAGCTGCAAAAGGAGTTGAACCTGCCCAAGAACCGCCTTATATGTGACATGCCCACCAGGTGGAACTCAACGTTGGCCATGCTGCAGCGGCTGCACACGCAGCAGAGGGCCATCAATGAGTACCTGTGCGACTACGGCACCAGGACAGGGTCAGGGGAGCTTGGTTTTTTTCTCCACGCCAGTGGGGCATGATCAGGGATGCATGCACTGTCCTGGCACCATTTGAAGAGGCCACGAGGATGGTGAGCAGTGACAGTGCATGCATCAGTGACACTGTACCTCTTGTCCACCTGTTGGAGCACACGCTGCGTGGAATAATGGACAGGGCACTTGAGGCAGAACAGAGGCAGGAAGAGGAGGACTTCCTTGCCTCTCAAGGCCCCCTTTACCCAGACAGTGTTCCTTCTGTCCCACCCATCGCACAGGAAGAGGAGGAGGAGGAGGATTGTGTCAGCATGGAGGTGGAGGCTGGCACTCAGCATCATCAGCAGCAGTCTTTTAGGGATGATTTACAGTCCCAAGAAACCAGTGGACTTGTACGTGGCTGGGAGGAGGTGGCTGCGGATCATGTCGTCCTTAGTGACCCAGAGGACTCCGGAGCGAATGCCTCAGCAAACCTACGCTGCATGGCCTCCCTGATCCTGCAAAGTCTGCGGAAGGATCCTCGTATTCTTCGGATCAAGGAGAGGGACCATTACTGGCTGGCCACTCTCCTTGATCCACGGTACAAGGGTAAGGTTGCGGACCTTATGTTACCGTCGCAGAGGGAGCAGAGGATGAGACAACTCCGGGAGGCCTTGCAGAAAGGTCTGTGCAACGCGTTCCCAGAGACTGGGAGGTTACAAACTCCTGGTCCTGGACAACGAGTTGCTGAGGTTTCGGCCAGTCAAAGAAGGAGCGGTGGGGAAGGTGGCCGTCTGACCGATGCGTTCAGACAATTCTTTAGTCCGCAGCCCCAAGGTATGATCGGTTCCAGCAACCATCGCCAGCGTCTGATAAACATGGTGCAGGAATATCTAGGGGCAAGGTCAGACTTGGACACCTTCCCCACCGAAAATCCTCTGGCTTACTGGGTCTTGAGGATGGATCACTGGCCAGAGCTTGCACAGTATGCAATTGAGCTACTGGCCTGTCCTGCATCCAGCGTTCTTTCGGAACGCACATTCAGTGCTGCTGGAGGATTTGTCACGGATCACAGGGTGCGCCTGTCCACCGACTCGGTTGATCGACTGACTTTCATCAAGATGAACCAGTCTTGGATCACCACCAGCTACCACACACCTGATGCTGATATAACAGACTAATTGATTTTAACATGTCACATCCCTTCAAGACTGATGCTGATGCTGAGTGCCTGTGCTGTTATGTTGACTGGCTATCCTCCTCCTCCGAGTCCTCAATGATACGATTGATGATGATAGCTTGGAAGATCATTTTTGTTCATGGGTGCCGCCACCAGTGGCTAAGGCCCAATTTTTCAGCCCCTGTTTTACAGGGGCGTGTAATTACAATTTTTTTAGCAATAATTTGCCATAGGGCTCATTGCTGTGCTCCAAGTACAGTATCTGTGAGGGGTTGGAGTGTTGTGGCACCAGTGCCTAAGGCCCAATTTTTCAGCCCCTGTTTAACAGGGGCATGTAATTACAATTCTTGATCTAATAATTCACAGCAGGGCCCATTCCTGCACCCACCAAGAGTAACTGTCAGGGCTTACAGTGTTGTGGCACCAGCACCACCATCAAAGGCCCAATTTTTACTACCACTGTTCAACAATTATATGTAATTACAATTCCTGATATAATAGTTGACAGCAGGGCGTTCCAGCACCAACCAAGAGTAACTGTGAGTGCTTACAGTGTTGTGCCAACACCAACAACTAAGGGGCCTATTTCTGCAGAGTATATACGGCAGGTCCCTACTTTCAAACATCCAACTTACAAACGACTCCTACTTGCAAACGCAAGAAGACAACAGGAAGTGAGAGGAAATCTACCCCTTGGAAGGAAAATTCTCTCCTGTAAGAATTAATATGGGAGAAAGGTGTCTCCTCTGTACTGATGCTTTATCAGCAATCCTTGTTTCAAGAAAAACACCACATTTCAAAAACAGTTGTCATTGGGACGGAAAGTGAGGTGAAATGTTCTGAACAGGGGCACAGACAGCAAAACAAATGTTACAGGGGTGATAACCCTTACCTATGTTTTCCAAAAAGTTTAAAAATAGATTTTTGGGCTGGAGCTACACTTAAACAATGTACCTGTTCAAAATTACAAACAGATTCTACATAAGAACAAACCTACAGTCCCTGTCTTGTATGCACCGCCTGTATACGGCTGTTCAGAGTATATAGGGCCTTTTTTATTTTATGTGCGGGGTTCCCCTTAATATCCATACAAGACCCAAAGGGGCTGGTAATGGGCTGGGGTGGGGGGGGGTCATGGGGTAGCTATGCCATTTTTCTTAAAGATTTTCATCCATATTACCGGGACCAGACATTACATTAAAGCCGCAAGCAGTTTTAAATGGCTTTTTTTTCCTTTAGAAGTGTCATTTTGTGCAGGGACAGTTCTAAACACGGGAAACACGTGGCACTTCACAGGCATACTTTAGACACCCCCCAGGTACGATATTTAAAGGAATATTTGACTTTTTTTTTTTTACTTTATGCATCATTAAAATGACTGCTCCCGAAAAACGACCGTTTTTAAAACTTCTTTTTGCATTGATACATGTCCCCTGGTGCACAACCCGGGTTCCCAAACCCTTTTTAGGACAATAACATGCATAATAGTTGTTATAATTAGCACTTTAGAATTCGAACGTTCGCATCCATTGTATTTAATAGGGTTCTAATGTTCGTACGAACTTTCGGTCCGTTCGCGGGTTCTGGTGCGAACCGAACCCGGGGGTGTTCGGCTCATCACTAGCCCTGACACACTGGGCCTGAATGTGCCAGAACAGAGGCTCAGGGAGGTATGGAAACTTCATGCCATGCTGTGCCTATATGAAATTGTTTAGGTGCCTGCACCCACGCCAAGTAGGTTAGGTGTTTATTCCTTGCTGCTCCAGAAGGGGAATAAGCATTTAGGGCATGTTGGCAGTTTCTGGTTGAATACTGCCGCTCTTCTGCAGACAAGAAGGACTCTGAACAAGCTGAAGATGTAGGTGACTCTTGTGCATTGCCAGAAACGTGTCTGGGTGGAGACTCTGCCAGCTCTGGTGTTTCATCACTGCTGGACATGGGAGACAGTCGGTTGTCCTAAACCCTATGAGATGTGTCATTAGCAGAATCTGAAGCATTAGGAACCGAACTGGTCACAGAAACAGTGGTGGAAGACTCCTGTACACCCGAACACTCAGAAGCTACCAGGACAGCAACCTCACCATGCCAGGTGTACTCTGGTTTCACAAGAGAACTGAAAATGAGCCAGGACCGGTTCCCACTCCATAAATTTTTCGACCAGAGTCTGAACTGCTGCGTTCCATATGACTTGATGACTTTAGGAAGAGCTCCGGTGCATCTGGTGGGAAATTTTAGCAGGTCTAAAGACATTCTGCTCTGAAGAGGCATCGTTGGGTCAAAATCTGAGTCAACACCGGCTGCAGTGTAGGAATCAAGCCAGCCAGATCAGGGCCAAGGGGACCTTCCATGGGCCCTGCAGGTGACTAAGAAACCCCATCCCCCACTTTCAGTAGGAATAGGTTTGGTGATCCCCCATCTAGATCAATGTCTCTGTGTTCCTCAAACTCTGGCATTCCTTTGAAGAGGAATTCTTTGCAATATAAGCACCTTGTCCAGTTCTAAAAGGACAGGAAAAAACGTTGGCACTCTTTACAGATTGCATACAGTATGTAGCTGTTCCCCACAGGGACATGTGCCAGGCCTCCCTTTGAGGCATAGCGACCCCTAGTATCAAGCATAGGCGCTTGGACGTTTGCGATCAGCTTCCAAGGCAGAACCTGCTTGGCCATGATGATGTAGCCTTCAACATGTACACAAAAGAACGTGGCAGGCAGGACTCTTCTGCACTGATGCCGTGTACACACGACCAGTTTTAATGTCATTGAAAAAAACGTTGTTTTTCTCGACGTGATTCTTCCCAAGCCTGCCTTGCCTACACACTATCGTGAAAAAAAATGCTTGCGCAAAGCGCAGTGACGTACAACACATACGACGGCACTATAAAGGGGAAGTTCTATTCGGATGGCGCCACCTTTCATGTTAGTAAAGTTTGTTGAGCGACGATTCACGCTTTTCAGACTCGTGCTTTTCAGTCCGTTACAGCGTGACGAATGTGCTATCTCCATTACGAACGCTAGTTTTACCAGAACGAGCGCTCCCGTCTCATACTTGAATCTGAGAATGCGCATTTTTTTTCACGTCATTAAAGCCCACACACGGCCGTTTTTCATGACGAGAAAAACGACGATGTAAAAAATGACGTGAAAAATTAGAGCATGTTCCAATTTTTTCATGCCCGTTTTTCACATCGAGAAAAATGGTCTGAAGCCCACACACGATCATTTTTAATGACCATTTTAGAAAATGTAATTTTTCTCGTCATTAAAAACAGTCATGTGTACGCGGCATAAGAATCATTGCTTGAACCACTATGTTGCAACAGGCAATGAGAATTGATTACATCATCTGACATCACTGATCATGCCCTGATCAAATACCTACACTCAACATTACTTTGCTCTAACCCAAAAGGTTAAATGGCTTTAATTCCCAGTATCATAAGGTCACCTTGAAGGACTCAAGGTTGCTGCAGGAGGAAAAAAACTACAGGGAACCTTTGCTGCTGAGAGACATGTGGCTGCTCTGTCGAGGTTGGGGAAAGTGTGCTGGAGGTTTCCCCAAGGCCATGTGTTAATGTTCTTGTGCTTTTTCTACAGTGTGCTGCTGACTGTTCCTGATTCTGGATTCTTTAAGTGAGGACTGCATGGAGATACTGTGGGATGCCAGTTAAATTCCGATGGGAAAAGTCCGATGGGGCATACACACGGTCGGAATATCCGATGAAAAGCTCCCATCGGACTTTTTACATCGGAAATTCTGACCGTGTGTACGCGGCATAAGGGCCCCAACACCAGCAGGACTGAGTAGCAATCTATTGACCAGTGGAGTAGGAGTAGACAGGGCCTTATGCTTGCCATAGCTTTCATTTAGGGATTAGCCAAGTTTGTTGCTGCCCTGTAAACTATTTAGTTTTGCATTTATTTGTGTAGCGGGGTGTTCCCCTTTAATGCAGAGAGACAAGAAGTTCCAGGTGAGAGGTGAGTCGGGAGGAAGTAAAGAGACATTATGGAAGTGAAAGCAGAGGAGAGAGAGACTACATCTCCCAGTACATCTTGCAGCACCCAGGGTGCATTGCTCCAGAACAGAGACTGCTGGGGCAGACTTTATAAAGGGGAGGCGGAGTTTTGGTCGGTCTCTTTGGACCCCCCTCTCCTAGCAAGAGGATGTCTGTGCTGAACTGCTGTGTGCACAAGGCCTGAAGCCCGGGCCGTGTGCTCCTTTCCAAAGAGCCCTCTGCCAGCCTAGCAGAGCCTTAGAGACATCTAATCCTCCTTGCTGCAGTACACCAGAAGGATTGAAGACTTGGATGTCGGTGGATTCCTGTTCCTAGACGAATCGATGGAGGAAAGGGACTTGGACTTGTCCAGGTGGTGAGAGCTGTTTAAAGACAGATACTTTATCTTTACTATTCGTTGGGATTACAAAGTTGTTCTTCAAGTGCACCACCGAGAGATTGCTAGCGAATATTGTTTCACTGAACTTCCATTTAGATCAGTCAGGCCTGACTGCATAGGTAGACATTGCTGGGTGTTAGTCTACCCATGAGGGGAAGTAGCTGTAAAAGGGCAGCGCTAGAGTTGCATAGCAATACTTTATTATTCTGATTACTCTGTTTATCTTTATTACTGTTTATTGCAGGGATCTGCAACTTGTTATACTGTTGTTTATTACTTGCCCATTAGCCTCAGTAAAATATCTGGGTAAAGTACAGCTGGGTGTCAGTTCCGCTTACTTTAATAGGAGTTTTAAAGTATATTCTGTGTATGTTTGTTATAGGACTGCGTCACCAACAGTTGCGATCACGCGGTCCTATCTCTCTATCACCAGCTGTGCCACGGGAGGTTAGAGCCGATTGCCGGGGGTTGACAGCGGTGCACTGCAGGGCCCAAATCAATATCAGCGGCTCTCTTAACTGGGGGTAGCGCTACACGTGGGGGCTCGAGTCCGGGATCCTTGTACGTTGCACGCTGCAATCAAGCCGGTCAGAAGTACCAGCATGGACCCGCTGGCAATGTCACAGTGGTGCGCAGCGATTGGCGCCGATCCAACCGCGGCGGTAGTCATTGTACTCCCGGGGGAAAGATGGAAGGAAGAGGAGATAAAACAGCTCGTATTGTTACTGTCTCCGAGCCACAAAGCATGGGTGATGGATTTTAGGCCAGATCCAGTGATCTCGTTTACATACGCACTGGTAGAATGGAAAAACGAAATCCCAGAGCATTTTAAAAGTCAGAGTATACAAGCCATAGATAATCAGATCTATCACTTGATACATACGCTGCCAGTGAAGGAAGAATGGTTTCAGACACCAAAGCCATTATCTCCACCACTATCCCCTAAAGCAGAAAAGCTTAAGGAACTATTAAGCCCGGGATCACCGCTGGCCGCTATAGGGCCTGAATTGTTGAATGCTCTAGGAGACCTTGTAATTAAGTGCCAGAAAAGCAGTACGGTGCATGTGGAGGCCGGTTACCGGAAGCTTAGCACCTTCTCAGGGAAGCTCCCCGTCCCTGCGGGGGAGGAAGATTTTGACACTTGGGTGGAACAGGCATTGCAGGCAGTAGAAGCATGGGAGGTGCCTGAGGCACAGAAGAGACAGCGAGTCTTAGAAAGTCTGAAAGGTGCCGCGGCAGAAGCGGTGAAGAGCTTCCGGTTTGGAAATGAAAACTGTACAGCTCAAGATTGCCTGGCCATGCTGCAGGAAGAGTTTGGTCAGCTGGAGAAGGTGTCAGAGATGATTTATCAAATTGAACACACTCTCCAGCAGCCGAATGAGAAACTGTCAGAATATGTTAGAAGGCTGAACAGGCAGTTATGCAAGATTGTACTGAAGAAGGGAATGCTGCCCAAAGATGCAGATGAAGCACGCATGAAGCAGATCATGAGGGGAGCGCGGCGCTCAGACCCGGTCTGGCTGCACCTGAAAACCTCAGGAGGAGGAATGTCACTAACCTACTCTGATCTAATAAAAATTATTAGGGACGAAGAGGCGCTGCAGGAAGATCAGCAGGTGGCCAAGGCGAATGTCACACCTGTACCAGTGTTGGTCCATTCGGTCAAGAGCCCAGAAAGAGATGCGGAGGTTGACACTCTGAAATCGCAAATGGCCCAAGTGTTGGAGATGCTGACCTCTTTGATGGAGAAAGATCAGAGAAGACGAGAGAAACCAAGCCCAAGAAAGGAGTTGTTCCCGAACACCTCAGCACCGGCCTCCCTACAGGACCGAGAAGAGGTGATTTGCTATAACTGCGGAGGGAGTGGCCACTTTGCTAACGTATGCTCCAGCCCAAAGAAGAAGAGAACAGATAATTGCAAGCCGGCGGGAAACTCCAAAGGGCCCCGGTGAAGGAGTCAACCGGGTGCCCATCATCTTCAGTGCGCTCCAAACTAAAAAAAAAGGCCAAGAATGGAGGAGACAAAACTCCTAGGAGGAGGTATAGTACACCCCCACCAAGATGTACCCCAGAGGGAGGGGGCAAGACCCCTCAGTGGAAGTACAGCACCCCAAAGAAGGAACATCCACCTAAAAGGAACAATAACATCCCTCAGCGGGTTTGTGCCCCCATTGAGAGGGAGAAAGTCAATGCATGCCAGGCTCAGGAAAAATGAAAGTCCAAAAGGAGCAGGGCAAGGGTCGAAAGCCAAAAAAAAGAGGTGACCCCAGTCCGGCCATACCCAAAGGAACTGGTGGGCCCGTCTCCTACTGTGCCCATTCAAGTGGAAGGAGTCTATACTAAAGCTCTTTTGGACACCGGAGCACAGGTGACTTTACTATACCGGGACTTCTATGATAGGCACTTGAGTCATCTGCCTATCCAGAAGATAGAAGAGCTGGAGATATGGGGACTTGGAACCCAGAGTTTCCCTTATGATGGGTACCTGCCCATAAAGATGACTTTTGACCCATCCGTGGCTGGGAAGGCTGAAGTGTTTGACACCCTGGCAGTTGTGTGTCCCCGGCCGCCTGGAGCCAGCAAGATTTCCCTGATCATTGGGACAAACACGGATCTAGTCAGGAGACTCCTGACCCCTCTAGTGAAAGAGAGAAACCAGCCACCAAAATCCATCCCATGCTAAAGACGGCCTACCAACGACTGGTCTTAGAGCAGAAGACCCCGGCAGAGGGGATAGGGAAGGTGTGGAGACTTGGCAGAGAAGGAGTAGTGCTACAGCCCGGAGAAGTAACCTGTCTTAGGGCCACTGTGAAGCTTTCGTGGGAACAACCTGGCCCCTTTGTCATGCTGGAATCAGACCCAAGGGAAGAGTCCTCAGGCCTGGAAGTGATACCAGAAGTGATTCCGTTCAAGGCCCTGAAGAAGGCCCATGGCAGAGTTCCGGTGAGTGTTAGGAACACTACGGGAGGACCCATGGAGATCCCTGCCAGAGTGTTGCTTGGTCAGGTGAGCCCTGCTGCCCCGGTCACTTGGTCCGAAGTCAAGGGGACGGGTGACGGAGGAGATGTTTGGGAGAAACTGTCCGTGGAAAACCCGAACCTACCCAGGGCTTGGAAAGAAAGAGCCAAGGCCCAGCTGACCAGGTGGGAGAAGATCTTTTCCGAAGATGAATTCGATGTGGGGTGTGCAAGAAGTGCCACCCATCGGATCCGCCTCCAAGAAGATAAGCCCTTCCGAGAGAGGGTCAGGCGGGTCCCCCTGGCAGATCTGGAGGATCTGAGGGAACAACTTGTAGAACTAAAGAAGACTGGTGTGATCCGGGAGTCTAGAAGTCCCTATGCCTCCCCAATCGTGGTGGTCAGAAAGAAGAATGGGTCGTTGAGGCTTTGTATCGATTACAGGACTCTCAACAGGAGAACCATCCCTGACCAATACACCACGCCAAGGATAGAAGATGCCCTACAAAGTTTGTCTGGAGCCAAATGGTTCAGTGTGATGGACCTCAAGAGTGGGTACTATCAAATCCCTATGCACCCAGAAGACAGGGAGAAGACAGCCTTCATAACCCCGGTGGGATTCTTCGAATTCAATAGGATGCCTCAGGGTCTGTCTGGAGCTCCTGCTACCTTTCAACGCCTTATGGAGAAGACTGTTGGAGACATGAATCTTATAGAAGTCCTTGTGTACTTGGACGATGTCATTGTCTTTGGAAGAACCTTGGAAGAACATGAAGCCAGGTTGGAGAAAGTATTGAGAAGACTCAGCGAAGAGGGACTTAAGATTTCCCCCGAGAAGTGTCGGTTCTACCAGTCTTCTGTGAACTATCTGGGGCACATAGTGTCTGAAGAAGGGGTGGCCACAGATCCTGAGAAGTTGGAAGCAGTCACTTCCTGGCCACGACCCACCACAGTAACAGAGCTCAGATCCTTCCTGGGGTTCTGCTCCTATTATAGGAGGTTTGTGGAGGGGTTTGCTCGGATTGCCCGCCCGTTGAATGAATTGCTAAAGGCAGAAGGGGAAGAGGATGACTCAGGGCCCAGGAGGCCTGGTGAGTCAGTTCAAGATCAGTGGAACCCAAGGTGTGAAGAGGCCTTTCATGCTCTGAAGAGGAGCTTAACCACTGCCCCAGTCCTGGCCTACGCCGACCCTACCAGACCTTATGAATTACATGTGGATGCCAGCCATGAGGGTCTAGGTGGTGTACTCTACCAAGAACATGAAGGACAACTGCGACCAGTGGCCTATGTGAGCAGGAGCCTGACCCCCTCAGAAAAGAATTACCCCACTCATGAGCTGGAATTCCTGGCCCTCAAATGGGCGGTAGTAGACAAGCTAAAAGACTACTTGTATGGGGCAGAGTTTACTGTGAAGACAGACAACAACCCCCTGACCTACCTCTTCACCACCGCGAAACTAGATGCCACCGGACACAGGTGGTTGGCCGCATTGTCTGGATTCAACTTCAGTCTGAAGTACAGACCAGGAGCCGGAAATAGGGATGCAGATGCCCTGTCCCGGAGGTCTCATGCCACGACAAATGACTGGGAAGATTGGACCCAAGTGGCACCGGACGGGGTGCGGGCCCTTTGTCAAGGGGCTGAATTCCAAGCCAGAGGAGGCTCCAGAGCAGAAGAAATAGGGGTTACCATGGTAGGAGTCCCCAAACACTATTGTGGGGTAACTCAACTGGAGGAAGACAACCTACCGAGACTGTCCAAGAAGGAGTTGAGGTGTGACCAATTGGAAGACCCCATGGGGAGATTGGTCCTCGAAGCCCTGGAGAATCAGGATCCCAACAAATTCCTACATCACCCCTCAAAGGAGGCTCGCCTGTTGAGGAAGGAATTGGACAGGCTACAGGTACATCAGGGAGTGGTCTACCGAAGGGGCCCCTCTGATGACTCAGAAGATAAGTGGCAGTTATTTCTTCCAGAGAAGCACCGAGAGACTATACTAATTGCCCTGCATGACCATCATGGTCACCTAGGGGCAGAAAGGACCTTCCAGCTTGTCAGAAATCGGTTCTATTGGCCCTGCATGAGGGCAGAAGTAGAGGAGTATTGCCATTCCTGTGCACAATGCATTCAGAGAAAGACCCTACCCCATCAAGCTGCCCCAATGGGCCACTTACAGAGTCAAGGCCCAATGGATCTGGTATGCATTGACTTTCTCTGCCTCAAACCCGACCTGAGTGGATTGGGGAATGTTCTGGTAATAACCGACCATTTCACCCGCTATGCTCAAGCTTTCCCAACCAAAGACCAGAAGGCATCCACCGTGGCCAAGATACTTATGGAGAAGTATTTTGTCCATTACGGACTACCACAGAGACTCCACTCAGATCAAGGAAGGGACTTTGAGAGTCGGTTGATCCGAAGACTTTTGGATTCATTAGGAATAAAGAAGACCAGAACCACGCCTTACCACCCACAAGGAGATGCTCAGCCGGAGAGATTTAACCGGACCCTGCTCAACATGTTGGGAACCTTAGAAACAGAGAAGAAGCAACACTGGAGTCAGCACATATCAGCCCTAGTACATGCCTATAACTGTACCACAAGTGACGCCACTGGCTACTCCCCTTATCGACTTATGTTTGGGAGAGAAGCAAGGCTACCTGTGGACCTGGCCTTTGGCACTTCTATAGACAATACCTCAGCTACATCCCACAAGGGATACGTGGACAGACTTAGACGTAGCTTGCAGGTGGCCTATGAACAAGCCCAGGCGGCTTCGGATCAAAGGGGGGCCCGCAACAAGAGAAATTTTGATCTGAAGGTTCGAGTGCAAGATCTGCAGCCCGGGGACCGAGTACTGCTACGCAATCTGGGGGTCCCTGGAAAACACAAGCTTGCCGACAGGTGGAGATCTGAGCCCTATGTTGTCTGTAGGAAGTTGCCCGGTTTGCCTGTCTACAAACTAAAGCCAGAAGGAAAGGTGGGTCCACTGAAGACGTGGCATCGGAACCACCTGCTCCCACTTGCTGAGGCAGTCAGAATACCTCCCGTGAGAGACTCCCCTGAACCGGCCTCTATCCTGGATATTCCTAGGCCGAACACTCGGTCCCAGACCTCTCGAGCCAAAGATGGGGAGGCCTCCCAATTGAGTACAGAAGAAGGTGGAGAACTGGACTGGCTGTGGCCTCCCTCGACTCTGGGAACGTCCGCCATAGATCTCCCAAATGGAGGGGATACCCCAGATGCAACGCTGAATCCGGAGGCTACTGAATTCATACCCTTCAGTCCCTCAGCTGATTACTGGGAAGATGTTCCTGACACTTGCGCAGAGGAGGACTCTAGAGATTCCATACGTCAGTCGACTTCTGAATCAGAGGTTCCAGAACCAGCAATGTTACCTGAACTTACTCCTGAAGAAGAGCCTGTGGTGCCAGAGTCAGAAGCACCAAGAGAGCAGAGGGCTCGCAGAGTCATCAGGCCTCCCAAGAAACTAACTTACCCCCAAATGGGGACGAGCTCAGAGGACTCTGTTGTAACGGCTAGGAGAAGTGTTGAACAACCTGATCCTTCCACCGTCCATTTGGTGGAGGGCAACCCCAGCTCACTCTCTGGCACAGTTAGGCAGGCCACTCATGGTAGTGTGACCTGTGGGCAAGAGAGTTCCATCCCAAAGTTTTGGTGGGAATTCCCTATGCCAACATCATGCTCGACATTGTCCAAAATGGTAAACAGTATTTGTTGAAGTTTATCTTTGGGGACCAAAGAGTTCAAGTGGGGGGAGTGTGTAGCGGGGTGTTCCCCTTTAATGCAGAGAGACAAGAAGTTCCAGGTGAGAGGTGAGTCGGGAGGAAGTAAAGAGACATTATGGAAGTGAAAGCAGAGGAGAGAGAGACTACATCTCCCAGTACATCTTGCAGCACCCAGGGTGCATTGCTCCAGAACAGAGACTGCTGGGGCAGACTTTATAAAGGGGAGGCAGAGTTTTGGTCGGTCTCTTTGGACCCCCCTCTCCTAGCAAGAGGATGTCTGTGCTGAACTGCTGTGTGCACAAGGCCTGAAGCCCGGGCCGTGTGCTCCTTTCCAAAGAGCCCTCTGCCAGCCTAGCAGAGCCTTAGAGACATCTAATCCTCCTTGCTGCAGTACACCAGAAGGATTGAAGACTTGGATGTCGGTGGATTCCTGTTCCTAGACGAATCGATGGAGGAAAGGGACTTGGACTTGTCCAGGTGGTGAGAGCTGTTTAAAGACAGATACTTTATCTTTACTATTCGTTGGGATTACAAAGTTGTTCTTCAAGTGCACCACCGAGAGATTGCTAGCGAATATTGTTTCACTGAACTTCCATTTAGATCAGTCAGGCCTGACTGCATAGGTAGACATTGCTGGGTGTTAGTCTACCCATGAGGGGAAGTAGCTGTAAAAGGGCAGCGCTAGAGTTGCATAGCAATACTTTATTATTCTGATTACTCTGTTTATCTTTATTACTGTTTATTGCAGGGATCTGCAACTTGTTATACTGTTGTTTATTACTTGCCCATTAGCCTCAGTAAAATATCTGGGTAAAGTACAGCTGGGTGTCAGTTCCGCTTACTTTAATAGGAGTTTTAAAGTATATTCTGTGTATGTTTGTTATAGGACTGTGTCACCAACAGTTGCGATCACGCGGTCCTATCTCTCTATCACCAGCTGTGCCACGGGAGGTTAGAGCCGATTGCCGGGGGTTGACAGCGGTGCACTGCAGGGCCCAAATCAATATCAGCGGCTCTCTTAACTGGGGGTAGCGCTACATTTGCATAAAATATTCCATTTAAAGGGCTTTCATCTGGTAACAAAGCAAACTGTTTACGTGTGGCGGTGTTATTTGGGACCTGGTAATTAGTGTTGGTGCAGGGCAGCAGGGACCCAAACAATCCAGCAAATTTGGAGGGTAGCACTACATTAACAGTAAGAAAAAGGCTAAAACAATATAAATATATCCAGCCAAGGACTGTTTCTCATAAAACAAACATGTTTCTCAATGTGCTCTGAACACCTTGAAAGGGTGTGTTTGCCCACACTAAAAAAAAATTGCTGCTAATAAAGAAAGTACAGGCATACCCCGCTTTAAGTACACTCATTTTACATACACTCGCGAGTAAGGACATACCCGCGAGTGTATGTAAAGTGCCTCACAAGTACTGTACAGACATTTTGCAGCCTCAGTAGAAGCTGAAGCTCCGAGAGTATAGCCCGCCCTGTTCCAGTGTGCCCTTGACACCCCCACTACAGCCCCTGAGACCTCAACTACAGCTCCCGACACCCCCACTACAGCCCCTGACCCCCCCCCCCCTACAGCCTAGAAGTGAAAAAAGGTATTGTTTCACTTTAGGTACTTTTTCGTTTTACATATATGCTCTGGTCCCATTGTGTACTTAAAAGTGGGGTATGCCTGTAAACCACTGACAGTGCTCACGGAATCTGTCTCCACTTGAATACTTGGATACCTTTGTTGCAAATGAGCGTCGAGTCCTGTACCTGTGGAGCGAGAAGTAACAGGATCTCCTGGGGGCAACCTCTTTTTATGCAGAGGCATCTGTCTTCAGTCTCCTTCAACTCAGCCGTGTGTGCCACACACTGTGTTTTGTATCATCTTTCAGGTATGCCTGATCTCAGCTCATTGCACGTTTATCTATATACGTCCCACTGTTGGTGCTCTCTTAGAGTAATGCTCCACAATACAAAGGTGCCTTGACATGACCATGTGGCTTCTACATATATTTGCAAATGTATGCAACAAAAAGCTCTGCATTAAAATTAAAGGCACAAAAAAAAAAATGTATGAAACTTTTTTTTTTTCTATCCAAAGTTGCTTCTTCCACAGCCTAATACTTTTCACTTTACATATCTATGTCAGAGTTTTATGTTTTGCTTAGCGTCCTCATTTAACACAATGATAAAAGCGAAATTGGGTGGATTAAAGGAATGTGTGTCTGCAAGACTGGAAAGTGGAACTTTGGTAATAACGATGATACTTTGGCTCTAGTTATGAACCAGTGCACCGTTATTCAGGATAAATGATTTATATAAGAGCTTAAGGAGAAGTGAAGCATCATGGGAAACTACGGCTACAATATACTGTACAGTGGATATAATCAGAGCCTTGAAGGGGTCCGTGATAATTTTGCCATAAATAATTTATTAGGGAGATTGTGTCCCAAGCTGGTTGATAGAAAAAAAGTGACATGATTTTAGAAGTGATTTAAATTGAGCGAAGATTGGAAATGTGGTGTGAAAGTATGATTGGGGTGAAAGCAAGGTATTCATTTTAATACAGTCAGGGAAATTGGCTTGTTTAATAAGGCAAAAGGCTGTGTATAAAGTACAAGAGCCTGCAGCAACCAGGAAGAATCCTTCCTTTATTGTTTCAAAATAGTATATCACCTTTTTTATTTGTTAGAGCACCACACCCTAAATGCAAATAGCCCCACCGCATTATTATACCAGCGAAACAGCATAATGTAATTTATTTTCTTGCTCATAAAAGGGAAACCCATACATTTTAAAGCACATTTGAAGAGTGTATTATATATAGATAAGACAGATATGAAAGCACATAGGGCTTTATATATATAAACGCAAATTCAAATTAAAAGTGGTCAACAGGAACTTAGAACGTGGGGGGGGGGGACCACCTTCCACAGAAAGAATACACTAAGGTAAGGGGGGTGGGTTACTGATATAGGGAGGAAACCTTTATATCAGTGACCCCTTACATTATCGTATTCACTCCCCCCTTACATCAGTGACCCCCCTCAGACTGGCCTAGCGGTGCTGTCACTGACCTCCTCTCAGGTGCACCATGCAGGGCTCAGTCAGTCGGCTCCAGCTCGGTGGCTCTGGTTTTATCCTATATAGTCTCCTCTCCACAGTTCACACACGTCTGACTTCTCCCATGACCCCCATCCCGACGGTGCTCCCACTCTTGACTCCTCTCCAGACTCCCTCACAGACTGCAGACATGATACAGGAGATGGTCAGAGACTGCAGACATGATACAAGAGCTCAATGCAGCCTCACCAGTGCCCATCAAATGCAGCCTCCTCAGTGTCAATCAAATGCAGCCTCACTGTGCCCATCAATGCAGCCTCACTGTGCCCATCAATGCAGCCTTGCTGTGCCCATCAATGCAGCCTCGCTGTGCCCATTAAGGCAGCCTCGCTGTGCCCATCAATGCAGCCTCCCTGTGCCCACCAAATGTAGCCTCACTGTGCCCACCAAATGCAGCCTCACTGTGCCCACCAAATGCAGCCTCCCTGTGCCCACCAAATGCAGCCTCATGTGCTCATCAAATGCAGCCTCACTGTGCTCATCAAATGCAGCCTCACTGTGCTCATCAAATGCAGCCTCACTGTGCCCACCATTGCAGCCTCACTGTGCCCACCATTGCAGCCTCACTGTGTCCATCATTGCAGCCTCACTGTGTCCATCATTGCAGCCGCACTGTGCCCATCATTGCACCCTCACTGTGCCCATAAATGCAGCCTCGCTGTGCTCATCAAATGCAGCTTTACTGTGCCCACTATTGCAGCCTCACTGTGCCCACCATTGCAGCCTCACTGTGTCCACCATTGCAGCCTCACTGTGTCCACCATTGCAGCCTCACTGTGCCCATCATTGCAGCCTCACTGTGCTCATCAAATGCAGCTTTACTGTGCCCGTGAATGGAGTCTCACTGTGCCCATGAATGCAGCCTCTCCTATGCCCCATGTCCCAGTCTGCAGTCCCTGTCTGTAGGAAGGTGTGTTGTTGATGCTCGGTATGGTACCTTCCATGCCAGCAGGATATCCATGATCGCCATCAGCAGGCAGGGTCTGTTCTCGTTTTGGATGGGGACAGTGCTCCTTCCAGAGGATCTGTTTGCTGTGAGATGGAGTGGTCCCTGGCCACCTGCACCTTCAGCCGTCCTCATTTTCCGCCCCCAGTCAGCCTGTCCTCTGGTCCTGGGGAAGTGAGAGCACTGGGTGGGAGCTGGAGAGAAGGGGGAGCGGAGAGCACTGGTGGGGTTGGAGGGCACATTGATGGGGGCAAAAAGAACAGGGGTGGGGAGCACGGGGGAAAAGAGCAGGGGTGAGTGGAGAGAACAGGGGTGGGGAGCGGAGAGCGCTGGGGGGGCTTGAGAGCACTGGGGGGAGCCAAAAAAAACAGGGGTGGAGAGCACGGGAGGCTGAGAGGGGCGGCTGGAGATCAGTGAGAGGGCTAAGAGTGTGGGAGGTAAAGAGCACTGGGGGGATCTTGAGAGCACTGGGGGGGGGGCAGAAAGAACAGGGGTGGAGAGCACGGGGGCTGGAGAGCACTGGGGGGTACAAAGAGCAGGGGGGAGTGGAGAGCACTGGGGGGTGGAGAGCATTGGGGGGAGCTTGAGAGCACCAGTGGGGGGCCAGAAAAATCAGGGGTGGAAAAGTATGGGGGGCTGGAGAGCACTATGGGGGGCGGAGAGCACTGGCGGGGTTGAAGAGCACATGGGTGGGGGCAAAAAGAACAGGGGTGGGGAGCACGGGGGGCTGGAGAGTGATGGGGAGAGCTGGAGAGCACTGGGGGGAGAAAGAACAGGGGAGGGGAGCACTGGGGGGGAGTGGAGATCACTGTGGGGGAGAACAGGGGTGAGGAGCACTGGGTGGGGGGAGTGGAGAGCACTGGAATGGTGGCTGGAGAAGGATGGGGAGAGCTGGAGATCAGGGGGGGCAGAAAGAACAGAGGTGGAGAGAACTGTGGTGGGGCTGGAGAGTGTGGTGGGGGAGGAGAGCGCTGGGGGGGGGGGAGCCACAAGGAGAACTGGGAGGGGCCAGCAAAAGAAGTTGGATAGGAGGAGAAGCAGGGGGACCGCATATAGAGGAAATTAGCTTTCTATATTCCTCCATACAGCCGCGGAATGCTTGATTCTCCTCCTCTCCCTCCTGCAAGCATTCAGAGGCTGTTTGGAGGAATATAGAAAGCAAATTTTCTCTATATGCGCCCCCCTGCCAATCCTCCTATCCAGGCACACAGGGCAGGCTGTACGGCGGGCATCTCCTCCTGTTTATTACGGAGCTGACCTGGCTGGGTCTGTGTTCGGCGGTGATGCTGTAACACGGTCCCGCCCCCCTAGACCGGCTCTTGTGATAGGCTGAACACTGACTTTATCTACTATCACACGAGCCGGTCTAGGGGGGCGGGACCGTGTTACAGCGCCGCCACCGCCGAACACAGACCGAGCCAGGCAGCTCCGTGATACACAGGAGCAGGAGAGAGAGGACAGGGAGCACTGCAGCCGCAACTGAAACCGGCCCCAGGACAGGCAGCCTACCGGGAAATCTCCCGTTATCCCGGCAGGCCAGTCCGGCCCTGCCTAAATGTTATACTGGAAAAAAGGGACTTTCAAGAAGCAAAAGAGAAAAATTATGGGATTTAAAAGGCGCTTATATATATTTTTTATTGATTAGAGAATTCACAAAAATTTCCTAAAACCATACATTTTTATTATAGACAGGTTAAAATATATATAAAAAAAAAATGTGCAGGAGTCATATATCATTTAAAGCGGTGTTCCAGCCACAATTTTTTTTTTTTTTAAAGTCATCAGCTACAAACACTGTAGCTGCTGACTTTTAATAAGGACACTTACCTGTCCTAGGCGCCAGCGATGTCAGTCCTCCGAGGCCGATCCCTCGATCGTGCCAGGTCCCGGCACCTCCATCCTCACTAAGGGAAACAGGCAGTGGAGCCTTGCGGCTTCACTGCCCATTTCCTACTGCGCATGCGCGAGTAGCGCTGCGCTTTATGAATGGGCAGCTGTTCTCTTGGATACACACAGTTCCCAGAAGACAGCGCGCCCCATTTCCCAGAAGACAACGCAAGGGGGACAAGAATGAAGACCAACCGCGGACTAGGAAGAGGCAGATTAGGAAGATCTGCCTAGCAACCGCCATTTCTGGTAATTCAATTTTTATTTATTTTTTCAATTGTTTATTTTTTTGGAGCATTTTTATGTCATTTTTTTGTTTTTGTTTTTTTTAGGGTGGACCTCCACTTTAAGCATCCATACATAATCATATGCTTTTATCCCCTATTCTATACAGTGCACTATATACATGCATAAGGCTAATCCATTCCAGACCTTCAATTGTAGAGGAAGTTTACATATAGGGTAATCGGCACATTAGAGCTGGGCGCATTTTTCAGACAAACTCTGCTTCTTTAAGCAACAATGGACAAGTGTATCTAGAATATATAATAACAATTAGTACACGTGTGTTACATACCGTATTTATCGGCGTATAACACGCGCCGGCGTATAACACGCACCCCAAGTTTAGGAGGGAATTTTAAGGAAAAAAACTTTTAGGAGGGAAATTCAAGGAAAAAAAACTTACATTTAAATGCAGCATGCAGCCTTGCCCAGTGTCCATCTGCAGCCTTGCCCAGTGTCCATCTGTCCATCTGCAGCCTTGCCCAGTGTCCATCTGTCCATCTGCAGCCTTGCCCAGTGTCCATCTGTCCATCTGCAGCCTTGCCCAGTGTCCATCTGTCCATCTGCAGCCTTGCCCAGTGACCATCTGTCCATCTGCAGCCTTGCCCAGTGTCCATCTGTCCATCTGCAGCCTTGCCCAGTGTCCATCTGTCCATCTGCAGCCTTGCCCAGTGACCATCTGTCCATCTGCAGCCTTGCCCAGTGTCCATCTGTCCATCTGCAGCCTTGCCCAGTGCCTTTGCAGCCTTGTCAGTCTCGGCGTTTTTTAAATTTGGCGCCGATTTCTGTGGAGAGGAGCGAGCGGGGCCGAGTGTACTTCGGCTAGACTCGACTCCTCTCGCAGTCCCGCCCATCTCCACTGACTGCGCCGCTGACAGAGAAAGCCGAGTGTACTTTGGCTAGACTCGGCTCTGCTCACAGTCAGGGGCAGGACTGCGAGAGGAGCCGAGACTAGCCGAAGTACACTCGGCTTTCTCTATGTCAGCGGCACAGTCAGAGATGGGCGGGACTGCGAGAGGAGCCGAGTGTACTTCGGCTTCGGCTCCGCTCGCTCCTTTCAGCAGGGGAATCGGTGGAGTATCGGCGTATAACACGCACCCACGATTTTCCCCTGATTTTAAGGGGAAAAAAGTGCGTGTTATACGCCGATAAATACGGTATACGATGTGTTTTTAAAAAGTTTGGTGAATAGTATTAGAAAACAAACAAAACAGAAGATACAAACAAACTACCTTTAGGCCCGGTTCACACAGGAGCGACTCGTCAGGCGACTCGGTCGCCTGACGAGCCCCGTCCTGCTCTGCGCTATGGAACCGTTCTAATAGGAGCGACTCAGGTCGCTCCGATTTAGAAAAAGGTTCCTGTACTACTTTTGGGGGCGACGCAGGGCGACTTGCATTGACTTCTATACAGAAGTCATTATGCAAATCGCCTCGGCGGGCGTCTCAAGTCGTCTTGAGATCGCGCCGCCGAGGTCGCCCCCGAAGTCGTGCCGCCCCTGTGTGAACCAGGCCTTATTGGCCTTCAAAATAACCTTCACAACACACTTTTGGCATTGTTCGTAAAGCTTCTGGAAACTGTCAGCAAAGACCTCTTTAGTAATCGGTTGCAGAACTGCTATCACACATTTTTGGATTACCGCTACGTGCGTAAAACATGCACCTTTCATGACAACTCTTTTAGGGTCGTGGGAAGGAGGGAGAAAGCCATTCCATTGCCACTTGGATTCAGGATCGAACTGGTAGCACCGGGTCTCCCTGTGACGATTGTTCGCAGAAAGTATGGATCCTGGTCACACATAGTAATGAAACCTTCATCGGTTTCCATCTGTTTTGCTTTCTGTTTGTCTGTCAGCTTGTGCAGCGCAAACCGGGAACAGATCTTCCGCTTACTCAAATCTTTGCGGACAATAGTGTGCACCGTGTCCCTGCTAATGCCCAATTCCTCCACCATCAATCGTAGAGCAGGAAAAGAGGAACGCCAGACTAAGTGCAGTATTAAAATCAGTGGTTTAATATGAATAAGAACAAATGCAACTCATAAAATAATAGGTACAAAAGTGTAATATAGGCACAAAAGTGTATAGTCGTCAATCTCAGAATCTCTCTAAGCCGCCCTGGTGCCGTGGCAGCCTCAAGCACAGGCTGTGTTACTGGATGTAAGCAGAAAGCAGCTGATCACCGTCATAACCAGCATGGAACGCAAGATGGCGCCGAGCTGGACGTTATGTCACAGGAAGACCATGCTTGGCGTGCTAATGTAGGGTTGGTGGTAACGCGTTTCGAAGCAACGGCTTTCACTTACAGAGTTACCTGCTTCACTCTAAGGGTGATACCTTCAAGTGCTGTCTGAAAACCTATTGTTATGGACTCATTCCATGGACGGATTCATTATACTATCATGTTCTAATAATTATGTGTTTACTATATACAAGAGTGTTACCACCAGGCGCTGCCTGACCACCCTTCATTTATGTTTTTTACATTGGACTGATTCATTGTTTCTTGAAGTTGTATTTATATGTGCTTTTAATACACCCCCTAGCACTGCTGTACACTTTGTTCTTTCATCAATTGTAGAGTCAGTTGCTGATCTCGTGCCAGCATTTGTCGCACTCGCTTGATCAAGTCTGGGGTTCTGCTTGTCGACGGCCGACCCGAACATGGCTCATCCTCAGTTGTTTCCTTCCCATTGCAAATGCTTTGGAACCAGTTGTAAACACATTTTCTACTCACAGCACACTTTCACCAACATTTCATGTGTCTCTGTTGCCGTTTTCCCAATTTGCAGCAGAACTTGATGTTCACTCGTTGCTCTATTGCACTGTGACCCTACCTCTAACACTGACTACATTTGACTGCCTGCAGCGGGTTAACATGTACTACATGCTAGGTGGAGCTTCTCGATGTGTCTCTGCATAGCCATGTGCATGCGCGCGCATCTGGCCCATGTTGCCGTTGAGATATCGGACCATTCACAGAGTTTCTTAGACACCCCTCGTATACTACACTGTATTACCAATCAACATTGTGTAAAATAAGTTCAATTCAACAGATCTAATTTATACACCAAAGACATTTTCGTGACTTGCAATGCAAGCCTAGAAATTTCCCTGACTGCAGGGGAGACAGAAGCACACAAGCAGACGCACACTATAATTCCTAATTCAGAAAAAGAATAGGGCTCCAATTATTATTTAAGGTTATTATATAACCTAGAAAATTATATTAATTGATCTATCAACTATTGGGATCAAACCCACCAAATTAACTGTTCCCTAAAAGAAAGTTCAAGTTTGAAATATTCAATACATTTTATTTAACCACTAGGGGTCTGCGCTATAGCCAAATGATGGCTACAGCATGGACCTCAAATGCCGGGAGGCCGTCAATAGACGTCCTCCCCTTTGCACGCGCCCCCTGCAGGGCACGCGCGGCGCACGCTGCGATCACAGAGTCACTGAGTATCGGGTGATCACAGATCCGAGTGAGGGGCCGTTGCCAATGACAGCTGATCACATGATATAAACAAAGCTCGGTAATAGTTTTTTATCTCCTCACAGCACGAGGAGAAAAAAAAAGCCGATCACCGACTCTTGTGTAAGGGACATCGGTCCCCAGTGAAAGAGGCACATCTGCCTCATCAGTGCCCACCAGTACCGCCTGCCAGTGCCCCCTGCCAGTGCCACCTGCCAGTGCCCACAGTGACCGCCAGTTCAGCTTCCTGAAGGGAAAATCTAGTGGTGCTGGTGACTATCAACACCAGAATGGAAAGTGATAGGAATGAAAATATATATAAAAAAAATATATATAGAGTAAGCACACCACATAACAAAAATGCTTTTGCAACAAAATTATATCGGAGGTGTGAAAACCTCTTTTTTACAGATGTCACCTGAACAGGAATTGAGGGCAAATCTTCCACTAGGAACATGTGCTCCCATGACAGCTTACTTAAGCCCTGTACACACGTATGGGTTTCCCGGCAGGAAAACTGCCATGAGAGCTTCGGCCGGGAATCCCGGCCATGTGTATGCTCCATCGGCACTGCCTCGCAGTGTTTCCCATAGGAAAGTAGTAGTAAAAAAAAAACGCCGGGAATCCCGACGGGAAAATAGAGAACCAGCTCTCTTTTTTTCCCGCCGCGACTCAGGAAAACTGCGATGGAGCATACACACGGGCGGTTTTCCTGGCAAAACGCTCCCATGGCAGTTTTCCTGCCGGGAAAACCGGTCGTGTGTACGAGGCCTAATAGTGGATTTTCCCTTAACCACCAAGACATAGACATTGTTTTTAAACCTTCCCTATTTTATCAAACTTTGCTAATGCCTCGTGGACACGATGAGAATATTGGACAGTGGTGGCCGGTATCACCCCCCCCTGGTGGGTCGGTTGGGTGGGTCTGGTGCACTTACCCCATCTATGGTGGGCAGTGCTTCTCCCGGGCTTCACTGGCGACTTCCCTTGCTCGATGGCGGCAGCGCAAGACTTCCCTTCCCCTGCTCTCCACGGGCATTGCGGCAGCTTCGGTTTCCTCCCTCGTCCTCAGCGGCACTCTTCTCTTTTCGGCCAATGGGAAAAAGGGGCTCGCAGACCTGCTTCTGATTGGCCGGATTGAGGATCAGTGTTTCAATAGCAAATGTTCATTTGCTGTTGTAACACCTGGATGGGCTCCTGGCGCAGTGCTCTGCACCTTGAGCCCATCCTATTTTGAAGCTTATTAGAGCCTCTGGCTCTAATCAGGTGCTTCAAAAAAACACTCCCGTTGCTGTAATTCACACTTTTTCGGACTGTAGAGATAGGAGTGTCAAGCTAGAGACTGTACTATCACCAAACAGGAGGGCAAACAGGGAAACGTACCAAGGACACAAAAAAATAACAGGCTACTTTGGCAACATGCCAGGTCAAATTCAGGTACTTACATTTCTTGTATATTTTAAAAATACATTTAAAGATACACTATATTGTCAAAAATATTGGGACACCTGCCTTTACATACACTTTAATGGCATCCCAGTCTGTAGGGTTCAATATTGAGTTGGCCTACCCTTTGCAGCTATAACAGCTTCAACAGTCTCCATTCTACTTCATCCCAAAGGTGTTCTATCGGGTTGAGGCCAGGACTCTGTGCAGGCCAGTTAAGTTCCTCCACCCCAAACTCGCTCACCCATATCTTTATGGACCTTGCTTTGTGCACTGGTGCGCAGACATGTTGGAACAGGAAGGGGCCATCCCCAAACTGTTCCCACAAAGTTGGGAGCATTAAATTTTCCAAAATGTCTTGGTATGCTGATGCCTTAAGAACAACCCCATGCCATAAACCCCCCTCCACCAAAAGGTTTGGACCAGTGCACAAAGCAAGGTCCATAAAGACATGGATGAGCAATGGATTAAAGTGGAAACTGCAAGCCAGGCCTTCTCGTAAATCTGGAAGAATGGTCAAATGTTCCCATAGACATACTCCTAAACCTTGTAGACAGCCTTCTCAGAAGAGTTGAAGCTGTTATAGATGAAAAGGGTGGGCCAACTCAATATTGAACTCTGCGGACTAAGATTGGGATGCCAATAAAGTTAATTTGCGTGTAAAGGCAGTTGTCCCAATACTTTTGACAATATAGTGTATATCAGGGGTGAGCTTCCTGGGGCCCTCCAGCTGTTGCAGAACTACAAGTCCCATCATACCTCTGGGAGTAATTGTAACTGCCAGCCTTGCAATGCCTCATGGGAAATGTAGCTCCACAACAGCAGGAGGGCCCCAGGTTGCCTACCCCTGGTGTATATCTTCTTTGAGTTTAAGGATGTGGAAAGGGTTCAGGAGAGGCAGTATTTCCAGATCCAGATCAAGAACATGGGGACATTTACTCCTGTTAGTTTGAGAATATTTCAAAATGAACATTAGGAAGTGCTATGCTCCTGAAAGAGTAGATGATGCTTAGAGCAGACTTCCGGCAGAGGTAGTTAGTCAGTCAACAGTATGGGAATCTAAACATGCTTTGGACAAACAGAGATCCATATTCAGACAAAATGTAAAAAAAAAGCCAAAAAACAAAAATAACACACAAAAGGGCAGACCATGGACCACTCAGGTAATATTTTGCTGCCATTCATCTTCTATTCTTCTATGTTTCTCTGGGTTCATATTTAATATGGGTACTTTTGTAGCTCACTAAGGGATGATATTACATGTATTAAGGCTGAGGCAGAGAGCAAACAAAAAAACATTCCCTCCTTTATCCAAACCAAAAAATTATATGTATACTTTAAGACGTAATCCCTGCAACATGTAACCCCTAAAGCTAACTTAAAGGAGCACTATACCTTTTTTTTTTTTTGCTTTAAAATAACAAACATGTTATACTTACCTCCACTGTGCAGCTCGTTTTGCACACAGTTCTGGTCTTCTGGGGTCCCTCGGCGGCTGTCTTGGCTCCTCCCCGCAAGGACTCCACACCTTAATGCGAGTGAGCTCGCATGGTGTGGAGTGATTGCGGGCGCGCTCCCGTGATACAGCGGCGGCCATAGCCGCCGACTGTATCACTCGGCCCCGCCCCCCGGCGTGCCGCGTCATTGGATGTGATTGACAGCAGCGCCAGCCAATGGCTGCGCTGCTTTCAATCTATCCAGTGTAGCCAATCGGCGGCCAGGCAGAAAAACGAAGAGGATGACGGGGACGAGCATGGGACTTTCGAGGGGCCAGGTAAGAAAAACGGGGGCTCGGGGGGGGGCGGTATTGTCGAATGTTTTTTCACCTTAATGCATAGGATGCATTAAGGTGAAAAAACATGTAACTTTACTACTCCTTTAAAGTGTTCCTAAACCCAGGAGCCTGCATTCACTATATCTGGTCTCCCACAGTACACAGAACATGGAAATGCAATTATTTTAGTCAATTTAAACTGCAAAATACCTTTTATCATCAGCAGTGTACTGTATAGCAGTCTTGTAACTTCTATCAGTGTCTGGGTAAAGCTTGTAGGAGGAGTTTTCATTCTCCCCAGACTGTCCTAGGAAGCTGCATGACCCCTGACCCTTTGTCTGGATAGTGCTGATTGGCCCTGTGCTGATCACATGCTCACACTCTCACCCAATACACACCAAACTGAGCATGCGCAGAGTGACTCCAAATGCTCTGTACTATCAGAAGATGGATTGGGGACAGTGGAAGAAGAAGAGGGTCAGAGAAGACAGGATCGTTTTTTTACACCCTTAGGATCCACGGTGAGTATAACAAGCATGCTTTACTGCATATACAGACTGATTTTACTGTTCTTGGGTTCAGTAACACTTTAACCCATGAGTCCTCAACCTGTGGCCCTCCAGCTGCTGCAGAACTACAAGTCCCATGAGGCATTGCAAGCCGCTGACAGTTACAAGCATGACTCGCAAAGGCAGAGGCATGATGGGACTTGTAGTTCTGTAACAGCTGGAGGGCCACAGGTTGAACACCCATGCTTTAACCTATAAGACGAAAACCGAAGACTAAATGACCCCTAGTCTGCATAAGTTGTGGGTTGTCCCCATACCAAAATTTGACAGCACTGGGATCCTAGCTCTATTAAAACTGATGTAGCACTACCCCCGTAGGAGCTGCTGGTTATATATTTGGGTCTTGCCGTTACCTGTCTGTTCTACCGCATCCGTCATAGGGGTTCTATTGAAGAGTTTTCACAGATGTCAGCACCAACACATAGTCTCTTTTCCAATGGTTTTATTAAAGAAATGTCAATTAGAGGGATGGAAGGTTAGGGGAGATTCAGGTACCTTGCTTTTGCGGATCACGGGTACTTCCTAATCCAGAGGACAAACAGCTTCCACACTGGATATACAAACCACCGGATAGGCCTCTCTCACTGACCCAGCAGCCGGTGCGGTGCTCGGCCAAAAGTCTCTGCCACAGACTTGAAGAACTCACATAGTCTCTGCCACAGACTTGAAGAATACACATAGTCTAAGTACAGTCACACAGTACCGGTTTCTTTCAGCTGATCCGGCGACACTGTGAGGTAGATATGTCAGGATGCGTCCTCCAATTGAGACTCCAGGCTCTTCCCGAGGCACCAGCCCTTTTGGCTCGGTCCTCTCCTGGGAAAAGTCCTCCCCTGGTTTCTCCAATTGCTCGGCTTCTTTCCGCAGGCAAGACAGCGAAGGACCACCCCTGATCAGTAGGCCCCAATAACTCCTGGGCCTACTTCCAGTAACGAGGCCTCAGGCCAGCCGGCCCAGAGGCAGGAAACTACTACGGCACACCTTAGGCCAGGAGGGCCATCAGGTCAGAGAGCTCCCGGAAGACGGTGTCTGTCCCTTAAGTACCCTCTCCCAAAATGCACACCGGGGGGACCAATCCCACTGAGCTGCTTCTGGGCAAGAGGTACCCAATACATCTAGCCTGCTGCATTTCCGACCTTGACCTGTGGTGACAGCGACACCCACAGTCAAGTGGAAAAATGCGCAACACAGCTGAACTGGAACAGAAACCAGTAATTACCAAAATTATTCTGAGCTACACTGATCTATGCTCCATACCCTGTGTTTTTTCTGTTAAATGTGTATGACAGCAGCCACTTGTTTAGATTCCCCATTACTGGGAAAAAACTGCTATGGGCCTGGAAGGCAAAGATACTTTTCAAAGGAAGCAACTGCAAGTGACCAAAAAAAGATTTTGGCACAATATAAATATTGAATAATCTTCTAGTAACTACACAGCTGAAAGGAAGATTTAAGGTGTAAAAAAAAAAAAAGAAATAGTCTAGAAGACAGAGCCTTCCTAACAGTATATTTGACATCCTCGTTGGGAACAGGACCGGAAGGTTATTATTCCAATTATGCCGGTGGAAATCAGAAAAAGCATCGCCACTTATACTAAACTCTAATGAAAATGATTTTCTCCCAACATTGTCCGAACTGCAGGATGTATTTGGATTGCATTGGAGGCGTATTAAAAAACAGACAACTGGGAATGCAATTCAATTATACGGGAAAACCTAAAACGAAATGAGAGGAAATATTAACTGAATACCATTCACATATCATGGCAGTCACACTGGTGGATTTAAATGCTGGCTGAAAGCTTGCTGTATTGTCTGTGTAACAAGCACAAATTATAAACCATTATTGTGGCAAGACTGAAAAGTGAAGGGTGTGCTGAGTGTAATGCCGCGTACACACGACCGTTTTTCATGACGAGAAAAATGCAATTTTTTAAATTGGTCATTAAAAACGATCGTGTGAAGGCCCCAGAGCATTTTTCGCGACGTGAAAAATTGGCATTACAAATTTGAACATGCGCATGCTCAGAAGCAAGTTATGAGACGGGAGCGCTCGTTCTGGTAAAACTAGCGTTCATAATGGAGATAGCACATTCGGCACGCTGTAACAGACTGAAGAGCACGAGGCTGAAAAGCGCGAATCATCTCTCACCAAACTTTACTAAAACGAGGATCAGCAAAAGCAGCCCAAAAGGTGGCGCCATCCGAATGGAACTTCCCCTTTATAGTGCCGTCGTACGTGTTGTACGTCACCGCGCTTTGCTCGAGCATTTTTTTTCACGATAGTGTGTAGGCAAGGCAGGCTTGAGAATAATCACGTCGAGAAAAACTTAGTTTTTTTTTAATGACATTAAAAACGGCCGTGTGTACGCGGCATAAGGCTACAGGATAAAGTAGCACTATTCATTACTCCGTCCCTCCTAATACTGCCTGGAGGTGACAACAACACAAACACTGAAAACACTGAAAAGTGTTGCCATTATATATTTATGATGTAAAAACAATGGGCAAAATTTAAAATTACATATATGCCACAGTCTGCCACCAGACCTCTAAGTAACATCATTTAACTGTAGATCCTTCTAGGAGTAGAATAATTGTTTTTTATTTAATTTAACAGGGTAACAATTCTTTTTCTGCAGTGTTGTCACCCCAGGGGTAGAGTAGTCCTAAATAGACATGCGATTTAAAATGGAATTCTTGCCTAACGTTAGCAATTCTTAACCACTTCCTGCCCGCCATATAGCAAAATGATGACCGGGCGGTGGTTCTGTTATCCTGGACTTCATATCAGGTGCGGCGTTTCAGTATGACACACCACAACACCGATCTCAGTAAAGAGTCTCTGAAGGAGTGTTCAGTCACAGCTGATCATGATATAAACAGGAAGAGTCGATTATCGGCTTTTCCTCACTGGTGTCTGACAGACGCGAGTAGAGGAGAGCCGATCGGCTGCTCTCCAGACAGGGGGGTCTGCACTGATTAATTATCAGCGCAGCCCCCCCTGAGTATGCCCACCCAGGACCACCAGGAATAGCCACCACTGATGACCACCAGGTATGCCACCCATGACCACCAGGGATGCCAATCTGTGCCCATATATGATGCTACGCGGTGCCCATCAGTAATGCATGCCAGTGATGCCCATCAGTGCCATATATCAGTGTCCATCAGTGCCACCCATCAGTGTCCATCAGTGCCACCTATCAGTGCCCATCCGTGCCCATCAGTGCCAAATATCAGTGCTCATCAGAGCCACCCATAAGTACCCATCAGTGCAGCCTTTCAGTGCCCATCAGTGTCTCCTATCAGTGCCAATCAGGGCCACCTATGAGTGCCCATCAGTGCCGCATATCAGTGCCACCTATCAGTGCCCATCAGTGCTGCCTATCAGTGCCCATCAGTGCTGCATATTAGTGCCCATCATCAGTGCTCATCAGTGCCACCTCATTGGTGCCACCTCATCTGTGTCCATCAGTACTGCCTTATCATTGCCCATCAGTGCCACCTCATCAGTGCCCATCAGTGAAAGAGAAAACTTACTTATTTACAATTTTTTTATATAACAGAAACTAAGAAAAACATATTTTTTTTCAAAATGTTCTGTTTTTTATTTGTTTAGGAGGAAAAAAAAAACGCAGAGGTGATCAAATACCACCAAAAGAAAGCTCTATTTGTGGGAACAAAATGATAAAAAACTAGTTTGGGTACAGTCATGCATGACCGCGCAATTGTCATTTAAAAAGCGACAGGGCTAAAAGCTGAAAATTGGCTTGGGCAGGAAGGGAGGAAAGTCCCCGGTATTGAAGTGGTTAAAAATGTCCCCTACCCTCTCTTACTACCTATCCTGCCTACCATATGTACAAAAGAGGTGTAAACTGACCTTTTTTTCAGGGCGCTCCGGTCCAGTCACATGATACTGTAGTTCCGGTGTTATGTTGATAAGTGACGCTATGTAGGTATGGGACTCTCACAAAGAAATACAATCTTCCGCTGTGTGTCCCATACCCTTGCTTTGCAACGGTGTTCTGTTGATATTGAGTTCTCACAATAGCGCATGCGTAGCTCATAACTGTGGCCTACATCGACAAAGCAGCTTTTTTTAAATGTGCATGCGCTATTCCAGAGTGAGTGGCTTTTCTTTAAATGTGCATGCTCAGAAGACAGGGATCAGCATGTATTGTATAGGAATCCCCGGTTTGCGTTCTACCTGCATTCTCAAAAACGAAAATTGTGTTTGTGATACGTCATTTCCTTGTCAGCTGGAATGCAGTTGGAGCGCAAACCGGCGATTCCTATACAATATATGCTGATCCCTGTCTTCTTTGATGTAAGTGCAATACAACCTTCTTTTTTAAATACATGATTTAAAATACTGCACCATAAGAGTGTTCTTTCCTCTCCCTCTCTATATGGCAACACTGGAGCTTTGAATACGCTATCTATATATATCTATATACTGTATATTGAATGGATGACGGCAGAGGTTTAGATTCATTCCTGTGACCTCATGTATGACATCTGGAGTTTTTTCATATGCGTAATTTGACTCCCTGTAATAGGGGTCAATTAGCCACTTAAGGACCAAGCCTCTTTTTGACACTTGTTGTTTACAAGTTAAAATCTTTTTTTTTGCTAGAAAATTACTTAGAACCCCAAACATTATATTTTTTATTTCAGACACCATAGAGAATAAAATGGCGGTTTATGTCACACTGTATTTGGGCAGCGATCTTATAAGCGCAATTTTTTGGGAAAAAATAAAACAGTAAAAAATAAAACAGTAAACTTAGCCCAATTTTATTTTTAGATTTTGAAAGATAATGTTACGCCAAGTAAATTGATACCCAACATGTCAAGCTTCAAAATTGCACGCGCTTGTGGAATGGCGACAAACTTTGACCCTTTAAAAATTTCTATAGGTTACCAGTTTTGAGTTACAGAGAAGGTCTAGTGCTAGAATTATTGCTCTTGGTAAAACGATTGCGGCGATACCGCCCATGTGTGGTTTGAACACCATTTTAATATGCGGGCGCGACTTACGTATGCGTTCACTTCTGTGCGCGACAGGGCGCTTTAATTGTTTTTTTTTATTATTATTTTTTTTATTTTTTTTACAATGTCCTAAAAAAAAACAAAATTGGGTCACATTTTTTCCTATTACAAGGAATGTAAACATCCTTTGTAATAGAAAGAAAAAAGCATGATAAGACCTCTTAAATGTGAGATATGGGGTCAAAAAGACCTCAGATCTTACATTTACACTTAAATGCAATAAAAAATAATAATAAAATGTCTTTAAAAAAAATAAATAACAAATTTCCCCTTTTGGACCATTCGTCGGGAAGTGACGTTTGACATTGCTTCCGTCATCCAATGTTATGGGCCATCTTTCCCTCACTCCAGGCCTGTAAGGGGAGAGGATGCGATTAGGGATGAGCTCGGTGTTCGAGTCGAACATAGGTTCGACTCGAACATCGGCTGTTTGCGCGTTCGGCGAACAACGAACGATTTGGGCCGTTCGCGCCAAATTCGAGTGACGCGAACGGCCCACAATACACTGCGCCATCGCAGTGTAATCTCGGCGCTGTGGTTGGCCAAGCATGCACTGTGACCCTGCATGCTTGGCCAATCACAGCGCCGGCAGCGAGGAGAGCAATGATTGGCCACAGGCAGGATGCCTGTGGCCAATTATAGCTGAGGGTGTTTAGTACACGCCCCACACTATAAAAGGCCGCCAGCGCGGCGGCCTTGTGTAGTGTGTTCCGGAGCAGGGAAAGTGAAGGATAGGCAGGGACAGTGTCAAATCTTGTCAAATCTATTCTTTGCTAAAACTTGTGTGTAGGGACAGAGAAGGATAGGCAGGGAGAGTGTCAGTGTCATATTCTTTGCTAAACCTTGTGTGTAGGGAGAGAGAAGGATAGGCAGGGAGAGTGTCAGTGTCATATACTTTGATAAACCTTGTGTGCAGGGAGAGAGAAGGATAGGCAGGGGACAGTGTCAGTGTCATATTCTTTGCTAAACCTTGTGTGCAGGGAGAGAGAAGGATAGGCATGGAGAGTGTCAGTGTCATATACTTTGATAAACCTTGTGTGCAGGGAGAGAGAAGGATAGGCAGGGGACAGTGTCAGTGTCATTGTTGCTAAGCCTCCTGCACATTATACACCTGAAGTTAGCCCGTATTGCTGCTTTTTCCTGGTGTGTTACACCAACAGGATTTTGCGGCACTTACAGCGGGCGGAGTGTGCTTCCTGACCATATTACACCTTAACTTAGCCTGTATTGCTGCTATTTCCTGGTGTGTTACACCAACAGGATTTTGCAGCACTTACAGCGGGCGGAGTGTACCTCCTGACCATATTACACCTTAACTTAGCCTGTATTGCTGCTTTTTCCTGGTGTGTTACACCAACAGGATTTTGCGGCACTTACAGCGGGCGGAGTGTGCCTCCTGACCATATTACACCTTAACTTAGCCTGTATTGCTGCTTTTTCCTGGTGTGTTACACCAACAGGATTTTGCGGCACTTACAGCGGGCGGAGTGTACCTCCTGACCATATTACACCTTAACTTAGCCTGTATTGCTGCTTTTTCCTGGTGTGTTACACCAACAGGATTTTGCGGCACTTACAGCGGGCGGAGTGTGCCTCCTGACCATATTACACCTTAACTTAGCCTGTATTGCTGCTTTTTCCTGGTGTTTTACACCAACAGGATTTTGCGGCACTTATAGCGGGTGGAGTGTGCCTCCTGACCATATTACACCTTAACTTAGTCTGTATTGCTGCTTTTCCCATTTCCCTGCAGGCCATTAGAATGTCTGGAAGGCAAACAAGGAGAGGCAGACAGTCAGGAGCCAAAAAAAGAGGGCAAGCAGGCTCTGTGTCTAGAGACAACAGTGCTGGTCGTGGACGCGGTGCATCGCCATCAGCACGTGGCCATGGGACACGCTTGTCCTTCTTTTCGGCAGCTGGACGTGTTGAGCCGCATCATGCCGAAGACTTGGTAGAGTGGATGACCAAGCCCTCCTCATCCTCCTCATCCTCTCTCACCCAGGCTCAGGGTACTGGCAAAGCAGCTGCCAAAGCGTCCTCTTCCCTGGTATCAATGTCATCATCAGTCACTCCTTCCCTAGACCAACCATGTCCTCCTGAGGAGTCCCCCGAACTGTTTGAGCACAGTGTTGGGTACATGCTCCAGAAGGATGCCCAGCGTTTCGAAGGGTCTGATGATGATACCCAGCTAGAGGAAGGCAGTAGCGTGAGAGCAGAGAGAGGGGATGCTCAAGAAGGACACCAATCTGGCAGTCATGTTCCAGCAGCTGCAGCATACTGCCAGATTGGCTCCAGTGATGACGAGGGAGGGGATGATGAGGTCACTGACTCCACGTGGGTGCCTAATAGGAGAGAGGAGGAGGAGGAGGATGAGGAGGAGGCACATCTCCAACGAGGCAGGATGCCCTCGGGGGGCCAGCGTAAGGGCAGCACACCGCAGAGCTCCGCCTGTGCAGGGCGCTGTCTCTGCCCGTTATTCAAAAAGTTCTTTGGTGTGGGCCTTTTTTGAGTCGAGTGCATCAGATCGTACAGCTGCTGTTTGCAACATATGTCTCAAGCGTATATCACGTGGCCAAAACATCACCCGCTTGGGCACCACATGCTTGATAGTGATGTCGCGAACATAAAATTTTCCGTTCGCGAACGGCGAACGCGAACTGCCGCAAATGTTCGCGAACGGGCGAACCCGGCGAACCGCCATAGACTTCAATAGGCAGGCGAATTTTAAAACCCACAGGGACTCTTTCTGGCCACAATAGTGATGGAAAAGTTGTTTCAAGGGGACTAACACCTGGACTGTGGCATGCCGGAGGGGGATCCATGGCAAAACTCCCATGGAAAATTACGTAGTTGACGCAGAGTCGGGTTTTAATCCATAAAGGGCATAAATCACCTAACATTCCTAATGTGTTTGGAATAACGTGCTTTAAAACATCAGGTATGATGTTGTATCGATCAGGTAGTGTAAGGGTTACGCCCGCTTCACAGTGACAGACCAAACTCGGACAGACCAAACTCCCCGTTTAACGCACCGCAAACAACTGCAAACAGTCCATTTGCACAACCGCAAGGCTTTAATGATCACCTTAGATGATCACAAAGAAAATTTATGTTTTTTCTATGCAAAATTATCAAGCCGATCGCTTTTGGTCTGTTCACAATGAAGCAACGACCTTACCATCTGGGGTGTGCCAACAACGCCATTGCCAACACACTCATAGAGGTGGTCGCTTCATTGTGATACGCAAGCCCCTTCACCACAACAAGGTAACGATCACGAAGGGGAATTGACACAGGTATGTGTTTTTTTGTTTGTTTTTTTTGCAGCCACAGTGCAGCACCAGAGGCCAGAAAAATTAGGCATGTACACATGCCTGTAAAATTAGGTATTGTTGCAGCCGCTGCTGTAGCAGCGGCCAGAAAAAATTATGTTTTTCAGGCAGAAAGTGCCCTAAAACATTGCGGCTTGTGGACCATTTTTAGCCCAAGGCAGCTCATCTCATCAGGCCTTTTCTAGTCAAATGTATCGCCCACTGTCAGTCCCTTCGGGATCCATGCCTCATTCATCTTAATAAAGGTGAGGTAATCTAGACTTTTTTGACCTAGGCGACTTCTCTTCTCAGTGACAATACCTCCTGCTGCACTGAAGGTCCTTTCTGAAAGGACACTTGAAGCGGGGCAGGCCAGATGTTCTATCGCAAATTGGGATAGCTCAGGCCACAGGTCAAGCCTGCACACCCAGTAGTCAAGGGGTTCATCGCTCCTCAGAGTGTCGATATCTGCAGTTAAGGCGAGGTAGTCTGCTACCTGTCGGTCGAGTCGTTCTCTGAGGGTGGACCCCGAAGGGCTGTGGCGATGCGTAGGACTTAAAAAGCTCCGCATGTCCTCCATCAACAATACGTCTGTAAAGCGTCCTGTCCTTGCCGGCATGGTCGTGGTAGGAGGAGGATTACTTTCACCTCTTCCCCTGTTAGATTCCCGTTGTGCTGTGACATCACCCTTATACGCTGTGTAAAGCATACTTTTTAATTTATTTTGGAACTGCTGCATCCTTTCCGTCTTCCTGTAATTCGGTAACATTTCTGGCACTTTCTGCTTATACCGGGGGTCTAGTAGCGTGGCCACCTAATACAGGTCGTTCTCCTTCAGCCTTTTTATACGAGGGTCCCTCAACAGGCACGACAGCATGAAAGACCCCATTTGCACAAGGTTGGATGCCGAGCTACTCATGTCCTGTTCCTCGTCCTCACTGATCTCACTGAAGGTCTGTTCTTCCCCCCAGCCACGTAAACCACCACGGGTACCAGATAGGTGACAACGAGCACCCTGGGATGCCTGCTGTGGTTGGTCTTCCTCCTCCTCCTCAAAGCCACATTCCTCCTCTGACTCCTCTTCCTCAGACTCCTCTTCCAGCGTTGCCGCAGGTCCAGCAAGCGATGCTGATAAGGCTGTTTCTGGTGGTGGTGATGGTGACCACAACTCTTCCTCTTCCTCTTCACGCTCATCTACGGCCTGATCCAGCACTCTTCGCAGGGCACGCTCCAGGAAGAAAACAAATGGGATGATGTCGCTGATGGTGCCTTCAGTGCGACTGACTAGGTTTGTCACCTCCTCAAAAGGACGCATGAGCCTACAGGCATTGCGCATGAGCGTCCAGTAACGTGGCAAAAAAATTCCCAGCTGCGCAGAGGCTGTCCTAGCACCCCGGTCATACAAATACTTGTTGACGGCTTTTTCTTGTTGGAGCAGGCGGTCGAACATTAGGAGTGTTGAATTCCAACGTGTCGGGCTGTCGCAAATCAAGCGCCTCACTGGCATGTTGTTTCGCCGCTGGATATCTGAAAAGTGCGCCATGGCTGTGTAGGAACGCCTGAAATGGCCACACACCTTCCTGGCCTGCTTGAGGACATCCTGTAAGTCTGGGTACTTATGCACAAAGCGTTGTACAATCAGATTTAACACATGTGCCATGCACGGCACATGTGTCAACTTGCCCAAATTCAATGCCGCCAACAAATTGCTTCCGTTGTCACACACCACTTTGCCGATCTCCAGTTGGTGCGGAGTCAGCCACTGATCCACCTGTGCGTTCAGGGCGGACAGGAGTGCTGGTCCGGTGTGACTCTCTGCTTTCAGGCAAGTCAACCCCAAGACAGCGTGACACTGTCGTATCCGGGATGTGGAATAGCCCCTGGGGAGCTGGGGGGGTGCTGTTGATGTGGAGCAAGACGCAGCAGCAGAAGAGGACTCAGCCGAGGAGGTTATCAAAGAGGATGGAGTAGGAGGAGTAGAGGAGGTGACAGCAGGCCTGCCTGCAAGTCGTGGTGGTGTCACCACCAACTCCTCTGCAGAGCCACGCATTACATGCTTGGCAGCCGTCAGCAGGTTTACCCAATGAGCAGTGTAGGTGATATACCTGCCCTGACCGTGCTTTGCAGACCAGGTATCAGTGGTCAGATGGACCCTTGCCCCAACACTGTGTGCCAGACATGCCATGACTTCCTTTTGCACAATAGAGTACAGGTTGGGGATTGCCTTTTGTGAAAAGAAATTTCGGCCGGGTACCTTCCACTGCGGTGTCCCAATAGCTACAAATTTTTTGAAGGCCTCAGACTCCACCAGCTTGTATGGTAAAAGCTGGCGGGCTAAGAGTTCCGACAAGCCAGCTGTCAGACGCCGGGCAAGGGGGTGACTCTGTGACATTGGCTTCTTACGCTCAAACATGTCCTTGACAGACACCTGACTGTGGGCAGATGAGCAGGAACTGCTCAAGGCGAGAGACGTAGTGTCAGATGGTTGAGAGGGGGCAAGGAGGACAGCAGTGGTTGACGTGGCTGAAGATGCTGGACCAGGAGGAGGATGGTGGCTTTGAGCTTGTGTGCTGCTTGTACTCGTCATCATGTGTTTATCCCATAGGCGTTTGTGATGTGAGATCATGTGCCTTCGCAAAGCAGTTGTACCTAGGTGGGTGTTGGATTTCCCACGACTCAGTTTCTTTTGGCACAGGTTGCAAATGGCATCGCTGTTATCAGAGGCAGACACACAAAAAAAATGCCACACTGCTGAGCTTTGCAATGGCGGCATTCTGGTGGTGGCAACAGCATGCGTTGATTGGCGTGCTGTCTGGCTGACCCCGGGTGCCGATACATGCTGTCTGACTGTGCCACTAGCTCCTTGCGACGACCTACCCCTCCTTCCAACTCGTCTCCTCCTCCTCTCTGTCTCCCCATCTGAACTTTCCCCCTGTTCTTCTCTTCGAGCGGGCACCCACGTGACATCCACATCGTCATCATCAACCGCTTCACTTGTATCTGACAACTCAGCAAAGGAAGCAGCAGTGGGTACAACATCATCATCATCACACCGTACATCCATGTGTGTAATGCTGCCCGACTGAGACATATCCCTTTTATCTACATCCTCTGGCAATAATGTTTGCGCATCACTCATTTCTTCCAACTCATGTGTAAATAACTCCTCTGACAGATCAAGTGAAGCAACTGTGGTGCTAGTGTTGGTGGTGGCGGCAGGCGGGCGAGTGGGAACTTGAGAGGTGCCCAAAGCTGAGCTGGAGAAGGATGGTGCGTCAAGGTTCCGAGCGGAAGCTGTAGAAGATTGGCTGTCCTGTGTTAGCCAGTCAACTATGTCCTCAGAACTTTTCGAGTTCAGGGTACGTGGCCCCTGAACACTGGGCATTATTCTTGGGCCAAAGGGAATCACAGCACCACGACCACGACAGCCCCTGCGGGGTGGCCTGCCTCTGCCTGTCATTTTTTTTAGATTAGTTTAGTTGTACTATGCGTGCAAGCTACTGTGACACCAGATATGAGTGGCACTGTGCACTGGCAGAAGTTGGCACAGTAGACACTGTAGGTCTGACACACACGCTGGCAGGCAACTGACTGCTCATCTACTGCAGTCAAAACTGTTGTGGTTTTTTTTATGTAAGCTACTGTGACGGGGAAAAAAAACAAGCAGACTGGTGTTTTACCAGCCCTAAAAAGGGCTTTTTGGGGTGCTGTCAGGACGCTGTGCTTACAGCAGAGATCAGATGAGTCTTTCAGGAGTGGAGTGAACACTGAATACACTGGCCTAGCCTAGCTTTCCCTATAAAATCAGCAGCAGCTAAACTGTCCCTCCGCTGGCTAACACTGTAGCTTAAGTTCAGACTGAATCTAAAATAGATGCTGTCCAGGAAAAAACAAAAAAGCAGACTGGTGTTTTACCAGCCCTAAAAAGGGCTTTTTGGGGTGCTGTCAGGACGCTGTGCTTATAGCAGAGATCAGATGAGTCTTTCAGGAGTGGAGTGAACACTGAATACACTGGCCTAGCCTAGCTTTCCCTATAAAATCAGCAGCAGCTAAACTGTCCCTCCTCTGGCTAACACTGCAGCTTAAGTTCAGACTGAATCTAAAATAGATGCTGTCCAGGAAAAAACAAAAAAGCAGACTGGTGTTTTACCAGCCCTAAAAAGGGCTTTTTGGGGTGCTGTCAGGACGCTGTGCTTACAGCAGAGATCAGATGAGTCTTTCAGGAGTGGAGTGAACACTGAATACACTTGCCTAGCCTAGCTTTCCCTATAAAATAAGCAGCAGCTAAACTGTCCCTCCTCTGGCTAACACTGCAGCTTGAGAATGAATCTAAAATGGATGCTGTCCAGGAGGTGGGAGGGTCTGGGAGGGAGGGTATGCTGCTGATTGGCTGGAATGTGTCTGCTGACTGTGAGGTACAGGGTCAAAGTTTGCTCAATGATAATGAATAGGGGGCGGACCGAACATCGCATATGTTCGCCGGCCGCAGCGAACGCGAACAAGCTATGTTCGCCGGGAACTGTTCGCCGGCGAATAGTTCTGTACATCTCTAATGCTTGACCAGACATATGTTGACCTGCCATGCAGCTCGTTGACAAGCCTACCTTAAAGACCCACACCAAAGAACAAAGCTGACCTCTTCTTGCACCGCATCAGCTGGGATCTCCAACCCCACTATACCTTCAGTCCTCTCTGAAACCTGCTCTGAGAGGAATGAAGGTGTAGAATTAGGTGTGTCACAGCCAAGTACTTGCGGGCACTCTGCTAGCAGTACACCAACGTCCGATTCTAGCAGGCAAATTTCCCTGCCCCAGCTGCTGGACCGTCGAAAGAAGTTCACTCCCAGCCATCCACATGCCCAGCGGTTGAATGCTAGCTTGGCTAAATTGCTAGCGCTTCAACTGCTGCCTTTTCAGTTGGTAGACTCGGCCCCTTTCCGTGAGTTTGTGCAATGTGCGGTTCCTCAGTGGCAGGTTCCCAAACGCCACTTTTTCTCACGGAAGGCGATTCCGGCTCTCTACCGGCATGTGGAAGGCAATGTCTTGGCCTCGCTGGACAGGGCGGTCAGCGGTAAGGTGCATATTACCGCTGACTCATGGTCCAGCAGGCATGGACAGGGACATTACCTTTCTTTCATGGCCCATTGGGTCACTCTTTTGGCAGCTGGGAAGGATGCAGGACAAGGTGCAGTAGTGTTGGAGGTTGTTCCACCGCCACGCCTCCAAAATGCTACTACTGGTTGTGACACACCTCTGTCCTCCACGGCCTCTTCCTGTGCTTTGTCCTCGAAACCAGCGGTGCTCCGTAGGCATTCAAGGGGCTACGCAAGTACGCAGGCAAAAAGATGCCATGCCGTGCTTGCGCTGGTGTGTTTGGGGGACAGGAGCCACACTGGGGCAGAGGTTCTGTCTGCTCTGCAGGGGCAGGCCGAGAGGTGGTTGACGCCACGCCAGCTTAAGCCAGGAATGGTAGTTTGCGACAATGGCACCAACCTCCTCTCCGCTCTCCGACAGGGACAACTGACCCATGTGCCCTGTGTGGCTCACGTCCTTAACCTGGTGGTGCAGCGGTTCTTGGGCAGGTACCCGGGCTTACAGGATGTCCTGAGGCAGGCCAGGAAAGTCTGTGTGCATTTCCGCAGATCTTATAATGCCAGTGCTCGCCTGGCTGAGCTGCAAAAGGAGTTGAACCTGCCCAAGAACCGCCTTATATGTGACATGCCCACCAGGTGGAACTCAACGTTGGCCATGCTGCAGCGGCTGCACACGCAGCAGAGGGCTATCAATGAGTACCTGTGCGACTACGGCATCAGGACAGGGTCAGGGGAGCTCGGGTTTTTTTCACCACGCCAGTGGGGCATGATCAGGGATGCATGCAATGTCCTGGCACCATTTGAGGAGGCCACGAGGATGGTGAGCAGTGACAGTGCATGCATCAGTGACACTGTACCTCTTGTCCACCTGTTAGAACATACGCTGCGTGGAATAATGGACAGGGCACTTGAGGCAGAACAGAGGCAGGAAGAGGAGGACTTCCTTGCCTCTCAAGGCCCCCTTTACCCAGACAGTGTTCCTTCTGTCCCACCCATCGCACAGGAAGAGGAGGAGGAGGAGGAGGAGGATTGTGTCAGCATGGAGGTGGAGCCTGGCACTCAGCATCATCAGCAGCAGCAGTCTTTTAGGGATGATTTACAGTCCCAAGAAACCAGTGGACCTGTACGTGGCTGGGAGGAGGTGGCTGCGGATCATGTCGTCCTTAGTGACCCAGAGGACTCCAGACTGAATGCCTCAGCTAACCTACGCTGCATGGCCTCCCTGATCCTGCAAAGTCTGCGGAAGGATCCTCGTATTCTTCGGATCAAGGAGAGGGACCATTACTGGCTGGCCACTCTCCTTGATCCACGGTACAAGGGTAAGGTTGCGGACCTTATCTTACCGTCGCAGAGGGAGCAGAGGATGAGACAACTCCGGGAGGCCTTGCAGAAAGGTCTGTGCAACGCGTTCCCAGAGACTGGGAGATTACAAACTCCTGGTCCTGGACAACGAGTTGCTGAGGCTTCGATCAGTCAAAGAAGGAGCGGTGGGGAAGGTGGCCGTCTGACCGAAGCGTTCAGACAATTCTTTAGTCCGCAGCCCCAAGGTATGATCGGTTCCAGAAACCATCGCCAGCGTCTGATATACATGGTGCAGGAATACCTAGGGGCAAGGTCAGACTTGGACACCTTCCCCACCGAAAATCCTCTGGCTTACTGGGTCTTGAGGATGGATCACTGGCCAGAGCTTGCACAGTATGCAATTGAGCTACTGGCCTGTCCTGCATCCAGCGTTCTTTCAGAACGCACATTCAGTGCTGCTGGAGGATTTGTCACGGATCACAGGGTGCGCCTGTCCACCGACTCTGTTGATCGACTGACCTTCATAAAGATGAACCAGTCTTGGATCACCACCAGCTACCAAACACCTGAAGCTGATATAACAGACTAATTTATTTTCAAATGTCACATCCCTTCAAGACTGATGCTGATGCTGAGAGACTGTCCTGTTATGTTGACTGACTATCCTCCTCCTCCTCAATGATCCGATTGACGATGATAGCTTGGAAGAACATTTTTGTTTCTGGGTGCCGCCACCAGTGGCTAAGGCCCAATTTTTCAGCCCCTGTTTAACAGGGGTGTTTATTACAATTTTTTATGCAATGCTTTGCAGCAGGGCTCATTCCTGCACTCCAACTAGAGTATCTGGGAGTGGTTGCAGTGTCGTGGCACCAGCACCAGTGGCTAAGGCCCAAATTTTCAGCCCCTGTTTAACAGGGGCGTGTAATTACAATTTTTGATGCAATACTTTGCAACAGGGCTCATTGCTGTGCTCCAAGTACAGTATCTGTGAGGGGTTGCAGTGTTGTGGCACCAGTGCCTAAGGCTCAATTTTTCTGCCCCTGTTTAACAGGGGCATGTAATTACAATTCTTGATCTAATAATTCACAGCAGGGCCCATTCCTGCGCCCACCAAGACTAACTGTGAGGCCTTACAGTGTTGTGTCAACACCACCACCACCACCAAAGGCCCAATTTTTCAGCCCCTGTTTAACAGGGGCGTGTAATTACAATTTTTGATGCAATACTTTGCAACAGGGCTCATTCCTGCACTCCAACTAGAGTATCTGGGAGTGGTTGCAGTGTCGTGGCACCAGCACCAGTGGCTAAGGCCCAAATTTTCAGCCCCTGTTTAACAGGGGCGTGTAATTACAATTTTTGATGCAATACTTTGCAACAGGGCTCATTGCTGTGCTCCAAGTACAGTATCTGTGAGGGGTTGCAGTGTTGTGGCACCAGTGCCTAAGGCTCAATTTTTCTGCCCCTGTTTAACAGGGGCATGTAATTACAATTCTTGATCTAATAATTCACAGCAGGGCCATTCCTGCGCCCACCAAGACTAACTGTGAGGCCTTACAGTGTTGTGTCAACACCACCACCACCACCAAAGGCCCAATTTTTCAGCCCCTGTTTAACAGGGGTGTGTTATTACAATTTTTTATGCAATGCTTTGCAGCAGGGCTCATTCCTGCACTCCAACTAGAGTATCTGGGAGTGGTTGCAGTGTCGTGGCACCAGCACCAGTGGCTAAGGCCCAAATTTTCAGCCCCTGTTTAACAGGGGCGTGTAATTACAATTTTTGATGCAATACTTTGCAACAGGGCTCATTGCTGTGCTCCAAGTACAGTATCTGTGAGGGGTTGCAGTGTTGTGGCACCAGTGCCTAAGGCCCAATTTTTCTGCCCCTGTTTAACAGGGGCATGCAATTACAATTCTTGATCTAATAATTCACAGCAGGGCCCATTCATGCGCCCACCAAGAGTAACTGTGAGGGCTCACAGTGTTGTGGCAACACCAACATGTAAGGGGAAAATTTCAGCTGAGTATATACGGCAGGCCCCTACTTTCAAACATCCAACTTACAAACGACTCCTCCTTGCAAACGGAAGGATACAACAGGAAGTGAGAGGAAATCTACACCTAGGAAGGCAAATTCTCTCCTGTAAGAGTTAATATGGGAAAAAAAGTGTCTCCTCTCCACTGATGCTTTATCACCAATTCTTGTTTCAATAAAAACCCCAAATTTTCAAAAAACATTTGTCATTAGGACGGAAAGTGAGGTGAACTGTTCTGAACAGGTGCACACTGCACAGACAGCAAAACAAATGTTACAGGGGTGATAACCCTTCCCTATGTTTTCCAAAAAGCTTAAAAATAGATTTTTTGGCTGGAGCTACACTTAAACAATGTACCTGTTCAAAATTACAGAGTATATAGGGCCTTTTTTATTTTGTGTGCGGGGTTCCCCTTAATATCCATACAAGACCCAAAGGGGCTGGTAATGGGCTGGGGTAGGGGGGGGGGTGATGGGGTAGCTATGCCATTTTTCTTAAAGATTTTCATCCATATTACCGGGACCAGACATTACATTAAAGCCGCAAGCAGTTTTAAATGGCTTTTTTTCCTTTAGAAATGTAATTTTGTGCAGGGACAGTTCTAAACACGGGAAACACGTGGCACTTCACAGGCATACTTTAGACACCCCCCAGGTACGATATTTAAAGGAATATTTGACTTTTTTTTTTTCACTTTATGCATCATTAAAATGACTGCTCCAGAAAAACGGCCGTTTTTAAAACTTCTTTTTCCATTGATACATGTCCCCTGGTGCAGAACCCGGGTTCCCAGACCCTTTTTAGGACAATAACATGCATAATAGTCGTTATAATTAGCACTTTAGATTTCGAACATTCGCATCCATTGTATTTAATAGGGTTCTAAAGTTCGTGCGAACTTTCGGTCCGTTCGTGGGTTCTGGTGCGAACCGAACCCGGGGGTGTTCTGCTCATCACTAGATGCGATCGTCTCCGCCGCTCCAGTAAGCGGCGGAGACAACCGGAGCGTTTTGGGGGGGTGGGGGAACCACTCCCCCAGATAAAAGTTTTTTGTGGCGAACCTGCCACAGAGACCACTTTTATCTTAAAGAGGACTGCCCGCCGTTGCAGAAAATACCAGGGTTATGGCAGCTAGCTCCTGCCATAACAACGGTATTTAGCTTCGAAAGAACCGACGTACAACTACGGCGGTTTGCGGCAAGTGGTTAAGTCTGGTGAGTACATTGTGTGTCTGCATGCTGGTGGAGGGGAACCTTTCCTATACTCACTGAGGACGTTATTCACATGTGGGATCTATACATGGACTTCACAATTTTTATGTATCTTTTAATTTAAATGAAGACTAATTCATTTATTTATTTTATTTGTTTATTAACCATAGCTTCCAACTGTCCCTGATTTACGAGGGACTGCCCCTGATTTGGAGTAATGTCCCTCTGTCCCTCTTTCCTCCTCATTTGTCCCTCATTTTGGTCTGATCTATATAGATGTATATAAAATGCACTATTTACGGTATCTTTCAAAAAGTGTTTTCTAGCACTAAATTTTTCATCTGTTTTTTAAATTGTTGCCTTTGTAAATTCCAAAAGCCAATATAAAAGAATAGTAGTTGTAAAAAAACGAATCTTTTTTTTGTACAATTCTCCTTTAAGGGGGCGTGACCAGGGGTGTGTCCTATGCCTGCATACTTTTGTTGATAGGTGTCCCTCATTCCTATCTCAAAAAGTTGGGAGGTATTTTTTTTCTATGGTGACATGTATTTATGGTGACATGGTCCTTTGCTTCTTTTCCCATAGCCAAGCTGTTGTCAGCACTCCCTCCTCTCCTCTGCAGCTGCTGCTTACTGACACAAGGGAGCTGGAGCTGCGGGATCACATGACGAAACAGAGTGGACCAAAAGATAGGTAAGTATACATATCTTTTATACATAGTTACCCTATGTATAAAAGATATGTATACTTACCTATTTTCAGTCCGCTCATGATAGGTAGCAGGAGGGGGAAAGGGAAATTTTTAATAATAGTGTCTTGAATTCTAAGTAAAAAATAAACAAATAAATTCTTTACTCCAGTTGGCATTTTAAGCAGTTACAGCAAATGTAAATGAAAAAAGGTTGACTGCTGTATGTATCCCCAGCAGTGTTTTATGGGTTTCCCCAACCTTTGTAACTATTGCTTTTTCATATAATTATAGAATACTGCATATTTATATGTTATATTATATATATGGTTTTCAGACAACAGATAGGGTCCAAGGCCTCCCTTCATCTTTACTAGGGATGGGCTATCTGTTCGAGTCGAACATGAGTTCTACGGGAGAAATCTAAAGTGCTAATTTTAAAGGTTAATATGCAAGTAAAGCCCTGTACACACGATCGGATTTCCTATGGTTTTTAAACCGATGGATTTTTCCATCGGAAAACCGATGAAGCTGACTTCCATCAGTCTTGCCCACACACCATCAGTCAAAAAACTGACCGTTCCAAACGCGGTGACGTAAAACACTCCGATGAGCCGAGAAAAATGTAGTTCAATGCTTCTGAGCATGCGTCGACTTGATTCTGAGCATGCGTGGGTTTTTTAACCGATGGACTTGACCATAGACGATCGGAATTTACCATCGGTTTTCGATCCATCGGAAAATTTTAAAACAAGTTCTATTTTTTAAAACCGATGGAAAAAAGACCGATGGGTCCCATACACGATCGGTTTGTCTGATGAAAACAATCCATCGGACGGTTTTCATCGGTAAAACCGATCGCGTGTACAGGGCTTTAGTGTCATAAAAAGTGTTTGGGAACCCGGGTCCTGCCACAGGGGACATGTATCAATGCAAAAAAAGTTTTAAAAACTACAGTTTTTTCGGGAGCAGTGATTTTAATAATACTTAAAGTGAAACAATGAAGTGAAAAATTCCTTTAAATTTCTTACCTGGTGGCTGTATGCCTGTAAAGCAGCGCATGTTTTGTGTGTTTATAACAGTCTCTGCACAAAATGACATTTCTAAAGGAAAAAAAGTAATTTAAAACAGATAAAAGTCATTGAAAGTCATTGATAAATAAAAAAAAATAAAAATGGGACCCTTCAGGTCTGGTATGGATATTAAGGAGAACCCTTCGCCAAATTAAACAAGAAATGGTGTGGGGTTCCCCCCAAAAATCCATACCAGACCCTTCAGGTCTGGTATGGATTTTAGGGGAACTCCGCGCCAAAATTAAAAAAATTGCTTGGGGTTCCCCCCAAAAATCCATGCCAGACCTTTATCCGAGCACGCAACCTGGCAGGCCACAGGATAAGTGGGGGGATGAGAGAGCGCCCCCCCTCCTGAACCATACCAGGCCACATGCCCTCTTTTCCTGCGGTCTGCCAGGTTGCGTGCTTGGATAAGGGTCTTGTATGGATTTTTGGGGGGGGCCCCACGCCATTTTTTTTTATTTTAGCGCGGAGTTCCCCTTAAAATCCATACCAGACCTGAAGGATCTGGTATGGATTTTTGGGGGGAACCCCACGCCATTTTTTTTTATTTGGCGCAGGCTTCCCCTTAATATCCATACCAGACCTGAAGGGCCTGGTAATGGAAATGGAATTTTGGGGGACCCCCACAATTTTTTTTTAATTTTTTTTCAATGACTTTTATCTGTATTGCCGGGACCTAACAATTCATTATAGCCGCGAGTAGTTTTAAATGACTTTTTTTCCTTTAGAAATGTCATTTTGTGCAGAGACTTATAAACACGGGAAACATGCGCTACTTTACAGGCATGCTATAGACACCCTCCAGGTATGAAATTTAAAGGAATATTTCACTTTTATTGTTTCACTTTAAGCACTATTAAAATCACTGCTCCCGAAAAAACGGCCGTTTTTCAAACTTTTTTTTGCATTGATACATGTCCCCTGGGGCAGGACCCGGGTCCACAAACCCTTTTTATGACAATAACTTGCATATTAACCTTTAAAATTAGCACTTTTGATTTTTCATGTTCGTGTCCCATAGACTTTAAGGGTGTTCGCGTGTTCAAACAAATTTTTTGCCTGTTCCCATGTTCTGGATGCGAACCGAACCGGCCCATCCCTAATCTTTACCAGGCTAATCTTAAAGTTTAGTTTCAGATTGTTTTTTTGCTGTCTTTGTCTTAGTTAGGTTCAGCCTCTCAATATGTAGCCATTGTTACTAGAACAGAAAGTGAGGGGAACTCCAAAATATGACAGTTGTCCCCAGAACAAGAGGTGAGGGTAAATCTATTTTGCCAGGAGAATAGTCACCCCCTGCAGAGTGAAAAAACAAGGGTTCGGTAAGTACCGGTATATGTTATAACCTTTTCCCCACAGCAACATTTTGGTATCACTATTATGTAGTGATTCAAGGTCCACTTTCAGGGTTCACTTTAAGTAATATGCAATTTTGAAGCAGCAAAAAAATTAAAAATAAATAAATAAATACAAGTATTTACAGAACCGTTAAAAAAAGTAAACTTATATTAAAAACATGTCTTGTATGTGTTAAATTAGAATTACACACCCAACATTACTAATTATCCTCCAGCATGTGTGTCGAAATTAAGAGTTTACATCTTCCCAAAATTTGAGTAAAAAATTGGGAGATTTTTTGTGAATTTTCTAAATTTTTGTAAAATGCATTGAAGTCAAAAGGGAAGGGAATTGTGTTTGGTTGATGTGTTTGTATTTTTGTTTTTTAGGCATGCAATTGGCTTTGAAGGACCCCTAAGGTTTAAAAAGGTCCTTTTAGCTATCCTCCACCTGTTCTTATGACAAAAAATGGCCCCTTGATTTGCTCATGATTTTCCACAGAATGAAATAAAAAAAACAGACAGTGGAAAAAAAATAAAAAACAAAGTGACAATACACAAAGACATACACCAGCCACCAGCTCCCCTCCCCACCCCAAAAAAGATAAAGTATATTTAAAAAAAAAAATATATATATATATACACAGTATATATATATATATATATATATATATATATATATTTCACCTAAGCAACTCATTGAACAAATTTGAGTGTTTGGTTGTTTTTTATGCAGTAAAATCTATTTAATGGAAATCACTTTACTCATCCCTAGTGCAGACCCATCACTTCAGACAGACAAGGCCTCTTCACATATGCTGTTGCTCTTCCAACAGTATAGAGAGTACAATGTTCAAAGTATTTATTAGAGTGGAATGTTAGGAAATACAAAAGCTACATCAGCCTGTAGAAGGCTTTATATTCACCTGAGCACATCACTGAAGACTATCATGTGACCCTGGGGACTGTTATTGCATTTCATCAAGTTTTATCATATCAGGTGAATGTAAATTGTGTGCATAGTACACATTCATATTTATGAAGGTGTAATGAGACATTGACAGACTTGTCACTGTTTACTGTCTCCGTAGTAAACTATGCAGAGCTTACACAATAATGAGGTTGGAAATGGATGGCACAGAGTAAAGGTTAATGCGTTGTTATCTACTGGAAAAGCTGAGTCTGGTAAGTTTAGAAACTGCATTTCTGGTAGCATCAGTAGTTATTGAAGAACAGATCACTTAGTACTTATCAAGAAGTAAGCAATATTGGTAAGATAGTAGACTTAAAGGGACACTGTCACCTTGACCAGTCAGGGCAGTGTCTTTGAAAAAGGATTCTCCCCTGCCCCACTGATTCTCACTTTGACAGTGCTTCCCCACCACTGCAGCCAGCACTAAAGTCTCCAATGTTGGCTAGAGTGAGCAGTAATATCACTAGCTCTGTCATATGACAGTGCTTGGGTCTATTAGCCTGCTTGGTGCCCCAAAGCCTTTCCATGGAAAACGTTTCTTCCTTTTAGTGCATATGCGCGCTATGACCCCATTCATTCCTATGGCTAAGCTATACTCATGGTGGTCTCCAATGGTCCTGTAGAGCAGTGTTTCTCAACTCCAGTCCTCAAGGTGCCCCAACAGATCAACAGATCATGTTTTCAGGCTTTCCATTATTTTGCACAGGAGATTTGATCAGTTTCACTGCCTTGGTACTTACCACAGCCGTTTGATCTGAGGCAAATCCTGAAAACATGACCTGTTGGTGGCGCCTTGAGGACTGGAGTTGAAAAACACTGCTGTAGAGTACACCTTACCCATAGGAATGGATGGGGCTATTGTGCACATACACATTAAGAAAATTAAGGTTTTCATGAAAGACTGTGTGGGGCAGGGCCACACAGCAACAATTGCTGGATTGAAGAGGAATGTATTTGACTTGGTGGGTTACACTTAGGAGGGTAGGGAGAACTAATAAAGAGACAATTGTATCAAAGGTGGAGTTGGACTTTCAGCTTCAAATTTAACTGTGCCTAAAGGTCTACTGAGCGCTATCTAGGGTGCTGATTCTATTTTTAAGTGTATAAATAATTTTCCAGTTCAAAAAAATGTGAATGATGTTTGGAGTCATTGTAATTCTTAATTCATTATTCAGTGATTATTAGACAAGTGCATTTGTTTTCGTCCGAATTTCTGGGATTTTCACGTTCGTTTTAACAAATGATAACGAACGCGCAGAATCTGAAATCCGAAAGATCCGACATAAAAAATGCTTTATTTTCGCTTCGATACAGATAGAAGATTCAACATGAAGTTGACAATAGCGATCTGTGTCTATCAAACCTGCGGTTGAATGTGCCTAACCTAAAGCCTCGTACACACGGCCGAGATTCTCGTCGAAAAAAACATGTCGTTTTTTTCGACGAGATTCTTGGCCAAGAAAATTGTCCCGGCCGAGTGTACACACGCTCGATTCAAAGAACCCACGGTTCTTTGAATGGAGCATACGCGGTGACGTCATCGACTACGACGAGCATGCGCTCGTCTCATTCGATGCCGTCGCCGCCATCTTGGTATACCCTACGTATGCCTATTAAGCTACCGCGCATGCGTCAAATTCATTTCAAACATGCGCGGGCTTCCGGGAGGACAGGTAAGTGTACACACACTCACTTTTCTCGTCGAGAAACATGCCAACGAGAATCTCGACGAGAAAATAGAGAGCAGGTTCTCTATTTTCTCGTCGAGGTTACTTGTTGGTTTTCTCGACGAGAAACCATACACACGAACGAGTTTCTCGGCAAGACATCTCTGCCAGCAAGTTTCTTGCTGGTTCTTGCCGAGAAACTCGGTCGTGTGTACGAGGCCTAACTCTATTAGTCCAAGATTATTCGACATAGAGAGAAAAGATTAGACATTATAGAGACATAAAGATTCGACGAAGCAGCTAAAAACATATGATCGCCGCAAGCGGACATTTATGGTCAAATGCTCCACCCATAGGCTAAAGAAGAATTATAATGTTGGTTGGGAAGTAATAATAATTAATAAATATAATTATTACTAGTCATACAACATTAGAATTCTACTATAGCTTGTGGGTGGAGCATTCTAATGGAAATGTACGATTGCGGCGTCGTACAGTTTAGCTGATTCGTCGAATCTTCTTAAAACATTTGACAGACACCATAAGCCTTCAATTGACAGATTCGACCTTAATTAATTCGGATTTTCGGATAATTGCATTTTTTAAGAAAACAAAATAAATAAAAACAAATTTCGGGAATAACTAAATAAATTAATTTTCCGAACGAAAATTAAATTCCAAAATGAGGAATTGCGATTATTGCGATTATTTGTTGTGACCTAGCGTACAGTATATGTAATGTTTTCTACTAGGTAATTAAAATACAGAAAGGAATCTACAATCATTTTCCATTTCATTTACATTATTTTACTCTGCATCATTTCACGTACATAAGAGTGTCCTGCTTGCTAAGTCTTTATGGAGTCTTTACTGCACGAGGAGACCGAGAGAAGGACATAGAAGACTCAATGATCTGTTTTCTTCTAGTAAAATTTTGTGTTTTTAAATTGTATATTTTTTTTTTATTAGCTTAGAAACTTGTAGGAGCAAGGGTAACAGCCTACCTGCACCCAATGGAGTACACACACTTGGTCAGCAGGACTGCCTATGAGTGTGGTATCCAAAGACTTGGCACTGTTGCTTTCAGTGGAGTGTCCTTAGAACCCTTATACAGGACATAAACTGGATGGGTAAATACTGTAGGTACTGGGCTACGACAATATAGAGACAAAGACACTGCTCTCTATTTATTTCCACTGTCTGAGTTGTTAATGTTGAACTACAAAATTTTCCTCTGGCTAGCAGTCAGCATGACCAATAGACTTCTACGTAAGGCATCTGGAATGATGGAAGGTGTAGTTCGAGGTGTCGGCCATGTAATGGAACAGCTGACTTTCTGAACTGCAGATCCCATAATACTGTGGGGCACAGAAGGAGCCTGGGAGGGCCAATATATTATTTTGCCCAGGCAAAGCCCACTCTCTTGGCACTGTGGGAGTCAGCAGATCAAGACATGTCTGCAGGAGCAAGTAAAAGAGCCAGCCCTAAAGAGCATGGGGTGAGGACTGACGTTGCCAAGGGACCAGTCACATTCATCAGCCTCACTGACCTGACTGAATTGCTGTCGAAAGACCATAGAGTTAACCAGCTTCCTCCTTCTGCTATGTGGATTTCAGCCGAATATAAAACCATATCGAAGGGGCCCCTTTCACTGCCAAACACCTATCGCCATCTCGGGGAGTTGGTGAGAGGGCCTCTTTTTTATTTTAGGGGGAAAAAAAGGTTTACAACCACTTTAAGCATATGGGGAGCATTGGAAGAGTTCATCAAAAAAGTGGAGACCCATACTGCAGATGTTGCTGCAGTACATCCCACCTGTAAGTTGGTTAAGGGAAGGTAAGGTAAGAACCCTGAGCCATTTACCTAAATGTAAACGATAAAAACACATGACACCTATTTTTTATTCTAAAAAAAATAAATAAAAGAAATCAGCATTGCTCCTTTCTTCTAAGCTTCCAACTCTCTTCTGACTGCACCCCTGCTTACCTATTCTACTAATGTACATTTGGCTAATGGAGTGTGGTGTCTTGGGTAGATAAATCTACTATGAGTCTTTACCAAATATTTCCTTAATCCACTGCTCAAATAGTAATCTTAAGTCAAATGTAATGTTAAAGTGGAAGTAAACCCTCCTATCATTTTCAGGCAAGGAAGCTGCCATCTTGGCTTCTGTTTAATCTTCAACTGCCATGATGCTGCACATGTGATCAGTTATGACACCAGCCATTGGATGGTTTGACAGTTTGCTTGAGAGCACAACCAATGTGACAGTTGGCATTCCCGGCATGCCGGGAATGTAACTGCTTTTTGAAACTGTTAAATCGATGGGTTTACTTCGGCTTTAAGGTTATTTTTAGTATCAATAGATTTTTATTAATTTTGCCAATGGACATAACATAGTTACAGCGTTACTCATATAAAAGAGACTGCGATTGCTGGTTACTACATTAGATATGTTTACATAACGCAACATACGTGGAAATAATGACTCGAATGCTAAGAGACATCTCAAATCATTCTACAAAAGTACCATTCTCAAGGCAAAAAGATATAAGCAGAAACAAAACATTATTAAGCAAAGAACAAAGAACAAAAGAAATAGGACAAAAAAAAAAAAAAAGAACAAAGAATATAGAACTTAGAACTTTGCCAAGTCCAATTAAGCACTTTTCCTAAACCCCGTTTGGACGTAATATATTTAAGGATCCCACTATGAAGGAATGTCAGTCAGTATCGGGAGCCTTGGGTAATGAACCAATCAGTCCAGGGACGCCAGGTAGGCAATCTGGACTGATACATCCCTTGGGAAGCCGCGAACATCAATTCATAGTTAATGTGCAGATCAGTTGTTCTGATTACATCCATGAGGCTTGGTGTCAGTGAGCTCCGCCACTTTCTAACAATGTTCAGTCTTGCGCTCATAAGTATATGGGAGACAACATGTCTAACGTTTGAAGGGATTACCTCTATCCCTACCGACAGAACCGCCAGGCCTGGGGTCAAGACAGTAGAAGTACGTGTAATCTGTCTTATGAGGTCAGAGATCAGGGCCCAGAAAGTTGTCAATGCTGGGCAAGCCCATAAAATGTGGATCAAAGAGCCTCGGAGGCCACAATTTCTCCAGCATAGGGGGGACGAGTTGGCTACAAATCCCGCCAACCTCGTGGGTGTCAGGTACCATCTCAGGAGAATCTTGTGATGTAGTTCCCATAAGTTTACACACTTAGTGGAGGCAAATGTTACCCTAAGGGAGCGCTGCCATTGTTCTGTTGAGTACTGGGATGACAGATCCAGCTCCCAGGTGGACATGGAAGGAGTTTTATGGAAGTCAGTTTTCTGGTTCAAGTAATTATAAAAATAAGATATACCCCTGATAGAGGTATTCGGTTTAGAAAAATAAAGGAAACTTCTAATTGGTATAGAAATGGATCTATGGGGAGTGGATGTAAAGAAATGTGCTATTTGTTTGTAAGTGTATATCTCTTTAGTGTCTAGACCAAATTCTATCTGGAGCGTCCTGAAGGTTTTAAGAGTAGGGCCAATAATTAGGTCTTCCATGGTGGCGATGCCCTTTACTTTCCAAGAGTTTATATGTAAGTCAGGTATAAATAGTTGTAGACTAGAGATAGGAAGCGATAAATCCTTAGTTAAGGAATGCGAGGAGGGGCTGTCTAGGAATACCTTCCAGGCTCGAAGAGTAGCTTGCATTGTGGGCGAACTATTGGTTGATTTAAGTGGGTGCAAGGTGCTTGTCAGGAGAAGGTCATATGTGTTGTTGTTAATGCATTGCTTTTCTTCCAACTCCATCCACCTGGGCGCAGGATCGTGCCTAAACCATTGTCTAGCCTGAGCAAGAATAGCTGCAATGTAATAGTCCCTTAGTACAACATGGCCCATCCCTCCGGCTTTCTGCGATTTGATTAATTTCTGGAAAGCACACCTTATCTTTTTACCTTGCCATAGAAATGCATTAAGTGTGGATTGTGCCTTCTTAAAAAAAACCTCCGGGACTGGAATCGGTAAAGCTCTGAAGAGATATAGAAATTGTGGCAGTATCACCATCTTGAAGGCTGCCAACCTCCCTAACCAAGATAATTCTGTTCTGGACAGGTTACGGAGTCTAGGCTCTAGGCCCTTGAGAAATGGCGTGTAATTTGCTTCTACCAGTTGGGAGGAGTGTTCTGTTAACATTATACCTAGATATTTAATACCCTTGGGACTCCAGTCATATGGAATTGACTCCTGAATTTTGCTTTTAACTTTACTGCTAATTCCCAGTCCAAGAATTTGAGATTTATTCTCATTAACTTTGTAGTATGATACTCGATTAAACATTGCAAGAGCCTCATAAGCTGCTGCCAGGGAAGTCTCCACTTCGGATAAGATCATAATAACATCATCCGCAAAAAGGCTGATGACGTGTTCTGACCCTCCTATAGAGAAGCCTTTAATTTGGGGATGGGATCTGACATATGTTGCTAGTGGTTCTATCAATAGGTTGAAGATTAAAGGGGATAATGGACACCCCTGGTGAGTGCCATTAGTTATAAGAAAGGGGGAGGAATGTATTCCAGATAAGTAAACCCTAGCCGAGGGTTTTGAGTATAAGGCCAAAATGGCCGACAAAATATGACCATCAAATCCAAATTTCTGCAATACTTTAGTCATGTATAGCCAGTGTATACGGTCGAAGGCCTTCTCCGCGTCCAAAGTAAGGAGCAGCGAAGGCCTTCTCCCCACCTCAGCCATATGTATAATATTGATTAGCCTCCTAGTGGCGTCAGATGTTTGCCTATTCTTGGTGAAACCTGTTTGGTCTGGATGGATTAAAGTGGGAAGGATATCCACCAACCGGTTCGCTATCAATTTAGCGTATACCTTTAAATCTACATTTAACAGGGAAATCGGCCTAAAGTTTGCTGGGGAATCAGGAGACTTCCCCGGTTTCGGTACTGTTACCACCAGGGCCTCCAGCATCTCAGGAGGGAAAGAGGCAGAGGCAGCGGCCTCGTCAAACACCAGTTTCATATGTGGCGATAAAATGTCTTTGTAGATTTTATAGTATTGGCTACAAAACCCATCAGGACCCGGAGATTTGTTCATGGGTAAGGAGTCAACAATTTTTTGAATCTCCGGTACCGTGAACTGGGCGTTAAGGAATGTTAACTGGTCAGGAGTTAAATTAGGCATCGACAGTAGAGATAGGAAACTATTAATACCCTCAGTTGTCGGTTGATGAGTAGCTGGGTCCTTTTTTAAATTATATAGAGACTCATAATATGAGCTAAAGGCATCCGCTATTTGTTGAGGATGAAAAAGTTTCTGCTTCGTTACTGGGTGAACAAGAAATGGGATTTTTGTTTTGTTTCTGTGGGTTCTAATATTTTGCGCTAATAATTTCCCAGACTTATTACCATTAGCATAATACGTCATTTTCATTCGTTTGCTAGCCCTCTCAAAATTTTCTAATAGTAAGATACGAAGTTCGCTACGATGTTTTGATAGTTTTGTGGATAGTAAGGGGGAGGGATTAAGTTTATTTTGTCTTTCCAAGGTAGAGATTTCATGGGTAATGTCATTAAGCTGCTTCTGCCTCTGCCTCTTGACCCTAGCTCCCAGCTGGATACATATCCCTCTTATGAACGCTTTGTGAGCATTCCATATCACAAAAGGGTCCCTCACCGACCCCACATTGTTAGCAAAAAATTCTGACAGATGGGCCTTAATAGCCCTGGCGTGTTCCTCCTTTTGGAGAAGAAAGGAGTTCATTCTCCATATCGGCCTCGCATTAATAGATGTCGGGTCCGCCAAGGATAGAACTACAGACGCGTGGTCTGACCACGTGATATTGTTGATTGAAACCCTGGAGGACACTAATAGGGCCTGCTGGTCCACTAAAAATAAATCGATTCTGGAGTAAGTCATATGGGGCGCAGAAAAAAAGGTGAAATCACGTTCATTGTCATGGAAGCAACACCAGGCATCAAACAAATTATGAGATAGAATAGAAGGCATAAGGGAGGGCAGAACTCTTTTAGACCTGGATGTGGTATCTAAGGAGGGATCAGGTGTGATGTTGAAATCTCCACAGACCACCAGAAGGCCCTTTTTTATACGTTCTACCTTTTTCAGTAATTTGTTGAAGAATTTAATTTGATGGTTATTTGGTGAATAAGCATTCACGATGGTGTATGTGGAAGAGTTCAAGTCACAAGTTATAATGAGGAATCTGCCCAAAGGATCACACAAAATCTCATGCAGTTTAAATGTTACAGTGTCTCTAATAGCTATTAGTACCCCTTGGATTTTGACTCTGCCTTGGCAAAAAAGACATGGGGGAAGCTTTTATGGGAACACCTGGGTGGTTTAGAAATCAGGAAGTGAGTCTCTTGGGCACATATTATGTCACATTGCTGTGAAAGTGCTTCCCTCCACAACGAACTGCGCTTTGCTGGATGGTTCAGTCCCTTAGCATTAATGGAAATAATATTCAGAGCCATCTAGCTGGATGAGCCTGGTGAAGTAGCTTGCCGTGTGAAGTGTAGCAGTGACTCGGGGTGTCAGGCCCAGTCTCCACCGCCTCTGCAGGCAGTAACGACGGGGGCGCCCCCATATGCCGATAGAGATGGGATACTCACTAAGCATGGATGTAGAAACCGTCATACGAAGAGAGTGTGGTGCAAGAGGACCTCTTCTCTTCTCCCTTATGTCCATACCGGATATTTGCGCAGGTTTAGGACTGCGTTGAGGTCTTTTAATCTGAAAGACTTGGCAAAAAAAGTGGAAACCAAAAAACAGAAAAAAACATAACAGTAACTTGTGCATCAGAAACAGACTCACTCTCTTTAGGTTAGTCCCAGAGAGCAACACAAACGGAACAGTCAAAGACAGCATAAGCTGCTAGATCAATTTAGGGGGATAAGTTCAGCCTTGGGTATCACAGGAACTTATCCATATATCAACTACATCTGAGGAAATTTAATCATGGGATTTTGCATTCTTCCCTGTCACCTTCTTCCACTCATTTTCTGTAGGGCGTGGGGTGCTGGTAGAGTGTGCATTCTCTTCTGTCTCCAGGAGAATGCCCCAATCCCGCAGCAGGGCAATTCCCTTCTCCAATGAGGTAATCGTGTGTGTGTGGTTGTCTCTCGTCACAGTAAGTTTGGTTGGATAGCCCCATCTATACAGAATCTTGTGGTTTCTAAGAGCTTTGGTCACCGTGTTTAGATTCCTCCGCTGTTGAAGCGTATATTGGGAGAGATCCGAGTAGAATTGTAGGTGCTGATATTGCGCGGGGACCTGCTCCTGCTTCCTCGTGACTGACATAATAATCTCCTTAACATGGAAAAAATGGAGGCGCATTAGGACGTCCCTGGGTAAGCGTTCAGATAGGTGTGCGGGCTTAGGGAGGCGGTGGATTCTGTCTATGGTGACATCCATGTCAGATAGATCGGGTACCAGTGTTTTGAACAGCGTCGCAGCATATCTGTTCAGGTCAGATTGTTGAACCGTTTCGGGGATACCCCTTAATTTGAGGTTGTTCCTCCTGGACCTGTCCTCCATATCTGCGAGTTTGGCTTTGATCCAGTCTATGTCCCCTTCCCTCGTTTCATCTGCATCCACTAAATCATTTATAGTCTCTGCATACTCCCCCATTTTTGTTTCTATACGGTCCACTGCTTGGATTTCTCTACTGAATGTGTGCATGCATGAGGCCATATCGGACTGAATAGTGCTACGTAATGATAGCAATAGGGATGAGCTTCGTGTTCGAGTCGAACATACGTTCGACTCGAACATTGGCTGTTCGATCGTTCGACGAAGATCGAACGATTTGGGCCGTTCGCGCCAAATTCGAGTGACGCGAACGGCCCACAATGCACTACGCCATCGCAGTGTCATCCAGGCGCTGTGATTGGCCAAGCATGCACTGTGACCCCGCATGCTTGGCCAATCACAGCGCCGGCAGCGAGGAGAGCAATGATTGGCCACAGGCAGGATGCCTGTGGCCAATTATTGCTGAGGGTGTTTAGTACACGCCCCACACTATAAAAGGCCGCCAGCACGGCGGCCTAGTGTAGTGTGTTCCGGAGCAGGGATAGAGTAGCATAGGCAGGGACAGTGACTGTTATTTCTTTCTTGCTTAACCTGGATTCCTTTAGTTTAGGGAAAGAGAAGGATAGGTAGGGAGAGTGTCAGTGTGTTTTGTGCTTCTGCTATAGTGTGCTTAAAAAAAACATTTATTCTAGGGACAGAAAACTCTAGGTAGGGACAGTGTCAGTTTCTTTCACTCTGCAAGTCCTTGTTTCCAGGGACCTGTAAGGACAGTGAGTTAATTGTCCTTGTGCTATATTGTGCTTAAAAAAAACATTTATTCTAGGGACAGAAAACTCTAGGTAGGGACAGTGTCAGTTTCTTTCACTCTGCAAGTCCTTGTTTCCAGGGACCTGTAAGGACAGTGAGTTAATTGTCCTTGTGCTATATTGTGATTAAAAAAAACATTTATTCTAGGGACAGAAAACTCTAGGTAGGGACAGTGTCAGTTTCTTTCACTCTGCAAGTCCTTGTTTCCAGGGACCTGTAAGGACAGTGAGTTAATTTTCCTTGTGCTATATTGTGATTAAAAAAAACATTTATTCTAGGGACAGAAAACTCTAGGTAGGGACAGTGTCAGTTTCTTTCACTCTGCAAGTCCTTGTTTCCAGGGACCTGTAAGGACAGTGAGTTAATTGTCCTTGTGCTATATTGTGCTTAAAAAAAACATTTATTCTAGGGACAGAAAACTCTAGGTAGGGACAGTGTCAGTTTCTTTCACTCTGCAAGTCCTTGTTTCCAGGGACCTGTAAGGACAGTGAGTTAATTGTCCTTGTGCTATATTGTGATTAAAAAAAACATTTATTCTAGGGACAGAAAACTCTAGGTAGGGACAGTGTCAGTTTCTTTCACTCTGCAAGTCCTTGTTTCCAGGGACCTGTAAGGACAGTGAGTTAATTTTCCTTGTGCTATATTGTGATTAAAAAAAACATTTATTCTAGGGACAGAAAACTCTAGGTAGGGACAGTGTCAGTTTCTTTCACTCTGCAAGTCCTTGTTTCCAGGGACCTGTAAGGACAGTGAGTTAATTGTCCTTGTGCTATATTGTGCTTAAAAAAAACATTTATTCTAGGGACAGAAAACTCTAGGTAGGGACAGTGTCAGTTTCTTTCACTCTGCAAGTCCTTGTTTCCAGGGACCTGTAAGGACAGTGAGTTAATTTTCCTTGTGCTATATTGTGATTAAAAAAAACATTTATTCTAGGGACAGAAAACTCTAGGTAGGGACAGTGTCAGTTTCTTTCACTCTGCAAGTCCTTGTTTCCAGGGACCTGTAAGGACAGTGAGTTAATTTTCCTTGTGCTATATTGTGATTAAAAAAAACATTTTTTCTAGGGACAGAAAACTGTAGGTAGGGAGAGTGTTTTTTTTCTTTCACTCTGCAAGTCCTTGTTTCCAGGGACCTGTAAGGACAGTGAGTTAATTGTCCTTGTGCTATATTGTGCTTAAAAAAAACATTTATTCTAGGGACAGAAAACTCTAGGTAGGGACAGTGTCAGTTTCTTTCACTCTGCAAGTCCTTGTTTCCAGGGACCTGTAAGGACAGTGAGTTAATTTTCCTTGTGCTATATTGTGATTAAAAAAAACATTTATTCTAGGGACAGAAAACTCTAGGTAGGGACAGTGTCAGTTTCTTTCACTCTGCAAGTCCTTGTTTCCAGGGACCTGTAAGGACAGTGAGTTAATTTTCCTTGTGCTATATTGTGATTAAAAAAAACATTTTTTCTAGGGACAGAAAACTGTAGGTAGGGAGAGTGTTTTTTTTCTTTCACTCTGCAAGTCCTTGTTTCCAGGGACCTGTAAGGACAGTGAGTTAATTTTCCTTGTGCTATATTGTGATTAAAAAAAACATTTTTTCTAGGGACAGAAAACTGTAGGTAGGGAGAGTGTTTTTTTTCTTTCACTCTGCAAGTCCTTGTTTCCAGGGACCTGTAAGGACAGTGAGTTAATTGTCCTTGTGCTATATTGTGCTTAAAAAAAACATTTATTCTAGGGACAGAAAACTCTAGGTAGGGACAGTGTCAGTTTCTTTCACTCTGCAAGTCCTTGTTTCCAGGGACCTGGAGAGACATTGAGTGAATTGTCCTTGTGCTATATTGTGATTAAAAAAAACATTTATTCTAGGGACAGAAAACTCTAGGTAGGGACAGTGTCAGTTTCTTTCACTCTGCAAGTCCTTGTTTCCAGGGACCTGTAAGGACAGTGAGTTAATTTTCCTTGTGCTATATTGTGATTAAAAAAAACATTTTTTCTAGGGACAGAAAACTGTAGGTAGGGAGAGTGTTTTTTTTCTTTCACTCTGCAAGTCCTTGTTTCCAGGGACCTGTAAGGACAGTGAGTTAATTTTCCTTGTGCTATATTGTGATTAAAAAAAACATTTATTCTAGGGACAGAAAACTCTAGGTAGGGACAGTGTCAGTTTCTTTCACTCTGCAAGTCCTTGTTTCCAGGGACCTGTAAGGACAGTGAGTTAATTTTCCTTGTGCTATATTGTGATTAAAAAAAACATTTTTTCTAGGGACAGAAAACTGTAGGTAGGGAGAGTGTTTTTTTTCTTTCACTCTGCAAGTCCTTGTTTCCAGGGACCTGTAAGGACAGTGAGTTAATTGTCCTTGTGCTATATTGTGATTAAAAAAAACATTTTTTCTAGGGACAGAAAACTCTAGGTAGGGAGAGTTTTTTTTTTTTTTCACTCTGCAAGTCCTTGTTTCCAGGGACCTGTAAGGACAGTGAGTTAATTGTCCTTGTGCTATATTGTGCTTAAAAAAAACATTTATTCTAGGGACAGAAAACTCTAGGTAGGGACAGTGTCAGTTTCTTTCACTCTGCAAGTCCTTGTTTCCAGGGACCTGGAGAGACATTGAGTGAATTGTCCTTGTGCTATATTGTGATTAAAAAAAACATTTATTCTAGGGACAGAAAACTCTAGGTAGGGACAGTGTCAGTTTCTTTCACTCTGCAAGTCCTTGTTTCCAGGGACCTGTAAGGACAGTGAGTTAATTTTCCTTGTGCTATATTGTGATTAAAAAAAACATTTTTTCTAGGGACAGAAAACTGTAGGTAGGGAGAGTGTTTTTTTTTCTTTCACTCTGCAAGTCCTTGTTTCCAGGGACCTGTAAGGACAGTGAGTTAATTTTCCTTGTGCTATATTGTGATTAAAAAAAACATTTTTTCTAGGGACAGAAAACTCTAGGTAGGGAGAGTGTTTTTTTTCTTTCACTCTGCAAGTCCTTGTTTCCAGGGACCTGTAAGGACAGTGAGTTAATTGTCCTTGTGCTATATTGTGCTTAAAAAAAACATTTATTCTAGGGACAGAAAACTCTAGGTAGGGACAGTGTCAGTTTCTTTCACTCTGCAAGTCCTTGTTTCCAGGGACCTGGAGAGACATTGAGTGAATTGTCCTTGTGCTATATTGTGATTAAAAAAAACATTTATTCTAGGGACAGAAAACTCTAGGTAGGGACAGTGTCAGTTTCTTTCACTCTGCAAGTCCTTGTTTCCAGGGACCTGTAAGGACAGTGAGTTAATTTTCCTTGTGCTATATTGTGATTAAAAAAAACATTTTTTCTAGGGACAGAAAACTGTAGGTAGGGAGAGTGTTTTTTTTCTTTCACTCTGCAAGTCCTTGTTTCCAGGGACCTGTAAGGACAGTGAGTTAATTTTCCTTGTGCTATATTGTGATTAAAAAAAACATTTATTCTAGGGACAGAAAACTCTAGGTAGGGACAGTGTCAGTTTCTTTCACTCTGCAAGTCCTTGTTTCCAGGGACCTGTAAGGACAGTGAGTTAATTTTCCTTGTGCTATATTGTGATTAAAAAAAACATTTTTTCTAGGGACAGAAAACTGTAGGTAGGGAGAGTGTTTTTTTTCTTTCACTCTGCAAGTCCTTGTTTCCAGGGACCTGTAAGGACAGTGAGTTAATTGTCCTTGTGCTATATTGTGATTAAAAAAAACATTTTTTCTAGGGACAGAAAACTCTAGGTAGGGAGAGTTTTTTTTTTTTTCACTCTGCAAGTCCTTGTTTCCAGGGACCTGTAAGGACAGTGAGTTAATTGTCCTTGTGCTATATTGTGCTTAAAAAAAACATTTATTCTAGGGACAGAAAACTCTAGGTAGGGACAGTGTCAGTTTCTTTCACTCTGCAAGTCCTTGTTTCCAGGGACCTGGAGAGACATTGAGTGAATTGTCCTTGTGCTATATTGTGATTAAAAAAAACATTTATTCTAGGGACAGAAAACTCTAGGTAGGGACAGTGTCAGTTTCTTTCACTCTGCAAGTCCTTGTTTCCAGGGACCTGTAAGGACAGTGAGTTAATTTTCCTTGTGCTATATTGTGATTAAAAAAAACATTTTTTCTAGGGACAGAAAACTGTAGGTAGGGAGAGTGTTTTTTTTCTTTCACTCTGCAAGTCCTTGTTTCCAGGGACCTGTAAGGACAGTGAGTTAATTTTCCTTGTGCTATATTGTGATTAAAAAAAACATTTTTTCTAGGGACAGAAAACTCTAGGTAGGGAGAGTGTTTTTTTTCTTTCACTCTGCAAGTCCTTGTTTCCAGGGACCTGTAAGGACAGTGAGTTAATTGTCCTTGTGCTATATTGTGCTTAAAAAAAACATTTATTCTAGGGACAGAAAACTCTAGGTAGGGACAGTGTCAGTTTCTTTCACTCTGCAAGTCCTTGTTTCCAGGGACCTGGAGAGACATTGAGTGAATTGTCCTTGTGCTATATTGTGATTAAAAAAAACATTTATTCTAGGGACAGAAAACTCTAGGTAGGGACAGTGTCAGTTTCTTTCACTCTGCAAGTCCTTGTTTCCAGGGACCTGTAAGGACAGTGAGTTAATTTTCCTTGTGCTATATTGTGATTAAAAAAAACATTTTTTCTAGGGACAGAAAACTGTAGGTAGGGAGAGTGTTTTTTTTCTTTCACTCTGCAAGTCCTTGTTTCCAGGGACCTGTAAGGACAGTGAGTTAATTTTCCTTGTGCTATATTGTGATTAAAAAAAACATTTATTCTAGGGACAGAAAACTCTAGGTAGGGACAGTGTCAGTTTCTTTCACTCTGCAAGTCCTTGTTTCCAGGGACCTGTAAGGACAGTGAGTTAATTTTCCTTGTGCTATATTGTGATTAAAAAAAACATTTTTTCTAGGGACAGAAAACTGTAGGTAGGGAGAGTGTTTTTTTTCTTTCACTCTGCAAGTCCTTGTTTCCAGGGACCTGTAAGGACAGTGAGTTAATTGTCCTTGTGCTATATTGTGATTAAAAAAAACATTTTTTCTAGGGACAGAAAACTCTAGGTAGGGAGAGTTTTTTTTTTTTTTCACTCTGCAAGTCCTTGTTTCCAGGGACCTGTAAGGACAGTGAGTTAATTGTCCTTGTGCTATATTGTGCTTAAAAAAAACATTTATTCTAGGGACAGAAAACTCTAGGTAGGGACAGTGTCAGTTTCTTTCACTCTGCAAGTCCTTGTTTCCAGGGACCTGGAGAGACATTGAGTGAATTGTCCTTGTGCTATATTGTGATTAAAAAAAACATTTATTCTAGGGACAGAAAACTCTAGGTAGGGACAGTGTCAGTTTCTTTCACTCTGCAAGTCCTTGTTTCCAGGGACCTGTAAGGACAGTGAGTTAATTTTCCTTGTGCTATATTGTGATTAAAAAAAACATTTTTTCTAGGGACAGAAAACTGTAGGTAGGGAGAGTGTTTTTTTTCTTTCACTCTGCAAGTCCTTGTTTCCAGGGACCTGTAAGGACAGTGAGTTAATTTTCCTTGTGCTATATTGTGATTAAAAAAAACATTTTTTCTAGGGACAGAAAACTCTAGGTAGGGAGAGTGTTTTTTTTCTTTCACTCTGCAAGTCCTTGTTTCCAGGGACCTGTAAGGACAGTGAGTTAATTGTCCTTGTGCTATATTGTGCTTAAAAAAAACATTTATTCTAGGGACAGAAAACTCTAGGTAGGGACAGTGTCAGTTTCTTTCACTCTGCAAGTCCTTGTTTCCAGGGACCTGGAGAGACATTGAGTGAATTGTCCTTGTGCTATATTGTGATTAAAAAAAACATTTATTCTAGGGACAGAAAACTCTAGGTAGGGACAGTGTCAGTTTCTTTCACTCTGCAAGTCCTTGTTTCCAGGGACCTGTAAGGACAGTGAGTTAATTTTCCTTGTGCTATATTGTGATTAAAAAAAACATTTTTTCTAGGGACAGAAAACTGTAGGTAGGGAGAGTGTTTTTTTTCTTTCACTCTGCAAGTCCTTGTTTCCAGGGACCTGTAAGGACAGTGAGTTAATTTTCCTTGTGCTATATTGTGATTAAAAAAAACATTTATTCTAGGGACAGAAAACTCTAGGTAGGGACAGTGTCAGTTTCTTTCACTCTGCAAGTCCTTGTTTCCAGGGACCTGTAAGGACAGTGAGTTAATTTTCCTTGTGCTATATTGTGATTAAAAAAAACATTTTTTCTAGGGACAGAAAACTGTAGGTAGGGAGAGTGTTTTTTTTCTTTCACTCTGCAAGTCCTTGTTTCCAGGGACCTGTAAGGACAGTGAGTTAATTGTCCTTGTGCTATATTGTGATTAAAAAAAACATTTTTTCTAGGGACAGAAAACTCTAGGTAGGGAGAGTTTTTTTTTTTTTTCACTCTGCAAGTCCTTGTTTCCAGGGACCTGTAAGGACAGTGAGTTAATTGTCCTTGTGCTATATTGTGCTTAAAAAAAACATTTATTCTAGGGACAGAAAACTCTAGGTAGGGACAGTGTCAGTTTCTTTCACTCTGCAAGTCCTTGTTTCCAGGGACCTGGAGAGACATTGAGTGAATTGTCCTTGTGCTATATTGTGATTAAAAAAAACATTTATTCTAGGGACAGAAAACTCTAGGTAGGGACAGTGTCAGTTTCTTTCACTCTGCAAGTCCTTGTTTCCAGGGACCTGTAAGGACAGTGAGTTAATTTTCCTTGTGCTATATTGTGATTAAAAAAAACATTTTTTCTAGGGACAGAAAACTGTAGGTAGGGAGAGTGTTTTTTTTCTTTCACTCTGCAAGTCCTTGTTTCCAGGGACCTGTAAGGACAGTGAGTTAATTTTCCTTGTGCTATATTGTGATTAAAAAAAACATTTTTTCTAGGGACAGAAAACTGTAGGTAGGGAGAGTGTTTTTTTTCTTTCACTCTGCAAGTCCTTGTTTCCAGGGACCTGTAAGGACAGTGAGTTAATTTTCCTTGTGCTATATTGTGATTAAAAAAAACATTTTTTCTAGGGACAGAAAACTGTAGGTAGGGAGAGTGTTTTTTTTTTTTCACTCTGCAAGTCCTTGTTTCCAGGGACCTGTAAGGACAGTGAGTTAATTGTCCTTGTGCTATATTGTGCTTAAAAAAAACATTTATTCTAGGGACAGAAAACTCTAGGTAGGGACAGTGTCAGTTTCTTTCACTCTGCAAGTCCTTGTTTCCAGGGACCTGTAAGGACAGTGAGTTAATTTTCCTTGTGCTATATTGTGCTTAAAAAAAACATTTATTCTAGGGACAGAAAACTCTAGGTAGGGACAGTGTCAGTTTCTTTCACTCTGCAAGTCCTTGTTTCCAGGGACCTGGAGAGACATTGAGTGAATTGTCCTTGTGCTATATTGTGATTAAAAAAAACATTTATTCTAGGGATAGAAAACTCTAGGTAGGGACAGTGTCAGTTTCTTTCACTGTGAAAGTCCTTGTTTCAAGGGACAGAGAAGGACACCTGAAGGTAGCCCTTATTGCTTTTTTCCCATCTCCCTGCAGGCCATCTATTAGAATGTCTGGAAGGCAAACAAGGAGAGGCAGACAGTCAGGAGGCAATAAAAGAGGGCAAGCAGGCTCTGTGTCTGGGGGCAACAGTGCTGGTCGTGGACGCGGTGCATTGTCATCAGCACATGGCCATGGGACACGCTTGTCCTTCTTTTCGGCAGCTGGACATGTTGAGCCACATCATGCCGAAGACTTGGTAGAGTGGATGACCAAGCCCTCCTCCTCCTCCTCATCCTCTCTCACCCAGGCTCAGGGTACTGGAAAAGCAGCTGCCAAAGCGTCGTCTTCCCTGGTATCAATGTCAGACAAATCATCAGTCACTCCTTCCCTAGACCCACCATGTCCTCCTCCTGAGGAGTCCCCCGAACTGTTTCAGCACAGTGTTGGGTACATGCTCCAGGAGGATGCCCAGCGTTTCGAAGGGTCTGATGATGAAACCCAGCTAGAGGAAGGCAGTAGCGTGAGAGCAGACAGAGGGGATGCTCAAGAAGGACACCAATCTGGCAGTCATGTTCCAGCAGCTGCAGCATACTGCCAGATTGGCTCCAGTGATGAGGAGGGAGGGGATGATGAGGTCAATGACTCCACGTGGGTGCCTAATAGGAGAGAGGAGGAGGAGGAGGATGAGGAGGAGGCACATCTCCAACGAGGCAGGATGCCCTTTGGTGGCCAGCGTAAGGGCAGTACACCGACGGAATCACACCGCAGAGCTCCGCCTGTGCAGGGCGCTGCCTCTGCCCGTCATTCAAAAAGTTCTTTGGTGTGGGCCTTTTTTGAGGCTAGTGCATCAGATCGCACAGCTGCTGTTTGCAACATATGTCTCAAGCGTATATCGCGTGGCCAAAACATCAGCCGCTTGGGTACCACATGCCTGACCAGACATATGTTGACCTGCCATGCAGCTCGTTGGCAAGCCTACCTCAAAGACCCACACCAAAGAACAAAGCGGACCTCTCCTTGCACCGCATCAGCTGGGATCTCCAACCCCACTATAACTTCAGTCCTCTCTGAAACATGCACTGAGAGGAATGAAGGTGTAGAATTAGGTGTGTCACAGCCAAGTACTTGCGCCCACTCTGCTAGCAGTACACCGACGTCCGATTCTAGCAGGCAAATTTCCCTGCCCCAGCTGCTGGACCGTCGAAAGAAGTTCACTCCCAGCCATCCACATGCCCAGCGGTTGAATGCTAGCTTGGCTAAATTGCTAGCGCTTCAACTGCTGCCTTTTCAGTTGGTAGACTCGGCCCCCTTCCGTGAGTTTGTGCAATGTGCGGTTCCTCAGTGGCAGGTTCCCAAACGCCACTTTTTCTCACGGAAGGCTATTCCGGCTCTCTACCGGCATGTGGAAGGCAATGTCTTGGCCTCGCTGGACAGGGCGGTCAGCGGTAAGGTGCATATTACCGCTGACTCATGGTCCAGCAGGCATGGACAGGGACGTTACCTTTCTTTCACGGCCCATTGGGTCACTCTTTTGGCAGCTGGGAAGGATTCAGGACAAGGTGCAGTAGTGTTGGAGGTTGTCCCACCGCCACGCCTCCAAAATGCTACTACTGGTTGTGACACACCTCTCTCCTCCACCCCCTCCTCTTCTTCTTCCTCCATGGCCTCTTCCTGTGGTTTGTCCTATGAACCAGCGGTGCTCCGTAGCCGTTCACGGGGCTACGCAAGTACGCAGGCAAAAAGATGCCATGCCGTGCTTGCGCTGGTGTGTTTGGGGGACAGAAGCCACACTGGGGCAGAGGTCCTGTCTGCTCTGCAGGGCCAGGCCGAGAGGTGGTTGACGCCACGCCAGCTTAAGCCAGGAATGGTGGTTTGCGACAATGGCACCAACCTCCTCTCCGCCCTCCGACAGGGACAACTGACCCATGTGCCCTGTGTGGCTCACGTCCTTAACCTGGTGGTGCAGCGGTTCTTGGGCAGGTACCCGGGCTTACAGGATGTCCTGAGGCAGGCCAGGAAAGTCTGTGTGCATTTCCGCAGATCTTATAATGCCAGTGCTCGCCTGGCTGAGCTGCAAAAGGAGTTGAACCTGCCCAAGAACCGCCTTATATGTGACATGCCCACCAGGTGGAACTCAACGTTGGCCATGCTGCAGCGGCTGCACACGCAGCAGAGGGCCATCAATGAGTACCTGTGCGACTACGGCACCAGGACAGGGTCAGGGGAGCTTGGTTTTTTTTCTCCACGCCAGTGGGGCATGATCAGGGATGCATGCACTGTCCTGGCACCATTTGAGGAGGCCACGAGGATGGTGAGCAGTGACAGTGCATGCATCAGTGACACTGTACCTCTTGTCCACCTGTTGGAGCACACGCTGCGTGGAATAATGGACAGGGCACTTGAGGCAGAACAGAGGCAGGAAGAGGAGGACTTCCTTGCCTCTCAAGGCCCCCTTTACCCAGACAGTGTTCCTTCTGTCCCACCCATCGCACAGGAAGAGGAGGAGGAGGAGGAGGAGGAGGAGGAGGAGGATTGTGTCAGCATGGAGGTGGAGGCTGGCACTCAGCATCATCAGCAGCAGTCTTTTAGGGATGATTTACAGTCCCAAGAAACCAGTGGACTTGTACGTGGCTGGGAGGAGGTGGCTGCGGATCATGTCGTCCTTAGTGACCCAGAGGACTCCGGAGCGAATGCCTCAGCAAACCTACGCTGCATGGCCTCCCTGATCCTGCAAAGTCTGCGGAAGGATCCTCGTATTCTTCGGATCAAGGAGAGGGACCATTACTGGCTGGCCACTCTCCTTGATCCACGGTACAAGGGTAAGGTTGCGGACCTTATGTTACCGTCGCAGAGGGAGCAGAGGATGAGACAACTCCGGGAGGCCTTGCAGAAAGGTCTGTGCAACGCGTTCCCAGAGACTGGGAGGTTGCAAACTCCTGGTCCTGGACAACGAGTTGCTGAGGCTTCGGCCAGTCAAAGAAGGAGCGGTGGGGAAGGTGGCCGTCTGACCGATGCGTTCAGACAATTCTTTAGTCCGCAGCCCCAAAGTATGATCGGTTCCAGCAACCATCGCCAGCGTCTGATAAACATGGTGCAGGAATATCTAGGGGCAAGGTCAGACTTGGACACCTTCCCCACCGAAAATCCTCTGGCTTACTGGGTCTTGAGGATGGATCACTGGCCAGAGCTTGCACAGTATGCAATTGAGCTACTGGCCTGTCCTGCATCCAGCGTTCTTTCGGAACGCACATTCAGTGCTGCTGGAGGATTTGTCACGGATCACAGGGTGCGCCTGTCCACCGACTCGGTTGATCGACTGACTTTCATCAAGATGAACCAGTCTTGGATCACCACCAGCTACCACACACCTGATGCTGATATAACAGACTAATTGATTTTAAAATGTCACATCCCTTCAAGACTGATGCTGATGCTGAGTGCCTGTGCTGTTATGTTGACTGCCTATCCTCCTCCTCCGAGTCCTCAATGATACGATTGATGATGATAGCTTGGAAGATCATTTTTGTTTATGGGTGCCGCCACCAGTGCCTAACGCCCAATTTTTCAGCCCCTGTTTAACAGTGGCGTGTAATTACAATTTTTGAAGCAATACTTTGCAACAGGGCTCATTGCTGTGCTCCAAGTACAGTATCTGTGAGGAGTTGCAGTGTTGTGCCACCAGTGCCTAAGGCCCAATTTTTCAGCCCCTGTTTAACAGGGGCGTGTCATTACAATTTTTGAAGCAATACTTTGCAACAGGGCTCATTGCTGTGCTCCAAGTACAGTATCTGTGAAGGGTTGCAGTGTTGTGCCACCAGTGCCTAAGGCCCAATTTTTCAGCCCCTGTTCAACAGGGGCATGTAATTACAATTCTTGATCTAATAATTCACAGCAGGGCCCATTGCTGCACCCACCAAGAGTAACTGTCAGGGCTTACAGTGTTGTGGCACCAGCACCACCATCAAAGGCCCAATTTTTACTACCACTGTTCAACAATTATATGTAATTAAAATTCCTGATATAATAGTTGACAGCAGGGCGTTCCAGCACCAACCAAGAGTAACTGTGAGTGCTTACAGTGTTGTGCCAACACCAACAACTAAGGGGCCTATTTCTGCAGAGTATATACGGCAGGTCCCTACTTTCAAACATCCAACTTACAAACGACTCCTACTTGCAAACGCAAGAAGACAACAGGAAGTGAGAGGAAATCTACCACTAGGAAGGAAAATTCTCTCCTGTAAGAATAAATATGGGAGAAAGGTGTCTCCTCTGTACTGATGCTTTATCAGCAATCCTTGTTTCAAGAAAAACACCACATTTCAAAAACAGTTGTCATTAGGACGGAAAGTGAGGTGAAATGTTCTGAACAGGGGCACAGACAGCAAAACAAATGTTACAGGGGTGATAACCCTTACCTATGTTTTCCAAAAAGTTTAAAAATAGATTTTTGGTCTGGAGCTACACTTCAACAATGTACCTGTTCAAAATTACAAACAGATTCTACATAAGAACAAACCTACAGTCCCTGTCTTGTATGCACCGCCTGTATACGGCTGTTCAGAGTATATAGGGCCTTTTTTATTTTATGTGCGGGGTTCCCCTTAATATCCATACAAGACCCAAAGGGGCTGGTAATGGGCTGGGGTAGGGGGGGGGGGTCATGGGGTAGCTATGCCATTTTTCTTAAAGATTTTCATCCATATTACCGGGACCAGACATTACATTAAAGCCGCAAGCAGTTTTAAATGGCTTTTTTTTCCTTTAGAAGTGTCATTTTGTGCAGGGACAGTTCTAAACACGGGAAACACGTGGCACTTCACAGGCATACTTTAGACACCCCCCAGGTACGATATTTAAAGGAATATTTGACTTTTTTTTTTTCACTTTATGCATCATTAAAATGACTGCTCCCGGAAAACGACCGTTTTTAAAACTTATTTTTGCATTGATACATGTCCCCTGGTGCAGAACCCGGGTTCCCAAACCCTTTTTAGGACAATAACATGCATAATAGTTGTTATAATTAGCACTTTAGAATTCGAACGTTCGCATCCATTGTATTTAATAGGGTTCTAATGTTCGTTCGAACTTTCGGTCCGTTCGCGGGTTCTGGTGCGAACCGAACCCGGGGGTGTTCGGCTCATCACTAGATAGCAACATGTCCTTTAACACCGTATCCAACACTGGCTGATTCATGGTAGGGAAGGATTCTATGGGCTCAGGCAGCTCCCTGGTGTCTTCCCCCGATTCAGAGGCCTGGCTGCAGGCTGGACTGGATCCGTTGCCATCCATCCTCGGCCTTGATTTAGCAGGGCTGCTGGTGGATGGGGAAGGAGGGCAGGGACGCTGGCTAGAGGGAGAGGTGTGTTGTTTTTGCTTTTTACCTTTGCCAGATGCGATCTCTCGTGCGGATGTGGGAGAAGGTGAGCAGGCCGCCGCGCCATCTTGCTTCCCCTCCCCTCCGGGAACCACCAGGAAGAAATCTGTGAGCCGTTTAGGCTTCTTAGCTCCTCGGCGCTTGCCTGTCATGGTCCGGGTGGTTACTCGTACCTCTCCCGGCTCTTTGAGGTGTAGTAATCCCTCAGATGTGTTCGCTGAGTGCCGCTTATCGTTCCGTGACTACGGAGCTCCGGAGCTATACGACCATCCGGTTCACTCGTCAGGCCACGCCCCCCTTTAAGGTTATTTTTAAGGTCAATATTATGAATATAAATTTTGTTTGTGTGCTATGCCTGTGATGTTTGAAGCACCACTTAAGGTCAATAAATGTTTGGAAGACTCCATGAGAAACAGGGGAAGATAAATATGGACTTATTGAGAACAACATGGTTTCAATAATTAGGCATATTTAGACCTTCTAATTATCTCAAAAAGTCAAAGGCATCCATTGCCCTTATCTGTGTGCTATGCGGGGCTGTTTAAAGCACCACTTAATGTCACCAAGTGTTTGGAAGACCGTGGTCAAGCCTGAGAAAGCATCAATCAATGTAACTGAACTTTCAACATCTTTTGTATTAAATTAACACTCTGTTCACTGAATTGGGGAAAGAATGGTGAAAGTTTATACAGATGATGGTAACATTTGTTGAATTTGGTATTACAGAAAGGGATCATAATACTACTTTATAACTACATATTTTCATTAATACCTAGTGACACTGCCACAAAGGTCCTTGCTCAGTCACTTACTATTATGGGGTGTCTGCAGGGACACCGGACGCATGGATTTTAATGTTTTATTTTTTGAAGCACGTGATTAGAGCTTGAGGCTCTTATTGGCTTCAAAAAAGAGTGGGCTCGGGGCGCAGAGCACTGCGCCCTGAGCCCATCCAGTTGTGTGACAATAGTGAATTAATATTCACTATTGTCTTCCTGTTTCTCCTCCCGGCCAATTTAGGAAGCGGGTTCTGAGACCCGATTGGCCAGGGAGTCTTAGGACTCACTTCATATTCCAGTCGGGTCTCAGGACCCACTTCCTATTCCGCCGGGAGGAGAAGCAACGGCCGGTGTCACGGTAAGCTGCAGCAGGTAGAGGGGCAGCTTTCAGGAGCCCTACCCTGGATCACCAACACCACCTTCTAAGGTAAGGCCATGGATGGCGTTTTACCCGTCCACGCGTGGGGGACTAGTGCTAGCAAGGGGGCCAGAGGCAGCTTCCAGGAGCCTGCTCCACCTCTGATTCCCATCAATCTCCCGTGGGGGGAGTGATGTCTGGTGCGAGTGAGGGGGGCAGATTTGTTTGCCGCCCCTAAAAATATTGAGCACCAGCCAACACTAGGTGTTAGTGCTCTTGTTTGTCTCCCAGTTTTGCCCCTGTCTAGTATACATGGGTCCTACAAGTAAAAGCATAAGATGTTCTAGGAAGGACACTACTAAAGATGAGGACTAGGGTGAATAGACTAGCTTAGAACCCTACAGTAATTTAGTAATAAAGTCTACAGCACAGCATTTGTTGAAAACATTACTTATTTTTTGCTACAATTTATCTTATAACATTTAAGTCTATCCACACTTTACCATGTTGGCATACAGATTATCTATCCCAGTACATCCCTAACTAATTAGGTTAAACTGATGCCCACCACTGATAACTTAGTTACATAAGATTAGTAAAATCGGTAGACAGGTAACATTGCTCCAAACTTATCATTACCCCTCCATCCTTGGGTGCATAGTGTGCCCACTCAGGAGTGGGCCCCATACAGCAAACCACATGATAGAAGAAAAAAAGTCTGCAAAAATGTATCAACTAGCTAAGCATGATCTGTTCCAAGGGCTAGACTAGGGACTGGCTGAGTCTAGCTCTCATTAACACACAATGAAAAAGCCTAGCTCCGGGGGCGTGGCTACCGCGCTAGCTGATGGACGCATAGTCAGAGAGCTCTGCTCCAGCGACGGAAACCTAGCAGAACCGAGGCGAATCTGAAAGCTACTGACACTCGCATTCAAGCCCTGAGGATCCCCTTCACCCCCGCGGATGGCCAGGAGGCGACAAAACCCGAATCAGCCAAAACGGCTGAACGATTTCTTCTCCCCTAAGTCCCGCGGCCTGGTCAAAGATGGCGCCGGCGGCAGCTCCCCGGCCTCCTCGCGCGACTCCCAGCTCACACCGCCCAGCATGAGTCCGACGGCGAATCCTCCGCAGCGTTCACCGGAGACATCGACCCCCATGTCGGGCAGCCCAGCAAAATCGAGGCCCCGGATGTCAGAAGGCCCAAGCGGTCAGAAGGTTAGTGAAGCAGCTACATCCCTAGAGGACACCAGAGACCTAGCTGACACCATTAACTCCTTCCCCACCACCAACCAGCTAGTGTTAGATACAACCTTAAAAGACATGCTTGTCTCCCTACGCAGCTCCATGCATTCTGACATGATGGAATGCATGCGCAATTTTAAGTCTGACATAGGGGAACTGGGGTCTAGAGTAGACCACGTGGAAACGAAAATGGGTGAATACGCAGCCTCCTATAACACGTTAGTGGATTCTCATAATGATCAATCAGACGAGGTCACATGGTTGAAGGCAAAGGTCGCTGACCTTGAAGATAGGTCAAGGAGAAATAACGTGAAACTCAGAGGAGTCCCAGAATCCGTACAACCTGCCCAATTGCAGCAATATGCCCAAGAACTCCTATCAGCATACCTACCAACACTGACCAAAACGGACCTGGTGATAGATAGAATTCACCGCCTCCCCAAACCAACTCACCTCCCTGACAACATCCCCAGGGACGTATTAATGAGGGTACACTTCTTCCACGTGAAAGATCTATTCATGTCTGCCTTCAGGAAGTGCGCTCAACCCCCCAACCACTACGCTAATATTCGGGTCTTTGCAGACTTGTCACAGTACACCATGCAGAAACGTAAATCCCTCATTACTGTGACTAAAGCTCTGCGCAATCATAATATCGCTTACCGTTGGGGGTACCCGACAAAACTCACTGTCACCTATGACGGGAAGACATCAGTGATTACCTCCCTAAATGAAGGCTTAGCATTACTGCGAGAATGGGACATTCTCCCTGAACATACATCTGACGAGCTTCGCTCGTCACCCAAGACGAAAACACTGGAAGAGTGGCAAATTGTATCCCACAAGAGAAAGTCACACAAATCCTCCGCGCCTCGTATATAACAACCAACCTAAACCGACTAGTTTCTCGTACGCTGGAGTGGAAAACCCACTTAAACCCCCCTGTACGAGCTATGTGCAGTGCAACTGCCATCAGATTCCGGAAGGAATCTACTTTCTTAATGCAAATAATTTTGCTTTGTTTGAATATTGACACTCTGTTTTTTCATTCTACTCCTTTCCCCTCCTCTTCCCCTCCATCCCACACCCTGATGGATCACTCACCGTGGAACCAACTGTTCTCATGCATCACCTCTACCACTACACTCCGCTGCATGGACCCGATCTCTCGACATATGGAGCATTCAAGGTACTTTTATATCTTCTTACTGCACCTCATATGGCTATCACAATAACCTCCTTCAATGTTCATGGCTTGAACCACCCAGCCAAAAGATCATCAGTCTGGAAGGAGGCCCTTAAGCTTCGTGCTGACGTCTTATGCCTGCAGGAATCTCACTGGTCTTCCATGTCTACTCCTTCTTTCCATCATAGAAATTTTCCCCATATCTTCCACGCCTCGTCAACCAAGAAACAAAAAGGTGTGGTAATAGCCATTAGAGACTCTATGACTTTCTCCCTCCAGGAATCCTTTGCAGACTCTGAGGGTCGATACTTAATTGTGATTGGCACGCTTAACAGCCGCCTCTATACCATAATAAATGTATATGCTCCCAACACACACCAAGTACGGTTTTTGAGGAAAATATTCTACAAAATTAACTCTCTTAAAAAAGGAGCGGTTGTGATGTGTGGAGACTTCAATGCAATGATAAACCACAAACTCGACACTACATCAAAGGCTAAACGTCCCCCGCCGTCCCTTCAAAATATTCTACACACTGAAGAAATGTTTGACGTCTGGAGATGTCAACACTCCACGGAACGAGATTATACTTTCCACTCCTCCAGACATAATACCTATTCTCGGATAGACTTTATTCTTGTTGACAGGAACCTGTTGCAAAAAATTTCCTCCTCCGCCATACATGACATAACATGGTCAGACCATGCGCCTGTCTCAGTTGTGGTGGAGGAGGGACATTCCCCTTCGCCAGCTTATATCTGGCGTGCTAATGCTTTTTTGCTACAGCAGCCAGATCAGGCGGCTTTGGTAAAAAATCACCTTAACGAGTATTTTGCTCTTAACAGAAACTCAGTATCGAACCCTTTTACTTTATGGTGTGCCCATAAGGCATATATTAGAGGCATTTTAATACAAATGAGCTCTAAGGCAAAAAGACAGAGGACGCAAAAGATTGACTCCCTTTTATCCCATATCAGACTTCTAGAATCCCAGAACAAAACCACCCCTGACCCTATAGTGGCAAACCAACTAGATGGTCTGCGAGCAGATCTCAGACTCATGATGCTAGAACATCACAACAAACATTTACTTTACCTTAAAACGAATCACTATTCGGCTGGCAATAGGGCGGGGAAGCTCCTAGCCCAAAAACTAAAAGAACAAAAAGCCAAAACCAGAATCCCCTTTCTCACAAACCTCTCAGATGGCAATAAAATCTACAACCCACAAAGCATTGCTGATTCCTTTGCTGAGTATTACTCCTCCCTTTATAACTTGGTAAATGACCCAAACACCCCCCAACCATCAGAGGAATCAATAAACGTATTCCTGAAGGACTTATCTCTTCCTTCCTTGACGGAAGCACAATTGGAAACTCTAAACTCCCCTTTCACTGAATCTGAGATCCGCACAGCTATTCAATCACTCCCCAACGGTAAATCCCCAGGCCCGGATGGCTTACCGAATGGTTATTATAAAAAAAATTCGGAAACCCTACTCCTCCCACTTCAAGAAATGTATTCAGCAGTGGCGTCCTCTGCCTCTTTCCCGGCCGAAATGTTAAACGCATATATCGTTACCATTCCGAAACCCGGCAAATCGCCTGATTCTCCAGCTAATTTCAGACCCATCTCCCTTCTGAATACAGATGTGAAACTGTACGCCAAAATTCTTTCCCACAGGCTCCTACCCATACTACCAACGTTGATTGGCCCTGACCAGACCGGATTCACAAAGGGCAGACAGGCTGCAGATGCCACTAGGAGGGTTATCAATATCCTACACCATGCAAATTCCTGTCGGGTGCCTTCCCTCCTACTGTCCTTGGACGCGGAGAAGGCATTCAACAGGGTCCACTGGGGTTACATGACACAAACTCTGAAAAAATTTGGTTTCGCTGGCCCTATCCTATCGGCTATCTTAGCATTGTATTCCTCCCCTTGTGCACAAGTATATACCTCTAACATGTTATCCCGCCCATTCCCCATCTCCAATAGGACTAGACAGGGATGCCCCTTGTCCCCCTCAATTTTCAACCTCATTATAGAACCATTAGCTGAAAAAATTAGAGCCCACTCAGGGACACCAGGTTTCAACCTACTAGGGGAATCCCACAACATAAACCTCTTTGCGGACGATATTATCCTACTTTTGACTTCCCCACAGACCTCCCTATCTCAAGCCCATAATATCCTAGTCAACTTCAGTCAGATATCTTACTATAAAGTTAATTTTACAAAATCCCTCATTCTAGGACTTAACCTTTCCACCCCTCTCCAACGACGATTACAGAACGACTTCCCTTACACTTGGAGCTCTTCCAGTATACCATATTTAGGACTTCATCTTACAGCAGACCCTAACAAACTAGCTGAAGCCAATTACGGCCCCTTAATAGCCAAACTAGCATCTGAAATACGACGATTAACTAAAATTGACCTAACATGGTCAGGCCGCCTTGCATCTTTCAAGATGCTGCTCCTCCCCCAAATTCTATACGTTTTTCGCACTCTCCCTATCCCACTCAAACCAACCTATCTCAACGCACTTAATCTTCAACTCAAACAATATATTTGGGGAACCAAACGACCAAGATGTTCAAAAAACCTGCTTATTAAACACAGACTGGCTGGAGGTATGGGATTAGTGGATCTAAAAGACTACTATAGAGCAGCTCTACTTACCCAACTGAAATGCTGGTTCCCTACACAGGCAACTAACCCCTGGTGCAGACTAGAACAAGCTTTATGCCCAACGCAAAATCTATACCACCTCTTACTTATAGATATTTGGAAACCATTCTCACTCCACGCCCTACCAACTTACCATTAGGGCCTCACTCATAGTGTGGAGGGATCTTAACAGGCATAGTATAACGCCCCCCATAAATACTCACCTCCCAATGCCCCTAGAATTATTGAATAGCGCGATCCTACACGCAAATTACTCTAAATGGGTGACTCAGGGTATTACCTTACTATCTGACCTATATGACAATAACTCACTTAAATCCTTTGATACGTTAGTCACAGTATATTCCATCCCACAGTCTGACCACTACAAATACCTCCAACTCTCTCATTTCCTGAGTTCCTTGAAGAGCATCCAGGTCCCTATACAAGACGACTTATGGAAATTCCTTAGTAGCGAATCCAGCTCTTTAAAAGGCATAACGCTTTTTTACAAACACTTCCAAAGTAAATTTTAATTTACCAAACTACCGCCGTTTCACAAATGGGAGCAGGAGATAGGAGAATCCTTCACAACCGCACAATGGAAGATGGCATTCAAATCAATATATAAAGCTTCTAGATGTGTTAATCATTGGGAACTCTCATTGAAAATAGCTCAAAGATGGTACCTCACACCATATAGAATGTCCAAATGCTACCACGACAACTCCCCCTTATGCTGGAGAGGATGTGGAGAAGTTGGGAATATATTACATATATTTTGGAAGTGTAAAAATTTGGTTAGCTTTTGGAGGTCTGTTTTTGCATGTATCTCTCGTATTACTGGAATTCTCCTGTCTCCTAACCCTGGAATGGCACTACTCAACCTCAATATTGAGAAATTTCCTCCTAACTACCGCACTGTGGTAACACACATATTTCTCGCTTCTAGATCGGTCATAACTAAAAATTGGAAATCGAATGTGTCCCCCAATGTGTCTGAAATTTTAGATATCACACATACTAACTACATCTTTGAATCAATAATAGCAAAAAAGGAAGGCAGAAACCAATTTTTACACAACCACTGGTCTATCTGGACTTCCTGGTACAAAAGATAAGTGTAAAATTATACTATGTTATTGTCTGACAATATGGTTATGATCCACCTCTGACATGATCCTGCCCCCCCCCCCCCTCCCTATCCTCTCCTTTTCCCCTATCCTCCCCCCTCTACTTTCTATCCTACCCACTTACGGTTATAATAGGAACACATGTATCTTTAGGAGGGTCTCTCCACCCACCTTTGATGTATAACTGCTCTATCCTAGCAACACTATTTGGATTGTAATTCTGATAGTACCTTATCATACTATGTAACCACTACTATATTTCTTCTATGCTTACTGTACAATATCTGTACTCTGTTTATACAAGAAAATTTTGTTTTCAATAAAAACTAATTGTAAAAAAAAAAAAAAAAAGCCTAGCTCCTAAACCTTTAACCCTTTATTCAAATCGAGAACAACTAATGAGATGATATTTGCATGCACAGTACAGACATGGTTCATTATGGCAAACAGTGTCCCAGCCCCAGTGCCATTGTTTCTTCCTTCTCAGTGACGTCATGCATACAGGGCCAGTGCAAGGATTATCTACACAGTCGAAAGTGCAATTTAACTCCCCCCCCCTCCAATCCTGGTGCCTGAAGGCAGATGCCTAAGCAGCCTTATGCAGGCTCTGGCACTGCTTGCACATGATAACATCTCACAGGAGCTGTAGTCCTAATTTTATCTCCTTGCTATCCACCTCCAGACAATGTCCCTGACACCTAGGAACACACTCTTCCCAGTGATACCCTTTCTGCAGTAGGGTGGCACCTGATCACATCTCATACCCCATGCCCCCCTCACCAACTTTGTTCATCTCCGTTAATGACCTTGAAACCAACAAATACATTGTTTCCAGTGGTACCCTATAAGATGGCACCTGACTATAAAATGGCACCAGATCACATTTTACCTCCACTGCACTCCCTTCCCCATCCACCCTGTGTATCACCAAAAATAACCATGATAACCATAAAACCAAGAAACGTATTATTTACAATGGAACCCTTTCCTACCATTGAAGGGTACCTGTCTATAAGTTGGCACCATTGCTGGCATTTGATAACATGTTACAGCAGTTGTAGTCCTAATTTTATTGTTTTACCCACCTTCTGCATCTCCCACAATGACACTCACCCCCTTGTGTAACTCTGAATGTACCCCCTTCTCTCAATTGTACAGGTCCACCTTTCACCTTGCAGCTCAACCCCCCCATGCAGCTTCTACATTCATCCATCACCCTCTTTTTGTGCACCCCCTGATATCCCCCATCTTGTCTTGCTCCCCCTTCCCCCCTCACCTTTTGCAGACTCCTCATCCCTCCTCACTTTGTGTAACTTCTCCATGCCCCCCCCCCTGTGCACCCCACCTTGTCCTCATTTACCCCCCTCCCCCCACCTTGTGCGGTATTCCCATGTCTCCTCTTGTGCACACCCCCCCCACCACCACTTCATCCTTCTCTACCCCCAATCACCTTGGGCAGCTCCCCCTTCCCCCCTCACCTTTTGTAGCTTCCCCATCTTCCCCCTCATCTTGTGCACCCCCCAACACCCCTTATCCTTCTCTCCCCCTACTCACCTTGTGCAGCTTCACTCGTCCCCCCACCTTGTGCAGCTTCCCTCCCCCTCATATCTTGTGCACCCTCCTTACCTTGCCACCACCCTCACCTTGTGCAACTTCAATTCCTCCCATCTGTTGTGCACCCCCTTTTCCCCCTCACCGTGTGCACCCCTACCACCCTGTGCAGCTTCTCCATCCCCTGTGCTAAACCTTACCTTGTCTTCCTTTCCCACTGGATCCAGTATATGTCGTGGTTCTCCAGCTCGTGGTCAATACAGGAGGAGATCAGTCTTCTGGCTGTTGGCAAACAGGACCCGGCGGTTTTTGCCCAACGGTCCCCGGGCAGATGACAAAGGAGGCGGCAGGGCTCACAGTAGAAGACTTTGCACTCCTTACTCATAACGGTGGTCTGCTGTGGCCCATTTGCTCTGCTGGTAGTGCTGAATGGCGCCCCCCAGAACCTGGTTCTTGGTGAAGCTGCGGAGCCCCCGCTTGTTCAGGATAAGGGAGCAGTGACACTGCGGACAGGTAAGGCACTGCTGGCAGGGAATGGGTAGCAGGGCCCAGGGAAGTGGCGTGAGGTTGATGTGGGGCAGGTATGGCTGGGGGAAAGACTGGTACTCCATTCAGACATTTCTGGCATTGGATGATTGGTGCGCTGGCGAAGTTAAGGTGCATTTTACCACCCCCCTTATCCTGGGGCCCCAAGGCGGCTGCCTAAACCACCTTATGCTGATGCTGGCCATGCATGCATAGCACTGTGATTCTTCTTTAAATCTTAGTTTGAAGAAGGAGGCTGCTGGTTGCACAAAATTACATTCTGCAGATGTACGCAGCATGGATATGGGTGTGGGTTGGGTGCAGCATAGCCCTGGTGGTCCTGGGTCAAGGTGGATGAGAACAGTATACGGAGATAATTCCAACAACGTACAATCAGGCCCAGAGGGTAGGCACATCTGACTGGAGCCACTTACAAACTGTAGCAGAGGATCGCAATCTTGAAATGATGCCGACAGCTTCTGCAGCAAGGAGCCGGAATACAGCCTGCTTGGTCCACACCCAAACAGCAGGCTTCCTATGTAGAGATAGCATAGTCCCTGCACTTTTCCTTCTTCTCAGGAACCTTTCCCTACTGCTATGTGCTGTCACTGCCAGACGGAGAACCTGTCCCTACACTAGCCACTCACACAAAGGGCGCCAAACCTGGAACCAGAGTCTTATATAGATTCTGCCTTGACCCAAAGTGGCTGCCGAGGTCATGTGGGGTGTCAATGTCCAATTGGACAGCTGTCTCTCCAGTGATGGCCAGAGGTCATAGAGGAACCATGTTCATCATGGCTTTCTTCCCTTTCTGCATCGCCGCTTTGGTCGAGTGCAACCTCCAGTGGGGAGTACAGACTGCACCTGCCTACATGGGTACCTAACTAACCCATAAAAAGCAGTGGTGACTTAAGACAGGTTGATTTTGAACTTTCAGAGGGCAGAGAGATGACTGGTCATCAAGGAGGCTAGCAGCAGTGATTACCTCCAGTAAGAGAAAGTGGGGCTTTTAATCCAGGAAGGTGTTAAGACTTCTCCTCCAAAAAAAAACAAGACTCAACAAGCATCACAGCTGTTCTACTTTAGCACTGTGATTTTTTTTTAGTAGATACTTGGCAGAAAAACCATGCATCTGTTCTTCAAAACATTTTATTAAATGCCAGTCTCATAAATTATGGTAAAGGTTGTCTATTATTATTATTTTTTTATTTCAGCCAGCTATGGGAGTTTAATTAAGCAGGATTTATGTAGTGACATATAAGATAACTGAAAAACATAAAAATATATTTTCTGGATGTTTTTTCAAGAAATCAGCTTCCAACTGGAACGAAATATATACTTTCTGCCCTGCGAACCAACTTACTTTTGCTGCCTCTATCACAGCACGCAGACTAGCCTTACTATCACACTAACAAGATCAGATGTCAAAGCTGCACAAGGCATGTCGGGACTGGGGGAGGAGAGCTTGAAAGGGACAGTTTGTCTATCAACCAACCAACTTTCAGAAGAGTGGGACAAACTGTCACCTGTCTCTGCTAGAACGTGGTTCTTGATGATGGACCCAGAGTTCCATAGAAAACTAGAAGAATTCAGCAAAACACATCACCAAGGAAATTGGCAGGTGGGAGACAATCTTCAGTTCACATTATTGTGCATGCAGCAATATGCATTTCTATCAGTATTTTATATGCATTGTCAAATGGGTAGTAATATTTAGGTTACTTTAAAGCAGTATTGAACTACCCCTATGCCTATATAGGCACGAGTGCGCCGCTGAGATCAGACTTGAAGGCCGGCTCTACCCTGTTGGAAGAAACAATGCTGTGTTGGTAGAAATTCATATTCACCCATGCCCGATCATCAACTCCAAGCACTCTCTTGCCTCTTCTGGATAATTCTCAGTTCTCATCAGGTCTTCATTCGCAAGGGTTTGGAGATTGGGCTAGAGCTTTTTTGGCATCAAGTTATCTACATTCTTACTAATACAGGTGTTATTTTGGCTTACGCATTTTACTTTCTTTGCCAAAGTAAAAGTACATGGACAATTATCTAGTCTATACAGAACCTTTTCTTCATACCATAACCTACATCGCACGTTGATGGAGTTTGAGCACCTCTTTATACAATCTTAACCACTATCATACATCATCTCTGTAATGTATACACTTCTTTTGAGAGGTTAATTGTCTCACTTTATTTTTAAACTCAATAGAATCAGATTGTAATACACATTTCTCCGATGAGCACAGAATGAAGGTATTTCCCCTTACCCATTCACTTTCTCTGTCTTGTAAGGCACAGGAACATAATTACAACATATTAACAAGAAGAAATAATTGTCCATGGACACGCACTAAAGCCTTATTCACATATTGCTTGTGATTTCCCTCTATATATTTGAAAAGCACAATTCATATGCATGTAGCACCCTCCTATTCAGGTGCTAGGATAGGTAAATTTAGTTTGGGCCCATTGTAGTGGGCTAATCTATTCTGGTAGGCACATTTATTTCTGCTCACTGTATCCAGTGAGGCTGGAATTTTGTTTGGGGTTTATTGTTAAATTTAGTTTAGTTCACTGCAACCAGTGGAGCTGGGTTTGATTATTCTGGTCTGGTCTGTGCTCTAGAGGCTGCATGATTGCTTACTTCTCATTGTTCACCTGGAGGAGCACTGGGTTATAGAGGTGGGAGCACACCAATCAGCAGCTTAATATTTATGTAGCCCTAGGTAATCCTTGGGAGGTCTTGCCCAGAGGATTCTGGGAGAATGCATAAATATCCTGGAGCAGAGAGCAGCTGGGTAGGGAGAGATTGGCACCTAGGGGAGGCTCATTTGCCATTCCTGGGCATTCTGCCATGTGCTCGTTGAGTGGAGGCCTCAGCTGGGAGGCTGGAGGGCCAGGAGCCACTGCTGAAGGCTGGCTGAGGGGCTGTTGTCTGAGGATCTACTCTAAAACACTGGGAGAAGCTGCCTGCAGGATACTGGTAGGAGGCCACCATTTATCCAGTGGTGTTCTGTGAGTACAGACGTGGAAAGATCCTAAAGTACCATCACCCTTTTGTGTGCTAGAAAGTAATCCCTGTTGCTAAGAAGTTTTGTCCTGAAGAGCATAGTTATTCCATTCTTTGTGAAGGGACTGTTGCTTGGACTGTTCACCAAGGAAGGCTCAATCTCTTCAATACTGTATTGCAGAACCTGTCCACTATTTGTTACACAGGGACAGTGTTCAGAGTTCTAACTGGCAAATTTAGTGTCCTCAAGTTCGTTATAGCAAGTGATTAGAGTATCCTGCTTTCCCCAATCCCCATCCAAGTTAAACCCTTTATTAAAACCTCCATACCAAAACCCTAGACTGTTTCTTGAGCCAAAGGAGTAAAAGTGCATGTGTGCCTGGCTGCGATTTAACTACTGGAAAAAGGAACCCAGGCAAATTACCAGCAGCTCCTCCGGGGGTAGCACTACGTGCATTTTCACGTGTTATGCCTCGTACACACGGCCGAGAATCTCGTCGTTAAAAACATGTCGTTTTTTTCGACGAGATCCTTGGACAAGAAACTGGTCCCGGCCGAGTGTACACACGCTCTTTTCAAAGAACCCGCGGTTCTTTGAATGGAGCGTACGCGGTGACGTCATTGAATACGACGAGCATGCGCTCGTCACATTCGATGCCGTCGCCGCCATCTTGGTTCACCCTACCTATGCCTAGGAAGCTACCGCGCATGCGTCGAAGTCATTTCGAGCATGCGCAGGCTTCCTGGTGAACAGGTAAGTGTACATATACACACTTTTCTCGTCGAGAAACAGGCTGACGAGAATCTCGACGAGAAAATAGAGAGCAGGTTCTCTATTTTCTCGTTGAGATTCTTGTCGCTTTTCTTGACGAGAAACCATACACACGAACGAATTTCTCGGCAAGAAATCTCTGCCAGCAAGTTTCTTGCTGGTTTTTGCCGAGAAACTCGTGTGTACGAGGCTTTATGCATAATGCAGCCTATTCATTTGAATTGGCTGCCCTATACACATTTGTCTCACCAAAGAAGCCCAGGGACCAAGTTTTACACACGCTAATTTAAAGGCATTTTGTCACACAACAGTCACGGCAATATCACACCCCATTTGGGGTGCCATTCAGGATGAACTTGTTGCACATTTTTGCCTTGATTTGGAATTTCCTAATTTGCCCACATTTAACTTTGAGATCAAAGTTTCTTCCCACATTACCTAATGATTTATACCGTTATCATAACCATGAAGGCACATACCATCATATTTGGTGGACCTGTCTGCTCCTCAATTATGGGACACAATATTCAAATTATATAATAATTGCTATCTTACGAAATAAAGCTATATTCAGCAAATAGCATTACTATTTATGATTCCAGGTACATTGAGTTCAGTGAAACAATTAGGGAGATTTACTAAAACTGGTGCACTCAGAATCTGGTGTAGCCTTGCATAGTAACCAATCAGCTTCTAACCTCAGCTTGTTCAATTAGGCTTTGACAGTAAAAGCTGGAAGCTGATGGGGCTCTATCTTTTTTTAGATTTTTCCTGACAGCTGTTAGACAGATCATCCCTCAACATTGGATATTCCAAGGTACCTGTATTCTGACCTTGGTGGAATGGACTTGTTTTTTCAAATGGCTCTGTACAGAAACAACTTCAGGCTAGGTTCACACTAGCCCACACTGTGCATTCCGGTTGCAGGAATCGCGTCCATTCCCACAACCGAATCATAATGCTCCTGCGAGACGCGCAGGCTGGCGTTCATTTTGAATGGCACCCCCATGTATCGTCGGTGTGGGAACCACAGGCAAACCGCATGGTCAAAAAGACAAAGAGAAGGATGTATAACGCTCCAGGTAAAGAAACCAGAACTTCATCTCCCCTGCACAGACTGGGTGCTGGCTCTGTGTGTAGATAAAAAAGACCATATGGTTTCCCTGGGGCCGCATTTTTTAAAAGATGCATACACCTTTTTTCTGCAATTCATGTGGCACAGCAGCCCATTCCATTGAATAGGCTGCCGTTCCCGAGCACACGTGGGCCGCACGGCCCACACAAGTTTGAATCGAGCCTCATTCTTGTGTACATGTGCAGGAGTTATGTCATCCTGGCCCAGACAATCAAGTGTCTGAAGAATCTAAACCTGGAAGGAAGACAGAAGTGACGGGGGACTATTCCTCCCATTGATACCAGTGATGTGGCACTATTCCTCCCATTGATACCAGTGATGGGGCACTATTCCTCCCACTGATACCAGTGATGGGATACTATTCCTCCCACTGATACCAGTGATGGGGCACTATTCCTCCCACTGATACCAGTGATGGGGCACTATTCCGCCCACTGATACCAGTGATGGGGCACTATTCCTCCCACTGATACCAGTGATGGGGCACTATTCCTCCCACTGATACCAGTGATGGAACACTATTCCTCCCACTGATAACAATAATTAGGAACTATTCCTCCCACTGATACAAATGATGGGGCACTATTCCTCCCACTGATACCAGTGATGGGATACTATTCCTCCCACTGATACCAGTGATGGGGCACTATTCCTCCCACTGATACCAGTGATGGGACACTATTCCTCCCACTGATACCAGTGATGGAACACTATTCCTCCCACTGATAATAATTAGGAACTATTCCTCCCACTGATACAAATGATGGGGCACTATTCCTTCCACTGACACCAGTGATGGGACACTATTCCTCCCACTGATACCAATTATGGGGCACTATTCCTTCCACTGACACCAATGATGGGGCGATGTTTACTCCTGTTGATGGGAGCACTCTCCAGGGCACAGGAGGTGTACTACTGGCCAGATGGCCAGGTGAAAATAGAGGAAAAAACAAAAAAACAAATGCAGCCGCCGCATTGCCTCTGTTTTAACATTGTATTATAGTCTTGTCATCTAGTTCGAGATTGCGGGAAGCAAGGCTCAGTTATTAGAAATCCTTGTAATTCTATATTTTGTAGAATGTTAAAACCTTTAAGGAAAAAAAAAATCCTTTGCAGTATATTACTACTTCAAAATGATCCACTGTACATCTGCAAAAAATCAATATAAAAATCAAAATGCACGGATAAGCACAATCCTTACTGCTTTTGTGAAAAGGGTATCATCATTTTAACCAAATCCTTAGTAATTCCTGTTATTTGCTACATAGTTACATAACATTTGTGTTTTGTTTCTTTTCAGATATATGTTTGGAATTAGGTGCTCGTAAAAGTGTCTGTTTTACTAAAATGATATTCCCTGATAAATGCTATTCTATTATTTATAGGTATACAAATGACAGTCATCACAGGCTAATTTTAAACCTAAATCACACGTCAGTAAGAGTATAAACTATCTCCACTCATGATCACTATGCTGAGCTGTAGAAATACATTTAGCTAAAGGGAAACCTTCAAGATGGTTGGTCACATCCAAAACTTCCATCTTATGCTAGAGGCTGCTCTTTCCCAACTACTTAGAACTTGTTCACCCGGGCATATGACAGCGTGCACCCGTGCAAGGGCCATGGTTACCTGCACAGGGATGCATAGGTGTTCAGTGCCTTCTTGTGCGGTCAGTCCCATTGATGTCTGTTTGGACCAGCGGTTGCATAGACACAGCCACTGCTCCCAATTTGCCATCCCTGCGGGTGCACGGCCCCAATCACAGACAGTGTGCTCCCGGGGCCGTACACCTGCATGGATCTCAGATTGAAAGCAGCAGGTGTGTCCGTGAGGCCACTGCATCCCAATAGACATCAAGGGGACTGACCGCATGGGATGCGCAGAGCACCGGTGAGGTGAATCCCTGTGTAGGTAAACATAGCCCTTAGAATATATGGAAGAAGATCCCCACAATTCCCCTAATGAGGAGGTTGTGGGAAGAAAGGGGGGGATTTTTAACCGTTAGCTAGTTATACTGCGGCAGGTTGGCACGGCTGCGCAAATCGCAGTAGGTATACGCCACTCCTTTAAGACGATCTAGCAGGCGTGTGCGCCCGCCACGTATCCCCAGGGCACGATGTCCGCCGGGCACCAGCGAACGCTCATAACAGAGCAGGAACGTGGATCTGTGTGTGTAAACACACAGATCCACGTCCTGTCAGGGGATTAGAGACGGATCGTGTGTTCCTAGTATATAGGAACACCAATCGGTCTCCTCACCTTGTCAGTCCACTTCCCCCTACAGTTAGAACACACCTAGGAAACACAGTTAACCCCTTGATCGCCAAGGGTGTTAACCCCTTCTCTGCCAGTGTCATTTATACAGTAATCAGTGGCAATTATAGCTCTGATTGCTGTATAAATGTCACTGGTCCCAAAAAAGTGTCAAAAGTGACCGATCTGTCCGCCGCAATGTCGCAGTCCTGATAAAAATCGCAGACCGCTGCCATTATTAGTAAAAAATATAAATCTAAAAATATAAATAATAATAAAAATGCCATAAATCTATCCCCTATTTTGTAGACGCTGTAACTTTTGCGCAAACCAATCAATATACGCTGATTACAATTTTTTTTACCAATAATATGTAGAAGAATATATATCGGCCTAAACTGATGAAGCAATTTGTTTGTTTTTTTATAAATTTTTTTGGACATTTATTATAGCAAAAAGTACAAAATATTGTGGGTTTTTTTTCCAAATTGTTGCTCTTTTTTTTTGTTTATAGCGCAAAAAGTAAAAACTGCAGAGGTGATCAAATACCACCAAAAGAAAGCTCCATTTGTGGGGAAAAAATAACATACATTTTGTTTGGGTACAACGTCGCACGGCCGCGCAATTGTCAGTTAAAGCGATGCAGTGCCGTATTGCAAAAAATGCCTTGGTCAGGAAGGGGGGCAAATCCTTCCGGGGCTGAAGTGGTTAAGTGCCAAAAAAAATTAATATCACATATAACAATAAACGTAAAAAACATGAATTTTATTTATACAAAAGTGAAAAACATAAATGATATCATAGATATATAGTACAGCGACATTAACTAAATATGACAGTTTCTGTGCAAACAATGCGTGCTGAGAAATGTGTGGCTCAATGCGTTTTGCCCCAAATAGGGAGATTTCTTAAGGATCCAGCTTGCAACATTGATAAGTCTACTTACTCATCATGGTGTCACCACATCATGCTGCACATGGCACTTGCCATCTCGGCACTTCTCCTGAAGCACTTTGAAACTAGGGGTATTTTCTCTCATTTTGGTTCCCTTTTAACCCGATTCTGAGGAATTGGGGTGTTCGGTCACCCAGTGTTTTGGCTTATTTGGACAATTCCTTCAGCCCTCTATTTTTCCTTCAATATTTGAGTTCCACTCTTTCTAAATTAGATCTTGCTGATGGCATACATATGTGGATGACCCCCTCTTTCTTCTTTGCTACTTTTCTTGTTTTTAATGATCACTGATATGACTCGGGACATATACTTCTGTGCTGGATACCCTTAAGCCAGGCATGTTGAATTGTAAAATATATATTCCATGACCATCTTATGAGTTATTAGACTTACTAATGTTGCAAATTGGATCCTGAAGAAGCCTCACTATTTGGGTGAAACCCATTAATCCACACATTTCCAGATCCCGCCCCCCCCTATGTGAATGAGTATGGGGTACCCCTACCCATTCACTAAAAAAAAAAGTAGTGTAGTGTTAAAAAATACAGTAAACAGTCTTTTATAATAAAAAATCTTCTTCTTCTCCGCTTCTTCCTCCATCTTCTCCTGCATCTTCATCCTCCGGTCTTCTCCTCCCCTGCTTCTTCTTCAGCTGTTCTTCCTCTGCCGCCACTCCTGCCGCTGCTCCTCCTCCGATGCTGAGTCCCGCTGATGTATGCGCTGATGTCCTGCATTACTTAAATAACGGCGGGGGCGTGGCAATCAGATTACGTCATCTGTGGCCACACCACCTTGTGACGTCACGAACCCATCATGCCCCGGGAGGTGACGTCACAAGGGGCGTGGTCTCCGGATGACGCAGTCCGATTGCCATGCCCCCGCCGTTATTTAAGTAATGCAGGACATCAGCGCCGACAGATCAGAGGGACACAGCATCGGAGGAGGAGCAGCGGCGGGAGTGGCGGCAGAGGAAGAAGAACACCGGACAAAGAAGACAGAAGAAGAGCGGAAGAAGGAGAAGACCGGAGGATGAAAATGCGGGAGAAGATGGAGGAAGAAGAAGAAGATTTTTAATAAAAGACGTGTCAAAAACTGTCTACTGTATTTTTAAACACTACTGTACATTTTTTTTGGTGAATGGGTAGGGGTACAATGTACCCCATATTCATTCACATAGGGGGGGCGGGATATGGGGGCCCCCTTGCAGATTTCAATAAGCCTCCTGCCCGCAGACCCTGACAACCACCGGGCAAGGGTTGTCGGGAAGAGGCCCTTGTCCCCATTAACATGGGGGCAAGGTGCTTTGGGGTGGGGGGCGCTCGCTCGTCCCCTCCCTTTCCTGACCTGCCGGGCTGCATGCTCGGATAAGGGTCTGGTATGGATTTTGGGGGGACCCCCACACCATTTAAAAAAAAAAAATTGGTGTGGGGGGGTCCCCTCCGAATCCATACTAGACCCAAGGGCCTGGCATGGACCTGGGGGGGACCCCACGCTGTTTTTTTTCCAATTTTTTTTTTTTAGCCGGCAATTTTTTTTTCTTTTACATTCAGCGGGAAGCCCGCTGACAACTGTTGACTTATCGGTTGTTAAGGACAGGACGGCCGGTTTCCCGGCCCCCTCCTTAGCAACCAGCTATAAACAGTGTAAAGAAAGTAATAAAAAAAAACGCAAATTGCGGCAAAATCGCAGTAAAAACGCGGTACTTGCGTTTTGGATGCGAGTCCATTGAATTCTATTACATGCAAAACGCTGCTTTTTGGGGGAAAAAAAGTCCCGACCCTTTCCAAAAACGCAGAGGCACAAAAATGCATTGATGTGAACATGTTCCATAGGAACCCATGTTAAAAAAATTCCCTGCATTTCTGCAAAATGCAAAATGCATCAAAAACGCATTAGTGTGAATAGAGCCTTAGGGGGGCTGCTGCACACAGAAGGTTTTTTTATCTTAATGCATAGAATGCATTAAGATAAAAAAAACTTCTGCCTTTAAAACCACTTTAAGCTGGAGTATGCCCATGTAAATGAGGCCAAACACTGTAGCCTGATGGCTGAATGAGAAAAAAATTCAACCATATTGGTTGAACTAGATGGTGTCTTATTTCAAGCAGACTAACTATGTAACTATGTAACCAGTTCCTTCATGCACACACTATACAGATGCAATGGACAAATCTTCCATTGTGCCTACTGCATCATTAAGTTAGTCCCAGCACTTGCAGTTTACAATGTTCAATGCTGCTGTCTCCTGCTCTTTCAGTGCTCCTTTCCTGAACTTCCGATCCTCACAGGAAAGAGTTAACAGTGGACAGTGCAGTCTGGAGAATGTCTGTTAGCTTAGAGAAGGGAAAGGGGAGGATGGAATAGCATACCTCCCAACTTTTATAATGTCCACTGCGGGACATTTTTCCCCTCCTGTTAAAGTTGTCGACCGGGGACGACGACTTTTTTTTGTTCTGTTGAGCCGCCCGACATACCTTACCTGATCGCAGCTCCAGGTCCCGCCTCACAGCCTCACATCGCTCCTGCCTGTCGCGCTGCTGCGCGCTCCTCCTCTCTCATCCTTCCTCTGTGCGGGAATAATGTGTCCCGCGCGGGAACGCGGGAAGATGGCACAATCCGTCGTGCAGGTTGGGAGGTATGGGAATAGTAGCAGAGGAGTGTGTGTGTTTTTATTGATGCATACAGCGCAGGGAGACACAACTTTAGTCCCTGCATGCAAGGGTGACTCCATTGGATGCTGCAAGAGAAAGAAGCTACCCTGCAACAGGAAACCCTGGACAGTGATCATGGTACCAGTGTAAATGCAAGGATTAAAAGATGAAGTAGCTGCATACTCAGCAAGTGATTAAGTCCTTGTTTGACAGGTCAGATCGCATGACAAGTCGCATCCTATTGCCGGCATTTGCACTGTTCAAATCGGTGTGATGCCAACTTTGCTGTGCTATATTGATTTGAAAAAGTAGTTCCTGCACTACTTTTGGCAATTTCGGGTGCGACTTGCATAGACATCTGTGCATGGAGCCACACGAATATCTTCCAAGTCACACTGACATGCCACTTTTCAGATGAATTCGCACAATTTCAAAGCCGCAGTCAATGTGAATGAGGGCTAAATCAGCTGTTGAAAGTGCTTAAAGAAGAGCTCCACCCAAAAGGGGAAGCTTTGCTTGTCTGCCCCCCCCCCCCCCGCCCTTCGCTGCCACATTTGGCACCTTTTGGTGGGGAGGGGGGAGCGGGTACCTGGTTTGACATAAAATAGGAAGTAGAAGTGGAACTTTGCATGAAGCATATCATTGTACTTGATAAAAATATGTATAAATATATGAATATATAAAACATGATTTAATTCATTTTAATTTAATGTCATTATCCCCTAGGGGTAGTCCATGATATTTGAGAGCATAATGGATACATGATAAATAAATAATATATAATATGGATGAAATCATACAAGATTAACATAATAATTATATTAATAATGAATTTAATGCAAACAATTAATGGACATGAGTAATACAATTATTACAAATAAATATATAAATCAATGAAATTACAGTACAAATCATAGATACATATGTAGCGCCCACCTCACTCCCCTCTTTCTCTCGTCTCGTCTTTCTCTTGTCTAGGGGTATCTTAGAGGGGAGGGAGCGGGGACACCACGCCTGGCTTCCACCACATGTGTCAGTGCGGTATAAGCAACGTTCTTGTATTACCTTCGGGTCAGTGCTGAGCACCTGGATCCTCCCTCCAAGAGTCACCTTGAACAATGTCTGTCAGGAAATGAGCCCCACACCATAAAAGTTCAACACTCCTTTATTCTTCTCGAATGAACACAATCAGTTGAACTCCCTTGGTAGAAACAGAACAGAAAAGGAGGCGTGGATGCGAATAGGCCCAGACACAATTTGGTTCTCCACTTTCCTTCCTGTAAGTGGGTTACGGTCTCCGCACGAGGGGGGATTTCCTTCCAGGCGGTATCCGACGAGAGGCTCACCTGTCACCGGCAATATGCTGCACCGGGTCTTCAAGTGAGGAGCTCCCCCCGGTCCATTACGCCTTCCGGATTCGGGTACCCATTCCCGGGGTTCCCTACGATCTCCTTCCCTCGCGGAACTCAGTGTTGGGCACTGAGCTCCGGACCTCCATCCGAGTACCTCACCCCAGGCTAAAGGTGCCTGGGATGGAACACGACCTCCAATTGTCCTCTAGGCCTAGGCCACCCAGAGGACCGACACGAACCACCGTCCACAAGCTGAAGGTGCCTGGGACTTCGACCCTTTGACAAAGATGGCCGGCCGCTTTATACCCTCTCCCAGCAAGCACGGCGGGTTCCCCGCCCCACCATACCGCTGCCGAGGGAGGACAAAAAGGAAGCACAACACACAGCAATGATTCAACCCCAGCCCAGGGCGACAGCGCCACCTGCTGGGCTGCAGGGAATTTCACATCACCAATGTCTCTGTCAGGTTCAAATTTACACCTGGGAAAGTACATACCCGCTACACTCTCCCCCCGGTCATTTGACACTGGTCCCCAGTGCCTGGAGTAAATCATGCCCTCAACGGCTGACATAATCCAATCCAGAAACCGACTAACAGTTGTACAAAAATGTAAAACTTTAGAAAAAAACTATCCAACTGAAACATTGTGTCTGAGCCCTGTAAAGAAAAGGGAATAAAGACAAGAGAGAAACAACAGTACTGATTCATAACTTTGAATCACATATTCACATTTGACTTTTCCCCCCCCATCCTGACTAAGACCCACCCCATACTCAGTGGACTTGATGGGATGTTCTCCTGCAGAGGGAAAAAGGATTAACACATATAACCCTGACACCTGTATTTGTGTAATGGAAAATAAACTTCTCCGGGAACAAATCCCTTTTCTCCAAGGAGTGAGTGCATGAAAAGTGTTTTAACGTTGCGCAACACTGCCACCTGGTGACAGCACCGCGGTAACTGCACTCGTGGAACTTTCCTCTTTTCCTTTTGCCCTATCTACCCCAGAGTCCATAATCTCTTGCAGGAAAAGTGAAGAACAAACAGGAACAGTTCTTCATTCCTCTGGGCACAAAAGCAACGAGCCCCAGAAAGTTCAGCAGCATGATAAGAATGGAGTCTCTTTTCTCCTACAGGTAAAAGCGGGGATGCGGCAGAACAAGTGGTTTCAAGTGCTGATCCATGGTTTCCAGATGATACTCCACATCTTCTTCTTTGCGCCGGATCAACACTTTATCTGCATGGATGTGTCGTCCCAACATCCATTCTGCCTTGCAGTCTTTAAAACGTTGAGAGGCCTTTGGAGAGCATGCCAGGTACCTGCGAGCGTGTGGAACCTGAAGGTGGGTCCAAACAAAGTCATTGTACCAGCGCTCCCGGCACACTTTCACCTCATAAAGCAGTTCCTTCGACAAGTATGGATACTCCCATCCATAGTCTGCAGCAACCTTCGGCCAAATAGCCTTTGCAATCTCGCCAAAGGAGGCATGGTAGCTTTGTCCCCTTCACCAGGCAAAACTATCGAGTCCGGGTGGCGAGGGACCTTGATCACATCTGATCTGGGCATTGATGCCCGCAGCAACAGTCTCTTCTCCCCGGTCTTCGGTACAGATGGCACCGGGGATGTAGAAGCAGGCTGGGGACAGGACCTCTCTTCAGGCGCTGGTGCCTCCACCCGGGGTGTACTTTCCCCTGTTGACATGGGTGGATCTCTGATCCTCCGAGATGAAGCGAGAGGTACTTTGTCCCAGCCCTTCTCGGCAAACAAATCGTCTATAGCAACGTCGTCTCCCATGTCCGAGAGCGACTCCAGGTCAGAGGTGTCACACTCCTCCGCGGGTATGTAGCCGGTTGTAGAAACGGAGCCACCACCTGCCGCGGATTCGCTAGGCCATGACTTTCCGACACCTCTGCCCACACACCAAATCTCTCCGCCTGGCTTACCTCGGCCTTTACTTGAAGCGGGACGTCCGGAACTCTTGTCAACGGATCCATCCAGGCCGGGCGTAAGCGGGCGAGACGGTCCACCACAACCGCTGGTCGGGGCTACTATGCCGGTCTTTCTCTTCGGTGGCGGACGCTGCGAGACAGTGGTGACCGAGTCAGCATCCTCGGATTTTTCCCGTTGGGGTTTTACGACCTCCTCCGTGGTCGTTGCAGTGTGCGTAGGGATGGCTCTCACAGCAGTGATTCCTCCTCTCTGAGTGGTGTTGTCCGCAGCACGGCCGGGGTATATGGTTCTCGGCCTCTCCACCACCGGATCCACTTCGAACAGGAACTCCCCACAGGCCTCACATCGCCCGAATGGCTTCAGCTGGCACACCAGTCCCGAACAGCCGGGACAAATCACACCCAGGGCCTCAACGTCCATACACGAGTACAGGGCGAATCGACCCCTTGGCTTTAGCCGGATCCCCGTATCTGTTACCGGAGCAGCAGCAGTCAATGTCGTGGTGGAAGGGTGAACTGGAATCCACAATGTATGTCCGAACATGGCGACCTGTTGCTGATCCATCGCACACTGCAGAGTTTTTGCGCCAATGTCCCACGTGTAGTCCTTCACACGTATTGGACTCCTCCCCTTTGCTCCAGTTCGCGGGCTTTTCTTCTTTTCTGTTTCTGAGTCACGCCCAGGAACTAAGCGATGGGGGGGTGCCTGGTGGCGCAGTGCAATAGAAGCCCCCACGTGTAGTACTTCACATGGCTGAACTTCCCCCTCTTTCCACTCTTCTGCGCGGGCCTTTCCCTTCATTGGGTCATGTCCATGACTTCGAGCAGGGATGCACTTCGGCCAATGAAGGCCTGCCTATTCGCTTAACTCTTCCAACAGACACGTTCAATACTGTGGTGCACAAACACTATCCCGGACGAGCCCCCACGTGTAGCGCCCACCTCACTCCCCTCTTTCTCTCGTCTCGTCTTTCTCTTGTCTAGGGGTATCTTAGAGGGGAGGGTGCGGGGACACCACGCCTGGCTTCCACCACATGTGTCAGTGCGGTATAAGCAACGTTCTTGTATTACCTTCGGGTCAGTGCTGTGCACCTGGATCCTCCCTCCAAGAGTCACCTTGAACAATGTCTGTTAGGAAATGAGCCCCATACCATAAAAGTTCAACACTCCTTTATTCTTCTCGAATGAACACAATCAGTTGAACTCCCTTGGTAGAAACAGAACAGAAAAGGAGGTGTGGATGCGAATAGGCCCAGACACAATTTGGTTCTCCACTTTCCTTCCTGAAAGTGGGTTATGGTCTCCGCACGAGGGAGAATTTCCTTCCAGGTGGTCTCCGACGAGAGGCTCACCTGTCACCGGCAATATGCTGCACCGGGTCTTCAAGTGAGGAGCTCCCCCCGGTCCATTACGCCTTCCGGATTCGGGTACCCACTCCCGGGGTTCCCTAGGATCTCCTTCCCTCGCGGAACTCAATGTTGGGCAATGAGCTCCGGACCTCCATCCGAGTACCTCACCCCAGGCTAAAGGTGCCTGGGATGGAACACGACCTCCGATTGTCCTCTAGGCCTAGGCCACCCAGAGGACCGACACAAACCACCGTCCACAAGCTGAAGGTGCCTGGGACTACGACCCTTTGACAAAGATGGCCGGCCCCTTTATACCCTCTCCCAGCAAGCACAGCGGGTTCCCCGCCCCACCATACCGCTGCCGAGGGAGGACAAAAAGGAAGCACAACACACAGCAATGATTCAACCCCAGCCCAGGGTGACAGCGCCACCTGCTGGGCTGCAGGGAATTTCACATCACCAATGTCTCTGTCAGGTTCAAATTTACACCCTGGAAAGTACATACCCGCTACACATAAATCACACAAATATGCCTTAACATAACTTAATGATAATTGTGTTATACCAGCGTATACCAGCGTACCTTTTTTTCAGTCAAGACACCCTTTACAATTATAGACAATCTCAAGGAACCCTTTAAAATTATGGACAGTCTTAAGGTACCCCATTCTAAAATATAAAAAACGATTCTAATAGTTTTACATAATGCAACAACATCCACACGTAGGACACCCAACGTTACAGGTAATTTATTCTTCCAAAGCAAACACACTTTTGCACACTGGTACTGACTAGTATTCCAATGTTTCTCTTCTCCCTCAATTTCTCTCTATCAGTCACTTAATGTCACCCGAGTGCTGAAAGAGGCAGAGGAGGGCCAGACAAGGTCATTTGGTCCTGCTCCGGAGCAGGCCTCCCAGGTTCGTGATCTGGGATTCGTCCTAGACTCAGGTCTAATCTTGGCCCCTCAGGTAAAAAAATATCTGGATCTCCCGGACAGAAAAACCATCATCTGTGCCACGATAGGTAGCTGCCTAGACTACTGCAATTTACTTTATCTGGGATTGCCAAAGGTGATAGTGCAGAAGCTTCAACTTATACAAAATGCCGCGGCAAGGTTACTTATGGCTGAGGGATCATATCACCCCTGTCCTCTGTGCCTTGCACTGGCTGCCGGTCCACTATCGCACCTTATTTAAGGCAGGATGTATTATGTTTAAAATTATGAGAGTCCTTGCCCCGACCTACCTTTGTTCTCGTTTTCATAAACAAGCTCTTTGCAGATCACTTAGATCAGGGGTCCTCAAAATACGGCCCACGGGCTGGATCCGGCCCGCCAGTGTGATTTACCCGGCCCGTGGACTGAAACTAGCTAGCAGGCTGTGCTGATACCGACCCCCCATCAGGACAGGGCAGCGGTGCCGAAACTGACAGGCTCTGTGAAGGGACATAGGCAGAGCCGCAGCTGCGGGGGAATTCCACCCCTCCCTCTCCTTGAGCAGAGCATTCACCTGGCAATGCCTGCTCCTATTGGCTACATTCAGAGCCAATAGCTGGGAAACAAGAGCATTATGGGAATTGTAGTTCTGGATACCAGCAGGCCCTATGATGGAACTGAGAGGAGTTCAGCCCCCAACGTGCTGAGCGGGAGGGGGAATAGGAAGACAGGAGAAGAAATACCTGTCGAGTGGAGGGAGCCAGTGATTCATTTATTACCCTCAGTCCAAGGTAAGAACTTACCTCCCATCTATCTGGCTGCTCCCACTCTGTTCTACCCTCCACCTGGCTGCTCCAACTCTGTCCTCCCCTCCACCTGGCTGCTCCCACCCTGTCCTCCCCTCCACCTGGCTTCTCCCACTCTGTCCTCCCCTCCACCTGGCTGCTCCCACTCTGTCCTCCCCTCCACCTGGCTGCTCCCACTCTGTCCTCCCCTCTACCTGGCTGCATCCACCCTGTCCTTCCCTTCATCTGGCTGCTCCCACTCTGTCCTACGCTCCACCTGACTGCTCCTTCTGTGTCCTCTCCCCTCCCCTCCCTTTGTGTTGGGGGTCTGTGTTATGGGGGGATCTGTTATTGGGGGCTTTGTAACGGAGAGAAGTTTGTGTTGGGGCTGCCACTCTGTTCTACCCTCCACCTGGCTGCTCCCACTCTATTCTACCCTCCACCTGGCTGCTCCCACTCTGTTCTACCCTCCACCTGGCTGCTCCAATTCTGTTCTACCCTCCACATGGCTGCTCACACTCTGTCCTCCCCTCCACCTGGCTGCTCCCACTCTGTCCTCCCCTCCACCTGGCTGTTCCCACTCTGTCCTCCCATCCACCTGGCTGCTCCCACTCTGTCCTCCCCTCAACCTGGCTGCTCCCACTCTGTCCTCCCCTCCACCTGACTGCTCCCACTCTGTCCTCCCCTCCACCTGGCTGCTCCCACCCTGTCCTCCCCTCCATCTGGCTGCATCCACCCTGTCCTTCCTTCCACCTGGCTGCTCCCACTCTCTGCTCCCCTCCACTTGGCTGCACCCACTCTGTCCTCCCCTCCACTTGGCTGCACCCACTCTGTCCTCCCCTCCACCTGGCTGCTCCCACTCTGTCCTCCCCTCCACCTGGCTGCTCCCACTCTGTCCTCCCCTCCACTTGGCTGCATCCACCCTGTCCTCCCCTTCATCTGGCTGCTCCCACTCTGTCCTACGCTCCACCTGACTGCTCCTTCTGTGTCCTCTCCCCTCCCCTCCCTTTGTGTTGGGGGTCTGTGTGATGGGAGGATCTGTTATTGGGGGCTTTGTAATGGAGAGAAGTTTGTGTTGGGGGGCTTTGTGATGGGGGGACATAATACGGGGGGAATCTTTGATGGGGGATCTGTAATGGAGAGGAATCTGTGATGGGGGGTTCTGTGATGAGGGTGGTCTGTGATAGGGAGGGGGTTCTGTGATGGGGGGATCTGTGATGGGGAGAGGTTCTGTCATGAGGGGAGTCTGTGAAATACTAGAAAAGTTTATGTTGATTAAAATTGTTCTTTATTTTAAATATTGTATTGTTTTTTCCTGTTTTTTTGCACTTCAAATAAGATGTGTGCATAGGTTCATATTTTTTTTAAACTATAGTCCGGCCCCCCAACAGTCTGAGGGACTGTGAACTGGCCCCCTGTTTAAAAAGTTTGAGGACCCCTGACTTAGATCAACCGGAAGAGATCTCCTCTATATCCCGGTGCCCAAGAAGACCCGGCGTGGTGGTTGAGCTTTCTCCCACCCGGGTCCCATGCTGTGGAATAGCCTCCCTGCTGAGCTCCAGGAGGCCCCTACTATCCTGGTCTTCCGCGGGTTATTGAAGACTTGGCTTTTCATGCAAGCCCTCCCTGCGTAGCCTTTTTGATTTCACCCTCTTTGCTGCTCCTTGCAGCACCTAGTCTCTGGGTCTCTCTTCCCCAGGAACTCTAAGTGCATCGGGACCCTTTGGGGTAAGACCATGCTATATTAAGATATCTCTCAACTCAACTCAACAAGGATGCTGTGGACGCGACAGACATCCTCCCTATTAACTGATGACATCATTGGTTGTTAGGATGCCAGTGTCTAGAAAGTCGTAATGGTGCATAATGAAAACCTATTGTTTTGTGTAACTAAAAGATCCACCTGCTGGCTTGTATACAATTTTTGATAAGTTTTTAGCATTTTGCCAAGGCACACCTAAAGAAACCTCAAGGCACCCCAGGGAGCCTGGGCACCCTGGTTGAAAAAGGCTATGTTATATAATGCACATCAGAAAAGTGTGAGCCTAGCCATCCTAAGTCAAATTTTGAATAACCCCAGATTTAAATATTAGCCAATTCATAAAAAAACGGAGCAGGATATTTCCACCGTTTACTCTTCTCTTCTTAAAGTCCCACCATACTCCACACTTGAAATGCCTTTAGGACATGCTGGGACGTGTAGTTGTCTTTGTCGAGCCATGAGCTTCCCACGTCTAAAACAATATTTGAAGTTGGTGTTATCTCTCCTCAGCTTGTCTATTTACATTCCAATTTGTTTGTCAAAAGTTTTAAGATTTATCTACCTGCTTATAACTTCTTTCGTGCGCACTCTTAATTAACCTAATTTCGTTTTACAGATTGCTTTAAAATCCCTGTGGTTAGTAAATACGATTTTAATCTCTTTTCATTTAAACCATCAAAACGCCCTAATTTTTTCACTTCTATTTCTTTTTTGAATTTTATTTTACCCCGGAACTGAAGAACCTCAGATTTATGCAGAGTATTTCATGCTGCTGATTTGGCCAGTCAGAAGCTTATTTAACAAGAGCGACGATGTGCAGCAACCCAGAACAACCTAGCAGTGCCCAACCGTAATCTGTTTACGGCTGTCAAGGCAATGAAAGATGGTTTATGATTGGCTACTGTGGTTTACTGCTCTTGGCACATTGCTTTATGTTTTGCAAACTAAAGTATTTAAAGTGGTATTAAACCCAAAAACAAAAATGTAATATATTGCATCTTACCAATCATTAACCACTTAGCGTCCACCCGCCTGCAATGTGCTGCAGATGAGTGCCCGCTGTAGGCAAAGCAAAGTACCCGTATGTCGCTGCCTACTTCTAAGTTTAGGGTGTGTGCATGCGCGCTCCCCCACCAGCACCCACTGTGATTGTACACAGCGGGAGCCTGTCAGCAAGTCCCAGCCAGTGCTGGGGGTTATTATTGAATCCACTGACACTGATGTTGAAGTGATTGTAAAGCCTAAGGGCACTTTCACACTGGGGTGGGGGGGAGGGCGTTAGCGGTAAAGCGCCGCTAATTTTAGCGGCGCTTTACCACTAATAGCGGTGCTTTTCGGCCGCTAGCAGCTGAATAAAGGGTTAAAAGTGCCGCTGCCGAAGCACTTTTCAGGCGTTTTGGCAGCGGCGCCCATTGATTCCAATGGCAGGGGCGGTGGAGGACCAGTGTATACACCGCTCCTCCCCTGCCCATAAGATGCTGCTTGCAGGACTTTTTCTAACGTCCTACAAGCGCACCGCCCCAGTGTGAAAGCACTTGGACTTTCACACTGGGGCTGCAGTGGGGGTGTTTTTCAGGTGCTTTACAAGTGCTATTTTTAGCCCAAAAGCGCCTGAAAAATGCCTCAGCCTGAAAGGGGTCTAAACATTTTTTACAGCCGAATCCCACTGTCTGTGTTAATGGACGCAGCAGCGGGGCTCGGGTGCAAGCACGCACAAGTGCCCCCATGGGAAGCCGCTTACCATGGGGCACTGGACAGAGGGGAGGGGCCAGAAGCGCAGACGAGGGACCTGAAAAGAGGAGGTTCGCGGCCTCTCTGTGCAATTCCTTCGCACAGAGCAGGTAAGTATAAACATGTTTGTTATTTTTATTTTTTGTATTTACCTTTACAGTCACTTAAGGGTTATAATTTACTCCGCTAATACCAATGTTGGGGGTTATTATTGCACCCAGTGATACTAATGTTGGGGGTTATTAATGCGTCCACTGCCTCCAATGTTGGGGGTTCTTATTGCGTACACTGATACAATTAGTTTTTTTTATTGTGTCCACTGAAATCAATGTTGAAGATTTTTATTGTACCCGCTGATACCAATGTTGGGGGTTAATATTGCCTCCTCTGCTACAAATGTTGGGGTTATTATTACATCCACTGAAACCAATGTTGGAGGTTATTATTGTGTACACTGATACCAATGTTGTTTTTTTTTTATTGTGTCCACTCCAATCAATGTTGAAGATTTTCATTGTACCCACTGATACCAATGTTGGGGGTTATTATTGCCTCCTCTGTTACAAATGTTGGGGGTTATTATTATATCCAGTGAAACCAATCTTGGAGGTTATTATTGTGTACACTGATACCAATGTTGGGAGTTATCATTGCATCCACTAATACGAATGTTGGGGGTTATCATTGCATCCAATGATACCAATAATGGGAGTTATCATTGCATCCACTAATACGAATGTTGGGGGTTATCATTGCATCCAATGATACCAATGTTTGGGGCTTTTATTCCATCCACTGACACCAATGTTGTGATTATTGTGCTCCAACTTCTTCAGTGTGCATTGTGATAAACTGCAAAAATGCAGCAGAATGAGATTTTTGGATGTTCAGGTGAGAAAATGCACGGCTACTGGGGCCCATTGATAGTTGCAAATTGACCACTATTGTTTTAACACGCAAGGTTCTCTGCATGTGATATTATAGCAGAGAAAGCACCCTTTCATAATCCTTATGCCGTGTACAGACGATTGGAACTTCCGACAACAAATGTTCGATGGGAGCTTGTTGTCGGAAATTCCGACTGTGTGTAGGCTCCATCGAACATTTGCTGTTGGAATTTCCGACAACAAAAATTTGAGAGTTGGTTCTCAAATTTTCCGACAACAAAATCCGTTCTCGTAAATTCCAATCGTGTGTGGACAATTCCGTCGCACAAAATTCCATGCATGCTCTGAATCAATTACGAGACGGAAGCGCTCGGTCTGGTAAAACTAGCGTTCATAATGGAGATAGCACATTCGTCACGCTGTAACGGACTGAAAAGCACAAGGCTGAAAATCACGAATCGTCTCTCACCAAACTTCTACTAACACGACTGGTATTGAACTTCCCTTTAATAGTCCTGTTGTACGTCTTGTACGTCAGCGCGTTCTTGGCATTTGGAAATTTCCGACAACATTTGTGCGACCGTGTGTATGCAAGACAAGTTTGAGCCAACATCTGTCGGAAAAAAATCCACGGTTTTGTTGTCGGAATTTCCGATCGTCTGTACACGGCATAACTTTCCCTATCATATAGTACGAAGTCACATTTTTTGCATTAAACATACCTCTTTGAAACAATCTCATAAAAAATAGATATCATGAATCCCTTTTAAAACTTGAATTCAACATCAAAAAGCAGCGATTTTAAACCATCCGGAACTCTTTCAGGGACATTGGGTATATTTGGCAGTAATTGTTTATTGGCCTGTAGGGATAATGAGCAAAGAGCAAGTACATCTAACAGACATGCTTTCTTTCAAATAATAACAGAACGGCAGACAGCCTTGCTCTCATTCTTTCGCTACCAGGATATTTTGGGTTGTCTTACTATTTGGCTCCCTGTCACTCGTATTTCCAGGGAAGCCCTGGAATTTAAAAAGGATGATTTTATGTGTAGCACTACCCCTGCAGGAGCTGCTGGTTTAATTTTGGGTCTGCACTCTGCCTGTCAACCCCAGAAATTTGGCTCAAACCCCCCTTCGCACAACTGGATAACAATATGGTTGTGGGACCCGATGGCAAAGAGAACCACAACAACACCACACTGTAATATGTATAGTTATCGTTACCTTGACTCTCAGCTGCAATAGATAGAGTTCCACACAAGACGTAACTTAACCAGTTGTAAAATGTTTACTTGGAAAAAGAGTAGAACAATGGTTATACAGATATAATTGACTGCACACAAATCCCTGCAAAGTCAATGAAATACAATTGGTTCAAGGTTTCTATATTACAAGACTTAATTACTATACCCTGGGTCAAATGTAAGTAAGTGTATGGTGGAGGAATCTCCCAATGCTATGACACCGACACTGGGACACTTCCCCACCAATTCTCACACACACTTACTATAACAGCAGCACAACAGAGGCAATATAAACAGTTATATTAAACATAAGAGTTCTTATGGCTATATGACTCCCTCTAGTGGACAGTTCAAACTGGTGCGTATCCCTTCACAGGGAACGTTGCAGAGAAATAAAGTGATGACTGTTCCTTTAAGTTCACTTGTCTTCTGCTAGCTCTGTTGGTGCACTTAAATTGTATTCCAAACAGTATGTGAAGAAGGAAAGTAATCACTCGGTGAATGTAAAGTAGAAATAAAGGAAGCGCTAGTTCTCCCAATCCACTGTCCCACTCTCGGGTGCAAATAATCCCTATATGTGGCACTGCAAGTACCAGCAAGTATAAGTGGGACTATAGGGACCACTCTCCTATAACTCAGTTAATTATGCTGGTAGGCAAGTGCCTTCTCCACCTGGAGTTCTCTCCTCACTGGTATCACCGTCAGGCAAGATGTCGCCGGTCCACCACGCGGCCGCTTACAAGGTGCAGGTAGATGGATGGCATCAGATGCGATGGAGCATAGGACAGTCCCTTCTCGGTCTCAGTCAGCGATGCTGTCCACAAGGATCCCTCCGTCCCTGATCCGCTCTCCAACTTTAGGCCCAGGCTTCTACAGCCTAGGCATGCTCACAGCAGGCCTCTTGCCTGTTGAAAGATGGCATCCAGAGAGAGCGGGCTGAGGCCCAGCGTGTCCTTATATCACATCCCCCAGCAGGCTGTGCGGTGGTGCCCTGCATTCTGGTAGCACAATGGCACTGTGGGTAGTCTTAAGCCAACCCACAGCAATAGAGTCACTTCCTCACGACTCACCTCTCACCTTGCTTTGTTCCATAATGCAACTGAACTGAACAAACCTCAATGGCACAACATAAACAGACACCAGAGGGAGTCAACCTCTTAAGAACACAAAGTAGTCTTTTAGGATACTCTTAATAGTAACCCCTTTCTACACATGTCTACCAGCTGTTGGATGCTGCGCACTTACATTTTCATAGTGACCCTGTTGGCAAGACTATTTATGTATTTATCTTTCAGTATCTCCATTGAAATACAGAAGTCTTTAAAGGTCAGTTAACTCAAAACCGATATTTCAATTATGGATAAAACCTGTATGGTTGAGACACCCTTTGACTTCTGATATCTCTTGGGGCTCCAGCCATGAGATCCACATAGCTTACAGCTTACTTTAGAGTAAAGCTCTTCCCACACATTTGTGCTCTTTTCCCCCTCCTCTGTATTCTTCATAATGTAACATAATGTAAATTAAAGCTAAACTCTCCAACATCCACCAAAACACAGATTTGTTTGGACAGACCCTTTATCACAGATACTATAGAGACAGTTATCAGGCCACAGGGAACTCTACATAGGCACACAGCAATAAAGCAGTGTCCAGCACAATTAGAAGGCCCGAACCATACTAGTGCTCGGGTCATCCCTCTAAATTTAAACATAGGGACCCCCCTAAATTTGGAGTACCCGCTACACACACCCGCCTCCTTAATAGACACTGTCCCCAGTGTCTGGAGAAGGTCAGAAGATCCCCCTCAATCCTGAGTGGGCTCTGGTCTTTTCCAACTATGTACAATAGGATTCGTTCAGTGCCTGACTCAAAAAGGTTTTCCCTTTTTTTTTTTAAGAAAGAAAGAACCAGCAAGTAATATACATTACAATCATTTCACAAAACAATCCCTTTTTCTTTTCTATCCTATCTTTCCACCCATTCTCCGATGTACTAGATAAGCGATCACCTGCAGAGGAAAAAAGAAAAAACACAGCACACAAATAACATCTTTTAACTTTCTGGGAGTCAGAAACTAACCATTCCTCCTAGAAGGAATGACTTGCCTCTGCAACACAAATTTCTGCACACCACCACCACCTAGTTGCAGCACACATCACTGCATGACCTAGGTGCACATAGGCACAACTTTAACACAGGAACCCTTCTTCTTGTTCATGTCGGCTTCCTGCTTTGCCCTAATTAAATCTACCCAAAGTTCAGTTCTTTTTGCAGAACAGTAGAGGGGAAGAAACACAAATAGTTCCCCGGGTCTCCAAAGAGTACATTTTCCCTTGGGCGGAAGGTCAAGGTGATAGTTCAGGCAATGTCCCTGAAGTGGAATAATAGAAAAAAAAAGCTCCCACTTCAGAGGTAATACTGGGGATCAGGGAGAACAAGAGTTTTCCAGTCTTTGTCCAGAGTCTCTATCGAGTATACCACATCATCTCGATCCCTGCTACAAATCACCACCCGGTCTGCATGAATGTGCTGACCAAGAGTCCAGTCCCTCCGGCAGCCCTTATATCGCTCAGTCATCACGGCTGAACACTTGAAATAGCGGTGACCTTTCTTTACCTCCAAACGATCCCACACAAAGTCTGCATACCATCGTTCTCGGGAGGCCTCTACCTCGAACAAAAGGTCCTTGGGAACATATGGGTACTCCCAACCATATTCCACTGCTACCTTCTGGTGCAAAAGCCACTGTAATCGGGCCAGAGGCGGCATGTTCGCACGATCTCCATTTCCAGGGAGGACAATCGCATCTGGAGATCTCCTTATTAGTGCGGGCTCCAACTGTAACATAGGCGGCCGCAAAGGAGAGTGAACAGTAACAGTAGTACCAGGCACAGAGGATGCCGGGGCAGACAAAGCAGGCATAGGATTGGCCTCTTCCCTTGGGACAGTCACTTCCACCCAGGGTGTAGTTTCCCCAGCGTTCATTGGCGAAACCCCCTTTAAACTACGGGATGAGGGATGAGGGATGAGGTCACCAGGATTTTGTCCCAACCCTTGCGGATGAAAATCTTGTCAATTTCGTGGTCATCCCCCACATCGGACGATGATTCAAAGTCAGATGTGTCATATGCCTCTGCCGGCAAGTAACTGGTAGTAGACACCGATACATTGTCCCGAAAAAAGGAAAGTCTTTACGGGCTGGCGGTCCGCACATCCCCCTCTCCCAACAAAGTCAATGTCTCAGTTTTCCCAGCCTTCTTACCTTCCCCTGACTTGGATCGGCCGGAGATCCCTCTGGGTTGATGATCCGGTTCAGGCAGGTGCTGGGGTAGGCCTTGACCGTGGCCATGAGAAGCCTTCACATATCCCACCTTCCTCTTAGCAGGGGGAAGGGAGGACTTTGTTGCAACAGAGGCAGCATCCGCTGTGTTCTCCGTCTCAAGCTCCGTAGCAGCCGGAACCTTTTCCTCAGCATCCGCTGTTTCCACGGGGGTGCGTATGAGCACGGCTGTGGAAGCAAAAATTTTCTCCTCCGGAGTAACAGCGCCGTAAAGACAGTTATCACGGTATACCTTCGGCTTTTTAGTATGCTGATCTACCTCAAAAAGGAACTCCCCGCAAAGGGCACATCTCCCGAAAGGGCGAAGCTGCACGGTCAGGCACTTTGGACAGAACATGCCCAAGGCCTCTGCGTCTCTGCACGTGTAAAGGGCAAAGCGACCCCGGGGCTTCAGCCAAATTCCTGTATCCATCAAAGGAGCAGCAAATGAAGAAATGTCCATGGCTGAAGCAGTTGAGAACCCACGAGGTCCCGGTGGAGCAGAGATCCAAGGAGCGGCAGACATGTTGCTTCGTCACCGATCCAATCTGTACTGTCCTTTGGCGCCAACACACCATGTGGAGCACACACCCAGCAGGGCTCCTCCCCTTTTCTCTCTTCTGCTGCACGCAACTCGCTGGCTTTTCCAGGCTCAAGACATGCCCACGAACTACGTAGCTAGATATTAACTAGGCCCGTACCTCTATCTCTCTCTCACAAATGGCGCAGCTCGAATTCTCTCAATATGGCCGACTTCCAGAAAACACACACAAGGGAGAAAGTAAAGTCCAGCTTCCAGGGGCAGCCGCAGAATCCCGGACCCGAGCCCCCATGTGTAGCACCACCCTCTCCTCTTGGGGTAAAGGAGAGGCACCCATGCCACAAGCCCGTGTCCTCTAGTTTAGAGGTCAGGCGGTGGGTCCCGCAGCGAGTTACCTCCTTCCACTGGTTCCCATCTCCAGAATGTAGAGACGAGTCTGTACTTTTCCCTCTTTAATAAAGTCAATGTCCAAACCACTTAAACTCCAAAGTTGAGTTTATTTTGTATCTTTGCTTGATAGGTAAGAGAAAGAGTAGGTGAGAGATAATAGTTGAACTAGAGCAGATTCAGGCACAGAACTCCCAGCTTCATCACCACTCGGTCCCGAGTGGGTACAGCTCACCCGGATAGTCCCTCAATGGTCCTAGCAGCCGATGTGGAGCTCGAACAAGCAATTTAAATCCTCCAAGGACAAGTTCAGTCTGTCCTCAAATAGCAGCAGCACACCGCAGGGTCAGTTCTGCGGCGCATAGGATCCTTCCCTCCGACAGGTCACCAGGCCTTTCCCGAGACAGAAATCGAACCATCACTCATCTCCTGTTATGGTACCCATCCTCCCCTGGCTTCCTCTTGGTCGGAGCGGATACCCTCACCCGGGTATCCTGGGACTCCTATATTCTGCCTGTAGACCCAGTTGAAGGTACTGGGCCTACACAACGTTGCGGTCTCGGGCCGAAGGTGCCTCCTTAAGGGTCACACTCCTCCGGGTACTGTTCCCTGGGTCTCTCTCTAATAAAATAGCATCTGCCTCTTTTATATTCTCTCCCGGCATGCACAGCAGGCAGAACCAGCCCACTGCATGGTAGCCGAGAGAGGACATCCAATAGCGCCAATGCAGCCTATAGTTCAACCCTGACCCAACATGGCCGCGCCACCTGCAGGCCACAGGGAACTCTACATAGGCACACAGCAATAAAGCAGAGTCCAGCACAATTAGAAGGCCCGAACCATACTAGTGCTCGGGTCATCCCCCTAAATTTAGACATAGGGACCCCCCTAAATTTGGAGTACCCGCTACACATACACTATACAATCTGATTGTACAATCTCTACACAATCTCCTTTAGATTTACGAAAACGTTGTAATATATGGACAACCTAAGCAATTCATTTAAGTAGTATCCAATCAGGCAGTCCTTTTTACTACATAGTTGGTGGTAGATCCAAAAGATATTGTACAATCATATTGTATAACGTATGGTAAGTTGGAGGCTGGCCATAGATGGATCGTTTTTATTTTCGTCTGATCGAAAAAAATTGAATGGATCCCCCCAATCCATACAACTAAGGTAGATGAGGGAATCATGTCCGCTGAGAGTAGACATCTATGTCAGTGCTGCAAATCTAAGGAGACATTTCTGCTGGTTTGAGAGAAGTTGATAAATTGATGTCTCTTTAGCAAGAATGACTACAGAAGGATTGAAACTTGTCCGGTCCTTGCTGGACCAGTTAAATTTCCATCTATCTATGGCCAGGTTTAGTAGCTCCTGTTTTAGTATGCCTGGGGAGATCACTAAGCCTCCATGTACATGGGTTCTTTAGGGCCCATTCACATGTGGCACAGACATGTGTGTCCTGTGTCCTGTCTTATGAGCACAGGAATGTATGGGCATTGTGTGCATATCTCTGTGCCAGTGTCCCATTCACTTCTATTGGGACCCGCACTTGCATGTCATATTAGGATACAGAGGCTGTGTCCATGCAGCCTCACATCCCAGTAGATATAAATGGGGTGCTGACACGGGGATGCGCACAACACCTATGTATCCCTGTGCTGATAAAAGCCAGCCCTGCCTGGCAGATGCATGTTTGCACCCCTTGTGAATGGGCCCTTACTAAAAATAGAATCCGAAATAACAGTTGTCTTCACAACAATTAGCAATGATATGAAGCCTGAAAGTGTGTTACTCTTACCTGTTGGCTGAATAGAGGCAGTTTCAGCAGCACAGAGACAGGAGAGATCACCACTCAGTTTGTCTGTGCAGGTAGAGAGGAGGGGGGTCCAAGAGAAGGAAACAGGAGAGGAGGGGGGTCACTATTCAGAGCAGGAATAGGCTCTGAGATCATCTAGAGCAGGGGGAGATAACAGAAGGCTGTGGGGGCGGAGCGGGTGATCTCCCACAGACATCGGGACAGTGTGAAAGTGAAAACAGAGGTGATAGAGATGATTGGAGAGGAGGGAGAGAAGCCGCTGTCCAGGAGAGGAAAAGTTGTATGAATGTAGACAGAATCAGGAAAGCGCTGATACCTTCCCAACCTCACGTGCCCCGCCTGCTCCATTCTACTGTTACTGAAGGACTAGTACAGACAGTGCACTGTGCAGGCAGGGGGGCGGGTGTAGTGCTACGATCTACATGCAGGGACAAAGCCGCTCTCTGCCTGTGTTACATTCTGCAGCATATTCTGTCCTGGGAAGGGCTGTACCCAGCAAACTGCGCCCTCTTCTCACACTAAATCATCCTGCCCAGGGCAGATGCCCCTCCCGCCCACCCCTAGTACCGGCCCTGACTGTTATAATATATGTCAGCAGCCCCTTAAATAAAGAACCCCTCACCCTGAGGATCCCTCTCACCACCCTGGTCTTTGATGGACAGCTAAATCAAAAGGAAAGGAATCCGCTGCTCCAGGTGTATGCAATACCTTGATTGGAACCAAGTAGGAGTGCTAGCCATGGCCCGCCTCCGTAAAAACTTGGAAAAAATAAGAAATGGCTGCACATCAAAGGTGTCCAAAAAGTCCCTTTTATTGCAGACGGTCAAAATACACCAGGGACACCAGGTGTTAGTCACGTGACTAACACCTGGTGTCCCTGGTGTATTTTGACCATCTGCAATAAAAGGCACTTTTTGGAAACTTTGGATGTGCAGCCATTTCTTCTTTTTTTGATGGACAGCTGCCAGAAGGAGAGCATGAACTTGATTGGCTGCAGCAGCATCCTAGGACCAACCCATGCTTGTTGGAGGCCATGGAGGGGACTGTGATTGGTGGACTGGGTTGAGAAAGAGGAAGATTAAGCAAGCAGGGGTGACCTTAGCTTAGAGTGGAGAAGAGCCAGGAATGATACAGAAAGAAAGAGCTACAGGGAGCCTAGGGAGAGAGTCACAAGGGGCTGCTGTGTGTGAATAGCAAGATTTGTGAGGCAGACAGACCTGTGTACAAAGCCTGGAAAGGCCCCCAGAGGGCCTTCCCAGGACTAGCACTAAGGGCATAAATGGAGAAAGAGGGGACAACTCTTTAGTGTGGCATGACTTTCACCTGGCCATTGGGGAGGATGTGTGGATTGACTACTGACGGGAAGATACTTATGCAGCGTAAATGGTAAAAAGTATTTTTGGGGACTTGACTGCTGCCAGCAGGATTTATTTAGGCTTGTTGTATACACCGGAGGACTGAGGTCATTGCGGTTTGGCTATTATGGCATAACCCACCTGGGGGCCCCTTAAAAAAAATAAAAATACACACACACACACACACACACACACACACATATATATATATATGAAGCACCCTCTGTACTAGATGTAGTATAGGTTTTTTAGTGTAGGAAAATTAAGTTTAGCTCAGGGCTAAGGCTGAGCTGTGAAACTGTCAGGGTTCAGTGAGTCAAGGCTAGATGACTTATCCTGACAGTTCCTCTGGTGCCTCCCCCTGGTCTAGAAGGTTGTAGGAATTTCTAGAGCTAGTGGGTGAAGGTTAGGAGGGGCTGCCTGGAATATTTATGAGGGCCTTAGCCAATCCCCAGATAAGGGCTGGCAGGGGGCAAGGCTTACCTCATAAATAGGCATGAGCCATGCCACCATGGGACAGTTGGGTGGAAGATGGAGATATAGTGCTCTGAAGGCTGTCGGTTGACCCTCTGGCGTACCCTCTAGTCTAGGAAAGACCTGGGGCTGGGGCTCAGATGCTGGAAGGATCCTGCCACAACTCACTGAGGAATCCCTTCCTGGAGGCACAGGAACAAGAGAGAGGACAGTGTGAATAGAGCAGCACTACTGGGGACTTACAAGGGGGGAGACTGCCACATGTCAGTTCTCCCTGAAGACAGCGGTGTGCCAAGTCTTCATTTCTTCTCTGGGAGATCTCCTGCAGAGTCAGCCAGATGGGCTGGTGAAAGTCCTGTGGAAGAAAGTCCTGGTGGGCTGGCAGCGCCTGAAGCGTTGGTGCTGGAACCAGTAGCCACAGGAGGAAAAAGTAAAAGCTGATCACTGTATTCTGCTACACAACAAGGGGTCTTGGGTTCCTGCCTGTAAAGGGCCAATGCTAAATCTGACTGTGCCTTTCAGATCCACTAACAGTAATCTAGCTGGAGACTGCAAGCAAGAGAAGCACGGGTGGAATGTCAATGAGACTGTATATAGACTGCATTAAGAAAAATGCCCCGGAAGTTGTTGCCAAGGTTTTGTTGCTGAAGTTAAGTGGGCATTCTATAACCTTCCATCCCTATCCAAGTTATTAACCCTCTAATTAACAAAACAAAACAAAGTCACGGACTGTTCTCTGTCTCTGTAGTGTCTGAGAAAAGTTGGTGTGCCTGGGTGTGCAGGGTGGCAGGGGTGCCAGTTCATCTATGACTCCCGAGGGGATGCGCTATAAATCAGATTTTACTACTGCTTTAAGATGGACCCTGGCAAAATAGCTCACTAACTTCATCACTAAAATGGTGATGTCTGCGCTGTGTGACACAAAAGGGAGAAGGAGGGGGGAAGTGTGACTGATGGGCACACTAGGTGAAAAAGCAATGCGTGGACAGTGAATAAAATTGGTATAAATCACAGTGAATTGACAATGGGTGATCAAAACCTGGAGCAAAAAATCAACAATGACATCAAACTTTCAGTGGAGAAACTACATAACCTCTAAACCTTAAACTAATTATATAAGTGATAGGTACAGTGAGTCCAATATTAATCCAATGTGATGGCCAAAATAAAACAGTCCCAAAAGTGGTAAACAAGTATAAAGAAGTCTCTATGTTGTAATCCTACCACCAACAGTAACCGTGTTGAAAGGAAAAAATTGCTTCAGTGTGAACCAATCTGTGTCTGCTAGCAGCTCACCTCACTGCTGTTAGACTAACAGCCTGGATGATCACACATGTGAATGAATGAAGATGATGATTGCAGCGCTGTAGTGATCTCCTGTACGTTGCTGAGAGAACTCAGTGACAGATGTATCATGTGTAAAGAAACAGAGAACATATATACAGTATAGCGTGTGGGGCAGATACAGGTCATACAGTGATGCACTCACTTTTAAAAAGGGAGCGTGGGAGTTACTCCACGAACACCGAGTTCGTAAGCCCTCTGTATGTAAGCCTCAATCCTCTCTGCCTCCCAGACGTGTAGGAAGATAATACGTAACTCAGCGAATGGCAATGTGGATGACAGAAGGAAGACTCATCGCATAATCCCGCATAAATAGTACATTTATTGAAGTATAAAACACTTAAAAAACTCACATTTAAAATGTATCTGTGGTCTGTGACATCTACGAGCGCCAAGCTCGTCTCCTGCTGTCAGTTTGTGAATAAACCTAGTGCTCCAATCCCGACGCGTATCGTCACATCACGTGACTTCATCAGGGGTTGCTACTAGGTGAAGTCCATTGGTTTAAATAGTCTGCTAAATTGGACGCCCGTCGGCCATTTTCTTGAAGCCCACTATTGGATTGACTGATATTAAAATCACTATGCATCGTCCGCCATTTTGCCTGAGTCTCAGGCTACTGAATATGCACGTCGGGATCAGACAAGTGGGCGGAACACAGCACGCTAATCAATGACCGTGGGACAAATGAAAAAACCACAGGGCTAGGACTAGAAGGATGGTAATATGTAAGACAGCCCACACAATAGGTGAACTGGCGCGGTGACATATCCCCGCTCAGAACATATATATATATATTGTTATTCTCTCTCTGCATCCAACAGTCATCTGTGATGTCCCTAGGGCTCCTTCTACATTTTTTCCGGGTTTCGTGTTTTTTGCGAGCTACACATATATATATTTTTATATATCTGGGTATTATCAACAATACAGCTCCTCCCTCTGTTTTACGATTTTATATACCAAAGGTATCATTGGTAAATTTTATTAATTTTAATTACCTCCCCTTTTCAAGCATTTCCAGTTCTAAGCATGTGCTATGTATCTTGGTGATATGACGCCTTAATTTTCACCAACCCCCCCCCCTTTTTATTCATTTATTTGGGGAAGTGAGGTTTATTTTGCCACAAGCCCGTGCCCTCCTTATCAGAGGTCAGGCGGTGTTCACAGATTTGGGTCCTGCAGCGAGTTACCTCCTTCCACTGGTTCTCGTCCCTAGAATGTAGGGAAAAGTCTATATTCTTTCCCAAGAAGGCCAATGTCCACACGACTTTAACTCCAACAAAGAGTTTATTTTCCTTTGCTTCAGTTAACGGGAAATTGAAGAGAGAAAGAAGCTAGCGAAGGTAGAAGGTAGATTCAGGCACACAACACTTGACTCACTCGTCGCCACTCGATCCCGAGTGGGTTTAGCTTACCCGGATAGATCCCTCTCACAGTCTAGCAGCCGGAGTGGAGCTCGAACAGTACTATCACTTTGTCCCCTCCAGGGACGGGTTTAGGAGATCCTCTAATAGCAGCAGAATCCTGTTATTCCTGAATCCAGAACTTTCCTTAAACCTCTGTAGAATTTAGAGAACAGATGATGCCAATGGGCACTCTACAGGGTTAGCTTTGTTGAGTGCGGAATCCTTCCCTCTGACAGGTCACCAGGCCTTTCCCGAGACAGCGACCTACTATCACTCGTCTCCTCTGTGGGACCGATCCTCCCCTGGCTTCCTCTCGGTCAGAGCGGGTACCCTCACCCGGGCACCCTGGGACTCCAATGTGCCGACTGTAGACCCAGTTAAAGGTACTGGGCCTACCTGGAACGTTGTAGCCTCGGGCTAAATGTGCCCGAGACTCCTCGGCCAGTCCACGCACCCCCAGGGGGGCACACTCCCCCCAGGACTCACTCCCCGGCACTCCTCTCGATCACTCCTCCCTAAACATGGCGTCTGCCCCTTATATACCCTCTCCCGGCATGCACAGCATACGAAGCCCCGCCCACCGGCACGGCAGCCGAGAGAGGACATCCAATCACGCCACTGTGTCACCTGAGGTTCGACCCTAGGCCTGGGCAACAGTGCCACCCACGGGCCAGAGGGGAACCGTACACCAGACAACACCACAGCAGAGCAGAGTCCAGTATCAAATTAGAAGGCCTGAGCCAAACTATTGCCCAGGCCGTCCCTTAAATTTGGGCATAGCGACCCCCTAAATTTAAGGGTCCGCTACATATATATTCAGTTTAAGGTTTAGAGGTTATGTCATTTCTCCACTGAAGGTTTGATGTCATTATTGTTGATTTTTTGCTCCAGGTTTTGATCACCCATTGTCAATTCACTGTGATTTATACCAATTTTATTCACTGTCAGCGCATTGCCTTTTCATCTAGTGTGCCCATCAGTCACACTTCCCCCTTCCCTCTCCCTTTTGTGTCACACAGCGCAGACATCACCATTTTATTCATTTTACACTTTCTGCTGTTCAGGACAGATCACCAGGTGTCTGCAGCAGTGCCCCCTTATTGTAATTTATTTTATTTAATTTAGCTTTAGACAGCGCGGGAGCTTCCTTTTTACATAACTTCATCACTGCTGCCAAAAAAATGACAGTTGCCATATGGAGCCTGCTAAAATGGAAGAAAACTCTGCTAGGTGTATTGCAAATGATGTCCTAATTGTTGACTGCTGAGACAAAAGTTGTCATTATTTATAGTGTACAGTGTGCTGGTATATTATGTTATATAGCAGAAGTTGCTGAGCCACGTGAATATGTAAGTTTGATGTTTTCAGCTATGACCACTGAGGGTACCTTTCTTGCTATTTCACAAAAAATAAAAATAAATTGCAGTGGACAAAATCATGTAACAAGAGGCTGGGGTCCAGCCCGGGTGCACATAGAATCTAGCCATCAGTTGCTTACATAAAGCTCAAATGGAGATAAATGGAGCACCACATAAGCTCAATTATGTTATTTCCTAGTGTTTCACTGCAATGTTTTTCTTGTTTCCAGGATCTGTACTTTAAATGGTCATTTTAGAGGCATTTAGGTAGTTTTCGTAAAAAATAAATAAAAACCCAACTGCATTAGCATTGTTATTCTCCCGGAGCTTACAAAACCCGAAATAAACGAATGAAAGAAAAGCATTTTGCGTTTTCCAGCAGTCCAGGTAGTCACGCTGCGCTTTTCTTGCCGAGAACTTGCCACGTAATAACAGATTGTGCGCCTAATTTCCTGTGTATTATAAAAGGAAACAAACAAGGTGTTGTCAGAATACTCAATATAGTGATTTTATTTTCGCAGTCAGTTAAACAGAGACAAGAGGAACAATAGGCTCTTCAGACAACGGTATGGGGGAGAGACGGGAGGATTTTGTCCTTAGGTAGTATTCCGCCAAGCAGGAAAAGTCAATTTTTATATGCAGACATTTAGCATGTGCGTCTACATTGGAAACTAAATGTAGCAGGGCTGCCTGTTATCATGCAGATAAAACACCATTGTGGAAGAAAATATGTTGATTCGTATTAGGGATCTTAAAGGAAATCCGACCTGAGAAAGCTGTCATTGCTGACCTATCCTGAAAATGTTAATTGCCTGGCCATTATACCAATCAAATGCTTTAATATTCTCATTGATACGGATCAAGCATGCAGATCATGTTTATTCCAAGGCAGTAGCTCCAAAAGCATTGATCAGACAAGACTTTATTGAGTACCGTATATACTCGAGTATAAGCCGACCCGAGTATAAGCCGGGGTACCTAATGTTACCACAAAAACTGGGAAAACGTACTGACTCGAGTATAAGCCGAGGGTCAACAATGCCCATTTGCACGCCTCACTGTGCCCATTGCAACTTCACTAAGCCCATTGTCACTGCCCATTGCCACCTTACTGTGCCCATCCTCACTATTCCCATCCTTACTGTGCCCATCCTCACTATTCCCATCCTTACTGTGCCCATCCTCACTATTCCCATCCTTACTGTGCCCATCCTCACTGTTCCTCACTGTTCCCATCCTCACTGTTCCTCACTGTTCCCATCCTCACTGTTCCTCACTGTTCCTCACCTCACTGTTCCTATCCTCACTGTTCCTCACCTCACTGTTCCTCACCTCACTGTTCCTATCCTCACTGTTCCTCACCTCACTGTTCCTATCCTCACTGTTCCTATCCTCACTGTTCCTCACCTCACTGTTCCTATCCTCACTGTTCCTATCCTCACTGTTCCTATCCTCACTGTTTCTATCCTCACTGTTCCTCACCTCACTGTTCCTATCCTCACTGTTCCTCACCTCACTGTTCCTATCCTCACTGTTCCTATCCTCACTGTTCCTATCCTCACTGTTCCTATCCTCACTGTTCCTATCCTCACTGTTTAAATTGAACATTGTAAATTGTACCTGAAAAAAAATTGAGAGGCTGCGGCGTCCATCGTTTAAAACTCGCGGTCTCTTCCTCTTCCCTTCCGTGATAGGCATTTTCTAAGCACACAGTTCCGCCTATCACGAACGTTCTCTCATCCTCAGTTTCCCAGCAGACGTCTGTGATTGGCGGAACACTGAACACAGTGTCTGCTGGGATGGGTGAGGATGAGAGAACGTTTGTGATAGGCGATTCTCAGCAGACACTCTCCGCCTATCACGGAAGGGACCAGGAAGAGACCGCGAGATTTAAACGATGGACGCCGCAGCCTCTCAACTTTTTTTCAGGTACAATTTACAATGTTAAATTTCGCTGATTCGAGTATAAGCTGGGGGGGGGGACTTTCAGCCCCAAAAAAAGGGCTGAAAATTTCGGCTTATACTCGAGTATATACGGTAAATAGATAACAAATGTGTAAAGCCTTAAAAGCATTGAAAAATGTACTCAAAATTGTCCATAGGTAACATGTTAAAAACCTTAAAGTATAACTAAAGTGAAACCTTTTTTTTTCGTTTTGTATAGGGTGGAGACAATAGTTACATAGTTAGTTTGGTTGAAAAAAGACACATGTCCATCTACACTATATTGCCAAAAGTTTTGAGACACCTGCCTTTACACGCACATGAACTGTAATTGCATCCCAGTCTTAGTCCATAGGGTTTAATATTGAGTTGGCCCATCCTTTGCAGCTATATCAGCTTCAACTCTTCTAGGAAGGCTGTCCACACGGTTTAGGAGTGTGTCTATAAGAATGTTTGACCATTCTTCTATAAGTGTATTTGTGAGGTCAGGCATTGATATTGGATGAGAAGGTCTGGCTCGCAGTCTCCACTTTATTTCATCCCAAAGGTGTTGCATTGGGTTGAGGTCAGGTTCCTCCACCCCAAACTCGCTCATCCACACTATGTTGCCAAAAGTATTGGACCACTCCTCAAAATTATTTGGTAGAGGGGGGAATATGGTGTAGGGTTGTTTTTCAGGGGTTGGGCTTGGCCCGTTAGTTCTAGTGAAGGGAACTCTTAAGGTGTCAGCATACCAAGACATTTTGGACAATTTCATGCTCCCAACTTTGTGGGAACAGTTTGGGGATGGCCCCTTCCTGTTCCAACATGACTGCGCACCATAAAGACATGGATGAGCGAGTTTGGGGTGGAGGAGCATGACTGGACTGCACAGAGTCCTGACCTCAACCCAATAGAACACCTTTGGGATTATTTAGAGCTGAGACTGCGAGCAAGGCCTTCTCGTCCACATCAGTCCCTGACTTCACAAATGCGCTTCTGGAAGAATGGTCAAACATTCCCATAGACACACTCCTAAACCTTGTGGACAGCCTTCCCAGAAAAGTTGAAGCTGTTATAGCTGCAAAGGATGGGCCAGCTCAATATTGAACCCTATGGATATAGACTGGGATGCCGTTAAAGTTCATGTGCGTGTAAAGAAAGACGTCCCAATACTTTTGGCAATATAGTGTAGTTCAATCAATAGAAGGTAAAAAAAAAGTTAAAAATACAATCCTATATATACACAATCCTATACCCACAGTTGATCCAGAGGAGGGCAATATACAACCCGAGGCTAACTTGCTGTACTGTTAACCATTACTACAGTTAGAGAACATCAACTCCCAGGTGCGCAGCATTTAGGAACCAATGTCTCAGAACCTGCACTGCCATCCACCAACCCAATAAAATGTGTCACCTCACTCCCAGAAACATTTTCACAGTTAATAATGGATACAGAAAATAAACCCCACTCCATAACTACATGCTTGCTCTCTCTCAGAGGCCCCCTCTCTGCATAACACAACTCTCCCTTGACTCCCAGGCTAGGTCGCTAGGTGCAATGTGCCGCGGGTCCAGTCCCAGTATGTGGGGAACTGGCCACAAGTAAAGATGCCAAGCACCTAACCCCCTTCACTAGTGTGACCATCACCCTTTGCCAAGTTACCCATTCCCTGGCTGGTTGGCTCCATTAAGTAATGTCACATACAGTATACGGGTGTCCCTAGCAAAAGCAATATAGCCTACACTAGAAAGCAAATTACATGCTGGACTAAAATGTACTGTATCGCCTCTAACCTATAGTCTTGTTACAAACCCTATTCTTTAGATACACCATGCAATACACCACTTCTCTTTTTTACATAGTTACATAGTTAGTCAGGTTGAAAAAAGACATAAATCCATCTAGTTCAACCCAAAAAAAAAAATACAATCCCATATACACAATCCTTCACCCACAGTTGATCCAGAGGAAGGCGAAAAACCCCAGCAAAGCATGATCCAATTTGCTACAGCAGGGGAAAAAATCCTTCCTGATCCCCCGAGAGGCAATCGGATTTTCCCTGGATCAACTTTACCTATAAATGTTAGTACCCAGTTATATTATGTACATTTAGGAAAGTATCCAGGGCTTTCTTAAAGCAATCAACTGAGCTGGCCAGAACCACCTCTGGAGGGAGTCTATTCCACATTTTCACAGCTCTTAAGCCTTGTACACACGACCGAGTTTCTCGTCGTTAAAAACACATCGTTTTTTTCGACGAGATTCTTGTTAACCTTGACGAGTTTCTTGTCAAGCTTTCTATGCGTACACACTGACATTTCCCAATTTCCTCGTTGTTCTCCGCGCTCACGTCCAGCACGTACGACGGCACTATAAAGGGGAAGATCGATTTTCTTGGCACCACCCCTTGGGCTGCTTTTGCTGATCTCGTGTTACCGCGTGTGAAGTAAAAGTTTGGGAAGAGACGATTCGCGCTTTTCAGTCTTCGTGCTTTTCAGTTCGTTTTCTGAGGTTCAGTTTGTGCTTGTGGGTTCATATCTTGACTTTCAGGGCGTCTAGGCAGGTCGTATCTGTTTTACAGTGCGTTCTTGCCCGTTCGTTTCTGATTTTCAGTTCGTTATTCATAGGTCTTGCTGTTCTAAAGTGCGTTCTGTTCTGTACGTTCTGATAAGACGACCGTTTCCTAGCCATGTCGCCTGGACGTTGTCGTCGTCGAGTTCGTGCTGTGCGTGCGCTTGGTGTTGGTCTGCTTGTTTTGGACCAAGACCAGTCCATGAATGGTGTGAGGAGTTCATGGACCAAGAATTGGTTGCTCCAGCGGGACCAATTCTGCCACATGACTCTGCTGCGGGAGATAGTCGAGAATAATCCTGAGGACTACAGGAATTTCCTGCGGATGTCTGACCCCGTTTTTCAGGAACTGTTGGCTTTGGTGTCCCCCTATATTACCAGGCAGGACACCGTTATGCGGGAAGCCATCAGTGCTGAGCAGAGGCTCATCGCCACGTTACGTTATCTGGAGACAGGGAGAAGTCTTCAGGACTTGAAGTTCATGACAGGCATCTCCCCCCAGGCTCTGGACCTCATAATCCCAGACACCTGTTCTGCCATTATCCAAGTCCTGCAGGAGGACTATATTAGGGTAAGTTTTCTCCATTAACATCACATTTTATGTATTTCATGTATGATAATGTATTGTATTTCTTTCATCCTTCCCTAATTACCATGATTGTAATATGCTGAGAATGTCCCCTTTGTCCCCATGCATGCTGGAAGCTTTAGATTGCCCCTTTTTTCTTCTCCATGCATATTTCCCTTCACTAACCTTTCCAGCAGGGGCGCCTGTTGCAACAAATGTTTGGGGGTCCAACCCCAATTTAGGAAATAAACTTCCTCCATTTTTGCAAAGGTGCCTATTAAACGCCCCCAGTTGTCCCCTCCAATGCAGCCGTTTTGTTCCCTCCAATGCAGCCATTTTGTTCCCACCAATGCAGCCATTTTGTCCCCTCCAATGCAGCCATTTTGTTCCCTCCAATGCAGCCATTTTGTCCCCAGCCCTGCACATACCTTATTGTGGTCAGCGCCATCCTTCTTCTGTCCTTGATGTCTTCTCCTTCCCTTGATGTTGCATCAGCCAATCATGTTACCATTAAACAGACTTGGTGAACATGATTGGCAGAGCAGCCTGTCAGTGTTTACCCAAGGAATGCCCCCCCCCCCTGCGTCCCCTATTTAACTTTTATGAAGCCAATTACATCCCTCAGGCTGTAATGTGCAAGCCTATTTGCCTCCCTGTTTCTGATATGTAATTTTCACCCCATAAATGCCGCAGTTATTCATATGTTGGTCGCTTAACAGGGGGCCATCCACCTGAATAGTGGGCGGCATTGACAATACATAGGTTAATGCAAGACAAGAACCTATGTATTGTTCTGAGTGACGAGCACAGGAGAGAGGGGGCAGTGTTCCAGCGCCCACTCTGGACGCACCGCCACTGCACTGCTATCCTGTGGCCAAACACATCTACCCCCCCCCCCCAAAATAATGTATTAATGGACCATCAGAGGGGGTGATGAATATGAAACATGAGCCTTCCATTATACTTATTTAAAACACCTTAATAAACGTAGAATTTGATTGATGTTGGCCTCTAATGTTTTTTATTATAATCTCCTTGTAATGTAATATTTTTAAATTCAAATTTTCTTTCATCTTGTTTGACTCCCCAGCTTCCTTCCACGCCACAGGAATGGCAGACTGTGGCATCGGAGTTTGCCACGCAGTGGGACTTCCCCAACTGCGGTGGTGCCATAGACGGGAAGCACGTCTGCATCGTGCCGCCACCCCGTTCTGGGTCCTACTACTTCAATTACAAGGGGTTTCATAGCATTGTGCTGATGGCGGTGGTGTCAGCACGGTATGAATTCCTCTATGTTGATGTAGGGAAGAATGGCCGGATGTCCGATGGGGGATCCTTCATCCAGACGGAGTTTGCCCTCCGTCTCCAGAGTGACGACCTTGCATTGCCACCGGATGTAGGGAATATTGAAGGACTCCCCTTTGTTTTCTTGGCTGATGAAGCCTTCGGGCTCGGACCGCATCTTATGAGGCCATTTCCTCACAGGACCCTGACCCCAGAGAAGAGGGTGTTCAATTACCGGCCGGCCAGGTACGTGTACTATCCTTCACCACAACATTTACATCCCCTAAAAACTAAATAAAAAGGTATTATAACTCTGCAGGCCTACATCTCTTACCTGAAGCTGTGGTGTCAGATACTGACCTGTTGTGGTGACCAGTTCCACAACGTCATCCACCTCTCCTTCCTGCACTTCTCCTTCCTCCACCTCAACTTCCTCAACATCCTTCGGTTGTGGGTCTTTGGGAGTTTGGGGTTGTTGTGAAGCTGTGGGGTTCCTGTGCTCCCTGGAGTGTTCTCCTCCCAGTATTCTCTCCCCTATGATAATCAAACAAAAGGTCTATTTATCACACTGAAATTCGCTATGAAAAATAAAAACAGGCTAAATTGTTTGGAAGTGGGGTACAAGTGTGTGTTTGTGCGGAATTTAAAGATGAATGCATTATTTGGAACCAAAAATATGTTTAGTATTCACCTTTGGCTGTCAGTTTTTAGACATGGAGGCACCACAAAAAATCACTGATGCACCTGTGTGGGACACCCAAAAAAGGCGGGTCTGGTGGCCTACACTATAGTGCTCCAAAGTACAGATGTGGAAGCAGCTGCTGAGTGTCCTCTCCTTTACACTGACTAAAGTTTGCATTTCATTCTCTTTACAAACACATCATCTAGCCTAAAAATTTGGAACAAAAATGTTCAAAAAACACGCAGATGCCTAATTACTTTTGTGGCTATAAAATAAGCCAAAACAGCGGATAGTGGCCGAACGAAGTGTCTGTAACGTAACGAACGATTACTGTGCCAAACCAAGTTCAAATTATTAAATTATGGAAGGGAGTCCAATATGATAAAATCACAAAAAGGAGCAACATGTAAGTTGAGAAAAACATTAATAGCCGAAAATTGTACATTTTACTTACTTTTTGATAGCATTCTCTTAATGCTCCTTAACTGCTCTGGCTCCCTCAGTTTGAGGTCTGACCACCTCTTTCTGAGCTGCTCATTTGAGCGTTTCACCCCGAAATTCGTCTTCAGACTCTTCACGACTTTCTTGAGGATTTTGGCCTTCCTTCTATTTGGTTTGCTATACGGCCCATGCTTTGCGTCATAATCAGACTTGAGCAAGATGTCCACCATCTCCGCCATCTCCGCAAAAGACATATTAGATGCCTTGAATCTCCTCCTTGATCGTGACGTTTCCTCTGTCTCCGGGCTTGTCTCCTCCTTGTTAGTTGCGGAATTATCAGACACCTGCTGTAAATCCGCCATATCTGTCTGCGCGCCGAAAGAGAAGGGGCGGGGAAAAGTTAGAACGTCATGGGCGGGCGACGTGTGCGGAGCGACGTGTTCGTAGTTTGACGCATGCGTGGTGTATATATAGCAAACACACATGTGACTATACTACGTTCGGTGTGCGGAGAGAGGAGTTCAAGTTACGGACGTGCGAACGAAGGTATGTGATTTTGTGACTTGGACAAATTGTTGGCCTATACTGTCTTGAGAATGTTGTAGAATATATATGGTGACTACGATGTTAAGGAGGTTAGACTGTGTGCCTCACATTAGTTATATATTATTTATTTTACTTGTAGACCCAAAATGAATGTGTTTATAAGTGATAAGGAATTCCTAGCGGAATTTATAGACCGGGTAAGGGAGCTGCCCGCTCTGTGGGAGACGAAAAACCCCATCCACAAAAAAAGAGGGGTGAGAAAAGCAGCGCTGGAGACCCTGCTCCCATTTGTGCATACCAAGGTGCCCACAGCCACAGCAAAACAGGTGGACACTAAAATTGGGAGCTTGAGAGGCACCTACAGGACTGAACGCTCTAAGGTCCTGGCTTCTCAGAGGTCAGGAGCAGCAGCAGATGATGTGTATGTCCCGAATTTGTGGTACTACAGCAGGATGTCCTTCCTGGATGACCACATTGAGGCAAGGCCATCACTCTCCACTCTTCACCCCAGACTTCCCTGCAGCCAACCTGAGCCTTCTCTGGAGCAAGAGGAGGCAGCCATCCTGGATGATCCTGATTTGGCCATCTGGAGCCAGGTATAGTATTAAATGAAAATGTATTGGGATAAAATTAATGTTTGCCAAATATGTCAAGATGACAAACATAAACTATTTAGAGTTCCACAAGTGAAATCAAGATCTCTAGACATTAGTCTGCACTTAATTGGGTGCTAAATAGTCAATCTGATGTAGTTGTAAATTTTAGAAACTGATTTCAGGATTTACATTCTAATTGGTTCAATCATGATTATAAATTTGGAGGCAAAGATTAAAGCAACATATTAAACTATATCCCTTTTTCATACACAGGATGAAATCAGCCAGGAGGAGGGTCTGGAAACTGTCAGGCAGGAGGAGGAAGGACCCAGTGGCAGCCAGGAGGTGGCAGGGCCCAGTGGAAGGCAGGAGGTGGCAGGGCCCAGTGGCAGCCAGGAGGTGGCAGGGCCCAGTGGCAGGCAGGAGGTGGCAGGGCAAAGGAGAAGCACCAGATCACAGGTGCCTCCCATCCGATTTCCCAAAAGAGGCAGGAGGGACAGGACCACCAGTGAGGCAGCAATGGCCCTTATTAAAGAGGCCCATGCCACCCTCAAAGAGCCCACATCCCCTGAAGAGGCCATTGCCGGCCTAGTGGAGGCAAAGTTCAAGGTGATGAGCATGGAGCAACGCCTCCTATGTGAGCCCCTGCTCATCACCTTGCTCAACAAGGGGGTGATGGGAAAAATTACCCCCAATACAGCAATTTGTGAGGTGGCACAACTGTCCCAACCTCAACCTCCTCCTCCGCCTCCACCTTCTTCTTCTGCCCCACCCCCTTCTCCTCCACCTCCACCTTCTTCTTCTGCCCCACCCCCTTCTCCTCCACCTCCACCTTCTTCTTCTGCCCCACCCCCTTCTCCTCCACCTCCTCCTCCACCTTGTTCTTCCGCCCCACCCCCTTCTCCTCCACCTCCACCTTGTTCTTCTGCGCCACCCCCTTCTCCTCCACCTCCTCCTCCTCCTGACAGGAGTACCCCTCCAGTGGCCCAGCCTCCAGCCAAACGAAGAAGGAAGGCTGCAGGGAAGGCTTCAGGAAAGGTTGCAGGGAAGGTTGCCAGGAAGACGAGGAAGTGATGGCCTTGCTTCATTGTGGTCGGACAGAAGGCGTCCTGTTGTAGTACCACACACTTGGGACATATATCTCACCTGCTGCTGTTCCTGACCTCTGGGAGGCCAGCATCAGATTGTGCTCAGAAATGTTGGCCTTCTCTCAAGCTCCCAATTTTAGTGTCCACACAGGGTTGATGTGTGGTCTGGGGTCCCTGGGATGCACAAATGGCAGCAGGTTCTCCAGCGCTGCCTTCTCTTTATTTTATTTGAAACATGAATAAATGTTATTTTTGTTTAAGTTCATACTTGACTATGTGTATTTGTAAAAATGTAAAATCTAGCTTTGGAGTAAGCAGAGACATTTGACTGACAAAAAAAGGGACAGATAACAACCCCCGATAAAAAATAAAAGAATCTGATTTCACAAAAAGAGGGTGTAAAATTTAACAACTATATATTAAAATATTCAATGGGAGATCACTATCAAAACATTGCGAAATTAAAATTAACATCAGTTTGAAAAATATAAAAATGTTAAATATTCATAAAAACTTGCACGATATAATACACATAAATCTTCTTAAGAGCAGCATGAAAAAGGTTAAAAAAAGATAGTCATAACTCTGTGTGAATATCAGCAGCAAAAGAAGTTCTTTCGTTTTGATTAATGTAACATTCTAAAGAAGATTTCAATGCACAACATTTAAACGATGCAATAATTTCGAGTGTGACAAATGTGCTATCTCCATTACGAAGGCCTGTTTTACCAGAAGATGCACTCCCGTCTCATACTTGCTTCTGAGCATGCACGCTTTTGAAAGACTCGTTAAAGCATACACACGAACCATTTTCTCGTCGCAAAACAGGCCGACGAGAAACACGACGAGGAAATCTGGAATCCTGACGAGAAAATAGAGAGCAGGTTCTCTATTTTCTCGTCGAGATTCACTGCAATTTTCTCATCGTAAAACCATACACACGAACGTTTTTCTCGAGAAAAAAGCTCTCGCGGCACTTTTCTTGCCGGTTTTGGACGAGAAAATCGGTCGTGTGTACGAGGCTTTACTGTGAAGAAACCTTTCCATATTTGGAGATTAAATATTTTTTTCCTCTAGACGTAAAGAGTGCCCCCTTGTCCTCTGTGATGACCTGAAAGTGAATAACTCAACACCAAGTTCACTATATGGACCCCTTATGTATTTATACATGTTGATCATATCCCCCCTTAATCTCCTCTTCTCAAGAGTGAATAAATTCAGTTCCTCTAATCTTTCCTCATAGCTGAGCTCCTCCATGCCTCTTATCAGTTTGGTTGCCCTTCTCTGCACTTTCTCCAGTTCCCCGATATCCTTCTTGAGAATTGGTGCCCAAAACTGAACTGCATATTCCAGATGAGGTCTTACTAATGATTTGAACAGGGGCAAAATTATATCTCTCTCTCTGGAGTCCATACCTCTCTTAATACAAGAAAGGACTTTGCTCACTTTGGAAACCGCAGCTTGGCATTGCTTGCCATTATTGAGCTTATGATCTACCAAAACCCCCAGATCCTTCTTCACTACGGATTCCCCCAGTTGTACTCCCCCTAGTATGTATGATGCATTCATATTCTTAGCCCCCAAGTGCATAACTTTACATTTATCAACATTAAACCTCATCTGCCACATAGTCACCCAATTAGACAGAGCATTGAGGTCGGCTTGTAAATTGGAGACATCCTGTAAGGACGTTATTCCACTGCATAGCTTGGTGTCATCTGCAAAGACAGAAATGTTACTTTTGATCCCAGACCCAATATCATTTATAAAGATATTAAAAAGTAAGGGTCCCAGCACTGAACCTTGGTGTACATCATTAATATTCTTAGACCATTCAGAGTAAGAGTCATTAACCACTACTCTCTGAATTCTGTCTTTTAGCCAGTTTTCTATCCATTTACAAATTAATCTTTCCAAGCCTGTAGATTTTACTCTGAAAATGGAAAGGTGACTGAATGCAATGTGCAACATAAACAGTTCTTCTTCGGGAAACTTTCTTAACCACTTCGCTCCCCGAGGCCGTCATATGACGTCCTGGGCTTTGTGGGGCTATATCTGAATGATGCCTCCAGCTACAGGCATCATTCAGATATCGGCATTTTCAGCCAGCAATTCCCTACACCATAAGAATGATCATAGCCGCTGTTCCACCGCTTGATCGTTCTTACGGGCAGCGAAAGGGGATGTCCCCCCCCTCCCGCCACCCTCCGGTGCTTTTACAGACTCACCGCTGCGATCGGTGAGTCGGAGAACGGATCCGCCGACCTCGGATGTTCACCATAGAGATTTCCAGCAGACCAGATTCCCAGCCTAGAGGTGAGATGTGGGGTTTTATTGACCCCATATCTCACTGTAAAGATGTCCTGTCATGTCATATTCCTATTACAAGGGATGTTTACATTCCTTGTAATAGGAATAAAAGTGATCAAAAAGATTTTTTTTCTAAAAGTGTCAAAATATATTTTTTTTGTAAAATTAACAATAGAAAAAAAATAAAAAAAATTGAAAGTGCCCCTGTCCCCGTGTGCTCGCACGCAGAAGTGAACGCATACGTAAGTCACGCTCACATATGAAATATTGTCACGCCAACCAATACCAGCTGAAATGGTGCTAATAGTACTAATTCTACCACAGAAAAAATCCAATATTTTAAACTTTAACAGCAATTAAATTAGCATTTTTTAATTTATTCACTGGACCCTGCTGCCCCCAGAGCCCGCTGCCAGACAGAGCATACACCATCAATCTCATTATAGCCAAATCCCTGCTTGCATTGTAATTATTCATTTTAAAACTTTATTACACACAGAATTAATTGTTTTGTTTTCGGTAGCGTTCAGTGGGTGAGAGAAAAAAGATTAAATCCTACTTACTTAGGAAGCAGTGACCTATGATGCTCTTTAAGTCAAGCAAGGGTTCCATGGATTACGTAGAGATGTAAGTTTGGGGATTCCCTGCAGCTGCTCCCTGCAAGGTGAGTTCATAGAACAAGGGGTTAGTTTTTTGGCTGCAAGAGATTAGCTTTAGGGTTAGAGATCAGAGGACTTAATTTAAAGTATATCTTAGCCCAGGTTCACACTGGGGCTGCGGGAGTGAAGCCGTGCGAGTTCAGCTGAACTCGCACGATTTCACTCCTGCCTGTCAGTCCCGATTTCAGATCGATTACAGAGACATCTGACACAGATATCAATGTAAATCGCGGCTGAAATCGCAAAAAGTAGTACAGAAACTACTTTTTGAAATCGGTGCCATTGCCCGCAAATTGCGGCAAATTTTGCAGATTTGACATGCGATTTGACATGTCAAATCGCATGTCAAATCACATCAGTGTGAACCAGGGCTAAAGCCATTTTTAAAGCGGATGTCCGCCGAAAAAAATAACAATAAAGTCAGCAGCTACAAATACTGCAGCTGCTGACTTCTAATATTAGGACACTTACCTGTCCATGGCGCCCGCGATGTCGGCACCCGAAGCCGATCTGTCTCTCGGCTCTCGAGTGCTGCCGCCGCCATCTTCGGTAAGGGAATCAGGAAGTGAAGCCTTGAGGCTTCACTTCCTGGTTCCTTACTGCGCATGCGCGTGTCACGCTGTGCTATCCCACAGGTCCCTGCTGTCTTATGGGACCTGTGTGTCTCCCAGAAGACAGTGGGGGACGGGGACGGAATAGGCGCTGGACGTGGCGTAGATCACCTCAATCACCGAGGTGATCTATGTTTGGAAGTGGGAGCAAATACCTGTATTACACAGGTATCTGCTCCCTCCTCCCCCTGAAAGGTGCCAAATGTGGCACCGGAGGGGGGGGGGGATTCCAAAAAAGCGGAAGTTCAATTTTTGGGTGGAACTCCGCTTTAACTAGGTGAGGGTAAAGCTGAACTCTGGAATAAGCAAATATTGTCTAAATAAAAGAGACATGCACATTCTTGCTTGAATCTTGGTGTGCTTTGTGTATTTCTTTTAGATCTGTACAATAATACATTGTGAAACCCTTGTGCAGGAGCTTCCTGTAATAAGGCCTGGTGACTGCTGCTCTCTCTCCTGGTGCAGGGTGACTGGTCTTGTCTCTGCCCCCTCCTGTAGTTTTCTGCAGGCAGCATGTAGGGGTGGAGCCTACTGTAAGGTAACCAGATTTTCAAAATGAAATCCGGGGACATTATTTTTTTTTATTGGCAAATGGTAAAACTATTTTATAAGCATATTTTCCTCAAATGATATATGCAGTGTATGTGGTATGTAGTATGGGTTTTTGAAATGATTGTATGACATATACTTTATTTCTCACATGTCGTCCATGAGATAAAAAAAAAAGAAGATACTTCTTAGAATTTTTTGGGATATGACTACCAAATGTTAAGAAGATATGATAGAGAAAAAACGTTTCAATGCAACTTTTCGGGCAGCAAAGTGGTGTAGTGGATAACACTTTCGCCTAGCAGTAAAAAGGGTCGCTGGTTTGAATCCCAACCACGGCACTACCTGCCTGGAGTTTGCATGTTCTTCCTGTGCCTGCGTGGGTTTCCTCCGGGTGCTCCAGTTTCCTTCCACAATCCATGCATGCTGGTAGGTTGATTGACTTCTGTCTAAAATTGGCCCCAGTATAGGAATGTGAGTTAGGGACCTTAGATTGTAAGCTCCTTGAGGGTAGGGACTGATGTGAATGTACAATGTATATGTAAAGCGCTGCTTAAATTGTCAGCGCTATATAAGTACCTGAAATAATAATAATAATGCATATTTTGTATTTTATTCTTACCAAAGAATTGTGTTTCAACAATAACAATATAAAGCAAAAATTCAGAACAGCAAGAGCCCATTCACACAGGGGCGACATAACTCGTGCCGCGACTGTGCTGGGCGATCTGCAGACGACTTCAAAGGAGACTTCCAAAATGACTTCTGTATTGAAGTCAATGGAAGTCGCCCTGAAGTCGTCTTGAAGCAGTACAGGAACCTTTTTCTAAGTCGGAGCGACTTCAGTCGCTCCGCTTAGAACGGTTCCATTGTACAGAATGGGACACGACTCGTCAGGCGGCTGAGACGCCTGACGAGTCGCCCCTGTGTGAATGGGGTCTAAAGGATTGCATGGTAACAACACGTAGGATACCTTCGAACATAAATAATCAAATATTAATAGCTAACTGTTATAAAACTACAAATGTTAAAGGAAAAAAAGCAACATAAAATGCTAGTGGAGTTTTACAACATGTTGTACCTGTGGGCAGGCCTCCCCTTAGACTCTAGTGTACATTACAGGCCTCCCCTCAGACCACCGTCCAGAGCACTGTGTACATTACATTCCTCCCCTCATACCACTGTCCAGAGCACTGTGTAAATTACATTCCTCCCCTCAGACCACAGTCCAGAGCACTGAATGCATTACAGGCCTCCCCTCAGACCACAGTCCAGAGCACTGTGTACAATACATTACATTCCTCCCCTCATACCACTGTCCAGAGCACTGTGTGCATTACAGGCCTCCCCTCAGACCTCAGTCCAGAAGTGGTGCCGCCAATCCCGGGAAAAAAAACGGGGTTAGATTTGGTCCGGGGACAGTGTCCTCAATCCGGGGACTGTCCCTGGAAAACGGGGATGTCTGGTCAGCCTAGCCTACTGGGCCCTTCCTACATACACTTTTGCACTCTGCACAGGCTATGTTCAGCACAATGATAATTTCTTTTTTGTTTACAAACAATTTTTATTTTGTAGTGAAAGAAAGAACATACAATCAGATACAGAACATAATGTAACATTGGGGGATGTTTAGCTCAAGTGGTAAATGTGTTTTTAAGTGAGTTCACGGCCAACAGGAACTAAGGTTTAAGGGCATGGCAGCCCATTTTTATTAAAAGGATCAAAAATAAAAGTTCATACATAGGATTTCCCACACAGGGGTTCTTCTCCAGTAAACTCATACACAAAAGAAAATGCCAAGCCTCCTGGCTCCTAGGCTTACTTTGCCTTGCAGTTCCCAGCCTACTCCTGGTCTCAACAGGATTCTCCAGCCCCTGGGTTAGCTTACTGTCTCCCAGACTTCAGGACTTCCTACAGCCCCCTTGGACTTGCTAGTCGCCTCAGCTCTACCAGCCTCCCAGTCCGTCAGGCACGAAGTCCCCCCTCACCAGGGATGGAGTCGCACCCAGACAGACAGCTTTCCACACACAGGTCTGTCTTGATACAGCAACAGAAACAAGCTGCACACACTCCACCTTCCTCCCCTCACTGTTCTGACCAGTCCCTTGTTATATGGGCTGTGTGCACCTGAGCACACACCCTGCTGGCTGTCCATAAGACCCGGACACAGGGTTGGAGATCCTGTCCCAGTCAAGTCTCTTAAGGATCTCCAAACGACAGAGTCCCATACTAAACTAGCAAAACCTGGAGAAAACTGACAGAGCAGTTTTCTCCATTTAAACTCTACACTCTGTAGTCTTGCAGTCCGCAGATATGCAAACCCTGTGTCCCATTTACCTCCAACTTCATAGGGACAGAGCCTTGTTCTGTCACAATAGTCACTCACATATCAGTTGTAACCCAATCATATTTAGACCGATAATATGCACATAACAAGTGGCAGTTGGTTACAAGCAGCATTAATAATGTTTAACATACAGTAACCTGTGACTGACTGATCCAGTTACCTGATCTATCATGTAAACATAGAAGAAAAGTAAGAAGGTAGAACAGAAATAAAATCATAAGGAGGGGGTGGAGACACTGGCACTGGTCAGTGATGTAATATGTGTATGTATGCCACATCAACCTGAATCTTACAGACCATATGATGACCAAGAGGCCCACTTTCTGTCAAATACCGGCATAGTGCCAATCAGAGTGTGGTGGACTCTTTCCATAAGACGGATAGCTTTCATGCGGTCCCAGGGGACTGCCGGCGATCGCCAATGCAGCTCTATTGCCCAGTGTACTGCGCTGAAGAGCGTGTGGGTGAGTTTCTGAGTTGGAGGGGTGGCCTCTGGGAGTTCTGCAAAGAAAAGGCACATCTGATAGGTCAGGGTATAGTGAATCCCAGTGATCTGAGCGACCTTAGTAGCTATCTTTTTCCATAGGGGCTGAAGAACTCTGCAGCTCCAAAATATATGAAGATGTGTGCCTCTATCGGGGCAACCCCGAAAGCAGTTCCCTGGGACCAAGGGGCTAAATCTATTCAGCCTGGAGGGAGTATAAAACCAGCGGGTGTGGAGTTTTACCACTGTTTCCTTTACCGCCATAGATTTCGTACATTTGTGCATGTTTGATATCATTTCTACCCAAGTCTCAGGGGCTATTTCTAGACCTGTTTCTGCTTCCCAACTGAGCATTGCCTGTGATTTGATGGGGAGGTTACGTTCATTTAGATATTGATACATGGTTGAGATAGTTATTTTATCTCTAGAGGAGAACCTACACATGTGTTCAAAAGTATTGGTTGTATGCGTCGCCTCCCTGTGGTAGTGAGTAGAATAGAAATGTCGAAACTGTAAATACTTGTAGAACTCTGGTCAAGGTAGGGCATGTTTTTCTTGTAGAAAGGTGAAAGAGCTAAAGGGGGGTTCTTGGGTCAGAGCCTCAAGAGTGGTTAAGCCACTCTGTGTCCAGTGGGAAAAGTCTTGGGCAGTGTCTTGCAGCAGGAAACCTGAGGTCTGTGGGGAACCAGTGCATAGGATGTTTTATATAAGGACCACAGCTGTAGCGATTGGCCAACTACTCCATTCAATGGGTTCAGATCCTAGGGGCACAATTTCAACGCTACTTTTATGCAATAATAACTGTGTTTGCAAAGGCATTTGGTGTACATAAAGGGGATTTACACTCACGGGCCACACCTGTTCAATTGCTTGGTAACACAAATTGCTAATCAGCCAATTACATGGCAGCAACTCAATGCATTTAGACGTGGTGAAGACGACTTTCTGAAGTTAAAACCGAGCATCAGAATGGGGAAGAAAGGGGATTTAAGTGACTTTGAACGGGACATGGTTGTTGGTGCCAGGCGGGCTGATCTGAGTATTTCAAATACTGCTGATCTACTGGGATTTTCACGCACAACCATCTCTAGGGTTTACAAAAAAGAGAAAATATCCAGTGAGCAGCAGTTGTGTGCATGAAAATGCCTTGTTGATGTCAAAGGTTAGAGAAGAATGGGCAGACTGATTTGAGATGATAGTAAGGCAACAGTAACTCAAATAACTGCTTGTTACAACCAAGGTGTGCAGAATACCATCTCTGAACACACAACACATCAAACCTTGAAGCAGATGGGCTACAGCAGCAGAAGACCACACTAGGTGCCACTCTTGTTAGCTAAGAACAGAAAAATGAGGCTGCAATTCGCACAGACTCACCAAAATTGGACAATAGAAGATTGGAAAAAACGTTGCCTGGTCTGCTGAGTTTCAAATTCGGCAGCAACATTCAGATGGTAGGGTCAGAATTTGGCGTAAACAACATAAAAGCATGGATTCACCCTCCTTTGTATCAATGGTTCAGGCTGGTGGTGGTGGTGTAATGATGTGGGAGATATTTTCTTGGCACACTTTGGGCCCCTTAGTACCAATTGAGTATCGTTTAAACACCACGACCTACCTAAGTATTGTTGATAACCATGTCCATCCCTTTATGACTACAGTGTACCCATCTTCTGATGGCTCCTTCCAGCAGGATAATGCACCATGGCACACAGCTCAAATCATCTCACCACTGGTTTCTTGTACATGACAATGAGGTCACCTTACTCCAATGGCCTCCACAGTCACCAGTTCTCAATCCAATAGAGCACCTTTGGGATGTGGTGGAACGGGAGATTTGCATCATGGATGTGCAGCTGACAAATCTTCAGCAACTGTGTGATGCCATCATGTCAATATGGACCAAAATGTCTGAGGAATGTTTCCAACACCTTTTTGAATCTATGCCAGGATTAATTAAGGCAGTTCTGAAGGCAAAAGTGGGTCCAACCCAGTACTAGCAAGGTGTACCTAATAAAGTGGCAGGTGAGTGTATATCCTTTTGGCTATTATTGATAATATACTTAGATTAAAGTTTTTGTGACTTTTTTGTGGCGTCCCATTGGGGCGATTTCCCTTCACTTCCCATACCAAAGCATGGCAGTAAGTTAAAATAATCTCTCTAAAATTATGAGAATTTCCATCTTAGACATTTGTCAATTTGAACAGGTGTCCCCATTGGAAGTTTCTATTTCTATTCATGTTGCAAAGACAACTGTAAATTTCTGATATTTTACATCACGGTGGTCATCAGGACAAAAAGAGAAGGTAAATTGCCCCAAAAGGGGCACAAATAGCAATAAGACTTGACAAAGGTTTCAACACTTCCCTACTTCATCCAGGTGCAGCTACTCTTTAATCCAGAAAAAGAGTACCTTCAAGGAGGATGGAGTTACCGACAAGGTAAGTCTGTGGTCAGTGTATACAATGCCCTGTATGTCCAGGTTTGGGTACTGAAACCTTTAACATTAAGGCTCCATGCACACAGGATGCTCAAAAAAGTCTTTCTGAACGTCGGATTGCTGGCAGGAAAACGCTGCTTTAAAAACGCAATTTTATCAGCGTTTTGCATTGCCGTTAATGCATGTTTAGCGGCGCTAGCTTTAAGCCGCGTTTCTCTGCCTCTATTCAAAATCAATGGTTCCCTATGGGAGCCCATTGATTTGAATAGAAGTCGCACCAGAAGTCGGATCATCGTGATCCGACTTGCGGTGCGACTTGTGTGCTGAGGATGAAGGGGAACCCCGCCAAAATGAAAATAAATGGCGTGGGGTTCCCCCCACCGATGATACCAGACCCTTCAGTCTGGTATGGATTTTAAGGGGAACCCTCTTCGCCGAAAAAAGTGTGGGTCCCCCCTAAATCCATAGCAGACCCTTATCCAAGCACGCAGCCCGGCAGAACAGGAAAGGGGGTGGGGACGAGCAAGCGCCCCCCCCTCCTGAACCTTACCAGGCCGCATGCCCTCAACATGGGGGGGTAGGTGCTTCGGGGCAGGGGGGCCCTGCGCCCCCCACCCCAAAGCACCCTGTCCCCATGTTGATGAGGACAAGGGCCCCTACCCGACAACCCTGGCCGTTGGTTGTTGGGGTCTGCGGGCGGGGGCTTATCGGAATCTGGGAGCCCCCTTTAATAAGGGGGCCCCCAGATCCCGGCCCCCCACCCTATGTGAATGAGTATCAGGTATATAGTACCCCTACCCATTCACCTGGAAAAAAAGTGTCAAAAATAAAACACACTACAAAGGTTATTAAAATAATTTATTAGGCAGCTCCGGGGGTCTCTTCCGACTTCGGGGGTCTCTTCCTTCTTCTCCGCGTTCTCCGGTTCTTTTCCCGCTGTTTTCCCCAAAATGTATACTGCTCCATTTTTTGGATGAAAATAACCCAAATCAGTGTATATTATTTAGTCTTTAGGAAAGTTATAGAGTCCACCATCTATGGGATATATATATCTTAAAATCGATCAATCCTGATGTACTGACGTGGCCTATCTAATTTCTCTGGCCTGAAAATAGCAGAACAGTAGAAATATAACACAAATTACCCTTTTTAGGAAAGTAGACAGTCCAAGGTATTTAGTAAGAGGCATGGCAAGTTTTTTGAAGGTGTAATTTTCCATGACAATATTTTGGAAAATGGAGACATTTAAAAAATATATATGTAGCGGGGTCTTCAAAGTTAGTGGGATACACCTGGGGATAGAGAGACCCAGGTGTGTAATTATGTCAGGGATTAGACCCCTTTTTGTTATTCGTGGAGGATTGGGTGGTGTAATATTCTCCTTGGCCTGTGGGTGGCGGGGTACCTACAGGCTCGAGGTAGAATCACTACCACAGTGCTACCCTTTTTGTCCCTTCCTGGAGATGGTACGGCTGGGGCGGGGAACCCGTCGTGGTGTCGATGGGAGGAGATAAAAGGGGGAGACGCCCTCGCCACGAGGTTTTTTGGGGGATCATCTCTTCACGCACCCAGGCACCTTAGGCCTGGGTGCGGGCGGTTCAAGGTTCCGGCCTAGGCGCCCTAGGCCTGGCCGGAATGAAGATGGAGTCCATCCCAGGCACCTTCAGCCTGGGGTGAGGTACTATTGAGGAGGCCTGGGACCCGGTGACTCCGACTGGGTCCCGCGAGGGTGAAGTTGCTCCAGGGCGCCCCTTGCGAGGGGACCCGCATCTGAGGTGAGGAGGCTGGGGAGGTCACCCGTCCGAAGACCCGGTGCAGTGTCAACCCGGTGACGGATGGGCCTTCGGTAACTCCCTGATAGGGGCTACAGCGCAGCGGAGGAGCTTTAATCAAGACTCCTGCAACCCCTGGTCATAGCACAGGGAGTGTAGGGACTAGGAACCTGTACAGTGCCTCGACCTGCTCCCCCATCGTATCATGCCGTTGCATTTGACTGTATGTGGATATAACCTGAGTTTGGACTTTGATGGGTGTATGGACTCTGTTGATGGGAACAAAGGGAGATTCTGGCACGGAAGGACTGACCCTCATAACCAGCACACATTTGGCCCGAGGAAAAGATTGGTACTGGCCTTCACCTCACCCACAGCCATGGGGAGGACATGGGCCGTAGCGCACCTCACTCTGTCGCTCGACATACCCCTAGCTAAAGAGGTCGGGGTGAGGCCGCTACACGTGGGGGCTCGTGAGTCCGGGATGAAATGTGTGTTGACCCTGAGGTTTGGAACGGCTGTGTTTGAACTTTGCTGCCCGGAGGAGGTCCGAGCAGGTCGGCCATGTGATTGGCCAAAGTGCGTCCCTGTGCTCGAAGTCGTGGAAATTTCTCTGAAAAACCGGGAGAGGCCCATGCAGAAAGAGCGGGAAGAGGGAGGAGTCCAGCCGTGTGACGAACTACATGTGGGGACTTTTGCTGCACTGCGCCACGAGGCACCCCGTGACTGTACAATTCGTGGGCGGAGACTGAAGGAAGCCCGCGAAAACGTGCAAGTCGTGGGAGGAGTCTGGCCACGTGTGGAGATACACGTGGAGGCTCAGGCGCGAGGTGAGCGCGTGATGGAACAGCAGGTGGTCGGGATGGCCTCAAGCTCCCCGTGGATGCCGGTACCTTACCCCACGAAAATGACTGCATTTGCTGTGCCCATTACAGACACGGGGATAAGGCTCAGGCCCCGAGGACAGTTGGCTCTGTATTCATGCAGAGACACGGAGGCCCTCGGTGTGATCTGTCCCGGATGCTCGGGACTGGTGGTCCAACTGAAGCCGTTCGGGCGATGTGAAGCGTGCAAAGAATTTCTTTTTGAGGTTGAATCATCCACAGTAAGGCCCCGGGCCCTTCGCCTCAACTGCATCACAGGAATCGCCACTCCGGAGGGAGAGATCCAGGCCTTTGCGGAGGTTCCCGTGCGCGCTGACCAGGGCGATGGGACTGCCCAATCAGAGACTGAGAGAGGAAAATCCGAAGACACTGCTTCGGTCACTACAGACTCCCTGCTCCCACCTCCGAAGAGGAAAGTCGGCCTGGTACAGGCATCCTGTGGTCGAGCTTCACCCCGCCGCTTGCCTGGTCTGGATGGCGCCGGTAGAGAAGAGAGTCCCGGACATCCCAGTTCTTCAGAAGGTCCAGGTGAGCCAGGGGCTGGGACTGTGGTGTTGGTTGGAGGTGTCGGGGGTCCACAGTCGGTGGAGCCCGCAAGGGAGGGTAGCCTTCCGTCTACTAGAGACTACCTTCCCGCTGAGATGTATGACACCTCCGACCTAGAGTCATTGTCAGACTGTGGGGATGACGGAGAGATAGACGAACTGTTTCACCGGAAGGGCTGGGACAGACGCTCACTACCTGTGCTGAGTAAACCGCAGGATTCCCCCATGTCCATAGAAGACAGTACGCTCCGGGCGCAGGCCCCGGAGTTCCCGAGGAAATCTAGTCCTCGGGCCAACTTTCCTCATTCAACTACATCACCCGCTCTGATGGTGGGGATGCAGCGTGCTTCGTTGCGGGCACCAAAGACAAAGCAACCCGAGATGGTGAAGGTACCTCGGCACCCGGAGGCCATCGTGCAGCCAGGAGAAGGTGAGCGAGATGTGATGCCGCCTCTAGCCAGGTTGCAGAGACTTTTCTCCCAGAGAGTCGCCCGTGAATATGGGTGGGAGTACCCCTACTTGCCTCGGGACTTATTGTATGAAGTCGAGGTCCTGCGACCAAGGTGGTATGACGAGTTTGTATGGGTAAAGCTTAAAGTGCCCCATGCCAGGCGATACCTGTCATGTTCGCCGCCTGTGTCTAAAAAGTTCAAGGACTGCAGAGCTGATTGGAGACTTGGGCGCCATATTCATGCCGATAAGGTGCTCATCTGCAGGAAAGAAGGAGAGGATGTCGAGTATTCGGTGGAAGTGTTTGACGGGCACCTGAAGCCCCTGTTTCTGCCGGATCCAAGGTTCTACTTATAGGAGAAGTGAGCTCCTATCTTGTTGCTGTTGAAACTTTCTGGAAGAGGCATTCCCAGACGCCTAGAACTGTGCCCTACTTTTGTTTTGATTTGGGCTTTTCTTTTACTCACTGGAGACTTGGGAGCTGTTGTTTTTTTTCTCCCTTTTCTTCATGTGCCAAAGGCAGAGACTTTTGGGGTAGAGTCAGAGTAGGAAAGCAGGAAGAATGAAGATCTCACCAAGTGTCATTACCGCAGCGCTGTCACCAGGTGGCAGTGTTGTGCAACGGTTGCTTGAAATGTTACACATGCATTACTTACTTATTGGAGTGAGTGGGTCTCTCGGCTGACGGACCCACTCGTGCCAAGTTAACATAGAGTGTTAGGATGTGTTTTTTTTTGTTTCCCTTCTGCAGGAGATTCGTCGGTCAAGACTACTGAGTATGGGGTGGTTCTTAGACAGTGACGGGAGGGATTGTATATGTGTACATGACAGATGTTTTATACAAAAGTTTTAATGTTTTATAGTTCCCTTTCCCTGGAGCAGGTCTTGGCACACACAGTATCCAAAATTTGAGGGATAGCCTCTGGGGCCCACTTCATGTCACCACTCCTTGGGAGACATGGGTGTGCACCTGACGCTGGGGACCAGCGTCAAATCACAAGGGGGAGTGTGTAGCGGGGTCTTCAAAGTTAGTGGGATACACCTGGGGATAGAGAGACCCAGGTGTGTAATTATGTCAGGGATTAGACCCCTTTTTGTTATTCGTGGAGGATTGGGTGGTGCAATATTCTCCTTGGCCTGTGGGTGGCGGGGTACCTACAGGCTCGAGGTAGAATCACTACCACAGTGCTACCCTTTTTGTCCCTTCCTGGAGATGGTACGGCTGGGGCGGGGAACCCGCCGTGGTGTCGATGGGAGGAGATAAAAGGGGGAGACGCCCTCGCCACGAGGTTTTTTGGGGGATCATCTCTTCACGCACCCAGGCACCTTAGGCCTGGGTGCGGGCGGTTCAAGGTTCCGGCCTAGGCGCCCTAGGCCTGGCCGGAATGAAGATGGAGTCCATCCCAGGCACCTTCAGCCTGGGGTGAGGTACTATTGAGGAGGCCTGGGACCCGGTGACTCCGACTGGGTCCCGCGAGGGTGAAGTTGCTCCAGGGCGCCCCTTGCGAGGGGACCCGCATCTGAGGTGAGGAGGCTGGGGAGGTCACCCGTCCGAAGACCCGGTGCAGTGTCAACCCGGTGACGGATGGGCCTTCGGTAACTCCCTTGGAGGACATCTTCCCCTGATAGGGGCTACAGCGCAGCGGAGGAGCTTTAACCAAGACTCCTGCAACCCCTGGTCATAGCATAGGGAGTGTTGGGACTAGGAACCTGTACAGTGCCTCGACCTGCTCCCCCATCGTATCATGCCGTTGCATTTGACTGTATGTGGATATACGCAACAAACCTGAGTTTGGACTTTGATGGGTGTATGGACTCTGTTGATGGGAACAAAGGGAGATTCTGGCACGGAAGGACTGACCCTCATAACCAGCACACATTTGGCCCGAGGAAAAGATTGGTACTGGCCTTCACCTCACCCACAGCCATGGGGAGGACATGGGCCGTAGCGCACCTCACTCTGTCGCTCGACATACCCCTAGCTAAAGAGGTCGGGGTGAGGCCGCTACATATATATTTTTCAATTTTTTTTTACATACTGTCACCAGTGCAGTACAGCGTCATCATATAAATGGTTTGACGGTGATCAAGGACCCTGACTGGTGACAGTATGTAAAAAAAAACAAGTTAATGAAAAGTTTTATTACTTTTTTATTACATTTAAATTACACTTATTTCTAATGTATTTACATACTGTGACCAGAGCAATACAGCATTACCATAGTAGCACTGTACTACTCTGGGGAGGTGATCATGATTTTTTGATTTTTTTTATACTCTATGATTGCTTATAATTGTGAATATCCCTGTTATAAACAACTATTATTTTCAGAATTAAATCCATTCATTCATTGTGTACTATTGTGATTAGCTGTGATTGGCCACTGTTAATCACATGGTACAGATGGGCTGTAATTGGCCCTTTCTGTACCATGTGATTGCTGTGACCAATTGCAAAGACCATCACAATAATACACAATGAATGGAAGCCATCCATTAGGTACAATTGTCATATGATCTGTTGTGATTGCTCACAGTGATCACGTTACCGGTAGTGGCTCGGTACACCTATCTGTCATCCGCTGTGTCTGGTGGATACAGAAGGTGACAGATCGCACCACAGCGCGGCCTGTGGGGCGCGCGTAAGGTGCGATCCTGGAAGGACATCATATGACATCCACCCAGAATGGGAAAGCTCCTGTCCGGTCTATAGGTTAGTTAACCAAAAAAATTATAAATATAAAAATTATAACAGCCCTGATAAATGATCATTAGTTGACAGGCCAACTCCAAACACAGTACTTTTTTTCATAAAAAAACTAACAAAAAAACGTTGAATATTTGCTATTCTGTTTTTTTTTAACTTATTTAGCGTTTCTAAGCTCCATTGAGCTGGTTCTGGAAAGTACATCTGGGGCCCTACTTCTGTCTAGCCATGGCATCTAAATGCTGTGCCATTCACAAAGCACAGTGACCAGGCCTCTGATTAGGGTTGGCACCTTTTCTTTAAGCCAAACCCGAACACTTTAGTGGTGCATGGCAAAAAAAAATTGTAGTATACACTATAGGATTGTAAAGACCTGGGACACCTTTGGGTGCACTAAGGAAAGCAATAATGTGGCACGCTTTATTGGACAGTGTTACCTCCTATAACACAGGGGTCATTGTCACACCCCTTCATAAAATACGGGTCAGTGTTACCGCCTCCATAATTTAGGGGTCCCCCATAGAGGACCCCCATTAGGTCCCCTTATATCAGCACCCCACCTTAGAGACCTCTATTAGATCAGGGAACCCCCCATCAGTGTCCCCTGCCCCTAAAGACCCTCATTAGACTGCCTTACCGAGAGCCGTTTTGAGACAGGAAGTGCGGGAGCTGGAGTTTGGGGGCGGAGCGAAGCTGCTCTACTGTAGTGCTATTTTCCTTCTTTCCTTCCATTGTGTGGGGGATCTTGGAGAGAAGGCAAAGTAGAGGCAGGTGCTGCATCGCTGTGCCCAGTGTGTCGGCAGGACACAGGAATCAAAACACATCCAAACTTGTGCACTCACTCACAGGGCCGCTGTTAGGAATCATGGGGCCCCTCGCCCCCTGAGGGGGGGAAAAGAGGTGGGGGAGGGAGGTGAGAAAGGGTGAGAGGAGGAGGTAAGGGGGTGAGGAGGCAGAAGAGAGAGGGGATGAGAAAGAGAGAGGGGGAGGTGATTGGGGGTGTAAGGGGGAGTGGGTGAGAGAGAGAGAGAGGAGGGGTGGGAGAGAGAAGGGGGCTGAGAGGGAGGAGGGGTGAGAGAGAAAGGTGGTAAGAGAGGGGTTGGCCTGACACAGAGGGGGGTAGCTGACAGAGGGGGAGTAGCTGACACAGAGGGTACTAGCTGACAGAGAGGGGGGAGTAGCTGACAGAGGGGGTGGAGTAGCTGACAGAGGGGGAGTAGCTGACAGAGGGGGGTAGCTGACAGATAGGGGGAGTAGCTGACAGAGAGGGGGTAGCTGACAGAGAGGGGGTAGCTGACAGAGAGGGGGGTAGCTGACAGAGGGGGGGTAGCTGACAGAGGGGGGATGCTGAATGAGAGGGGGAGTAGCTGACAGAGGGGGGTAGCTGACAGGGGTGGAGCTGACAGGCAGGGGGTAGCTGACAGAGAGTGGGGGTAGCTGACAGGGGTGGAGCTGACAGAGGGGGGAGTAGCTGACTGGGAGGGGGGTAGCTGACAGAGGGGGTAGCTGACAGGGAAGGTTAGCTGACAGGGGAGGGTAGCTGACAGGGGGGTAGATGAGAGAGGGGGTAGCTGACAGAGGGGGGGGTAGCTGACAGAGGGGGGTAGCTGACAGAGGGGGTAGCTGACAGAGGGGGGATGCTGAATGAGAGGGGGAGTAGCTGACAGAGGGGGGTAGCTGACTTAGAAGGGAGTAGCTGACAGAGGGGGGAGTAGCTGACTAGCTGACAGAGGGGGGAGTAGCTGACAGAGGGGGGAGTAGCTGACAGAGGGGGGTAACTGACAGAGGGGGGTAGCTGACAGAGGGAGGGGGAGTAGCTGACAGAGAGGGGGGTAGTTGAAAGGGGGGTAGCAGACAGGGGGGGGGTAACTGACAGAGGGGGGATGCTGACAGAGGGAAGGTAGTTGACAGGGGTGGAGCTGACAGAGGGAGGGGAAGTAGCTAACTGAGAGGGGGTAGCTGACAGAGGGGGGTAGTTGACAGGGGGTAGTTGACAGGGGGGAGTTGACAGGGGGTAGCTGACAGGGGGGTAGCTGACAGGGGGGTAGTTGACAGGGAGGGTAGCTGACAGGGGGATGCTAAATGAGAGGGGGAGTAGCTGACTGAGAGGGGGGTAGCTGACAGGGGGGGTAGCTGACAGGGGGTAGCTGATAGGGGTGGAGCTAACAGAGGGGGGGAGTAGCTGATTGAGAGGGGAGTGTGGCTGATAGAGGGGGGAGTGGCTGACTGAGAGTGGCAGGCTGACAGAGGGGGTGAGAGGGCAAATGAGAAAGATACCTCAGTGAGGACTTGGAGACACAGCAGAACACACGCCAGGCAAGGAGGCGGGACTCCGGGAGGCTGCGATCACCCACAGTCCAGCCCCGCCTCCACATGTGACCAGGTCCACCCGGCCAATCACAGCCCCTCGTGTTCGCCGCCTGCACGTGACCTATTCAGCAAATCACAGGCTGAATAGGTATGCCTGCTGCCCATTGCTGAGCTTGGCTCGGAGGCGGAGCGCACAGGCAGTAATATATGTGTAATCCTGATGGTGGGCGCGGGAATCGGGATGCGCCGCTCTAGGTTGAACTGCTGCTATATGTGCCCGGGTTTCAGGCGGCTTGAAAACCGGGCACATGTGTCCAAACCCGGACTGTCCGGGTCAAAACCGGACAGGTGGCAACCCTTCCTCTGATGAAGTCAATCAACTAAATGAGTCCATGACACTGAAGCTTGTTTTTTTTTTCAATTTTATTTGTCCTAACTTCATGACTGTGAAATTGGTTGCACCTAGGTCAGGAAACAAGATGGGACAGTAACAGGAACCAACAGGGTCAGGATGCAGGTATTGCGGGCCACAAGAATACTGCTAATGATGTTCCAATGATCTGGACTTACACTATATTTTCTTTTTACAGAAAATACAGCTCATTTTAAAAAGTCTGTCTAGTGTCACTGTGAGCAATAAATCCATATCCATGATGTAAATGCATGAATGTCCATGTTCTGGCACAGAGGCATATAATTGGGCACAATTTTTTATGCAGAACCATGCACATGTGCATACAGAAGTGTTCAAGCTAGATTCTGGCTTTACAGGCTTGCACCATCTTCCTGTCAACATATCAAGATATCGAAAAGCCTTGAGGAGCTGACATTCCATTTATTTACCCCTGAGGTTAATTTACCCATTTTAATTTTATTTTATAGTTATACTTACTTTATGATGTAGGCTGGATGTCCACACACTCCATTTTACCTTCCTTACCATTTCTCTATTGTCTTGTATATCTCTATAATATGGAAATTCATAATATGGAAATGAGTGCAATGAAACAGTAGCAATGGCTGTATTTTTTATTCTGATGTTCATTTCTCAGTGCGTTTTCAGTGATATGGATGTTTTCTTCGTTCAATAGATTTTTATTTTTCAAATCAAATCATGTATAGATATCACATAACACATAGGTACATCATGACAAACGGTAATATCATGTATAACATATCACATTTTTTTCATCATAAAACATAGACTCAGCAACAAATCCTCTAAAGGTGTTTCAGATTGCAACTATGGGTCAAGGAACTCAAGTTATAAAATAACCCCTGGTAACTGGAAAGGAGAACAGTATGAAAAATGCACCCCAAACAGGATCATCCTGTGCCCCGGTCAGGCCCCCCCCCCAGCCCGCCACCCTTACATATACCCAATACCAGGTTACGAGGATTTTTAAATGAATAAAGCAATTATACTCATACTCTGAAGTGCACATCAATTTCAATTCATAGAGTTATTGAAACAACTACACAAGAGTTAATTACACCAAACCCTTGAATCATGTCTAATAACCTGAAGGTAAAAAAAATAAAAATAAAATAATTAAATATATAATAAATAAATAAATAAATAAGACGTAAAAAAGAAAAAGAAGAAATAGAAAAAGGAAAAAAGAGAAGAGAAGAGGGAAGAAATCATATGCCTAATGTGATGTTTTAGGAAATGGGGTGATCAGAGTTGTTCCCGACCACCAGAGAAATGCCACAGTAAACAGCCCAAGGTTCCCACACAGCTTCAAATTTAGGGATTGTATTTGCTAAACTTCTCTTGCGCCATAATCCAAGAGATTTTATTTTGCATTGCCAGCATGGAAACCCTGGGTTGCCTCCAAGATCTAGCAATAGTAAGTTTTGCCCCAAGTAGCATAAAGTGGATCAGCTTCCGAGTGGGTTTAGAGACGTTGGGAATACAGGCATTGAGGAGAGCAATAGAAGCAGACCTGGGAATCGAGCACTTAGTAACCTTGAATATGAGGTTAAAAAACCTCTTCCAGACTGACCTGATCCTAGGACATTCCCACTAGACATGCACCATTGAACCCAAGAGTTGGCAGCCTCAAAAGCAATAGGGATCCGATGCTGCGTAGATGGTCGCAAGCCTGGCTGGAGTCATATACCACCTCATAAGAACTTTCAAATTTGCTTCTATAAGGGAAGTGTTCAAAATACCTTGGAATGAGATAGAGCAAGCCTTTTGCCAGGTGCCCAGGTCCCAGTTTAGCTGGAGGTCATCCTCCCATGCTATCATATATGAGGATTTCATAGTTGGGCAAGTAAGCGAAGAGTAGATGACAGAAACACCTCACCTTTGTCCCACGGCCAACCCACACCAGAGATCATAGTCTGTAAATTTGGGAGGAAGAGGTTTCTCCTTCTAAATATCATTTAAGAATTGTGAAATCTGACCAAATCTAAGTTTTTCAGAATCCGGGAGGTCTAATTTACTTAGACAGTGAGACATGGTAATAGGACCCTGAGATGTAAAATATTGTCCTATCCGATATAGACCTTTGTTCGTCCACCAAGGCCATGGTATCCAATCCAGGGTAAAATTTGGGGTTATTAAAAATGTGTGCTAGCGGTTGTGCATCAGAAACTAGAGCAGGAAGAGAACGGAGTCTGTCCCAAAGGGCAAAGGATTGAGATAGGGAAGGGGATAAAATGGGTGGTCTCCGTTTTTGGGGGCACCAAAGTAGGTAGTCTAAGGAGAATCGGGGGACAGCCTGTTAGCCTGTTCCTCTAATAGTACCCAGTCCGTTTTTTCTTTCTTTGAGTAAATTACAGAAAACTGTGCAAGTCTAGCAGCTAAGAAGTAATTATATAAATGAGGCAATTCCACCCCCCCCCCCGTTTCCTATGTAAATAAAGAGTATTCTGGGGGATTCTGTAACCAGATTTGCCCCATACAAATTTGAGAATCTTACTTTGTAAAGACTGTATCTGGTCTTTCCTGATGGGAATGGGGAGGGAGCGAAATAGATACAAAATTCTAGGGAGTAAGGTCATTTTTATGGAGTTAACCCTGCCCAACCAAGATAGTTCATATCTGGCCCAATTTTTAAAATCTAAGATAAGTTTATGGAAAAGGGGTGGATAATTGCTTGCGTAAAGAGATTCCGTTCATGCAGTTAGGGAAATTCCTATATACTTGATAGAAGAAGGGCTCCATTCAAAATTGATTGACTGTTTGAGGAGGGAAACTGTGGATGACGGGAGGGATATATTTAGCGCCTGTGATTTGGTAAAATTAACCCGAAGCCCAGAAATTTTAGAGAAATCAGAAATGACTTTGTATAGGCTCGGGAGGGAAGTAATGGGAGAAGTAAGAAAGAGGAGTAAATCGTCCGCGAATAGTCCACATTTGTGCGTCTGATCCCCACAGGTTACCCCCTTTATGTCAGGATTTTGCCTAATGGCTATGGCCAGGGTTTCAATCGGTATGGCAAAAATAATAGGGGACAGTGGGCATCCCTGTCTCGTACCTCTGGCAATATTCATCGGGGAGGAATAATATCCCTGCAAACTGATTTGAGCTTTGGGTTGGGAATAAAGAGCTCTAATCACACCTATGAAACGTGGGCCAAAACCCCATCACTCCAGCAGGGAAAGGAGATACTGCCAGGACACAGAGTTGAAACCTTCTCCAGATCAAGTGCCAAAAGGAAACCCTGTTGTTTCTGACCTCCATCCCAATTTGACTGTAAAATGGAGACAATATCAATCGCCCTTCTCACTTGATCTGGGCCTTGTCTTCCCGGCATGAATCCAACCTGGTCCTTATGCATATATTTTGTAATAAAAGAGGAGAGGTGGTTAGCCAGAATTTTAGAAAGTATTTTTAAATCATTATTTATCAGCGAGATAGGGCAGTAGTTGGAAACTTCTTCGGGTTTTTATCCGGTTTAGATATGACTGTAATGTAAGCGGTATTGAGTTGCGTACCTAATTGGGAACCTTGAGTTTCAAAATGAAAAAAAATTGTCAAATGTGGGATAAGGGTGTCTGTGAATGCCTTGTAGTAGGGAACCGACAATCCATCAGGTCCCGGTGCAGACCCCGTTCTGAGCCCCTTAATAACCGCTGTCACCTCCTCAACAGAAAATGGAGTTTCAAGGATATCCCTATGTTCCACATCCAAGGATGGAATAGGAAGGCGTCCCTAGGTAAATGTGAAGGAGCGCTATAAAGTTTGGAATAAAACGTCCGAAATGCCTCGAGAATCTTCTCCGGGTTAGCTGTGGGTTCTTGTCCTGCAATTCGGATCTTAGGCATGGAATAAACCCTCGTTCTAGGGGACAATTTGGACGCTAACATCCGACCTATTTTTCCTGTCTGAGTATAAAATTTATTACTATTCCAGCGGAGAAATCTCTCCGCTTTTGTTGTGAGTACTAAATTGAGTTCCAGTCTTATCTTATCGATTTCAGCCAATAAGGATGGAGATGGATTATTTTTATGTTGTGTTCTCAGGGTCCTGTATGACTTCTCCAATCGCTCAATGTCTACTTCCCATTCCTTTTTGATTCGAGTGGAAATTTGAATAATCTTGCCTCTAATAAAGGCCTTATAGGCAGCCCACAGGGTTTCCGCGGAAATATCCTCTACATTATTTAAGCAGAAGTATTCTTGAAGAGCTTTATCAATTTCTGCCTTTGTGGTTGGGTTGGGTTCAGGGGCACCCCAGCCAGGGCGCCCCTGAAAAAAACAAAAACAAGACAAAAATTTGAGATTTTCAAAAAACCGACTGCATTGCAGTAACAAAAAAAAAGACATTAGATTTTGTTGTCCAGACCCACCGGAACCAGGTCTGTCAAGAGGGACCCCCAGTCCTCCCTCCCAAAGGAGACAGAGGAGTGAGGGTCCTGTCATTCAAACGTGGGGAGAGTACCCCATAGTAACGTGGGGAGAGTACCCCATAGGGCAAAAAGGAAAGGTGGCGGGGTCTGTCTCTATGTGAGAAGTGATCTCAAAGCGAGTGTGAAAGAGGACCTGGTTGATGGAGAGTGTGATGAGGCTGAAGCATTATGGGTGGAACTGCATACAGATGTGCGTAGTTCAAAGTTAATCATTGGAGTTTGTTATAGACCACCCAATGTTAATGAGGAGGTGGAGACTCAGCTCCTTGCACAGATGGAAAGGGCTGCAAGGGCTGGGACGGTGATAATAATGGGGGATTTTAACTACCCAGAAATTGACTGGAGTAATGGCACTGCTGGGACAGTTAAAGGGCAAAAATGTATAAGCCTATTGCAGGACAATTTTATGGTCCAGTTTATTGAGGCCCCAACTAGGAATGATGCTCTGTTGGACCTGGTAATCTCAAACCATGCAGAGCATATTACTAATGTTCAGATAAAGGAACACCTGGGTAGCAGTGACCATAACATGATTTCATTTGATGTTAGCTGTAAGCAAGAAATACATGCAGGAAGGATAAAAACACTTAATTTCAATAAAGCAAATTTTCCAAGGATGAGGGCTGCTCTCCAGGACTTAGACTGGGAGAGAATATTGGCATCAATGGGCACAGAACAGAAATGGGAATTCTTCAAAAAGACTGTTTGTGAACTCACTGCAAAGTATATTCCCATGGGCAATAAGTTTAAAAGGCTAAAAATAATAATAAAATGTGGCTCACAGTTAAAGTTAAAAAAGCTATAAACAATAAGAAAAGCGCTTTTAAAAAATATAAAAATGAAGGAACACTAGTGTCGTTTAAATGTTACAAAGAATATAACAGGATATGTAAAAAGGAAATCAAGGATGCAAAAATTCAAAACGAACGACAGATTGCAAAAGATAGTAGGACAAACCCCAAAAAATTCTTCAAATATATTAATAGTAAAAAGGTCAAGTCTGAGCATGTAGGCCCTTTACAAAATAATCTAGAGTGGGTGACTGGGGACAAAGAGAAGGCTAATTTATTAAATATTTTCTTCAGCTCTGTGTATACAATGGAGCATGGGGGAGTTCATGTCCATAATGGGGGTGGTAGTGACACAGCCCCAAATCCACAATGGCTCAAAAGTGATATGGTCCAGAAATATTTAGACAGAATAAAGGTGGATAAAGCACCTGGACCAGATGGCATACACCCACAGATCCTAAAAGAATTGACCTCTGTAATTTCAAAGCCATTGTATCTAATTTTTAGGGACTCATTAATGACAGGAATAGTACCACTGGATTGGCGCAGGGCCAATGTGGTGCCTATATTTAAAAAGGGAACAAAGTCTTTACCAAGTAACTATAGACCTGTTAGTTTAACTTCCATAGTTGGGAAGATACTGGAGAGATTAATAAAAGACCACATAGATGAGTTCTTGCTGGAAAAAAACTATTTAAGCAACAGACAGCATGGATTCATGAAAGACAGAAGTTGTCAGACAAACCTGATTTCTTTTTATGAAGAGGTAAGTAAAACCTTGGACAGAGGCGTGGCTGTGGACGTGGTATACTTGGATTTTGCAAAAGCGTTTGATACAGTTCTCCACACACGGCTCATGTGTAAGGTAAAGTCTACAGGATTGGAAATATCAGTTTGTAAATGGATAGAAAACTGGCTAAAAGACAGAATTCAGAGAGTAGTAGTTAATGATTCTTACTCTGAATGGTCTAAGGTTATCAGTGGTGTACCCCAAGGTTCAGTGCTGGGACCCTTACTTTTTAATATCTTTATAAATGATATTGGGTCTGAGATCAAAAGTAACATTTCTGTCTTTGCAGATGACACCAAGCTATGCAGTGGAATAACGTCCTTACAGGATGTCTCCAATTTACAAGCCGACCTCGATGCTCTGTCTAATTGGGCGACTATGTGGCAGATGAGGTTTAATGTTGATAAATGTAAAGTTATGCACTTGGGGGCTAATAATAGGAATGCATCATACATACTAGGGGGAATACAACTGGGGGATCCGTAGTGGAGAAGGATCTGGGGGTTTTGGTAGATTATAAACTCAATAATAACATGCAATGCCAAGCTGTGGTTTCCAAAGCGAGCAAAGTCCTTTCTTGTATTAAGAGAGGTATGGACTCCAGAGAGAGAGACATCATTTTGCCCCTGTACAAATCATTAGTAAGACCTCATCTGGAATACGCAGTTCAGTTTTGGGCACCAGTTCTCAAAAAGCATATCGGGGAACTGGAGAAAGTGCAGAGAAGGGCAACCAAACTGATAAGAGGCATGAAGGAGCTCAGCTATGAAGAAAGATTAGAGGAACTGAATTTATTCACTCTTGAGAAGAGGAGAATAAGGGGGGATATGATTAACATGTACAAATATATAAGGGGTCCATATAGTGAACTTGGTGATGAGTTATTCACTTTACGGTCAACACAGAGAACAAGGGGGCACTCTTTACGTCTAGAAGAAAAAAGATTTAATCTCCAAATGCGGAAAGGTTTCTTCACAGTAAGAGCTGTGAAAATGTGGAACAGACTCCCTGCAGAGGTGGTTCTGGCCAGCTCAGTAGATTGCTTTAAGAAAGGCCTGGATACTTTCCTAAATGTACATAATATAACTGAGTACTAACAGTTCTAGGTAAAGTTGATCCAGGGTAAATCCGATTGCCTCTCGGGGGATCAGGAAGGAATTTTTTCCCCTGCTGTAGCAAATTGGATCATGCTCTGCTGGGGTTTTTTGCCTTCCTCTGGATCAACTGTGGGTATAGAATTGGGTATATGGGATTGCACGATATTTTTTTATTTTATTTTAGTTATTTTTTTTATGGTTGAACTGGATGGACTTTGTCTTTTTTCAACCTGACTAACTATGTAAATATGTAACTATGTAACTATGAATTAGATTCTCCTAGGGGATAAAAAGAAAATGAAAAATGTAATAAAAACAACCGAATAATTGATACTAAATTTAACAGTTAATCTAATCCCCTAGTATAGATCCTTCCAGGCACCCTGAAGGTTCAAGGTGTAAGAGATAAAGTATATCAGCTGGGACCCTATCAAGTGGGACCATTGTCCTTAGCCTTCTTGGACCTTGACCTGGTCCACAGCGGAGATTGAGGGCTGGTAGGATTCGGTCTCTTTGAAGAATTCGGAACACTAAGAGAAGTGTCCATGTCAGCTTCCTCAGAAATTATCTTGAGATTCAATAATAGTCTTTCACCAACAGGAAAAGTGGAAAAATAATAATTATTCCCTGTATCAGTGAATTTCACTGCAAATGGAAATGCCCACTTATATTTTATGTCCTTTTGTATCAGGGCTAGGAGAAGAGGCTTCAGGGATCGTCTGCGTTGCATAGTAGAAGGAGAAAGGTCTGCGTATATTTGGACTGGGTGTCCCAGACACTGAACATTAGACATAGTACGCGCCTTCCTCATAACTTCTTCCTTTACTGCATAAAAGTGGGGTTTAGCTATTATGTCTCTCGGTAATCCATCCTTTCTGAGAGGTCCCAAAGCCCTATGGGCTCTATCCATTTCTAAGCGGTGTTGTGGAATATTTGGGATCAGGGATTGAATCACAATTTGTACCGCAGCTGGGATGTCAGTTATGGTTTCTGGAAGACCTCTGATACGGACGTTATATCGCCTGGACCTATTTTCTAAATCGTCAATCCTATTCATAGCCACATCCAATTGGTCTTGCACAAAGTGAATATGTTCTGAATTCTGGTTCGTGGCGGACACTGTTTGGTCAAGCTTACTTTCAATATTTTCAATTCTGGTCCCCAAATTCTGAAAATCAGCTTTTAATTCTCCTGTAATTTTAGCAGCTGTTTGTGAGAGCCCCCTATCAAGGAGTTCAGCCAGAACCTGATATAAAGCAGTCACAGAAAATGCAGAGGTTGCAGCCACTGCACTGACAGGAAAAGAGCCATCCTGACTAACAGTAATAGTTCCCATGGGGGTATGGCATAGTTCTCAAGAGTAATTTCCCTCAGAGGTTCTGTGGATATTATAGAGGAGGACAAGTTCAGCTGAGAGCTTTCAAGTGTCTGTGGGGGATATTGTAAAGTCACTTGTCCTATCAGGCACCCATCCCCTGAAATCACCTCAGCTCCACTGGCAATACGCTGCGCCGTGGGCGCCATCTTGGATTTTCGGACAAATTTTAAAACGGTAATATGCGGCTTTGAATCAATTCTAATAAGGCACTGAGTAGGTGGGATGGTGCCCGGGTGTCTGGGGGTGCCTCTGGTATCGGTGGTTCCACACACCAACCGTTTTATCTCAACTTACAGGCGCCGCTGGGCTGGGGTGGTAAGGAGCTCCTGGCTTAAGCAGCCATCTTTCGGGCTCTGCGCATGCGCCTCATTCCATCACCTTTCAATGTCCTCCCGCTGCCTCATACTCCGTATGTGGATGTTTTCTTACTTACCTTGTTGACCTAGTTCTAATACAACTTTAATGGGTATGTAAACCTTAAAGTGATATTAAAGCCTTGTTTTATTTTTATTTAAATGTAGCACTACCCCCGGAAGAGCTGCTGGTTTAGTTTGGGTCAGTACTCTGTTTGCAACCCCCTCAACTGGCTCAGACCCTCCCTTGGCACAACTGGTGTAACTAGCAATTGTGAGACCCACTGAATGCTGGGAACACAATTGTGCATGTATATAGATATATCACAATAACATGTAATAATATTGTTACCTTTCTCTGGTAGCAGTCCCTCAGAAAACAAAGATACTTCCAACAAAATGTTTTACTTAACCAAGGAGGGGTACTTTACTTGGTATGAGAAAAAGGGAACAGTAACACACATATGCATACAGTTGACTCAGCAGGGCCCTGCAAGGGTCAATAAAGATAAAGACAATAAAGGGTTTCTAAAACAATGTTAAATCTACTTATGATCTAATGAAACAAGTATAGTGCTCGTGAGATCCCCCTAGCGGGCAATACCACTCGATGTCCCGTAGTGTTCGTTCCAGTCAGGCCTGACAATATCACTACACAAGTTCCTCAATGGTGGGAGTCTTCGCTAGCAACATTGGTGCACGTTATACTTGTAATCCATAGGGGATGAATAAGCAACTAAACCTTCACAATGTTTATGAAAGTGAACTTTCAGTCAGTATAACTCTGTCTCAGTCTGCATAGTAACCACACGCTGCACTATGTCCTGATATACGTGTGGCGTACTATTCTGCTGCTGTTGGGCCTTCAAGAGCCACTGGGCCTAGAACAGTTGTATAATATAGGCAGATGCCCTCTCACCAGAACAGGCTTAGTCCACCTGTTTTGTTTCGCTGAAAGTGATTCAATCCATGGCCTCTCCGCAACATGCAGACTCCGGTCTCTCTCTCTCGCAGCTGTAGGTGTCTGCTGACGGACCGCTCCGGTATCTCGAAGCGCGAGCGGGTCTCACAGGAAAAGTCACCCATATATTATATATATTAACATCTATTTCATTTTTTTTGCAGATCTCCTGCAGGCTATTAGCATCTATTTCATTTTTCTTTTTTTTTTTCTTTTTTTGCATTAGAGCAGCCATTTCCTTTATTTCAGCAGATCTCCTGCAGACTATTAGCATCTATTTCATTTTTTTTTTTTTTTGCAGATTACTATTTATTTCCATCCGATCTCCTTCAGACTTTTAGCATTTATATATTTTTTTTTTTGCAGATCTCCTGCAGACTATTAGTATCTATTTCATTTTCTCATCAGATCTGCAGACTATAAGCATCTATTTCATTTTTTTTTTGCAGGTCTCCTGCATTTCCCTAGTCTAGTCTATTTCTAGTCTATTTTCTATTTCTATTCTAATCTTTTCTAATTGGAACTTGAATTAATTCTATACGAAATTCGAATGTCGGAACATGGTTTATTATAATCTTTTCTATTTGGTTGGAATAATTTCGAATCCGGTAGAAATATTATCGAATTTGGTTGAAATATTAACGAATGTGGATGAAATATTATCGAATCCGGTAGAAATATATTCGAATTTGGTTGAAATATTTTGAATGCGACCGATTTTTCGAATTCCAATTAGAAAAGATTAGAATAGAAATAGAAAATAGATTAGAAAAACAATAGAACAACAGAATAGAATATAGATACTATCTATTTCATTTAAAAAAAAAATTGCAGATTACTATTTGTTTCGGATGAGACCTGCAAAAAAAAAAAAAAATGAAATAGATCTTAATATACTGCAGAATATCTGATGGAAATAAATAGTAATCTGCAAAAAATCTGATTGAAATATTATCAAATCCGGTTGAAATTTTTTCGAATTCGGTTGAAATATTTTCGAATACGGTTGAAATAGTTTCGAATGCGGTTGAAATAATTTTGAATCATGTTGAAATAATTTCGAATCCGGTAGAAATATTTTCGAATTCAGTTGAAATATTTTCGAATGCGACCGATTTTTCGAATTCGGTCGAAAACGAAACGAAATCCGAAAACGAATTTAACAAATTTAACGATTCTAACTAAACAAAATTAATTAATTACTGAATTAAAACGAAACGAAACACATTTTTTCCTTTTGCACATATCTAGTGTGCACCCCAAAGCTCAAAGCCCTTCTCCGAACAAAGTCCCTGCCCCCCAACCCTGCCCTTCCTTGGGGGGAAGAAGTAAAACGGCACCAAATATTGGATGTAAGGTTTACAAATGTGTAATACAAACAGTACAGTACTCACAAACATGGTGCACCCCCCAATCCACAGCTCACCTCTTCTTCCCTTGTCCTCAGCTCACCTATGCACCCCACCATCCACGGCTCACCTCTGCACACCCAAGCCCACAACTCATCTTTGTACCCCCTGTTAACATCCTACCTCTGCACCCCCACCACTAGGGATGAGCCAAACACCCCCCGGTTCGGTTTGCATCCAGAACATGCGAACGGACCGAATGTTTATGCGAACTTTAGAACACCGTTAAAGTCTATGGGACTCGAACGTGAGAAATCAAAAGTGCAAATTTTAAAGGCTAATATGCAAGTTATTGTCCTAAAAAGGGTTTGGGGACCCGGGTCCTGCCCCAGGGTACATGTATCAATGCAAAAAAAGTTTTAAAAACTGCAGTTTTTTCGAGAGCAGTGATTTTAATATGCTAAAAGTGAAAAAATAAAATTAAAATATTCCTTTAAGTATGCCTGCAAAGTGACACGTATTTCCCGTGTTTAGAACTGTCCCTGCACAAAATGACATTTCTAAAGGAATAAAAGTCATTTAAAACTGCTTGCGGCTTTAATGTAATGTCTGGTCCCGACAATATGGATGAAAATCATTGAGAAAAAGGGCCCCCCCAGCCCATTACCAGCCCCTTTGGGTCTTGTATGGATATTAAGGGGAACCCCACACCCAAATTAAAAAAAGGAAAGGCGTGTGGCCCCCAGGCCCTATATACTCTGAACAGCAGTATACAGGCTGTGCAAACAAGACAGGGACTGTAGGTTTGTCCTTAAGTATAATATGTTTGTCATTTTGAACTGATACATTTTTAAAGTGTAGCTCCAGCCAAAAAATCTATTTTTAAGCTTTTTGGAAAACAAAGGGAAGGGTTATCACCCCTATAACATTTCTTTTGTTGTCTGTGCACCTGTTCAGAAGATTTCACCTCACTTTTTGTCCCAATGACAATTGGATTTTGAAAATTTGGGGTTTTTAGGGAAACAAGGATAAAGCATCAGTGGAGAGGAGACACGTTTTTCTCATAATAACTCTTACATGAGAGAGTTTCCCTTCCTAGGGGTAGATTTCCCTCACTTCCTTTTGTCTCCCTCCGTTTGTAAGTAGGAGTCGGTTGAAAGTCGGGTGTTTGAAAGTAGGGGCCTGCAGTATATACTCTGCAGAAATTTGGACCTTAGGTGTTGGTGTTGCCACAACACTGTAAGCCCTCACAGTTACTCTTGGTGGGTGCAGGAAGGGGACCTGCTGTGAAATATTAGATCAAGAATTGTAATTACATGCCCCTGTTGAACAGGGTCAGAAAAATTGGGGCTTTGGTGGTGGACGGTGTGGTGGTGTTGCCACAACACTGTAAGGCCTCACAGTTACTCTTGGTGGGTGCAGGAACGGGCCCTGCTGTGAAATATTAGATCAAGAATTGTAATTACAAGCCCCTGTTGAACATGGTCAGAAAAATTGGGCCTTTGGTGGTGGACGGTGTGGTGATGTTGCCACAGCACTGTAAGCCCTCACAGTTACTCTTGGTGGGCGCAGAAACTGGCCCAGCTGTGAAATATTAGATCAAGAATTGTAATTACATGCCCCTGTTGAACAGGGTCAGAAAAATTGGGCCTTTGGTGGTGGACAGTGTGGTGGTGTTGCCACAACACTGTAAGGCCTCACAGTTAAGCCTCGTACACACGACCGAGAATCTCGTCAAGAAAAAACACGTCGTTTTTCTTGACGAGATTCTTGGACAAGAAACTTGTCCCGGCCGAGTGTACAGACGCTCCATTCAAAGAACCCGCGGTTCTTTGAATGGAGCGAACGCAGTGATGTCATTGACTACGACGAGCGTGCGCTCGTCACATTCGATGCCGTCGCCGCCATCTTGCTACACCCTACCTATGCCTAGGAAGCTGCCGCGAATGCGTCAAAATCATTTTGAGCATGCGCGAGTTTCCACGGCGAAAGGTAAGTGTACACACACACACTTTTTTCGTCGAGAAACATGCTGACAAGAATCTCGACGAGAAAATAGAGAGCAGGTTCTCTATTTTTCTCGTCGAGATTCTTGTCGGTTTTCTTGACGAGAAACCTGATAGCCGCGTATACACGACCGAGTTGCTCGACAAGAAAGCTCTGTCAGCAAGTTTCTTGCTGGTTCTTGCCGAGAAACTCGGTCGTGTGCCACAACACTGTAAGGCCTCACAGTTACTCTTGGTGGGCGCAGGAACGGGCCCTGCTGTGAAATATTAGATCAAGAATTTTAATTACAAGCCCCTGTTGAACAGGGGCAGAAAAATTGGACCTTAGACACTGGTGCTGGTAACACAACACTGCAACTCCTCACAGATACTATAGTTGGAGCGCAGGAATGAGCCCTGCTGCAAAGTATTACAGCAAAAATTGTAATTGCACGCTCCTGTTAAACAGGGGCAGAAAAATTGGGCCTTAGGCACTGGTGCTGGTGCCACAACACTGCAATCCCTCACAGATACTCTACTTGGAGCGCAGGAACAGGGTTGCCAACTTTCAGTAAATTTACGAACAGTTTGTAAAATCCGTACTTTTTGCATCTGTCCTTGAATGTCTATTACGGACATGTAGGCTGCATGTCCATAACTGACATTCATGGACAGATGCAACCATTTTGGATTTTACAAACTGTTTGTAAATTTACTGAAAGTTGGCAACCCTGCGCAGGTATGAGCCCTGCTGTAAAGTATTGCAGCAAAAATTGTAATTGCACGCTCCTGTTAAACAGGGGCAGAAAAATTGGGCCTTAGCCACTGGTGGCAGTGCCCAGAACCAAAAATGTTCTTACAAGCTATCAACATGAACATTGAGGAGGAAGAGGATAGTCACACAGCATAACAGGATAGTCACTCAGCATCAGCATAGGCAGTCTTGAAGGGATCTCACATTGAAAAAAAAAATATTCGGTTACATCTGCATCAGGTGCTTGGTAGCTGGTGATCCAAGACTGGTTGTTTTTATGAAGGTCAGCCAATCGACTGAGTCGGTAGACAGGCGCACCCTGTGATCGGTTACAAAGCCTCCAGCAGCACTGAATGTGCGTTCCGAAAGAACGCTGGATGCAGGACAAGCCAGCAGCTCAATTGCATACTGTTCAAGCTCTGGCCAGTGATCCATCCTCAAGACCCAGTAACCCAGAGGATTTTCAGTGGGAAAGGTGTCCAAGTCTGATCTTGCCCCTAGGTATTCCTGCACCATGTAAATCAGACGCTGGCGATGGTTGCTGGAACCGATCAGACCTTGGGGCTGCGGACTAAAAAATTGTCTGAACGCCTGAGCAACACGTTGTCTAGGACCAGAAATTTGTAACCTACCAAGCTCTGGAAACGCGCTGCACAAACCTTTCTGCAAGGCCTCCCGAAGATGTTTCATCCTCTGCTCCCTCTGCGACGGCTGGATAAGGTCTGCAACCTTACCCTTGTAACGTGGATCAAGGAGGGTTGCCAGCCAATAATGATCCCTCTCCTTGATACCGAGAATACGGGGATCCTTTTGCAGGCTTTGCAGGATCAGGGAGGTCATGCAGTGTAGGTTTGCTGAGGCATTCGGTCCACTGGGTCACTAAGGATTACATGATCCGCAGCCACCTCCTCCCAGCCACGTACAAGTCCATTGGTTTCTGGGGACTGTAAATGATCCCTTGAAGACTGCTGCTGATGCTAATTGCTAGGCTCCACCTCCATGCTGACACAATTCTCCTCCTCCTCCTCTTCCTGTGTGATCGGCGGGCCCGCAGGAACACTGTCTGGATAAAGGGGGCCTTGAGAGGTAAGGAAATCCTCCTCTTCATCCCTCTGTTCTGCCTCAAGTGCCCTGTCCATCATTCCACCCAGCGTGTGCTCCAACAGGTGGACAAGAGGGACAGTGTCACTGATGCCTGCACTGTCACTGCTCACCATCCTCATGGCCTCCTCAAATGGTGACAGGACAGTGCATGCATCCCTGATCATGACCCACTGGCGTGACAAAAAAAACAAGCTCCCCTGACCCTGTCCTGGTGCCATAGTCGCACAGGTACTCATTGATGGCCCTCTGCTGCATGTTCAGCCGCTGCAGCATGGCCAACGTTGAGTTCCACCTGGTGGTCATGTCACAGATTAGACAGTTCTTGGGCAGGTTGTATTCCTTTTGGAGGTCAGCCAGCCGAGCATTGGCATTATATGACCGGCGGAAATGCACACAGACTTTCCTGGCCTGCCTCAGGACAACCTTGAAACCCCGGGTACCTGCCCAAAAACCTCTGCACCACCAAGTTAAGGACATGAGCCAAACAGGGCACATGGGTCAGCTGTCCCTGTCCGAGGGCAAAGAGGAGGTTGGTGCCATTGTCGCAAACCACCATTCCTGGCTTAAGCTGGCGTGGCGTCAACCACCTCTGAGCCTGCCCTTGCAGAGCTGACAGAATCTCTGCCCCAGTGTGGCTCCTGTCCCCCAAGCACACCAGCTCAAACACCGCATGGCATCTTTTTGCCTGCGTACTTGCGTAGCCCCTTGAACGCCTATGGAGCACCGCTGGTACCGAGGACAAATCAGCAGAGGAAGAGGCCATGGAGGAAGAAGAAGAGGAGGGGGTGGAGGAGAGAGGTGTGTCAGAATCACCACTAGTAGCATTTTGGAGGTGTGGTGGCGGAACAACCTCCAACACTACTGCACCCTGTTCTGCATCTTTCCCAGCTGCCAGCAGAGTCACCCAGTGCGCCGTGAAAGATAGGTAACATCCCTGTCCATGCCTGCTGGACCATGAGTCAGCGGTAATATGCACCTTACCGCTGACCACCCTGTCCGGAGAGGCCAAGACATTGCCTTCCACATGCCGGTAGAGAGCCGGAATCGCCTTCCGTGAAAAAAATGGCGTTTGGGAACCTGCCACTGAGGTACCGCACATTCCACAAACTCACGGAAAGGGGCAAAGTCTACCAACTGAAAAGGCAGCAGTTGAAGTGCTAGCAATTTAGCCAAGCTAGCATTCAACCGCTGGGCATGTGGATGGCTGGGAGCGAATTTCTTTCGCTGGTGTAGCAACTGGGGCAGGGAAATTTGCCTGGTACAATCGGACGTTGGTGTACCAATAGCAGATTGCCCGCAAGTACTTGGCAGTGACACACCTAATTCTACACCTTCATTCCTCTCAGTGCAGGTTTCAGAGAGGACTGAAGGTATAGTGGGGTTGGAGATCCCAGCTGATGAGGAGCAAGGAGAGGTCTGCTTTGTTCTTTGGTGTGGGTCTTTTATGTACGCTTGCCAACGGACTGCATGGCAGGTCGACATATGTCTGGTCAAGCATGTGGTGCCCAAGCGGCTGATGTTTTGGCCATGCGAGATACGCTTCAGACATATGTTGCAAATAGCAACGGTGCGATCTGCTGCACACGTCTCAAAAAAGGCCCACACCAAAGAACTTTTGGAAAAACACGTAGCGACAGCAGTGCCCTGCACATGCGGAGCTCTGTGGTGTGATGCATTTGGTTGGCTGCCCTTAAGCTGGCTCCTGGAGGGCATCCTGCCTCGTTGGAGATGTGCCTCCTCCTCTCTCCTATCAGGCACCCACGTAGAGTCAGTGACCTCATCATCCCCTCCCTCCTCGTCACTGGAGCAAACCTGGCTGTATGCTGTAGCTGGGGGAACATGACTGCCAGTATCCTGTCCTTCTTGGGCACCCCCTCTCTCTGGGCTCATGTTGCTGCCTTCCTCAAGCTGGGTACCATCATCGGACCCTTCAAAACGCTGCGCATCCTCCTGCAGCATGTACCCAACACTGTGGTCAAGTTTGGGGGACTTCTCAGGACATGGTGGGGCTAGGGAAGGAGTGACTGGTGCCATTGAGCTGATGGCTGACAAAGTATCCTGAGCCTGGGTGAGAGAGGATGAGAAGGATGAGGATGGCTTGGTCCTCCACTCTACCAACTCTTCTGCATGTTGCGGCTCAACACGGCCAGCTGCAGAAAAAAAGGACAAGCGTGCCCCACGGCCACGTGCTGATGAGGATGCACCATGTCCACGAACAGCACTGTTGCCTCTAGACACAGAGCCTGCTTGCCCTATTTTATTGGCCTGTGAGTGTCTGCCTCTCCTTGTTGGCCTTCCAGACATACTGTATTTGATGTATTGGAATAGGTACACAAGGAATTGTCTGCAGTCAGCTTTAGCTGCACACTGTGCCCAGTATACAGTACACTGACTTAATATACTGCAGGTTAGCTCAATCATCTGCCTGTATTATAAGGAAGAGAACATGAATTGGCTCAGAGGAGGGCTGGCGACCTTAGGCCTGGGGGGCAAGTCCAGTCAAGTGGCCCATTGAACCGCCGAATCAGCTCACCATCCATGGCCCACCTGGTTTTTCAATGCAGCCTCACCAGTGCCCATCAGTGCAGCCAACTCCAGTGCCCATCAATGCAGCCTGATCACTGGGGCAGGTTACATGAGGTGTATGGGGGGGAGATGGGGGGTCAGCTAGGGGTGTCAGGGTCTCTCACCTCAGCAATCTCAGCTCAGCAGGTCCTTGCACGCCACGGTCTCCTGGGGGGGTAACGCTCCTGATCCTGGGGTCAAGTTGCAGCCAGCGCCTAGCCCTGCGTCCCGACTCCCTGGCACGCCCTGCCTCTGCCTGCTTCCAAGAATCCGGTCCCAGGGAGTTGTAGTTTCCTCTGCGCTGCTGTGTTTTCCACCCACCAGAAGCTTGAGTGCGGACTACAACTCCCGGAATGCAACAGCTAGTGGTCGGACACCGTGGCCATGCCCCCGGCCGACTTCCTAGACCAGAGTAAAAAAGAAAATGGTAGCGGGCAGCGGCTGCCGGCCATTTTGAACATAAGTTAGGGCGGCCTGGGAGGCAATTGCCACCCTGCCCCCTGGCCCAGCCCCCCCCCCCCGAATTGGCTGCAGTCAGCTTTACCTGCACACTGTGCCCAGTATACAGTACACTGACTTTATATACTGCAGGTTAGCTCAATCAACTGCCTGTATTATTAGGAATAGAACAGGAATTGTCTGCAGTCAGCTTTACCTGCACACTGTGCCCAGTATACAGTACACTGACTTACTATACTGCAGGTTAGCTCAATCAACTGCCAGTATTATTAGGAAGAGAACATGAATTGGCTGCAGTCAGCTTTACCTGCACACTGTGCCCAGTATACAGTACACTGACTTAATATACTGCAGGTTAGCTCAATCAACTGCCTGTATTATTAGGAAGAGAACAGGATTGGCTGCAGTCAGATTTACCTGCACACTGTGCCCAGTATACAGTACACTGACTTAATATACCGCAGGTTAGCTCAATCAACTGCCTGCCTGTATTATTAGGAAGAGAACAGGAATGGTCTGCAGTCAGCTTTTTTTTGTCATAAAGAATTTATCGAATAATTCAATGGATGGTACAGAAGTATCAAGAGCAAAAACAAACAAGAAGGCTGCAGCTCCAACTAGAGTACACCTCCCGATATACAATCCAGATAAAGCCCATGAGGTATTCCAAACTAGACATGTGCAATTAGTTTCGTACGAATCGAAAATTCGTACAAATTTTTCGAAATTCGTACATTTGTTCGAATCCGAATTACGAATTTTTACGGATACGAATTCTGTACGAAATACGAAGTTTCGTTTACGAAGTTTCGTTTACGAATTTCGGCTCCAAATTGAAAAGATTCGACATTATAGAGAGAAAAGATTCGACATAGAGAGAAAAGATTTGACATTATAGAGAGAAAAGATTTGACATAGAGAGAAAAGATTCGACATTATAGAGAGAAAAGATTTGACATTATAGAGAGAAAAGATTCGACATTATAGAGAGAAGATTGCTGCTGGAATTGGGTGGGGGAAGTACATTTCCAGTCGAATCATTTGTTCGTTCCGGTCGAATCGTTCGTTATACGCGTCGTACGAAATTCGCATTTCGTACGAATCCGAATTGAATTCCGTACACGAATTACAATTTTTTTTTAATACGGAACGGAACGTAACAAATTTTTCGACGGCTCCCATGTCTATTCCAAACACACACTGTAATCAACTTTCCTAACATGGAAATACATAAGGCGTACATGAGGATGTTGTTGCGGGATCATGTCTTTATGAGTGAAATCGGGTGCCTATAGTCCCGCCAAAGTTGTTAGAGGTCGGAGCCTCAGTCAAAGTTCCCTGTCCTACTTCTGATTGATCGCCTAACATGAAAAAAATGGGAGAAAGGGCCAACTGTAAGTAAGCCCATCATCCCAAACTCTCCACTCCATCGGGGTTAGTTACGAGAAAAAAGGGAGGAAAAAGAAAGAAGGTGTAAAGGAAAAGAGATGGAGCAGGAGGGAGGAAGGGGTAGGGAAAGGGAAGAAGTGTATTGGAAGGCAGATGCCAGGAGAGAGGATGGGGAGACCACCAGCTACCCTCTCCATCTACTTCTGATATTGGATATGTGGAAGCTCATAGGTCCCAATGCTCTCAGTTTTAGGTCCATATAGAGCACCGCCGAGCATTCCCGGCTAACCGTTATCCTGCATCAGGTCTTGGTATCCTAAAGAGTTCCGATATTTAAACCAGGCTTCCCATATATTAGAGAAGCTGGAAATCCTATCTTGTGCAGTGTAAATCAGCTCCTCTATCGTTGCAATGTGATTGATGTGTGTCACCCATTCTTTCATGGTGGGCGGCGATGCAGCTCTCCAATGGACTGGCAAGCATAACCTGGCAGCGTTGATCATGTGCATCGCCACAGACTTATAGTATCTTTTTCTGGAAATTTTGGAAAGATGAAGAAGGTATTGTGCTGGTGAAAACTCCAGCAGTAGCAAAGAGATCGCAGTTGTTGCATCATGTACTCTATGCCAGTATGGCTGAATCAGTGGGCACTCCCACCAAATATGGAGGAATGTGCCCAAGTCCTGTCCACATCTCCAGCACCGATCTGTCACAGTCGGGAAGAATTTATAAAGGAGATCAGGTGTCCTGTACCACCGCGTTTTAATCTTGTACCCATTTTCCTGGGTATTCACATTCAACGATCCCTTGTGGATATACCAATGAACCCACTCCCAGCTCTTTTTCTCGATCACCGCATCCAGCTGGGTCTCCCAAAAGGCATGCTCCACGTGCATAGAAGCGTAGGGTTTCTTAAACATTGAGGAATAGAGCACCGAGATCACATGCCTCTGGGGAGACAAGCTAGAACACAGCGACTCAAAAACAGTAGGTGCTTTTGCGAAGCTTTCTCTAATCGTCGGGTTGTCAAGAAAGTGTTTCAACTGAAAGTAAGCCAAAAAAGGGAAAGATTTGGTCAAAGATAATACAGCAAGCTCTCTCTGATGAAGAAACCTGCCTCTAGAGAAGAAATGTATGGCTTGTATTTCTGCATAGGGCCATTCCGCCCCCAGGTAAGCCCCTTCCATCCCAGGCTGGAATCCTGGATTGCCTCTTATGGGAGTGATCGCACACTTTTTAGCTGAGATTGCGTGAACTCCACAGGCCTTTTCAAAGGCCATGAGAGTTGCACCAACACGAGGGTGAGACTGAATGCTAGATGTTAAGTGTTTCTTAGAGTACCAGGGAACTGACCTAAGCTCAGCCCCTGTAATCAGATATTCCAAGAGTACCCACCCTTTGCATCGAACATGCACCCGCCAATCCACCACCCGAGCTAAATGGACAGCCCAATAGTATCTCTGTATGTCCGGGAGGCCGATGCCCCCTCAGATTTTGGCAGCACTAGTTTCGCCTAGCTAATTCACGCCACCTTGGATCCCCATAGAAACGCCCTACACATTCTCTTATATGCCCCAAAGAAGGAGGGTGGCAGATAGATCAGGATCGTTTGCAGTTTATATAAAATGCGGGGAAGCACCGTAATTTTTAAGATTGCAGCTCAGCCGAACCAGGAGATCGTGGGCACATCCCACCGAAGGAGGTCCTGTTGTATAGCTTTGAGCTCAGCTAAAAAGTTTTTGTCGTATAGATCCGCTAGCTTTCCAGGTAGCTGGATACCCAAGTAGGTAATGGCTTTCGTCTTCCAATGGAAGAAAATTTTTCCTGATTTTCCTGATGTGCAAGGTTAGAGGGCAACGAAATGTTGAGTGCAAATGATTTTGAATAATTAATTTTTAGGTTTGAAATGAGTCGAAATTGTTCAAGGACTTCCATCAAGTTCAGCAAGGATGTCAAAGGGGATGAAAGAAAAAGCAGAATATTCGGATTTGCACGGATGCAACGCAAGAAAGGTTCTAAGGTGAGGATATACAGAAGGGGGGAAAGGGGGCAGCCTTGTCTGGTGCTATTATGGATGGGGAGGCCTCTGACAGGTGACCATTGACCTGGACTCTAGCTGTCGGAGTCGTGTATAAAGCCCGCATACAGTTCCCCAAACCGAGGGCTTCCAGTACTGCATCCATATAGTCCCAGGCCACTCGGTCGAAGGCCTCCTCCGCATCCATTGCCAGAAAAAAGCCTTCACGTTGGGAGGAAGTGAGCCAGTGATGTAGGTTGAGCGCATTAATGGTATTATCCCTGGCCTCTCTGCCAGGGACAAAGCCCACTTGGTCAAGACCCACTCAGGCCGGCACATTATAGGACAGTCGGTTTGCAAGGATTTTGGAGAATAATTTCACGTCCACATTTAGGAGTGAATGAAGAAAATTAGTGAGGACAGCCGCACTCCAATCCAACGTATATTTATTCAGGCAAAACAGGCACTACAAAAACCAGCAGAACTCAGGACAGCTGACGCGTTTCACACCAATTCAGTGTTTACTCATAGCACATTTAGGAGTGAAATCGGTCGATAATTCGCTACATACGTGGGGTCCTTATTCTCTTTAGGTATAACTGAGATATATGCCTCTAATAGGTTTCTGGAGGAGCTAGGGGAGCCTGACAGGGAATTGAAGGCTTTGAGAAAGCCCGGCGCCAGAAGGTCGTAAAGCCATCCGGCCCAGGGCTTTTGCCAGGTTTTGTAGCCTTTAACGCTTCTTCCCATTCTTCCAACGACAGAGGTGTTTCCAGAGCCTGCCGGTCATCTCCTGAAAGCGCATGGGGGCTATACCTGCGAAGAAATTCTTCAATCAGGTCCGCTCGCGTGTTTGCTGTTGCCGAACTATATTCATGCGATTTGATGTCATACAGTTTGCTATAGAAGGCGTGAAACTGACTAGCAATGTCCTCATTCTTTGAATGAATCACTCCATGCTTATCCACTACATGGTGGACCGTAGAGGCGAGGGTGCGTTTCTGCGTAAATCTTGCTAGGAGTTTCCCAGGTTTATTACCTTGCTCATAGAACAATTTCTGTGATAGCATCTGTCGCTTTTGCGCCCTTTTAAACAATTCTTCTCGCAGAAGTGCCCGTTTATCCGCTAGTTCAGTTGCTACCTTACTCGCTAGCGCACCTTTATGTTGCGCCTCTAGCTTAGAGATCTTCTCTGCCAGGTTCCGGACCAAACTCTGGTGCTCCTTTTTTTTCCTGGGCGCAATGGCCAACAAGTGGCCTCTCACAACACACTTATGTGCCTCCCATTGGGTCCTGGGAGACACATCTGGTGTGTCATTGTTACAGAAATAATCTCCAATGGTTTGTTTAATGGTGGCCCGGTCGCCAAGATCAGTAAGAAGGGAAGCATCCATTCTCCAGATCTTGGTAGACCTCTCTGTCTGAGGGAATCGTAAGGTCAGGGTTATCGGGTGGTGGTCGGAGAGCACCATAATTTCTATTGTTGCATCATAGAGATGGGCCAGGTCCTGCTGGGGAATAAAAAGATAATCAAGCCTCGAGTAGCGATTGTGCGGGGACGAGAAGAATGTATAATCCTTTCCCCGCGGGTTCAGGGTGCGCCAGGTGTCATGGAGAGTGAGAGAGGCTAACTCCAGTTTTGCTTGTCTTAAAGATGAGAAAGGGATTGAAGAGGTCCCTGTGGAAGTGTCTAGGGTCAGGTTCAAGGCCATGTTGAAGTCCCCTCCCAGGATTAGGAGGCCCGACCTAAACGATGTGAGTTTCAATAGAATATCTTTCAGGAAGGATACTTGTTTAGAATTGGGGCAGTATGTGTTTGCCAGAGTCACTGGCCTATCTTTCCAGAACCCTTTAAGAAAAGGGAATCTACCCTCTGGGTCAGCCACCTGATCTGTAAGTGTAGGTAGATTCCTTTTTCTTAAAGGGTTCTGGATCTGCATCTTTTTAAGTGGGAGAACTTGCACAATTGGTGGCTGACTAAATACTTTTTTGCCCCACTGTATATATATATATATATATATATATATATATAGATATATCTATTGTGACAGCAGGAAGGTAAAGTCACCTGGTTGCATCCAGGGGGGTAGATATATTTCGCCCAGATTCAGGCTTTACGCCGACTTATACAACTAGGTGGAGAGTTGTATAAGCCCAGCTGAGGATAGTGGGCTCATGGATGACTCATACCTCTAGGGAGAGTGTGGGGCGTCGTGCAGACAGGGAGTTGATGAGACCAGCTGAAGCTTGTCAGCTCATTTAGGCCTCTATAAGAACTCCCAGCTTCATTAGATGTTAGCTCATGCCTGGAAGCAGACCTGTGTGGACTTCCTGGAGAGAGTGAACCCTTGTGCGGTGAGACAAAGCCTGTGTGGCTATTTGCTTGGACATTTAAAACCAGGGACTTAGGGACTAGGACAGCACTAGGCTGATCCCAGTTGTTAGTTAGGAAACCTGTATGTTTAGTCAGAGGTCAACTTGACCAGGATTTATTTTGTTTATGTTTCTTTTGCTTTGCTGTGTTTTTGTCACTGTAAATAGAAAATAAACCGCACCTTTTTGATTTTGAAAACCACAAGCTCCGTCTGCTGGGCCTGTTTTTGTGTGGGGAGCCCATCCCGGGGGTCACACACACACGCTGCCGAGCTAACCCCCTCACAGTTGGTGGAGAACCAGTGGCAGTTTTTTTTAAGCCAGCATGGAGGAGATACTGAAACAGCTGGCTCTAGCAAATGCCAATCAACAGCAGACAAATGCAGGTTTGCAAAGGAGCCTTGCAGCCCAGCAGCAAGCTCATCAACAGAGCCTTGCAGCCCAGCAGCAAGCTCACCAACAGAGTCTGGAAGCTCAGCAACAAGCCCTGCAGCAATCTGAGGCCCGCTTCATAGACCTGTTACAGAAGCAAGAGCAGAGACTACAACAAATGGAAGCAGTAGTGCAGCAACGTCCGCAGACCAGTGAGGGAAGCCGTCCCACTAATACCGCGTCCTTTGGGGTGAGTCGTTTATTGACAAAAATGACTGGAGAGGATGATCCAGAGGTATTTTTGACCACATTTGAAAGGACTGCTGAAAGAGAAAAGTGGCCTGAGGAGCAGTGGGCTGGACTGGTGGCTCCTCTGTTAACTGGTGAATCGCAGAAGGCTTACTATGACCTAGAGCATGACCAAGCAAAAGACTATGTGATGCTAAAAGCTGAAATATTGGCAAGGCTGGGTGTCACCCTGGCTGTCCGGGCTCAGCGTGTGCATAACTGGACTTTCCAGCTTGGAAAACCCCCCAGGTCTCAAATGTATGATCTCATTCACCTGAGCAGAAAGTGGCTACAGCCAGAGACTTTGTCCGCACCAAAGATTGTGGAACGTGTTGTAATGGATCGGTTTTTGAGAGCTCTTCCTACTGCCATCCAAAAGTGGGTAAGCCATGGAGACCCAGAGACGGCCGATGGTCTTGTGGATCGTGTGGAGAAATACTTGGCTACAGAGAACCTGACGGCCTCTTCCAGAGACACTCGGACTTTCCACCCTAAGACCAGACCATCCCCAGGGGCGGATAAGATGATTCCAAGGGGTAAGGGTGGAGAGAGTGAGAGGGTGGGAGCTCTACCCCAAGTTTGGCGAGAACAGCCTGGGAAATCAGCGGCTCAAGAGGCGGCAAGAAGGATCGTTTGCTACCGCTGCCGGCAAGCGGGACATATTGCAGCAAATTGCCCGGTTGTGGAGGAACCCATGCAGTGTGACTTTCTGACGGGCAGACGTCAGTCGCTGTGTGCGACAGTCGCATGCACTGCCATTCGGGGAACTGAGAAACATTTATGCAAAATGTGTATTAATGGTAGAAATGTTGTGGTATTGCTGGATTCAGGTAGCCTTGTGACCCTGATAAAGGCTGAATTAGTTAAAACAGAGGTCTCTGGGAATAGCAAGGTAGCTGTTATTTGTGTGCATGGGGACACCCGAGAGTATCCAGTGACTACAGTGTGTTTCGAGACCCCCAAAGGTACCCTCTCTCATCCAGTGGGCTTAGTATCTCAGTTACCGCATGACGCCATTGTGGGAAGGGATTTTCCGAAGTTCTGGGAACTGTGGGATGATCCTGAGCCCCCCACTGGTGCCCCTATGTACCAGGAATGTGATAGCCAGAACTCCCCTGAGAGTGGTGAGGACTCTCCGGAATTTCCCTTGTCAGTATTGGCAGGGGAGACTCAAGAAACTGGAGAGGAGCCCACCTCCTCAGACGAAAACCTACCGTCTGTGGAGTTTTCTGATCTTGAGGTTCACAGGGAAAACTTTGCCACAGAACAGTTGAAAGACCCCGCCCTAATAAAGGCACGGGAAAACGTAGTGAAAATAGATGGCGAGTTAGTGAACCCAGATAATACCTGCACTTACCCATACTTCAGCGTAGAGAAGGACCTACTGTATCGGGTGGCAAAAAGGGCAGAAGAAACTGTTGAGCAGCTTGTGGTGCCCAAACCTTACAGGAAGTTGGTGTTGGAGTTGGCCCATGGGCACATTCTTGGAGGTCATCTGGGGACAGAGAAAACCCGAGAGAGGGTATTACAGAGATTCTATTGGCCGGGGGTGATGAAGGACATAGAAAATTATTGTTCCTCCTGCCCTGTGTGTCAGAGGTCGGCCCCGATGCCACATTTCCGTAGCCCGCTGGTCCCTCTACCCATCATTGAGGTCCCGTTTGAGAGGATCGCCATGGATTTGGTAGGTCCTATAATCAAGTCCGCTAGGGGGCACCAGTACATATTAGTTATAATGGACTATGCCACCCGTTATCCAGAAGCGATCCCTCTCCGAAATACCTCGGCCAAAACCATAGCCAAAGAGCTATCTCTTGTGTTTAGCCGGGTGGGTATTTGTAAAGAACTGCTTACGGACCAAGGTACACCCTTTATGTCCCGGGTTATGAAGGAGCTATGTAAATTGTTCAAAGTGACGCAATTACGTACATCTGTGTATCACCCCCAAACCGATGGGCTGGTTGAAAGATTCAACAAAACCCTAAAACAAATGTTGAAGAAAGTGGTGGATAGATATGGAAAGGATTGGGACTGTCTACTTCCTTATCTGATGTTTGCTATTAGGGAGGTGCCCCAATCCTCTACGGGATTCTCCCCCTTTGAGTTACTGTATGGGAGACACCCAAGAGGGCTGTTGGATATTGCCAAGGAAACTTGGGAAAGTGAGAGTTCTCCCCACAGGAGTGTGATTGAGCATGTCGCCCTGATGCAAGACCGAATTGCACAGGTAATGCCCATCGTGAAGGAACATTTGGCCCAAGCGCAGTTAGCACAGCAGAGAGTGTACAACCGTGGAGCCAAGACCCGTACCTTTTCCCCGGGGGATAGGATACTGGTACTTGTCCCTACGGTTGAAAATAAATTCCTTGCCAAATGGCAAGGCCCCTACGAGATAATGGAAAAAGTGAGCGAAGTGAATTACAAGGTCAGACAACCAGGAAGGCGAAAGCCCGAACAGATCTATCACGTTAATCTGTTGAAAGCCTGGAGGGATAGAGAGTCCCTAGTCGCAGACACTTGGTCACCAGCTCAAACTGGTTGCGTGATTCCTGAGGTTGGAATCGCAGCCACCTTGTCACAACCCCAACAACAGGAGGTTAAGGAGTTTGTGCTTCGCAACAAGGAGGTATTCTCTGAGCTGCCGGGACAAACATCTGGGGTAGAGCATGACATTATTACCCCGCCCGGTGAAAGGGTGAAGTTAAAACCCTATCGGATCCCAGAGGCCCGACGGGAGGCAATACGGGAGGAAGTACAGAAAATGCTGAACTTAGGGGTGATAGAGGAGTCCCAAAGTGATTGGTCTAGTCCCATTGTGTTGGTGCCTAAACCGGATGGGAGCTGGCGATTTTGTAACGATTTTCGTCAGTTGAACAAAGTTACAAAATTTGACACCTACCCCATGCCACGTATAGATGAGTTGATCGACCGGCTGGGAACAGCCCGATACATGACGACTCTTGACCTCACAAAAGGGTATTGGCAAATCCCCCTGGCCAAGTCGGCCAAAGAGAAAACCGCATTTGTAACCCCAGACGGGGCGTTCCAATATAAAAGAATGCCGTTCGGGTTACAGAATGCGCCGGCCACATTCCAGCGGAAAATGGACCAGATGCTGAAGCCCCATCGGAAGTATGCTGCGGCTTACCTGGATGACGTAATTGTCCATAGCACAGATTGGGCCTCACATCTGCCAAAAGTGCAAGCAGTCCTGGACTCTGTTCGGGAAGCGGGGTTTACGGCTAACCCCAAGAAGTGTACCATTGGGCAGGAGGAGGCCAAATATCTTGGCTACACCATTGGGAGGGGAGTAATAAAACCCCAACTCAACAAAGTCGAGGCCATCCAGAGTTGGCCACGTCCCAACAGCAAGAAGCAGGTACGAGCCTTTCTGGGAATCGCTGGGTATTATCGGCGATTCATTCCCCACTTTGCTTCTAAGGCTGTGCCCCTAACCAACCTGACGAAGGGGAAAGGGTCGGTCATGATTAAATGGACCCCCGAGGCTGAGGCAGCATTCCAATTCTTGAAACAAGCCTTATGTAGCCAGCCAGTGTTGTACTCACCCGACTTCTCTAAAGACTTTGTCGTACAAAGTGATGCGTCAGATGTGGGGTTAGGAGCAGTATTGTCCCAGGTCTGGAACGGGGAAGAGCACCCAGTCATTTACCTCAGCAGGAAGTTGAAGTCCCATGAGGTAAATTACGCCACCGTTGAAAAGGAGTGTTTAGCGGTGAAGTGGGCTCTAGATTCCCTTCGGTACTACCTGCTAGGTAGGCACTTTGACATGGTTACGGATCACGCTCCGTTAAAGTGGATGGCTCAAAACAAGGAAACAAATAGAAGAGTGAATAGGTGGTTCCTGGCCCTCCAGGAATTCAACTTCACAGTAAAGCATCGCCCTGGCGTTCAAATGGGGAATGTGGATGCTTTGTCTCGAGTACATGAATGCCTGATTGCTGGTGTTCCAACCCCGAGGTTAAAACAAGAGGGGGGTGTATGTGACAGCAGGAAGGTAAAGTCACCTGGTTGCATCCAGGGGGGTAGATATATTTCGCCCAGATTCAGGCTTTACGCCGACTTATACAACTAGGTGGAGAGTTGTATAAGCCCAGCTGAGGATAGTGGGCTCATGGATGACTCATACCTCTAGGGAGAGTGTGGGGCGTCGTGCAGACAGGGAGTTGATGAGACCAGCTGAAGCTTGTCAGCTCATTTAGGCCTCTATAAGAACTCCCAGCTTCATTAGATGTTAGCTCATGCCTGGAAGCAGACCTGTGTGGACTTCCTGGAGAGAGTGAACCCTTGTGCGGTGAGACAAAGCCTGTGTGGCTATTTGCTTGGATATTTAAAACCAGGGACTTAGGGACTAGGACAGCACTAGGCTGATCCCAGTTGTTAGTTAGGAAACCTGTATGTTTAGTCAGAGGTCAACTTGACCAGGATTTATTTTGTTTATGTTTCTTTTGCTTTGCTGTGTTTTTGTCACTGTAAATAGAAAATAAACCGCACCTTTTTGATTTTGAAAACCACAAGCTCCGTCTGCTGGGCCTGTTTTTGTGTGGGGAGCCCATCCCGGGGGTCACACACACCCGCTGCCGAGCTAACCCCCTCACACTATATATATATATATATATATATACAAAGCGTGCAATGCATATATATATATACTAAATACTGGAATACTGGATCTAACTAGCTCAATCAACTGCCTGTATTATTAGGAAGAGAACAGGAATTGGCTGCAGTCAGTTTTACCTGCACACTGTGCCCAGTATACAATACACTGACTTAATATACTGCAGGTTAGCTCAATCAACTAAGACGAAAAAGGGAACGGCGCCCTCTAAATGCAGCAAGTAAAAACAGTTTTTAATTAAAGAGTTAAAATACACTCACATTTGAGCAGTGGTAATCGAGCGTGTCAGGGGTTGACAGGAACTTCATCCGCAGATCCTCAGGGGTGATGGTGGTTTCACGGGCAGTTGGGCTGGAGTCCTCGATCCTGTGTCTCTTCCTGCACTGGTTGTTGAGCAGCGCCGGCCGGAAACTTCGATCTGGACTGTGTGTGCTCCGTGGGGTCCTGGGGTCATCACTTCCGGGTCAGAGGTATGCGGGAGGTGCTTCGCGTTCAGGACATGTGTGTCCCTTCATCAGGCTAGTATGGCGGCCATCTTTGATGTGGTAATTTATACCAGAGTGAGGATAGGTGGGCGGGTTTGTCTTGTATTTTTTGTATTTTTGGCAACCATGGTAACCGCGCAAGCTGGGACATGCTGTGTGCGGCGGGGATCATACTGGGCTGATAGGTCGTGACACTCCAGGGAGGCAATGGCACAGGATGAGCCCAAGAAAATATACACATATATAGAAAATAGCTTAGGCTGTGTATTTCGTGTGTTATTAAGAATTATACATAGTAGACTGTATACTATAAATTATACTACATAAAACAAAACAAACTATAAACTATATTCTGGTTTTATATTGATACTTACGGCCAAATACTGGGAATTTAATAGGAATCGTAGGGATATGATAAGAATATCTATATAGAGAAATAAAAGGTTACGTTTTTAAAAAAAAGGGGGTTTCTTTACAGAATTATACTAATAATGAAGAAGATAACGTTAAAAATAAATAATAATTAAATAAAGATAAAAATATATATAATAACTAATAAATATAAATATAAAAATGAAAATGAAAATGGAATTAGAATGGAATTAAAATAGGATGTGATATATGAAATATGATATAGGATCTGAAAAAATGAATCTAATGGTGCTGGGGGAATGTGTATACATATGTACTTGGATTATGGCACTGGGGGTGTGTACGTGATGGATACACGCAGGACTATGTGCATGCATCCATATCAGCTGCATATATTCATATGGACGCATGCCCACAAGAACATATGGGTGCATAAATCTAGAATATTGGGGAAATATAGATTAATAGGGTAAAGTATACATATACATTAATTTGATAGGTACATGAGGATATGCACCTGCAATTACTTTTAAGGCAATAGGGGAGTATTGGGTCACAGCAGGATGTTTATTTCTATGCCCTCATTAAGGCCTCCAGGCGATAAAGTATCCAAAGTATAGATCCAATAGTTCTCTCTCTCGCATAGTCTCTTGTATCGTTCAGCGGTGGGGAGGGTGTGGGGTATTGATTCAATCACCACTACTTTTAGTCCTATAGAGAGTTGTTTATGATATTGCTTGAAATGTCTGGGTACACTATGCTTATCCGAGCCCTTCTCCACTAAATTTTGGTGCTCTCCAAAACGTTTTCGCAGTGTTCGTACGGTGCGGCCTACATAGAGCAAGCCGCAGGGGCATGTGAGGCAGTATATCACGTACTCTGATCCACAATCCTCTTATGTCCCTAGATTCCCATCTCCATCCACGCTTGGTGCGTGACTCTCGCACCACCAAGCCCACTATCCCACCTCCCAAAATAACCAAAATAAATGAACCCCCCACCCTAAAACTAATCCCCACATCGCCAACACAATCTGACAGGGTCACAGCAGAAAATGATATACCTTCTGATTCGAACCATGAGTTTAATACTCAGCCTGTTCCCCCATCCAGTGATGGCAACACAAAATCGCCATCAACATCCACTTTTGTATTAGACACTCCTGCGGCCTCTTCTACTCCTTCTTTTTTGGTGCCCCCCCCCCCTCTCCTGCCCAAAAAGAAAGCTCTCCACAGAGGCAGAAGAGGGGGGAGACGCAGACACAGGGGGGAGGGAAAAGGTACGCAGACTATAAAAATTTTCAATCTTTCTAATCATACCTTATCCACACCTGAGCTAACACTGCTGGCTTGGGGCCTGACTTTCGCACCCTCAGCAAAGCCAAATCCATTCACCATTTTCCTTGATCTCAATAGATTTATTAGAAACGTCACCATAAAACGTTACTATAATATGCAAGCATCCAAGAAACACAGCCAGCCCTCTAATACTGTCTTGGATGACAACAATGACAATACCATATGCTATAGTCCCACTGAAGACTCCCCTAATGATGATTCCTCCACCACCACCATTCTGGGTTCACCCGAGTTAAGGGCATTGGACCAACTAGAAGAATTATATACTGATCATCTTGTGGAAACCTTGACACAACACCTTGTCTCCTCTCCACCTACCCAACGTACTAAGTTTAGACCAAAATCTATCTTTTTCCCGACATTTGCCAAAGGCCCATTCATCCAAACCTTTTACCAGGTTGTCTATGCAGACATTTTACGAATGTGCAACGAAACCACTAATAGAACCAACCCTGTATCCAATCTCACCAACGCAGAACGCAGAGCCCTAAAACTACTCACAGAGAATAGAAAACTTGTCATTAGGTCTGCAGATAAGGGTGGCGGAATTGTAGTCCAGGACCGCACCGATTATCTAATGGAGAATGCCCGACTCCTATCAGATGGTTCCACCTATAGGAAACTCCCTAGAGACCCATTACCGACTTTTTCTATCGAAGCACATAACATTGTCAATAAAGCCACTACAGATGGTGTAATTACAGCACATGAAGCTGCATACCTAAGGCACGACTTCTATAAAAGACCCTACTTCTATCATTTACCAAAGGTACACAAAGACCAAAAAAACCCCCCTGGCAGACCAATAGTCGCAGCAATGGAAAGCGTCACTAGCTATTTTTCCATTTATCTGGACCATTTCTTACAACCCATAGTGCAAAACCTACCTTCCTATATCAAAGACAGCATCCACCTCCTCGATATGCTGCAACATTATACCTGGGAACCGACCTATCGGTGGCTCTCCCTAGATGTCGTTTCCTTGTATACTTCGATTCCTCATAACATCGGACTCATGGCCATACAAGATTACCTCAATAATGAACCTTTACTCAACTCACGTCAGACACAATTCTTAATGGATATTTTGGAATACTGCCTCACCCACAACTATTTTGAATCCCAAGGAGACTTTTACATCCAGATACAAGGGACAGCTATGGGCGCTAATTTTGCCCCTAGCTATGCCAATCTAACTATGGGCTACTGGGAACAACGCCACATCCTCAACAATAACCCACACACATCCCATTTAGTCTATTATGGGCGATACATTGACGACATTATTATTATTTGGGATGGGCCTGAGTCATCTATCCCCCCATTCGTCCAGCACTGCAATGACAATGCCATGGGACTATCCTTCACCTCAGTCTCTGAGAGCGAAAAACTGGCCTTTCTAGATCTAGAATTATTCCACCATAATAACACCATTTGTGCTACCAACTACACCAAACCCACCGCAGGAAACTCTTATTTGCATTATAACAGCTGCCATCACCCCCGGTGGGTAAAAAACATCCCAAAAAGCCAATTCTGCCGTCTCAAACACAACTGTACCCACGAACAGGACTATAATACTCAGGGCCTAATTCTCAAGACTAAATTCAAAGAAAAGGGTTACCCTGACCCGATTGTAGATGAAGCCTACAAACACTATCAAACTGCCAATATACTGACCACCAAAGAGGAGTCAACCAACAAAAACACAGGAGACACTACACAACCAGTCAGATTTGTGACTCAGTTTCACAACAAATTCAAAAAAATGGAAAAAATCTTTGCAAAGCACTGGTCTATTCTTAATGAAGATCCACACCTTAAGTCCGTCCTCAGTGAAAAACCCCTAGTAACTTACAGGCGGGCCAAAAACATCAAAACCCAAATAGCCCCAAGCAAACTCAAACCACTGCGCCCTACGGCTAGTGCACCATCCATGTTCTTTGACATTAAAGGCATGTACCAATGTAGAAAACGCCTCTGCCTTACCTGTTCACACGTCACACATAGACAAAAAAACTTCACCCATAATGGAAAACTATATACCATTCCAGATTTCTATAATTGTGGATCAGAGTACGTGATATACTGCCTCACATGCCCCTGCGGCTTGCTCTATGTAGGCCGCACCGTACGAACACTGCGAAAACGTTTTGGAGAGCACCAAAATTTAGTGGAGAAGGGCTCGGATAAGCATAGTGTACCCAGACATTTCAAGCAATATCATAAACAACTCTCTATAGGACTAAAAGTAGTGGTGATTGAATCAATACCCCACACCCTCCCCACCGCTGAACGATACAAGAGACTATGCGAGAGAGAGAACTATTGGATCTATACTTTGGATACTTTATCGCCTAGAGGCCTCAATGAGGGCATAGAAATAAACATCCTGCTGTGACCCAATACTCCCCTATTGCCTTAAAAGTAATTGCAGGTGCATATCCTCATGTACCTATCAAATTAATGTATATGTATACTTTACCCTATTAATCTATATTTCCCCAATATTCTAGATTTATGCACCCATATGTTCTTGTGGGCATGCGTCCATATGAATATATGCAGCTGATATGGATGCATGCACATAGTCCTGCGTGTATCCATCACGTACACACCCCCAGTGCCATAATCCAAGTACATATGTATACACATTCCCCCAGCACCATTAGATTCATTTTTTCAGATCCTATATCATATTTCATATATCACATCCTATTTTAATTCCATTCTAATTCCATTTTCATTTTCATTTTTATATTTATATTTATTAGTTATTATATATATTTTTATCTTTATTTAATTATTATTTATTTTTAACGTTATCTTCTTCATTATTAGTATAATTCTGTAAAGAAACCCCCTTTTTTTAAAAAACGTAACCTTTTATTTCTCTATATAGATATTCTTATCATATCCCTACGATTCCTATTAAATTCCCAGTATTTGGCCGTAAGTATCAATATAAAACCAGAATATAGTTTATAGTTTGTTTTGTTTTATGTAGTATAATTTATAGTATACAGTCTACTATGTATAATTCTTAATAACACACGAAATACACAGCCTAAGCTATTTTCTATATATGTGTATATTTTCTTGGGCTCATCCTGTGCCATTGCCTCCCTGGAGTGTCACGACCTATCAGCCCAGTATGATCCCCGCCGCACACAGCATGTCCCAGCTTGCGCGGTTACCATGGTTGCCAAAAATACAAAAAATACAAGACAAACCCGCCCACCTATCCTCACTCTGGTATAAATTACCACATCAAAGATGGCCGCCATACTAGCCTGATGAAGGGACACGCATGTCCTGAACGCAAAGCACCTCCCGCATACCTCTGACCCGGAAGTGATGACCCCAGGACCCCACGGAGCACACACAGTCCAGATCGAAGTTTCCGGCCGGCGCTGCTCAACAACCAGTGCAGGAAGAGACACAGGATCGAGGACTCCAGCCCAACTGCCCGTGAAACCACCATCACCCCTGAGGATCTGCGGATGAAGTTCCTGTCAACCCCTGACACGCTCGATTACCACTGCTCAAATGTGAGTGTATTTTAACTCTTTAATTAAAAACTGTTTTTACTTGCTGCATTTAGAGGGCGCCGTTCCCTTTTTCGTCTTGTCTGTTCCAGAGCCTCTTCTAGCTTCCAATCTGAACTGGCAGCCATCTAATCATTTTCAGCAAATCTCGCCCTAAACTTTTCTTCCATACATGGACATACATATTTACTACTGAACTATTAATAACTGAGCTTTCACAACTCCACCCAGTGCATTACCCCTCCCCCCTCCTTTCCTTCGTTATAGACTTCTATACAGCCCTTTCCAAAGTGCGCCATACCAAACCAAACTTTGTCTAGCTCAATCAACTGCCTGCCTGTATTATTAGTAGGAATAGAATATGCGTGCAATGCATATATATACTAAATATACTGGATCTAACTAGCTCAATCAACTGCCTGCTCAATCTAGCTATTGCTAACTGAAATAAAACAACAATCTCTCTCTCTCTCTCTCTCTGAACGCCGCTGGAACACACTAAACAAGGCCGACACGCAGGCGGCCTTATATAGTGTGGGGCGTGTACCTAATCCCCTGAGCCATTATTGGCCAAAATCACCCTGACTTTGGCCAATTATGGCTCTCTGTGCTGATGGCGCTGTGATTGGCAAAAGCATGCGGGTCATAGTGCATGTTTGGCCAATCATCAGCCAGTAATGCACTGCGATGACGCAGTGCATTATGGGCCGTGACGCGCAACTCGAATTTGGCGCGAACGGCCCATAATGTTCGATCTTCGTCGAACGAGCGAACCGCCGATGTTCGAGTCGAACATGAGTTCGACTCGAACTCGAAGCTCATCCCTACCCACCAACCCACAGCTTAAGCCCACAGTTCACAACTTACCTCTGCATGCCGATCTACAGCTTATCTTTTCGCCCACATCATCTACAGCTATGTTTGCCCCTTCCACATTTCACTTCTGCACCCCTATCTACAGCCCCCACCTTTGCAACCCCCCATATTACACCACTGAAGCCCCAGATCTCTTACCTCTGCACAACCCATCCCCTTCTCAAGTTCTCCCCAGCTCTCACTTTGCACAGCCGGCCATCTCCACATTTTTCCCCTTTACACGAATCCCATCCTCTGCTCCCCCCCCCAGCACTCACATCTGTACAACACCCCCAACCTTCCACTACTGCCTCTTTGCAAAACCGCACCCACTCCCTACTTTCCATACAAAGCTTTATAAATACTTTATAAATACTCTACACCTGCAACAATCTTTTTGCCTGGACAGCTCTGCCTCTCAGACCCATGTAGCACAGAGCCAAGTAGAAGTTTTAGAACACTTCACTGGGCTTTGTGCTACATGGGTCTGATAGGCAGCAGGAGGGGACAGGAGGGGACAGGAGATCCCTAAGCACTACACACCAATTTAAAAAAAGTTGTGAGTGGCTGCAGTGTTGTGGCACCAGAGGACATGCAGCGGGAAGTGGAGGAATGGTGTTTCAACACTGCCTAGCTAAAAAAAAAGTCCTGTGCATGGGGTGATTAGGGTGTGTCCAGGCAAATCCAGCACACCTCATACACACGCCTATGTCTATGCACCTTGAGCTTTTGGAGTGTGCCAGCAATAAGCATTCTGCTCCCAGACAGGTCTTTCAGAGTGTGTGGAGCTGTTCACAGAGTCATGGGCACAGGAACAGGGAGAACCAACACATTAAACGTCTCCTTCGGGGGTAAGCGCTACATATGGTAAGTCAGAACCATACATTTTTATTCTTTTTTAGATAGGCTTTAAAACAATAGGGATATCTTGCTTTAACATCCATATCTCTAGGTAGACCTGAGCTAGATGTTGGCCACCCTGCAGCTGGATGTTGGCCAAAGGTTTTGCCTTTCAACTCCAACCTCGATTCTTCCTGCTTTGGGCAACAACTTCACTCTCGCTCCTCTTTTCAGTGACCTTCTCCTGCGGCTCAAGGAAGTTTGAAAAATATGTGGATTCTTACCTCTTAGCAAATTACCCCTGCCTTTTTCTGCATAGAACTGGCCCTTGATGAAAATAAATAAATTGAATCCACTCAGCAATTATGTATAATAATTCCGGCGCCTGGCAATTATGTTTTTAACTCTGAGCAATTATGAAAAAAAAGAACACGTTTAATCTCAAGAAGATAATTGCTCTGTATTAAATCTGTTTTTGATAGTAGAATGCCAGTGATAACAATAGTTACACAATCAACTTAAATTGGCCAGAGAGGGAAACGACAATCTACGGACTACAATTAGTGATGAGCCGAACACCCCCGGGTTCGGTTCGCACCAGAACCCGCGAACGGACCGAAAGTTCGAACGAACATTAGAACCCTATTAAATACAATGGATGCGAACGTTCGAATTCTAAAGTGCTAATTATAACAACTATTATGCATGTTATTGTCCTAAAAAGGGTTTGGGAACCCGGGTTCTGCACCAGGGGACATGTATCAATGCAAAAATAAGTTTTAAAAACGGTCGTTTTCCGGGAGCAGTCATTTTAATGATGCATAAAGTGAAAAAAAAAAGTCAAATATTCCTTTAAATATCGTACCTGGGGGGTGTCTAAAGTATGCCTGTGAAGTGCCACGTGTTTCCCGTGTTTAGAACTGTCCCTGCACAAAATGACACTTCTAAAGGAAAAAAAAGCCATTTAAAACTGCTTGCGGCTTTAATGTAATGTCTGGTCCCGGTAATATGGATGAAAATCTTTAAGAAAAATGGCATAGCTACCCCATGACCCCCCCCCCTACCCCAGCCCATTACCAGCCCCTTTGGGTCTTGTATGGATATTAAGGGGAACCCCGCACATAAAATAAAAAAGGCCCTATATACTCTGAACAGCCGTATACAGGCGGTGCATACAAGACAGGGACTGTAGGTTTGTTCTTATGTAGAATGTGTTTGTAATTTTGAACAGGTACATTGTTGAAGTGTAGCTCCAGACCAAAAATCTATTTTTAAACTTTTTGGAAAACATAGGTAAGGGTTATCACCCCTGTAACATTTGTTTTGCTGTCTGTGCCCCTGTTCAGAACATTTCACCTCACTTTCCGTCCTAATGACAACTGTTTTTGAAATGTGGTGTTTTTCTTGAAACAAGGATTGCTGATAAAGCATCAGTACAGAGGAGACACCTTTCTCCCATATTTATTCTTACAGGAGAGAATTTTCCTTCCTAGTGGTAGATTTCCTCTCACTTCCTGTTGTCTTCTTGCGTTTGCAAGTAGGAGTCGTTTGTAAGTTGGATGTTTGAAAGTAGGGACCTGCCGTATATACTCTGCAGAAATAGGCCCCTTAGTTGTTGGTGTTGGCACAACACTGTAAGCACTCACAGTTACTCTTGGTTGGTGCTGGAACGCCCTGCTGTCAACTATTATATCAGGAATTTTAATTACATATAATTGTTGAACAGTGGTAGTAAAAATTGGGCCTTTGATGGTGGTGCTGGTGCCACAACACTGTAAGCCCTGACAGTTACTCTTGGTGGGTGCAGCAATGGGCCCTGCTGTGAATTATTAGATCAAGAATTGTAATTACATGCCCCTGTTGAACAGGGGCTGAAAAATTGGGCCTTAGGCACTGGTGGCACAACACTGCAACCCTTCACAGATACTGTACTTGGAGCACAGCAATGAGCCCTGTTGCAAAGTATTGCTTCAAAAATTGTAATGACACGCCCCTGTTAAACAGGGGCTGAAAAATTGGGCCTTAGGCACTGGTGGCACAACACTGCAACTCCTCACAGATACTGTACTTGGAGCACAGCAATGAGCCCTGTTGCAAAGTATTGCTTCAAAAATTGTAATTACACGCCACTGTTAAACAGGGGCTGAAAAATTGGGCGTTAGGCACTGGTGGCGGCACCCATAAACAAAAATGATCTTCCAAGCTATCATCATCAATCGTATCATTGAGGACTCGGAGGAGGAGGATAGCCAGTCAACATAACAGCACAGGCACTCAGCATCAGCATCAGTCTTGAAGGGATGTGACATTTTAAAATCAATTAGTCTGTTATATCAGCATCAGGTGTGTGGTAGCTGGTGGTGATCCAAGACTGGTTCATCTTGATGAAAGTCAGTCGATCAACCGAGTCGGTGGACAGGCGCACCCTGTGATCCGTGACAAATCCTCCAGCAGCACTGAATGTGCGTTCCGAAAGAACGCTGGATGCAGGACAGGCCAGTAGCTCAATTGCATACTGTGCAAGCTCTGGCCAGTGATCCATCCTCAAGACCCAGTAAGCCAGAGGATTTTCGGTGGGGAAGGTGTCCAAGTCTGACCTTGCCCCTAGATATTCCTGCACCATGTTTATCAGACGCTGGCGATGGTTGCTGGAACCGATCATACTTTGGGGCTGCGGACTAAAGAATTGTCTGAACGCATCGGTCAGACGGCCACCTTCCCCACCGCTCCTTCTTTGACTGGCCGAAGCCTCAGCAACTCGTTGTCCAGGACCAGGAGTTTGCAACCTCCCAGTCTCTGGGAACGCGTTGCACAGACCTTTCTGCAAGGCCTCCCGGAGTTGTCTCATCCTCTGCTCCCTCTGCGACGGTAACATAAGGTCCGCAACCTTACCCTTGTACCGTGGATCAAGGAGAGTGGCCAGCCAGTAATGGTCCCTCTCCTTGATCCGAAGAATACGAGGATCCTTCCGCAGACTTTGCAGGATCAGGGAGGCCATGCAGCGTAGGTTTGCTGAGGCATTCGCTCCGGAGTCCTCTGGGTCACTAAGGACGACATGATCCGCAGCCACCTCCTCCCAGCCACGTACAAGTCCACTGGTTTCTTGGGACTGTAAATCATCCCTAAAAGACTGCTGCTGATGATGCTGAGTGCCAGCCTCCACCTCCATGCTGACACAATCCTCCTCCTCCTCCTCCTCCTCCTCCTCCTCCTCCTCTTCCTGTGCGATGGGTGGGACAGAAGGAACACTGTCTGGGTAAAGGGGGCCTTGAGAGGCAAGGAAGTCCTCCTCTTCCTGCCTCTGTTCTGCCTCAAGTGCCCTGTCCATTATTCCACGCAGCGTGTGCTCCAACAGGTGGACAAGAGGTACAGTGTCACTGATGCATGCACTGTCACTGCTCACCATCCTCGTGGCCTCCTCAAATGGTGCCAGGACAGTGCATGCATCCCTGATCATGCCCCACTGGCGTGGAGAAAAAAAACCAAGCTCCCCTGACCCTGTCCTGGTGCCGTAGTCGCACAGGTACTCATTGATGGCCCTCTGCTGCGTGTGCAGCCGCTGCAGCATGGCCAACGTTGAGTTCCACCTGGTGGGCATGTCACATATAAGGCGGTTCTTGGGCAGGTTCAACTCCTTTTGCAGCTCAGCCAGGCGAGCACTGGCATTATAAGATCTGCGGAAATGCACACAGACTTTCCTGGCCTGCCTCAGGACATCCTGTAAGCCCGGGTACCTGCCCAAGAAGCGCTGCACCACCAGGTTAAGGACGTGAGCCACACAGGGCACATGGGTCAGTTGTCCCTGTCGGAGGGCGGAGAGGAGGTTGGTGCCATTGTCGCAAACCACCATTCCTGGCTTAAGCTGGCGTGGCGTCAACCACCTCTCGGCCTGGCCCTGCAGAGCAGACAGGACCTCTGCCCCAGTGTGGCTTCTGTCCCCCAAACACACCAGCGCAAGCACGGCATGGCATCTTTTTGCCTGCGTACTTGCGTAGCCCCGTGAACGGCTACGGAGCACCGCTGGTTCATAGGACAAACCACAGGAAGAGGCCATGGAGGAAGAAGAAGAGGAGGGGGTGGAGGAGAGAGGTGTGTCACAACCAGTAGTAGCATTTTGGAGGCGTGGCGGTGGGACAACCTCCAACACTACTGCACCTTGTCCTGAATCCTTCCCAGCTGCCAAAAGAGTGACCCAATGGGCCGTGAAAGAAAGGTAACGTCCCTGTCCATGCCTGCTGGACCATGAGTCAGCGGTAATATGCACCTTACCGCTGACCGCCCTGTCCAGCGAGGCCAAGACATTGCCTTCCACATGCCGGTAGAGAGCCGGAATAGCCTTCCGTGAGAAAAAGTGGCGTTTGGGAACCTGCCACTGAGGAACCGCACATTGCACAAACTCACGGAAGGGGGCCGAGTCTACCAACTGAAAAGGCAGCAGTTGAAGCGCTAGCAATTTAGCCAAGCTAGCATTCAACCGCTGGGCATGTGGATGGCTGGGAGTGAACTTCTTTCGACGGTCCAGCAGCTGGGGCAGGGAAATTTGCCTGCTAGAATCGGACGTCGGTGTACTGCTAGCAGAGTGGGCGCAAGTACTTGGCTGTGACACACCTAATTCTACACCTTCATTCCTCTCAGTGCATGTTTCAGAGAGGACTGAAGTTATAGTGGGGTTGGAGATCCCAGCTGATGCGGTGCAAGGAGAGGTCCGCTTTGTTCTTTGGTGTGGGTCTTTGAGGTAGGCTTGCCAACGAGCTGCATGGCAGGTCAACATATGTCTGGTCAGGCATGTGGTACCCAAGCGGCTGATGTTTTGGCCACGCGATATACGCTTGAGACATATGTTGCAAACAGCAGCTGTGCGATCTGATGCACTAGCCTCAAAAAAGGCCCACACCAAAGAACTTTTTGAATGACGGGCAGAGGCAGCGCCCTGCACAGGCGGAGCTCTGCGGTGTGATTCCGTCGGTGTACTGCCCTTACGCTGGCCACCAAAGGGCATCCTGCCTCGTTGGAGATGTGCCTCCTCCTCATCCTCCTCCTCCTCCTCTCTCCTATTAGGCACCCACGTGGAGTCATTGACCTCATCATCCCCTCCCTCCTCATCACTGGAGCCAATCTGGCAGTATGCTGCAGCTGCTGGAACATGACTGCCAGATTGGTGTCCTTCTTGAGCATCCCCTCTGTCTGCTCTCACGCTACTGCCTTCCTCTAGCTGGGTTTCATCATCAGACCCTTCGAAACGCTGGGCATCCTCCTGGAGCATGTACCCAACACTGTGCTGAAACAGTTCGGGGGACTCCTCAGGAGGAGGACATGGTGGGTCTAGGGAAGGAGTGACTGATGATTTGTCTGACATTGATACCAGGGAAGACGACGCTTTGGCAGCTGCTTTTCCAGTACCCTGAGCCTGGGTGAGAGAGGATGAGGAGGAGGAGGAGGGCTTGGTCATCCACTCTACCAAGTCTTCGGCATGATGTGGCTCAACATGTCCAGCTGCCGAAAAGAAGGACAAGCGTGTCCCATGGCCATGTGCTGATGACAATGCACCGCGTCCACGACCAGCACTGTTGCCCCCAGACACAGAGCCTGCTTGCCCTCTTTTATTGCCTCCTGACTGTCTGCCTCTCCTTGTTTGCCTTCCAGACATTCTAATAGATGGCCTGCAGGGAGATGGGAAAAAAGCAATAAGGGCTACCTTCAGGTGTCCTTCTCTGTCCCTTGAAACAAGGACTTTCACAGTGAAAGAAACTGACACTGTCCCTACCTAGAGTTTTCTGTCCCTAGAATAAATGTTTTTTTTAATCACAATATAGCACAAGGACAATTCACTCAATGTCTCTCCAGGTCCCTGGAAACAAGGACTTGCAGAGTGAAAGAAACTGACACTGTCCCTACCTAGAGTTTTCTGTCCCTAGAATAAATGTTTTTTTTAAGCACAATATAGCACAAGGAAAATTAACTCACTGTCCTTACAGGTCCCTGGAAACAAGGACTTGCAGAGTGAAAGAAACTGACACTGTCCCTACCTAGAGTTTTCTGTCCCTAGAATAAATGTTTTTTTTAAGCACAATATAGCACAAGGACAATTAACTCACTGTCCTTACAGGTCCCTGGAAACAAGGACTTGCAGAGTGAAAGAAACTGACACTGTCCCTACCTAGAGTTTTCTGTCCCTAGAATAAATGTTTTTTTTTAAGCACAATATAGCACAAGGACAATTAACTCACTGTCCTTACAGGTCCCTGGAAACAAGGACTTGCAGAGTGAAAGAAACTGACACTGTCCCTACCTAGAGTTTTCTGTCCCTAGAATAAATGTTTTTTTTAAGCACAATATAGCACAAGGACAATTAACTCACTGTCCTTACAGGTCCCTGGAAACAAGGACTTGCAGAGTGAAAGAAAAAAAACACTCTCCCTACCTACAGTTTTCTGTCCCTAGAAAAAATGTTTTTTTTAATCACAATATAGCACAAGGAAAATTAACTCACTGTCCTTACAGGTCCCTGGAAACAAGGACTTGCAGAGTGAAAGAAAAAAAACACTCTCCCTACCTACAGTTTTCTGTCCCTAGAAAAAATGTTTTTTTTAATCACAATATAGCACAAGGAAAATTAACTCACTGTCCTTACAGGTCCCTGGAAACAAGGACTTGCAGAGTGAAAGAAACTGACACTGTCCCTACCTAGAGTTTTCTGTCCCTAGAATAAATGTTTTTTTTAAGCACAATATAGCACAAGGACAATTAACTCACTGTCCTTACAGGTCCCTGGAAACAAGGACTTGCAGAGTGAAAGAAAAAAAACACTCTCCCTACCTACAGTTTTCTGTCCCTAGAAAAAATGTTTTTTTTAATCACAATATAGCACAAGGAAAATTAACTCACTGTCCTTACAGGTCCCTGGAAACAAGGACTTGCAGAGTGAAAGAAACTGACACTGTCCCTACCTAGAGTTTTCTGTCCCTAGAATAAATGTTTTTTTTAATCACAATATAGCACAAGGAAAATTAACTCACTGTCCTTACAGGTCCCTGGAAACAAGGACTTGCAGAGTGAAAGAAACTGACACTGTCCCTACCTAGAGTTTTCTGTCCCTAGAATAAATGTTTTTTTTAATCACAATATAGCACAAGGAAAATTAACTCACTGTCCTTACAGGTCCCTGGAAACAAGGACTTGCAGAGTGAAAGAAACTGACACTGTCCCTACCTAGAGTTTTCTGTCCCTAGAATAAATGTTTTTTTTAAGCACAATATAGCACAAGGACAATTAACTCACTGTCCTTACAGGTCCCTGGAAACAAGGACTTGCAGAGTGAAAGAAACTGACACTGTCCCTACCTAGAGTTTTCTGTCCCTAGAATAAATGTTTTTTTTAATCACAATATAGCACAAGGAAAATTAACTCACTGTCCTTACAGGTCCCTGGAAACAAGGACTTGCAGAGTGAAAGAAAAAAAACACTCTCCCTACCTACAGTTTTCTGTCCCTAGAAAAAATGTTTTTTTTAATCACAATATAGCACAAGGAAAATTAACTCACTGTCCTTACAGGTCCCTGGAAACAAGGACTTGCAGAGTGAAAGAAACTGACACTGTCCCTACCTAGAGTTTTCTGTCCCTAGAATAAATGTTTTTTTTAAGCACAATATAGCACAAGGACAATTAACTCACTGTCCTTACAGGTCCCTGGAAACAAGGACTTGCAGAGTGAAAGAAACTGACACTGTCCCTACCTAGAGTTTTCTGTCCCTAGAATAAATGTTTTTTTTAATCACAATATAGCACAAGGAAAATTAACTCACTGTCCTTACAGGTCCCTGGAAACAAGGACTTGCAGAGTGAAAGAAACTGACACTGTCCCTACCTAGAGTTTTCTGTCCCTAGAATAAATGTTTTTTTTAATCACAATATAGCACAAGGACAATTAACTCACTGTCCTTACAGGTCCCTGGAAACAAGGACTTGCAGAGTGAAAGAAACTGACACTGTCCCTACCTAGAGTTTTCTGTCCCTAGAATAAATGTTTTTTTTAAGCACAATATAGCACAAGGACAATTAACTCACTGTCCTTACAGGTCCCTGGAAACAAGGACTTGCAGAGTGAAAGAAACTGACACTGTCCCTACCTAGAGTTTTCTGTCCCTAGAATAAATGTTTTTTTTAATCACAATATAGCACAAGGAAAATTAACTCACTGTCCTTACAGGTCCCTGGAAACAAGGACTTGCAGAGTGAAAGAAACTGACACTGTCCCTACCTAGAGTTTTCTGTCCCTAGAATAAATGTTTTTTTTAATCACAATATAGCACAAGGACAATTAACTCACTGTCCTTACAGGTCCCTGGAAACAAGGACTTGCAGAGTGAAAGAAACTGACACTGTCCCTACCTAGAGTTTTCTGTCCCTAGAATAAATGTTTTTTTTAAGCACAATATAGCACAAGGACAATTAACTCACTGTCCTTACAGGTCCCTGGAAACAAGGACTTGCAGAGTGAAAGAAACTGACACTGTCCCTACCTAGAGTTTTCTGTCCCTAGAATAAATGTTTTTTTTAATCACAATATAGCACAAGGAAAATTAACTCACTGTCCTTACAGGTCCCTGGAAACAAGGACTTGCAGAGTGAAAGAAACTGACACTGTCCCTACCTAGAGTTTTCTGTCCCTAGAATAAATGTTTTTTTTAATCACAATATAGCACAAGGACAATTAACTCACTGTCCTTACAGGTCCCTGGAAACAAGGACTTGCAGAGTGAAAGAAACTGACACTGTCCCTACCTAGAGTTTTCTGTCCCTAGAATAAATGTTTTTTTTAAGCACACTATAGCAGAAGCACAAAACACACTGACACTCTCCCTACCTATCCTTCTCTTTCCCTAAACTAAAGGAATCCAGGTTAAGCAAGAAAGAAATAACAGTCACTGTCCCTGCCTATGCTACTCTATCCCTGCTCCGGAACACACTACACTAGGCCGCCGTGCTGGCGGCCTTTTATAGTGTGGGGCGTGTACTAAACACCCTCAGCAATAATTGGCCACAGGCATCCTGCCTGTGGCCAATCATTGCTCTCCTCGCTGCCGGCGCTGTGATTGGCCAAGCATGCGGGGTCACAGTGCATGCTTGGCCAATCACAGCGCCTGGATGACACTGCGATGGCGTAGTGCATTGTGGGCCGTTCGCGTCACTCGAATTTGGCGCGAACGGCCCAAATCGTTCGATCTTCGTCGAACGATCGAACAGCCAATGTTCGAGTCGAACGTATGTTCGACTCGAACACGAAGCTCATCCCTAACTACAATACAGCAAAATGTGGATGCAGTGTAAGAGGAAGGCGTTGATAGGAAACAACTATTATCCAAACAGGAAAGTATATTTCCCCGCGATTTGAGTTATTGACTGAGATTCCATTACTACAGAATGTCCCCTGTAGGATTATATGATTCCCAATTCAACCCTCTGCCAATCTGCTGATGTACAAGGAACAATTTAGAAGCTTTCAGACCTGTCACAATGCAGGTTGGCGTATTTCCTAGCCGGTTTGGTTAATGACCGTAAAAATCTCTCTGAACAGTTTAGCACTTAGTCTGAGGTGTCCTTTATTTCATTTATTTCCAGATATGTGTCAGCGAGTTACAGAAAGGCTATGTCAGCTCTTGCTGATGGCTAAAGATTGATTTAATATATCATGCAAGCCGAAAGCAGTAGAGAACATCACTTTAATCGCTAGCTATGTTCCAAGACATTGCAAGCCTCCACGAAAAAGTACAATTGTTTCTTCTAGCAAGGCTGAAATGCCCACGTGGCAGAGATGGGCATCTAGATCAGGACGCATATTTATTTATCTAACTATGAATAAGGGTTGAACACACACTTTTGTTGTGCATTGCAGTAACATACGTGTCAATGCGCATGTTACCAACATGCCAATTAACTCACTTCACATGTGTTAGAGTTGAAGTGCCATTCATTTTGAATCCAGCATGAAATGAGAAGAGTCTGCCATTTTCCAAATGTATCAAGGCCAAGAGCACATGATCTATTGTTATGCCGCGTACACACGACCATTTTTCCTCGTCGGGAAATTTTGAATTTTTTCTCTTTGACGAGAAAAACGACCGTGTGTGGGCTTTTCATCATTTTTGCCGACGAGAAAAACGGCAAGAATCACGACGAGAAAAATTAGAACATGCTTTAATTTTTCTCGTCGTGATTCACAGCATTTTTTTCTGCGGCAGTTTTCCCATAGGGAAACACTGCCAGGGAGCCTACACACGGTCGTTTTTCACGACCAAAAGAAAAAATGTCATGAAAAACGGCCGTGTGTAGGGGACCAAGCCGGTCCTCGTTTTTAATGTCGATTTTCTCGGCAGTGTTTTCACCGTCGAGAAAAACGATCGTGTGTACACGGCATTAGGTGTAGGACTCAGAAAATAGGCACTTGCCATTGACTGCTATGGGCCAGGGCCGGACTGGGAATAAAAACCAGCCTTGGAAAAAATTTCATACCAGCCCCATAGCATTATTATACCAGCCCAACATCATAATGTCATCATTTCCTTGTTCATGAAAGGGAAAACCATGCATTTTAAAGCACATTTGAAGAGTGTATTATATATATACTAAGAAGGCAGATATGAAAGCACATAGGGCTTTATATATTATATATATATACAGTATATATAATCGAACTCCAGTTAAAAGTGGTAAAATTAGTCCATTATCAAGGGGCACCCCAGGAACGTGGGGGGGGACTCTGGTTTCCAGAGAACACCTTCCGCAGAAAGAATGGGGGGGGGTACTGATATAAGGGGGAAACCTTTATATCAGTGCCCTCTTATATTATTGTATTCACTCCCCCCTTACATCAGTGACCCCCCTCAGACTTGCCTGGCAGCGCCGTCACTGATCTACTCTCAGGTGAAAATTCCAGTTAAAAGTTAGGGTTAGGACTAAAGAGAATTCATTGAAGGCGTTGATAGGAAACAACTATTATCCAAACAGGAAAGTATATTTCCCTGCGATTTGAGTTATTGACTGAGATTCAAATCAGCCCCAGGGCAGGCGGCCTACCGGTAAATTTCCCGGTATCCCGGTAGGCCAGTCCGGCCCTGCTATGGGCCTCTTGACGCACATAAATGGAAGAAAATATAAAAAAACAAAACCAAAGAAACATACGACTCAGCTTACCGACCAGCCTGCTAACCAACCGAATTGTGCTGTCTAGCACTATGCATTAAAAACATTGGTTTAGTTTGCACACATTTGCAAATACATGCATAAGCTACAGAGCCCTGTCAAGGCACCCCAGAATTCTCTTTAGTCCTAACCCTAACTTTTGTTTGTACGGAAGAAAATATGAGCCTGCACTACTTTCATAAATGGCAACCAGAACATTTGAAAACAATGGGGTGCCAAGTAACATGTGCTTTGATACTTTGTGATGCTCATTTTATGATCCATAGGTGTGTAGAGTTGAAGGCAAAGTAACTCCGATGCACATATATTGTAGCGCACTACATACCATGGTAACAAACTACTGTGCGCTGTGTCAGGAAAAAAAATGCTGCCTTTTTTTGGTCTATTCTTGTGCATTGCCAGCCCATTCAAAGCCTTAAATCAACACATTTTAATTTGTGACTCGGTGGGGCTGATTTACATACTGTTTGCGCCTTGAGTTACGGCGCACGCCGATGCGCAACGGCAGTTTTGGTATTTACAAAACTTTTGCGCCGGTAACGCAGCGCTATTCCCCATTTACTAAAGTATTCTTGGCGCACGGGAGGAGGTGCTCAGTGCGCCACTATGGACCTAGCATACGGCATCTTCAAATCAAAATGAAAAGAAGCTGGAAGTGCCAATATTATGGGGTGATGTGGGGTGATGTGAGGAAGTATAGTGACAACTAGAGATGTACAGAACTATTCGCCGGCGAACAGTTCCCGGCGAACATAGCTTGTTCGCGTTCGCCGCGGCCGGCGAACATATGCGATGTTCGGTCCGCCCCCTATTCATTATCATTGAGCAAACTTTGACCCTGTACCTCACAGTCAGCAGACACATTCCAGCCAATCAGCAGCATACCCTCCCTCCCAGACCCTCCCACCTCCTGGACAGCATCCATTTTAGATTCATTCTCAAGCTGCAGTCTTAGCGAGAGGAGGGACAGTTTAGCTGCTGCTTATTTTATAGGGAAAGCTAGGCTAGGCAAGTGTATTCAGTGTTCACTCCACTCCTGAAAGACTCATCTGATCTCTGCTGTAAGCACAGCGTCCTGACAGCACCCCAAAAAGCCCTTTTTAGGGCTGGTAAAACACCAGTCTGCTTCTTTTTTTTTTCCTGGATAGCATCTATTTTAGATTCAGTCTGTACTTAAGCTGCAGTGTTAGCCAGAGGAGGGACAGTTTAGCTGCTGCTGATTTTATAGGGAAAGCTATAGGCAAGTGTATTCAGTGTTCACTCCACTCCTGAAAGACTCATCTGATCTCTGCTGTAAGCACAGCGTCCTGACAGCACCCCAAAAAGCCCTTTTTAGGGCTGGTAAAACACCAGTCTGCTTTTTTGTTTTTTCCTGGACAGCATCTATTTTAGATTCAGTCTGTACTTAAGCTGCAGTGTTAGCCAGAGGAGGGACAGTTTAGCTGCTGCTGATTTTATAGGGAAAGCTAGGCTAGGCCAGTGTATTCAGTGTTCACTCCACTCCTGAAAGACTCATCTGATCTCTGCTGTAAGCACAGCGTCCTGACAGAACCCCAAAAAGCCCTTTTTAGGGCTGGTAAAACACCAGTCTGCTTTTTTGTTTTTTTCCTGGACAGCATCTATTTTAGATTCAGTCTGTACTTAAGCTGCAGTGTTAGCCAGAGGAGGGACAGTTTAGCTGCTGCTGATTTTATAGGGAAAGCTAGGCTAGGCCAGTGTATTCAGTGTTCACTCCACTCCTGAAAGACTCATCTGATCTGTGCTGTAAGCACAGCGTCCTGACAGAACCCCAAAAAGCCCTTTTTAGGGCTGGTAAAACACCAGTCTGCTTTTTTGTTTTTTCCTGGACAGCATCTATTTTAGATTCAGTCTGTACTTAAGCTGCAGTGTTAGCCAGAGGAGGGACAGTTTAGCTGCTGCTGATTTTATAGGGAAAGCTATAGGCAAGTGTATTCAGTGTTCACTCCACTCCTGAAAGACTCATCTGATCTCTGCTGTAAGCACAGCGTCCTGACAGCACCCCAAAAAGCCCTTTTTAGGGCTGGTAAAACACCAGTCTGCTTTTTTGTTTTTTCCTGGACAGCATCTATTTTAGATTCAGTCTGAACTTAAGCTACAGTGTTAGCCAGAGGAGGGACAGTTTAGCTGCTGCTGATTTTATAGGGAAAGCTAGGCTAGGCCAGTGTATTCAGTGTTCACTCCACTCCTGAAAGACTCATCTGATCTCTGCTGAAAGCACAGCTTCCTGACAGCACCCCAAAAAGCCCTTTTTAGGGCTGGTAAAACACCAGTCTGCTTGTTTTTTTTTCTGGACAGCATCTATTTTAGATTCAGTCTGAACTTAAGCTACAGTGTTAGCCAGAGGAGGGACAGTTTAGCTGCTGCTGATTTTATAGGGAAAGCTAGGCTAGGCCAGTGTATTCAGTGTTCACTCCACTCCTGAAAGACTCATCTGATCTCTGCTGTAAGCACAGCGTCCTGACAGCACCCCAAAAAGCCCTTTTTAGGGCTGGTAAAACACCAGTCTGCTTTTTTGTGTTTTCTGGACAGCATCTATTTAGATTCAGTCTGAACTTAAGCTACAGTGTTAGCCAGAGGAGGGACAGTTTAGCTGCTGCTGATTTTATAGGGAAAGCTAGGCTAGGCCAGTGTATTCAGTGTTCACTCCACTCCTGAAAGACTCATCTGATCTCTGCTGTAAGCACAGCGTCCTGACAGCACCCCAAAAAGCCCTTTTTAGGGCTGGTAAAACACCAGTCTGCTTTTTTGTTTTTTCTGGACAGCATCTATTTTAGATTCAGTCTGAACTTAAGCTACAGTGTTAGCCAGAGGAGGGACAGTTTAGCTGCTGCTGATTTTATAGGGAAAGCTATAGGCAAGTGTATTCAGTGTTCACTCCACTCCTGAAAGACTCATCTGATCTCTGCTGTAAGCACAGCGTCCTGACAGCACCCCAAAAAGCCCTTTTTAGGGCTGGTAAAACACCAGTCTGCTTTTTTTTTTTTCCTGGATAGCATCTATTTTAGATTCAGTCTGTACTTAAGCTACAGTGTTAGCCAGAGGAGGGACAGTTTAGCTGCTGCTGATTTTATAGGGAAAGCTATAGGCAAGTGTATTCAGTGTTCACTCCACTCCTGAAAGACTCATCTGATCTCTGCTGTAAGCACAGCGTCCTGACAGCACCCCAAAAAGCCCTTTTTAGGGCTGGTAAAACACCAGTCTGCTTGTTTTTTTTTTCTGGACAGCATCTATTTTAGATTCAGTCTGAACTTAAGCTACAGTGTTAGCCAGAGGAGGGACAGTTTAGCTGCTGCTGATTTTATAGGGAAAGCTATAGGCAAGTGTATTCAGTGTTCACTCCACTCCTGAAAGACTCATCTGATCTCTGCTGTAAGCACAGCGTCCTGACAGCACCCCAAAAAACCCTTTTTAGGGCTGGTAAAACACCAGTCTGCTTGTTTTTATTTCCTGGACAGCATCTATTTTAGATTCAGTCTGAACTTAAGCTACAGTGTTAGCCAGAGGAGGGACAGTTTAGCTGCTGCTGATTTTATAGGGAAAGCTAGGCTAGGCCAGTGTATTCAGTGTTCACTCCACTCCTGAAAGACTCATCTGATCTGTGCTGTAAGCACAGCGTCCTGACAGCACCCCAAAAAGCCCTTTTTAGGGCTGGTAAAACACCAGTCTGCTTTTTTGTTTTTTCCTGGACAGCATCTATTTTAGATTCAGTCTGTACTTAAGCTGCAGTGTTAGCCAGAGGAGGGACAGTTTAGCTGCTGCTGATTTTATAGGGAAAGCTATAGGCAAGTGTATTCAGTGTTCACTCCACTCCTGAAAGACTCATCTGATCTCTGCTGTAAGCACAGCGTCCTGACAGCACCCCAAAAAGCCCTTTTTAGGGCTGGTAAAACACCAGTCTGCTTTTTTTTTTTCCTGGACAGCATCTATTTTAGATTCAGTCTGTACTTAAGCTGCAGTGTTAGCCAGAGGAGGGACAGTTTAGCTGCTGCTGATTTTATAGGGAAAGCTATAGGCAAGTGTATTCAGTGTTCACTCCACTCCTGAAAGACTCATCTGATCTCTGCTGTAAGCACAGCGTCCTGACAGCACCCCAAAAAGCCCTTTTTAGGGCTGGTAAAACACCAGTCTGCTTTTTTGTTTTTTCCTGGACAGCATCTATTTTAGATTCAGTCTGTACTTAAGCTGCAGTGTTAGCCAGAGGAGGGACAGTTTAGCTGCTGCTGATTTTATAGGGAAAGCTAGGCTAGGCCAGTGTATTCAGTGTTCACTCCACTCCTGAAAGACTCATCTGATCTCTGCTGTAAGCACAGCGGCCTGACAGAACCCCAAAAAGCCCTTTTTAGGGCTGGTAAAACACCAGTCTGCTTTTTTGTTTTTTCCTGGACAGCATCTATTTTAGATTCAGTCTGTACTTAAGCTGCAGTGTTAGCCAGAGGAGGGACAGTTTAGCTGCTGCTGATTTTATAGGGAAAGCTAGGCTAGGCCAGTGTATTCAGTGTTCACTCCACTCCTGAAAGACTCATCTGATCTGTGCTGTAAGCACAGCGTCCTGACAGAACCCCAAAAAGCCCTTTTTAGGGCTGGTAAAACACCAGTCTGCTTTTTTGTTTTTTCCTGGACAGCATCTATTTTAGATTCAGTCTGTACTTAAGCTGCAGTGTTAGCCAGAGGAGGGACAGTTTAGCTGCTGCTGATTTTATAGGGAAAGCTATAGGCAAGTGTATTCAGTGTTCACTCCACTCCTGAAAGACTCATCTGATCTCTGCTGTAAGCACAGCGTCCTGACAGCACCCCAAAAAGCCCTTTTTAGGGCTGGTAAAACACCAGTCTGCTTTTTTGTTTTTTCCTGGACAGCATCTATTTTAGATTCAGTCTGAACTTAAGCTACAGTGTTAGCCAGAGGAGGGACAGTTTAGCTGCTGCTGATTTTATAGGTAAAGCTAGGCTAGGCCAGTGTATTCAGTGTTCACTCCACTCCTGAAAGACTCATCTGATCTCTGCTGAAAGCACAGCTTCCTGACAGCACCCCAAAAAGCCCTTTTTAGGGCTGGTAAAACACCAGTCTGCTTGTTTTTTTTTCTGGACAGCATCTATTTTAGATTCAGTCTGAACTTAAGCTACAGTGTTAGCCAGAGGAGGGACAGTTTAGCTGCTGCTGATTTTATAGGGAAAGCTAGGCTAGGCCAGTGTATTCAGTGTTCACTCCACTCCTGAAAGACTCATCTGATCTCTGCTGTAAGCACAGCGTCCTGACAGCACCCCAAAAAGCCCTTTTTAGGGCTGGTAAAACACCAGTCTGCTTTTTTGTGTTTTCTGGACAGCATCTATTTAGATTCAGTCTGAACTTAAGCTACAGTGTTAGCCAGAGGAGGGACAGTTTAGCTGCTGCTGATTTTATAGGGAAAGCTAGGCTAGGCCAGTGTATTCAGTGTTCACTCCACTCCTGAAAGACTCATCTGATCTCTGCTGTAAGCACAGCGTCCTGACAGCACCCCAAAAAGCCCTTTTTAGGGCTGGTAAAACACCAGTCTGCTTTTTTGTTTTTTCTGGACAGCATCTATTTTAGATTCAGTCTGAACTTAAGCTACAGTGTTAGCCAGAGGAGGGACAGTTTAGCTGCTGCTGATTTTATAGGGAAAGCTATAGGCAAGTGTATTCAGTGTTCACTCCACTCCTGAAAGACTCATCTGATCTCTGCTGTAAGCACAGCGTCCTGACAGCACCCCAAAAAGCCCTTTTTAGGGCTGGTAAAACACCAGTCTGCTTTTTTTTTTTTCCTGGATAGCATCTATTTTAGATTCAGTCTGTACTTAAGCTACAGTGTTAGCCAGAGGAGGGACAGTTTAGCTGCTGCTGATTTTATAGGGAAAGCTATAGGCAAGTGTATTCAGTGTTCACTCCACTCCTGAAAGACTCATCTGATCTCTGCTGTAAGCACAGCGTCCTGACAGCACCCCAAAAAGCCCTTTTTAGGGCTGGTAAAACACCAGTCTGCTTGTTTTTTTTTTCTGGACAGCATCTATTTTAGATTCAGTCTGAACTTAAGCTACAGTGTTAGCCAGAGGAGGGACAGTTTAGCTGCTGCTGATTTTATAGGGAAAGCTATAGGCAAGTGTATTCAGTGTTCACTCCACTCCTGAAAGACTCATCTGATCTCTGCTGTAAGCACAGCGTCCTGACAGCACCCCAAAAAACCCTTTTTAGGGCTGGTAAAACACCAGTCTGCTTGTTTTTATTTCCTGGACAGCATCTATTTTAGATTCAGTCTGAACTTAAGCTACAGTGTTAGCCAGAGGAGGGACAGTTTAGCTGCTGCTGATTTTATAGGGAAAGCTAGGCTAGGCCAGTGTATTCAGTGTTCACTCCACTCCTGAAAGACTCATCTGATCTGTGCTGTAAGCACAGCGTCCTGACAGCACCCCAAAAAGCCCTTTTTAGGGCTGGTAAAACACCAGTCTGCTTTTTTGTTTTTTCCTGGACAGCATCTATTTTAGATTCAGTCTGTACTTAAGCTGCAGTGTTAGCCAGAGGAGGGACAGTTTAGCTGCTGCTGATTTTATAGGGAAAGCTATAGGCAAGTGTATTCAGTGTTCACTCCACTCCTGAAAGACTCATCTGATCTCTGCTGTAAGCACAGCGTCCTGACAGCACCCCAAAAAGCCCTTTTTAGGGCTGGTAAAACACCAGTCTGCTTTTTTTTTTTCCTGGACAGCATCTATTTTAGATTCAGTCTGTACTTAAGCTGCAGTGTTAGCCAGAGGAGGGACAGTTTAGCTGCTGCTGATTTTATAGGGAAAGCTATAGGCAAGTGTATTCAGTGTTCACTCCACTCCTGAAAGACTCATCTGATCTCTGCTGTAAGCCCAGCGTCCTGACAGCACCCCAAAAAGCCCTTTTTAGGGCTGGTAAAACACCAGTCTGCTTTTTTTTTTTTCCTGGACAGCATCTATTTTAGATTCAGTCTGTACTTAAGCTGCAGTGTTAGCCAGAGGAGGGACAGTTTAGCTGCTGCTGATTTTATAGGGAAAGCTATAGGCAAGTGTATTCAGTGTTCACTCCACTCCTGAAAGACTCATCTGATCTCTGCTGTAAGCACAGCGTCCTGACAGCACCCCAAAAAGCCCTTTTTAGGGCTGATAATACACCAGTCTGCTTTTTTGTTTTTTCCTGGACAGCATCTATTTTAGATTCAGTCTGTACTTAAGCTGCAGTGTTAGCCAGAGGAGGGACAGTTTAGCTGCTGCTGATTTTATAGGGAAAGCTAGGCTAGGCCAGTGTATTCAGTGTTCACTCCACTCCTGAAAGACTCATCTGATCTGTGCTGTAAGCACAGCGTCCTGACAGCACCCCAAAAAGCCATTTTTAGGGCTGGTAAAACACCAGTCTGCTTTTTTGTTTTTTCCTGGACAGCATCTATTTTAGATTCAGTCTGTACTTAAGCTGCAGTGTTAGCCAGAGGAGGGACAGTTTAGCTGCTGCTGATTTTATAGGGAAAGCTAGGCTAGGCCAGTGTATTCAGTGTTCACTCCACTCCTGAAAGACTCATCTGATCTCTGCTGTAAGCACAGCGTCCTGACAGCACCCCAAAAAGCCCTTTTTAGGGCTGGTAAAACACCAGTCTGCTTGTTTTTTTTCCCCGGCACAGTAGCTTACATAAAAAAAAACACAACAGTTTTGACTGCAGTAGATGAGCAGTCAGTTGCCTGCCAGCGTGTGTGTCAGACCTACAGTGTCTACTGTGCCAACTTCTGCCAGTGCACAGTGCCACTCATATCTGGTGTCACAGTAGCTTGCACGCATAGTACAACTAAACTAATCTAAAAAAAATGACAGGCAGAGGCAGGCCACCCCGCAGGGGCTGTCGTGGTCGTGGTGCTGTGATTCCCTTTGGCCCAAGAATAATGCCCAGTGTTCAGGGGCCACGTACCCTGAACTCGAAAAGTTCTGAGGACATAGTTGACTGGCTAACACAGGACAGCCAATCTTCTACAGCTTCCGCTCGGAACCTTGACGCACCATCCTTCTCCAGCTCAGCTTTGGGCACCTCTCAAGTTCCCACTCGCCCGCCTGCCGCCACCACCAACACTAGCACCACAGTTGCTTCACTTGATCTGTCAGAGGAGTTATTTACACATGAGTTGGAAGAAATGAGTGATGCGCAAACATTATTGCCAGAGGATGTAGATAAAAGGGATATGTCTCAGTCAGGCAGCATTACACACATGGATGTACGGTGTGATGATGATGATGTTGTACCCGCTGCTGCTTCCTTTGCTGAGTTGTCAGATACAAGTGAAGCGGTTGATGATGACGATGTGGATGTCACGTGGGTGCCCGCTCGAAGAGAAGAAGAACAGGGGGAAAGTTCAGATGGGGAGACAGAGAGGAGGAGGAGGAGACGAGTTGGAAGGAGGGGTAGGTCGTCGCAAGGAGCTAGTGGCACAGTCAGACAGCATGTATCGGCACCCGGGGTCAGCCAGACAGCACGCCAATCAACGCATGCTGTTGCCACCACCAGAATGCCGCCATTGCAAAGCTCAGCAGTGTGGCATTTTTTTTGTGTGTCTGCCTCTGATAACAGCGATGCCATTTGCAACCTGTGCCAAAAGAAACTGAGTCGTGGGAAATCCAACACCCACCTAGGTACAACTGCTTTGCGAAGGCACATGATCTCACATCACAAACGCCTATGGGATCAACACATGATGATGAGTACAAGCAGCACACAAGCTCAAAGCCACCATCCTCCTCCTGGTCCAGCATCTTCAGCCACGTCAACCACTGCTGTCCTCCTTGCCCCCTCTCAACCATCTGACACTACGTCTCTCGCCTTGAGCAGTTCCTGCTCATCTGCCCACAGTCAGGTGTCTGTCAAGGACATGTTTGAGCGTAAGAAGCCAATGTCACAGAGTCACCCCCTTGCCCGGCGTCTGACAGCTGGCTTGTCGGAACTCTTAGCCCGCCAGCTTTTACCATACAAGCTGGTGGAGTCTGAGGCCTTCAAAAAATTTGTAGCTATTGGGACACCGCAGTGGAAGGTACCCGGCCGAAATTTCTTTTCACAAAAGGCAATCCCCAACCTGTACTCTATTGTGCAAAAGGAAGTCATGGCATGTCTGGCACACAGTGTTGGGGCAAGGGTCCATCTGACCACTGATACCTGGTCTGCAAAGCACGGTCAGGGCAGGTATATCACCTACACTGCTCATTGGGTAAACCTGCTGACGGCTGCCAAGCATGTAATGCGTGGCTCTGCAGAGGAGTTGGTGGTGACACCACCACGACTTGCAGGCAGGCCTGCTGTCACCTCCTCTACTCCTCCTACTCCATCCTCTTCGATAACCTCCTTGGCTGAGTCCTCTTCTGCTGCTGCGTCTTGCTCCACATCAACAGCACCCCCCCAGCTCCCCAGGGGCTATTCCACATCCCGGATACGACAGTGTCACGCTGTCTTGGGGTTGACTTGCCTGAAAGCAGAGAGTCACACCGGACCAGCACTCCTGTCCACCCTGAACGCACAGGTGGATCAGTGGCTGACTCCGCACCAACTGGAGATCGGCAAAGTGGTGTGTGACAACGGAAGCAATTTGTTGGCGGCATTGAATTTGGGCAAGTTGACACATGTGCCGTGCATGGCACATGTGTTAAATCTGATTGTACAACGCTTTGTGCATAAGTATCCAGACTTACAGGATGTCCTCAAGCAGGCCAGGAAGGTGTGTGGCCATTTCAGGCGTTCCTACACAGCCATGGCGCACTTTTCAGATATCCAGCGGCGAAACAACATGCCAGTGAGGCGCTTGATTTGCGACAGCCCGACACGTTGGAATTCAACACTCCTAATGTTCGACCGCCTGCTCCAACAAGAAAAAGCCGTCAACGAGTATTTGTATGACCGGGGTGCTAGGACAGCCTCTGCGCAGCTGGGAATTTTTTTGCCACGTTACTGGACGCTCATGCGCAATGCCTGTAGGCTCATGCGTCCTTTTGAGGAGGTGACAAACCTAGTCAGTCGCACTGAAGGCACCATCAGCGACATCATCCCATTTGTTTTCTTCCTGGAGCGTGCCCTGCGAAGAGTGCTGGATCAGGCCGTAGATGAGCGTGAAGAGGAAGAGTTGTGGTCACCATCACCACCACCAGAAACAGCCTTATCAGCATCGCTTGCTGGACCTGCGGCAACGCTGGAAGAGGAGTCTGAGGAAGAGGAGTCAGAGGAGGAATGTGGCTTTGAGGAGGAGGAGGAAGACCAACCACAGCAGGCATCCCAGGGTGCTCGTTGTCACCTATCTGGTACCCGTGGTGTTGTACGTGGCTGGGGGGAAGAACAGACCTTCAGTGAGATCAGTGAGGACGAGGAACAGGACATGAGTAGCTCGGCATCCAACCTTGTGCAAATGGGGTCTTTCATGGTGTCGTGCCTGTTGAGGGACCCTCGTATAAAAAGGCTGAAGGAGAACGACCTGTATTGGGTGGCCACGCTACTAGACCCCCGGTATAAGCAGAAAGTGCCAGAAATGTTACCGAATTACAGGAAGACGGAAAGGATGCAGCAGTTCCAAAATAAATTAAAAAGTATGCTTTACACAGCGTATAAGGGTGATGTCACAGCACAACGGGAATCTAACAGGGGAAGAGGTGAAAGTAATCCTCCTCCTACCACGACCATGCCGGCAAGGACAGGATGCTTTACAGACGTATTGTTGATGGAGGACATGCGGAGCTTTTTAAGTCCTACGCATCGCCACAGCCCTTCGGGGTCCACCCTCAGAGAACGACTCGACCGACAGGTAGCAGACTACCTCGCCTTAACTGCAGATATCGACACTCTGAGGAGCGATGAACCCCTTGACTACTGGGTGTGCAGGCTTGACCTGTGGCCTGAGCTATCTCAATTTGCGATAGAACTTCTGGCCTGCCCCGCTTCAAGTGTCCTTTCAGAAAGGACCTTCAGTGCAGCAGGAGGTATTGTCACTGAGAAGAGAAGTCGCCTAGGTCAAAAAAGTCTAGATTACCTCACCTTTATTAAGATGAATGAGGCATGGATCCTGAAGGGACTGACAGTGGGCGATACATTTGACTAAAAAAGGCCTGATGAGATGAGCTGCCTTGGGCTAAAAATGGTCCACAAGCCGCAATGTTTTAGGGCACTTTCTGCCTGAAAAACATAATTTTTTCTGGCCGCTGCTACAGCAGCGGCTGCAACAATAACTAATTTTACAGGCATGTGTACATGCCTAATTTTTCTGGCCTCTGGTGCTGCACTGTGGCTGCAAAAAAAACAAACAAAAAAACACATACCTGTGTAAATTCCCCTTCGTGATCATTACCTTGTTGTGGTGAAGGGGCTTGCGTATCACAATGAAGCGACCACCTCTATGAGTGTGTTGGCAATGGCGTTGTTGGCACACCCCAGATGGTAAGGTCGTTGCTTCATTGTGAACAGACCAAAAGCGATCGGCTTGATAATTTTGCATAGAAAAAACATAAATTTTCTTTGTGATCATCTAAGGTGATCATTAAAGCCTTGCGGTTGTGCAAATGGACTGTTTGCAGTTGTTTGCGGTGCGTTAAACGGGGAGTTTGGTCTGTCCGAGTTTGGTCTGTCACTGTGAAGCGGGCGTAACCCTTACACTACCTGATCGATACAACATCATACCTGATGTTTTAAAGCACGTTATTCCAAACACATTAGGAATGTTAGGTGATTTATGCCCTTTATGGATTAAAACCCGACTCTGCGTCAACTACGTAATTTTCCATGGGAGTTTTGCCATGGATCCCCCTCCGGCATGCCACAGTCCAGGTGTTAGTCCCCTTGAAACAACTTTTCCATCACTATTGTGGCCAGAAAGAGTCCCTGTGGGTTTTAAAATTCGCCTGCCTATTGAAGTCTATGGCGGTTCGCCGGGTTCGCCCGTTCGCGAACATTTGCGGCAGTTCGCGTTCGCCGTTCGCGAACGGAAAATTTTATGTTCGCGACATCACTAGTGACAACTGCCCATTTAACAAATATGCCCAAAATAGAATGAGAAAGTAACTTTTTCTGAACCAGCTTGCTGCACCTGCAAGTACGTTTAGAACTGCGAGAGGTTCAAATGTGACCGCTCACTGCACCGGCAAAATCGTAGTAAATGTCAAGTAACGTAAACGCATTTGCATTAGTTGAACAGGCGCACCTCTAAACTTGCCATTTTATAACAGTCTCTGCACAAAATGACATTTCTAAAGGAAAAAAAAAAGTCATTTAACACTACTTGCGGCTGTAATGAATTGCCGGTTCCCGTCAATACAGATAAAAGTCAAAAAAAAAAATGCGTGGGGGTCCCCCAAAATTCCATTACCAGGCCCTTCAGGTCTGGTATGGATATTAAGGGGAACTCTGCGCCAAACTTAAAAAAAATGGCTTGGGAGTCCCCCTAAAAATCCACACCAGACCCTTATCCGAGCACGCAACCTGGCAGGCCGCAGAAAAAGAGGGGGGTGAGAGAGCGCCCCCCCTCCTTAACTGTACCAGGCCACATGCCCTCAACATGGGGAGGATACTTTGGGGTCTGTACCCCAAAGCACCATGTCCCCATGTTGATGGGGACAAGGGCCTCATCCCCACAACCCTTGCCCGGTGGTTGTGGGGGTCTGCGGGCGGGGGGCTTATCGGAATCTGGAAGACCCCTTTAAAAAAGGGGACCCCCAGATCCCGGCCCCCCCTGTGTGAATGAATATGGGGTACATCGTACCCCTTCCCATTCACCTGGGGAAAAAAGTGTAAAAAAAAAACCACTACACAAGTTTTAAAAGTAAATTATTAGGCAGCTCCGGGGGTCTCTTCCTTCCGACTTCGGGGGTCTCTTCCGACTTCGAGGGTCTCTTCCGACTTCGGGGGTCTCTTCTGACTTCTCCGCTCTCTTCTCTGGTTCTTCTGCCGGGCTCCTCCGCTTTCTGCCCCCCTCTGTACTGTGCCCTCCTGCTTCCCCCTGGTCTGTACCTTCCTAATCACTGTACTATGCTTTCCTGCCCCCCCTTCCCCCGTACTGTAACTTCCTGCCCCCCTATACTGTGCCCTCCTGCCCCACACTATTTCTCCTGTACTGTACCCCCCACTGCTGTACTGTGCCCTCCTGCACACCGCACCCCCCCACTTACTGTACCCTCCTGCCCCCGTAATGTTCCCCCTGTGCTGTACCCCTAACTGCTGTCCTGTGCCCTCCTGCACTGCACCCCCCCCATGTACTTTACCCTTCTGCCCCTATACTGTTCCCCCTGTACTCTGCCCCCCTAACCACTGTACTATGCCCTCCTGCACATCCACCCCCCCCCCATACTGTACCCTATTGTCTCCCCCCCCCCTGTAATTTTGTACGTTTTGTTGTGTTTGTGTCCGCTAATAACGATTTTCATGTATTTTTTTGTGGAAGTTTAGTTTTGATATTTATTTATTTTTGAGGGGGGGTCCCTGTCAGGTAGGCTGTATGGGGCCCTAAGCTGCTTGCTGTGGGGCACTCAACAGGAGGGAGAGGCTGGGAGCTCCAGCCAGGGGCCCAAGAAGAGGAGGATCGGGGCTGCTCTGTGCAAAACCACTTCACAGAGCAGGTAAGTATAACATGTTTGTTATTTTAATTAAAAAAAAACGAGACTTTACAATTACTTTAAGGTTTATTTAAAGCAGTATTAAACCCAGACCCGAAAATGTATTATATTGCAGATTACTAATTAAGGGATGTGGTGGCTGCATTTGTTTTAATTTCTTTGGCTTTTTTCCCTCTGCGTTCACCTGGTGATCTGGCCAGTAACACACCTCTTGTGTTAGTGAGAAACTGCTCTGGATAAATGAGCACATGAGGCACAGCAAAAAGCAGCATTGTTATTATGGGGGGATGGTAGTGTTAAATGTATTATCAGATTTAGATACATTAAACAAATTGAAGCCAAACTCCAGCTCCCACTTCATAAGCAGGTAAAGCATCAGTTTTTTTTTTCCTTGGGATAAAGGTTTTACATAAATAAAAGCTGTTCATTGTAAGCACCCTGACATGGTTAAGTAGTTTGTCTCATCCCTGAAAACTAATACATTCTGCTGGAGAAGCTCGTGCTTTTGAAAAACATCAAACTTGCTGGCTGGATCAGCAGACGAATATAGTAGAAAGAAAGCCAAAAAAGGATTGCAATATAGTCATTACATCTAATGCCCCATACACACGATCGTTTTTCTTGCCATTTTTTTTCTTGCCGTTTTTCACGTCGTTTTTTTTCATGTTTCCTCTCAAGCCTGTCTTGCGTACACACGATCATTTAAAAAAACGATCAAGCAAAGCGCAGTGACGTACAACACGTACGACGGCACTATAAAGGGGAAGTTCCGTTCGAATGGCGCCACCCTTCATGTTAGTAAAGTTTGTTGAGCGACGATTCGCTCTTTTCAGTCTCGTGCTTTTCAGTCCGTGACTGCGTGACGAATGTGCTATCTCCATTACGAACGCTAGTTTTACCAGAACGAGCGCTACTGTCTCATACTTGATTCTGAGCATGCACGTTTTTTTTCACGTCGTTAAAGCATACACACTATCGTTTTTCACGTCGTTAAAAAAAAACGACATGAAAAACGACGTGAAAAAAGAGAGCATGTTCGAAATTTTTAATGGCCGTTTTTCACGTCGTTAAAAATGCTCTGGAGCCTACACACGATCATTTTTAATGGCCATTTTTTTTAATGGCATTTTTAACGGCATGAAAAACGATCGTGTGTATGGGGCATAAGAATTGGTGGGCTGCAATATAACAAATGTTTGCTTTTGCTTTAATACCACTTTGATACACAAAAAGACACATTTCATGACTAAATGTCACTTTATCAATTTAAAGGTGTAACACAGAGTTCTGTAATAAGTAAATGTCATAAAAATCTGTATAAATGGTATGAATATCTAACAAATAAAAAAGGCAGTAAAACATGATCATTTTTATCTTGGGCACATTTCTTTGACTACATAAACACACAGTATACAAAACACACTGCCAAATGAAAAAAATAATTTGTATACTGTATAGGTCATAAATAGGGATGAGCCGAACATCCCTCGGTTCGCAGCAGAAAATGCGAACAGGCAGAAAGTTTGCGCAAACACCGTTAAAGTCTATGGGACTCGAACGTGAAAAATCAAAAGTGAAAATTTTAATGGCTTATATGCAAGATATTGCCATAAAAAGTGTTTGGGGACCCGGGTCCTGCCCCAGGGGACATGTATCAATGCAAAAAAAAGTTTTAAAAACTGATGTTTTTTTTGGGAGCAGTGATTTTAATAATGCTTAAAGTGAAACAATAAAAATGAAATATTCCTTTAAATATCATGTCTGGGTGGTGTCTATAGTATGCCTGTAAAGTGGCACAGTTTTTCTGTGTTTATAACAGTACCACAGAAAAATGAAATTTCTAAAGGAAAAAAGTAATTTAAAACTGCTTGCGGCTGTAATGTATTGTCGGGTCCCAGCAATATAGATAAAAAACATTGAGAAAAACGGCATGGGTACCCAATTGGTCCTTGGGTGTTGGTGGTACTAGAACACTGTAAGCCCTCACAGTTACTCTTGGTGGGCACAGGAACGGGTTCTGCTCTGAAATATTATATCAAGAATTGTAATTACGAGCCCCTGGTAAACAGGGGCAGAAAAATTGGGCCTTGGGTGGTGGTGGTGGTGCCACAACACTGTAACCCCTCACAGATACCCTTGTTGGGCGCAGGAATGGGCCCTGATGTGAAATATTAGATCAAAAATTGTAATTACATTCCCCTGTTAAACAGGGGCAGAAAAATTGGGCCTTGGGTGGTGGTGGGGGTGCCACAACACTGTAACCCCTCACAGATACTCGTGTTGGGCGCAAGAACGGGCCCTGCTGTGAAATATTAGATCAAAAATTGTAATTACATGCCCCTATTAAACAGGGGCAGAAAAATTGGGCCTTAGCCAGTGGTGGTGGTGCCCTAAACCAAAAATATTCTTAGAAGCTAGCATCATCAAGATTGATATGGCTGCACTGTATTGTGCACTGTGTACACCACCAGAAAAGTAGTAGCAACTGCACTACGGCTGCACTGTATTGTGCACTGTGTACACCACCAGAAAAGTAGTAGCAACTGCACTACGGCTGCACTGTATTGTGCACTGTGTACACCACCAGAAAAGTAGTAGCAACTGCACTGCGGCTGCACTGTATTGTGTACTGTGTACACCACCAGAAAAGTAGTAGCAACTGCACTACGGCTGCACTGTATTGTGTACTGTGTACACCACCAGAAAAGTAGTAGCAACTGCACTGCGGCTGCACTGTATTGTGTACTGTGTACACCACCAGAAAAGTAGTAGCAACTGCACTGCGGCTGCACTGTATTGTGTACTGTGTACACCACCTGAAAAGTAGTAGCAACTGCACTGCGGCTGCACTGTATTGTGTACTGTGTACACCACCAGAAGTGGTGTATACGAGACTGTATATATATATTAAGACCCCGCCTGGTTACTTTCCTTTCTTTACAATCTTTCGGTTGGTAGAGCACTGTCAGGGTGGGCTCCCCATTATCCACCTATATTCAGTCAAGGAAAAAAGACGGGACACGTGCTCCGATGCAATCTATTTAGTGATCAATCTTAGAAATTACAAACATGCAAACTACTGTACAGTTGCGAGCATCACTGCTATTCGTCAGGCTTATCTGACTGTGTGTAACATTCTGCCACAAAAACTCATACCTTTATCCCAACCCAGGGTGTAGCTCCACAGATGTGTATCCCAATTAGGGATGAGCTTCGTGTTCGAGTCGAACATACGTTCGACTCGAACATTGGCTGTTCGATCGTTCGACGAAGATCGAACGATTTGGGCCGTTCGCGCCAAATTCGAGTGACGCGAACGGCCCACAATGCACTACGCCATCGCAGTGTCATCCAGGCGCTGTGATTGGCCAAGCATGCACTGTGACCCCGCATGCTTGGCCAATCACAGCGCCGGCAGCGAGGAGAGCAATGATTGGCCACAGGCAGGATGCCTGTGGCCAATTATTGCTGAGGGTGTTTAGTACACGCCCCACACTATAAAAGGCCGCCAGCACGGCGGCCTAGTGTAGTGTGTTCCGGAGCAGGGATAGAGTAGCATAGGCAGGGACAGTGACTGTTATTTCTTTCTTGCTTAACCTGGATTCCTTTAGTTTAGGGAAAGAGAAGGATAGGTAGGGAGAGTGTCAGTGTGTTTTGTGCTTCTGCTATAGTGTGCTTAAAAAAAAACATTTATTCTAGGGACAGAAAACTCTAGGTAGGGACAGTGTCAGTTTCTTTCACTCTGCAAGTCCTTGTTTCCAGGGACCTGGAAGGACAGTGAGTGAATTGTCCTTTTGCTATATTGTGATTAAAAAAAACATTTATTCTAGGGACAGAAAACTCTAGGTAGGGACAGTGTCAGTTTCTTTCACTCTGCAAGTCCTTGTTTCCAGGGACCTGGAAGGACAGTGAGTGAATTGTCCTTTTGCTATATTGTGATTAAAAAAAACATTTATTCTAGGGACAGAAAACTCTAGGTAGGGACAGTGTCAGTTTCTTTCACTCTGCAAGTCCTTGTTTCCAGGGACCTGGAAGGACAGTGAGTGAATTGTCCTTTTGCTATATTGTGATTAAAAAAAACATTTATTCTAGGGACAGAAAACTCTAGGTAGGGACAGTGTCAGTTTCTTTCACTCTGCAAGTCCTTGTTTCCAGGGACCTGGAAGGACAGTGAGTGAATTGTCCTTTTGCTATATTGTGATTAAAAAAAACATTTTTTTCTAGGGACAGAAAACTGTAGGTAGGGAGAGTGTTTTTTTTCTTTCACTCTGCAAGTCCTTGTTTCCAGGGACCTGTAAGGACAGTGAGTTAATTTTCCTTGTGCTATATTGTGATTAAAAAAAACATTTATTCTAGGGACAGAAAACTCTAGGTAGGGACAGTGTCAGTTTCTTTCACTCTGCAAGTCCTTGTTTCCAGGGACCTGGAAGGACAGTGAGTGAATTGTCCTTTTGCTATATTGTGATTAAAAAAAACATTTTTTTCTAGGGACAGAAAACTGTAGGTAGGGAGAGTGTTTTTTTTCTTTCACTCTGCAAGTCCTTGTTTCCAGGGACCTGTAAGGACAGTGAGTTAATTTTCCTTGTGCTATATTGTGATTAAAAAAAACATTTATTCTAGGGACAGAAAACTCTAGGTAGGGACAGTGTCAGTTTCTTTCACTCTGCAAGTCCTTGTTTCCAGGGACCTGGAAGGACAGTGAGTGAATTGTCCTTTTGCTATATTGTGATTAAAAAAAACATTTATTCTAGGGACAGAAAACTCTAGGTAGGGACAGTGTCAGTTTCTTTCACTCTGCAAGTCCTTGTTTCCAGGGACCTGGAAGGACAGTGAGTGAATTGTCCTTTTGCTATATTGTGATTAAAAAAAACATTTTTTTCTAGGGACAGAAAACTGTAGGTAGGGAGAGTATTTTTTTTCTTTCACTCTGCAAGTCCTTGTTTCCAGGGACCTGTAAGGACAGTGAGTTAATTGTCCTTGTGCTATATTGTGCTGAAAAAAACATTTATTCCAGGGACAGAAAACTCTAGGTAGGGACAGTGTCAGTTTCTTTCACTCTGCAAGTCCTTGTTTCCAGGGACCTGGAAGGACAGTGAGTGAATTGTCCTTTTGCTATATTGTGATTAAAAAAAACATTTTTTTCTAGGGACAGAAAACTGTAGGTAGGGAGAGTGTTTTTTTTCTTTCACTCTGCAAGTCCTTGTTTCCAGGGACCTGTAAGGACAGTGAGTTAATTTTCCTTGTGCTATATTGTGATTAAAAAAAACATTTTTTCTAGGGACAGAAAACTGTAGGTAGGGAGAGTGTTTTTTTTCTTTCACTCTGCAAGTCCTTGTTTCCAGGGACAGAGAAGGACACCTGAAGGTAGCCCTTATTGCTTTTTTCCCATCTCCCTGCAGGCCATCTATTAGAATGTCTGGAAGGCAAACAAGGAGAGGCAGACAGTCAGGAGGCAATAAAAGAGGGCAAGCAGGCTCTGTGTCTGGGGGCAACAGTGCTGGTCGTGGACGCGGTGCATTGTCATCAGCACATGGCCATGGGACACGCTTGTCCTTCTTTTCGGCAGCTGGACATGTTGAGCCACATCATGCCGAAGACTTGGTAGAGTGGATGACCAAGCCCTCCTCCTCCTCCTCATCCTCTCTCACCCAGGCTCAGGGTACTGGAAAAGCAGCTGCCAAAGCGTCGTCTTCCCTGGTATCAATGTCAGACAAATCATCAGTCACTCCTTCCCTAGACCCACCATGTCCTCCTCCTGAGGAGTCCCCCGAACTGTTTCAGCACAGTGTTGGGTACATGCTCCAGGAGGATGCCCAGCGTTTCGAAGGGTCTGATGATGAAACCCAGCTAGAGGAAGGCAGTAGCGTGAGAGCAGACAGAGGGGATGCTCAAGAAGGACACCAATCTGGCAGTCATGTTCCAGCAGCTGCAGCATACTGCCAGATTGGCTCCAGTGATGAGGAGGGAGGGGATGATGAGGTCAATGACTCCACGTGGGTGCCTAATAGGAGAGAGGAGGAGGAGGAGGATGAGGAGGAGGCACATCTCCAACGAGGCAGGATGCCCTTTGGTGGCCAGCGTAAGGGCAGTACACCGACGGAATCACACCGCAGAGCTCCGCCTGTGCAGGGCGCTGCCTCTGCCCGTCATTCAAAAAGTTCTTTGGTGTGGGCCTTTTTTGAGGCTAGTGCATCAGATCGCACAGCTGCTGTTTGCAACATATGTCTCAAGCGTATATCGCGTGGCCAAAACATCAGCCGCTTGGGTACCACATGCCTGACCAGACATATGTTGACCTGCCATGCAGCTCGTTGGCAAGCCTACCTCAAAGACCCACACCAAAGAACAAAGCGGACCTCTCCTTGCACCGCATCAGCTGGGATCTCCAACCCCACTATAACTTCAGTCCTCTCTGAAACATGCACTGAGAGGAATGAAGGTGTAGAATTAGGTGTGTCACAGCCAAGTATTTGCGCCCACTCTGCTAGCAGTACACCGACGTCCGATTCTAGCAGGCAAATTTCCCTGCCCCAGCTGCTGGACCGTCGAAAGAAGTTCACTCCCAGCCATCCACATGCCCAGCGGTTGAATGCTAGCTTGGCTAAATTGCTAGCGCTTCAACTGCTGCCTTTTCAGTTGGTAGACTCGGCCCCCTTCCGTGAGTTTGTGCAATGTGCGGTTCCTCAGTGGCAGGTTCCCAAACGCCACTTTTTCTCACGGAAGGCTATTCCGGCTCTCTACCGGCATGTGGAAGGCAATGTCTTGGCCTCGCTGGACAGGGCGGTCAGCGGTAAGGTGCATATTACCGCTGACTCATGGTCCAGCAGGCATGGACAGGGACGTTACCTTTCTTTCACGGCCCATTGGGTCACTCTTTTGGCAGCTGGGAAGGATTCAGGACAAGGTGCAGTAGTGTTGGAGGTTGTCCCACCGCCACGCCTCCAAAATGCTACTACTGGTTGTGACACACCTCTCTCCTCCACCCCCTCCTCTTCTTCTTCCTCCATGGCCTCTTCCTGTGGTTTGTCCTATGAACCAGCGGTGCTCCGTAGCCGTTCACGGGGCTACGCAAGTACGCAGGCAAAAAGATGCCATGCCGTGCTTGCGCTGGTGTGTTTGGGGGACAGAAGCCACACTGGGGCAGAGGTCCTGTCTGCTCTGCAGGGCCAGGCCGAGAGGTGGTTGACGCCACGCCAGCTTAAGCCAGGAATGGTGGTTTGCGACAATGGCACCAACCTCCTCTCCGCCCTCCGACAGGGACAACTGACCCATGTGCCCTGTGTGGCTCACGTCCTTAACCTGGTGGTGCAGCGGTTCTTGGGCAGGTACCCGGGCTTACAGGATGTCCTGAGGCAGGCCAGGAAAGTCTGTGTGCATTTCCGCAGATCTTATAATGCCAGTGCTCGCCTGGCTGAGCTGCAAAAGGAGTTGAACCTGCCCAAGAACCGCCTTATATGTGACATGCCCACCAGGTGGAACTCAACGTTGGCCATGCTGCAGCGGCTGCACACGCAGCAGAGGGCCATCAATGAGTACCTGTGCGACTACGGCACCAGGACAGGGTCAGGGGAGCTTGGTTTTTTTTCTCCACGCCAGTGGGGCATGATCAGGGATGCATGCACTGTCCTGGCACCATTTGAGGAGGCCACGAGGATGGTGAGCAGTGACAGTGCATGCATCAGTGACACTGTACCTCTTGTCCACCTGTTGGAGCACACGCTGCGTGGAATAATGGACAGGGCACTTGAGGCAGAACAGAGGCAGGAAGAGGAGGACTTCCTTGCCTCTCAAGGCCCCCTTTACCCAGACAGTGTTCCTTCTGTCCCACCCATCGCACAGGAAGAGGAGGAGGAGGAGGAGGAGGAGGAGGATTGTGTCAGCATGGAGGTGGAGGCTGGCACTCAGCATCATCAGCAGCAGTCTTTTAGGGATGATTTACAGTCCCAAGAAACCAGTGGACTTGTACGTGGCTGGGAGGAGGTGGCTGCGGATCATGTCGTCCTTAGTGACCCAGAGGACTCCGGAGCGAATGCCTCAGCAAACCTACGCTGCATGGCCTCCCTGATCCTGCAAAGTCTGCGGAAGGATCCTCGTATTCTTCGGATCAAGGAGAGGGACCATTACTGGCTGGCCACTCTCCTTGATCCACGGTACAAGGGTAAGGTTGCGGACCTTATGTTACCGTCGCAGAGGGAGCAGAGGATGAGACAACTCCGGGAGGCCTTGCAGAAAGGTCTGTGCAACGCGTTCCCAGAGACTGGGAGGTTGCAAACTCCTGGTCCTGGACAACGAGTTGCTGAGGCTTCGGCCAGTCAAAGAAGGAGCGGTGGGGAAGGTGGCCGTCTGACCGATGCGTTCAGACAATTCTTTAGTCCGCAGCCCCAAAGTATGATTGGTTCCAGCAACCATCGCCAGCGTCTGATAAACATGGTGCAGGAATATCTAGGGGCAAGGTCAGACTTGGACACCTTCCCCACCGAAAATCCTCTGGCTTACTGGGTCTTGAGGATGGATCACTGGCCAGAGCTTGCACAGTATGCAATTGAGCTACTGGCCTGTCCTGCATCCAGCGTTCTTTCGGAACGCACATTCAGTGCTGCTGGAGGATTTGTCACGGATCACAGGGTGCGCCTGTCCACCGACTCGGTTGATCGACTGACTTTCATCAAGATGAACCAGTCTTGGATCACCACCAGCTACCACACACCTGATGCTGATATAACAGACTAATTGATTTTAAAATGTCACATCCCTTCAAGACTGATGCTGATGCTGAGTGCCTGTGCTGTTATGTTGACTGCCTATCCTCCTCCTCCGAGTCCTCAATGATACGATTGATGATGATAGCTTGGAAGATCATTTTTGTTTATGGGTGCCGCCACCAGTGCCTAACGCCCAATTTTTCAGCCCCTGTTTAACAGGGGCGTGTAATTACAATTTTTGAAGCAATACTTTGCAACAGGGCTCATTGCTGTGCTCCAAGTACAGTATCTGTGAGGAGTTGCAGTGTTGTGCCACCAGTGCCTAAGGCCCAATTTTTCAGCCCCTGTTTAACAGGGGCGTGTCATTACAATTTTTGAAGCAATACTTTGCAACAGGGCTCATTGCTGTGCTCCAAGTACAGTATCTGTGAGGGGTTGCAGTGTTGTGCCACCAGTGCCTAAGGCCCAATTTTTCAGCCCCTGTTCAACAGGGGCATGTAATTACAATTCTTGATCTAATAATTCACAGCAGGGCCCATTGCTGCACCCACCAAGAGTAACTGTCAGGGCTTACAGTGTTGTGGCACCAGCACCACCATCAAAGGCCCAATTTTTACTACCACTGTTCAACAATTATATGTAATTAAAATTCCTGATATAATAGTTGACAGCAGGGCGTTCCAGCACCAACCAAGAGTAACTGTGAGTGCTTACAGTGTTGTGCCAACACCAACAACTAAGGGGCCTATTTCTGCAGAGTATATACGGCAGGTCCCTACTTTCAAACATCCAACTTACAAACGACTCCTACTTGCAAACGCAAGAAGACAACAGGAAGTGAGAGGAAATCTACCACTAGGAAGGAAAATTCTCTCCTGTAAGAATAAATATGGGAGAAAGGTGTCTCCTCTGTACTGATGCTTTATCAGCAATCCTTGTTTCAAGAAAAACACCACATTTCAAAAACAGTTGTCATTGGGACGGAAAGTGAGGTGAAATGTTCTGAACAGGGGCACAGACAGCAAAACAAATGTTACAGGGGTGATAACCCTTACCTATGTTTTCCAAAAAGTTTAAAAATAGATTTTTGGGCTGGAGCTACACTTCAACAATGTACCTGTTCAAAATTACAAACAGATTCTACATAAGAACAAACCTACAGTCCCTGTCTTGTATGCACCGCCTGTATACGGCTGTTCAGAGTATATAGGGCCTTTTTTATTTTATGTGCGGGGTTCCCCTTAATATCCATACAAGACCCAAAGGGGCTGGTAATGGGCTGGGGTAGGGGGGGGGGGGGGTCATGGGGTAGCTATGCCATTTTTCTTAAAGAATTTCATCCATATTACCGGGACCAGACATTACATTAAAGCCGCAAGCAGTTTTAAATGGCTTTTTTTTCCTTTAGAAGTGTCATTTTGTGCAGGGACAGTTCTAAACACGGGAAACACGTGGCACTTCACAGGCATACTTTAGACACCCCCCAGGTACGATATTTAAAGGAATATTTGACTTTTTTTTTTTCACTTTATGCATCATTAAAATGACTGCTCCCGAAAAACGACCGTTTTTAAAACTTCTTTTTGCATTGATACATGTCCCCTGGTGCAGAACCCGGGTTCCCAAACCCTTTTTAGGACAATAACATGCATAATAGTTGTTATAATTAGCACTTTAGAATTCGAACGTTCGCATCCATTGTATTTAATAGGGTTCTAATGTTCGTTCGAACTTCCGGTCCGTTCGCGGGTTCTGGTGCGAACCGAACCCGGGGGTGTTCGGCTCATCACTAATCCCAATTACCTAATCACTTCAACCACAATGTGTATTAACCCCATATATATGGATAAATCTGCTTCATGGCTAACAACCAGTCACAAAATACTTGTGAAAATACTTGCAAAAAGAAAAAAACAAAACCTTATACAAAAATGTATATCAAATACAAACTTTTAAACACAATTTTTTTTTTTTTTTTGTTTACGTATGCAGAATACTCAATAATAACATCCCACTCTTCTATCTCAAAACCAACAATACGAACAGTATTGGCAGTAATGTAAATAGTTCTCAACTTCGCTACATCTGAATTTGTTTCAAGACGACCACCTTCAATTAAATTTCCCTGTTTCCAATCCTGTACAATTTCCACTGAATCTGGGAAAGAAAAACATATGATGTAATCCTAACCAATTTTCATAAAAATAAATACAAGTCGTAGTCTCTATTCATTCCATCAGGATGCAGAGACTGTAACTTGTTAATCCACCATACCTCCCTTTTCTTCAACTTTAATATCCTATCACCCCTCTCTTGTCCCTGGACACTTCCTCCAATACCATAAATCGAGTCTTTATGTCCCTTTTCTTAGAAGTTTCTGGACACTGGTAAACCTGGTTGTTTGTGTCTGATTGTGCTACAGTGCTGGGCTATTCTATCCTTGATTTTCTGCGTGGTCTCTCCGACATATATCAACTTACAAGGGCATGTTAGGCTGTAAATCACATACGAGGATTGACATGTATGAACCATTAATCAGTACCTTTTCCTCACTGAAGGGGTGTTTATAATGGTCACCTTTAAGAAGTAAATTACATTGGATACAATTTAAACAGGGAAAACATCCCTTCCTCTTTTTCCCAAGGAATGTAATTTTCGCTTCATGTGTCCTGGCTTTATACTCAGATCTGACTAAAGAGTCCCTTAACGTCTTATTATGCCGATAGGCTTTCATGGGTACTTGTTGAAAAGTGTCTATCTGAGGATAAGCACGCTTAAGCAGGGGCCAATGTTTCTTAATGATACTGAAAATCTTTTCACTATAGCTATAGAATTGGAATATAAAGGGCAGTCTTTGCCTGTCCTGTTTCTGTTTCCAAGAAGCTATCCTCGCCCCCTCATGCTGTAATTTTGTAACCTCCTGTGAAATCATCCTTTACAGGTATCCTCGTTCTCTGAATTTCTGGCACATTTCTTCCAATCTGATTATTCTAAAGCCCTGTACACACGATCGGTTTAACTGATAAAAACCGTCCGATGGATTGTTTTCATCAGACAAACCGATCGTGTATGGGACCCATCTGTCTTTTTTCCATCGGTTTTAAAAAATAGAATATCTTTTAAATTTTTCCGATGGATAAAAAAACGATCGAAAACTCAGATCGTCTATGGGCAAGTCCATCGGATAAAAAACCCACGCATGCTCAGAAGCATTGAACTTAATTTTTCTCGGCTCATCAGAGTGTTTTACGTCACCGCGTTTGGAACGGTCGGTTTTTTGACTGATGGTGTGTAGGCAAGACTGATGGAAGTCAGCTTCATCGGATTTCCGATGGACAAAACCATCGGATTAGAATCCATAGGATATCCTATCGTGTGTACGAGGCTTTACCGTCTCATCACTGAAAATGCGCTTAACTCTCAACAGTTGACTCCTTCCGATAGATCTAAACACATGCGGTGGATGATAGCTATCAAACAATAAAAGCTGATTTCTGTCAGTAGGTTTTGTATATAGATCAGAATCTATCCGATCCCGATCTATATACAGTAAATCCTTGTGTCTAAAAAAGGAACTGATTTACCGCCAATGTTAATTTTGAATTGTATCTCAGGGCAGAACCCATTCAGCATCTCATCAAACAATTTCAAAGACCAATGTTGCCCCGCCATATCGCAAACACATCATCTATATAGCGCCACCAGGTGGCGCAATACTTCTGAAACATTTCATTAGAAAATATATATCTCTGTTCGAATTCATTCGTAAAAACGCAGGCGTTTAGCGGGGCAACATTCGAGCCCTTCGCAACTCCATTGAGTTGCATGAAAAATTGTTCTTTAAACAAAAAATAGTTATTAGATAACACAACACGTAAAAGATTCTTAAACAGTGATATTTGAACAGCAGATTATTCGTCACTATTTCTAATTAGTCCAATCGCTGCATCAATACCAGCCTGATGCAGGATGGATGCATATAGGCTCGCCACATCCCAAGTTACCAGAATCTCATCTCCATGACGTAATGACTTCTCCCTAATCTTCAGTAAAAAATCATTAGTATCCCTAATGTATGATTTTGTTTTCTTTACCAGGGGGATAAGATCTTATCCAAAAATTGTGCTGTGGGAACAAAAATAGAGTCTCTTCCCGAAACTATGGGACGTCCTGGTGGAGATTGACTGTCCTTGTGTATTTTCGGCAATGTGTACAGGACTGGAATGCATGTGTGGGGCGGTAACAGAAATTCAAAAAGATCCCGGGAAATTGTCCCCTCTTTCAATGCAGGTTTTAAAATATTTTCTAATTGCTTCCTTATACTCCAAGTGGGATCACTGGTCACCTTTTTATACACTGTTTGGCCATCTAATTGATGACAAATTTCCTCCTCATACATTTGCGGGTCCATGATCACCACTAGTCCCCCTTTGTCAGCAGGCTTCAATATAATATCATACCGTATGCTAAGATCTCTCAAAGCTGCTTTTTCCTTATGTAACAAGTTATTAGATACGTGATCCCTATAATCGACTCGAGAAATCAGATGTTTTACCTCTCAAGTGACCTCCTTAACAAAGGTCTCAACCGGGGCATAGGATGTAGGTGGTACTTATTTAGATTTTGTCATTAAACCCAGTGTCTTGCAATCCAATGAGTCACCCACTGGTTCCCCATATGTAAACGGTTTGTGAATAAAGGGGGATTGTGCTTTTAGAGGTGATTTGGTGGGGATGGGTAAAACATAGATTTGTGCGGAGGGGGGCTGGGGGGAGGGGGGTTGGGATAATAGAATTTGTGCAAGAAAAGAGGTTTGGAGAGGATTTATGTTGGAAGGGGTGTATGGGGTTAGGATTTGTGCTCAGAGGGGAGATTAGGGGTAATATAATTTGCGTAAGGAGATATTTGGGGAGGGTTTATGCTGGAAGGAAGGGGGATTTGTGCTGAGAGGGGGGATCTGTGCGGGGGGGGGACATGTGGGGGATGATTTGGTGGGGGTAAGAGAATTTGTATAAGAATTTGTACTTCAGGATTCGTCTCATCTGGTGGACAGTTTCCTACATTTCCACCAGAGAGCAGCAGCGGCGCACTAGTGCTTACAGTAAAGGAGCGCATTGAGCGACACTTCTCGTTCCACCACACCGCCCGAGTCCTGAGACGCCAGCCAGCGTCGCAGCGGTGTGACGTCATCCACCTGGAGAGACGGAGGCTGTGAGTTCTCCCATCCCAGCTGCACTATAATCCCTGTTTTGCGTCCCTCGTGTTGGAGGGCCCTCACATGTCGGTACACACTGAGTCATCTTAAGGTACTGTTTACAACGCACTCATGCTACAGGACCACCGAGCTATGCTTTGAACAAGTTTACCCCTCCTTGCTCTACGGATCGTGGTTAATATTATTGCTAGTTGTGTCCACTGCAATTGTGATCACTGTGAATACCATTTTATTTCTCTTCTTTACCCATCTGGGATTGGATTCTCTTCATTGATTGAATATTTTTTTTTGATTAATAAATGGACTAAGTTTTTTATTACAACTAAGAGTCTACATTGTGTATGTTCCATGAGCGCTGGATTTTAGTGTTTGAACGTTGTATATTTGGTACTTCCGGGTACAAATTGCTGGTGTTCTGATACAAATACATGCAGGGAGCTGCAGTATTTTGTTTTAGTGTCCTTTGCACAGTGTGCACCTAAAGCTTACCTGAATACAATTTTTGGTGTTCTCATACAAACACAGGCAGAGAGCTGCAGTATTTTGTTTTAGTGTCCTTTGCACAGTGGGCACCTAAAGCTTACCTGAATACAATTGCTGGTGTTCTCATACAAATACAGGCAGGGAGCTGCAGTATTTTGTTTTAGTGTCCTTTGCACAGTGTGCACCTAAAGCTTACCTAAATACAATTGCTGGTGTTCTTATACAAATACCACAGGCAGGGAGCTGCAGTATTTTCAGTTAGTGTACTGTGTCCTCTGCACTGTGTGCAACTAAAGCTAACTGAAGACAATTGTTGGCGTTCTCACACAATAATACTACAGGCAGGCAGTTGATTCTGCTAGCTGCAGCATAATAAGTATATATATAGTTCCCAGATTTGTGCAGCTACATCTCCCTGCAGGCCATTAGTATGTCTGGAAGGACAATAAGGAGAGGCAGACAGTCACGAGCCAATAAAAGAGGGCAATAAGGCTCTGTGTCTAGAGGCAACAGTGCTGGTCGTGGACACGGTGCATCCTCATAAGCACGTGGCCATGGGACACGCTTGTCCTTTTTTTCGGCAGCTGGCCTTGTTGAGCCGCAACATGCTGAAGACTTGGTAGAGTGGATGACCAAGCCGTCCTCATCCTCCTTATCCTCTCTCACCCAGGCTCAGGGTACTTTATCTGGCTAAGCAGCTGCCAAAGCGGCCTCTTCCCTTGGCTCAATGGCATCAGTCACTCCTTCCCTAGCCCCACCATGTCCTGCTGAGGAGTCCCCCGAACTGTTTGACCACAGTGTTGGGTACATGCTCCAGGAGGATGCCCAGCGTTTTGAAGGCTCCGATGATGGTACCCAGCTAGAGGAAGGCAGTAACGTGAGCGAGGGGGTGCCCAAGAAGGACAGCAATCTGGCAGTCATGTTCCCCAAGCTGCAGCATACTGCCAGGTTTGCTACAGTGATGATGAGGTCACAGACTCTACGTGGCTGCCTGATAGGAGAGAGGAGGAGGAGGCACATCTCCAACGAGGCAGGATGCCCTCCAGGGGCCAGTTTAAGGGCAGCATACCGACAGCATCACACCACAGAGCTTCGCATGTGCAGGCTTCTGCTGTCTCTGCGTGTTATTCCAAAAGTTCTTTGGTGTGGGCCTTTTTTGAGACGAGTGCATCAGATCGCAGAGCTGCTATTTGCAACATATGTCTCAGGCGTATCTCGCATGGCCAAAACATCACCCGCTTGGGCACCACATGCTTGATCTCTCTATCCGCCCTCTGACAGGGACACCTGACCCATGTGCCCTGTTTGGCTCACGTCCTTAACTTGGTGGTGCAGCGGTTCTGGGGCAGGTACCCGGGCTTACAGGATGTCCTGAGGCAGGCCAGGAAAGTCTGTGTGCATTTCCGTCGGTCATATAATGCCAGTGCTCGGCTAGCTGACCTGCAAAAGGAATTTACCCTGCCCAAGAACTGCCTAATCTGTGACATGCCCACCAGGTGGAACTCAATGTTGGCCATGCTGCAGCGGCTGCACATGCAGCAGAGGGCCAGCAATGAGTATCTGTGCCAATATGGCACCAGGACAGGGTCAGGGGAGCTTGGTTTTTTTTTGCCACGCCAGTGGGTCATGATCAGGGATGCATGCACTGTCCTGTCACCATTTGAGGAGGCCACAAGGATGGTGAGCACTGAGCAGTGACAGTGCATGCATCAGTGACACTGTCCCTCTTGTCCACCAGTTGGAGCACACGCTGCGTGTAATAATGGACAGGGCACTTGAGGCAGAACAGAGGGAGGAAGAGGAGGACTTCCTTACCTCTCAAGGCCCCCTTTATCCAGACAGTGTTTCTGCTGGCCCGCCTATCACACAGGAAGAGGACGAGGAGGAGGAAGATTGTGCCAGCATGGAGGTGGAGCCTAGCATTCAGCATTAGCAGCAGTCTTCAAGTGATCATTTACAGTCCCAAGACAACCATGGATTTGTACGTGGCTGGGAGGAGGTGGCTGCAGATCATGTCGTCCTGAGTGACCCAGAAGACTCCGGACCGAATGCCTTAGCAAACCTATGCTGCATGGCCTCCCTGATCCTGCAAAGCCTGCGGAAGGATCCTCGTATTTGTGCTATCAAGGAGAGGGATCATTACTGGCTGGCAACCCTCCTTGATCCACGTTACAAGGGTAAGGTTGCAGACCTTATCTTGCCATCGCAGAGGGAGCAGAGGATGAAACATCTTCGGGAGGCCTTGCAGAAAGGTCTGTGCATTGCATTCCCAGAGACTGGAAGGTTACAAATTCCTGGTCCTGAACAACGTGTTGCTGAGGCTTCGGTCAGTCAAAAAAGGAGCGGTGGAGAAGGTGGCCGTCTGACCGATGCGCTCAGACAATTTTTTAGTCCGCAGCCCCAAGGTATGATCGGTTCCAGCAACCATCGCCAGCGTCTTATTTACATGGTGCAGGAATACCTAGGGGCAAGATCAGACTTGGACAACTTTCCCACTGAAAATCCTCTGGGTTACTGGGTCTTGAGGATGGATCACTAGCCAGAGCTTGCACAGTATGCAATTGAGCTACTGGCCTGTCCTGCATCCAGCGTTCTTTCGGAACGCACATTCGGTGCTGCTGGAGGCTTTGTAACCGATCACAGGGTGCGCCTGTCCATTGGCTTGGTCGATCGACTGACCTTCATAAAAATGAATCAGCCTTGGATCACCACCAGCTACCAAGCACCTGATGCTGATGTAACCGAATATTTTTTTTTTAAATGTCAGATCCCTTCAAGACTGCCTATGCTGATGCTGAGTGACTATCCTGTTATGCTGAGTGACTATCCTCTTTCTCCTAAATGATCATGCTGATAGCTTGTAAGAACATATTTGGTTCTGGGCACCGCCACCAGTGGCTAAGACCCAATTTTTCAGCCCCTGTTTAACAGGGGCGTGTAATTACAATTTTTGATGCAATACTTTGCAGCAGGGCTCATTCCTGCGCTCCAACTCGAGTATCTGTGAGGGGTTGCAGTGTTGTGGCCCAGCACCAGTGCCTAAGGCCCAATTTTTCTGCCCCTGTTTAACAGGGGCGTGTAATTAAAATTTTTGATGCAATACTTTGCAGCAGGGCTCATTCCTGCGCTCCAACTAGAGTATCTGTGAGGGGTTGCAGTATTGTGGCACCAGCACCAGTGCCTAAGGCCCATTTTTTTATACCCTGTTTAACAGGGGCGTGTAATTACAATTTTTGATGCAATACTTTGCAGCAGGGCTCATTTCTGCGCTCCAACTTGAGTATCTGTGAGGGGTTGCAGTGTTGTGGCACCAGCACCAGTGCCTAAGGCCCAATTTTTTATACCCTGTTTAACAGGGGCGTGTAATTACAATTTTTGATGCAATACTTTGCAGCAGTGCTCATTCCTGCGCTCCAACTAGAGTATCTGTGAGGGGTTGCAGTGTTGTGGCACCAGTGCCTAAGGCTCAATTGTTATGCCCCTGTTCAACAGGGGCATGTAATTACAATTCTTGATCTAATATTTCATAGCAGGGCCCATTCCTGCGCCCACCAAGAGTAACTGTGAGGGCTTACAGTGTTGTGGCAACACCACCACCACCACCACCAAAGGCCCAATTTTTCTGTTCCTGTTCAACAGGGGCATGTAATTAGAATTCTTGATCTAATATTTCACAGCTGGGCCCATTCCTGCGCCCACCAAGAGTAACTGTGAGGACTTACAGTGTTGTGGCACCAGCACCACCACCACCACCAAAGGCCCAATTTTTCCTACCACTGTTCAACAATGGCATGTAATTACAATTCTTGATATAATAGTTCACAGCAGGGTGTTCCAGCGCCCACCAAGAGTAACTGTGAGGGCTTACAGTGTTGTGGCAACACCAACACCTAAGGGCCAAACGGCAGACCCCTACTTTCAAACATCCAACTTACAAACGACTCCTACTTGCAAACGGAAGGAGACAATAGGAAGTGAGAGGAAATCTACCCTAGGAAGGGAAATTCTCTCCTGTAAGAGTTAATATGGGAAAAGGTGTCTCCTCTCCACTGATGCTTTATCACCAATCCTTGTTTCGCTAAAAAACCCAAAATTTCAAAAACCATTTGTCATTGGGACGGAAAGTGAGGTGAAATGTTCTGAACAGGTGCACAGACAGCAAAACAAATGTTATAGGGGTGATAACCCTTCCCTTTGTTTTCCAAAAAGCTTAAAAATAGATTTTTTGGCTGGAGCTACACTTTAAAAATGTATCAGTTCAAAATGACAAACAGATTCTACGTAACAACAAACCTACAGTCCCTGTCTTGTTTGCACCGCCTGTATACTGCTGTTCAGAGTATATAGGGCCTGGGGGCCCCATGCCTTTCCTTTTTTCAGTTTGGGTGCGGGATTCCCCTTAATATCCATACAAGACCCAAAGGGTCTGGTAATGGGCTGGTAATGGGCTGGGGGGGGGGTACCCATGCCATTTTTCTCAATGATTTTTATCCATATTGCCGGGACCAGACATTACATTAAAGCGCAAGCTTTACTTTTTTTCCTTTAGAAATGTCATTTTGTGCAGGGACAGTTCTAAACACGGGAAACACGTGCCACTTCACAGGCATACTATAGACACCCCCCAGGTACGATATTTAAAGGAATGTTTCACTTTTTTTTTTTACTTTAAGCACCATTAAAATCACTGCTCCCGAAAAAACTGCAGTTTTTAAAACTTTTTTTTGCATTGATACACTTTTTAGGACAATTGCTTATATATTAGCCTTTAAAATTAGCACTTTTGATTCCGAACGTTCGAGTCCCATAGACTTTAACGGGGTTCGATAGTTTGCGTGAACTTTTGGTCCGTTCGCAGGTTCTGGTGCGAACCGAACCAGGGGGTGTTCGGCTCATCCCTAGTGCTGAGATATGTGACTATACCCTGGTACCAGGTATATTGAATCCAGTGCTCTATGCTGAGTCTCCAGACCCCCTGTATGGACACAAGAACCCATCAATCTCTCATGCAGATCAACTTGCTGATTTACACACTGCCTGTTTCCATATAACATCTGTTTCATAGAAGCTGCCAATTTCACTTTAAAATCTAATAATTCTGCTCTATGTTACAGCCATTCTCCTAAATCAATCACAAACATCTGTATTTATTTTCTATGGAGCTGCAGAAATGGGGAATTGACAGTAAAGCACTCTGGTAATGAAAGCAATAAAAATGATTGAGTGTTGCCTTCATAGGCCTGGATGAAAAAGCCATACTGTCCATTGAGTGTGTAATATCCTTTATGTCACTCCATTGTAGAAGGTATTAATGCATTTCACGTTTATGGCTAAAGGTGCTTTAACTCCTTCGCACGGACATACTGTAACCCTCAGAGTGTGAAATTATAGAACCACGTCACATGCCGTCTGTAAAACCCAAGCCTCAGCCCAGTACATTTTATGGATGCCTTGCAGGCAAAAAGAGTCTACTGTAATTTTTTATCTAGTTGTCAACTCGGCATATACAGTTGCAAAAAAAAGTATGTGGACCCTTTTGGAATGATATGGATTTCTGCACACATTGGTCATAAAATGTAATCTGATCTTCATCTAAGTCACAACAATAGACAATCACAGTCTACTTAAACTAATAACACACAAAAAATTAAATGTTACCATGTTTTTATTAAACACACCATGTAAACATTCACAGTGCAGGTGGAAAAAGTATGTGAACCCCTAGACTAATGGTATCTCGAAGAGCTAATTGGAGTGAGGTGTCAGCCAACTGGAGTCCAATCAATTAGATGAGATTTGAGGTGTTGGTTACAGCTGCCCTGCCCTATAAAAAACACACACCAGTTCTGGGTTTGCTTTTCACAAGAAGCATTGCCTGATGTGAATGATGCCTCGCACAAAAGAGCTCTCAGAAGACCTACGATTTAGAATTTTTGACTTGCATAAAGCTGGAAAGGGTTATAAAAGTATCTCCAAAAGCCTTGCTGTTCATCAGTCCACGGTAAGACAAATTGTCTATAAATGGAGAAATTTCAGCACTGCTGCTACTCTCCCTAGGAGTGGCCATCCTGTAAAGATGACTGCAAGAGCACAGCGCAGACTGCTCAATGAGGTGAAGAAGAATCCTAGAGTGTCAGCTAAAGACTTACAAAAGTCTCTGGCATATGCTAACATCCCTGTTAGTGAATCTACGATACGTAAAACACTAAACAAGAATGGATTTCATGTGGGAGGATACCACAGAGGAAGCCACTGCTGTCCAGAAAAAACATTGCTGCACGTTTACAGTTTGCACAAGAGCACCTGGATGTTCCACAGCAGTACTGGCAAAATATTCTGTGGACAGATGAAACCAAAGTTGAGTTGTTTGGAAGAAACGCACAACACTATGTGTGGAGAAAAAGAGGCACAGCACACCAACATCAAAACCTCATCCCAACTGTGAAGTATGGTGGTGGGGGCATCATGGTTTGGGGCTGCTTTGCTGCGTCAGGGCCTGGACGGATTGCTATCATCGAAGGAAAATTTTTATCAAGACATTTTGCAGGAGAACTTAAGGCCATCTGTCCACCAGCTGAAGCTCAACAGAAGATGGGTGTTGCAACAGGACAACGACCTAAAGCATAGAAGTAAACCAACAACAGAATGGCTTAAACAGAAGAAAATACGCCTTCTGGAGTGGCCCAGTCAGAGTCCTGACCTCAACCCGATTGAGATGCTGTGAAGAAAGCGATTCACACCAGACATCCCAGAAAAATTGCTGAACTGAAACAGTTCTGTAAAGAGGAATGGTCAAGAATTACTCCTGACCGTTGTGCACATCTCAACTACAACTACAGGAAACGTTTGGTTGAAGTTATTGCTGCCAAAGGAGGTTCAACCAGTTATTAAATCCAAGGGTTCACATACTTTTTCCACCTGCACTGTGAATGCTTACATGGTGTGTTCAATAAAAACATGGTAACATTTAATTCTTTGTGTGTTATTAGTTTAAGCAGACTGTGATTGTCTATTGTTGTGACTTAGATGAAGATCAGATCACATTTTATGACCAATTTGTGCAGAAATCCATATCATTCCAAAAGGGTTCACATACTTTTTTTTGCAACTGTATTACTTGCTAATCAACTGAGCCCAGTCGCATTCTGCATCTGGTATTGGATATGTTCATGTTGTGATCTAGTCTCAGGAGTAGACTTGCTGCCTGTCCAGCTTTATGATATAGAAATATAATACTTGCCAAATTATAACAAATATATTAAAAGTGAAGTAAAAGATAACACTCACAGGATGTTGCAGTATAACAGGGGTTGATTTACTAAAACTGGAGAGTTCAAAATCTGGCGCAGCTGTTCATGGTAGCCAATCGGCTTCTAACTTCAACTTGCTCAATTGAAGTGATTGTAAAGTAAAAAAAATAATTCTTTAAAAATACCACCCAAAAAATACTTACCTGCTCTGTTGCAGTGGTTTTGCACAGAGCATCCTGGATCCTCCTCTTTTTGGGACCCTATTCGGTGCTCCTGACAACTCCCTCCTGTCCAGTGCCCCCACAGCAAGCAGCTTGCTATGGGGGCACATAGTCGAGCCGCAGATCTCTGTGTCCATTCAGACACGGAGCTACTGTTCCGCCCTGCCCCTATCTCTCCTCATTGGTTAACTGACTTTGATTGACAGCAGTGGGAGCCAATGGCGCCCCTGCTGTTCTCAGTCAAACAGAAGGGAGAGTTCCAGATGGCAGAGGCACTCGTGCACATCACTGGATTAAGATGGGGCTCAGGAAAGTATTAGGGCGGCTGAAGGTTTTTTATCCTAATGCATAGAATGCATTAAGATAAAAAAATCTTCTGCCTTTAGAATCACTTAAAGCTTTTGCAATTAAACATGGATGCTGATCGGTTTCTATGCAGAGCTGCACCAGATTTTGCACTCTCCAGTTTTAGTAAATCAACCCCACAGTTTCTCAGATATTCCAACAGTGTCTCTCTTGAAGGATAGAATGCGTCCTGGCTAGTCTGTGCCAAAAAAAGGAGGGCTTCCTGTAATTATAGTGTGTCCCTGGTCTTTCCCTACCCATCTGGAACCTCTCCTTACCACTAATACTGTCCCTGTCAGAAGGGTGACCTGTCGCTACATTACACACACCCAAAATGCGTGCCGAACCTGGGAGCCAGGGTATTAAATAGACTCTGCCTGACCCAAGATGGCCACCAGAGTCACATGGGATGACAGCAGTCAACTGGATAGCTTCCCCAGTGACCCAGGAAACCATAGAAGAACAATGTTCCCATTGACTTCCTCTCCCTCTGCAATGCTGCTGCAGTGGAGCGCCACCTGCAGTGGAGAAAGTAGACTGCACTTGCCAACACAGAGGGTACAGAAAACATTCTAAAGGAGCGAAAGTTCCATCTTCTGGCTGCATGTCAGAATACAAAATGTTCCTATGTTCTATTTAATTTTTAGCTGAAAAAAGCAATTATTTTTTTTCTAGCGCAAAAGAAAGAAAATATATTCAAATCCATGATATGTTATCTTTAAAAAAAAAAAAACAGTGGATAGAGGCTTCTATTGAGAAGGAAAACTAATAAATTCTTTGAAACTTAGTAAAGTTTTATTGTCTGTTTCGCACAGACAAAAAAGCAGAAAGCAATGAAATGTTTTAGAGATACAACACACTATGGGAAGAGAGTGAACTGCATGGATGGCCGCACAGTCCACTAACTATAGGCTTTATAGGTCATGCTTTTTTCCAAACTTCTGATGTTCCTTCCAAGAGAACAGAGCCATTCTGCAACCTACAAAACAAAATGTTAGTGTACTCAAATGCCATGTTGTAAACTGTAACATTTTTCAGTGCACCCTATTCTAAGTACATCAACACCCGAAGTCATGTTGTTTTATTGCCTATAGAATTTAGAACATTACCCAAGGCGACTCATTAAAAATAAAGAAATCAAAAACTGGTGTACCTACAAAAGAAGAGACTATATACCGTAATCATCTTTTCTGCTGTCTGCGCTGCCACAACGCCAATCTCTTTGGTCTCCTGCAGCGCTCATTGTACCAGCTGACCGCCATGTCCTTACAAGACACAATAATGACAATAAAGAAGATATGTGTGGGCACTTTAGGTATAAGAAAGCGTGAGAGTACTTTAAGTTTAAAACTCCACTCTGCCAGGTCAAATGAACAATCATATGAGCACAGTTTGACAGCAAGCTCCTCGAGGAATATACACTAACTTTTGTGCGTTGAAGGCTGCTGTAATAATACATTGACAAACAGTTGGAAAACATATTCCAAAAAGCATCATTCAAGGAAATTGTGAGCAAATGCAATTACTTCTAGTCTACTTTACATTTTAAAAGGACACTTAAGCAGGTGTTGGTGCCAACATTCCCAGGAAGAAAGGGGTAAACTGGTATGCCATGCCAAATAGTGGGTGTGGTCAGGGCTCAGAACCACATATAGGACAGGTGCAAGGTTCAGGAATGCATAACACACAGAGTACAGAGCTCAGGAAGGCATATCATGAAATGTGCAAGGCTCAGGAGTGTGTATCACACAGGGAGCAGGACTTAGGAGTATATATTGTGCATGCCTCAGGAGTGCACATCACACAGGGTTTAGGAATGCATATCACACAGAGAGCAGGGCTTAGGAGGGCTTAGGAGTGTATACTGGGTAGGGCTCGAGAGTGTGAATCGCACAGGATGCAGGGCTCAGGAGTGCGTACTGTGAATTGTTCAGGAGTGCTTATCAAATAGGGCACTGGGATCAGGAATGTGTATTGTGCAGTGCTCAAGAGTGTGTATTATGCAGAACTCAAGAGGGTGCAAGAGTGCATTCTGTGCAGTGCTCAGGGATCCAACCTGCACTGGACACAGGGCTCAGGAGTGCATATCACACTGGACATAGGGCTCAGGAGTGCATATCGCACAGAACACAGGGCTTAGGAGTGCATATAGCACAGGACACAGGGCTTAGGAGTACATATCACAGAGGACATAAGGTTTGGGAGTGCATATCTTACAGGACATAGAGTTCAAGAGTGCATATCGCACAGGACATAGGGCTCAGGAGTGCATATCGCACATGACATAGGGCTCAGGAGTTCATATTTTACAGGACATAGGGATCAGGAGTGCATATCGCACAAGACACAGGGCTCAGGAGTGCATATCTTACAGGACATAAGGCTCAGGAGTGCATATTGCACAAGACACAGGGCTTAGAAGTGCATATCACAGAGGACATATGGCTCAGGAGTGCATATCTTACAGGACATAGGGTTCAGGAGTGCATATCGTACAGGACATAGGGTTCAGGAGTGCATGTCGCACAAGACACAGCGATTAGGAGTGCATATCACAGAGGACACAGGGCTCAGGAGTGCATATCGCACAGGACACAGGGCTTAGGAGTGCATATAGCACAGGACACAGGGCTTAGGAGTGCATATAGCACAGGACACAGGGCTTAGGAGTACATATCACAGAGGACATAGGGTTTGGGAGTGCATATCTTACAGGACATAGAGTTCAAGAGTGCATATCGCACAGGACATAGGGCTCAGGAGTGCATATCGCACAAGACACAGGGCTCAGGAGTGCATATTTTACTGGACATAAGGCTCAGGAGTGCATATTGCACAAGACACAGGGCTCAGGAGTGCATATCTTACAGGACATAGGGTTCAGGAGTGCATATCGCACAGGACACAGGGCTCAGGAGTGCATATCGCACAGGACACAGGGCTTAGGAGTGCATATAGCACAGGACACAGGGCTTAGGAGTGCATATAGCACAGGACACAGGGCTTAGGAGTACATATCACAGAGGACATAGGGTTTGGGAGTGCATATCTTACAGGACATAGAGTTCAAGAGTGCATATCGCACAGGACATAGGGCTCAGGAGTGCATATCGCACAAGACACAGGGCTCAGGAGTGCATATTTTACTGGACATAAGGCTCAGGAGTGCATATTGCACAAGACACAGGGCTCAGGAGTGCATATCTTACAGGACATAGGGTTCAGGAGTGCATATCGCACAAGACACAGGGCTCAGGAGTGCATATCTTACAGGACATAGGGTTCAGGAGTGCATATCGCACAAGACACAGGGCTCAGGAGTGCATATCTTACAGGACATAGGGTTCAGGAGTGCATATTGCACAAGACACAGGGCTTAGAAGTGCATATCACAGAGGACATATGGCTCAGGAGTAAGGATGAGCCGAACACCCCTCGGTTCGATTCGCACCAGAACCTGCGAACGGACCGAAAATTTGCGCAAACTATCAAACCCCGTTAAAGTCTACGGGACTTGAACGTTCGGAATCAAAAGTGCTAATTTTAATGGCTAATATATAAGCAATTGTCCTAAAAAGTGTATCAATGGAAATTTTTTTTTAAAAACGCCCGTTTTTTCGGGAGCAGTGATTTTAACGATGCTTAACCACTTCACGCCCGGGCAATGCTAAAAAAACGTCTGCATTGCGGCGCTGAATTGCCGACAGGACGTCCATGGACGTCCTCCTGTTTCCTCCCCCTGCACGCCCCCGCGAGCGCGCATCATAGAAAATCTGTGTTGGCCGTGTCCCTTGGACACAGCCAATCACAGATCTTGCTGAATGGCCAATCACAGAGGCCATTCAGCACTCGATCTCACTGTCCAATGAGAGATGATCTCAAATGTAAACATATGAGATCATCTCTCATTGCCGGCTTTCTCTCCTCACAAAGAGACCGCGTGTGAGGAGGGAGAGAGATCTGTGCTTTGCAAAGTGAGTTGAAAAACACATTACACAGTAAAAAACAGTGCCCACAGTCCCTGCCAGTGCCACCTGCCGCCAGTGCCACCTGCCAGTGCCATCTTCCAGTGCCATCTGCCGCCAGTGCCATCTGCCAGTGCCACCTGCCAGTGCCATCTGCCGCCAGTGCCACCTGCCAGTGCCATCTGCCAGTGCCATCTGCCACCAGTCCCATCTGCCACCAGTGCCATCTGCCAGTGCCATCTGCCAGTGCCACCTGTCAGTGCCATCTGAGTTGAGTTGAGTTGAGAGGTATCTTAATATAGCGCGGTCTTACCCCGAAGGGTCCCGACGCGCATCTGCCATCAGTGCCACCTGTCAGTGCCATCTCATCAGTGCAACCTGTCAGTGCCATCTCATCAGTGCCACCTGTCAGTGCCACGTGCCATCTTTTATTAGCATCTCTAGTGCCACGTATCAGTGTCACGTATTAGTGCCATCTGTCAGTGTCACGTGTCATCAGTTCCTTCTGTCATCGCCAACAATGGCTAAAAGAGTATTTTCAGCCGAGGAGGCATACGGAATTCTTGCGGCCGAAGGGAGCAACGGGGAGCTCTCCGATTCGGATTCCTCCGCAAATTCAGACTATGAGTCTGACGTGGACTACGAGACTGTCTTAAGCAGTGGATTAATGACTGAGGAGGAGGAGGAGGAGGAGGAGGAAGAGGAGGAGGGCCCGCCCGCCAGACGAAGGCGTTCTGCTGAGAAGGTAGTGCCATCCACCAGCACCGCAGTGCCATCCACCACCACTGCAGTGCCATCCACCAGCACCGCAGTACCTCGGGAAGTAAGGCCACGTACCAGTGGGGTGTCACCTCAGTCCCAAAGGATTAGGTCCCATGCCAGCCTTCCCTATTCCCTTCAGTGCCCCTTGTGGCTTCCTCCTAATTCAGGAGAAGCCAACATCCCCCCTTTCACTGCCCAGCCAGGAGTCCAGGTGCATACAGAAACTTTTCCCCAATTGATTTTTTTAATTAAATTTTTACTGAGGACATGCTGGCATCAATTGTAGCCCAGTGCAACCTTTATGCCCAACAGTTCATAGCAAGCAACGTCCTATTATGCCCGTCCCTACGTGTGGAGAGCCCTTACAGTGGAGGAGTTTAGAATTTTTTTGGGCCTCACATTCTGTATGGGACTAAACGGAAAAAATCAGATGCGTTCCTATTGGTCAACCCGCCCCATCTACCACATGCCCATCTTTTCCTCAGTAATGCCCAGGACCAGATATCTCATGATTATGAGATTCCTACACTACAACGACAATACCCAGTGCCCTCCCCGAAATAACCCAAATTTTGATAAGCTTTATAAAATTCGGTCGCTACTAAATTATTTTTTTGAAACCTTCCCCCCAGTTGTTTACCCCAGACCAACATATATGTGTGGATGAGTCCCTTATAAAATTTTATGGCAGGCTGGGCATAAAACAATTTATACCCAGCAAAAGGGCCCGCTATGGGGTGAAGCTGTATAAATTGTGCAACCGAGCCACAGGGTATGTGTATGCATTCATTGTATATGAAGGGAAGGACACCCAACTGCACCCCCTAATTGCCCAGACTACATTGGAACCAGTGGGAAAGTAGTTTGGGAACTCATAAACCCACTCCTGGAGAAAGGATACCACTTGTATGTGGACAATTTTTATACAAGTTTGCCCCTGTTCCGAAACCTACACAGAATGAACTCTCTAGCATGCGGCACCATACGGACCAACCGGAAGGGCTTTCCTCAAAGCCTGGTCACCAAAAAATTGAGAAGAGGGGAGACGGCGAGTTTACGCAATGAGGAAATTCTGGCTGTGAAGTGGAGGGACAGAAGGGATGTCTACGTGCTTTCTTCCATCCACAACAATGAATTTGTTGAGATCACCAGGAGGAATGGCCGGATCCAAAAACCAAAATGCATCCACGAATACAATAAGTTCATGGGGGGTGTCGACTTCAACGACCAGATGCTCGAACCCTACCTTTCCACAAGAAGAACATACCAGTGGTATAAAAAAGTTTCCATTTATTTGTTTAATTTGGCCATGTACAACTCCTATATCATCTATCGGAAATCCACTATAAGACCCAAATCCTTCCTTTTCTTCCAGGAGGAAATCACCACTGCCCTTTTATACCCAAACAGCCCACCAGTAAACATTAGATCCAATGTGATTAGCCGACTCTCCGAGTGCCACTTCCCAGATAAAATCCCTCCCAGACCAACAGGCCAAAAACGCCAGAAAAAATGTCGGGTGTGCACCAAAAGAGGAGAGAGAAGAGACACCATTTATTATTGTGCCCAATGTCCTTCAGAACCAGGCCTCTGCATAGGCGACTGCTTCCGCCGTTACCATACCAAAATAAATTATTAGTTCACTTCCTGCCATAACTGACCCTGGCTTGTTGTTCGACCATGCTTCTGCCTAACGATTCTGTTTATACCTCTGCCTGATCTGGAACTGACCCTGGACTGTTATTCGACCACGCTTCTGCCTACCGATTCTGTTTATACCTCTGCCTGATCTAGAACTGACCCTGGACTGTTATTTGACCACGCTTCTGCCTACCGATTCTGTACATACCTCTGCCTGATCTGGAACTCACCCTGGACTGTTTGACCATGCTTTTTGCCTGCCTCTTGGACTAATCTTGTACCCTGCCAGTGGACTAGTGGGATTCATAACACAGGGGTCTCACATATGTGAGGGGCTCCAGAATTGTTTTTCTGGATGAAGAAAACAATTGTTTTTGTTTTTCTCATTCCTAGATTAGGGTCTGGAGACTCGGAGGCTTCAAAGAGATTTGGGTGGGAGAAGCCTCTACCCCTGTCCCCATTCAGTCCTGAATGAGGCCCTACTTCTGCCTACTGCCTGTAGGACCTATGCCATCATGCCTCTGCCTGTCGCATGAACTGACCACACCACATGGACCTGCCTACTACCAGGACCAATATTTTGGCACTGCTGACAATCTCTATCTGCACTGACCCTGGACTGTATATGAACAGTATCCCTGCCTGCTGCCTGTACTGACTATGGACAGTATTCCTGCCTGTTGCCTGGACAATTGTATTCGCTTTTGCTGACCAAGTCCCTGCCTGCTGCCTGGACCAGTGCTATCCTCCTGTGGACAACTGCGCTACTAAAACCACAGGTAATCTTTTTTTTACTCTTTGCTTAGCAGAATGTATTTTGGGGTGTAATTCTTGGTATGTGCATGCTATGTGTCCCTAGAACACCTGATGGTGTACCTTGCATGTTGGGCCTCTGTATGTGGCCAGGTTGTATAAAAGTCTCACACATTTAGTATCGCCATACTCAGGAGGAGTAGCAGAATGTATTTTGGGGTGTCATTTTTGCTACCCCAAATTTGCGTTTTCATTTTTTTCTCGCATCTTCCAAAAAACTTCAGGAAAAAAATTAACCGTTCAAAAGACTCATTATGCCCTATAGATTATACGTTGGGATGTTAGCTTTCCAAAATGGGGTCACTTTGTGGGCGTTTCCATTGTCCTGGTGCTCCAGGGCCTTCAAAATTGTAATAGGTGGTTGAGAAATGAGATGTGTAATTTATGCTCCTAGAATGCCTGAAGGTGCCATTTCAATATTGGGCCTCTGTATGTGGGCAGGCTGTATAAAAGTCTCACACATTTGGTATCGCCATACTCAGGAGGAGTAGCAGAATGTATTTTGGGGTGTCATTTTTGCTATGTACATGCTATGTGTTGGCAATATCTTATAAATGGACAACTTTGCGTAACAAAAATTGCGTTTTCATTTTTATACCGCATTTTCCAAAAACTTCAGGAAAAAAATGAACCGTTCAAAAGACTCATTATGCCTCAAAGATTATACGTTGGGGTGTTAGCTTTCCAAAATGGGGTCACTTTGTGGGCGTTTCCATTGTCCTGGTGCTCCAGGGCCTTCAAAACTGTAATAGGTAGTCAACTAGTTAGATGTGTAATTTATGCTCCTAGAATACCTGATGGTGCTCCCTGCATGTTGGGCCTCTGTATGTGGCCAGGTTGTGAAAAAGTCCCACACATGTGGTATCACCATACTCAGGAGGAGTAGCAGAATGTATTTTGGGGCGTCATTTGTGGTATACACATGCCATGTGAGAGAAATAACCTATTACAATGACAATTTTGTAGAAAAAATAAAATAAAAATCTTCATTTTGCAAAGAATTGTGGGAAAAAATTACAACATCAAAAACCCCACCATGCATCTTACTCAATACCTTGGAATGTCTATTTTAAAAAAAGGGGTAATTTGGGGGGTATTTGTACTTTCCTGGCTTGTTCGGGTCGTAAGAACTGAGATAGGCCACCAGTACATTAGGTGTGATCAATTGTTTATGATCCGCACCACAGCTTGTAGACTCTATAACTTTCACAAAGACCAAATAATATCCACGAATTTGGGTTATTTTTACCAAAGATATGTAGCAGTATAAATTGTGGCCAAAATTTATGAAGAAAAATTAATGATTTGCAAAATTTTATCACATAAACTAAAAAAAATGAATTTTTTCAAAATTTTCCGTATTTTTTCATTTATAGCGCAAAAAATAAAAAACCCAGAGGTGATAAAATACCACCAAGAGAAAGCTCTATTTGTATGGAAAAAAAAGGACAAAAAAATCATTTGGGTACAGTATTACATGACTGAGTAATTGTCATTCAAAGTGTGAGAGCGCTGAAAGCTGAAAATTGGTCCAGGCACGAAGGGGGATTAGTGGAGAAGTACTGCATCCATCAGTTTCACCCAGGATTGAAGACATCCGATCGTCTAGCCGGTATACCTCAAAATCCATCAGAGATCCGGGGACATTCCTGTGGAGCAGCCATTGGAGATACTCTCAAGCTCGATTAATCCGCTGTCGTATGACATTCGGGTCCAATGTTTCTGGTAAGCACACATGAATGTCACCATCCACGTGAAGAATTGTGCCAGAAGTTTTACATCCACTCCTTGTTATTTACCCACTGTTTTGGACACTCATAAAAAAAACTTTTTTGTTGTTTTTGTTTATTATTGTGGACATTTTATTGGGTAGGGCGTTCAGCCTGCCCCTTCTCACTTTTTTGTGTGTTTCCATTTATGGTCACATTTGAGTTACAGTCCAGTTTTTACTGGCCTATATGTAGCGCTGTACTATTACCTTCCACTTTGTTTGAATTTGTCACATTCCAGCACAGCTGCTTCACCTCCCTCTATAGAGTTGTTATTATTTATGTGTTTTTTGGGTAGCGCATTTATTTATTTTTATCACTATCAGCAATCAAGTGTTTATAAGTGCTATAGTGAAAACACATAAATGAAAAATAAATGATAGTGACAAATCTTCAATAAGTCCAAAACATCAAAGGGATAAGCTGTTCCCCCTTCAGAGACCCCACTCACCAAATGATGCTTGTCCACCGCTTCTCAGTCAGGGATCATGGAAATAAAAAAAGGTAAAAAAAGGTAATGCTGGCTTACTTAGAACTTGATGGATGCTTGATGGAAGTTGCCACCGAGAATAAATGCAGGAGAACGGATAAAGAGAAGTGTTGCTGGACAGATTTAAAACCGCGCTGACTAGGCGCTGGTTGCAAAGTATGGCAGAGGCAGGTAATCAGTAAAAGACTTCCGTGAGCGCCGCTCAGATCACGTGCGCTCCATGGAGGCAGGAAATTTCCTGCCTCCGTGAACGCACAGTGCTGCTGGAGGCTTTGTAACCGATCACAGGGTGCGCCTGTCCACCGAATCGGTCAATCGGCTGACCTTCATAAAAATTAATTAGTCTTGGATCATCAGCTACCAAGCACCTGATGCTGATGTAACTAAATAATTTTTTTTGAATGGGAGATCCCTTCAAGACTGCCTATGCTGATGCTGAGTGACTATCCTGTTATGCTAAGTGACTATCCTCTTCCTCCTCAATGTTCATGCTGATAGCTTGTAAGAACATTTTTGGCTCTGGGCACTGCCACCAGTGGCTAAGGCCCAATTTTTCAGCCCCTGTTTAACAGGGGAGTGTAATTACAATTTTTGATGCAATACTTTGCAGCAAGGCTCATTCCTGCGCTCCAACTATAGTATCTGTGAGGGGTTGCAGTGTTGTGGCACCAGTGCCTAAGGCCCAATTTTTCTGCCTCTGTTTAACAGGGGCGTGTAATTAAAATTTTTGATGCAATACTTTGCAGCAGGGTTCATTCCTGCGCTCCTACTATAGTATCTGTGAGGGGTTGCAGTGTTGTGGCACCAGTGCCTAAGGCCCAATTTTTCTTCCCCTGTTTAACAGGGGCGTGTAATTACAATTTTGATGCAATAATTTGCAGCAGGGCTCATTCATACGCTCCAACTAGAGTTTCTGTGAGGGGTTGCAGTGTTGTGGCACCAGCACCTGTGCCCAAGGCCCAATTTTTCTGCCCCTGTTCAACAGGGGCATGTAATTACAATTCTTGAGCTAATAATTCACAGCAGGGCTCGTTCCTGTGCCCACCAAGAGTAACTGTGAGGCCTTACAGTGTTGTGGCAACACCAACACCTAAGGCCCAAATTTCTGCAGTGTATATAGGGAACTACTGGCTCAGACATCCCTCTAAATTTAAATAGCGTCCCAACCGTTTGGGATGGGCGCTATATATATATATATATATATATATATATATATATATATAATATATATATGTATTTTTGCCTTAAATCACGTATCATGTTCATTAGGTTAAAGACTGATATTTTGTACTTGTGTTTCTTTTTTTAACTCAGGCATTAATTATTGCATTTTTTTGGGTTTGATATATTCATGTACTTATTTTACAGTGGTATGACCCTGATGAGAAGAAACAGAAGTCAACTGGTAATGACAAGATTCAAGCAGCCATCCTACATAATTTGACTGTTTTTATTCTTTCGAAGAGCCTGTAAAAAATATATTTATGCATTAAATAATATTCTGCATAAACGGCACTGGGTCTTTCAAGTGCCTTCATTCTGTATTCTTATGTCTTCAGGTTTTGCGGACTGAAACTCAGGGAAAGGAAAATGTGTTAAAATGGAATTTAAAATGGAATTAAACACCATATGAAATTGCTAGGAGGTAGAAGTTTTTGGCAGAAGAGACTTGCAAATGTTTTTTTTAACTATGTTACAGGGGGATTCAGAGAAAGAAAAATTGCTTTGTTAATGCTAGTGATAGACTGCAGCATACTATATGTGATTTTTTTTTCTTGCCCATAGATACTATTTAATTAGCACTCTAAATTCCCCCTTAATAGATGACATGGGTTTGATCTCTGTTGCTGCATGTCAAAGATGTGGAAAGTTTATTTTGGAAAGGGGAAAGTTTAACCTTATTTGTATCGTTACCAATGTCTCTGCACTCTGGACCACAATCCTGTGCGATTCTGGTGTGATTTGGCCCTTAAAGTGTCATTATACTCTCAGTTAAACAAAGAATATTTTGTAATTAAAATGCTCTTAAATGTTTGCAGGAAGGACCTGAATACTGTAGTTGCAAAAACTAGGAGGGTTTAATACTACTTTAAAGTGTATGTAACCCTGTTAATAAACTTATAATAAACATATGAAAACACTTTGTTAAAGCGGAGTTCCAAAGACGATGAATATTTGTAACAATGCAATGTAACACTCACTTCTTTTGTTAAATTCATCACTCGATGTCCGGTTTCATATAAAAAATGAAGTTATAAAATTTGTTCCTGGCCATTTTCATCTTGCTTGTTGGCATGTGAAGCCCACAAGCATACAGTTCTGGGATACGGTGCTGTTAAGCTACCAGCATGCGCAGTATGTACGGCGCTCAGCGCCATAAACTTCCGATGTTGCCATCACAACGGGCGTCGTCGTCGGAAGTGCCCGCCCCGTTGTGATGGCAACGAAGATAAACCAAATCACTTCTGGTTTCGGAATATCGCGAGAACTAGCGGCGGCCATCCACACTGACTCCTGGGAATAATGACCCCCAGGAGACAGTGCGCCACCGTATATGACGGACATACCTGCGGGTGGCAGAGACCGGTAACGCCGGCAAGTCTGAGATTTATTGAAGAGATACCAGAATTTTGTAAAAAATTGGAGATTCCAATACCAAATATCTAAAGAGAGAAAGTATCAGCATAGGAAAATGTATAAAAGGACAAAGAGGGAGGATGGGGGGAGGGGGAGAGGAGGAGAGAGGGGACAGAACGAGAAAGGGACGGGTTTCCGTCTCCCTTTTTTTTCTCTCTCTCTCCTCTTCTCTCTCCTCTTCCTCTCGCCCTTCGGTCGGGCATTCGGGGGGTGGGGTAGGGGGTTAATAAAGTAAACGAAAAAATAAAGAAATTGAGGGGGATATGGGGACCTGGACTCGTTGACTGCTCTGGCACCACCTCCCTAGCAGTAGGGGAGAGGGGACTGATTGTGCCAAACAGAACTTCACCTCGGGCCTAGGAGTGCAGAGTGCCAAAGGTGGCCCTAAGGGAGAAAATACTGCACTAAGACCACAAGTTCAAATCACCAACAAGGGAGGAGGTGGGGGGAGGGGGCAGATGGGCAGGAGGGGGGACTAAGGGGGGGAAAGAGAAGGGGGTTAGGATCTGCACATCCCAGAACAAAAAAACATCTGTAAGAATAAGAAAAGGTAAGAAAAGGAAAAAGAAACATGCATGACTGACGTAAATTTTATTACATACAATGTTAGAGGCCTTAACTCTCCAGAAAAAAGACACATGGTACTAAGGGAGATGGAAAGGTATTCCGCAGAAATAATATTCTTACAGGAGACTCACATAGCTTTAGATTCCAATACGAAATTATATTCACGGGCGATACCAACTTGGTACTATGGAGATTCCCCAAACAAAAGAGCAAAGGGAGTAGCCATAGGAGTGGGGAAGAACATCAGCTTCACAGTTGAAGAAAGGAGAAAAAAAATACACTTTAGCAAATGTATACTGTCCTAATAGACACCCTAAAAAATATCTGAAGGGGATCTTGAACGCCTTAGTGGATTTTAAACAAGGCCATGTAATTCTTGCTGGAGATTTTAATCCCTCAATGGAACACAAGCTCAATAATACGTCTGGTGCACCGATGCGAGATAGTAAACAATTAAAATTGGTTAAGAAAAAAATAAATAACCAGCAATGGTAGACCCATGGAGAATAACACACCCAAGTAAAAGGACTACACATATCACTCATCGGTGCACGATACGTATTTGAGACTTGATTACATGCTGGTGGATCACGGGGTCTTGGAATATGTAGTTAAAAATTCAATTGGCATAATATCAATTTCGGACCACGCCCCTGTAATAGTAAGAATATGATTTAATGAAATAGAGCAAAAAAAAGGGGACATGGAGTTTAAACGAAGACCTTATAGATGATATAGTACAGTAAACCCCCCTCCATGGCGGGGGGTTACGTTACAGACCCACCCGCAATAAATGAAAATCCGCGAAATAGAAATACCCTATTTAAATACACACTAGGCATGTTTTTATAACTTTCACTGTACTTTAAAAGCATTTTAAGGTCTTTAACCACTTAAGCCCCGGACCATTTGGTAGCTAAAGGACCAGAGGTGAATTCTGAATTTTGCACTGCGCTGCTTTAACTGTAAATTGTGCGGACATGCAATGTTGTACCTAAACTAAATTTGCGTCCTTTTCTTCCCACAAATAGAGCTTTCTTTTAATGGTATTTGATTGCCTCTGCGATTTTTCTTTTTTGCGATATAAACGGAAAAAGACCGAAAATTTTGAAAAAAAATGATATTTTCTACTTTTTGTTATAAGAAAAATCGAATAAACTCAATTTTAGTCATACATTTAGGCCAAAATGTATTCAGCCACATGTCTTTAGTAAAAAAAATGTCAATAAGCGTATATTTATTGGTTTGCACAAAAGTTATAGCGTTTACAAACTAGGGTACATTTTCTGGAATTTACACAGCTTTAAATTTATGACTGCCTATCTCATTTCTTGAGGTGCTAAAATGGCAGGGCAGTACAAAACCCCCCCAAATGACCCCATTTTAGAAAGTAGACACCCCAAGGAAATTGCTGAGAGGCATGTTGAGCCCATTGAATATTTTTTTTTTTTGTCCCAAGTGATTGAATAATGACAAAAAAAAAAAAAAATACAAAAAGTTGTCACTAAATGATATATTGCTCACACATGCCATGGTTATATGTGGAATTGCACCCCAAAATACATTCTGCTGCTTCTCCTGAGTATGGGGATACCACATGTGTGGGACTTTTTAGGAGCCTAGCCACGTACGGGACCCCGGAAACCAAGCACCGCCTTCAGGATTTCTAAGGGCGCAAATTTTTGATTTCACTCCTCACTACCTATCACAGTTTTGAAGGCCATAAAATGCCAAAATAGCACAAAACCCCCCCAAATGACCCCATTTTAGAAAGTAGACACCCCAAGGAAATTGCTGAGAGGCATGTTGAGCCCATTGAATATTTTTTTTTTTTGTCCCAAGTGATTGAATAATGACAAAAAAAAAAAAAAAATTACAAAAAGTTGTCACTAAATGATATATTGCTCACACATGCCATGGTTATATGTGGAATTGCCCCCCAAAATACATTCTGCTGCTTCTCCTGAGTACGGGGATACCACATGTGTGGGACTTTTTAGGAGCCTAGCTACGTACGGGACCCCGGAAACCAAGCACCGCCTCCAGGATTTCTAAGGGCGCAAATTTTTGATTTCACTCCTCACTACCTATCACAGTTTTGAAGGCCATAAAATGCCAAAATCGCACAAAACCCCCCCAAATGACCCCATTTTGGAAAGTAGACACCCCAAGCTGTTTGCTGAGAGGCATGGTGAGTATTTTACAGCTCTCATTTGTTTTTGAAAATGAAGAAAGAACATTTTTTTTTTTTTTTTTTTTTTTCAATTTTCAAAACTTTGTGACAAAAAGCGAGATCTGCAAAATACTCACAATACCTCTCAGCAAATAGCTTGGGGTGTCTACTTTCCAAAATGGGGTCATTTGGGGGGGTTTTGTGCCATCTGGGCATTCCATGGCCTCCGAAACTGTGATAGGCAGTGAGAAGTGAAATCAAAAATTGACACCCTTAGAAAGCCTGAAGGCGGTGCTTGGTTTTTGGGGTCCCGTACGCGGCTAGGCTCCCAAAAAGTCTCACACATGTGGTATCCCCGTACTCAGGAGAAGCAACAGAATGTATTTTGGGGTGTAATTCCACATATGCCTATGGCATGTTTGAGCAATATATCATTTAGTGACAACTTTGTGCAAAAAAAAAATAAACAACATTTTTTTTTTTTTCTGCAACTTGTGTCAACATATAAAATATTCCATGGACTCGACATGCCTCTCAGTATATAGCTTGGGGTGTCTACTTTCCAAAATGGGGTCATTTGGGGGGGGGTTTGAACTGTTCTGGCATTTTATACACAACATTAGGAAGCTTACATCCACTCTTCTAACCACTTGAAGACAAAGCCCTTTTTGACACTTTTTGTTTACATGAAAACATATTTTTTTTTGCAAGAAAATTATGTTGAACCCCCAAACATTATATATATTTTTAAAGCAAAGGCCCTACAGAATAAAATGGTGGGTGTTGCATTTTTTTTTTCTACACAGTATTTGCGCAGCGATTTTTCAAACGCATTTTTTGGGGAAAAAATACACTTTTTTTTATTTTAATGCACTAAAACACACTATATTGCCCAAATGTTTGATGAAATAAAAAGATTATCTTAGGCCGAGTGCATAGATACCAAACACGACATGCTTTAAAATTTCGCACAAACGCGCATTGGCGACAAACTACATACATTTTTAAAAGCCTTTAAAAGCATTTACAGGTTACCCCGTTAGATTTACAGAGGAGGTCTACTGCTAAAATTACTGCCCTCGATCTGACCTTCGCGGTGATACCTCACATGCATGGTGCAATTGCTGTTTACATATGACGCCAGACTGACGCTTGCAGGGCAGGACAGGGGTGCTTTTTTTTTTTTTTTTTTTTATTATTAATTTTGCTTTTTTATTTTATTTCTAAACTGTTGCTTCCATATTTTTTTTATCACTTTTATTGTTATCTCAGGGAATGTAAATATCCCCTATGATAGCAATAGGTAATGACAGGTACTCTTTTTTGAAAAAACTGGGGTCTATTGGACCCTAGATCTTTCCTCTGCCCTCAAAGCATCTGACCACACCAAGATCGGTGTGATAAAATGCTTTCCCAATTTCCCAATGACGCTTTTTATATCCGGGGGGGGTCATTTCCTCCCACTGCTTGTAAAAGCAGTCCAGAGGCTAATTAGCCACTAGGATTGCTTTTACATGAAAGCCGGCCGCTGGCTGAAAAGAATGATACCAAGATGATACCAAAACCCGCAGGCATCATTCTGGTATAAACATTCAAAGTCCAGCAACATACCAGTACGTTGCTGGTCCTTGTTGGACATGTATTGTAATCTTTTTTTTCATGCAGCCTGTTGGCTGAACGAAAAAAAAAGATTGATCGGTGGGTATGCCCACCATTAGAATACCGCCCTTCATCCACCCACTTCTAATGATGGGCATACATGCACCATTTATATATGCCGAAGCATGGGGGCATCTTCTCGCAAAAGTTATGCCGCGTACACATGGTCAGCCTTTTCCACGGGCAAGCCTCCGTCGGAATTTCGACCGTATGTACGCGGCATTAGGAGCAAAATCGCTCCTCCGCTCCTGCTGCCCCAATGCTTCGGCATATATGCTTCTTTTTTTTTTAACTGTGGTGGCGAAATCACCTCCTACAGCACTGGAGTCGCAGGGATCAGGCCTGTCTCTGCGAACGCTGCAGTTATGTGTGTTGTGTTTTGCAAGTGACAGTGATCGATCGATACTGCACTTGGGTGGCCTGGGCTGGACGGAGGGGCAAAACGCAGGTGCTAGCATGTATCTGGGCTGATCCCGCTAACACTGCGTTTTTGGGAACCCTAAACTGCTGGGGACGCTAGTATAGATCTGTTCAGATCAGATATTGAGCTGATCAGATACTATACCACTAAGGGGGGTGTATGCTTCACGCGTGGGTGTTAGCGCTACTGGCACTAACCTGACGCTGCCTTGGGTGTGACGCAGACCCTCTCTGACGCTAAAACCTAATTGATATCACCCGCCGGGCGATCAGGGGGTTAAACCTTTATTGGGTTATATACGGCGGGTGCCCTGACACTATAAAAAGCAAACTAACTAACCAGCGTCACCCGTAACACTTATATGATGATCACTGGTGAAAGGGTTTACTAGGGGCAATTAGGGGGTTAAAACCTTTATTAGGTAATATATGGGGGTACCTGACGCTATATAAAAACCTGACGGCGAACCTAAAAAAAAATTACTGGCTACCTATCGGCATCACCGACACTAAAACAACGATCATAAAAACTATCGCTTAGCGACAGTGGTGATAGGGGGTGAAAGGGTTACCTGGGGGGCGATCAGGGGGTTAAACCTTTATTAGATAATATATGGGGGTACCTGACGCTATAAAAACCTGCGGCGAACCTAAAAAAAATTACTGGCTACCGATCAGCATCACCGACGCTAAGACATCGATCAGAAAAATGATCGCATAGCGACGGCGGTGCTAGGGGGTGAAAGGGTTACCTGGGGGGTGATCAAGGGGGTTAAACCTTTATTAGGTAATATATGGGGGTACCCGACGCTATAAAAACCTGCGGCGAACCTAAAAAAAATTACTGGCTACAGATCAGCATCGCCGACGCTAAGACATCGATCAGAAAAATTATCGCTTAGTGACAGTGGTGATAGGGGGTGAAAGGGTTACCTGGGGGGCGATCAAGGGGGTTAAACCTTTATTAGGTAATATATGGGGTACCCGACGCTATAAAAACCTGCGGCGAACCTAAAAAAAATTACTGGCTACCGATCAGCATCACCGACGCTAAGACATCGATCAGAAAAATGATTGCTTAGTGACGGCGGTGCTAGGGGGTGAAAGGGTTACCTGGGGGGTGATCAAGGGGGTTAAACCTTTATTAGGTAATATATGGGGGTACCCGACGCTATAAAAACCTGCGGCGAACCTAAAAAAAATTACTGGCTACCGATCAGCATCGCCGACGCTAAAACATCGATCAGAAAAATTATCGCTGAGTGACCGTGGTGATAGGGGGTGAAAGGGTTACCTGGGGGGCGATCAAGGGGGTTAAACCTTTATTAGGTAATATATGGGGGTGCACCAAATGGTGTTTTAAAAAACGGCCCTCCTAATAAAAACACCGCTCAGCGCTTAAGATACAGTCAGTGAGATAACAGTGAAATAGATAAACAATGAATACTCCAAATAGCAGCTGCTTAAAAAGTTATGATGTATAAAAAAAGACAGTATAGAAAAAACTCTAGATAAATACACAGAGTCCTAAATGATACTGTAGCAGCGCTTCTTTCAAAATAAATTTCTGAAAGTCCTCTATACAAGTTCAAGTATAGGTAATGACAATGGTGCAGATGGTTAAAGATGTGACTGCAATAATATTGATTGTGCCAGATTATTCCTTTATCTCCAGTTGTTCACCACGTGGGGGGAAATTTAAATTCCCCTTAAGGGGATGCACTTACCAGAGGTAAGGTTCAAAAAGGCATGAACCAATAGTCCACATCCGACCTGGTCGCTGCAATCTCCACCAGCCACACTGTTATGTTGAGGTCCGTATGACATATAAGGCAAAAGTAAATTCTGCATAGGGTAGTACTGTTAAAAAACCTTTATTTAAGTCCCCACAGCCCCCCTTTATACATATGTGCGTACCACAGTGCAGATGTAAATACACAGTGTTTAAGGTGACTAAGTGCCCTCTGAGCAGGAATAGTGAACGGCGGCGCCGTCTGGGTTACCAGTAACCTCGCGTCCTTCTCCTCACTTCCTGGTCTGTGGAGCGCATCTGTCGTCACTTCCGGTGATTGGTTAGAGAGTCACGCCCTGACGCGTTTCGTCACTTCCGGACTTCGTCTGACGACGCCCTCAGACGAAGTCCGGAAGTGACGAAACGCGTCAGGGCGTGACTCTCTAACCAATCACCGGAAGTGACGACAGATGCGCTCCACAGACCAGGAAGTGAGGAGAAGGACGCGAGGTTACTGGTAACCCAGACGGCGCCGCCATTCACTATTCCTGCTCAGAGGGCACTTAGTCACCTTAAACACTGTGTATTTACATCTGCACTGTGGTACGCACATATGTATAAAGGGGGGCTGTGGGGACTTAAATAAAGGTTTTTTAATAGTACTACCCTATGCAGAATTTACTTTTGCCTTATATGTCATACGGACCTCAACATAACAGTGTGGCTGGTGGAGATTGCAGCGACCAGGTCGGATGTGGACTATTGGTTCATGCCTTTTTGAACCTTACCTCTGGTAAGTGCATCCCCTTAAGGGGAATTTAAATTTCCCCCCACGTGGTGAACAACTGGAGATAAAGGAATAATCTGGCACAATCAATATTATTGCAGTCACATCTTTAACCATCTGCACCATTGTCAATATATGGGGGTACCCGACGCTATAAAAACCTGCGGCGAACCTAAAAAAAATTACTGGCTACCGATCAGCATCACAGACGCTAAGACATCGATCAGAAAAATGATCGCTTAGCGACGGCGGTACTAGGGGGCGAAAGGGTTATCTGGGGGGTGATCAGGGGGTTAAACCTTTATTAGGGGGGGGTCAGGGGGCTACACTGGACCTAAAACTAAATGTACTGACACTTTTACAGTCACAAATGTCACTGATTGCAGTGATCACTAAATAAATGGTCACTGCAATCAGTGACACTGTGACTGGGGGCTGGGGGGTGATCTGGGGGGTGATCTGGGGGTGTCTGGGGGCCTGGGGGGGCAATTTATGTACCTATGTGTCCTGGTGTCAGTGTAGTGTTGTGTGCACTAACCTGCATCTTCTCCTGTACGGCGCTCGGTATATGTGAGCGCCGCAGGAGAGATGACATCACTTCCTCCAGCCTGTGTAAACAAGCACACAGGCAGGGGAAGCTCTCATTCGCCGGGAGCGATCGAGAGGGGGTGGCCGGAATCGAACGGCCGTCCCCTCATGCCGGATCGCTCCCGAAGGTAAAACGACCGCTCACTGTAAAGAAGGGGGGTCCGATCGGACCCCCCAACTATACAAAGGCAATCACGTACATATACGTGATTCTGCCTGTCGGTGCCATTCTGCCGACGTATATTTACAGTGAGCGGTCATTAAGTGGTTAAACACACTTTTAAAACAATAGAAACACATCTAAACACATAAAAGATACTGAGAGACATATCAAGAGCAATGGAAAACACAAAAATATTTCATTAACAATGATTTAATCAATAAAATAATGTTAATAGGTCTTACAGAAAAAAAACGCAATATACCGGGACCGCGAAAACTGAACCGCGATATAATGGGGGTTTACTGTAGTAGGTAAGATAATAACGAGGGAAATTGAACAATACTTCAGGACAAATAATACCCCAGAAGTGAGCTCAGCAACAATATGGGAAGCCCATAAGGCATATATTAGGGGCAAACTGATCTCCATAGGGGCGAGAAAAAAGAAGGAAAGAGAACTAACGATGAAAAATACAATAAAGGAATTACACGATCTTGAACAAAAACACAAAACACATCAAGAAAGGGAAACACATCAAAAGATAGTAATCAAGAGGGACTTAGAGACCTGATGGAACAGGAAACTAGAAAAGTATTCAACAATGTCGCAAAAGAAAGATACAAATGGGGAAATAAGCCAGGGAAATATTTGGCCAGATTATCAAAAGAAAAAAAATACTTAAATTATATATAAAAGATAAAGAACCAGATAGGAGAGATGAAGTATAAAACATCTGAAATCGCAAAGGTCTTTAAGACATACTACAGTACATTATATTCTATCAGAACGAATGAGACACGACTGGAAGAGAAAAGTAGAAAAATTAAAATACAGGAATACCTAGAGGAAGCTAATCTACCACAAATAGCCCTAGATAGTGTTTAGCTCCTAGAAGACCCAATTACACAGGAGGAAATATATAAAGCTCTCAGAGAAACGCCAGGGGAAAAAAGTCCAGGTCGGGACGGATTCCCAATTAAAGCGGAGCTCCACCCTAAAGTGGAACTTCCGCTCATCGGAAACCTCCCCCCTCCGGTGTCACAATTGACACCTTTCAGGGGAGAGGGGGGTGCAGATACCTGTCTAAGACAGGTATTTGCACCCACTTCCGGGAGTCCTCTCTGCGGGAAATACCTGTTGTGTTCTTGGAGACACTCGGCTCCCAGAACACACAGGGACCTGTCAGAACGGCGCAGCGCGACTCGCGCATGCGCCGTAGGGAACCGGGCAGTGAAGCCGCAAGGCTTCACTGCCTGGTTCCCTCACCAAGGATGGTGGTGGGGGCAGCAGAGTGGCGAGCGATTGCTTGTCCTCTGCTGCGGACGTCGCTGGACTCCAGGACAGGTAAGTGTCCTAATATTAAAAGTCAGCAGCTGCAGTATTTGTAGCTGCCTGGCTTTTAATAAAAAAAATTTGGCGGAGCTCCGCTTTAAGTACTACAAAAGATTCAAAGAATTACTAGTCCCAGAATTACGGTATGTAATTATCTAAACAAAATAGGTGAGAATGAAGAAATAAGAAAAGAATCACTCTTTGCCAATATTTCAATTATACCAAAAGCAGGAAAAGACGGAACTATCTGTTCCAACTACTGGCCGATAGCGCTGCTAAACGCAGGAACAAAAGTATATGCAAAAATATTGGCAACGAGAATAAAAACCCTAATGCCGGAACTGATAAATGTAGATTAGGCGGGCTTTGTAGCAGGAAGGGAGGGAAGAGATAATAGTATAAGAACTGTATTATTAATTTGTAAAAAGACAAAGAGAAGGAACCCCCAGTCGTACTCATGTCAATCGATGCTGAAAAAGCATTTGACCGTGTCGACTGGGGGTTTATGATGGATACACTCTGGAGTATAGGTCTGGGACCTAGATTTATGAGATGGGTAAATAACTTATACAACCACCCTACGGCCAGGGTTAAGGTCAATGGGAGTGTGTCGTCTGTTTTTGAGATGTTCAATGGAACAAGACAAGGGTGCCCACTCTGACCTCTCCTGTATGTAATATCATTAGAACCATTATTAGCAAAAATACGGAATAATCCAGATATAGGAGGGGTGAGAGTGGGGGAGGAAGAACATAAGGTGGCTGCGTATGCAGACGACATACTCGTATACCTAACTAAACCAAGGTTGTCATTGTCCAATGAAATAAGAGAAATAAAAAAATATGGAGAACTTTCGACTTTAAAATGATGCCTATAAAAACCGAAATATTATACTTATGCCGCGTACACACGACCGTTTTTAATGTCATTGAAAAAAACTATGTTTTTCTCAACGTGATTCTTCTCAAACCTGCCTTGCCTACACACTATCATGAAAAAAAATGCTCGAGCAAAGCACGAAATGTACGACGGCACTCTAAAGGGGAAGTTCTATTCGGATGGCGCCACCCTTTGGGCTGCTTTTGCTGATCCTTGTGTTAGTAAAGTTTGGTGAGAGACAATTTGCGCTTTTCAGCCTTGTGCTCTTCAGTCCGTTACAGCGTGATGAATGTGCTATCTCCATTACGAACGCTAGTTTTACCAGAACGAGCGCTCCCGTCTCATCACTTGCTTCTGAGCATGCGCGTTTTTTTCACGTCGTTAAAGCCTACACACGGCCGTTTTTCATGATGAGAAAAACGACGACGTGAAAAACGACAAGAAAAATTAGAGCATGTTCCAAATTTTTAATAGCCATTTTTCACATCGTGAAAAATGCTCTGGAGCCCACACACGATCGTTTTTAATGACCAAATTAAAAAATGATATTTTTCTCGTCATGAAAAACAGTTGTGTGTACGCGGCATTAGGAGTAGATAAAAATGAAGAAAAAGCATTACAGAAGGAATTCCCATTCACCTGGGAGACAAAAGCATTAACATACCTAGGAATTAAAATAACACCTACTTTAGAAAAACTCTATTCGGCCAACTATATCCCCTTAATTAATGAAATTAAACAAGAAATGAAAAACACTGCGAGGAGACCTATCTCTTGGATAGGAAGGGTCAATGTATTAAAAATGATGATCCTACCAAAAATAACTTATACATTTCAAATTCTTCCAATAGGAATACCCAGGGCTGGTGCAAGGATTTTTGACACCCTAGGCGAAACCTCATTTTGCCGCCCCCATTGGCTCTGCCCCTGACTCCACCCCCTTTGTCCTGTACATGTTTACGATTGAGGGGGCGGAGGTAGAGATTTTTGCGGCGCCTCTCCACCTATTTCTTCAGCCGAGGTCCACAGGCTCACACCTGTGCCTCTGGACCCTGCCTAAAGACAAATAGTGGTGGCACCGGCTTGCTTCCTCACGCCAGCCGTGGTCCGCAGGTACAGTATATAAACAGGCTAGGGTAGTATATGGATAGGCTAACTGTATAACTGCCTGTCTGTATGAGCAGACAGATACACTGACAATGCTTTACAGTCTCCTAGTAAAAATAATAATAAATGCACATTTTTTTACCTGCAAACTTGAACCTCCACACCTCAGATCACCCCAATTCCTGTATTTTCACACCTCATATCACCACAATTGCTTCATCATTGTAGTCCCCTGCACACCTTTTCATCATTGTACCACCCTGAATGCCTGTTACCCCCCGCACCTCTGTTCTCCACAGTATCCCCCCCGCACCTCTGTTCCCCACTTTATCCTCCCCCGCACCTCTGTTCCCCACAGTATCCCTCCCGCACCTCTGTTCTCCACTGCCCCCCCACCTCTGTTCCCCACTTTATCCTCCCCCGCACCTCTGTTCCCCACATTATTCTCCCCCGCACCTCTGTTCCCCACTTTATCCTCCCCGCACCTCTGTTCCCCACAGTATCCCCCCCGCACCTCTGTTTTTCTCACTTTATCCTCCCCCGCACCTCTGTTCCCCACTTTATCCTCCCCCGCACCTCTGTTCCCCACAGTATCCCCCCTGCACCTCTGTTCTCCACTGTATCCCCCCCGCACCTCTGTTCCCCACTTTATCCTCCCCCGCACCTCTGTTCCCCACAGTATCCCCCCCCGCACCTCTGTTCTCCACTGTATCCCCCCCGCACCTCTGTTCCCCACTTTATCCTCCCCCGCACCTCTGTTCCCCACTTTATCCTCCCCGCACCTCTGTTCCCCACTTTACCAACCCCCGCACCTCTGTTCCCCACAGTATCCCCCCTCGCACCTCTGTTCTCCACTGTATTCCCCCCCGCACCTCTGTTCTCCAGTGTATCCCCCCGCACCTCTGTTCCCCACAGTATCCCCCGCCGCACCTCTGTTCCCCACAGTATCCCCCCGCACCTCTGTTCCCCACTGTATTCCCCACAGTATCCCCCCCGCACCTCTGTTCCCCACAGTATCCCCCCCGCACCTCTGTTCTCCACTGTATTCCCCCCGCACCTCTGTTACCCACTGTATTCCCCACAGTACACAATATCTCCCCCCACACCTCTGTTCCCCACTTTATCCTCCCCCGCACCTCTCTTCCCCACAGTATCCCCCCGCACCTCTGTTCTCCACTGTATTCCCCCCCGCACCTCTGTTCTCCACTGTATTCCCCCCGGACCTCTGTTCTCCAGTGTATCCCCCCGCACCTCTGTTCTGCACTGTATCCCCCCCTGCACCTCTGTTCTCCACTGTATCCCCACGCACGCACCAATGTAACCCCCAACCCCCCCACACACAAATTAGTTCCTCTCTGTACCCCCCCACATCTGTCCCCCCCCCACATCTGTTCCCCCGCACATCTGTCCCCCCTGTGTACACAATGCAATGCAGACAGCAGATTCAACGTTTTTTTAAATTCAGCTGAGCGTGCTGCCTGTTTTTCACTACCTTAGCCAGCGGCGGTGGTGGACTTACCTCGAGGAGAGCGACGCTGCTGCCTTTTCTCCCACAACATATCTCTGACGATCCAGGAGGAGGAGGAGGGAGGGGAAATCGCGGCACCCCAGCCAGTTCCATGTTAATGCAGCGCTTCCGGCCGGCTGCTCCTTGTCCCGGCTCTCTCCCCTTCTCTGATTACTGATGCTGCTAGGGTGGCACTGCAGGCTGGGGACAGAGTGGTCCCGGAGAAAGCAGGCTGACAAAACGGGGGCGGAGAGAGCGAACTGTTTTTGCACAGAGCGCTGGGATGTCTTCACAGGCGCATTTTATCGCCCGGCCTGGCACAATAAGACGCCTATGCTGCCTTATGGATGGTGACGCCGGCCGGCCCTGCAGGTATTTAAAAAATCTGAATCCCCAGCAAGTGGCTCAGGATCCAGATTTTTCCGCCCTTCCTACCCTGGCGCCCTAGGCAGCCGCCTGACCTGCCTATTGCTAGCGCCGGCCCTGCCTACACTCTAGGGAAGGGAACCAGCCTAGAGAATGTAACTCGCTGCGGAACCCAACAACTGTGAACACAGCTTAAATTCTTCAAAGAGGAGGGTATGGGCATATAGCACGGTGTGCCTTGTCTTACAAGTGAGCCAGGTGAGAAAAAGGTCCATGTGCTACACGTGGGGGCTCGAGTCCGGAATTCTGCAGCTACACCCCTCAGAGGTTGGACTGTTTTTCGGCCATTGTGAAAGTTGAACTGCGCCACATTTTATTGAAGAAAATGGAGGTACAGGACTGTGTTTGAGTTTTTTTCTAGGTGCGTAGTTCGTGGGCGTATCCAGAACTAGGAAAAGCCCGCGAGCTGCGTGCAGGAAGGAAAAAGGGGAGGAGCTCCCGCAAAGTGTGTGTTGCACATGGTGTCTTTGGCACCAAAGGGACAGTACGAGCCAAACCAGTGAAGAAGAAGCAACATGTCCGCTGCTACTCCATGGATTCCTCTTCCACCGGGACCCCGTATGTTCCCGACTACCTCAACCATGGATATCGCTTCTCTCACTGCCCCCCTGACGGATACAGGGATCCGGCTCAAAGCCCGGGGCCGCTTCGCGCTCTATACCTGCCTGGATGCGGAAGCCCTGGGTGTGCTCTGTCCCAAATGCCAAAGACTAGCCGAGCAGATACGGCCATTCGGAAGATGCCTGACCTGTGGAGAGTTCTTGTTTGAAGTGGAACAACCCACCGAATCACCCCGAGTTTTCCATGTCAACTTCCTTATGGGGATGGTTACTTCTGAGGAAGGGAAACGCCCCCGTGGCCGGGCCCACGCGCATCACTACGGCTGCAGTGAACGTGGAAGATGAAGTTCCAGCCACCGCAGAGCCAGTGATGGATGTTACAGCGGATGCTGCCTCTGTCACTACTGAGACGTCTATCCCGCCTGCTAAAAGGAAGGTGGGCTATGTGAAGGCCTCCTGCAGCCGCGGTCGAGGTCCACCCCAGCGCCTACCTGAACCGGAGCTCCAACCAGGAGGGATCTCTAGGAGAAAAGACGGAAAGGAGGCTGGGGGAACTGTTACAAGTTCGCCGGGGAAGAGAGAGACACTCGTACCCCATAACAGGGATGGGTGGACAGCCAGCCCACGGGAACTTTTGTCCTCAGAAGGCAGTATGCCAGCGCCCACTAGGAACTATCTGCCGGCGGAGGAGTGTAATACTTCCGACCTGGACTCGTCCTCCGACGTGGGGGATGATGTCAATGTGGATGAGTTGTTCATCAAGAAGGGTTGGGACAGAATTCCGTTACCCTCACCCAGAGACACTAGAGAGGGATCACCCATGGACTCAGGGAAACTACACCCCGGGTGGAGGCCCCTGCACATGAGGAAGGAATTGTTCCCGCATCACCAGCGCCTGCTACTACCGCTGGACGTGTATCTCTGCGGGCACCTTTGCCAAAGCTTGAGGCAGTGAAAGTGCCTAGATCTCCGGATGCAATTGTCCTGCCTGGTAGAGGAGACCGCGCAACCCTTCCACCTATTTCTAGGTTGCAGCGTCTTTTTAACCAGAAAGTGGTCACCGAATACGGCTGGGAATATCCCTATGTTCCTAGGGAGCTTCTATTTGAAATTGAGGCTTACCGTGAAAGGTGGTATGCTGACTTTGTGTGGGACTACTTGAAAGTACCGGCAACCCGCAGATAGTTTGTGTGTTCAGCTGCTAAGGCGGACCGTTTCAAGGGATGTCGGCAAGAATGGACTTATGGTCGGCACATACACGCAGACCGAGTGGTAATTTGCAATAAAGAGAGAGAAGATGCTGTGTACTCTATTGAAACTTTTAATGCAAAGTGGAAACTTCTTGTCTTGCCGGATCCTCACTACTACCTCTAGAGTGGGAACTTGTGTTTTTTTTTTTGTCGCCTACTCTGGAAATTGATCCGGAACTTTAAAAAATGTTGCCCTCCATTATTTGGGCTAATCTACTCGGCTGAGGATAAGGAGAGCTGTTGCTGTTTGTTTCTCTCCATCTAGAGCCAAAAAGAACTGAACTTTGGGGTAGATAAGTTAGGGCCAAAGTTGGAGACTTGCTGTATCCAAGTGGAGAAGTGCCTGATTCCTGGCAGGCATTTCTATTGGAACAAGAATTGGTAGTAATGACTTTGTGCTGCCACCAGATGATAGTGATCTGCAGAACTTTTCGTGGTCTTTTATTTGAAGAAAAGCCTTATAGCATATTCTAGGCTTAGTATGTGTAATTCTTAGTGAAGGAAGTTATCTTCTTCAGGGGAGATAGCTCACTTCTTGTACATAGAGCATAGGTAGGATGTTTTATTGCATATGTATGTTGTTTTTTTTTTGTCTCCCTCTGCAGGTGAAACTACTAGCAACCGTCGGAGAATGGGTGGAGTAGTCAGTTAGAGGGGGGTGGAATTGATAATGTGTTTTTTTTTTTTGTGTTGTAAATATGACATTGAGAATGGGATGTCTAAAATTTTGTACTCTTCATTTCTTTGCTCTTTTCTTCTTGTCCTTTCCCAATATTTTGGTTCAGGCACGAATTTCAAATTTGTACATAGGTTCAGGAATAAATTCTCACCTGCTCAGGCTTGAGAGGGTTCGAGTTTATTTCAGACACTGGGGACAGTGTCTATTTTAGAGGGGGGTGTAAGTAGCGCCCCTTTACTTTCATGGGAGCTAGGTACCTAAATTTAGGGATTGATCTGGTTTGGTAGCCAGGCCCAGATCACTTCAATTGTTAGGTTTTGTTCTTCTGCTTTTGTCAAGTGGTGTTGCTGGTGTACAGTTCCCTGTGGCCTTCCATCTAAAGAGGAATTCCAGGGCACTCGAGGGTGACCCGTTCTAGAGAGGGAGCCAGGGTTACCGGTGAAGGAAGTCACCGCCTCGGATGAGGCCTGGTCACCTACAGAGGGATTCCACAAGTCGGCCATAGGCATTGTAGCGTGCTTCAACTTGCACCTAGGTCCTTATGCTACAAGTGCTGGGAAGTTTGGAACTAGGCAAATGGGTTCCGATCGTATCCCTAGGACAGTAAAGTAAAGTTTGTGCATTACTCTGGCTGCTGGGACCGTGAGATGGTTAGAGGTTGCGGACATGGTACAAGAGATGGTCAGAGACTGCAGACATGGTACAAGAGATGGTCAGAGACGGCAGACATGATACAGGAGATAGTCAGAGACTATAGACATGGTACAGGAGATGGTCAGAGACTGGAGACATAGTACAGGAGATGGTCAGAGACTGGAGACATGGTACAGGAGATGGTCAGAGACTGGAGACATGGTACAGGAGATGGTCAGAGACTGGAGACATGGTATAGGAGATGGTCAGAGACTGGAGACATGGTACAAAGAGATGGTCAGAGACTGCAGACATGGTACAAGAGATGGTCAGAGACTGCAGACATGGTACAAGAGATAAATGCAGCCTTTTCAGTGCCCATCAATGCAGCGTCACTGTGCCCATCAATGCAGCCTCACTGTACCCATCACTGCAGCTTTACAGTGCCCATGAATGCAGCCTCACTGTGCCCACGAATGAAGCCTCACTGTGCCCATGAATGTAGCCTCACTGTGCCCATAAATGTAGCTTCACTTTGCCCGTGAATGCAGTCTCACTGTGTCCGTGAATGCAACATCACTGTGCCCGTGAATGCAACATCACTGTGCCCATCAATGCAGCCTCATTGTGCCCATGAATGCAGCCTCACTGTGCCCATGAATGCAGCCTCACGGTGCCCGTGAGTGCCCATGAATGCAGCCTAACTGTTCCCGTCAATGCACCCTCATTGTGCCCATCAATGCAGCCACACTGTCCATCAAATGCAGCCTCACTGTCCATCAAATGCAGCCTCACTGTGCATATGATTGCAGCCTCACTGTGCATATGAATGCAGCCTCACTGTGCATATGAATGCAGCCTCACTGTCCATACAAATGCAGCCTTACTGTCCATACGAATGCAGCCTCACTGAGCATGAATGCAGCCTTACTGTGCATACGAACGCAGCCTTACGTCCATGAATGCAGCCTTACTGTGCATACGAATGCAGCCTTACTGTGCATAAAAATGCAGCCTTACTGAGCATGAATTCAGCCTTACTGTCCATACAAATTCAGCCTTACTGAGCATGAATGCAGCCTTACTGAGCATGAATGCAGCCTTACTGTCCATACGAATGCAGCCTTACTGAGCATGAATGCAGCCTTACTTAGCATGGACGCAGCCTCCCTGAGCATGGACACAGCCTTACTGTGCATGGATGCAGCCTTACTGTGCATGGATGCAGCCTCACTGAGCATGAATGCAGCCTCACTGAGCATGAATGCAGCCTCCCTGAGCATGGATGCAGCCTTCCTGAGCATGAATGCAGCCTCCCTGAGCATGAATGCAGCCTCCCTGAGCATGGATGGACACAGCCTTACTGAGCCTATCAATACATACTCACATGGCATTGCCTAGATCACAAATAGTGGGCATCTCCCACGGTGTGTGTGAGAGATGGCTGTGTCTATGTTCGGCTGTGCTGTAGAAAGGTCTCGCCCCCCCTAGACCGGCTTGTTTGATAGGCGAAACACTGATTAAATCAGCAGGTCTAGAGGGGCGGGACCTTCCTACAGGCAGCACAGCCGAACACAGACACAGCCATCTCTCACACACACAGCGGGAGATGCCCGGTGTATATGTGACACGTAGGAGAGAGAGAGAGCGAGGGAGCGGAGCGCTGCAGTCAGCCGCAGCTCAAAGCAGTCCCAGGACAGGCGGCCTACCGGGAAATATCCCAGGATCCCGGTGGGCCAGTCCGGTCCTGACCTTGACCCAGTCCAGTCTAAAATTACTTATATGCAACATACTAATTGCTTACTCTTCAATATGGATATTTAGATACAGTAATTTAATCCAGAATTATTTGTCAGCTACTAATGTTACCTAAATATAGCGATAGCGATAGAGTCAAGGATTTTATTATTATTTTTTTCCATTACAGATGGTCAAAATAAAGAATTATGTTGGAAAGAAACTCTGAAGCTCATCTTTTTCTTGTATATCTATCCCCCACGTTTCTGAAATTGACCCCACCTCCCTCCCCGTTTCTAAAAATGACCTACCTTCTCCATTTCTTAAAATGACCCGATCTCCCCCATTTATAAAACTGACCTACCTTCCCCATTTCTTAAAATTACCCAATCCCCCCATTTCTAAAAATGACGTACCTTCCCCATTTTTTAAAATGACCTACCTTCTCCATTTCTTAAAATGACCCGATCTCCCCCCATTTATAAAACTGACCTACCTTCCCCATTTCTTAAAATTACCCCACCTCCCCAATTTCTAAAAATTATGTACCTTCCCCATTTCTTAAAATGACCCCACCTCCCCCATTTCTAAAAATGACGTGCCTCCCTTATTTCTAAAAATGATGTACCTTCCCCATTTCTTAAAATTACCCCACCTCCCCCATTTCTTAAAATTTACCCCACCTCCCCCATTTCTAAAAATGACGTACCTTCCCCATTTCTTAAAATGACCCCACCTCCCCCATTTCTTAAAATTACCCCACCTCCCCCATTTCTAAAAATGACAAACCTTATTCATTTCTTAAAATGACCCGATCTCCCCCATTTCTAAAAACAACCCAAACTTCCCATTTCTAAAAATGACCCCCACCCCCAATTTCTAAAATTGACCTCACCTCTCCCATTTCTAAAATTGACCCCACTTCCGGCATTTCTAAAAATGACCCCACCTCCCCCATTAATATAAATTACCCCACCTCCCCAATTTCTACAGAAGGATCTCACCCCCTAAGTTTCTAAAAAAACTGCCATTTTCACTCCTTAAAACCACACCCTATACCTATCACTATCCTGTTACTAAAAATGTCCCTCCTCCACCTTTACAAAAAAATGTTGACACTACTATTTTTCCCTAGCTTTCAGAGCTGGAATAGGGACAGGGACACATTGGATGTTTTCTGGTGTGTCCCTTCACCTTTAAAGGAGGAATGGACTACCTAGGCATACCAGCACTTAATTTATCCATTGCTATAGATGCTCCCTCATAAACTAGAATTAAAGTGTTACTAAACCCACAACCATAAAATCAGTCTGTATATGCAGTAAAGCATGCTTTTTCTACTCACGGTGGAAACTAAGGAGTTAATCTTCTGCATTGTGTAAAAAGGTTGTTTGATCCTGTATGCACAGATCCTCCTCTTCTTGCATTGCCCACAAAACATGTCTGGATAAGATAGAGTTAGTGGAGTCAGGCTGCACATGCTCAGTTTAGTGTGTTTAGTTTAGTGTGTATTGCTATAAAGTTTTTTTTTTCATGTGATCAGCACAGGGCCAATCAGCACTGTCCAGAGGGTCAGGGTCCTCCATCCTGATAGGACAGCCAGTGCAGTATGAAAACTCCTACAAGCTTTACCCAGACACTGATAGAAGTCACAAGACTGCTATATACTGCTCATGAGTAGGGATGAGCTTCATGTTCGACTCGAACATTGCCTGTTCACCCGTTCGCCAAACAGCGAACAATTTGGGGTGTCTGCGGCAAATTCGAAAAGCCACGGAACACCCTGTAAAAGTCTATGGGAGAAATCTAAAGTGCTAATTTTAAAGGCTTATATGCAAAGTGTTTGGGGTCCAGCGAGGAACAGCACACGGTCCTGTCTCCACGTGACAAGTGACCCCGCCCCCTCTGATGTAACGCAGGTTTCCTGTTGCATCAGAGGGGGGCGGGGTCACCCGCACGTCACTGGGAAAGCCCGGGTTTCCCCTTGCGTCAGAGGGGGATGGGGTCACATGACGGGTGGCCCCGTCCTAAGCTACATAAGACTTGTCAGGCTGCCGCAACGTCATCCGGTGGAGACAGGACCGTGTGCTGTTCCTGGCTGGACATTATCGCTGGAGCCTGCAGATCATCCATCGCTGGATACCGACATCACTGGAGTGGAGATCGAGAGTGGATTACCACCGCTGGAATCTTTTTTTTATTTTTATTTTTTTTATTTTTAATAAAGGACCTATCCCAATTGTGTCTGTGTGTTTTTTTACAATTTTTTACACTTTCTTTGTGAAATGGTAGGGGTACAATGTACCCCTTACCAATTCACATGGGGGGGGCGGGATCTGGGGGTCCCCTTTGTTAAAGGGGTCTTCCAGATTCCGATAAGCCCCCCACCCGCAGACCCCCACAACCACCGGGCAAGGGTTGTGGGGATGAGGCCCTTGTCCCCATCAACATGGGGACATGGTGCTTTGGAGTCCAGACCCCAAAGTATCCTCCCCATGTTGAGGCCATGTGGCCTGGTACGGTTCAGGGGGGGGGGCGCTCTCTCGTCCCCCCTCTTTTCCTGTGGCCTGCCAGGTTGCGTGCTCAGATAAGGGTCTGGTATGGATTTTTGGGGGGAACTCCATGCCATTTTTTTTTCATTTGGTGCAGGGTTCCCCTTAAAATCCATTCCAGACCTGAAGGGTCTGGTATGGATATTTGGGGGAACCCCACGTCATTTTTTTTTTAATTTGGCGCAGGGTTCCCCATTAATATATATACCAGACCTGAAGGGCCTGGTAATTGAATTTGGGGGGACCCCCACGCATTTTTTTTTTTTTTATCAATGACTTTCAATGACTTTTCTCTCTATTGCCGGGAGCCGACAATTCATTACAGCCGCGAGTACTTTTAAATTACTTTTTTTTCCTTCAGAAATGACATTTTGTGCAGGGACAGCTGTAAGCACGGGAAACAAGCGCTACTTTACATGTATACTATGCACACCCCCCAGGTATGAAATTTAAAGGAATATTTCACTTTTATTGTTTCACTTTAAGCATTATTAAAATCACTGCTCCCGAAAAAACGGCTGTTTTTAAAACTTTTTTTTGCATTGATGCATGTCCCCTGGGGCAGGATCCGGGTCCCCAAACACTTTTTATGACAATAACTTGCATATAAGCCTTTAAAATTAGCACTTTCGATTTTTCATGTTCGTGCCTCCACGCAGGTAAGACAGCCTAGGACCACCTCAGGATTAGTAGGCCCCAGACAGGCTTCTGGGCCTACTTGCAAAACTTGCAGCAAAACAGCCTTGGGCCAGCAGGGCCACGAGGTAAGAAGAGAGTGAACACATGGCGTCTGCCCCTTAAATACCCTCTCCCAGAATGCACAGTGGCCAAGAACCTCCTACTGGGCTGTTTCTGGGAAAAGAATATTCAATACAGTTCAGCTTGCTGTATTTCTCATCCTGACCTGTGGTACCAGTGACGCCTACTGGCAACAGTGAGAAATGCACAACATAACCAAAGTTGGAACAGAAGCTAATTAAACTTTGTACAATCAATCTGAGCTGTGTACATATCAGCCAAACTACATTTACAACATAGCCCCTATTCTTTAGGAACAGGGCGCTACATATCATTTTCCAGTCTTCCCCTACCTGGGTATTTTATCATGTATATGTGTATTCATTATTCTTTCCCCTTGCATCAGTAAAATTGAAGTCAGGCACAAAATCTTGCACGTTTCAAACAATATGCTGAATAACAGTGAACATTGGAAAAGTCAAACGAGTTCATAAGAACTATTCCCTAGGATGCTGGCAATCACTCCCACTATTTCAGAAACCCATTACCTGGCACGTGTTTTCTATGAAACACACAGTCATCCACAGGCGGTACAGGCAATGAGTCACCCATCACTCAATCAATTGTAGTCATATTTCTAGGAGAAGATTCATGAGGCACAGCCTCCACAGGCAGTGATATATACATTTTCCCATTACATTATTTGATATCTTCTTGAGGAATGTGATTGTAGACCTGTATCACTTCGACAGTCAGTTCTTCAATAATTCCAATAAACCCAGCAGGTTTTACCTATGTCCGATTTTTGTATTTCTTTCTGAGCCATACTATCACCTATCGAGCCGTGTAGGGGCGTAAAGTGGAGGATTTGTCCAGCCACGTTCCTGATCAGACGGCCCCCATTGATGGAGTGACGAGATTGGTGTCGGAACATTACTGAGGAAAAGGCCCTGGCTGGGTGTTAGCCACAGGCATTTCTAGCCTGTGCAGCTGCTAAGCGCACATTCTTTACGGTGGTGGATTCACGGTGTCTGTCAAGCAAAAGTCACATGAATTTCACTGATCTGTTCACATGTTGATTCACCTTCTGCAAATGACTCACCTTCTGCAAAGGAATCTCTATTTGGAATTTGATTTATTGTCACAGGATTACCCACAAAGTCAATAACTTTTTAGTTGGGACTGTATTTGAACTTTTCAAAATTCCTCTTTATTTTTGTCATTTTTCACAGCATCATTCACAAAGTTAATAACTTTTTAGTTGGGACTGTGTTTGTACTTTTCAGAATTTCTTCTTTATTTTTGTTAATAATTTATTTAGGTTAAGGTTTCACCCACACGTTTATTTAGAGCGCAACTATATTTTTGTTTTGTCTTCAATAATTCCAGTCTGGGGTTTACTCGCAATATTGGCTCTGCCTGTTTTTTTCCAAATGTCATTGATAGGGCTGGGTGACCTGGGAGACCCCATAATAATTGATGGGGTACCCCATTATTTGGAGATGCCATTATTGATTGAGGGTGACCTGGAAGGAACCATTTTGATTGTTGGGAGACCACATTAATCACATTAATGATTGGGGGAAACCTGGGAGACCGTCTTATTTCTTGGCAAATGTATACACTACAGTATAAGGGAGCAAGCAGCAACTTCACAGGCAACACATATAAATTGACCTATTACACTGTTTGGTGTCTTCTTGAAGTATGTGATTTTAGGCCTGTAACACTTAGACAGTCAGCTCTTCAATATGTGCAGCCTGGGGTTCATTTGTGATATTGACTCTGCCTGTCATTTCGCTAATGGTATTGATTAGGGGTTGACCTGGGAGACCCCATATTAATTGTGGGGAGACCCCATTTTTGATGGTGGTGACCTGCAAAACCCTCATAATTCTTGGCGCAAATTCATGACCTGGGGTGACCTGGGAGACCCCATTATTGATTGGGGTGGGCGTCACCTGGAAGACCCTTGTATTTATTGAAGAAGATTTGTGAGGCACAGCAAATATGGGCAACAATGTATACATTTACCTACTACACTGTTTGCTGTCTTCTTGAGGAATGTGGTTTTAGGACTATATCACTTAGACAGCCAGTTCTTGAATATGCCTAGCAGGGATGAGCCGAACACTCCCCTGTTCGGTTCGCACCAGAACCTGCGAACAGACAAAATGTTCGTGTGAACTTTACAACCCTATTAAATACAATGGACCCGAACGTTCGAAATCTAAAGTGTTAATTATAAAGGCTAATATGCAAGTTATTGTCCTAAAAAGTGTTTGGGGACCTGGGTCCTGCCCCAGGGGACATGTATCAATGCAAAAAGAAGTTTTAAAAACGGCCGTTTTTTCGGGAGCAGTGATTTTAATAATGCTTAAAATGAAAAAATAAAAGTGAAATATTCCTTTAAATTTCGTACCTGGGGGGTGTGTATGATATGCATGTAAAGTGGCGCATGTTTCCCGTGCTTAGAACTGTCCCTGCACAAAGTGTCATTTTTGAAAGAAAAAAAGTCATTTAAAACTCACTGCGGCTATTAATGAATTGTCGGCTCCCGGCAATGCATTCAAAAGTCATTGATAAAAAAAAAAGTGTGGGGGTTCCCCAGAATTCAATTACCAGGCCCTTCAGGTCTGGAATGGATATTAAGGGGAACCCCGCCGCAAATTAAAAAAAAAATTGACGTGGGGTTCCCCCAAATATCCATTCCAGGCCCTTCAGATCTGGCATGGATTTTAAGGGGAACTCCACCCCAAATTTTTAAAAAAATGGCGTGGATTCCCCCTAAAAATCCATACCAGACACCTTATCCGAGCACGCAACCTGGCCGGCTGCAGGGGAAAAGGGGGGGACGAGAGAGCGGCCCCCCTCCCTCCTGAACCGTACCAGGCCACATGCCCTCAACATGGGGAGGATGTCCCCATGTTGATGGCGACAAGGGCCTCATCCCCACAACCCTTGCCCGGTGGTTGTGGGGGTCTGCGGGCGGGGGGCTTATCGGAATCTGGAAGACCCCTTTAACAAAGGGGACCCCCAGATCCCGGCCCCCCCATGTGAATTGGTAAGGGGTACATTGTACCCCTACCATTTCACGAAGAAAGCGTAATAAAATGTAAAAAAAAACACACAAACACCTTGAAAAAGTCCTTTATTTAAAAAAAAAAAAAAAAAAACATTCCAGCAGTGAAATCCAGTGTCCCGCGGCGATCCCGATGTCCAGCGCTGTCCTTCATTGGTTGTGCCTGAGCGGACCTGATGGGGAACTCCCTCTCAGTATTTTAAATGTATAGACCCGCCCCTTCTAAAGTTCCCCATCAGGTCCGCTCAGCGGACCAGATGCGGAACATGAGAAGGGGCGGGTCTATACATGTATTACCAAAGTGAGAGCAGTTCCCCATCAGGTCCGCCCCCTCGGTATGTCGGACCCGCCTACGTCATTGGCTTGAGCGGGGAACTTCCTTCACTGTGTAATTTAAATTTACATAGTGAAGGAAGTTCCCCGCTCAAGCCAATGACGTAGGCGGGTCCGACATACCGAGGGGGCGGACCTGATGGGGAACTGCTCTCACTTTGGTAATACATGTATAGACCCGCCCCTTCTCATGTTCCGCATCTGGTCCGCTGAGCGGACCTGATGGGGAACTTTAGAAGGGGCGGGTCTATACATTTAAAATACTGAGAGGGAGTTCCCCATCAGGTCTGCTCAGGCACAACCAATGAAGGACAGCGCTGGACATCGGGATCGCCGCGGGACACTGGATTTCACCGCTGGAATGTTTTTTTGTTTTTTTTTAAATAAAGGACTTTTTCAAGGTGTTTGTGTGTTTTTTTTTTATTTTTTTACGCTTTCTTCGTGAAATGGTAGGGGTACAATGTACCCCTTACCAATTCACATAGGGGGGGCCGGGATCTGGGGGTCCCCTTTGTTAAAGGGGTCTTCCAGATTCCGATAAGCCCCCCGCCCGCAGACCCCCACAACCACCGGGCAAGGGTTGTGGGGATGAGGCCCTTGTCCCCATCAACATGGGGACATCCTCCCCATGTTGAGGGCACGGTTCAGGAGGGAGGGGGGCCGCTCTCTCATCCCCCCCTTTTCCCCTGCTGCCGGCCAGGTTGCGTGCTCGGATAAGGGGTCTGGTATGGATTTTTAGGGGGACTCCACGCCATTTTTTTTTAAATTTGGGGTGGAGTTCCCCTTAAAATCCATGCCAGATCTGAAGGGCCTGGAATGGATATTTGGGGGAACCCCACGTCAATTTTTTTTTAATTTGCGGCGGGGTTCCCCTTAATATCCATTCCAGACCTGAAGGGCCTGGTAATTGAATTCTGGGGAACCCCCACGCTTTTTTTTTTCTTTATCAATAACTTTTGTATGTATTGCCGGGAGCCGACAATTCATTAATAGCCGCGAGTGAGTTTTAAACATACATACATACACACCCCCCAGGTACGAAATTTAAAGAAATATTTCACTTTTATTTTTTCATTTTAAGCATTATTAAAACTTCTTTTTGCATTGATACATGTCCCCTGGGGCAGGACCCGGGTCCCCAAACACTTTTTAGGACAATAACTTGCATATAAGCCTTTATAATTAGCACTTTAGATTTCTCCCATAGATTTTTCGAATTTGCCGCGAACACCCCAATTTGTTCGCTGTTCGGCGAACGGGCGAACAGGCAATGTTCGAGTCAAACATGAGTTCGACTCGAACTCGAAGCTCATCCCTAATGCCTAGCCTGGAGTTTACTTGTGATATTGGTTCTGCCTGTCATTTGCTTAATGTTATTGATTGGAGAGTGATCTGGGAAACCCCATATTCATTGTTGGGAGACCCCATTGTTGATTTGGGGGCGACCTCGGAGACTTAATATTAATTGTTGGGAGATCCCATTATCGGAAGACCCCATTATTGATTGGGGGTGACCTGGGAGACCCTCATATTTCTTTGTGAAAATTAATAAGGCAGAGCCTCCAGAGGCAGCGATGTATACATTTAGTTTTTACAATGTTTGGTGTCTTCTTGAGGAATGTGGTTTTAGGCCTGTATCACAACCAGTTTGTCAATATGTCCAGCCTGGGGTTTATTTGTGATATTGTCTCTGCCTGTCCTTTTCTAAATGTTTTTGATTGTGGAGTGATTTGGGAGACCCCGTTATTGAATGGGGATGACCCTGGAAATCCTTGCATTTCTTGGCAAAGTTTTGTTACCTGTGGTGACCCCAAATTGATTGTTGGGAGACCACATTATTGATAAGGTGTCACCTTGGAGACCCTCATATTTCTTGGGGAAAATTCATGAGGCATAGCCTCCACAGGCAGAACTATATACATTTACCCATTACACCGTTAGATGTCTTCTTGAGGAATATGACTTTAGACCTGCATCACTTAGACAGTCAGTTCTTCATTATTTCCAGCTCAGAGTTTAGTTGCAATATTGGCTCTGCCTGTCATTTCCCAAACGTTATTGACTGGGAGTGACCTGGAAAACCCTCATAATTCTCAGCAAAGATTCATTAACTGGGGTGACCTGGAAAACATCATACTGATTATTGGGGAGATCCTATTATCAGAAGACCCCATTATTGATTGGGGGTTACCTGGGAGACATTCAAATTATTGGGAAAAATCCATGGGCAGAGATATATAAATTTACCCATTACACCATTTGAGGTCTTTTGGAGGAATGTGACTAAAGGCCTGTACAGTCAGTCAGCTCTCCTATATTTCCAGCCTGGGGTTTATTTGCAATATTAGCTCTGCTTGTCATTTTCCAAATGTTATTGATTGGTGGGTGACCTAGGAGACCCCATATTATATGTTGGGAGAAATCATTATTACTTGGGGGTGACCTTGGAGATCCTCATATTTCTTGGTGAAAATGCATAACCTATGAGTGACCTGTGAGACCCCATATTGATTGTTGGGAGACCCTATTTTTGGGAGAGCCCATTATAAATTGGGGGTCATCTGGGAGACCCTCATATTTCTTGGGGAAAAAATCATGAGGCACGGCATCCATAGGTAGATATGTACAGTAAATGTATCCATTACATGATTTGATGTCTTCTGGAGGAACGTGATTTAAGACCTGTATCACTTAAACAGTCAGTTCTTCAATATTTCCAAATACTCGTAAAATTGGTTCTGCCTATAATTTCCCAAATGTTATCGATTTGGTGGTGACCTGGAAGACCCATTCAATGTCACAGAGTGCCTAGTAATTGTCTAGCCTTGGTAAAAAAAACTGTTTCTATTTTGTTCTTGAGACAGCAAGATGTATTATTCTGTTAATGAGCTCTTTGCAATTACAGTGTCCTGAAGTACAACTGAAACTTGATTTCTAAGAACATCCATAGGACAGCATTCAGACTGACCTAAACAGAACTGCAAGTAATTACGGAACAGAAAGCTTTGTGTATTACTTTATTCATCCATCTCCTACACAAAACAAAAGTATACTTAAACCTAATCACTAAAATCTCATATCATTTTCAATTAGGTATTGTGATTTTAAAGGTAATTTCCATATTTTAAAGTCTGCAGCTTTCATTATATTATTACTTGGTGTGCCTCTCAAGAAGGTCCTACTTCAGGCACTGTCCTGCTTCCAGCAATTATTCGCCCTGGGTGCAAAATCATACAATTTATGTGTTTGCCAATGCAGCAACATACATAATAGGAGAAAATACATGTTGTCTAAATAAACAAATGCAAGGTAAATCACTACAGTACATTTTTATTATGGGCCAGCGTGAGGTCATGGACATATGTGTGCAAAGTGATCGCAAGCCCTGAACCTCTGTGGGTGATTGTACACCGTTCACTGCAATACAATGGTGCATCCCAGTGTGCTTTTCACATTCAGAATCCAGATAATACTGCTTTTGTGCTTTCTGTTCCAATTAGGTGAGGCATGTATGTGTCAACATTTTACCTGCAAATGAAAAAACAAGCAAAAAAACAATGTGACTGGCTCGCTAATTAATAAAACACAAATGGGAAAAGCAAAACAGCAAGTGTAAAAAAAATCCATATACCATGCCAACGGATCAAAAAATGAAGCGTATATAGAGGTATGGATTATTTGCATCTCTATCTGTAATTCTTTGGCACTTGACCTTATGTCGTGAAATCAAGAAGCTTGCCACTGCCACCATTGTAGAGCTTGGTGCTTGGATCCTTCATTTCATTATCAGATCTTGGAGAAATTTCCAATTGGTTGGTACTGTTCATCCCAAATTCATTTACTGGGGAAACAAATTATACATCCGCTTTACATTTCTATATAGTCACAATCAAAAAGCAAAATAACATTTACTTAAAGTGGTTGTAAAGCTTTTTTTTTTTTTTAAATAACAAACATGTTATACTTACCTCCACTGTGCAGTTCGTTTTGCAAAGAGTGGCCCTGATCCTCGTCTCCTGGGGTCCCTTGGCGGCTGTCTCGGCTCCTCCCTGCAAGAGCTAACCCCCTTCATGGGAAGCTCTCTCCCAAAGGGGTTAGCTTGCGGTCGCGCTCCCGTAATACAGCCGGCGGCTATAGCCGCCGACTGTATCACTCGGCCCTGCCCCCGGCGCGCCGCGTCATTGGATGTGATTGACAGCAGAGTGAGCCAATGGCTGCGCTGCTATCAATCTATCCAATCTAGTCAATCTAGCCAATCAACGGCCAGACTCCGTGGAGAAGAGGACGCCGGGGACGCGCATAGCAGGTGAACGGGCTCAGGTAAGTAAAACAGGAGGGCTGGGGGGGGGGGGGCGTCATTGCCAGGTGTTTTTTCACCTTAATGCATAGGATGCATTAAGGTGAAAAAACACAAACCTTTACAACCCCTTTAAAGTAATTGTAAACCCATCATTTTTATTTCTTCAAAATAACAAATATGTTATAATAGTAAAATAAAGTCAGAGCTCTTTCGGCAAAAATTTAAACAGCCGTGTGCAATATGTGTAGATATATACAGTGCCTTGAAAAAGTATTCATAGCCCTTGAAATTTTCCACATTTTGTCATGTTACAACCAAAAATGTAAACGTATTTTATTGGTATTTTATGTGATAGACCAACACAAAGTGGCACATAATTATGAAGTGGAAGGAAAATGATAAATGGTTTTCAAAATGTTTTACAAATAAATATGTGAAAAGTGTGGTGTACATTTGTATTCAGCCCCCTTTACTCTGATACCCGTAACTAAAATCTAGTGGTACCAATTGCCTTCAGAAGTCACCTAATTAGTAAGCAGAGTCCACCTGTGTGTAATCTAATCTTAGTATAAATACAGCTGTTCTGCGAAGCCCTCAGAGATTTGGTAGAGAACCTTAGTGAACAAACAGCATCATGAAGGCCAAGGAACACACCAGACAGGTCAGGGATAAAGTTGTGGAGAAGTTTAAAGCAATGTTAGGCTATAAATAAAATATCGCAATCTTTGAACATCTCACGGAGCACTGTTTAATCCATCATCCGAAAATGGAAAGAGTATGGCACAACTGCAAACCTACCAAGACATGGCCGTCCCCCTAAACTGACAGGCCTGGCAAGGAGAGCAATAATCAGAGAAGCAGGCAAGAGGCCCATGGTAACTCTGGAGGAGCTGCAGAGATCCACAGCTCAGGTGGGAGAATCTGTCCACAACTATTAGTCGTGCACTCCACAAATCTGGCCTTTATGAAAGAGTGGCAAGGAGAAATCCATTGTTGAAAGAAAGCCATAAAAATCCCATTTGCAGTTTGCGAGAAGCCATGTGGGGGACACAGCAAACATGTGGAAGAAGGTGCTCTACTCAGATGAGACCAAAATTCAACTTTTTAGTCTAAAAGCAAAATGCTATGTGTGGCACAAAACTAACACTGCACATCACCCTGAACACACCATCCCCACCGTGAAACATGGTGGTGGCAGCATCATGTTTTTTGGGATGCTTTTCTTCAGCAGGGAGAGGGAAACTGGTCAGAGTTAATGATGAAGATGAATGGGGCCAAATACAGGGAAATCTTAGAAGAAAACCTGTTAGAGTCTTGAGACTGGGGCGAAGGTTCACCTTTCAGCAGGACAACGACCCTAAACATACAGACAGAGCTACAATGGAATGGTTCAGATCAAAGCATATTCATGTGTTAGAATGGCCCAGTCAAAGTCCATACCCAAATCCAATTGAGAATCTGTGGCAAGACTTGAAAATTGCTGTTCACAGAAACTCTCCATCCAATCTGACAGAGCTTGAGCTATTTTGCAAAGAAGAATGGAGAAATAATTCACTCTCTAGATGTGCAAAGCTGGTAGAGACATCCACAAAAAGACTTGCAGCTGTTATTGCAGTGAAAGGCGGTTCTACAAAGAATTGACTCAGGGAGGCTGAATACAAATGCACGCCACACTTTTCACATATTTCTTTGTAAAAAAATGTTGAAAACCATTTATCATTTCCCTTCCACTTCACAATTATGTGCCACTTTGTGTTGGTCTATCACATAAAATCCCAATAAAATACATTTACGTTTTTTGGTGGTAACATGACAGAATGTGGAAAATTTCAAGGGGTCTGAATACTTTTTCAAGGCACTGTAGTACACCCATAACCAAATGATAACAAAATTGCAGCGCTAAAATAATAAAAATGTCCACAAAAAATGTGACCATAAACTGAAGTTTGTCAGAACAACAAAAATAAACAGTTTATATTGTTATGGGTAAAAAACATATAAAAGTGCTCCACTTCAGCCTTCACCCAACACCTGTAGTGCCAATCCTTCACCAATGGAAGAAATAAACACTCACCAGAGGGATATGCTGTCTATTACTAGAACAGCCATAAGCACTTTGTGTAAATGGCATCCAACATCACCACTCTCGCTCCACAGATGGCAGGACCAGACTGCTCTATTCCACTCCATCAGGGGATAATACCACAGTTATTAGCATAGAGCCACCAACCAAAAACAATATATCTACTCATAGGTGTTGTAGTTTAATATTTCCAATATATACATTAAAAACATCCAATATAAAAACAACAGTCGTGGCAGGGGACCCGAAAAGACGAGGATCTGGGCTGCTCTGTGTAAAACCACTGCACAGAGGAGGTGAGTATCACATGTTTGTTATTTTTTGTTGAAAACAGTTTTGCCTTTCATATCACTTTAAACTGAACAAGCTCAAGTTAGAAGCTGATTGGCTACCATGCACATCTGCACCAGATTTTGCACTCTCTAGATTTAGTAAATCAACCTCACAGAGCGCAGCTCGGCCCCACCCCCTGCTCACTTGTCACTGGCTGTGATTGACAGCAGCAGGAGCTGATGGCTCCCCACTGCTGTCTCTGAGCCTATGAGGAGGGAGAGAGCTGAGAGAACCACTTCTCTTGTGAATATCGCTGGATTGAGATCTGGCTTAGGTAAGTATAAGGGGGGGGGGGTTATTGGCAGGGGGGTGGGAGGAGGAGCTACACTTGCTAGGTTTTTAACCTATAAGTGGTACTAAAGTCTCCTTTTTTTTCTTTAAAAATAATATTATACCTAAATGCTCTAGTGGTTTTGCACAGAGCAGCCCAGTAGCTCGCTGGTGCTCTTGGCCCCTCCCTCCTGCCGAGTGCCCCCACAGCAAGCAGCTTCCTATGGAGTCACATGTGCCGAGTTGCAGTTCCCTGTGTCCATTCAGACACAGAGCCGCGGTTCGGTCCCTCCCCCTCTCTCCTGTGAGTGGCTAACTGACTCTGATTAAAAGCAGTGGGAACCAATGGCACTGCTCCTATGTCTCAGCCAATCAGGAGGGAGAGTCCCGGACAGCCGAGGCACTCGTGCACATCGCTGGATAGAGATGGGGCTTAGGTAAGTATTAGGGGGGCTGCTACACACAGAACTTTTTTTTTTATCTTAATGCATAGAATGCATTAAGATTAAAAAAAAACTTTTGACTTTACAACCACTTTAATGCAGACAATGAATTAAGTTACAAAACTTCCCGGCCCAAGTCTGGGAAATTAAAACGTGATCCCTGCAATGGGATTGCTCCCATACTATAAAGCCTCGTACACACGGCCGAGAATCTCGTTGTTAAAAACATGTCATTTTTTACGACGAGATTCTTGGACAAGAAACTTGTCCCGGCCGAGTGTACACACGCTCATTTCAAAGAACCCGCGGTTCTTTGAATGGAGCGTACGCGGTGACGTCATTGAATACGACGAGCATGCGCTCGTCACATTCGATGCCGTCGCCACCATCCTGGTTCACCCTACCTATGCCTAGGAAGCTACCGCGCATGCGTCAAAGTCATTTCGAGCATGCGCGGGCCTCCCGGCGAACAAGTAAGTGTACACACACACACAATTTTCTCGTCGAGAAACAGGCTGACGAGAATCTCGACGAGAAAATAGAGAGCAGGTTCTCTATTTTCTCGTCGAGATTCTTGTCGCTTTTCTTGACGAGAAACCATACACACAAACGAGTTTCTCGGCAAGAAATCTCTGCCAGCAAGTTTCTTGCTGGTTTTTGCAGAGAAACTCGGTCGTGTGTATGAGGCTTTAGGGTTAACTGCTTGTTTAGTCTAGGGGAAAGTTTTTGCACTTTAACTTACCTGACGCCCTTGGCAGATGGTGCTCTTTCTACTCACCGGCGGTCAACTGTCTCCTGGTATAATCATGTCTATTGCAGGACTACTGACTCTGCATTGGTCTTGATGATGTCAGGACTTTAGACTATGTAGAGAAGAAAAAACTGCGGGGAACAGATTAGCAGAATGGAGGAGCGGGTAAGTAGAGCTTCCTTTTTATGACCCTTAGACCAGAAAACAGGCAATTAACCCCTGCAGTACGGTCACAGCCCCACTGCAAGGGATCATCTTTAAAGCTGGCTATATACTAGTAGATTTTTTTTATGAATTTTCATACAAACATTCATAGGAAAATTCTCAGTACATTCGATGACTTGTTTGAAAATTCCTCAAAATTTTGTTTGCTTTTAACATACGATTTTGGTATGATTGGACTCAAAAAAGAGCATCTACAGTGCCAGCAATTAATTTGTTTGAGTACAGGTTTCTATCCTGGTCCTTCAAATTGAACTGTTATTGAAAACGAAGGTCAATTTGACCACAAAAACGATAAGAAAATCGAACATTCTTAAAATAAGAAAACTGAATTCATTTCTACCAGTGTATGATCAGCTTAAAGTGGGAAAAATATCAAATAATAAAAAAATTTAATAGTGTAAACAATTGCTACATAAGTCATATTGTAATTGAATGTTATTAAAAAAATATCTTTCCTCTTCAATCTGCAGCCGCTGTAATTTTCTGTAAAATACAAAATGGCTACCTGGAGGTGTTCTGTACACAGGATGGTATACAGAACGCCCCCCAGATATGTCATTTCCTGCCTGTGTGGCTCACTGATTTTCCCAGAAGTCTGCACTAAGATACAGTACAAGGCTGATTTTGAGCATCCCTTGCAACAAAATAACAGTTTTGGTGAGATACTCCCAAAGGAAATCATATCTAAAGGGATGCAGACCCTGCAACTTTAGAGCCCGGCAGGTGCAGCAGCAGCCTTATAATTATAAAGTCACTCCCATTAGATTCACTATACACATGGACACAGAAAAACAAACAGTCATTTCTACAGCATAACAAAAGATAGAAATCTGCAACAAAGTTTGTTAAAATCCCTACAATGTACATTGATCACCCAAAGGGGAATTTTTTTTCTCAACAAAAGTGAAGTTATTTTTTTATGTTTGCTGGGGTTGGACTTTAACCTCTTCACGCCCGCGCTATAGCGGAAAGACGGCTACAGCGCAGCCCTAAATTGCCAGGAGTCTGTTCATGTATGTCCTCCCGTGTATGACCTGCCTGCACGCCCCCTGCGGGGCGCATGCGGCGCCCTCTGTGATCAGCGAGTCTACGAGACTCGGCTGATCATAGATCGGAGTAAGGGGCCGGTCCCGATCCCTTACCACGTGATCAAATGTCAGCCAATGACAGCTGATCACGTGATGTAAACAGAGCCGGTAATCGTCTGTCAGCGTGAGGAAAAAAAAAAGAAGATCACCAGCTTCTGTCAGAAGGACATCGGTTCTGAACAGCTAGAGCCACTGCCACCTCATCTGTGCCCACCAGTGCCACCTGACAGTGCCCACTAGTGCCACCTACCAGCGCTAATCAGTGCTGCCTATCAGTGCCCACCTTTGCCACCTATCAATGCCTACCAGTGCCATCTATCAATGCTGATCAGAGCTGCCAATCAGTGCCTCATCATCAGCACTGCCTATCAGTTTTACCTACCAGTGCCTATCAGTGCCCATCAGTGCCACATATCAGTGCCCATCAGTGCTGCCTTATCAGTGCCCATCAGTGCTGCCTTATTAGTGCCTATCAATGCAGCCTATCAGTGTCCATCAGTGCAGCCTATCAGTGCCCATCAGTGCCACCTATCAGTGCTACCTAACAGTGCCACCTATTAGTGTGCTTCAGTGCCACCCATCAGTGCCACATATCAGTGCCCATCAGTGCCAACTATCAGTGCTACCTAACAGTGCCACATATTAGTGTGCTTCAGTGCCACCTATCAGTGCCCATCAGTGCCGCCCATCAGTGCCACCCATCAGTGCCGCCTTATTAGTGCCTATCAATGCAGCCTATCAGTGCTCATCAGTGCAGCCTCATCAGCGCACAACAATGAAGGAGAAAAATTACCTATTTGCAAACTTTTATAACAAACTATGAAAACAGTTTGCTTGTTTTTTCCAAGTTTTTGGTATTTTTTTGTTTGTTTAGCAAAAAATAAAAACCCCAGTAGTAATTAAATGGCATCAAAAGAAAGCTCTATTTGTGTGAAACAAATGATAAAAAATGTAATTTGGGTAGAGTGAAGCATGACCGCGCAATTGTCATTCAAAGTTTGGCAGCGCTGAAAGCTGAAAATTGGCCTGGGCAAGTAGGGGGTAAAAGTGTCCAATAGGCAAGTGGTTAAGAAATAACAGTTAGTAGGTTACGAAAAAAAGGTCTCACTTTCAGGTTCCGTCCATCTTAGCGGGAGAGCCCAATCTGCAAACATCACAGAGCCCCCTAGCAGCACACTTTTGAGTCTTGGTTTTGTATCAGACTTCCACATTTGGGAGGCAGTCCAGAACAGTGGCGGTGCTGGAGGATTTGAGGGGGGGGCGGATAGGCCCCTCCAGATCTGCACTCACCCTACGGGCAGAGCCCCCCAGCGGTCATGGCTCCCCTGGTGCCTGGCGCCGCGGCTTCTGTGTTGACCCGGTCTTTTTTGCAGATTCTGGGTCTTTGGCCTCCTGTCCTGATTGGCCGGGGCGGAAAGCCGGAAGACAATGGTGAGTGCTGGTTCGCTGGTATCGCAGGGTGGGAGGGTTCGGGGAGCAGTTCTCTGCACCCCGAGGACAACATGAAACAGGCCAATTGGGGCCTTGGGCTCTGGTCATGTGCTTGTGAGGGGGTGACGGACCTAGTAGACACCTGTTGGTCCGGCGCCCCGCACAGTGCACAGACACACACATGATGTTTGATTGTGCAGGCTAGGGGGGGTGGATTGTGCGGGCTGGGGGGGCGCCCCTTATGGACCGACCGCGACCGGTCCAGAAGCTGATTGGTCAGAACAGCTACTACTACTTTTGTTGCTCTTTAGTAAGCAAGGCTGTTGCTTTGAAAATCCTATTATTTACTTTAGTGCAATCCATGCTATGAAGTTAATATGAAGATTACATATTAATCCAGTAATACATTTCAAGAACCGGCGTATAGAAAATAATAGTCTTGTGCAGTACAATACCCCCACTTATGGTTCAAAAAGGCTTTTAAAACATAAAGGTTTCTTACACTCTCTTTCAATAATGGCAGTGCACACTTTATTTGATTTTATTCCTACATGGTAAATACCCAGAGTTGCTCGCTCACGATCGACATGCTGAACAGTACGTGAATTCTGAATCAGCCCACTGTTTTCCAAAGGGCCTGTTCACACTAATTCATTGTATTGCTGTCATTGGAAAAATTGGATGTTTGGTATTCTGACCTGCATTTTGCCACTCAAGTCAAAAGAAATCTATAACGCCTAACATGGTAATGCTGCTTTTCTGATGGGAACCCGGCCTCAGTTGTTCTGTTAACAGACCTGATCTGTGCTCAGACCATCCATTTTCATTAATGCCAGTCTGGCCATCTGATTTGTATGTTCTCCCATCATTCTGGCCAACCTGGAACCTGGTCCCCTGCCAGGTATGCGCTCATATGCTTACCAGCTGACTAGCATACAAACAGCTGGAAACAAACTAAAAAATTGAAATAGATAATTAGTTATTAGTAGGGATGCAGCAATGCCATTTTTTTTACGAGTACGAGTGCCATTTTTTTTTGTATCTGTCGATACCAATTATTGATACCTACCGCAATAGTTTTTGTAAACTTCATCTATCAGCAATGGTACAAAGTTTGAATTTTTTTAAAAAAAGTTTATTTATTTAATTTGTTAATATGTTGCACTTTTTTAAATGTGAAACATGCAAATATTTGTTAAAGGTGCAAAAACATAATAGTTCATAAAACAGAAGTGAAAAAAAAAAAAAAAAGAAACGGCAGAAAAATAATAATTAAATGGAGAAAGAGAATAAGGGGTTAATTAAGCCTGATAAGAGTAAATTGAGGGCTAATAAGGGGTTAAAGCTGAGGAACATTTCATAAAAAAACAAAAAAAATTACTTTACTTGACAGGTTGCTTTAGACTGTTTTCATCTGCACATCAAAGTTCATCCCTTTGATCTGTAGATGAAGCAACAGAAAGATACAAAAAGAACCAATGTTTCTTTTTACCTTTCTGTTTCAGCGGCTGAGCAATGTTGTTGATAAACATTTCCCGGCTGTTTTTATTTATTTTTTGACAGGTCCAATTGCCAGGACATCGTTTACACTGCAGCTGTCAACAGGGGAACCCCACTGACAGCTGAATGAGTCATCGGTTGTTAAAGAGGAACTGCAGTCTGCTCACATAATATGTAATAAAAACATCTTTGCCATTCTGAAGCTTCCCTCCAGCCACTTTGCATATTATTTTATATATACTGGGATTCTGTACTTGCCAAATATTCTGCAGAAATCTCCCTCCACTGAGTCTGGCTGCATCCATTTTAACTGTGGGCAGCTGAAGCTGCTGCCTGTTCACTTCCTGGATTTACACAGACAGAGGCACACATCCAGCTCTGCAGCCCTGCAGCATTTATTGGCCCTCTTATGACTCATCCCCCCTCACTTCCTGGCAAACTCTCACGAGAGTTGATGTCATAAGCCTAGGCTAATGACCAGACAAGAAAAAGGAAGTCGGCTGTATAAGGTATTTATGGGCAGAAAAAAAATGTTTTACTATCCAAAGTTAAAACAACCGATGGAAAGGGGAAAAAATTACTGAAGTTCCACTTTAAGGATGGGGCAACCCTGCTCCTTAAAGTGGAAGTAAACCCATCCATTTACCAGTTTTAAAAAACAGTTTCATTTCCAGCACATGCCGTAAATGTAACACTCCCATTGGTTTTGCTCTCAACCAAACTGTCAAACCGTCCAATGGCTGGTGTCATAACGGATCACATGTGCAGCATCATGGCAGTTGTAGATTAAACAGAGGCAAAGATGGCAGCTTCCTTGGCTGAAAACGATAGAAGGGTTTAATTCCACTTTAACAACCAATAATTGGTGGCTTTTTTTTTTTCTACATTTCAGCTGTTAGTGGGAGAATCCTGCTGACAGCTGAAAGAACCGAGCCTGAAAGTATCAGTTTCAGGTATTGGAGCATTTGCACGAGTACCGGTACTTGTGCAAATGCTTAGTATTGGCACCGATACCAGTATCGGTATCGGTGCAACCCCAGTTATTAGTTTACCTAAAATAATATTTCAGTGTTTGGTAGATGCATAGTTACATATGTAGCACACACACCCTTTTTTCCTGCTTACCTTCACTCGCAGGTTTAAGGCACACCATGCCACATGCCCGTATCCTCCTGATATAAGAGGTTGAGTGGTGTTCTTGCAATTTTTGGATCCTGCGGTGAGTTACCCCCTTCCACCGGTTCTCGTCCCTAGAATGTAGGGAAAAGTCTATCTTTCCTGCTTAAGAAGGCCCATGTCCAGACAGTGTCAACTCCAACAAAGAGTTTATTTTTCCTTTGCTTGATAACAACAGGGGGAAGTTGAAGAGAGAAAGAAGTTAGATAGGGAGGTAGATTCAGGCACACAACACCTATCGTTACACTTTGCCACTCAAGCCTGAGTGGGCTTTGCTGACCCGGATAGTCCCCTCTCACGGTTCTAGCAGCCGGAATGAAGTACAAACGGTTGCTTTGATTTCGTCCCCTTCATGGACAAGTTCAGGAGATCATCTGCCACAGAATCCTTTAATTCCTGAAGTAGAACTTTGAAACCCCTGTAGATTATTAGAGACCATAGGTGCCAATGGGGCACACTACAGGAGCTATCTTGCAACTCACGAATCCTTCCCTCTGATAGGCAACCAGGCCTTTCTGAGACAGTGACTTTCTTCACCGGCCCTCCGGACAGGTCCTCCCCTGGTTTCCTCTATTTCAGAGCGGGCCACCCTCACTCGGGCTCCCTGGGACTCCAGTGGTTGGTTGTAGACCCAGTTGAAGGTACTGGGCCTACCTGGAACTCTATAGCCTCGGGCTAAAGGTGCCCGAGACTCCTCGGCCAGTTCACGCACCCCCCGGCCAGCAAGGCCAAAGGGCGTGACTTCGCCACCAGGGGTCCTCCTTGGAATCCCCCCAGCACACCACCCCAGATCATGGCGTCTGCCCTTTATGTACCCTCTCCTGGCATGCACAGCAGGTAGAACCCGCCCACTGCACGGCAGCTGAGAGAGGACACCCAATCCTGCAACGCCACCTGTGGTTCAACCTGAGACCTGGGCAACAGCGCCACCTACAGGTCAAGGGGAACTACACTCCAGGCAACACCACAGCAGAGCAGAGTCCAAACTAACAGAATTGGAGAACCTGAGCCAAACTATTGCTCAGGCTACCCTTAAATTTAAAGCATAGCGACCCCAAATTTGGGGGGTCCGCTACACATAGATAGTCTGATTAAAAGAAAAAAGTAATTCAAATTCAACTAGTAAAAGAGAAAACAAATTATACAACCCTATATACACAATCCTATACCCAGAGTTGATCCAGAGGATCGCAAAAAAACAGCAACGCATGGTCCAACTTGCTCCAGCAGGGAAAAAAAATTATTTCCTGATCCCCCGAGAGGCAATGGGATATTCCCTGGATCAACTTTACCTAAAAATGTCAGTATCCAGTTATATTATGTGTATCTAGGAAATAATCCAGGCCTTTCTTAACCACTTGACCTCGGGAAGGTTTACCCCCCTTCATGACCAGGCCATTTTTTGCGATACGGCACTGCATTATTTTACCTGACAAGTGCATGGTTGTGCGACGCTGTAGCCAAATAAAATGTACGCCCTTTTTCCCCCACAAATTGAGCTTTCTTTTGGTGGTATTTGATCACCTCTGCAGTATTTATTTTTTGCGCTATAAACAACCCCCCCCCCCCCCACCCGCCAATTTTGAAAAAAAAAAACACAAGATTTTTTACTTTCTCGTATAAAACACTGGAATCATAGTCAGAACTCGTTAACAATTGATATTTAAATAAAATATTCCATTAGTTAAATAAATAATGAATACAAATCTACCTGTGGTTTCAATTGGCCGTGGCCCTTTATTTATAGGTATAAATATTAAACCAATTTATATCAACTTTAAATAAAATATTGTAAATAATCAATACACTTATCATGTATTAAAATCTTCTTAATAAACATATAACCATATATAATTATATAAATATAAATAGCTTAGCTATTTAAGCTCAAGCTATAATTATAACATCAATTATAATATCCCCTTTCAAGGAAGGGATTTAAACCTCATAAAACAGGCCACGACAAGGAGGGAGAGCAGGATGTGCTCCTCTTGTGATCTTGGTCGTCTTCTGCCCACTAATGACGCATCCTCTTTTCTTTTATAGGCTGAGACTCATGCAAGAGGACCGTTTTTTGTCAATTTTTCAACCAATCTCTGGTAAGTATATATATATATATATATATATATATATATATATATATATATATATATATATATATATATTTTTTTTTATTTGCCTTAAATAACTTTCATTTTAATTTTAATTTATATGTCTGACATGATCCCACAGGTGGTGGGGGCGGGGACATTTCATGCCCCGCCCTTCACCTTTAAGCCAATAAAAAAAAAATTTTAATCAAATTTCTTCATCAATTTAGGCCAATGTGTATTCTGCTACAAATTTTTGGTAAAAAAAATCCAAATAAGCGTATATTGATTGGTTTGTGAAAAAGTTATAGCATGTACAAACTATGGGATATATTTATGGATTTTTTTAATTTAATTTTATTACTAGTAATGGCAGCGATCAGCGACTTATAGCGGGACTGCGATATTGCAGTGAACAAATCGGACACAAATTTTTTGGGGACCAGTGACACTGATATAGTGATCAGTGCTAAAAAAATATGCACTGTCACTGTACTAATGACACAGGCAGGGAAGGGTTTAACATCAGGAGTGATCAAGGGGTTAAATGTGTGCCTAGAGTGCTTGCTAACTGTGGGGGAGGTGCTTTTTTCTGTGGAAAGGCAGAGATCAATGTTCCTGCTTAGCAGAAACACAGGATCACTACCTTCCCTTCTCACAGAACGCCGATCTGCCTTGTTCACATTGGCAGATCGCCGTTCTGCTTCTCTCTAGAATGATCGGAGGGTCCTGGCGAATATTGAGTCCCCCGCTGCCGTTAATTGGCTCTTGCTGTGTCCAATCACAGCGGTAACAGGACACCGGTGGAACGCATGCACACCCCAGACCTAGAGTTGCCACCTCATCCCTTTAAACCCAAACACATATGAATTACACAGGTTCTGAGGCTAATTTAATGCAGATAAGGCACTGAGTGAGTTTAATTACCACCTTAATCAGCCACAGAACCTGTGTAATTAATATGTGTTCGGGTTTAAAGGGATGAGGTGGCAACCCTACCCAGACCCGGAAGTTCAAAATCACGTACAGGTACGTGATTTTGCACAGGAGAGCCGCCTTGCCGCTGCATATGTACTGTATAGGGTCGGCAATCTACTGAGCTGGCCAGGACCATATCTTGAGGAAGTCTATTCCACATTTTCACAGCTCTTACTGTGAAGAAGCCTTTCATGTTTTTGGATGTTAAATCTCTTTTACTCCAGACGTAAAGGTTGCCTGGGCACACCCTAATCACTATGTAGTTGATTACTAAAAACTGAGAGTGCAAAATCTGGTGCAGCTGTGCATGGTAGCCAATCAGCTACTAACTTTGGCTTGTTCAATTAAGCTTTGACAAAAAAACACCTGGAAGCTAATTGGTTGTGGAGCTGCACCAGATTTTGCACTCTCCGGTTTTAATAAATCAAACACTATGTGCGATGCCAATTCCCCCTACTGCCCTCCCCCACTCCTTGTTGCCTACCTCCACCCCACAGTGCTGCTGGCTTCTCTCCTCTCCCCCTGGCTGCTTCGGGGGATGTTTCAGGATGGAGAGCGGGGGAAGGGGCTAATCAATATGCCATTTACCGGCCCCTTCCTTTTCTAAATGAACACAGTGAACAAACTCACTCACTGTGTTCAATCATAACTGAAGCATAGTAAACTGTATTTACTACGCTTCAGTTTGTGAATGAACAGGAAACCACTCAGCACAAAGCACTTCCCATTCATTCACTGTCCCGAGCAGCTTAGGCTGCAGAGAAAGTCATGTGTGTTTGAGCTTTGGGGGGCACACCCTAATGCAATGGGCTGCGCACACCTATGACTCAACACAAAGTTTACTATATAGAGCACTTATGTCTCATGCAGAAGAATAAATTGCCTTTATATCTCCTGCAGATCCTATAGGTGAGATGATTGCGTCGGATGTCTGGGTCTGCATATTTTGAGGGGTTTCCCACACTTCTTGCTGAATTGTTTATTTATTTTTTATATTATATTTATTTATTTTCTGCCTAGCAACACTGTTTTTTTTTAGTTCAAATCCAACCACGGCACTCCCTGCATGGAGTTTGCATGTTCTCCCTGTGCCTGCGTGGGTTTCCTCCGGGTACTCCGGTTTCCTCCCACACTACAAAGATATGCTGGTAGGTTAACTGGCTCCTGTCTATATTGGCCCTAGTATGTGTATGTATGAATGTGAGTTAGGGACCTTAGATTGTAAACCCCTTGAGGGCAGGAACTGATGTGAATGTGTAATATAAATGTAAAGCGCTGTGTAAATTGACAGCACTATATAAGCACATGTCACAAATAGATAAAATAAAATAGAATATATCCTGTGCTTTTTGGATGCAAATTATTGTTTTAAAACAGAAAATACCGCATTTGGCAACTAGATGGAGGTGGATAGATGTAATTGTCTATAATACTTAGTGCACCCTCTAGTGGCCAAATATAGTATTTTCCATTTAAAATCAATGATTTACTGTACATTCAAACAGCACAGGGTATAGGCTATTTGACCCTTTCATGACTAAGCCCATTTCTGACATTTAGTGTTTACAAGTTAAAATGCATATTTTTTGCTAGAAAATTACTTAGAACCCCCAAACATTATATATATATTTTTAGCAGAGAATCTAGAAAATAAAATGGCGATTGTTGCAATATTTGATGTCACACGGTATTTGTGCAGCGGTGTTTTAAACGCAACTTTTTTGGAAAAATTAACTTTCATGAATTTTAAAAAACCTAAAAGGTAAAGTTAGCCCAATTTTTTTATATAATGTGAAAGATGATGTTACACCGAGTAAATAGATACCAAACATGTCATGCTTTATAATTTCACGCACCCGTGGAATGGCGACAAACTACGGTACCTAAAAATCTCCATAGGCGACGCTTTAAATTTTTTTTTTACGTTTACCAGGTTAGAGTTACAGAGGAGCTCTTCGGCTAGAATTATTGCTCTCGCTCTGACAATCGCGGCGATACTTCACATGTGTTATTTGAACACCGTTTACATATGCGGGCGCGACTTCCGTATGCGTTTTCTTTGCTGCGCGAGCTCGCGGGGACAGGGGCGCTTTAAATTATTTATTTTTTTCTTATTTATTTTTATAATAAAAAAATAGCGTTTTAAAAAAAAAAAATTTGATCACTTTTATTGCTGTCACAAGGAATGTAAACATCGCTTGTGACAGTAATAAGTGGTGACAGGTACTCTTTATGGAGGGATTGGGGGTCAAAAGACCCCCAATCCCTCCTTTGCACTTAAAAGTATTCAGATCGCCAAAAACGGCGATTCTGAATACTGTGTATTATTTTAAATCCGGCGCCATTGGCAGCCGAGTAAACAGGAAGTGACGTCATGATGTCGCTTCCGTGGTTACAGTGAAGAGACTGAATCAAAGCCGTTCGCGGCTTTGTTTCAGTCTCTCTCTAGGCGCCGGAGGTGGCGCATCGTGGATCGGGTCTCCCGGTGGGTTGGGAGGCCCGGTAAGTGCGGCGGAGGCGGCGGGAGGGGGGGTTGTCCCCTCCCGCTCCTCCAGGATAACAACCGGGCGGCTTTTAGCCGTATCGGTTGTTATCCCTGGAAAGCCAATCGCCGGCTCTAAAAAATTATACCGGGATGATGCCTGCAGCTGCAGTCATCATCCCGGTATAACCCCCGAAAGCCGAGGACGCATATCTGCGTCCGCTCGGCGGGAAAGGGATTTTTTTTGCCTCATTTACACAGAGCGATTGTATATGTACTTTCACTATATAAATACAGTAGTTATGCAAATACCATTTGCATTACCTCTAAGCGTATTTGGAACATACAAATGTGGAACATCCAAAACACCTTGGAACAAGTAATGGATGTCTTTAATATTGATTGGACCCTAGGCAAACATTTTCTTGGCCCCTCCCTCAGTGCAATTTCGCTCTAAAATTACACAGGACCCCCTCTTCCATACTACCCCCATCATTACATTACTCCCTCCACAGACCCCTGTATTGTCCCCCCCGCCCCACCCCCAGCGGTCTCACCTTGATAATGTCCAGACGATGTCAGGCAAAAACTAGGCAAACCACGCTGAACCCTCTGATGAAGCAGTTTTTTGGGGGGCCGATGGTCTGTGGTTTGTCAGACATGTGAGGGAGATGAGTCGGTATGACTGTGCCTAGGACTGTCAGGTGCTCTACGCTCTACCCGGACTAGGTCTACTTTACTGAGCTTGCCAATCAGCACAGAGGCTGCAGACATGACACCCAACCAATCAGCAGTGCCCCCATAATTCAATTCTACTCTCCTCTCCTGAATGATAGCCAAATCCACTTACCAACTATTTGCAGCTCAAGGAGCAGCTCAGCTGCTTTGGACTGCTTTGGACCCCACTACAATGACTGGGCCCGGGGCAGCTGCCCCTTCTGCCCTGCGTTAAAGACTGCCCTGGAACACGTGCATGAATTAAGGCAAGAAATCTCACTGCTGGAGCATCCACCATATATAAAAACTGAGAGCTTGACTTACTTCACTAGCCACTTGCCGACCGCCTAACTGGGAATTTCCATCATTAATACCAGGGTTATGGATGTAGCTTTTCCCTTAGGCAGCCGGCTTTCAGATAAAAGTGGTCCCTGCGGCATGATCACTTTTAGAAGCCACCGCTTCCTGACGGTTCCCAGGCTTATGTCACCGATCGGTGAGCCCAGGAACCATTCAGCGCCAGCAGGGTCTTCATGAAGTGATAAGCGATGGCAAGATGGCCAATGGTCATCTCTATGCCCTTGGAGGACCAGAGCGAAATCACTTCTGGTTCTCAGGCCAGCTAAACATGATTTTTTTTTTTCCTTAAAGCAAAACATCTTTTTTTTTATCTTTTGCTTTTAATGTTAAAGGAGAGATTTGGGGTCTTTTAGACCCCAGATCTCTCCATAAAGAGGACTTGTCGTGCCATTTTGTTATAGCAATAAAAGTGATAATATTTTTTTTTTAAAGTGAGTGTGAAAATGAAAAAAGGTAATAAAATGAATGAAAACATTTTTTTTTGGTTCCCGCAGAATGGCTCTCCTGGGTGAAATCCTGTATATATACGGCTTTGCCATGGAAATCCACCAGAGGGCGCGCGAACAGCGGGGGACACGATGCATGTAGCCAGCGGGTGCAATCTCCGCCGGCCACGTGCGATCGCATTCACGAGAGCCAGCACGGGGATTTGTATGTGTAAACACACAAATCCCTGTGCCATCAGAGGAGAGGAGACAGATCGTGTGTTCCTACAAAGTAGGAACAACGATCTGTCATCTCTCCTAGCTAGTCCCATCCCCCCCACAGTTAGAACACAGTGAGGGAACACACAGTTAACTCCTTGATCGCCCCCTAGTGTTAACCTCTTCCCTGCCAGTGACATTTATACAGTAATCAGTGCATATTTATAGCACTGATCAATCTATAAATGTCAGTGGTCCCAAAAATGTGTCAAAAGTGTCTGGTCTGTCCGCCGCAATGTTGCAATACCGCTAAAAATCGCTGATCACTGCCATTACTAAAATAATAATAATAAAGACGCCATAAATCTTTCCCATAGTTTGTAGATGCCATAACTTTTGTGCAAACCAATCAATATACAGTGGAACCTTGGATTACGAGCATAATCCGTTCCAGGAGAATGCTTGTAACCCAAAGCACTCGCATATCAAAGCGAGTTTCCCCATAGAAGTCAATGGAAACAAAGATAATTTGTTCCGCATTGACTTCTATGGCATGCAATACCACATGTGGCCAGAGGTGGGGGGCGCCAGAGAGACTCGGAAATACTCGGGGACAGCTCGGCTGATCTTGGAAACAATCGGAAAGGTTCGGAAACACTCGGGACGGAGTATTTCCGAGTGATTCAGAGTATTTCCGAACGGCTCCGAACGGCTCCGAGTGTCACCGGCACCCCGCACCTCTGCCCAAATGTGGTACTGCACACCCCATTAGCTTGAATCCTGCTCGTCTTGCGAGACAACACTCGCAAACCGAGTCAGAATTTAAAAGTTGCTCGTTATTCAAAACGCTCGTTAACTGCGTTACTCGTAAACCAAAGTTCCACTGTACGCTTATTGGGATTTCTTTTACCAAAAATATGTAGCAGAATACATATTAGCCTAAATTGATGAAGAAATTTGATTCTTTTAAATTTTTTATTGGATGTGTTTTATAGCAGAAAGTAAAAAATATAGTTTTTTTTTTTTTTCAAAGTTGTCGCTCTTTTATTGTTTATAGCACAAAAAACGAAAACCACAGAGGTGATCAAATACCACCAAAAGAAAGCTCTATTTGTGGGGAAAAAAAGATGTACATTTTATTTGGGTGCAGCGTCACACATCTACGGAATTGTCAGTTAAAGTAACGCAGTGCCGTATTGCAAAAAATGGCCTGGCCATGAAGGGGGGTAAACTTTCCGGAGCTGAAGTGGTTAAGTTGAGCGTCTGCGTGCTGATGACTTTACCGTAATAATTATAATAGCAGCAGGTCGTTGAGGGATACCAGCAGTGCGTGTTTTGCTCATTCCCAGCTGCAGGAATTAGTTGCACACTTATCTCGCTGGTAGATCTATGATGAGAATGAAAAACATGCAGAATTGAGGGCCAGAATTGAGCAGCACTGCGCTATATTTGTGTGTTCCTTCCTCTCTGGCTCTGCTCTATATTGTAAATCACTCTTCGCTGTGCAGCCTCTTCTCCCATGGGAGATTCTAGGCTAGATTTTCTCCACAACCTGGAGGAAGGATAATAACACATTTTAAGGGCTCTTCCTATATATTAACATATTTGGATGGTTTGCATAGTGTCTCTATATTAAAGGATAAGGATGGCAATTTCTGCAGAATGAGGTTTTCATGCTATCGCTCACCCTAGTGGACAACACAATTGAGTACTGTCTGTGATGATTTTTTATTAATTTGCATTATTTCACATGTGGCTGGCTGCAGTAAAAATAGATGGTTGAGCCACGGATTTACCCCCCCCTCCCCTGACTGTACCCCTAACCCCTTGCCTACCTGGCACTTATACCCCCTTCCTGCTCAGGCCAATTTTCAGCTTTCAGCGCTGTCACATTTTGAATGACAATTGCGCGGTCATACAACACTTTACTCATATGACATTTTTATCATTTTTTTTCACACAAATAGAGCTTTCTTTTGGTGGTATTTAATCATCCCTGGGTTTTTTTTTTTCTTTTGCTAAGCAATTAAAAATGACCAAAAATTTTGAAAAAAACAAAAATGTTTTATAGTTTGTTAAAATTTTTGCGAACAGGTAAATTTTCTCCTTCACTGATGTGCGCTGATGAGGCTGCACTGATGGGCACTGATAGGTGGCACTGATGGGCTCTGATGAGGTGGCACTGGTGGGCACTGATGAGGAGGCACTGATGAGGTGGCACTGATGGGCTCTACTGATGGGCACTGATAGGTGGCACTGATGAGGTGGCACTGGTGGGAACTGATGAGGAGGCACTGATGAGGTGGCACTGATGGGCACGGACAGGTGGTACTGATATTGGCGAGAAGGCCTGGCTCGCAGTCTCCACTCTAATTCATTCCAAAGGTCTTCTATTCGGTTGAGGTCAGGACTCTGTGCAGGCCAGTCAAGTTCTTCCACTCCAAACTCGCTCACCCATGTCTTTATGGACCAACACAGACCTAGACAAAAAACATAAAAATAATACATGGTGGACCTCTTGGTCTTTTTCTGTCATTGGTCTTCTGCGTTTCTATGACTGCGGAGAACTCCCATCCCATCATCTCTATAATGCATGACTGTCATTCCCCAGGCACATCGGGGATCGGCGGGCACACAGCAGCGGAGATCGGCGGGCACATTGGGCAGGGGGACAGGCTGCTGCGGGGATATGGCAGCGTCACCTGTATCCTTTTCCCTGACGCCGTGTGTCTCCTGCTCTCCTCCTAGGCCTCCAATAGGATCGCCTGGTCTTTCAACCAATCGGGAAACGGGCAACAGACCCACGCTTTCTGATTGGCGGAGAGGTCATTCAGTGTTAGAAAAGTGAATATTCGTTTGCTTTTCTAACACATCTGGGTGGGCTTTGAGCTCAATGCTCTGTGCTCCGAGGCCACCATATTTTGAAGACTATGGCTCTAATCAGGTGCTTAAAAAAAAAACTCTGCTGCTGTAATTCACGCACCCGGCGTCCTGAAAGGGGCCGGACACCTGAATTGGGGGGGGGGGGGGGCGCGGCAGCCAGGGATAGATTCATGCTATGCATGAATCTATCTATAATATATATAGGGGTGGCGTGATAGAGGGGGCGGCGCCCGTGCACCCTTAATGGAGGGGCCGCCGCTGAACTCCACTCCAAGTGGTCCCATTCTGCCATCAGTCTTCAATGTTTCTACGACTGTAGGGAACTCCCATCACCTCTATAATGCATGCCTGTCATAATTGTTTATTGCATTGCTCTTTTGCATTTGCATTGCTGATGCACATTTCTACCCTTTTTCCCTTCCTGGTAACAATGAAGCCAGGACCTCAAACTGGCAGGAGGAAAGTTCTTGAGTAATGTTAAAAAGTAAAATTTTACTGAGAGAGTGGAGGCTTGTAGAGCAAAGGAGTCAGTTTACAGTTAGGCCTCATGCCCACGGACGTTTTTACAGCTGCGTTTTTGAGCGTTTTTTACAGCTTAAAAACGCCTGTCCGTGTTAGTCTATAGCTTCATGCCCACCTAGACGTTTTTGAGCTGCAAATAGCATAGACGTTTTTAAGCTGTAAAAAAAAAACCAGGACCAGTGCGTTCCTCAGCGTCGGAGTTAGGCAGAAAAAAATGCGAGCGTCAAAAAACGCGCACTAACGCGCGGTCGCGTTTTTTAGCTCCAACGTTTTTTGTTTTTTTTTCAAAAAAAATAAAAATAAAAAAAATAAAAAATGTACAATAACATGGACAGGCGTTTTTAAGCTGTAAAAAACGCAGCTCTAAAAACCTCAGTGAAGTGAAATATTCTTGGAGCAGACTTCCAGTAGAGGTAGTAAGACAGTTATCTCTGAGTGAAATGAAACATGCTTGGGGTTAACATACGTCTAGATAAAAATGTTAAAAAAGGGCACATGATGGGAACTCCATGCACTCCAAGTGGGTTCTTTCTGCTTTCAGTGGGGATTATTTACTAAAACTGCTGGGTGCAAAATCTGGTGCAGCTGTGCAAAGAAACCAATCAGCATCCAGGTTTTAGCCCACGTTCACATTGGTCCGATTTGGCATGCGATTTGACATGTCAAATCGCATGCCAAATCTGTGGCTATTGCTGGCAATGCCACTGTCCGAATAGGTGCCGCGCCGACTTTGCGGCGCCACACCAATTCCCAAAATTAGTTCATGAACTACAATTGGCAACTTTGGGGGTCGATTTGAATAGACATCTATGCAGTCGAGTGAGTAAAGCCTCGTACACACAATCAGATTCTCCGCGGACAAAGCGTAGGACTTTTGTCCGAAGGGCGTTGGCCATGAACTTGTATTGCATAAAAACGGAATTGTCGGCCAACAAACACAAAACTACTTCAGCTCATTAGCGCCACCCTTTGGGCAACTTCTGCTAATGTTGTGTTATGGTTAGCATTGCTTCTGAGCATGTGTGTTTGTACTTTGGATTTTTTTCCGAAGGACTTGTGTATACACGATCGGATAATCCGACAACACACACTTGTTGTCGGAAAATTTTAAAGCATGCTATCCAACATTTGGAAAATCCGACAACAATTGTCCGATGGAGCGTACAAACTGTCGGATTTTCCGACAACAGCCTGTCATCACACAATTCCAGTCGGAAAATCCGATCGTGTGTACGGGCCTTTAAGCTGAACTTGCACGTTTTCTAAAGCCCCGTACACACGGTCTGACTTTTTGCCCAAAAACTTCATTTTGAGCAAGTTTGTCAAAAAATCCGACCGTGTGTACGCTCCATCGGACAAACTTTTTTGGTTTTCATCGGACAACAGTTTGGTCTGCAAACGGATAAACTTTTGGCCAACAAAAGTCTGATGGAGCAAAGTCAGACCGTGTGTACAGAAAACCATCGGACTTTTGTCCGATGGACAAAATAAATAATGTTAAAATCAACCAACAATAGCAGAAGTTGACCAAAGGGTGGCGGTAAAGAACAGAAAAACCATGTGATGTTGGAAAAAGTTTTGGGAAAGTTTGCAGAAAAGTCCTGTGGTGTGTATGCTATGGGTGTGCCCGGCCAACTCCGTTTGGACAAAAATCCACGGAAAAGTCCGATGGAAGTCCAACAGTGTGTACGAGGCTTTACCCGCAGCAATGTGAACCTAGACTTAGGCCCCTTTCACACGGACGGTCCGTTCAGGTCCGCCTGTCAGTTTTTTAGGTGGACCTGAACGGATGCTCCATGTAGCCCTATGGAGCCACGGATGTCAGCGGTGACATGTCCGCTGACATCCGACCCGCTCCACTCCGCCAAAGTGTGACGGAGGAAAACCCTATTTTTCCTTCCGTCGGCGGAGCGGATCGGATGACAACGGACTCTACGGTCCGTCGTCATCCGATCCCCCATAGGGGAGAGCGGCGCTCTGACAGGGCGGTCCCTGCACAGTGTGCGGGGACCGCCCAGTCATCCGCCGGCTCAGCGGGGATCAACGGAGCGATCCCCGCTGAGCAAGCGGAGCTTCACGGGGCGGATCACGACTGATCCGTCCCGTGTGAAAGAGCCCTTATTGTCAAAGCTTAATTGAACAAGCTGAAGTTAGAAGCTGATTGGCTACCATGCACAGCTGCACCAGATTTTGCACTCTACAATTATACTAAAACAACCTCACTGTGTCTATGACTGCAGAGAACTCCCATCATCTCCATAAAGGCATGGCAGTCATTCTCCCTTATTGAATTGCTTTTTGCATTGATTTTGCTACTGCACTTTGCAGCCCTCCTTCCCTTCACAGTAACAACTGGGCCATGACCTCACACTGGGAGAAGGAAAGTTCATGAGTAATTTTAAAAAGTATAATTATACTATACTATAGTATAAAGAGCAGATGCTTGTAGAGGCCATGAGGTGGATTTACTAAAGACAAATAGACTGTGCACTTTGCAAAGAGCTTAGTTAATTAGGTAAAGCTTCACGTTGCAAAGAATACCCAATCACATGCATGGGAAAATAGAAAAAACAAAATTTTTGCTTGCACATGATTGGATGATGGAAGTCAGAGCTCTTCATTATTTACTAAGCTCTGTAGCAATTGCACTTGCAGAATGCAAATGCACTTTACAAAGTGTACAGTCTATTTGCCTTTAGTAAATCAACCCCAGTGAGTCAATTTAAAGTTAAAAATGCTCAGGATTAATAGGTCAAGACAAAAATGTAAAAAATGGGAATATGATGGATCTTTTTCTGCCATCAGTCTCCTATGTTTCTCTGAATGCAGATAAGATAAGATAAGATAGATAGATAGATAGATAGATAGATAGATAGATAGATAGATAGATAGATAGATAGATAGAAGATGACTGTCATTTTCTCTTATGGCATTGCTCTTTGCATTTGTATTGCTGTTGCACTTTGCAGCCCACCATAGTATTTTCAGTACCAAGCTGGAATCAAGAACTATGGGGCGCACTCTCAAACTGGCATTAGGAAAGTTCATAAGTAATGTTAGGAAGTATTTTACTGAAAGAGCAGTGGATGCCTGAAACAGACTTCCAATAAAAGTACTGAGCCAGTTAACCCTATAGTGAAATTAAACATGCTTGGGGTTAACATGATGCAAACTCGACTTTTTTTTGCAACCCACCTTCCCTTTCTTCCCTTGTAGTATTTTTAGAACCAAGCTGGAATCAAGAACTATGGGTTTGCTACTACACTTTGCAGCCCCCTTCCCTTCTCAGTAATAATGGGGCCAGGACCTCAAACTGGCAGAAGGGAAAGTTCATGAGTAATATTAGGAAGTAAAATCTTACTGAAAGAGTGGATGATGGTAGAGGCAGAGAGACAGTAAACATGCTCAGGATTAATATAGTGTAGCTCTAGACAAAAATGTAGAAGATGGGCATATGATAGATCCTTTTGTGCCATCAGTCTCCTATGTTTCTATGACTGCAGAGAACTTCCATCACCTCTATATTGCATGCCTGTCATTCATCCTTATGGCATTGCCCTTTGCATTTGTATTGCTGCTGCACTTTGAAGCCCCCCTTTCGCTTTCTTCCCTTTGTAGTATTTTCAGTACCAATCTGGAATCAAGAACTATGGGTTTGCTACTACACTTTCCCTTCCCAGTAATAATGGGGCCAGGACCTCAAACTGGCAGCAGGAAAGCTCTTGAGTAATGTTAGGAAATATAATCTTACTGAGAGTGGAAGCTTGTAGAGGCAGTGAGACAGTTAATAGTAAGTGATGTTAAAAATGCTCAGGATTAACAGTGGTACAGACTAGGCTTGTGCAATTCGTTTCGTAACGAATTGAAATTCGTCCGAATTTAGCAACTTTCGGACATTCGGAAGCATTCGAATTTCCGAACAAAGCAATTACGAATAAGACCGAATCCGAAATAAATTATACCGCAAATAGCGAATGCCCGAATGTCTTCGGCATAATTCGTTATGAAAAAGTTACGAATGTACGAATCCATACGAAGCACAATAACACTCACTCTGCTCTGCTCTCTGCTTCTCCCTCACCGTGCTGAACTCCCTCTCAAAATGGTGTACAGGGGCGGAGGCTATAGCCGCATGTAAAAAACGAAAGTAAAATACGAGATTTCTAATCCATTCGAAGCACAATAACACTCACTCTGCTCTGCTCTCTGCTTCTCCCTCACCGTGCTGAACCCTCTCAAAATGGTGTACAGGGGCGGAGCCTATAGCCGCATGTTAAAAACGAAAGTAAAATACGAGATTTCGAATCGTTACAAATAACCGCAATGTATTTAGAAAAGTACAAATCCATTCGAAGCACATTAGGCATAATAGGCAGCGTCGTTGTGAGAGAGACACGGAAAATTACGAATCAACGAACCCAAAAAAAGTTACGAAATTAGGAGTTGTGTCCAGAATCAACGAAAAACAACGTACTCTACCGAAAGTACGAACCCAAAAAAAGTTACGAAAGTAGGAGTTGTGTCCAGAATCAACGAAAAACAACGTACTCTACCGAAAGTACGAATTATAAAGCAACAAAAAATTCAACGAAAAATGTCGCTTGCAAAAATACGAATGAGTCCGAACACGAAAAATCCCGTCTAGCAAAATTACGAATGATTACGAATCAACAGGACCGGAAAGAAACGAACCGAAACGGAACGAATTTTTCCGTTGTGCACAAGTCTAGTACAGACAAACATGTAGAAAATGGGCACATGATGGGTTCTTTTCTGCCATCAGTATCCTATATTCATAACTGCAGACAGGGCCGTTTGAAGGAATTTGGGGGCCCCAAGCAAAATGGACATGGAGGCCCCCCAAACCCCCCCCCCCCCCCCACGCAAGCAAAGCCTACAGGATCCCCCTAACAGTGAAAGGGATCTCTTATGTAAAGGGGAACGCTGCAGATCACGATCTAAGGGGGAACTCTGATGTAAGGGGAGGCTCTGGTGACCAGAGACCACCTTAAATCAGTCCACTGTATTCCCTTTACATCAGAGTTCACACTTACATCAGGGTCTGCAGCATTACCCTTTCACTGTAAGGGGCAATCCTGCAGACTCTGATGTGAAGGGGAATGCCAGGAACTCTGATGTGGGGGGCACTCTGGTGACTAGAGACCACCTTCCGCAGAGTGAGTACACTAAGATAAGGGGAGTTACTAATATAGGGGGGAACCTTTATATCAGTGCCCCTTACATTATTGTATTCACTCCCCCTTACATCAGCAACCCCCCCCCCCCCCAGCCTGGCCTGGCGGCGCTGTCACTGACCTCCTCTCAGGTGCATCGTGCAGGGCTCAGTCAGATGGCTCCAGCTTGGCGGCTCTGGTTTTCCTATGGTCTCCTCTTCACAGTCCACACACGTCCGACTTCTCCCGTGACCCCCATGATCCCGGCGGTGCTCCCATTCATGACTCCTCTCCTGACTCCCCTCAGAGACTGCAGACATGATGTAGGAAATGGTCAGAGGCTGCGGGCAGAATACAGGAACAGGAGATGGTCAGAGGCTGAGGGCAGGAGATGGTCAGAGGCATAGTTGCCAACAGTCCTGTTTTTCCCGGGACAATCACGAATTTGGGACCCTCGTCCCGAATGTATTTTGTCCCTCTTATTTTCCCGGGATTTTGCCTTTGTCCCGCTGGGAAAATCGGGAATATTTGGGGAAAACGGCCGGAGGGCAACAAAAAGATGGCCTCCGCCGCAGACACAAGGATTATTTCCCCTTGTGTTCAGTGGTGAAGGGAGGAGCAGCCAATCGGCTTCTCCCCTCTCTACTGAACACTTTGTTCACACACGAGAAAGCCGGGAACTGTACTCCCAATCAGATCTGCGTGTGAAGGTCACATGGACCGTGGAGCTGCCGCTGCCTCTGCCTCCAGCACACATAAGGAGACGAGAGGTGAGAGCATCTGCCCATATCTTCTCTTTGGGTGAGGTCATGTCACTTGCTCCGGGTTTGCGCTCATCCACCTATCTGTATTCTCCTACACTCTGCTAGTATCTGTCCCATCTGTTCCCCGGGGGCCAGTAAAATGCTGTGTATAAATATGGCACACTCAGCATAGATATCCCCTTGAACGCTGCTGCTCTCGTGTCGCTCTCTACTCCTGCCCAGTGGCTGCCGCTACTAGGGGACACAGATCTGTAAGGAGGGCTCCGCTGCTAGGGGACACCAGATGTAAAGGAGAGCTCCGCTGCCGGGGACACCAGATGTAAAGGAGAGCTCCGCTGCCGGGGACACCAGATGTAAAGGAGGGCTCCGCTTCCAGGGACACCAGATGTAAAGGAGGGCTCCGCTGCTGGGGACACCAGATGTAAAGGAGAGCTCCGCTGCCGGGGACACCAGATGTAAAGGAGGGCTCTGCTGACGGGGACACCAGATGTAAAAGAGGGCTCCGCTGCCGGGACACCAGATGTAAAGGAGGGCTTTGCTGCCGGGGACACCAGATGTAAAGGAGGGCTCCACTGCCGGGGACACCAGATGTAAAGGAGGGCTCTACTGCCGGGGACACCAGATGTAAAGGAGGGCTCCACTGCTGGGGACACTGAAGTAAGAAGGGCTCTGTTGCTGGGGGACACATATCTGTAAGGAGTGTTCCACTGCCGGGGACACTATATGTAAAGGAGGGCTCCGCTGCTGGGGACACTGAAGTAAGAAGGGCTCTGTTGCTGGGGGACACATATCTGTAAGGAGTGTTCCACTGCCGGGGACACCATATGTAAAGCAGGGCTCCGCTGCCGGGGACACCAGATGTAAAGGAGAGCTCCGCTGCCAGGGACACAGTTCTGTAAGGAGGGGCTCTGCTTCTGGGGGCACCTGATGTAAGGACGGACTCTGCTGGGGGCACCTGATGGCATCTCGCGGCAGGTGACATGCTTAGGGGTCCCACTTATTCGGCATTATGGTGAGTTGAATGATTTAATTCTATATTACAATGTAATAATAGAAATAATGCGCTTCAATCATCCTGACACCATAACAACCATGGTGCGGTGATGATTGAAGCAGCAACATCAGGTGTTTGGAGTATCTTTATCTGCTGATTGTTAAACTCCGGAAAACACATATTTCTATTGTGGTGTAGGATCTGGGCCTGCTGTCCATCCATTCCTCTTTCCTTCTTTCCCTCTCCCTCTCCATCCCTCATTCATCTCAGACTCTTACCACACCCCTTCCAAGACTCGCCCATTTAAGCCACGCCCACTATGTCGTGTAAACCACACCCATTTTTAAGCAGCGTTTTTCTGTTTCGCTATGCCGCGCCTACAAATGAATGCCCTGCCCCCTAATTATAGCAAGGCTCCTCCTACATGCAAAAAAGTGTCCTGGTTTTTTTTTTTGCAATGTTGGCAACTATGCAGAGGCTGCGGGCAGGAGACGGTCAGAGGCTCAGAGCAGGAGATGGTCAGAGGCTCAAGGCAGGAGATGGTCAGAGGCTCAGGGCAGGAGATGGTCAGAGGCTGGGGGCAGGAGATGGTCAGAGGCTGCGGGCAGGAGATGGTCAGAGGCTGCGGACAGGAGATGGTCAGAGGCTGCGGGTAGGACGCAGGAGATGGTCAGAGGCTGCGGGCATGAGATGGTCAGAGGCTGCGAGCAGGACTCAGGAGATGGTCAGAGGCTGCGAGCAGGACTCAGGAGATAGTCAGAGGCTGCGGGCAGGAGATGGTCAGAGGCTGCAGGCAGGAGATGGTCAGAGGCTGCGGGCAGGACTCAGGAGATGGTCAGAGGCCGCGGGCAGGAGATGGTCAGAGGCTGCAGGCGGGACTCAGGAGATAGTCAGAGGCTGCGGGCAGGAGATGGTCAGAGGCTGCGGGCATGAGATGGTCAGAGGCTGTGAGCAGAACTCAGGAGATGGTCAGAGGCTGCGGGCAGGACTCAGGAGATGGTCAGAGGCTGTGGGCAGGAGATGGTCAGAGGATGCGGGCAGGAGATGATCAGAGGCTGCAGGCAGGACTCAGGAGATGGTCAGAGGCTGCGGGCAGGACTCAGAAGATGGTCAGAGGCTGCGGCGGGCAGGAGATGGCCTGCTCTACAGTGTCCTCCTCTACCTAGCCGGCTCCGGCTTCAGCCCCCCAGTAATGTCCTCCTGTGGCCCATCACGATGCTCCTCTCTGCACCATTACGTTCCCCCCGTGGAACCGCCGAGAACTTAGAACGAGTGGCGGCTTCCATTTTAAAATGGCGCCAGGCCGCCCAGCCGAGCTTGTATGAACTGTCCTGCAGGCTTCGGAGCGGCGCATGCGCAGTTGCATGACCGGCCCGCAGCCATCTTTTTTACAGGCACCGGCTGCATTTATAGGAAGCGCGGCAAGGGAGCTTGGGGCCCCAGGCCAGCTCGGGACCCCAAGAAATTGCTTGGTTTGCTTGCCTTGTCGCAACGGGCCTGACTGCAGAGAACTCCCATCACCTCCATAATGCATGCCTGTCATTCTCCTTTATGGCATTTCTCTTTGCATTTGTATTGCTGCTGCAATTTGCAGCTGCTAGCTTACCTTGTGGGACAAAGTTATCCTTGCAGCTACAGTAATCCTCCAGGCATAAGATGTGCCATAGGAAGGGGGACTGTATAACGTATGAGAGAGTCTTTGCTCTGGACTGGCTCCTGCTCCAGTCACCTCTGTAGTGTGTGACTGTCATTCTCCTTTATGGCACTGCTCTTTGCATTTGTATTGCTGCTGCACTTTGCAGTCCTCCTTCCCTTCCCATTAATAATGGTGCCAGGACCTCAAACTGTCAAGAGGAAAGTTTATGAGTGATATTAGGATATTAATGCTGCTGCACTTTGAAGCCTCACTTCCCTTTGTAGTATTTTCAGTGCCAATCTGGAATCAAGAACTACAGTATGGGTTTGCTACTACACTTTTCCTTCCCAGAAACAATGGGGCCAGGACCTCAAACTGGCAGGAGGAAAGTTCTTGAGTAATGTTAGTGTAGCGCCCCTCCCCCCAATATTTGGGGGCGCTATGTGAAATGTAATGGTAGTCTGAACTAGTAATTGGGCTCAGACCAATTATATTCCAGTTGTTCTGCTCTGGGTGTGATACTGCCCGGCAGTGTTATTCTCCTTTGCCTGCAGGTGGCACTGTCACCGCCGACACAGGCTGGATTACAGGGGTATCACAACACCTTGGGTGTCCTCTTTTGGCAGCCGTGCAGTGGGCGTGGTCTACCCACTGTGCATGCTGAGAGAGGATACAAAAGGGGCAGACGCCATTTGGCGTGAGGCGATTCCAGGAGGACCCCAGGGCGTTCAGGGGGGACCTCTGGTCCAGTGAGTGTGCCTCGTGGCCCACATGGCACGAGGTGCTCCGGATTGTTTAGGTCTCGGGCACCTTCAGCCTGAGGCTCTGCTACTGAATTGTAGGCCCAGCTCCGCTGAAAAGGGCCTACGCTTCAGAGAAGGATCCCAGGCTGCCCGTTTTAGGGGGCCCATCTTTAGGAAAGGAGTTCCAGGGGAAGATCAGTCCCGGCGGAGATAGCGATGGTACTGCTGTCTCGGGGAGAGGCCTGGAGGCCTACCTAAAGGGGGATTCATCATCTCTGATGTCCGTGCTCCATCCTGGCTGCTAGGACTTCTCTCATAGGGATTATCCGGGTGAGCAATACCCACTCATGCTTGAGTGGCGACGAGTTTAGATATTGGATTTAAGTGTTGCATGCCTGAACCTTCCCCTACTTCTTTCAACTTTTCTACTCTTGCTTTTCTTCAAGTTAACTCAAAGTGCAAAAAAAGAATAAAGCCTCGCTGATTAGGTTTTACTCATGTGTGGACATTGGCCTTATTCCTGGAAGATATTGGTGTACCTAGACAACGGAGCTGAAGGATCCACTTGTGGGAGGTATTTTGCTGCAGACCCAAAGTAATTAAACACTAGATTCTCATTAACAATACAATGTGAATCCTGTGTGTAGCAGCGGAGAGGCGAGGAGATTGCGGTGAGGTTGCTACATTAGGAAATATAATCTTACTGAGAGTGGAAGCTTGTAGAGGCAGTGAGCCAGTTAATAGTAAGTGATGTTAAACATGCTCAGGATTAACAGTGGTACAGATAAACATTTAGAAAATGGGCACATGATGGGTTCTTTTCTGCCATCAGTATCCTATCTTCATATGACTGCAGAAATCTCCCATCACCTCCATATTGCATGCCTGTCATTCTCCTTCATGGCATTGCTCTTTGCATTTGTATTGCTGCTACAATTTGCAGGTGCTAGCTTACCTTGTGGGACAAAGTTATCCTTGCAGCTAGTCCTCCAGGGATAAGATGTGCCATAGGAAGGGGGACTGTATAATGTATGAGAGAGTTTTTGCTGTGGACTGGCTCCTGCTCCAGTCACCTCTGTAGTGTGTGACTGTCATTCTCCTTTATGGCACTGCTCTTTGCATTTGTATTGCTGCTGCACTTTGCAGTCCTCCTTCTCTTCCCATTAATAATGGTGCCAGGACCTCAAACTGGCAGGAGGAAAGTTCATGAGTGATATTAGGATATTATTCCTGCTTCCCTTTCTTTGCTTTGTAGTATTTTCAGTACCAATCTGGAATCAAGAACTATGGGTTTGCTACTACACTTTGCAGCCCCCCTTCCCTTCCCAGTAAAAATGGGGCCAGGACCTCAAACTGGCAGGAGGAAAGTTCTTGGGTAATGTTAGGAAGTATAATTTTGCTGAGAGAGTGAAAGCTTGTAGAGGCAGTGAGCCAGTTAACAGTAAGTGAAGTTAAAGTTAAACATGCTCAGGGTTAACAGTGGTACAGATAAAAATGTAGAAAATGGGCATATGATGGATCCTTTTCTGCCATCAGTCTCCTATGTTCCTATGACTGCAGAGAACTCCCATCACCTCTATATTGCATGCCTGTCATTCTCCTTCATGGCATTTCCCATTGCATTTGTATTGCTGCTGCACTTTGCAGCCCCTCCCTTTCCCTCTATTAGCAGCTGCTAGCTTACCTTGTGGGACAAAGTTATCCTTGCAGCTAATCCTCCAGGCATAAGATGTGCCATAGGAAGGGGGACTGTATAATGTATGAGGGAGTCTTTGCTGTGGACTGGCCCTTGCTCCAGTCACCTCTGTAGTGTGTGACTGTCACTCCCTGCATTTCTCTGTATGCTCCACATCACATCCCCTCTGCTGTCACATTTAACTCCCTGGTGCCTGCGATCCTGTTGGCTTGCTGCTGACTTCCTTTATTTATTTTTTTACAATATTTTACAATTGCACGTTTTTCTGTTCTTCCAGTTGGGTTTGCACAATAGTCAAGCAACCAGCCCCCCCCCCCCCCCTAACTTCACTGGAGTCAGCTGATCATCCCCCCTCTATCCCTCACTATCCAATCCCTATCCTTTACCTGTGACCACCTTGGATGCTGGTACCTGTCCTCACACTTGGCAAGGTGCAGCAGCAGTGGAAACTTGTCTCAGTCTCTGCGACTTATCTGCGCTAAATGTTAGGCACGTGAGATGCGAGGCAAGGCGAGGACAGCGCTAGCCATGCTGCACAATGCGACCTGGGCGAGGAACTGCTGTGCGCTGGAGAAGGGAGAGCCGCTGGATGGCAGCGTTCCCCGGGCTGCCTGGCTGGTGACTGCGCTGTCCAGCGTGCTGATCCTCACCACCGTGGTGGATATCCTGGGCAGTCTGCTGGTCATCATCTCCGTGCTGAAGAATAGGAAGCTGAGGAATTCAGGTAAGAAGAACACTGCTTTCCATCTGTCATCCCGAAAATATCCCCGTATAGCACAAGTCATCATCACCCTCTTACTAGACTGAACCCTTATTGTATTGTTCCTTTCCTAAATTCCAGGGATTGCTTCTGCCTATGGAGATTTCTGAAAGTAGTGTCCTTGGAAATGGTCCTGGTTTTCTTTACTTTACAAATATCAGCATAAAAACGTGTCTTATTTTTTAATGTTGGATCTGCCTTTCTCAATCTTTTACTATGGAGGATAACTGGAATAACTTTCCAGTCTGCTTGTACCCCTGCTAATTTTTACATGCATTGGTCGAATGCCCAGTATATGTAGTGTAAGCTAGGAAGAATGCCCCTTACATTGATGTCTTTAGGAAGAACTTTCCTCACATTTGGGGTCTTTAGGAAGAACGATCCTCACATTTGGGGTCTTTAGGAAGAACGCTCCTGACATTTATGGTCTTTAGGAAGAACGCTCCTCACATTTTGGGTCTTTAGGAAGAACGCTCCTCACATTTGGGGTCTTTAGGAAGAACGCTCCTCACATTTGGGGTCTTTAGGAAGAACGCTCCTCACATTTGGGGTCTTTAGGAAGAACGCTCCTCACATTTGGGGTCTTTAGGAAGAACGCTCCTCACATTTATGGTCTTTAGGAAGAACGCTCCTCACATTTATGGTCTTTAGGAAGAACGCTCCTCACATTTGGGGTCTTTAGGAAGAACGCTCCTCACATTTATGGTCTTTAGGAAGAACGCTCCTCACATTTGGGGTCTTTAGGAAGAACGCTTCTCATATTTGTAGTCTTTGTGAGAAATGTCTGTTAAGTTTGCGGTTTTTAAGAAAAATTTCTATTGCATTGGTGGTCTTTAGGAAGAACGCTCCTCACATTTGGGGTCTTTAGGAAGAACGCTCCTCACATTTGGGGTCTTTAGGAAGAACACTCCTTACATTTGGGGTCTTTAGGAAGAACACTCCTCACATTTGGGGTCTTTAGGAAGAACGCTCCTCACATTTGGGGTCTTTAGGAAGAACACTCCTCACATTTGGGGTCTTTAGGAAGAACGCTCCTCACATTTGGGGTCTTTGTGAAGAATGTTTGTTAAGTTTGCGGTCTTTAGGAAAAATTTCTATCGCATTGTTGTTCTTAAGGAAGAACTCTCCTCACATTTGGTCCTTGTAAACAATGTCCATTAAATTTGTGGTCTTTGGCAAACATGTCCATTGCATCAGTGGTCATTTGGGAAGAATGCCTATTACAAATGTCATCTTTGGGAAGAATGCCATTACATTGGAGGTCTTTAGGAAGAATTTCCCTTACATTGGTGCTCTTTAGGAAGAACGCTCCTCACATTTGTGGTCTTTGTGGCGAATGTATGTTAAGTTTGCTGTCTTTAGAAAAAATGTCCATTGCATTGGTGGTCTTTAGGAAGAACGCTCCTCACATTTGTGGTCTTTGTGTAGAATGTATGTTAAGTTTGCTGTCTTTAGGAAAAATGTCCATTCCATTGGTGGTCTTTAGGAAGAACGCTCCTCACATTTGTGGTTTTTAGGAAGAACGCTCCTCACATTTGTGGTCTTTGTGAAGAATGTCTGTTAAGTTTGCGGTCTTTAGGAAAAATGTCCATTATATTGGTGGTCTTTAGGAAGAACACTCCTCACATTTGTGGTCTTTAGGAAGAACGATCCTCACATTTGGTCTTTGTAAAACAATGTCCATTAAATGTGTGGTCATTTGGGAAGAATGCCTATTACAAATGTAATCTTTGGGAAGACTGCCATTACATTGGAGGTCTTTAGGAAGAATCCTCCTTACATTGGTGGTCTTTGTGAAAATTGTCAATTCAGTTTGTGATCATTAGGAAGAATCCTCCCTACATTAGTGGTCTTTGAAAATATTGTCCATTAGGTTTGTGGTCTTTAGGAAAATTGTCCATTGCATTGGTGGCCTTTTGGGAAGAATGTCCATTACATTGGAGATCTTTGGGAATAATTCTCCTTACATTATTGGCCTTTGGGAAGAATGCTCATTACATTGGTGGCCTTTGAGAAGAATGCTCATTACATTTGTGGTCTATGGAAATGAATGCCCTTTACATTGGAGGTCTTTAAGAAGAATCCTTCTTACATTGGAGGTCTTTGGGAAAACTGCCCATTACATGTGTGGTCTTTGGGAAGAATGCCCATTACGTTAAAGGTCTTTAGGAAAATACATCCTTACATTGGTGGTCTTTGTGAAAAATGTCAATTAAGTTTGTGGTCTTTAGGAAAGAATGTCCATTGCATTGGTGACCTTTTGGGAAGAATGCCTATTACTTTTGCGGTTTTTAGGGAGAATGACTATTACACTGCAGGTCTTTGGGAAGAATGATCATTACATTGGTTGTCTTTAGGAAGAATTCTCATTACATTTGTGGTCTTTAGGAAGGATGCTCTTTACATTGATGGTCTTTGGGAAGAATGCTCCTTCCATTGGTGGTCTTAGGGAAGACCACCTTTCCTATCAATAGCTAAAAAGAACATTGTTGTTAGTAGTTACTTGAGAGACAGAGATGTCTGATTGCTCAAGGAACCCCCCAGCAACCTTTGAAAGAACCTTAACGCTTCTTGGAACCCTGGTTGAGAAAGTATGTGTTGTACCAAATCCTTGCCTTCCATAAACATAACTGCCAAGTTCCAGTTTTTGGAAATGTCCCAGGAAATGTTATTCTATTCAATAAATGTGCTGTTAAAACCCCTCTTAACCTTCTAAATGTTCATTTCATTCTTCAGCTGACAGCTGAGTTTAGTATCAGTAAGAAGGGTCAGGGTCTGGGAATTCGTCCTAGCTTTTAAAATGAGCATGCTGCATCATACAGCTCCTCCGTCTAGGGCTGCAAGGTTAAATTTCCATCATTACTCAGATTCATTTTGTCTGACCAGACCTTTTATAATGTTTGTAGTGAGCTGAATTTAAATGTAATAAGGGTTTAGTATTCCAAAGAAATACAAATTATAACTGCACTATATAGATACACACATCCGGGAAACAAGACACACTTATGGATTCATATCTTGAATGGATATTTACATATTACATAAGTTGCACCTGGGCTGTTTGATATTACTTTGCAGTGTGCCTTTTCCTCTAATATATATATATATATATAAATATATATATATATATATATATATATATATATATATATATATATATACATATAGATATGGATATCTTAACGGAAACCTGTGCTGAGGGACAGTGGCGTAGCGTGGGTTGTCAGCACCCGGGGCAAGGCAAGTAATTTGCGCCCCCCCAACCTGCAGACTTAGACACTCCCAGAGGCCCTTCCAACAATACAATAGTACTGACCAACCTGATTACTTTACTGACCATTACACACACCACTGACCACTATACTATACTGTCCACTACACTTACCACTATACTGTCCACTACACTACACTGACCACTATAATATACTGTCCACTACACTGAGAACTACACTGACCATTATACTGTCCACCACACTACACTGACCACTATACTATACTGTCCACTACACTACACTGACCACTATACTATACTGTCCTCTAAACTGAGAACTATGCTGACCACTATACTGTCCACTACACTGAGATCTATACTGACCACTACACTACACTACACTGACCACTATACTGTCCACTACACTACACTGACCACTACACTGACCACTATACTATACTGTCCACTACACTGAGAACTACACTACACTGACCATTATACTATACTGTCCACTACACTGAGAACTACACTGACCATTACACTAACCTTTACACTAACCACTACACTATATTGTCCACTACACTAACCACCATACTACACTACACTGACCACTGTACTATACTGTCCACTACACTAACCAACATACTACTCCACACTGACCACTAGACTTCACTGACCACTACACTGTCCACTACACTGTCCACTACACTGGGAACTACACTGACCACTATACTGAGAACTACACTGACCACTACACTGACCACTACACTGACCACTGTACTATACTGTCCACTACACTAACCACCATACTACACTACACTGACCACCATACTACAATGACCACCATACTACACAGTCCACTACACTACACTGACCACCATACTACACTGACCACCATACTACACTACACTGACCACCATACTACACTACACTACACTAACTACCATACTACACTAACCACCATACTACACTATACTACACTAACCACCATACTACACTACACTGACCACTATACTATACTGGCCACTACACTGGGAACTACACTGACCACTACACTGACCACCATATTACACTACACTGACCACCATACTACACTGACCACTGTACTATATGGTCCACTACACTACACTGACCACCATACTACACTACACTACACCACACTGACCACCATACTACACTACACTGACCACCATACTACACTGACCACCATACCATACTACACTACACTGACCACCATACTACACTACACTGACCACGCAATTTTTTGCGATACGGCACTGCGTCGCTTTAACAATTGCGCGGTCGTGTGACATTTTATCCAAACAAAATTGACATCCTTTTTTTCCCCACAAATAGAGCTTTCTTTTGGTGGTATTTGTTTTCAATTTATTTTTATTAGTCTTTTTCTTAAATACAAAAAGTTTACATTTAAACAAGATTCTATTACATTATGTATCTGTTCCTAGTCATTATTCAATATACAGAATCTTGATCAGTATCCATAAATCGCATTAACTTTAAAACAAAATGTCCTACAACATGTATCTACATATATTCCACTATCTTCCATTCCCTTACATCTTCACACTCATCCAAAAGCCACAAAAAAAAAATAAAAAAATTGATCACCTCTGCAGTTTTATTTTTTTGCGCTATAAACAGAAAAAGAGTGACAATTTTGAAAAAAAAAAAACAATATTTTTTACTTTTTGCTATAATAAATATACAAAAAACAAAACAAATTTCTTCATCAGTTTAGGCCAATATGTATTCTTCTACATATTTTGGGTGAAAAAACCCCCGCAATAAGCGTATATTGATTGGTTTGCGGAAAAGTTTATAGCATCTACAAAATAGGGGATATATTTATGGAATTTTTATTATAATTTTTTTTTTTTACAAATAATGGTGGTGATCAGTGATTTTTAGCGGGACTGCGACATTGCGGCGGACAGATCGGACACTTTTGACACTTTTTTGGGTCCGGTGACATTTATAGAGCTAAAAATACCCACTGATTACTGTATAAATGTCACTGGCAGGGAAGGGGTTAACACTAGGGGGCGATCAAGGGGTTAAGTGTTCCCTAGGGAGGTGTTTCTAACTGTGGGGAGAGTGGACTGACTGGGAGTAGAGATTGATCGCTGTTCCTGATCTACTTCCCTGACAGAACGGGGATCTGTCTGTTTACATTGACAGATCCCCATTCTGGCTCTCTGAGGAGCGATTGTGCATCGGCTATGGCATCACACGCGCCCCCTATAGATCTTAAAGAGCACAACGTACACCTACGACAGTTTGTGCAACCCTGCTAACCTGCCGCAGTATAATGACAGCGGATGGTCAGCAAGCAGTTAATAGTTTATAAGGGAGAGATCAACTCTGAAAGTTTTGCCTAATATGAAAACTGCTCTTTCAATTATCACTATAAATGGAAACAAAGTAATCCATAAAAATCTATTTCTTTGGTAGATTTTACAAGTCCATAAAGAAATGTTTTGCCTCTTTTACAGCTGAAAAGTTTTCTTCCACTCAGTAAAGGAAAGAAGATTTTATTTTTAATTTTCCCAAGATTATGTCTCTTTATCTTACTTTTTTTAAGGTGTTCTTTGAAAGTTCCCATGTCAAACTTTTATGAGGATATGTAAAGAAAGTTCAGATGGCTGCACTCCACAAAGTTGTAGTTTATTGATAACCATATAAAAACACATATACAGGCAAAAAATGGCACAGGATGTGCAGACGAGTCAACGCGCTTCGTGCTAGTTTAGCGCTTACTCATGACACTTACTTATGACTCATGGGTCGTGAGTAAGCAGTAAACTAGCGCAAAACACTTTGACTCCTCTGCACCCCTTGTACTGTTTTTTGCTTGCATATGTGCTTTTATATGGTTATTAATAAACTACAACTTTGTGGAGTGCAGCCACCCAAAGTTTCTTTGCATATCATGGGTTTTATCTGATGAGCTGGACATTGCACCCGATTGAATGAGGATAGTGTGATAGACTATGTAACAGACCAACCTGAAGCAGACATGTAGATAAAAGGAAGCCGGCAGCTTGCTCTTCGGCAATAAGTAAATTTATTAATCCAAGTGTGGTACAAAATAATACAAGACTTGCGCGTTTCGGCGTGTAGCATTAATCATTGCAGAAGATCGAGCTGCCAGCTTCCTTTTATCTACATGTTTGCTCAGGTGCTAGGAGGACATTAGAAGCCATTACACCGACCGCTCACCACCTCGGGGAATTACCACGGGTGTTTTCTACTATTTTTAAACCTGGAGCAGTATCCACTTGTTTGTTTGTAAGTTCGGAATCAAACTTTTATGAGCTGTGAAAAAACGGGCAAAAATAAAGGATAATTGTTTTGTGTTCCATTTGTTTTTTTAGACTTCGGTGTTTCAAGTTAAAATTTTAAAAGACTTAAATAAATTATGAAATATATTCCTAAATAACAAATATGTCACATTCTGGGACTTATTAATTCCTGTTTCTCAGGAATTGGTGTATACATCATTCTGTCACAGTGTCACTGGAAGTTACTTTGTGCAAAGTTGTCTCCTGTCCCTGACAACCAAGTAAAGTCCCAGGTACTGAAAAGCACATTACTGATACTTGTCCCCGGAAATAACATTGCTTTTGAACACTATGAATCTATTTTTTGTGTTTACTTCTTATCATTCACTTCATGTTGTCCAGTGTATTTGTTTAAGTTGTGAATATGATATAAACAGTTTTGTATGTATGGATTGACAGGGCTAAAGTTTGCTCTGATTATCATCATCAGCAGTTGATCGCCCTGAGAAATGACTTCATAATGTTGGCATGCTGATCCTCTGGTTTAGCCACTGACTTAGTAAAGTATGCTGCTGATGTAGTGACCTATTATAATTAGTGACATTTAGAGGATCAACATGTCAGACATGTAACCAGCACTTACGAGTTAGAAGTAGGACCACGAGTATTTCTATAAGTCTGAGTACCCTTTAACTAACACTCAGTGTTTGGCACTTCCCCAGAATCCATGCAGAGTGAAGTTTGTTAATTAGGGATCTGATGCTGGAATGGTTGTTTAAAGTATTGAATCACTAAATATTCTAACTGGAGAATTGATGAGGTGTACTAATTAGTGGAAGTGGTATATCTGATTTGTGGGTCAATTATACAGACTTCGGGGGACGATGACGACAGTGGCTTAGTAGTTAGCACTTATGCCTTGGCAGCTCAGGGGTCCTTGGTTTGAATATTAGCTAGGATGCTATCCGCATGGGGTTTGCATGTTCTCCTTGTGCTTGCGTGGGTTTCTTCTCACACTCCAAAGACATGCTGATAGGTTAATTGGCTCCTGTCTAAATTGGCCCTAGTATGTGTGTGCAAATTGGCTATGCATTTGTTATGACATTCTCAAGCCAAGCAATTGGGGAGTGTCAATGGAAGTCCTTGTAACCTACCTTGTGAAAAGTTTACCTAGATCATTTTATGGAAAAAAGGCTTTAAAGTGTATCAGACATGGTGCCCAGAGAACTGACCATAGGATCGCCAAGATTCAGATATGACTAAACAGTTAACAGCTGCCTAGCTTAGTTTAAACATATAGTTCTACAGCTCCTGATGAGCCACATTACTACAGCCTGTATACTGTATGTAGATACATATGTGTAGCACTTACCCCCATTTAAGGGACCGGCTGGTTTTGTTTTGGGTCTGCGGCAATTACCTCTCTGGATTGGATCCTTTAGCTCCGTTGTCTAGACAAACAAAATCTCCAGGAATAAGGCCAATGTCCACACATGAGTAAAACCTAATCAGCAAGGCTTTATTCTTTTTTTCTTTGAGTCAACTTGAAGAGAGAGAGAGAGAGTAGGAAGTTGAAAGAAGTAGGGGAAGGTTCAGGCACGCAACACTAAAGCCTCGTACACACGATCGGATTTCCTATGGATTCTAATCCGATGGATTTTTCCATCGGAAATCCGATGAAGCTGACTTCCATCAGTCTTGCCTACACACCATCAGTCAAAAAACCGGCCGTTCCAAACGCGGTGACGTAAAACACTCCGATGAGCCAAGAAAAATTAAGTTCAATGTTTCTGAGCATGCGTCAACTTGATTCTGAGCATGCGTGTGTTTTTTATCCGATGGACTTGCCCATAGACGATCGGAATTTGCTATCGGTTTTTGATCCATCGGGAAAATTTAAAACTTGTTCTATTTTTATAAACCGATGGAAAAAAGACCGATGGGTCCCATACACGATCGGTTTGTCCGATGAAAAAAGTCCATCGGACTGTTTTCATTGGTAAAACCGATCGTGTGTACAGGGCTTTAAAGTTTAGTATCTATACTCGTCGCCACTCAAGCCTGAGTGGGTATTGCTCACCCGGATAGTCCCTATGAGAGCGGTCCTAGCAGCCGGGATGGAGCACGGATATCAGAGACGATGAATCCCTCTTTAGGCGAGTCTCCAGGCCTCTTCCCGAGACAGCAGTACCGTCACTAATCTCCTGAGACTGATCCTCCCCTGGACTCCTTCCCTCTAGATGGCCCCATACAAACGCGCAGCCTGGGATCCTTCTCTGAAGCGTAGGCCCCTGTCAGCGGAGCTGGGCCTACAATGCAGCAACAGGGCCTCGGGGCACACTCACTGGACCAGAGGTCCCCTTTGTGCCATGGGGGTCCCCCCTGGAATCGCCTCATGCCTAATGGCGTCTGCCCCTTATGTACCCTCTCCCAGCATGCACAGCGGGTAGACCACGCCCCCTACACAGCCGCCGAGAGGGAACACTAAAGGTGCTGTGATACCCCCCGTAGGTTAACCTATGCCGGCGGTGACAGTGCCACCTACAGGCATCGGAGAACACTAATGCCAGGCAGTATCACACCCAGAGCAGAAGCAAGATCGAATCCTTGATTGGTCTGAGCCCAACTATCGGCTCAGACTACCCCTAAATTTCCACATAGCGCCCCCAAATATTGGGGGTAGGGGCGCTACACACACTATATTGTCAAAAGTATTTGGACACCACCTTTACATGCACATGAACTTTAACCAATTCCCTACCGGGCACGAAAACCCCCTTCCTGCCCAAGCCATTTTTCAGCTTTCAGCGCTGTCACACTTTGAATGACAATTGCGCGGTCATACAACGTGGCTCCCAAACGAAATTTGTGTCCTTTTTTTCCCACAAATAGAGCTTTCTTTTGGTGGTATTTGATCACCTCTGCGGTTTTTATTTTTTGCGCTATAAACAAAAGAAGAGCATCCAGTTTGAAAAAAAACACAATATTTTTAACTTTTTGCTATAATAAATATCAATTTTTTTATTAAAATTTTCCCCAGTTTAGACTGATACGTATTCTTCTACATATTTTTGCTAAAAAAAAATTGCAATAAGCGTATATTGATTGGTTTGCGCAAAAGTTATAGCGTCTACAAAATAGGGGATAGATTTATAGCATTTTTTTTTTTTTTTTTACTAGTAATGGCGGCGATCTCCGATTTTTATTGTGACTGCGATATTGCGGCGGACAGATTTCTGACACATATTTGGGACCATTCACATTTATACAGTGATCCCTGCTATAAAAATGCACTGATTACTGTATAAATGTGACTGGCAGGGAAGGGGTTAACACTAGGGGGCGAGGAAGGGCTTAAATGTGTTTCCTAGATGTGTTCTAACTGTGGGGGGGAGGGGACTGACTGGGGGAGGTGACCGATGGTTGTCCCTATGTACAAGGGACACACCATCGGTCTCCTCTCCCTGACAGGACGTGGATCTGTGTGGTTACACACACAGATCCACTTTCCTGCTCGGTTACTAGGCAATCGCGGGTGCCCGGCGGTCATTGCGGCACGCGCGCGCCCCCTAGCTCCTTTTAAAGGCAGGACGTCATATGACATCCTGTCAGGACGAGAGAATCTTCCGCCCGCCGTCATTTGACGGTGGGCGGTAGACAACAGGTTAATGGCATCCCAGTCTTAGTCCGTAGGGTTCAATATTGAGTTGGCCCACCCTTTGCAGCTATAACAGCTTTAACTCTTCTGGGAAGGCTGTCCACAAGGTTTAGGCGTGTGTCTATGTAAATTTTTGACCTTTACTCCAGAAGCGGATTTGTGAGGTCAGGCACTGATAATGGATGAGAAGGCCTGGCTCACAGTCTCCGCTCTAAATCATCCCAAAGCTGTTCTATCGGGTTGAGGTCAGGATTCTGTGCAGGACAGTCAAGTTCCTCCACTCCAAACTCGCTCATCCATGTCTTTATGGACCTTGCTTTGTGCACTTGTTCAAATCATTTGGTGAAGGGGGGATTATGGTGTGGGGTTGTTTTTCAGGTATTGGGTTTGGCCCCTTAGTTTCACTGAAGGTAAATTTTTGAAATTTTAAGGTGTCAGCATACCAAGACATTTTGGACAATTTCATGCTCCCAACTTTGTGTGAACAGTTTGGGGATGGCCCCTTCCTGTTCCAACATGACTGCGCACCAGAGTCCTGACCTCAACCCGATAGAACACCTTTGGAAATAAATTAGAGCGGAGACTGTGAGTCAGGCCTTCTCGTCCAACATCAGTGCTTGACCTTTACAAATGAGCTTCTGGAAGAATGGTCAAACATTCCCATAGACACACTCCTAAACCTTGTGGACAGCCTTCCCAGAAGAGTTGAAGCTGTTATAGCTGCAAAGGGCGGGCCAACTCCATATTGAATCCTACGGACTAAGACCCCATAAACACTATTAGATTTTCTGCAGATTTTTGTCTTCAGATTTACCAAAACCATGTTGTGCAAGGGCCTGCCTGATTGCATACAAATGGAAACTCTTAGGCCCCTTTCACACTGGGGCGGAGAGGTGCGCTGGCGGTATAGCGGTGCTATTTTTATCGCCGCTATACCGTTGTTTTTGCCGCGATATTCGGCCGCTAGCGGTGCGGTTTTAACCCCCGCTAGTGGCCGAGAAAGGGTTAAAACCGCCCCGCAATGCGCTGCTGAAGCAAAGCATTGCGGGCGGTATAGCCGCACTGTCCCATTGATTTCAATGAGCAGCAGCGGTAAAGGAGCAGTAAACACCAAAGATGCGGCAAGCAGGACTTTTGGAACGGTCCTGCTAGCGCACTGCTTTAGTGTGAAAGCCTTCAGGCTTTCACATAGAAGACTGCAATGCAGAATTTTTTCAGGCGTTTGAAAGGGGCCTTAGGGTTTGACCTCATATTATATGGTTTTGGTAAATCTGAGACAAAAATCTGCAATAAATCGAATAGTGTGTATGGGGTCTAAGACTAGAATGCCAATAAAGTTCATGTGCGTGTAAAGGCAAGTGTCCCAATACTTTTGGCAATATAGTGTATGTGGCTCATCAGGAGCTGTAGAACTATATATAACTTACTGTTATGCTATGTAATTTCCTGTAGCCGCAGTCTCTGGTCATTTCCCGTAGTCACAGCCACAGTCTCTGGTCATTTCCTGTAGTCACAGCCACAGTCTCTGGTCATTTCCTGTAGTCGCATCCGCAATCTCTGGTCATTTCCTGTACTCGCATCCGTAGTCTCTGGTCATTTACTGTAGCCGCAGCCTCTGGTCATTTCCTGTAGTCACATCCACAGTCTCTGTTCATTTCCTGTAGTCACAATCCACAATCTCTGTTCATTTCCTGTAGTCGCATCCGCAGTTTCTGGTAATTTCCTGTAGTCGCATCCGCAGTCTCTGGTCATTTCCTGTAGTCGCAGCCACAGTCTCTGGTAATTTCCTGTAGTCGCAGCTGCAGTCTATTTTCATTTCCTGTTCTCGCATCCGCAGTCTCTGGTCATTTACTGTAGCCGCAGCCTCTGGTCATTTCCTGTAGTCGCATCCACAGTCTCTGTTCATTTCCTGTAGTCACAATCCACAATCTCTGTTCATTTCCTGTAGTCACAATCCACAGTTTCTGGTAATTTCCTGTAGTCGCAGCTGCAGTCTATGGTCATTTCCTGTAGTCGCATCCGCAGTTTCTGGTAATTTCCTATAGTCGCAGCCGCAGTCTCTGGTCATTTCCTGTAGTCGCATCCGCAGTCTCTGGTCATTTCCTGTAGTCGCAGCTGCAGTCTATGGTCATTTCCTGTAGTCGCATCCGCAGTTTCTGGTAATTTCCTGTAGTCGCAGCCGCAGTCTCTGGTCATTTCCTGTAATCCATCTGCAGTCTCTGATTATCTGTGCATTTGGCTTGTGGCTGCGAATACTGTGACATCAATGGGCCAGTTGAATGGCGGCACCGTGAAGCTAAGCATTGATATCTAGTCAACGATGCAGCTGCTATGTTAATTTAGAGGTAGGTGGTCAAGGGGTGGTTCTGTTTAATCATCCCCTTTGAGTCCTCGTTCACATTGACTGCGGCTTTGAAATCGTGCAACTTTATCTGAAATCGCATGATTTCAAAGCCGCATGTGAGCGCGACTTCAGGTGTGACTTGGAAGACATCGGTGTGGCTTCATGCACAGATGTCTATGCAAGTCGCACCTAAAATCACCATAAGCCCTGGTTCACACTGGTGCGATTTGACATGCAATTTGACATGTCAAATCGCATGTCAAATCAGCAACATTTGCCGGCAATGGCACCGTAATAATCGGTGCAACGCCGAATCTGCGGCGCTGCACCATTTTCAAAAAGTCGTTTCTGTTCTACTTTTTGCGATTTCGGGCCACGATTTACATTGACATCTGTGCAGAAACTTGCACAGATGTCTCTGAAATCGCGGCCAAAATCAGGACTGAGAAGCGGGAGGGAAATCGTGCGAGTTCAGCTTGATTCCCGCAGCCCAGTGTGAACCTGAGCGAAGTAGTGCAGGAACTACTTTTTCAAATCAGTGCAGCATTTGAAAATGGTCATTGCCAGCAATAGGTTGTGACTTGTCATGCGATTTGACAGGTCAAATTGCACAAGTTCCTCCAATGTAAACGGGGGCTTAGGCCATTCCTTCACCCAATCTGGTCATGCCCACTACTCTCTGCAGCATGCTCGAAAGAATTTGTTTTTCAACTGTATCGCAGGAGGGCTGGTGTTTTGTCACACTGCTGTTATCTCTAGCAACCAATCAGTGAGCGGTAATGATAAGCAGTAATCTATCACTATCAATCAGTGAGCAGTAATGTGCAGTAGACTTGTGCACAACGGAAAAATTTGTTCCGTTTCGGTTTGTTTCTTTCCGGTCCTGTTGATTCGTAATCATTCGTAATTTTGCTAGACGGGATTTTTCGTGTTCGGACTCATTCGTATTTTTGCAAGCGACATTTTTCGTTGAATTTTTTGTTGCTTTATAATTCGTACTTTCGGTAGAGTACGTTGTTTTTCGTTGATTCTGGACACAACTCCTACTTTCGTAACTTTTTTTGGGTTTGTTGATTCGTAATTTTCCGTGTCTCTCTCACAACGACGCTGCCTATTATGCCTAATGTGCTTCGAATGGATTTGTACTTTTCTAAATACATAGCGGTTATTTGTAACGATTCGAAATCTCGTATTTTACTTTCGTTTTTTACATGCGGCTATAGGCTCCGCCCCTGTACACCATTTTGAGAGGGTTCAGCACGGTGAGGGAGAAGCAGAGAGCAGAGCAGAGTGAGTGTTATTGTGCTTCGAATGGATTTGAAATCTCGTATTTTACTTTCGTTTTTTCATGCGGCTATAGCCTCCGCCCCTGTACACCATTTTGAGAGGGAGTTCAGCATGGTGAGGGAGAAGCAGAGAGCAGAGTGAGTGTTATTGTGCTTCGAATGGATTCGTACATTCGTAACTTTTTTCATAACGAATTATGCCGAAGACCTTCGGGCATTCGCTATTTTGCGGTATAATTTATTTCGGATTCGGTTTTATTCGTAATTGCTCTGTTCGGAAATTCGAATGCTTCCGAATGTCCGAAAGTTGCTAAATTCGGACGAATTTTGATTCGTTACGAAACGAATTGCACAAGCCTAATGTGCAGTAACCTCTAGCAACTAATCAGTGAGCCGCCTGCAACGTGTGCTGTAACCTCTGGCAACCAATCACAATCGCTGCCTGATCTGCCGCAGTAAACTGATTTTGAAAATGTTTGCCAAGGGTCCATTTAATTTTAAAGAGGGTCCTGGCTCTCGCTGCTCCACCTTCGCACCTTGGTGCCTCCAGGCTCCTTTATTTGTAGATCATGTCTTCTTGACTTGTCCAGCCGCAGCCACCAGGACAGGAGGCAGCACTGAGCAGAGTGGGAGCGACCGGCACCTACCCGCCCACCGGTCCTCTCTATTTCCATTGGCTCCGCCTCCTTGCAGTGTCGCTTCTCACCTTTGAGTGCCACTTGGGTGAGGAGCTGGACCCTCAAGGGTGCTGTTAGCCACCAGCCTGCCACGTGGGCATGGATGTGGATGATGTTCTGAAGTGCTGCTACTGCTGTGCCGTTGGCCCACCCAGTCCACCCCGGGTCAGTAGGCGTGTCCCTCTTTCCCTTGTGTCCTCTTCAATCAGGCCAGCTTAGAACTGCAGTGTTGCAGAATTTATTCCTGTCATTCTACTGGTATCTGAGATTGTGGCAACTGCTGTCAAAGTTGGTGATTGAGGCGCTGGACTGAGTCTTCCATAAGTTGCTGTTGTGTTAGCCTGTTAGATTTGGGATCATGGGCAGAATATTGCTGGGATTCATGCCCGCCACCGTGCCCTGATTCCAAATCATACTGCAATGCTGGCAAATGCATCCCATGTGTTTGTGGTCCATTCATTTTTACTGGCACCTCAATGTGGTGTATTTTTGCTGTGATTGTTGAGCGATTTATCGCACAACAAACATCCAAGACCACACTGTGTTTTGGTACCACTAATGGAACACAAACACATGTGCTGCGTTTTGCCAGCATTGCAGTGGGATTTGGAATTGCGGACAGAATCACAGCGATTCTGCCCACGATGCCAAATCGCTACATGTGAACAGTCAGGGCCTAACATGCTAACACAATGGCAATTATGGAAGACTCGGCCTCAGCATATTTTATAGGTACAAGGAAGCCCATGTTTTGTTTAACCGTGTCCCTTAAGACACTCCCAATACCATGTTTAAACACACCCACTTTTTTGCAGCAGCGTGCCGCAGGACACAGCTTCCCTGTTTTTCAGGGGTTGGGCTTGGCCCTTTAGTTTCAGTGAACTTAAGTTCCTCCATCCAAAACTCGCTCATCCATGTCTTTATGGACTTTGCTTTGTGCACTGGTGCACAGTCGTGTTGGAACAGGAAGGGACCATCCCCAAACTGTTCCCACAAATTTGGGAGCATGAAATTGTCCAAAATGTCTTGGTATGCTGACGCCTAAGAGTTCCCTTCACTGGAACTAATGGGCCAAGCCCAACCCCTGAAAAACAACCCCACACCCACACCATAATCCCTCCTCCACCAAATGATTTGGACCAGTGCCCAAAACAAGGTCCATAAAGACATGGATGAGCGAGTTTGGGGTGGAGGAACTTGACTGGCCTGCACAGAGTCCTGACCTCAACCTGATAGAACACCATTGGGATGAATTAGAGTGGAGACTGCAAGCCAGGCGTTCTCGTCCAACATCAGTGCCTGTCCTCACAAATGCACTTCTGGAAGAATGGTGAAACATTCCCATAGACTCAAGCCCTGTACACACAGGCGGGAATCCCGTCGAAAAAAAAACATTGATTTTCTCGACTGGATTTTTCTTGCCAAGCCCTGTGTACACACGCGGCATTCAAAAGAACCGCCGTTCTTTTGAATGGCAAGAACGCGGTGACGTCATCGACTACGACGAGCATGCGCTTGTCACATTCGATGCCGTCGCCGCCATCTTGCTTCACACTACACTACCCTTGTATGTTACCGCGCATGCGTCAAAGTCTCATCGAGCATGCGTGGGCTTACCGGAGGACAGGTAAGCTTGTAGCATCGTACACACACATGGTTTTCTCGTTGGAAAACAGGCCGACGAGAATCCCGACGAGAAAATAGAGAGCAGGTTCTCTATTTTTCTCGTTCAGATTCCCAGCAGTTTTCTCGACGAGAAACCATACACACGAACGGTTTTCTCGGCAAAAAGCTCTCCCAGCAGTTTTCTTGCTGTTTCTTGAGAAAACTGGTTGTGTGTACGAGGCTACACTCCTAAACCTTGTGGACAGCTTTCCCAGAAGAGTTGAAGCTGTTACACGGCCGGTTTTCTGGGCAATAAAACTGCTGGGAGAGCTTTTTGCAGTGAAAACCGGCCGTGTGTATACTCCCTCGCCGGGAAAACTCCTGGGAATCCCGGCGGGGAAAATAGAGAACCTGCTCTCTATTTTTCCGTCGGGATTCCCAGCGTTTTTTTTTCCCCACCAGATTTACTAATACTCTATGGGAAACACTGCATGGCAGTTTGGTGGCATGAAAACTATTTATAGAAAGCCAAGTGCCTTATTAGTGATCTACAGCAATAGTGCTGATTAACAGACAGAGCAGCTGGCAGCCTGAATATGAAGGGAGGGAATAGGGGGTCGAGCTCCGAGCTCCGAAGGGTTTATTTAATCCGGAAGGCGATGGCCAAGCTCAGTTGCGTGAAAGGCATTGGATAGAGCTTTGTGACATCATATATACTTGTATATCTACTGCAGACTATTTGTACATAGTTGGTTTTATGAGTTTTAGGGCCAAACTTTGGGATTGTGTCTGTGGACAAATGCAGCTCCTTCCAGGCATAGACTTTGAGGTCAGTTTGAGAAGCTTTTCTTGGATGATTCCCAGGTGCGGTTGACCTGCTGTTGACCTCCTTCTAATCTGATTTGACTTACCGGTCATGCTGTCATATCCACTGCACTTGGAATGATATTATGGATAATGAATTGATGGTTTGTGGGATTTATGGTAGCTCCGTGTCCAGTGTAGTTTTACATCTATAATGCGGTTTCTGGTAATGTGAGAACATTGCAGTGATGGACTGTCCAGAAGGTGTCCATTATCAAATACTGTATATTTAAATGGATTTTCAGAACCTGCAGTGGATCTCATCTGTTTAAAGCGACTAAGGTTCCTCAAGAACAGCCTTTCTCAAACTTTTTACCCCAGAGGAACCTTTGAAATAATTTTCAGGTCTCAGAGAACCACTGAAGAATAATCCATCAGTGTCCATTGGGAAAATACTTCATACATTGGTGATGGTCAGTGGGAGGAATGCCCTACTTGCAGTGGTGGCTAGAATGTCACCCTCGCTGGCTTGACCAAGTGGTATTGAACCTGACTATGTAGGCACCATCAGATGGGTGGTCAGTTGGCTACAGCAGAAAGAACGGCATATATAATACAAAAGTGCAGGCAGGCCACTGGACAAAGCACTAGGGACAAAAGGGAGGTGAAATTATGTGAAACAGTAATGTATTCTTACAGATTACAGTGTATTGTATGTGTTATGTTTTGTGAACTTTTTTGAATTTGCCACCGGGGCTCCGCCCCCCATGCGTTGCGACGCTCGCAGGGAACAGAGCCCAGCTCATTGATGAATCGGGCAAAGGATCTGGTAGAGGATACAGGGGGGGCATCGCAGGATGTGGTTCGGGGTTACCGCTCTTGGTACTGCCAAGCCACACTCGGGATTACCGCTAGGAAGGTTAAGAAAGCCCTGTATTCTTTCCTTTTTTTTTTTTTTTTCTTTTATTAATTTTTTACAGTATAAGAAACATTTACAAATTGTACCATAACATTAAAATTATTACATACATTTAAAAACCCAATTATTCGGTCTCGGCTTTTTCACACCTCATTATCTTTACCTAATCTATCCCAGAGGGTACCTGTCCCAAAGAATCCTTCTATATTGTATTGTCCACCTATAAAATTATATAATCAGTCGATTTTAGTGGGTCGTTGACTCAGCGGGGAGGTACATAGAGGACGAGAGGTAGGGAGAGAGAGAGAGAGAGAGAGAGAAGAAAAAAAAAAAAAAGGGGAAGAGGGTATTACTCCCCAACAAAGTGAAAGTGACATAAGTACCAACATTACCAACCACATTTATCCACTAAAATATACCCATATCCTACAAAAAATTAAATAAAATAAAGGGGGAACCTAAAGTGTATTCATTAAATAAAATAAATTATTCCCCATTTCCAATCTAAGTGCAACCTAATAAGAGACAGCCACTATAGACTGTCTTCAAACAAGTCTTCTATTTAACCCCTAGTGTATATGAAAAAAATAAAAAAAATAAAAAATTAATCTCTTATAGTGCCCTAATTAATATAATATCCTAAGAAGACTTGGCCTTCCAAGCCTAATAGTGAGAAAAAAAAATTATATATGTTTCTATCCCTCCCCATCCACTACTCCCTCCCCAGCCACCTCTGAATCCCTGAACTTCCTCCATCCCCCCAAAAACCCTATCCCATTTTCTCCTTGTCTCATTATGATTTGACATCAACTCCTCCATCAGACTGATTCTGTCTATTTCTTTCTTCCATTCACCTATTGTAGGGACCTCCTTTTCCTTCCTTGGTATAAGCACCTTTGCCCCATTTAACAAATATGGGATCAGAGTCTCCCTGTACTTATTCTTTGATAGCCCCGTGTTATGAAATAGACAGTACCAAGGGTAAAATTTTACTTCTAGTCCACTTATTCTCTTTATCCACTTTAATATTTCCCTCCAGTATTCTTGTATCAATGGGCATAACCACCAAATGTGGGCATGAGTTCCCTCCCCCCCCCCACACTCTCTCCTGTATTCTTTCCTAAATGTACTTAATATAACTGGGTACTGACATTTATAGGTAAAGTTGATCCAGGGAATATCCGATTGCCTCTCGGGGGATCAGGAAGGTAATTATTACCCCTGCTGGAGCAAATTGGATCCTGCTTTTGCTGGGTTTTTTTGCCCTCTTCTGGATCAGCTGTGAGTAAAGGATTGTGTATATGGAGTTGTATGTTTTTTTTTCCTCCCTTGGTTGAACTAGGTGTGTCTTTTTTCAACCTGACTAACTATGTAACTATGATTTACAAGTCTGCACATTGACCAGGCAAGTACTCGTCTTATTCTTCCTTGGTGATAAGCATCAAACTGACAGTGCAGGGTTCACTTTAAAGTGTTTATGGTCAGAAGTGCTGCAAGTTTAATTCATTTCTTTAACTGCTTAAAGTGGAGTTCCACCCTGAAAAAATTTTTTTGCCCAAAAATCCTAAAAAAAAAATAGAAAAAAAAATATTGAAAAAAAATATATATATTTACTTACCAGAAATAGCGGTTGCTATGCAGAAGTCCTTAATCTGCCTCTTCATCGTCCGCGGCTGGTCAGCTTCCTCAACCTACTCACGGTGTCTTATTGTGAATGGGGCGCGCTGCCTTCTGGGAACTTTGTGTATCCCAGAGAGCAGCCGGCCCATTCACAAAGCGCCGCGCGGATCGCGCATGCGCAGTAGGAAACTGGCAGTGAAGCCGCACGGCTTCACTGCCTGTTTCCCTTACTGAGGATGGCGGTGCTGGGAGCTGCCAGGATCGAGGGATCGGCCTGGGGGGGCTGACATCGCGGGCGAGTAGGACAGGTAAGTGTCCTTATTAAAAGTCAGCAGTTAGTGTTTGTAGCTGCTGACTTTTTATTAAAAAAAAATTTGCCGGTGGAATCCCCCTTTAAAGTGGATGTAAACCCGATTTTTTTTTTGCTGTCACAATGTAGAGTATAAGATTTCCTATCATTTGTGCCCAGTCTTGCTACAAAGAGGTAATCCAGCTCTCAGCAATCCTCTTTTATTGTTCAGTGAGATAAACCGACAAACAGGAGAACTTTTGTCCGTATCACCCCCTTGCTGTGAATGACAGGTTATTTACATATCTCGTGCACTAGCTTTAGACAGGCATTCTTTTTTTAATTCCCACCCCCACTCCTTTTCTGAAGTCATGAGGTTACTTTTCTGGATTTTGACTGGATGTTAGTGATCATAGCAGAAGGAATACACAGGAGAAAATGCATGTTGACAAGGGGAGTGTAGAGGTGGGCGGGGAGTCTACTGACATCACGACTCCACCCACCGAGCTCCAGACAACAGATCCACCCACAGAATCTGCAGTTTTTCGGGTCTCATAACAGACAGAGGGGAGACATTTGACAGATAAGGATACATGCAGGAGGCATCTATATCCGTAAAGATCAGCACTATGGCAGTAGTTTAGAAAGCATGTGAGTGGGTTTACATCCACTTTAAGGACCCCCCCTATGTACATTTACTGTGGCAGGTCAGCCTTTGAGTGCAAAATCATGTACCTGTACGTGATTCCTTCTTCCGGGACTGGGGCGTGCACGTGATGTCCATCGTAAACCCGGCGATGGTTCGTAGAGAGGCAGAATGGTGGTTTGCCTATGTAGATAAGGCAGATCACTGTTCTGCTGGTAAAAAAAGACAGAGATCTTGTGTTTCTGCTAAGCAGGAACATGAATCTCTGTCTTTCTTCAGTTAAGCCATTCTTCACACAGTTGGAAAACACTCCCAGGGAACACAGTTAACCCTTTGATTGCCCCTGATGTAAACCCCTTTCCTGTCAGTGTCATTTATACAGTGACAGTGCATTTTTTTAACACTGATCACTGTAATGGTGTCACTGGTTCCCAAAAAGTGTCACTTAGTGTCAGATTTAGTAAAAAAGGGATTCCTAAAAAGTGGGATTTTAAATGGACCACAGGCAGCGATGAGTATAAAAAATTACAAATGTATTATGCAGTACAAATAACATACAACATGAAAAACATAAGTAGCCAATGATAAAAACATATAGATGGGAAACAAATATGGAAACCAGCTGAAAGAAGGAAGAGGGTCCACAGGCTGATGACCGACGCGTTTCGATTACACATACAGTGTAGATCTTCCTCAGGGACTATGCAGGCTTCAACACTTCAAAAGCTGTAATTTCCCAAATATAAACATTTCACCGGCAGTGAACAGACATTCAGGTATAGAATAAAAGAATCTGTCAGGGCCAGACGGGGAGCGCCAACCCGGACGTCATGGATCGATATGCGTTTTCCAAAAGTTGCTCTTGATCATTTGATAGATTCACTACTCAGGTTGCATCAAACTCAGTTTATGTATGAGAGTGTTGCTCATGGAGGATGTAGCCAACCAGAGCCGTATTTCTGTGCTGTATGATTGGACTTATCCGGAAAGGGTCATAGTGATGACTATCCTGTAGTTTAAATCCTCATTGCCACTGTCGTTATACAGGGGGTTGAGATGTAGAGTCTGTCAGATCCGGTACCGGATACTTTTTTTTAGCAGAAAGTAAACAATATTGTGTTTTTTTTTTCAAAATTGTCAGTCTTTTTTTGTTTATAGCGCAAAAAATAAAAACCACAGAGGTGATCAAATACCACCAAAAGAAAGCTCTATTTGTGGGGAAAAAAGGACATCAATTTTATTTGGGTACAATGCTGCGCAACCGTGCAATTGTCAGTTAAAGCGACGCAGTGCCATATCGCAAAAAAAATGGCCTGGCCAGGAAGGGGGTAAAACCTTCCGGAGCTGAATTGGTTAATAAGGTACAATGGTCTGAAAAATATAATAACCCCCTGCAACCAATCAAATCTCACTTCACATTAGTCATATCATTTCTAGGCACACTCCATGTGTCTAATCATTGTGCAGTCTCATTTATGCTCCATAGCTGAGGGGGTCAATGAAAATCATTCACACGGCCTTATTCAATCTACATAGCTGATCGGGTTAATGAAAATCATTTATACAGTCTCATTCAATCTATGTAGCTGAATGGTCTAATTTACATCCAGTATTCTTTGCCTTTGGTTAGGTGCTGTGCTTGGTGAATCCTGCTTGGATTTTGGTGTGTGATTTTTTTTTTTTTAATTAAGTGTTTTGTCCTAATACAGTATATTCAAATTTGCCATTTTTCGAAAGCTGTGAAATTATAAGTAGTAAAAAAAAGTTGTTATTATTGGTTCGACTAATTGGGAAAACGGAGTAACTATTCTAAACAGCAATTTACAATGTATGTGCAACACGACATCCATATTATAATTCCATAGGATTTGTAAAGACCTGTGTTACGCTTATTCAAGAATAGATCCAGAAATCTGAGCAAAGCGTCCATAAGAGATGCCTGGAAAAACTGGTTAGGACAGTTTCCAGAGGGCCTGGTGTGTGTCGTGATGAATGATGGTATTTGGCACCATGAACTCTGGCCATATAGTAATTATGGTGGATGCTTTGTTTAGATTAAATTAATTAAAGCGCGGCACTCAGTCCAAAGGTATATTTATTTTTTCGACTACATGGATGAGTATTACCGTGCTTCCCCGAAAATAAGACCTAGCGCTATTTTCCAGAAAGGTTGCAATATAAGCCCTACCGCGAAAATAAGCCCTAGTTTAATATGCTTGTAAAATCCTATAATCCAATCTATTACAGTAGCATAAAATGTACAATGTGTGTGTTTCTGTAATATAATTGCGGGGAAGAGAGTTCCGGTGCAGAGCGGCGCTATAACAAAGGTATTTGGTATAACAGAAACACACACATTGTACATTATATAATACTGTAATAAAGTGGATTATAGGATTTTACAAGCATTTTAACTCAGAACACACTGGGGATTCCTGTCAGGCAGGGAGAGAGAGGGGGAGAGAAGACAGCACATTCATAGGTGTGCGCACAGGGTGTGCCAGGTGTGCCCAGGCACACCCTAATCATCCTGTGCAGCACAGATTCCCCCTACTCCCCTAGCCCTTTCCCCCACAGCACTACTGACTTTCTGCCTCTCCTCTCCCGCCAGCTGTTGCTGTGTGGTAGTTTCAGGGTGAGTGAGGGAAGGGGCCGATAAATATGTAATTTACTGGCCCCTTCCCTTTCTGAATGAAAGAATTTGAGTGATCGGTAGTGTGTGTGTTGAGCTTTGGGGTGCACACCCTAATGCATTCGGCTGTGCACACCTATGAGCACATTACATGGTAAGACCTACCCCAAAAATAAGCCCTACTGTGTCTTTTGTTGCCAAAATTATTATAAGACCCGGGCTTATTTTCGGGGAAACACGGTAGTCCTTGGAGTAAGGTGAGAGCACACACGGGAAAATTTTGCCCCCATCATTACTGCACTTTATTGAGTTGGCACCAAAAATGCTCAACAAGCAAAAACCTATTGTTTTCAATGGCCCTTGTTCACATCTTAGCGTCCTGTCGCTTGTAGCTGTCGCTCAAAAAATACACGAGTATATGAGCTACTTTTCAGGCATAATTGAGTGTTTATGTCCAAATAGACCTCAATGGAAATTCCTAAAAAGTGCAACATGAGCATTTTTCGTGTGTTTTCTGCTCAAATAGCAGCTCTGTGTGACATTTAGTGTGAGTTCACACCAGACGCAGTTCCGTTTAGTTCTGTGCACTTTATTTCTGCATAAAATGCATGCACAGTGTTTTCTATGTATTCCAATGGCTCTAGTTCACACCATGCAGTCAGTTTCCCGTCAGTTTCTGCAATGGAAACTGACCAGAAAATGACTGCATGGTGTGAACTAGAACCATTGGAATACATGGAAAACACTGTGCATACATTTTATGCAGAAAAAAAAGCGCACGGAACTGCATCTGGTGTGAACTGGCCCTTTAGACTTCATTCACACCTGAGCGTCACATATGTTTTGAGTTTTTTCAGGCATGTTTTCAAGCGTTTTTATGGGCGTTTTTGAGCGTTTCGAGCGTTTAAAACACTTTTGAGCTCTAGAGAGAAATATCATGTCTCATCATCTGTTGCTATATTTTTCAGCTTTTAATCCACTTTTATTTGTTATTCATTATTATTTATTTATACATTTTTGTAAACTTTTGTTTGTAAGGGGTTAGGTTATGGTTAGGGGTTAATTAATGTATTTATTTTATTTAATATTATTTATGTATTATTATTTATTTATTTTATTCGTTTAGGGGTTTGGGTTAGGAGTTAATATTAGGGTTCTAAGTTATGGTTTATTATTAGGGGTTAATATTAGAGTTAGGGATTAAGGTTATGGTTACTTTATTGATTTATTTTTATTATTATTTTGTTTAGATTTTTATTATATATGTATTTTATTATTTATTAATTATTAGTATTATTAATATTTGTATTTAACTATTGCATTTGAGCAGAAAAATTCTCAGAAACATGTGAGAAAACACACTATAAAGCCCCGTACACACGGTCGGACTTTTGCCCAACAAACTTAGTTTTAAGCAAGTTGGACCAACAATCCGACCGTGTGTACGCTCCATCGGACAAACTTTTTTCGTTTGGTTTTGGATTTCATCGGACAAAAGTTGGGTCTGCAAACGGACAAACTTTTGCCCAACAAAAGTCCGATGGAGCAAAGTCCGACCGTGTGTACAGATAACCATCGGACTTTAGTCCGATGGACAAAACAACTAATGTTAAAATCAACCAACAATAGCAGAAGTTGACCAAAGGGTGGCAGTAAAGATCAGAAAAGAGCAGAAAAAACACGCGATGTTGTAAGAAGTTTTAAGAAAGTTTGCAGAAAAGTCCGAGCGTGTGTATGCTATGGGTGTTCTCAACCAACTCCGTTCGGACAAAAAAACACGGAAAAGTCCGATGGAAGTCCGACCGTGTGTACGAGGCTTAACACTCAAAAAATCAAAATCAAGCGTTTCCTCACATTTATATGGAACTAAAAACGCTTACAAAACGCACCAGGCTGCCCGATTTGAGCTACAAAAAATGCTCCAGAACTTTTTTGAGCTTCAGGCAACTTGTAGTGGAGATGTAAACCATCTCTATATAGAATAATTAATTGATTTTTTTTCTCCTCCAGCGTTTTGGAGCTTTGAGCTTCAAGCTACGAAATGCTAAGGTGTAAATGGGGCCTTAGGTGTGAATATAGCCTTACATTGCTGGTCAGTGGAGAAGGGCCCAATTAGATTGGTGGTCAGTGGGAGAAGATCCTCCTTACATTGGTGGTTGGTAGGAGAAGGTATACCTTAAGCCTCGTAAACACGGCCGAGAATCTTGTCAGGAAAAAACACGTCGTTTTTCCTGACGAGAATCTTGACAAGAAACTTGTCCCGGCCGAGTGTACACAGGCTCGATTCAAAAGAACCGCCGTTCTTTTGAATGGAACAAACGCGGTGACGTCATCGACTACGACGAGCGTGCGCTCGTCACATTCGATGCCGCCGCCATTTTGCTACACCCTACCTATGCCTAGGAAGCTACCGCGCATGCTTTAAAGTCATTTCGAGTATGCACGGGTTTCCACGGCAACAGGTAAGCGTACACACTCTCGGGTTTCTCGTCGGGAAACAGGCCGTCGAGAATCTCGACGAGAAAATAGAGAGCAGGTTTAAATATCTAAGAAGCAGTATTACTTATTGCTATTGCTTGCTATGGGTAACCAAGTAGAAGAACACACTACAAGCAACCATCGTTAGGTGTGGTACCTGGTAAGGTGACAGGTCCTCTGGTAGTGAGGAGGTCACTCTCTGGCTCCCCCCCTAGCCATCAGTAGCCAATAGCAACAGGATCCAAACCCACGTTATGGAGATCCATGGCCTGGTCACAAGGTACGGGAAGGAGGGAATTAATGAGCATATATGAGGTCCATGCTATGTGCTTGGTGGGACCCCATTCTGTTACTGGGAGTGAGGCAACAGAGGTACGCTGGATTGGTGAAGTGGGGGCAGGCTCAGCACATTCTTCCTAATGCAACATAAAAGTTATAGTGTGTAGTGACATGAGACAAGTCACTTTTCAGAGGAACTCGTCACTTTATTACTACACACGGTGAAAGCTCATCTCTAAGTTGGGAAACTGCCTAATGTTAGATTTTTTCACATGACAACCACATTGATGAGTGCGCTCTGCGCTAAGGGTGACCCCATGTGCAAGGGTGCAGATTCCCCATGCCTACAGGTTTCTTAACCACTTGCCGACCGCCGCATGATGATATACGTCGACAGAATGGCACGCCTGGGCATATGGGCGTACAGGTACGTCCCCTTTAAGATGCGGGCTGTAGGTCGCGCGTGCGCCGCCGCCATTGCGTTCGTGACCCTGTTGGGAGCTCCGCGTCCGCTTGACCCGCGGACCCGATCGGGTCACAGAGCTGAAGAACGGGGAGAGGTAAGTGTAAACAAACATCTCCCCATTCTTCCCAGTGACACTGTCAGTGATCGTCTGTTCCCTGTCTGTTCCCTGTCACGCCAAGCCACACCCCCTAACAGTAAGAAGCACTCCCTAGGTCACACTTAACCCCTTCAGCGCCCCCTACAGGTTAACCCCTTTACTGCCAGTGTAATTTTTACAGTAATCAGTGCATTTTTATAGCATTGATCGCTGTAAAAATGACAATGGTCCTGAAATAGCATCAAAAGTGTCCGATGTGTCCGCCATAATGTCGCAGTCACGATATTACTAATAAAAAAATAATAATAATAAAAATGCCCTATTTTGTAGACGCTATAACTTTTGCGCAAACCTATCAATATACGCCTATTGCGATTTTTTTTTAACCAAAAATATGTAGAAGAATACGTATCTGCCTAAACTGAGGGAAAAACATTTTTTTTTATATATATATATTTTTTGGGGGGATATTTATTATAGCAAAAAGTAAAAAATATTGAATTTTTTTAAAAATTGTGGCTCTTTTTTTGTTTATAGTGCAAAAAAATAAAAACTGCAGAGGTGATCAAATACCACCAAAAAAAAGCTCTATTTGTGGGAAAAAAGAACGTCAATTTGTTTGGGTACCATGTTGTACGAACACGCAATTGTTAGTTAAAGCGACGCAGTGCCGAATCGCAAAAAATGGCCCGGTCATTGGGCAGCCAATTCTTACGGGGCTGAAGTGGTTAATAACGTATTAATGATTACAGAGAAGAATTCATTTGTGTCTTTTATATCTGCCTGGAGTTCAGCTCTAAGGTATACCTGTATATGCTTTTCAAGCTACATTGTGAAGTTATTATTCTGTTCTTGACTAAAGTCAAAGTTCTTGTTTTATTCCAAAGCCGACCTGCTAAAATAGAAATGTTATCCCAAGTAACTTGTGTGTGTGAAGTACTTCCCTCGGGCTGACCTTCAGAAGCTGAACATAAAACAGCACCAAGTGTCCGTACGGGAAGGAAATACTGTATATTTACCCACCAGACAGTCCACAAAGGCAGTCAAGCCAATCTCGGGATGGTAACTGTGTATACCCTCCACAGAAATCATCTCTCCCAACTAATCATTAGGACTCTCAGAAAGAAAATAAATGAACATCAGGAAATGTTATATATATATATATATATATATATATATATACACACACACACACACACTATATTACCAAAAGTATTGGGACACCTGCCTTTACACGCACATGAACTTTAATGGTATCCCAGTCTCAGTCCGTAGGGTTCCATATTGAGTTGGACCACCCTTTGCAGCTATAACAGCTTCAACTCTTTTGGGAAGGCTGTCCACAAGGTTTAGGAGTGTGTCTACGGGAATGTTTGACCATTCTTCCAGAGACGATTTGTGATGTCAGGCACTGATGTGGACGAGAAGGCCTGGCTCACAGTCTCCGCTCTAATTCATCCCAAAGGTGTTCTATCAGGTGGAGGTCAGGACTCCATGCATGCCAGTGAAGTTCCTCCACCCCAAACTCACTCATCCATGTCTTTATGGACCTTGCTCTGTGCACTGGTCTAAATCATTTGGTTGAGGGGGGATTTTGGTGTGGGTTTATTTTTCAGAGGCTGGACTTGGCCCTTTAGTTCAAGTAAAGAGAACTCTTAACCTACCTGGCGGTATGATTATTTCAGATTTTTGATGCTGAAAGCGGTACAATTATTTTGCATGGAAAATTGGCGTTTTATATTGTAGGCCTGTAATTCTTAGGAATAACTCACTTAAATCTGTCCAAACAAGACATCCCGGGTATGATAAAGTTTGAAACACGAAATTATAAATTATAATATAATCAATAACTATAAATAATTATAACAAATAATGATAATAAAAACTTATTCAATAATGTAATCAAATCAAAAACACTGAAATTTGCTCAGTTGCAGAATTGTCGCTGTCATTACTTTCAGTGTTTGATGACGAATTTCCCCACAAATCGCTATCGCTCAATTCTGCAATTGATTCTAATTTATTGTCGCTGTTTTCTAGCTGCTCTAAAACCACTTTTGACGTAAACTGACACTTTTTGGTTGCTATGGACAATCGCCAGTTTCCAGGCAGAAAGAACAGTATTTATAGTATAAAACTGCATGCACTGGACAGACCACTAGGGACAAAGGGGATGTGTATTTATTTGATAGACATGTGCACTGCCGAAAAATTTGTTGTTTTTGTTTTTTTGCTTTTTTGGAAATTCGGAAATTCGGGAAATTCGAAAAATTAGCTTTTTTCATTTTAGTTTTTTTCATTCTTTTGCTTTTTTGGGGAAATTCGGAAATTCGGGAAATTCGAAAAAATTTTTTTTGCTTTTTTCGGAAATTTGGGAAATTCGGAATTCCGAATTTCCAAAAAAACATATAAAACGAAAACGAAAAAAACAAATTTTTCGAATTTCCGAAAAAAGCAAAAAAATAAAACGAATTTACGAATTTCGGAAATTCTAAAAATTCGGAATTCGGAAATTCAACAGTCTAAATTTCCCATTTTCGAATTTTAGATTTTCGAATTTTAGATTTTCGAATTTTTCAATTTAGAATTTTCGAATTTTCGAAATTTCCAATTTTCGAAATTCTGTATTTCCGAAATTCGGAATTTCGGAAATCCGAAATTCGGAATTTCGGAAATCCGAATTTCCGAAATTCGGAAGTTCAAAATTTCGGAAGTCCGAAAATACGAAAATTCGGAAATTTTAAAATTCGGAAATCCGAAAATTCGGAAATTGAAAAATTCGGAAATTCAAAAATTCGGAAATCCAAAAATCCGAAAATGCGCAAAATTGAAAAATTCGGAAATTCGGAAATTTCGGAATTCACGATTTCTCTAAATTCGTGAAAAACGAATGTGATACAGTACTATAATCTGTAAGATTACAGTGCACTGTATCTATACTGTGTTTTTCACTTTTTGAATTTGGCACCGTGCTCCGTCCCTGTGCGTCGCAACGCTCGCAGGGAACGGAGCTCGGCACTGTGAATCGAGCGAGACACGGCGGCTCGCAGACACAGCGGGTAGACATCGCAGGACCCAGGGACAAGGTAAGTAACCTGTACATGGATCCTGCGATGTGATCCCGAGTGTGGCTTGGGGTTACCACTTTTGGTATGAAAAATTCACCCCGAGCCACACTCAGGAATACCGCCAGGGAGGTTAAGACATCACTTTTTAAAATATTGGATACCGTAAGAGAGGGTTAAAACCCCTGTCAGTTTTTTTTTTCATAAGTGTCACATTGGGGTGATTTCCCTTCACTTTCTGTTTTATAGCCGCAACAGGAAGTGAGAGGAAATATCCTCCAAAGTCAGTGAACCCCTAGTAGTAAACAGGACAAATAGAGAGGGGAGATCTCGCTAACAGGGAGCACAGACAGCAATAAAAACCTGACATATGTTCTAATCCCTCTCCACTCTATCCAAAACTAAAGCAAAATGTTTTGACCTTAGTTATACTTAAAGTGTTACTAAACCGACAACAGTAAAATCAATCTGTACATGCAGTAAAGCATGCTTGTTAACCTAAGGGGTTAATCCTCTGCATTGTGTAAAAAGGCTGTTTGATCCTGTCTTCTCTGTTCCTCCCTTCTTCCACAGTCATAGAACAGAGCCCCAGGGGACAAGCTGCACATGCTCAGTTTGGTGTGTATTGCTAGATAGTTTTCTTTTTTCATTGGAGAGTGCATGTGGTCAGCACAGGGCCAATCAGCACTGCCCAGACAGAGGGTTAGGGGTCATGCAGCCTCATTGGACAATCAGGGGAGAATGAAAACTTGACCTGTAAGTTTTAACCAGACACTGATAGAAGTCACAAGGCTGCATGTACAGACTGATTTTACTGTTCTGGGTTTAGTAACACTTGAAAGTGGTGATAAAGCCTAAAGATTTTTTCTGTTAATGCATTACTTGCATTAAGGTAAAACAATGTTTAGGTAGTAATTTCCTTCCTCAGAAAACCCACCCCCCCACCCTTACAATTATCAGAGCCTTCATTCGATCCAGCGCTGTGCCCGTCTGCAGAGGTTCTCGCCCCTCTTTGGGTCACACAGGCTTTGCCAATGGCTCCTGCTGCTGTCAATCAAAGCTAGTGATGAGGGAGCGGGGGGCGGGGCTGGGCTCTGCTGTCGGTGTCAATAGATGCAGGCAGCGCAGCTCAGGAGCGAGCCTGCACGAGAGCCCCCATAGGAAGCGGCTTTCTATGGGATCACTCTCCAGAGAGGAGGAGCCAGAAGAGCCAGCAGGGGACCTGAGAAGAGAAGATTCAGGGGGGCTCGTGAAATTCCATTCCATACAGCAGGTAAGTAAAACCCTGTTTTTATTTTTATTTTTTTATTTTGCATTTACAATCACTGTAATGCAAGTGAATATACTGTACGCATTATACTATTTAAAGCGGGGTTCCGGGCATAATTTTTTTTTTTTTTGCAAGCTAAAATGAACCACATTAAATAGTCCCTAAAAAATATTAATAGCTCCCCAATCGTTCCAGAAATCATTGCAAACACTTGCCTTATATCCTCCCGCTCATGTTGTGGCCGTATCCATCATATGTGTGGGCATGTGAAGCCCAGTTCCCTTTTCTTCCTGGTTTTCAGGAAGAGGTGCCATGCTGGGCGATTATTAGGCACAGTAATGCCCAGAGACTCCTGGGAAACGAGTGTCATCATTTCCCAGAAGGCAATGGGGTCTTAGGACAGGAAGTTGAACCACCTAGGACCAGGAACTAGGCAGATTACAAAATGTTTACATTAAAGGCAAGCTGTTAATAGAAAGTTCATTTTTAGGGTGGAACTCTGCTTTAAACTCATTCTTTGCATTTATATGCTGTACATGTAGTTATATAGATGCATATAATGGGGTGTATGTCATTGTCCGTGTGAATGACTCCCAATAGAACTGCACCTCCCAGTATACCAAATGATATTTCACTTATATATTAGCGTGCGGAACATCCAGATCACACTCACTGATTAACCCGCCATAGAAAAGGTCTGAATTATATGATAGATGGTGATATCTTGCTCTCTAGATATCACGCTTTTAATATCCTGTAAATTACAAAGGAACGCGGGTCACAAACTGCGGCGGGAGGTAAGACAATTAATAACACTCCTCCGGTGACAACGTTTCCTCTACTAAGACTTCCAGGGCGGCTGAGCTGTGTGATAAATGGCGTGATTGTGTTTTACCTGGAAAGCTGAGAAAAGTTCATTCTGGTTCTTTCATATACAGAAGACCGACGGGAGCCAGAGGTTACCAGCCGCCATGCCAATATAAAGGTTTCTGGTGTACTAATTCCTACGGAGGTGAGAGGAGCAGATGAAATTGCCCTTTGTCTGATTGGATTATTTGTATTGCAGATTGTTTTGCTGTCTGCTTATAACAGGGTTCAATGTTTCTGCTACAGTTTAAGGTTTGTAATAGAAAAAGGCGTTGTCTATCCCGTGCCGTGAGCATGTCCTTATGCAGCTCAGTTATTTTAAAGGAAGACATGGAATTTTATTTATTTTCAGAGTAATTTTAGTCATGTATTTAAAAGAGATTAGCTTGATGGATATCTATGGTCAAAATATATTATTATTATTATTATTATTTTTATACAGGCTTTATATAGCGCCAACAGTTTATGCAGTGCTTTACAATATAAAAGGGAGACAATAATACAATAAAATACAAGAGGATTAACCACTTCAGTCCCGGAAGATTTGGCTGCTCAATGACCAGGCCATTTTTTGCGATTCGGCACTGCGTTGCTTTAACTGACAATTGCGCGGTCATGTGACGCTGTTTCCAAACAAAATTGACGTTCTTTTTTCCCCTCAAATAGAGCTTTCTCTTGGTGGTATTTGATCACCTCTGCGGTTTTTCTTTTTTGCGCTATAAACAAAAGAAGAGCGAGAATTTTGAAGAAAACACAATATCTTTTACTTTTTGCTATAATTTTTTTCCTCAGTTTAGGCCGATATGTATTCTTCAACATATTTGTGGTAAAAAAAATTGCAACAAGCGTATATTGATTGGTTTGAGCAAAAGTTATAGCATTTACAAAATAGGGGATAGGTTTATGACATTTTTTTTTTAACTAGTAATGGCGATGTTCAGCAATTTTTAATCGGGACTGCGATATTGCGGCGGACAGATCGGAGACTTTTGACAAATTTTTGGGACCACTGACAATTATACAGCGATTAGTGCTATAAAAATGCACTGATTAGTGTATAAATCTCACTGGCAGGGAAGTGGTTAACACTAGGGGGCGATCAAGGGGTTAACTGTGTTCCCTAGGTGTGTTCTAACTGTGGGGGGAGGGGACTGACTAGGAGGGGAGAGAGATCGGTGTTCATACATTGTGTAGCGCCCCTCCCAATATTTGGGGTCACTATGTACAAATTTAGGGGTAGTCTGAGCCAATAGTTAGGCTCAGACCAATTACATTTTCAATTTTTTGCTTCTGCTCTGGGTGTGATGCTGCCTGGTGGTACAGTTCCCTGTTGCCTGTGGGTGGCACTGTCACCGCTGGCTCAGGTTGAACCACAGGGGGTATCACAGCACCATTGGGTGTCCTTTCTCAGCAGCCGTACAGTGGGAGTGGTTAGCCCGCTGTGCATGCTAGGAGAGGGTACATGAGGGGCGGACGCCATTAGGCGTGAGGTATTCCAGGGGACCCCTTGGTCCTGGAGGATGTTCGGCACGTACCCCACCTCTTGCGGCCCTCATGGCCAGGGGTGCGTGCGTGTGTTTCAGTCCCGGGCACCTTTAGCCTGGGGCTGCATCGCTGCTTGGTAGGCCCAGTTCGGCTGGCTATGGCCTACAACTCACAGAAGGATCTCAGGCTGCCCATTGGAAGAGGGCCCAACTTTAGGAAAGGAGTTCCAGGGGAAGATCAGTCCTGTCGGAGATAGCGACGGTACTGCTGTCTCGGGGAGAGGCCTGGAGGCCTACCTAAAGAGGGATCCATCATCGTTGATACAAGCCCTGCAATACCCTAAAGGTTTCTCTCATTGTTGCTTGGCTGGGAGGTTTGGGACTGGATAATCCTGTGGCAGAGGATTCCCAATCGCATCCCCATTTCTTAAAGGACAGATTAATTTGTGCTCTACTCCGGCTGCTAGGACCTAAGGATCTAAACAGGGACTATCCGGGAGAGCAAGGCCCACTCAGGCTTGAGTGGCGACGGTACTGAGTCTTAAGTGTTGTGTGCCTGAACCTTTTCCCTACTTCGTCTATTCTCTCTCTCTCAAAGATAAAAGAATAAGGCCTTGCTGCTTAGGTTTTACACCTGTGTGGACATTGGCTTTATTACAAAGGGACTTCCGCCTAGACAACAGAGACCAGGGATCCACTCGTGAGAGGTATTTTGCTGCAGACCCAAAGGTAATTAAACAGTGGATTTCCACACTTAACCAAGTGTGGATCCAGCGTAGCCGAGGGGAGGAGGAGGAGAGAAAGGGTAGTACCCCCCAGAAGGGAACACCACCATCACCACCCCACCCCGCAGAGAGCTACACATTGTATGAACACACGATCAGTCTCCTCTCCCCTGAGAGAACTGGGATCTGTGTGTTTACACACACAGATCTAGGTTCTCGCTCTGTCACGCTCGATCAAGGGTGCCCCCTAGTGGTAACATCGCTTCACCCAGGGGAGCAAACCTGCCACAGTAAAACTGCAGCGGCTGGTCCAGAAGCGGTTAAGAGGGCCATGCTTAGAAGAGCTTACAATCTAATAGGGTGGGGCAGGTAGTACAAAAGGTTGTAACTGTCGGGAATGAGCTGATGGAAGTGGTAAAAGATTAGTTGAAGGTGTGATAGACTTTCCTGAAGAGATGAGTTTTCAGGGATCGCCTGAAGGTAGCAAGAGTAGGGGACAGCCGGACAGGTTGAGGTAGCGAGTTCCAGAGAATGGGAGAGGCTCTGGAGAAATCCTGGAGACGAGCATGGGAGGAGGAGATCTTGTGAGGAGCAGAGAGGATGGTTTGGGTGATGTTTGGAGATAAGATTGGTGATGTAGCACTAGCTCGGGGCAGAGTTGTGAATGGCTTTGTATGTTGTGGCTAGTATTTTAAATTTAATTTGCTTAGCGATTGGGAGCCAGTGAAGGGATTGGAGGAGAGGGTTGGCGGAATGACATTTTTTTTATCTGGGCTGAAGGCCCATATCAACGTCATTTGATTTCCTCCCCCTACAAGATCCTTCACAAAACATCTCCCCTTACGGAGGAAACCCACTTGTATATATGCGCGAGTGGGCACATGCCCTTCAGAGGCCTATTTTATTACTCCTTTGGGACAAGATCCGGACCTCTGCCTTTAAATCATCTAGATGTGAGGTGCAGAGTGAGACTGCTTTAAAAATGTTGATGTTTTTGTACAGAACAAGACCCCTACATCGTGTTGACGCTGGAATCGTGAACTGGGATCTCATTATCATATCTTTTGGCAATGTTCTTGTCCAAGACCCTTTTGGAATGATGTTACGTTACTACTTAGAAATTGTGCAAATAAGTACCCCCCCCCCCCCCCAGTACAATGGGACTTTAAAGGCAAGTCATATATTAAACAAACATTTTATAAAATATAAAGCTTTGTTAAAAGAGAAGTATGAGAGGGATATGGGGTGATGCCACTCAAAGGAAATCAAACACTGGGCAATAAACAGAAAAAAGAAAAAGAACTGCTGCCCCTACTTACCGTATATACTCGAGTATAAGCCGACCCGAATATAAGCTGAGACACCTAATTTTACCACAAAAAACTGGGAAAACGTATTGACTCGAGTATAAGCCTAGGATGTCCATCTGCATGCCTCACTGTGCCCATGCCTCACTGTGCCCATGCCTCACTGTGTCCATGCCTCACTGTGTCCATGCCTCACTGTGCCCATGCCTCAGTGTGTCCATGACTAGACTTACGTTTAACATAGGAGTATATAGAAGGGGTGCCCGGCTTTGAAAAATCAGTGCTCCCCTGCCATAGGTCCTCCAGACAGAAAACTTTGCACACTTGTAGAGGATAACTGGGGCTACATGTGTGCCAGGATTCGGGATCAGGGGACCTACGGTCGGCCGGTATCGGGTCCCCAAAGTTACCGGAGAAATTACCGTTTAACATGGGAGTCTATGGAAGGGGTGCCCGGCTTTGAAAAATCGGTGCTCCCCGGCTGTGGGTCCCCCAGACAATAAACTTTGCACACTTGTAGAGGAAGAGTGCGGCTATATGTGTGCCAAGTTTGGGGTCCAGGAAACCTACGGCCGGCCGGTACCGGGTCCCCAAAGTTCAGGAGATCAGGCGCAAAAGGGTGACTCGAGTATAAGCCGAGGGGGGCATTTTCAGCACAAAAAAATGTGCTGAAAAAATCGGCTTATACTCGAGTATATTTGGTATTACTGCCACAGAGTGGAGCAAGAAATGAAAAGAGGGAAAGTAGTAGGTGTGGCGCTGTTCTAGTTTGAATGCAATGTTAGATCCTTACAGTGTGCAAAAATGTGCAACGATCCAAAAAAATATAAAATATATAAATAAACCGGATGGTCCCCCAGCCGGGTGTTTGCTAAGATGATGTGTTCTTAATACACTGTGGGATATGATATTAGAAATACATGCCAGTGGTGGGTGTATATGGCATGATGTTGGGTGAATAAATATGAAGGAGCTCCCTGCCGGGAGTTTGTTGAAGTGTTGCACCCTCGGTCGGGTGTTTGCAAAAGGTGAAAGACCTTATGGGGTGAAAAAGTGCATGTGCTATTACTGTAATAGGTGCTAGTTGTGTTTACTTTAACATAAAGGTTGATGTGCAAAGCTTATACCACATAAAAACGACACAAAAACAAAAAACTGGCATGTATTTCTAATATCATATCCCACAGTGTATTAAGAACACATCATCTTAGCAAACACCCAGCTGGGGGACCATCCGGTTCATTTATATATTTTAATTTTTTTTGGATTGTTGCACATTTTTGCACACTGTAAGGATCTAACATTGCATTCAAACTAGAACAGCACCACACCAACTACTTTCCCTCTTTTCAAATTATTTTGAATTATTACTTTCCCCAATTTATACTTACCTAGGTGGATGCAGCATTAGTCCGATACAGCATCTGTCCCCCGGCGTCTCCGCACGGAGAACCGAGCCATTGAGCATTGCCGATGGCTCGGTTCTCTCGGCTCCCCGAGCGGAGAGCTGCTGCCTGTCAATCAGCAGCTCTCCTGCTCTGCTCCTCCACGCTCACTGGATCGCTGAGCTATGGAGGGGCAGGAAACGGGCATCTCAGCGGCTCGCTGAGAATCTGAGACGGCTATCAGTCCAGGTACCTGGCGGATCCAGACTCCCAGAGTCAAGATGGCGCGGTGCCTTGACTGATATTGGTGACGTAAGCAAAGAGCGGACTTCAGACTGCTCTCTGCTGAAAACGGGTCACAGGAGTGCAAAACAAATTGCACTCCTGTGACCCATAGGAGAAGCCCAGCCAAACGAGCTCAGGCTGGACTACACCTTTAAATACATGGATAAAAAATCAGTGCATACATCACCATTTAAAGCAGAAAAAAAAACAAAGCACAAAAGGTTAGTGACTCAAAATCAGTGCTGTCTTAACAATGGCCTCTCAATATGACTGACGCGTTTCAGGAGAAAACTTGAATCCTTTCTTCGGGGAGATTTGTATAGAGAAGACCACAGAATTTAAAATACTCTATACCAGAACATAACATTTGTTAGACAATGAAAACAGATATATCATGTATTTGTATTACAGATGTTAATCAAAGTAAGTAGTATCATACCAACAGAGCAGCCAGCACAGAGATCGTCACATGTAAAAACGACAGAGATTATATCTGCACCAGGGCCGGGATGGTCCTCCACCTATGTGCCCTCCGTGTGGGGGCACCAAGGCCTCAGATGATCCACACAAGGATCCCAAGTACAACCAATAGACCGCAGCAATGTGTATATTTCAACACGGGAGAAGAAAACTATGGGTATTTGAGAATGCGGCAATTGTCAGTAAAGGGGTCTGAAAAGAAAATGGGAGGGGACAATGAGAAACCACTTTCTATTAGACCCTATTTACTATTTATTAGGTCTTCTTTTCCACAATGTCCCCAATCCCAACTTATACACATTATAGCGGACATCCGGAGAATAGAATTCCTTACTGCTACCTCTATCGACAGTCTTGTACAGTTTCATAAATGCTGGGATTCTTAGGACCGGTCCAAATATGGTGACTTCCTTCTTACTAAAACTGTTTAAAGTCATCTGTCTCATTCTTTTGTAGCCTATAACAATCCCCCCCCCCCCTTGTCACTTTCTGTGTGCATACTTGGGGCTCCGGCATCCTCATTTTCTTTGGTTAAATTACATTGTATTGTTGTTATAAGGTGTAATGTGTTACTCTACACCTGTGTTGGTTTGTATTGGGTGTCTCTGCTGTATTTTCATACAAAAATAACCCTGTAAATTGTATTTTGTTTTGCGTCTCTGGATGGAAACCATACTCTTTCTCTCCTTGTTTGTTTATGTACAATTTAAAAAACAAATAATAATAAAAAACAAATAATAAATATATATATATATATATATATATATATATATATATATATATATATATATATACAGTGGTACCTCGGATTACGAGCATAATCCATTCCAGGAGAATGCTCGTAATCCAAAGTACTCACATATGAAAGCGAGTTTCCCCATTGAAGTCAATGGAAACTAAAATAATTTGTTCCGCATTGACTTCAATGGCATGCAATACCGCATGCGGCCAGAGGCGGGGGGGCGCCGGAGAGCCTCGGAAACGGCCGAAAAGGCCCGAGGACACCTTGGCTGACCTCGGCAAACATCGGAAAGACTTTGTTCCTGAGATTTGCCGAAGTCAGACGAGCTGTCCTCGGGTGAGGTTCGGCTCTGCTCGGCTCCGGCGCCCCCCACCTCAGGCCAAACACGGTACTGCACACCGCTTTGGCCTGAATCGTGCTCGTTTTGCGAGACAACACTCGCAAACCGAGTTACGATTTAAAAAAATGCAGTGCTCGTATTGCGAAACGCTCGTTAACCCCGTTACTCGCAATCCGAGGTTCCACTGTATATATATATATATATGTATATATATATATATATATATATATATATATATATATATATATATTAATTTCCACATTGTATTTAAATTATTTTTAGCCTCATAGGCGTGCACATAGGGTGTGATGGATGTGCCTGGGCACACCCTAATAGCAGTGTAGCAACAGAGAGATGGGAAACATCTTCTTCTTACCAGCTCTGCCATAAGAGAATTGGTTACGCACTTCTCCTTCACTGTGGCGGCAGGGAGATTAATGTGCCAGGGCCATATATATATAGACATACACACACACACTTATATGTGTTTGATCTTTGGGATGCACACCCTAATGCAATAGGCTGTGCACACCTATGTTTAGCCTACTCCTATTATTATGAACAATCCTGAAGTTTGTAAGATCCTGACAAATTTACTTCCTTGAAATCTGTGACACGTAGTCACTATGCCCTGTGGGTAGGCACTGCTGTGTCACACATTTTACAGAGCCTGCCTTCTGATCTACAGAGGTGCTGAGGGGAGGAGTCTCAGGAGGCAGAGCCAGCACAGGAATTACTGCTTGCAGGCAGCAATTTACCATGGGATATATAGTCCTAAGAAATGAAGAAGCTGCAAAGCATGTAGGGAATCCAAGAAGCTGTGGAAAGAGGCGGCCAGCAGACAGGCAGAATTCACAACAATGAGATTTTTCAAGTAAGCATTTATTGGATTGTCAAATATAACTATTGTTTGTATTGTACAATGTATGTGGTGCCATTCATTGTAAATGGCATAAGAATGTACTGTACAAAAGAATACACATACTATACATTGCGGTGCATTGCCTTGCTAACACCTTACAAATAATACAAAACGTTCTCTGATTGGACGAGGCGAAGAAGCGAGGCGTACGATGTCTCAATCTCCACCTCATCCAATCAAAGAGTGCTATGCATTCATTAGGAAAAATGCAAAGCATTTGCGATAGGTTCACACCTATGCGCGTGGCTGCAGGTGTGCGAATTGCAGCAAATCCCACACCTGCAACCACCCACAGTGAAAACGCAGTTTTGAATGGGCTGCCATGCCTGTGCAAACGCAGACTGCAAAAAAGCTAAATTGTGAACCTAGCGTTAGCAAATGGTGTCCTTTCTGAGCAAGCGACCTCCTGTATTCATTATTCCGCAAGATAGCTCCTCAGCAGGGACGCAGAAGACAGCAGCAATCACTGTAACAGTGGAGACTGATACAGTGATTCCCTGCTTTCAAAGGGATCCCACAGGTACCGTATGGAATATGTATGTTTACATTGGTACTAGGGATGCACCAAATGGGTTTTTTGGTGAAACCGATACCGAAAACCAATCTTGATTGATCCCGAAAGCCGATACCGAAAAGGCCCGAAACCGATATATGCTTTTTAAAAAATATTTTTATACATAGAGATGGTCAGAGACTGGGGCCATGGTACAGGAGATGGCCAGAGACTGGGGCCATGGTACAGGAGATGGCCAGAGACTGGGGCCATGGTACAGGAGATGGCCAGAGACTGGGGCCATGGTACAGGAGATGGCCAGAGACTGGGGCCATGGTGCAGGAGATGGCCAGAGACTGGGGCCATGGTACAGGAGATGGCCAGAGACTGGGACCATGGTACAAGAGATGGCTAGAGACTGGGGCCATGGTACAGGAGATGGCCAGAGACTGGGGCCAAGGTACAGGAGATGGCCAGAGACTGGGGCCAAGGTACAAGAGACGGCCAGAGACTGGGGCCAAGGTACAGGAGATGGCCAGAGACTGGGGCCACGGTACAGGAGATGGCCAGAGACTGGGGCCACGGTACAGGAGATGGCCAGAGACTGGGGCCACAGTACAGGAGATGGCCAGAAACTGGGGCCACGGTACAGGAGATGGCCAGAGACTAGGGCTGGGTGATTTTCCCCCCAAAAAAAATCTGCGATTTTTTTATAAAAAACTCGATTTACGATTCGATTTGATTTTTTTTTTAATTATATTAAAGTGCATCAATAAACAAAATTGCAAAGGCAAACCCTTTCTCTAACTGCAAAGTCAGTGTGCAGTGTGCAACAAAGATTGTTAAACATCCAAATTATTAATACTGTATTTGGATTTAGCTAATAAAACAACAAAAAATCCTGAGGTTACTCTTAGTTGAATTGAACTGTGCCCATGCCTTACTGTGCCCGTGTCTCACTGTGCCCATTCTTCACTGTGCCGTGTCTCACTGTGTCTATGCTTCACTGTGCCCAATGCCTCACTGTGCCCAATGCCTCACTGTGCCCAATGCCTCACTGTGCCCATGCTTCACTGTGCCCATGCTTCAATCACTGTGCCCGTACCTGATGCAGATTTTCATGGGATATGGATTCTACTGCTACATCGGCGGCCATTCCAGTATTCAAAAGCCGCGCCTCCTCCTCGTCTGTGATAGGCGGAACACTCAATTTCCCAGCATTCAGTGTTCCGCCTATCATGGACATCCGCTCATTTTCATAACACAGACGAGGATAAGAGGATGTCCGTGATAGGCTGAACACTGCCTGCTGTGAAATTGAGTGTTCCGCCTATCACAGACGACGAGGACTCGGGAGGCGTGGCTTTTGAACACTGCTTGCGGTTAGTTAGTGTTACATTACATCTACTCGTGGCGGCTGCGGCGAGTAGATGTAATTGGGGTAACGCCGCCCAGTGCCATTCCGGATACGCCCCCTGCAGCCCTGCTACGGAAACTTTGAAGGGAAAAAAAATGTAAAAAAATTAAAAAATCGAAAAAAATCGATTTTCTTCAAATCTGAATCGATTTTAACTCAAGACTTGATTCAAGATTAAAATAGATTTTTTTTCCCAGCCCTACCAGAGACTGGGGCCACGGTACAGGAGATGGCCAGAGACTGGGGCCATGGTACAGGAGATGGCCAGAGACTGCGGCCACGGTACAGGTGATGGACAGAGACTGCAGACATGGTACAGGAGATCAATGCAGCCTCACCTGTGTCCCCAGTTGAGCAGCCTCACCTGTGTCCCCAGTTGAGCAGCCTGTGTGTCCCCAGTTGAGCAGCCTGTGTGTCCCCAGTTCAGCCTACCTGTGCAGGGGAAGAGAGAGGAGAGCCACTGCCGCCTGGTGATTAGAGTGCCGGGAACATAACAGCTTTCATTTCAATAGCTGTGTGTTCCCTGCGGCACGCCATCGCATACAGCCCCTCCCTATTGTCTGGGGAACTTTGATAGACAGATCACCCGTCCCAGGATTGGACGGGTGATCTGTCTATCAAAGTGCCCGGACAAAGAGGAGGGGATGTATGCGATGGCGCGCCGCAGGGAACACACAGCTATTAAAATGAAAGCTGTTATGTTCCCGGCGCTCTAATCACCAGGCGGCAGCGGCTCTCCTCTCCCACACCGACATCCCCGTAATGGGTGGCACCAGGGGTGGGGGGGGCGGAGCCCCGCCCAGACCCCGCGCCATTTTCGGCACCAGTATCGGCCTAATTTCGGCAAAAAGCCGAAAGAGCCATTATTGCCCGACATGTTTCGGTGGCCGAAATTTCGGTGCATTCCTAATTGGTACAAGCTAGACCAATAAAATTATGCAAAATTCCATACCTGGAATTCAGCGATAACATGACCAAATCCATCTGATGCTAGGTCCACTTTAAGCAGGTAGTTTTAAAAAAATTGTAAGGGCTAAGCTGTTCTGCCTCTGATGACAATCTAAAAAAGTTCATAGTTTAAAAATAAAAAAAGGGATCACTCAATCATTTCTCCTGAACATGATGGCAGATGAGTTTTGATATACTGCGCATTAATCTTTCATACTAAGGCAATTACACACAGATGAAAATCGCAAAATAAGACAACACACTAGTCTGACTCACCTTACAGAGCAATGTGAGATGGTGCAAAATGTCAGACTCCATGTCTAGTGTCAAGAATAGAGTTGAGCGGACACCTGGATGTTCGGGTTCGACGGGTTCGTCCGAACTTCGGAAAAAAGTTCGGGTTCGGGACCGAACTTTAACCCGAACCCGAACCCGAACCCCATTGAAGTCAATGGGGACCCGGACTTCTAAGGACTAAAAAGGCTCTAAAAAAGTAACGGAAAGGGCTAGAGGGCTGCAAATGGCAGCAAAATGTTGTTAAGAGCATGGCAAGTGCTCTGCAAGCAAATGTGGATAGGGAAATAACTTAAAATAACATAAAAAAAATAAAAAAATATGCTGGAGGCCCCCTTTTCAGCAGAAGAGGTACGGGAAGTCATTAAGAACCTCAGAAACTCAACTCACGATGCCACACATATGGTGGGAATGCCCCAGAATACGCCCTTTCTGGAATAAATTATTCAATTTAATGGATAAGCTAGTGGCAAAATAAAATACTTTGAAATAAAAATGTAGCGGGGTGCTAAATTTAAGGGAAGTGTTTGAGTGGTAAATAGGCTCAAACACCCTAATTCTGTAGGATTCATGGACCATTTTGTCCTCGGGGGACAGTATTGGTGTGCAGTTCCCTGCGGCCTACAGGTGGCGCTGCCATGGTAGGCTAGGGTTGAACCGCTGATACAGTGCTGTGCCTTTTGTGTCCCCTCTTGGCAGTAGTACAGCGGGGCGGGGAACCTGCTGTGCATGCCGGGAGAGCATATAAAAGGGGCAGACCTTTGGCCTGGGGGCTGATGTCCAGTGGGGTCCACGCCCAGGTGCCTTCGGCCTGGGTGCATGTGTTCCTGTTCCATCTCGGGTACCTTTAGCCCGGGGTGAGGTACTATCCTGGAGTTCCTGCTGCCCTGGGTATGGAGGCGTAGGTGCGGGAGTAAAGCCTGGAGTCCAGAGCCTTCGTCTGGAGTCCGCTAAGGGTCGAGGAGTCTTAGGGTGCCGCCTCGTGTAGGGGACCATGTTCCAGGGAAGGGAGGATCATTATGATGGACCGATGCAGGAGTCACGGTGAAGGAAGGGTCTGTTGACTCCCTGGAGAGATGTCTTCCCCTTGATATGGGCTAGGTTCATAGAAGGAGAAGCTCAAGGTCATCTTGACTGTATCAGAGGCCTTATTCACCCGGCCCGTGGCAGGGGCCTTATACACCCTGGTCTGTGGCAGAGACCAAAGTTCTCCAGGTCCGTGGCAGGGGCCTTGTACACCCGGTCTGTGGCAGAGACCAACCTCAAGGTCTGTGGCAGAGACCGTGCACCTAAAACTGTTTGAGAAACCTAAGCAGTGAAGTGAATGTGCTACGTTTGTGCCTGGACCTCCTCCACACCTTAAGCTGTCCTGTTTCTTTGCTCTAACCTTTTCTATCCGAGTAGAGTTTATTTTGCCATGAGAGAATAAGAGTTGTAATTTCAGCTGGTGTGGACATTGACTTTACTGGGAATTAAAGGACTTGCCTCTACCTACAGTAGAGGTGAGAATCATCCTCTGGAGGAGTTTTGACTCCGGCTGTGGACACGGCCCGTCAAGTACACCGCTCAACCTCTTTATATAGGAGGGTACAGGCTGGTAGTGCGGTGTGCCTTTCTCCCTCCTGCGAGGAGCCAACAACATAAAGGCAGGTAAGGGGGAAAGGATCTGTGCGCTACAAAAAAATAAAATAAAAATTATAATCTTGACCTAGGAGGACGAGGTCCATATGGAGTAGGAGGTTGAGGTGGTGGCGGTGGAGGAGGACGAGGTAGCCAACACTGGTTCAAAAATACAACAATGGCTGGGTAAGGCCGTGTCATGGATATGCATTAATGTCTGTCTGCCATCTTACCTTTCCTCCTCATGTGTTCATCTTAGAGACCAGACCTCCTTCACCTGGCTTCCTTTATAATCTCCTCCCAGACTCAGACTGGCTTGGCTGATTTGCAAGGGGGTGAGGTGAAAGACTGATGGACATGGGTTTCAGGTGCCAACTCTGATCTTTCATCAGAAGAGTGGGTGGGAGACAATGTGAAGGAACCCGAGGCACTGTCAGCAACCCAATCTACTATCGCCTGTACTTGTCCTGGCCTAAACATTCGTACAGCCTCATTAGGCGCGACAAAATACCGCCGCAGGCTCGATCGCCTACTCGCACCTGAGGAAGGTGTTTCACTTGTGCGTGTATCTGGCACAGATCCACCACGTCCTCTCCCTGCAACAGGTGCTCCACCAGCAGCACCACGACCGGGGCCACCACGTCCCTTTGACCTTCTCCTCATATTTTCCAAATTTAGGATCTTGCCCTAAATGGGTGTTTTTGGAAGAGCAGAACACACCCACAGTACGTAACCGCTGAATCGCACAGCTACAGAACTGCAGAAAATGCTATTCAATAAAGATTTTGTTTTTTTAGTATAGCACAGTAGAAGAAAACTATATAGAAATTGTTTATTTCACACACCTCCACATATGTATAACACACTGCAAAATATTTTTTGTGGCCCTAAATGGCGTTTTTTGGAAGACCACAACACACCCACAGTACGTAACCGCTGAATCGCACAGCTACAGAACTGGAGAAAATGCTATTCAAAAAAAAAGTTGTTTTTTTAGTATAGCACAGTAGAAGAAAACTATATAGAAATTGTTTATTTCACACACCTCCACATATGTATAACACACTGCAAAATATTTTTTGTGGCCCTAAATGCCGTTTTTTGGAAGACCACAACACACCCACAGTACGTAACCGCTGAATCGCACAGCTACAGAACTGCAGAAAATGCTATTCAAAAAAAATGTTGTTTTTTTAGTATAGCACAGTAGAAGAAAACTATATAGAAATTGTTTATTTCACACACCTCCACATATGTATAACACACTGCAAAATATTTTTTGTGGCCCTAAATGGCGTTTTTTGGAAGACCACAACACACCCACAGTACGTAACCGCTGAATCGCACAGCTACAGAACTGCAGAAAATGCTATTCAAAAAAAAAATTAGTTTTTTTAGTATAGCACAGTAGAAGAAAACTATATAGAAATTGTTTATTTCACACACCTACACATATGTATAACACACTGCAAAATATTTTTTGTGGCCCTAAATGACGTTTTTTGGAAGACCACAACACACCCACAGTACGTAACCGCTGAATCGCACAGCTACAGAACTGCAGAAAATGCTATTCAAAAAAAATTTTGTTTTTTTAGTATAGCACAGTAGAAGACAAATATATAGAAATGGTTTATTTCACACGCCTCCACATATGTATAACACACTGCAAAATATTTTTTGTGGCCCTAAATGGGTCTTTTTGCAAGCGTACATTAAAGTGCAAATTTTTTATTTATTTTTTTTGCCCTAAACGGGTCTTTTTTTGCACAAGCAAAATAAAATGCAATTTTTTATTTTTTTTGCCCTTAATGGGTCTTTTGGAAAAGAGCACAATAAAGTGCCTTTTTTTTTTGTTGCCCTAAATGGATCTTTTTCCAAGAGCAGAATACACCCACAGTATGGAAACGGTGTATCTCTCAACATAATATATGCAGTGCTGGTGCACTGAGCTTGCAGATAAAAGGTAGATTTTCTCTGACACTGGGCTCATGGCAGTGTAAAAAGACTGCACTGCAACACAAACAGGTAAACCTATGCAGATCGCTGAGTTATATCTCTGAATCTGGACTCCTATTCCTATATAATATATCTCTCTCCCTGAAAGCACCAACAGGAACCTGGCCCTACACTACACTGTCTCTCTATCTTTTCCCTCAGATTCCAGAATCAGGACTAACTCATGTATTTTTCAATCTCTATCTAAAAGCAGCAGACAAGATCCTCTCCCTATCTATTCTGAAGCAGAGTGACGTGTGTGCTGTGTGCCTCTAGCTTATATAGAAGCTGGGTCACATGTTGCACTGACCAATCACAGCCATGCCATTAGTAGGCATGGCTATGATGGCTTCTAAGGGCACACCAGCTAATCAAAAGGTGATTGGCTGGCCCCTGAAGCATTTCTAACTGCGCCATTAGATTGCCGAACCCGAACCCGGACTTTCGCGCAAAGTCCGGGTTCAGGTTCGGGAAAAAGCTAAAGTTCGGTAAAGTTTGGGTTCGCTCAACCCTAGTCAAGAAGCATTAGCAACTGTGCAGATGAGTTGATGACCTCAACAAGTTATGGAAGTCATGGCTTTGGGCTTTAAAGTCTACTAAGTTCACTTCACAAAACTTGAACCTAAATCTTCAGATTTGATATTGGACTAATGCCGCGTACACACGATCCTAAAACCCGACAAGAAAACCGTGGATTTTTTTCAGACGGAATGTTGGCTCAAACTTGTCTTGCATACACATGGTCCCACCAAATTCCGACCGTCAAGAACGCGGTGACATACAACACTACAACGAGCCGAGAAAAAAATGAAGTTCAATGCTTCCGAGCATGAGTCGACTTGATTCCGAGCATGCGTGGTTTTTGGTGCATCGGAATTGCATACAGACGATCGGAATTTCCTCCAAGAACTTTTCTTGTCGGAAAATTTGAGAACCAGCTCTCAAATTTTTCTTGGTCGGAAATTCCGACAGAAAAATTCCGATGGAGCCTACCCACGGTCGGAATTTCCGACCAAAAGCTCACATCGGACTTTTCTTGTCAGAATTTTCGATCGTGTGTACGCAGCATAAAAGGGAAATATCAGAGTTTAGAATGCATGTTCATGATTTACTAAAACTGGAAAGTGCAAAATCTGGTGCAGCTGTGCATGATAGCCAATCAGCTTCTGCCTTCATCTTGTTCAATAAGCTTTGACAAAAAAATCTGGAAGCTGATTGATTTCTATGCAAAGCTGCACCAGATTTTTCCCTCTCAAGTTTTAGCAAATCAACCCCATTGTCACTTTCCCCAATCAGAGCAAAGTGACTGCAGAGTTTTTTTACCCCTGGTGCACAACTTGTGGCCCTTTGGCACTTTTTGTGTGGTCCTCGAGGCCCCTGTAAACACTAATGTATGTTTCCCTATTGCCCTGTTATAGTAGTGAATTATAGCAGCCTGATGTATTCTGTTTCCAGTGTATGATTGCTCCTGAAGCATGTCCCCATTCTCCATTAAATCCTATAGCATGTTTCCACTCTGTGACAGTCTCCAGCAGCATGTCCGCAGAGATTGACCATCTCTTGCGTCGTGTCCACAATCTCTGACTATCTCTTCTATTATATCTGCAGTCTCTGACCATCTCTTGCTTCATGTCCACAATCTCTGACCATCTCTTCTATTATATCTGCAGTCTCTGACCATCTCTTGCGTCATGTCCACAATCTCTGACCATCTCTTGTGTTATGTCTGCAGTCTCTGACCATCTCTTGTATCATGTCCATAACCTCTGACCATCTACTATATTATTTTCACAGTCTCTGTCCACCTCTTATGTCATGTCCACAGACTCTGACCATCTCTTATTTAATTTCCACAATCTCTGTCTACAATTTCTGACCATCTCTTCTATTATATCTGCAGTTGCTTACCATCTCTAGCATCATGTCCACAATCCCTGACCATCTCTTGTGTTATGTCCGAAATCTCTGACCATCTCTTGTATCATGTCCGTAACCTCTGACCGTCTATTGTATTATGTCCACAGTCTCTGACCATCTTCTGTATCATGTCTATGACCTCTGATCATTTCCTGTATTATATCCAGTCTCTAACCATCTCATGCATCATGCCCATAGTCTTTGACTATGTCCTGTCGTGTGTCTGATGTCTCTGATAATGATGAATATTTATAGAATTGTATGTGTGGCATCTTGGTGTTATCGGGGGCTGCACTTGATGCCCCCCCCATATCAAGAAAGTTGACCACCCTTATTTTATACTTATTCAGCTGCTCTATCGTCCAAGTACCTTCTGCAGCATTCCTGCCTGTTTAAGCTCCAGTGCAAGGTGGTGTTGAAGTTTGGACAGGAGGATTAGGTTATGGGACACCCCCATGTGACACAGTGACAATGTTCTGGCTTGGTGAATGGCCGCTCAGGTCAGAGTAGTGTCATTTGGGGCGATCACATGCTCCCTCATATATGGAAGCTTTGGTGGTGTAGGGAGGCATGGGGGGAGCTTTACTTGGTAAATATAACTGCCTGGGTGGGCTACCTAAAGAAACTGTCCCAATTACCTTGCTTTAACTTATTTACCAAGTGAACGTTCACTCTGCAAATTAGGCAGCCTTAACTCCTGGGGCTGGATTCACACTACCGTAGCTTGTTCGTTGGTGCTCAAAGCAACACCCTTGAGTTAGGATCATCTTTTTTTACAATAAGGTTTTCTTTTTCTGCTGGTCTCTACCTGACTAATTGTTAAATAACCTTGTGTGAGATAATTAATTAATTCCCTACTGTCGCATAAGAGACCGGCTACAAATTTTTTCCATTATTGGTTTCTCTGATCTGGTCCCTGCACAGTACTCAAGTATCACATAAAACAAGTCCATAGCGGTAACGTGCATAAATCAACTGATTTATTTATGAGCAGAAGGCACATTACATCCAGGCATTAAAGGTAACCCCTAAAGTGTTTTTTAATTTTATGTTTATAAAGCGCACATATTCCCAGTCACATAACACAACTTGAAAAAAAATTAAAGCCCAATTTTAGATGAAACCATAACAAAAAAATAAATAAAAAATCAACAGAATAATCAGTAAAAAATCATCAGAAGTGCTTATGTAGCGGCCTCCACTCTCTCTCCCTGATATCACATCATCTGTCTCTGGCTTTTGTCTAGGGGTACCTTGGTTGAGAGAGTGCGGGGTCACCACACCAAGTTCCCACCACAGATGTGTGTGTGGTGTGAGAAGATCCTCTTTACCTTCGGGTCGGTGTTCTGCATCAGAGCCTCCTCCTCCTTTTGCACGGTGTCTGCCAGAAAATGAGCCCCACACCATTAAAGTCCAACACTCCTTTATTCTTCCAATATCAGAGTAAAACACAGTCAGTTGGACTCCCTCAACGAGTAGAACAGACAGGGGGGGTGTGGATACGAGTAGGCCCAGACACAATGAACTCTTCTTCTTCTTTCCTTCTAAAAGTGTATTGCGGTCCCTTGGCGAGGGAGATATCCCTCCGGGCGGTCTCCGGAGGCTCACCCGTCACTGGCAATATGCTGCACCAGGTCTTCAGGCGAGTACCCCCTCCGGTCCCTTACACCACTGGATTCAGGGAAGCCCACTCCCGGGGTCCCCCTAGGAAATCCATCCCTCGCGGAACCCAGCGAAGGACACTGGGCCCCAGACCTCCATCCGAGTACCTCACCCCAGGCTAAAGGTGCCTGGGATGGAACACGACCTCCGAACGTCCTCTAGGCCTAGGCCGCCTAGACTCCCGACACGAACCACCGCCCTCAGGCTGAAGGTGCCTGGGACTCGACCCCGTGACAAAGATGGCCGGCCCCTTTATACCCTCTCCCAGCAAGCACTGCGGGTTCCCCGCCCCACCATACAACCACTGAGAGAAGACAAAAATGGGTACGGCACACAGCAATGGTTCAACCCCAGCCCAAGGCGACAGCGCCACCCGCTGGGCTGCAGGGAACTGCACATTACTGGTGTCTCTGCCAGTTTTAAAAACACAGGGAAAGTGCATGCCCGCTACACTCTCCCTATGGTGGTTTGACACTTGTCCCCAGTGTCTGGAATAAACTATGCCCTCAATGGCTGACATAACCCAGTCCAGAAACCAACTATAAATTTTACAAAAAATAAAACCTTTGGAACTAACTACCTGAAGCAGTTGTGTCTGAGCCTCACATGAAAGGGGAGGGAAGGGAAACAACAACACTTAACCATAACACTGAAAATCAAATTTTCACATAACACTTCTCCCCACCCATCCTGGCTAAGACCCACCCCATTCTCAGTGGTCTTGATGGGATGCTCTCCTGCAGAAGGGAAAAGAAAGGTTAAACACACAAATCCCTGACATATATGTTCGTGTGAGAACGAAAAAACTTCTCCGCAGAGAAATCCTTTCCTTCTAAAAAAAAGTGTGTGTGTGAAAAGTGAATGTTGATGCACAACACTGCCACCTGGTGACAGCGTCGCGGTAACTGCACTTGTGGAACTTTCCTTCTTCTTTGGGCCCTATCTACCCCAGAGTCCATGATTGCTTGCTGGAAAATTGAAGAACAAACAGGAACAGTCCTTCAACTCCTCTGGGTAACAAGAACAACAACCCCGGAAAGTTCAGCAGTGTAAAGATAACAAGAACGGAGTCTCTTTTCTCCTACAGATAGAAATGAGGGTGCGGCAGAACAAGGGGTTTCAGATGCTGATCCAGAGTCTCTATTTGGTATTCGGCATCTTCCCCTTCCTTTTTTCGAATCAGCACCTTGTCCGTGTGGATATGCCGCCCCAACATCCACTCTGCCTTGCAGTCTTTGAAGCGCTGAGATGCCTTGGGGGAGCACGCAAAGACCCTGCGGGCGTGTGGGACCTGAATGTGAGTCCACACGAAGTCATTGTACCAGCGCTCCCGGCAAACTTCCACTTCATATAACAGTTCTTTGGACAAGTATGGGTTACTGCCACCCATACTCAGCAGCAACCTTCTGGCAAAATAGGCGTTGTAGTCTCGCCAGCGGAGGCATAGTGGCTTTGTCCCCTTCGCCTGGCAAGACTATAGCATCTGGGTGACGAGGGACCTTGGCCACATCCAATCTGGGCATAGGTGCCCGCAACAACAGTCTCTTTTCCCCGGCACTGGCTGCAGGTGGCACCGGGGATGTGAGAGTAGGCTGGGGACGGGACCCCTCCTCAGGCGCTGGTGCCTCCACCCGGGGTGTACTGTCCCCTGTAGACATGGGTGGGTCTCTGGTTCTGCGGGACGAAGCAAGAGGTACTTTGTCCCAGCCCTTTTGAGTAAACAGCTCATCTATGGCCACATCGTCTCCCAGATCGGAGAGCGACTCCAGGTCGGAGGTGTCACACTCGTCCGTGGGCAGGTAGCCTGCAGTAGAGACTGAGCTGCCACCTCTGCTCACACACCAAGTCCCTCCGCCCGGCTTACCTCGGCCTTTACTTGAGAAGGGATGTCCGGAACTTCTCTCAACGGATCCATCGCGTAGGCGGGCGGGATGGTCCACCGCAACCGCTGGACGGGGCTACCATGCCGGTCTTTCTCTTCGGCGGTGGACGCTGTGAGACCGTGGTGACCGAGTCAGCATCCTCGGATTTCTCCCGTATTTGATTAACCCGACTTCCCCCGCGGTCGCTGCAGTGCACACAGGGATGGCTGTCAAAGCGGTGATTCCTCCAACTTGAGTGGTGTTGCCTGTAGTGCGGCCGGGGTAGATGGTTCTTGGCTTTTCGATGACTGAATCCACCTCAAATAAGAACTCCCCGCAAGCCTCGCATCGCCCGAACGGCTTTAGCTGACACACAAGTCCCGAGCAGCTGGGACAAATCACACCCAGGGCCTCAACGTCCATGCACGAATACAAGGCGAATCGTCCCCGAGGCTTTAGCCGAATCCCCGTATCGGTCACCAGAGCAGCAGCAGTCAAAGTCGTGGTAGAAGGGTGAAGTGGAACCCACGATGTATGTCCGAACATGGTGACTTGCTGCTGATCCATTGCGCACTGCAAGTTTTGCGCCGAAGTCCCACGTGTAGTCCTTCACACGTATTCCTCCCCTCTTGCACTGGTGTCTCTGCCAGTTTTAAATACACAGGGAAAGTGCATGCCCGCTACACTTACATTTAATCCGAAGTGTCCCCTATGCTGATGCCAGCTGTTATAGTTGGGATCCCCTGTTCTCTGCCCCCCTCCCATACCCTGCAGCCTTGATACCACAGGGGTTAATAGAGCCAAGGGACCTGTCACAGGCACTTTTCAAATGTCCCCCCCCCACACACACACACACACACTCATTCATAAAAGTTTTATAGCTTCCATGAATGAAAAGTGATCTATGAATAAATGATGGTTGGATGAATGAAAGGTTCACCTCCGTTCATGAAGCACTTTGCATTGATAGAAGCTATAGTAAAGCTTCCATGAGTGGAGGACGGGGATGGAAAGTGTAGGCATAGTCGGCACTCTTGATGAGTACCTGGGACAGGTTCCTCACCTCTAACAACTCCTGCAGCCCCTGAGGATGGTGGCTGCAGGGTATGGGAGGGGGCAGAGAAAAGAGAATTACAAATATGACAGCAGGCACCAGCACAAGGGACACTGCCGATAAACTGTAAGTATCGTCCCTTGCCTTATTTTTTTTTTTTTAAAAACCTTTCATCTTAACATAGGCTTTTAACAATTGCTGCGTATATGCTGCTTTCATAAAATATCTTTATTTCTACTGATGGGGTGAAAAATATATGTGTCCAAGGAAAAGCCACCTTTTTGACTTTGCCACCTATAGGCACAAGTCCACTGTGTCTACTGGTAAATTTGTCCCTGTCTACTCCTGTAGAAAATCCAACGCTATAAGTCGGCCCACTCTATAAAACCCATGCTATTCCTATGTGACTGACGGCAATGGGCTGATTTACTAAGGGATAGTAATAAATCGTGTGAATATTTACTTCTATTATTCAATCATGAGCAAATGAAATAGGTAAACAGGAATCTGTTTCTCCAATGATTAAATAATTGAAGTGAATATTCAAACAATTTATTGCATGAAGGTTTTTAACTCCTTAAGTAAATCAGTCATGATAAACAATTGTTAAGAATTATTAGTGCTGAACTACCAAGAGCTAATCCACACATCTCTATATTTAAGACAATGGCATTTTAAAAGAGCAAGCCCCTAAAAAGTAAAAGTCATGCCATAAATTACTTTAACCTGAATATTATGTTGTAAAAAAAAAAAATTGCTATCCATTATGTCACAGGCCAGATTGATCTGCACAGGACAAACTAGCCAAATAATCAAAGAATTTTGATGGGAATTTAAGGCCTCATGCCCACGGACGTTTTTACAGCCGCGTTTTTGAGCATTTTTTACAGCTTAAAAACGCCTGTCCATGTTAGTCTATAGCTTCATGCCCACCTAGACGTTTTTGAGCTGCAAATTCTATGCTATTTGCAGCTCAAAAACGTCTAGGTGGGCATGAAGCTATAGACTAACATGGACAGGCGTTTTTAAGCTGTAAAAAACGTTTTTAAGCTGTAAAAAAAAAACAGGACCAGTGCGTTCCTCAGCGTTGGAGTTAGGCAGAAAAAAACGTGAGCGTCAAAAAACGTGCAAAAACGCGCACTAACGCACACTAATGCGCAAAAACGCACACTAACGCACGGCCGCGTTTTTTAGCTCTGACGTTTTTTTTTTTTTTTTCAAAAAATAAAAAATAAAATTTTTTTTTTTTTTTACAATAACATGGACAGGCGTTTTTAAGCTGTAAAAAACGCAGCTGTAAAAACGTCAGTGGGCATGAGGCCTTAATGTTACTCAACTGACCATTTGTCAAGGACAATTTAAAATAATTTTCATGTCACTGAACAGGCAAGTTACTTATTTTATTTGCAATACATAGATATACGAAAAGACCTACCGTATATAAGTATAAGCCGACCCGAATATAAGCCGAGAGACCTAATTTTACCACAAAAAACTGGGAAAACGTATTGACTCGAGTATAAGCCTAGGGTGTCCATCTGCATGCCTCACTGTGCCTCACTTTGCCTCACTGTGTCCATGTGCATGCCTCACTTTGCCTCACTGTGTCCATGTGCATGCCTCACTGTGTCCATGACTCACTGTGCCTTACTGTGGCCATGACTCACTGTGTCCATGCCTCACTATGTCAGTCAACGCCTCACTGTGCCCATGCCTCACTGTGCCCATGCCTCACTGTGTCCATGCCTCACTGTGTCAATGCCTCACTGTGCCCATGCCTCACTGTGCCCATGCCTCACTGTGTCCAATCTCCCTACCTGATCTCCGACTCTGTGTGACTAGACTGACTTTTAACATGGGAGTCTATGGAAGGGGTGCCCAGTTTTGAAAAATCGGTGCTTCCCGGCCGTAGGTTCCCTGGACATCAAACTTTGCACACATGTAGAGGAAAAGTGGGGCTACATGAGTGCCAAGTTTGGGGTCCAGGGGACTTACGGCTGGTTGGGATCAGGCGCACAAAGTTGAAGTCGGACACAGACTCAAGTATAAGCCGAGGGGGGCATTTTCAGCACAAAAAAATGTGCTGAAAAACTCGGCTTATACTCGAGTATATACGGTATGTATTACTTACAGGCATTTTTATTTTATTTATTAATATATTATTATTATTAATATTTATTAGTATATTTATTATTATTGATTTATTACCTACTATTACTCAAATAAATGTACATTTTCTCTTTTTTTTTTACAGTCCCAAATTAAATTTCATGCATTTCACACATGTACTGGTATTGCAATCCAGGCAAGGTGGGCAAATCTGGCAACTTGCATGTTTTCTGCCAGCACTGGTGTTCAAAGGTGCTGTGTGGAGAAGGTCTTAGGTTCATGAGCTGGTCTTTTGTCTGCTAGGGTAAGCTTGGGTTTGATCCAAACCCAGACGTTAGCTGTCATTGCTGGGCCAATGAGCTGCAGGCAGGAGATTCCCATTGCCACATCTGCATGTATACAAAGGGGCTGAGATGCTGGTGACATTATTGACCTAATATGACCACATGGCCATATTGGGCCAATGACGTTGACTTTATATGGCCAAGTACTCATATAAGAACAATGACGTCAGGAGCATCAGGTTGTCCACCAGTGCCACTAGCAGGAAGCCTGGCACTGCAGAAGATCAGCGGCACTGAGATGCAAAAAAAAGGGATGAAAAAATGTGAAAACAGAATGTTACAAAAAATGCTAATTGTTTATGATACATGGTGACTTGGAAAATGAAACATTCTCTAGTTGGATTTACATTTACTTTAATGCTCTTGGGTGTAAAATGGTGTAACATGCCTGATAAGTTAAGGAAAAATAAATAAATGAAATTTTAACCCTGTAGTGTCAATGAGGTTGGCAATTATCCAATCCCCCTTTGTTAAAGAACTTAGTCAACCTTCAGGAAGAAACACATCCATCTCTGACATGTTTTGGACTTTTGACAGGTTCTTAGAGATAGCTGGAAACACATCAAAGTCAGATGCATTTTATCCTGTGTGACCAAGTGGCTTAATAATGATTAAAGTGGAGACGAGTGAGCTGCCATTTTCATTACTGAAACCTGATGGAGAGATCCTATTTCTTCGTGGTGTTTTCCACAGCCGGTGGTTAAAAAAAACAGGGGGAAAAGTAAAGTTGTTTTCTTCCCATGCCTGAATTATTTAACTCAACTCAAATAAAATTCTCTTATTAATGTAATATTATTTCTCATTTAAAATAAAAATAAAAATGCATAAGCATTAGCACACCATAAAGCCCGTACACACGGTCAGACTTTTGCCCAACAAACTTCGTTTTAAGCAAGTTGGATCAACAATCCGACCGTGTGTACGCTCCATCGGACAAACTTTTTTCGTTTGGTTTTGGATTTCATCGGACAAAAGTTGGGTCTGCAAACGGACAAACTTTTGCTCAACAAAAGTCCGATGGAGCAAAGTCCGACCGTGTGTACAGACAACCATCGGACTTTAGTCCGATGGACAAAACAACTAATGTTAAAATCAACCAACAATAGCAGAAGTTGACCAAAGGGTGGCAGTAAAGAGCAGAAAAGAGCAGAAAAAACACGCAATGTTGTAAGAAGTTTTAAGAAAGTTTGCAGAAAAGTCCGAGCGTGTGTATGCTATGGGTGTTCCCAACCAACTCCGTTCGGACAAAAAACCACGGAAAAGTCCGATGGAAGTCCGACCGTGTGTACGAGGCTTTAGGCTTGATTCACACCTATGCATTTTCAGTGCTTCTTGCATTTTGCAGATTGCCTATTTAACATTGTTTTCTATGGAACACGTTCTGCAGTGCAAATCTGCAAAATGCAAAAAGCACTAAAAATGAATAGGTGTGAAACCAGCCTTATTGCTGCTGAAATCCCATTGCCTGGAAGTGTTTTGGCATGAAACTTTTGAGAAAACATACAGGAATATGGAATATGAAATGCACCCACAACTCTAAAAAGTCCAACCTTTGTCTTGCTTCATCTAACCCTAATACTTGTATGTCCAATTGTCCATCAACAACTGGGGTGGAAAGGGTTAGTTGCTGTATTTATTACAGGAAGCTTTCATCTAAGGTCCATCACATGCATGCACACACTAGGGACAATTTACCCACCAGCATGTATTTGGAGTATGTATTGAGAAACCAGAGTACTTAGAGGAAACCCACAATAGCACAAGGAGAACATGCAAACTCTGTGCAGGTGCCATGGTTGGGATTTGAACTGATGGCCCTCTTTCTGCAAGGTAGAATTGCTCACCAGTATGAAATCTGAAACTCCTTTGAGAATTTTCCTGTTGTTTACTGCCCCTGTGATTATGGTTTAACAAGACACGAAGTCTCTGGAGTTTACCTTTTTAATTTTTTTTTCTTGCATTGAACTCCCCTTTAAAATCCATACCAGACCCCACTCTAGGATAAAGGTCTGGTATAGATTTTGGGGGGACCCCAAGCCAAGTTGCAAGGGATGCCCATCAGATTGTTTACTATTTGAAACAAGCCAGGGGGTGAAAGGCTGGATGCTTCATTTAGAAATATCACCACTAAACGAATGACTTCTGGCTGTGGCAGCGGAAGTTTTATACAGGCAGGAGAATTGACCAGATGATCTCAATATTAAAGCGGTGTTCCACCCGCAAATATTTTCCTTTAAAGTCAGCAGCTACAAACATTGTAGCTGCTGACTTTTAATAAGGACACTTACCTGTCCAGGGAGCCCGCGATGTCGGCCCCCCGAGGTCGATTCGTCCATCGTATCGGGTGCAGGCGCCGCCATTCTAACTAAGGGAAGCCGGCAGTGGAGCCTTGCGGCTTCATTGCCCGTTTCCTACTGTGCATGCGCGATTCGCGCGGCGCTTTGTGAATGGTCAGCTGTCTTTTGGGACACACACAGGTCCCAGAAGACAGCGGGGGGGATCATCATTTCCGACGAGGGAGGAAGTAAACTACTATCTCCGCGGTATAGGAAGTGGCAGATTAGGACGACTGCCTAGCAACAGGTCTTTCTGGTAAGTAAAAAAAAATTTTCCCAATGTTTTTTAATATGTTTAAAGGAGACTGCTAATGTAAAAATTTTCAAGGGTGGACCTCCGCTTTAAGTTCGGCAAAGCTTGGGTTTGGTTGAAACTATGGTCATCCTGAACTTGAAGCTCATCCCTAATATCATATATAACATTGTTCAGATGATACAGTATTTGCAACCACATTTCGATGCTTATTGTTGGAGAGTGATAGACTGCTTGGATCAATGCACTTCAAGGAACATCAGGATATACAGTCACAACTTGTGTAAAGATTTAAGCAGGTGCCTAATTAAAGTTATAATTTGTGTCTGCGTGTTAAATTCTGGCTGGTATTGCAGGGGTTTAACCATTTTTGTGACATCTCTTCCCCTGTAATGGTCATATATACCAGGGAAAGTAGTCTTGGGGAGTCATCCCGGGCATTGGAGTAGTTATGTGAGGATTGAAGTTGGGATGTAAAGTACTTTGTCGGTGACCCACCCTTTAACAGGACCCGATCTAGGATTCTACATCTATGGACTGACAATCGGTGAGAGACTTTGCTTAAACCAGAGTTTCTCAACTCCAGTCCTCAAGGCGCCCCAACAGGTCATGTTTTCAGGCTTTCCATTATTTTGTACAGGTGATTGGATCAGTTTCACTGCCTTAGTAATTACCACATCTGTTTCATCTGAGGGAAATCGAGAAAACATGATCTGTTGGGGCGCCTTGAGGACTGGAGCTGAGAAACACTGGCTTAAACTAATGTATGGGTAGCACCCAAATGGCGGG